>CM073431.1:56032500-58532500 GCA_037114965.1 Monochamus alternatus
AATAATAATAATAATAATAATAATAATAATAATAATAATAATAATAATAATAATAATAATAATAATAATAATAATAATAATAATAATAATAATAATAATAATAATAATAATAATAATAATAATAATAATAATAATAATAATAATAATAATAATAATAATAATAATAATAATAATAATAATAATAATAATAATAATAATAATAATAATAATTCGGCAGAGATCTTAGCCGGCAGAATGCAGAAGGCAATCGTCCTTGGTTCGCTACGTCTACTCAGAACGCACGATTTACGGGCGCAATGATTACTGACTCCACGGAGTGGAGAGTGGTCATTGCTCGACTCTTCAGAACATCTCCGAATGTGTCGGAGCTTCGGAAGGTGTTACTGGAAAAAAAAAAAAAAAAAAAAAAATAATAATAATAATAATAATAATAATAATAATAATAATAATAATAATAATAATAATAATAATAATAATAATAATAATAATAATAATAATAATAATAATATGCTTTATTTCCTGAGACATAAGACAATGCATGGAAAACGTCAAGTAAATATAATAAAATTCACAAATATATAACAAAATAAATAACAATGACACACAATAATTGACTTCAAATTCAATTTGTACAATACAAGATAACAAACAACAATCAAAGAAAACTACACTCAAAAAATTCACGCACCGTATAGAACGATTCTGTCAAAAGTAAATCTCTACATGACTTTTTGAAGGACGGGATGCTCTGAATATTTTTTATATTAACAGGAAGATGGTTATATATTTTAGGTGCCATAACAAATGGACCATTAGCCGACTTTGCCAATCGGTGTCTAGGTACCACGACAGTATGTCTATCTCTGAGGTCAAACGTCAAATGTCTATCCCCGAACTGCGTAAATTCAGACTTGTGAACCCTGACATATGTCGCGCACTCTAAAATATACATTAAGACTGCAGTCAAGATTCCCAAGTCTTTGAATAATTGGCGACAAGAATAACGCCTTGTTTTGAACAGCATAGTTCGAATGATTCGTTTTTGCGCAATCATTAAATTGTCAACACCAGAACCATTACCCCAACAGAGGATACAATAACTTAGGATAGGGTACACCTGCCCGTAATAATATAATTTCAGAATGTCAAGACCCACAAACTCCCTTAGATTCCACATGACAAAGTTATGTTTGGATAGTCCCTTGCATAAGTTCGCTATGTGAACCTGCCAGTTTAGACACCTATCAAATGTGACTCCCAGAGACTTGACACAATCATTATCCCTAAGAGATCTCCCATTTAAGGCAACATATAAACTAAAATTAGGGTCATGCATTGAAAAAGAAATCATTTCAGTTTTCGCGCAGTTTAAAGACAGTCCATTTGCCACACAATATTTTTTCATTATATCAATACAATTCCCACCCTCACGAGCTAACTGATCAACGCAATTTGCTCGAAAAGCCACAGTGGAATCATCTGCATAGAGAGAAGCCAGATTTGGATAAAAAGAATTGCCTAGATCATTTATAAATACGATAAACAAAATAGGTCCCAAAATGCTACCCTGAGAAACACCCGATGGAACCACTCTGTTGCTAGATGTAGACTGATCATCAGGACCCTTGACGATAACTTTCTGATGTCGATTAGATAAATAGGATCTCAGCCACTCAAGAGGAGTACCCCTGACCCCATAATGTTCAAGCTTTATCAGAAGTAAGTCATGATTTACGGTATCAAAAGCCCGCGTTAAATCAAAATAAAAACAAGCCGATCTCTGTTTGGACTCAAAACTTTCCAAAATGTGTTTATAAATTGTCAATAAAGCATCCAACGTTGAATAACCAGTTCGGAAGCCAAACTGGAAATTACTAATTAACTTGTGCTCACTTAAGAAAAACTTTAGATTTTCTGCAAAAGCCTTCTCATATATCTTTGCAAACACCGACACCAAAGAAATACCTCTATAATTCGAAATCTTAGCACGTTCCCCCTTTTTATAAATAGGGACGATCAAACTCTGTTTCAAAATAGATGGAAATGAACCCTGTTCAAAAGAGCTATTTACAAGTTTAGTTAGAGGTTCCTTTATGTCATGAACCACGTGCTTAAGGATAGAACAGGGAATACCGTCAAAACCCCCTGAATTCTTGAGAGAAACGCTATTTATCACCTCGACCATTTCCTCGTGAGAAGTGGTAACAAAGTCAAAGATTCGGCCACTCTGTCTGTGGAAAATAGATAATTATGAGGATTTACATCCGACTTGCGGATTTCACTAACAGAGTCTAGAAAAAATGAATTAAAAGCTTCCGCAGATTGCGCAAAAGGCACAGAATTATTTATATCATCTACAAAATTGATAGGAACACTTTCGGGAATACGTTTAGACTGCTATCTTTGGCTGCTGTTTTCACACCGGTGAATAACTTGTACTGTCAACCAGTTATCTATTAGTGTAAGAGCTAACTTAGTGATCCCTAATGCAAGCGGTTTAAAGCGTCAGTGGCCGATGTGGCCAGACCGCTGTGAATTCAATCCCCGAGGCCGGTAGACCCTATATCAGCTACATTCGTAGAGAGGAACCCATATCCTCTCTGCGGGTATGATAAGGTGGAAAAAACGTTGGCTTCGGTCAATGTGAGAGTTTGATACCGGTTGACGTTTGACCACCCCCTTAATTAATGAGGTTTTCCAGGTTTCCCTCATTCTTACACTGAATGGTGGTTAGGGCCACCTCTTCCCCTGCATAAGTATCCAACTTCTGGGCTAATCCTCGTGTATAGATATTATTATTACCTTTTCCAGCACAAACAAGAAAGAATTAGCATAAAATATATTATCATTTACGAATGCAATAAAAAAAATTGGATGCTGCACATGTAATAAACGCATCAATAATTCAGTTTAGTTCTGTAAATCAACAGAATTTAACCAATATAAGTAAACACCGTTTTAAATATACATACAATTGCAGCATAAAGTGCCTCATTTGAATTAGGAGAAATCGTACGAGGAAATTTATGTACTAGTCAACCTCACCTAACTGCTTGAAATTTATGCACGATTGAAAAAAAAATCTATTTAATAGCTGTTGTATGCCACCAATAATAATCACTTGAGTGGGTTGCTATTAGTAAAATTGATTCTAATTATGTTAAATAGTTAGAGTAGGTTATATCTCAGTACATACAGTGGCATTTTGTCTTCAATTGAACATATATTATACAACTTGTGAACAGTATACCTAGCTGTTTATAATTATAAAAATAGATATATGTTAAAACAACTTTATTTTTTGTTTAAAATTAATTCAATTTAGTATGGTGCTTGATTGTGTGATAATAGATGAAAATATTATCATTTCATCTTTAATGTAATGTTCATTCATTATAAATAAAAATATTTTCCTAAAAATTCACTGTTTATTCAGTGTTACATTTTGATATAATAAATTATTTTTTAAAACATCAATTTTGATACTTATATCTTTCTTGTCAAATAAAATTATTATCATTTATTTTTAAAGTATACCACGGATCAATTATACTGTGTATTTACAAATTCTAACAAATGTTATCCTGATACTGAACTTTTAGTCCTGATTAGCTTTAGCTTCATCACAAATATCAGCAATATTTATTATGGTTACTAACCATTTTTGTCTTTGATCAAATTTCAATTTAAATTTAATTATTCTAAATTTGAATAAGATTTAACACGAGGAGACACGATCAAAATTCCGTCCCCTAATATATTATTTGATTCATTGAATTTTATGATATTTACAGTAATTTTGGCCTATTTTATGTGAAACATATAAATACTCCAAACTGTGTTAAACTATTAATAAGAAAATTAAATAAATCATAAATTGCACATGGGAATACATTTACACAATTTTAAAATAAATAAATTTGTATGATTTATTTTACTAAATTTTTTCAGTTAAAAAATAATACAACAGTCAATATACAGGGTGTTCCACATAAGAACCGACACAGAGCAGGTGCATGTAGCACGCTGTACATAATTATGCATCTGTTCATTACTGATGTTACATGAAAGTACCTTTATAAATATATAAATTTTTAATTAGATGAGTTTTATTTTTGACCGTAAAGTAATATTTTACAAATTAATTACATAAATACTTAACTCTTATTTGAGTTAAAACTAATCAACATCTAATAATTTAAATATTTGTGCTATAATAATTCATTCATCGTTGAAAGCTGCAAGTATGACTATTATAAATTTTAAAAAGTAGTTCGTTATGAATCTAAAAAATTACGGAAGTTACTCAAGTTTATATCCGGATCCGTTTTGGAAGGCAACAGTTGTGCCACAACTTGTAAAAGTCATAAAAACTCAGCAGGCCATCAACAAATGTTTGGTTTGAAAGGGGTTTCTTCAATTAAATCTTATAAATGACGTTTCATAATACATCACCCCTTACGAGTTATATTGTTCGTAATCATTTATATGAAAATTAATTTCTCTGCATTTTGTTCGTCGGTTGTAGTGCAACTTGATATTTTCACATCGATACACATAAAAACAATTATCTGCAGTTGAAGGCTGCACGCTGGGACTCGGATTTTGTTCGGCAAAGGGCTAAATACTTCTTATCCCTAGTTAGGTGACCCCAGTAACGAAAAAATATATAGTATATCGAATCCAAGATAATACTACTTGTTGCTGCTTACTACTTATACAGGGTACTGTATTTATTATGGCTATTAAGATAAACTAAACAGCTCCAAGACATCTGCGTTCGTTACTTAAATATAGTGATAAAACTGAAAATAGTGATTTTAGAAAATGCCATCTAGCATAATTATTTTAGTACAGATGGATAAGAATATACAAGAAATCGGTTTTCGTCAAAATAAAATTTCTACGACTGCTAGTTTCGGTTTAGCAACATTCAATTGTTTATTTTTCTTATGGGCGCCATATTGGATCTTGACAGTAGCAGATGTAGAATAAAAGTCACATTTTGTATATTGTTCATGGGAATTTTGCTTAAATTAAGTTATTTAAAATTAGATATACAAAGTTGTTTACAGGGCCCTGTAGGCCCAGAGCCCTCCACTCCGTTCTGTTTCTCGCCTTTCTTTTCCAATCCATTACATTTGCACGGTCCCTCTCCATCACTGTATCGGTCTCCCTCTTTTCTTCTTATAGTCCTAACTATAATTTTGCCCTCTATAATTTTTTAACTGCTCTTTCATCTTCCATTCATTCTAGATGTCCTAGCCATTGCACTATCATCTCTTGCAATTATAGCCACATCATCTGCATATCTATTTAGTGATTTTTATAAATAATATGTGTCCTTCTCTTTTCATCTGACTATCTCTTATGACCTTTTCTAGTACTAAATTGAAAACAAGCGTTGTGAGTGGACCTCAGTCATGTGTCAATAATAAAATCTTCTGAATATTCACCTCTTATTCGTATTTTAATTTTGGTATCTTCTAAGGTTATTTTCAATAGTGTAATCAGTTTAGTTAGTATCCCAAATTGTTTCAATGTTAGTTTATTTCTTTTGACAGAATCGTACGCTTTGTTGTTAGTCCACGACTAAGATCATCGCTTTAATCTCATATTCATAGAATATAATAAGAATTTCCTTCATCATGGAGATTTGGTACGTTGTTGATCTCCCCTTTCTAAAACCTGCTTGATACTTCCCTATCTGAAGTTCTGCAATAGGTTATATTCTCTGTTTTATTAATGTTGCCATAATGTTATACCCTATATCTAGCCATAATAAATCTTTACAGTTTCTGCAGTTTGTTGCATCACCCTTTTTTAAAATTAGTATAATCTCTCCAATCTTTAGCCATACATTTTCATCTCCAAATCTTTAAGAATACTTCGTATATTCTTTGCCTTAAATCGTCTCCAGCGTATTCAATGTTCTCTGCCGTTAGTCCATTTTCCCTAGACTTTTGTTATTCTTTATAGCTTCTATTTGCTTTTATGTAGGCTCTTCTTCTTTCACTCCCTCTTCTCTTACCAGTGTCACATATTTCCGATCCTCTCCTTCCTTTTTGCTCTCTTCATTTAACCCCAACTAGCAAAATGGAACTTTAAAAGAAGCGAATTATTTTATAACTATCGAATTGCGTTGTTTAACGAACAGTTTGATTTTATAGAGCAAATAATTACCATAATTTTGTTCCTGAAGAAAGTAATTGTGTAATATTGTTTTATAATAGTTTTAACAACGTGTTTTATAGAACAAATAATTTCAGTTCTTTAAATTTTTTATAAAAGTATTATAATACGTTATGCAACATTTAAAAAAATTATATATAAGGATTGTAAACATATTGTGAAAGAGTTGTGTACTTAGGCAAATGACTTCTAATTATAATCTTATAATTTAGCTTCGAAATGCGCTTATTTATAAAATAGTTTTATAGTTGTGTTTAATCTATAAAAATATTCTTGTTTTATAAATATGTTATAGAATAAAATTGTGACTTGAGAAAACAAAATTATTGTATATACCGCGTAATAAAATTCCAAACCTAACCTTAGTTTTTGAACTCCTAAGGTATTGTGTATTAACAAGTACTCATCAAGAAAGAATACAAACAAATTCTTGAATGTATGTTTCCAGTCAAACGTGCCGACGTTCAATTTTACTTATAAGGTTTTATTATATAAATAATGATGGTGTCCATGTTCGAGAATTCACATTAAAAACGCTTCATGGCTGCGAAAAAATACGAAAAATCAGTACGAGAAAGTAACTATTATTTAATTTTTTGGTAATGCAATAATTAGGTTAGTTTTAAATTAAATACCTATTATTATAATTAACTAATAATACTTAACGCCATTAATATAGGTAATGAATAATAGTACATAATATTTTAAAATTGTAATTTTTTTTATAAAACTTGGCAACTTCTTTCGATACAAACATTATCTACTTGTGCACACACATTTTTAAATATATTTAAGACTATAAAAACATTTTATCGTATATAGTTCTAATTTACACTAAAATGTTTTGTTATGTTTCTATGTGGAATAAAATCATTGTATTGTAAGTCGCCATTTTTAAATGAAGATTTGTTGGATCGGCGACTGCCGCCATTATGGAAAATTAGTTGAAAGCCTTATTAAAATTATATCTAAAACATAATTTTGCTATTTTTGGAAGACTATTTTATAACAAGATCTTTAAATATAATTACACAATGATATTATAAATTAAAGAAAGCATAATTTTAATATTTTTTAAATTTATTTTTTATAATTTTAAAGCAAATGTGGTCTAAACTAAAGCGCATAATTTTTTTGTCACAAACATATCTATAGTTTATCAATAAAATTTGCGGCGCAATAAAATTTTCGTTGTTGATACACTGATTGTTGACACGATAATATTGTAAGTATTAAACCTATCTACCATCTACACAAATGATCGCCATTGAGTGACCCCGTTTTTAAATATAAGTACAAATAATTATGAATCTGCGTTATACACCAATCTTAAAATGATTTTGTTCCAATATTCTTCACTAAAAAATAGAATGTTTCTTTAAATAATACCAAAATACAGACTATAAAACGTTTTTATTGTTGCTGTATAAAATTGTTTTAAAAGTGTTGTATACATTTTTTATAGAACTGTTACATTACCAAAGTGTTTTATAAAAGTGGGCCCTTTTCGATTCTATAAATATCGTATAAAGGCATTTAACTACGTTATATGAATTTGAAGCTCCTATAAGATTTATATTATAGCAATTTATACAACCTTTATAAAATTTATTTTGCTAGTTGGGACATATCTGAGAAATATTGCCTCCATCGTTCTTTCGTTTCTCCTCTCCTATTAAATTTCCACATTCATCTCTCACATATATTGCTTCCCCCCCTCCCGTTTTTCTTTTTTATCTCCGTAGAAGTTACATATTTTTTTCCTCTTATAATGATGTTCTATTTCATCTATTTTCTCCTGTTCTGCTCTCTTCTTTGTCTACATTTTCTTCGCCTTTTGTCCTGTATATTTCCTTATCTTCTTATACTGACTGAAGGGCTTTAATCATGTTGTTTGTATGATGTTTATCCATTCCTCATTTATATCTGCTTACATTAAACCTTTCCTTATCTCTTCTTCGTACTTCTTTTGGATTCGCTGATATTGTAATGCTGCCATATCTGGCTTTTACTTCTTTGTATTATTTTTCTTTTTATAATTTTTTTTTGTCTTCAAATCTATACTTGCTAGATAGTGTTCCGAGTCTATGTCTGCATCTCTGTATGACTCAACGTTTTTTTATTGTGCATCTGTGATTTTCATTTATGCAAACCTGATCAATTTGATTCGTATATGCTCCATCTGGAGAGGTCCAGGTACCCTTATGTATGTCTTTTTTTTAAAGAATGTGCTCATCACTTCATTTTTGTTCTTCTGCAAATTCAATCTACGCTCATTGTCATTGTTCTCTTGGTATTTACTTACTGTTCCTACTATACTTTCATACATCCTCTCCCACCCTATTCTATTGCCGTAGTTACCTTCTAGTTTCTCATAAAACTCTCCTTTTTCTTATTATGTTTTTTCTTCTGTTTGTGGATACATATTTAATATCTCTATATCTATTTCTTCTCTAATTTTAATCATACATCATTTTTCATATTTTTATTTAATAAAAATGCTGTTCCGTAGTAATTATCTAATTCTCATGTGTACATCTCCTGTATCGCTATTACATCCATTTTTCTTATTCAACTCTCTTACATACTATGTTACCATTCTCATTCCTGTTTCTTGCCGTTTTGTTTTTCATCTTCTTTAATCTTCCTCATCTCATTCCTTCTAGTTTGGTTCTGTACTTTTTGCTTTCTGTTTCTGATCTTATTTAAATCGTTTCCATTGCTCATAACCATGTCCATTGTCGGCGTAGTTTCTTTTATGTTATATGTTATAACTAGTTTTTTTACTATTGAAAATTAGATTCTCCATAAATCTGTTTCAATTTAATAGACCAAAACTGGATACCCAGTATATATAAAAACAAAATGCATATATATCATACAATTAAAAAATCTAATGTTATTCTATAATGTTTTTCTTAAACTTCTTAGTACTTATATTATTTATACAACAGTTAATTCAGTCTCTAATTGACCGTAACATTTCAGTTCGTATATGACGTAATAAACATACTTGATATGCTTCGATATAGGTATATCTGATTATATAATTACGCCCGTATTGTGTATCTGTAAGACATACAATAAACTATTATACTTAAAAGTAGACGATCATCATTTCAAATTAATTTAATTTGCATTTCACACTGAACTAAATTAAGAGAAATGTCCGATTGTTGACTCGATAATTTGTATTAAAGAGATAATATGACACGCGGAAGGCATTATAAAAAAGTCTTAGACTGTTTTGTAAAACGTGATCTAATTAGAGGTTAGGTTTGCAAGGTTTAGATTGCAAAAATCTCACATAACATATTTTTTTCAAAATTTCATATACCTGCCTACTTAAGTACCTATAAATATATGCTCAATGTGTATTGATAAACTTTGATGAACAGAACTCCGAGATATTTTCCTGTTATAGTTTCTGACTCCGTTCTTTCTTTAAGAAGGTCAATTAACTAAATAGCACTCTCTCACATATACGAAATTGGTCAATAATGGGAATACAAAAATGATCTCTTCACTTTTTTGCATCGCTTTTACTGGTCCACTGTAAAATCCGATAAGGCTGCAAAGCATGCAATCTGCGACAGAACAAAAAATGGAAAGAAATTCCCAAAGAAAGAAATACATAACCTATAACACCTATTTTAACAGTAAATTCAACTGCTTTTACCACTATTGCTATTAAATATTAATAGAATTAATTTGTGGTTTTAATTAATGAATTGTTTTGATATGCCTGATGTCACAACAACATTTTTGGGCCCGTCTTATCCAGTTTCTAAAAATTAACACAAATGTTTCTACAGAAATTGTGCTTCTGGTTTGTCTTTAACTCGTAAGTTATTGGCAGCAACTGTGATGCGTTTGTGTAAATCATCAATAGTAGGTATCCACTTCGGTGGGAAACACTTCCGTTTTGAAAATATCTCCACAAAAAGAAGTCCAAATGTTTTAAAGTCAGGAGATCGTGGCGGCCATGGTACCGGTCTTCTTCGTCCATTCCTTTAGTATTTATCCTTGGACACGCTGTACGTGTATGATACGCCACACTGCTGCAATATGCCATGGACGCCCTGGATCTCCACCTCTTCCACGATTCGGTTTCAAATTTCCCTCACGTTGCACTACACTTGCACTCACTGCACGCCGCGGTAAAAGTAGCTACATTTGGCACATGTTTACCGGGAAATAGTTTTGCTAAAATATTTTCACATCGCCATAATTTAAAACGATATCAATTAACTCCGAGTTGCTATACACGTAAGCCATTTTTGACACTTGAAAAACTAATGTAAAGACTCACCCACAAAAACGTTAATATCTACAAAAGTAATTGGATTTTAATATTCAGAATTGCCTGTCTAGAGACTACAACTTTTTTTTACTCGAAAACTATCAGCATTTTTAAAAATATTTATTTAACGATATTGACTCCATTTTTCATGACACATCTATTCCCAAATATTTTTAAATAAGTTCTGAATTAACTCGGACATTCTTCATTTATTAACCCGTTTTATTTTCATACTTAATTAAAATATATTGCAAGGTTTCAGATAATTTTCTTGTGATTTAAAATGGAAACTTTCCATAGAACACCCTGTAAATTGTTACGTATTCAGATACCCAATGGGTATACGTACGTTTATACAACGTTGTAGATTAAACGTTTTGTGCTGAAATTTTCAACGTTTATTTTTTACGTTTATTTTAAAAACGTGTATATAATATATATTTTAAAATGCGTTAATAATATTCTAATTTCATCCAGAGATTGAAATAAACACTAGAAATTTACGTTTTTTTATAGAACGTTTATTAGACTGATGTACACAAATGTATATTTTAATATGTAACTGTGCAGTACGTGCTACGTCTATAAAACGTAGAATTAAGCATTCTATATGAATTTAATACAATAAACGTGTTATCTAAATGCTAATAACATTTTTTCTAAGGTAACGTTTTAGTAACAAAAATTAAATGTATAAAATACGTTGGTACTACACATGTTGCCTATTAAAGATGAACACGAAATAAAATGTTTCCTATTAACGTTTACTTCACGATGTATATAAATGTGTCCAAATCGGCAACATATATACATATATATCTAATGACTACTAGTTGCCTTGTTACCTGCTATATATTTTTTGGGTGTAAATTCACTACTGGTTGAGGAATTAGCCCGCAATGAATGATGAGTAGTTGTTCCTTGAAATTCTGCTGTTTTATATATAACTAATCATCATTGAATTATTAGATTATTACCATAATATAAAAAGAAAATTGTACCATCATATTTTTTATGTTGAAGACTTTACGTTATCAAAATGTGACCTGACGTATGTTATATTCGCTAATAAAAGTATAAATAAAACGTTTTCCATAAACGTTTTTAACTGTTTAATTTCTATGTTATTTAAACATAGCTGACAATGTTTAATAAAAGTTTTCTCGAGTAAAATTTTGTCGTTTCAACTTTTAGTTTTTAACCACTTTTAAATATTTTTAAAACGTATGGGTGCCCATTGGGTAGAATACAGATTGATAAGCAAAGGAAGACCCATTGTGCATATGTACAAAGAAAACTGAGAGAGCGTCAAAATTTCGACTCCGTGCAATTCAGCATATTTGCCTCAAATAATTAGAGATTATAGTAGAGATTATAAATCCGTTTACCATGTAAAGCAATCAACACAAAGATAAATATATGCCACCCATATATTTATCGTATAACATTCAAGTGCCGCATATGTCGCAAAGCATATCCGATTGGAATCGGAATGCTCAATTTCTATTGGTAGAGCCGCCTTGACGGATCCAGTTGTTGCATCTCTACCGCACTAGCATTGACGTGCGCGTACAAGGAAAAATTTCGGTATATCCTGCTAATTTAATTGTAATTGTAATTAATTTATTAGTGATTTTGTGTTTATGCTGTTTAGAATTAATAATAGTTTAAGCTCTACAGCGTGTTTTCAAAATCGTATATGCCCTAATCTAACAAGTAAGAAATATTGGATGATAAAAAAATGTATGTGTATGTACTTAGGAATTAGGGTGTCTGCAAAAAAATATATACAACTGCGAAACGGAAAATACTGGAAACTCACGGAAGGAACAAGATAGAGGTTAATGATACAAAATACGCAAACAGCTCATGGACAGTATTTTAAAAAAGAGCTTCCGACAATAAAAAAAAACAGGTTGCTATCTCACAGAAATTTTACTTAGAATATCTATAAGGGTGAATTTGCGAATTACACGAGACCTGAATTTTCGTTTTAAAAAACGAAATAGACAGCGTTTGCTGATAGAAAAAGATGAAATAGTGATACGGCGAAGATGCTATTTAAGGCAAATAGAAATTCGAAGTCTGAATCGTAGGATATATTTTATATACTTACAAATTATACAGTATGCGCCAAAAGTATGGAATAAATTCAATAAAAACGATTTTTAATTTAAAAAATACATATTTAGCGTAAAATGCGATTTTCAAATGTCATTTGTTTTTGAGTAATGACGTCATCGATTTTTTTTTAATGGCAACACCATATTTTTTTCCTTGATTCTTAAAGATCGTTTAATTCTCTATCAGACAGTACCAAATTTTGCCCTCTTACATAGGAAAGTTTTCGAGTAAAAGACGATTGAATGTTAGAAAACGTAAATTTTATCCATAAAAAAGTAACAATTCTGAGGTATGTAAAATAAAATACAATTGATTAAATTTTATACTTAAATTAAATGTTCGAATTGCCATCCACCAACTTTTTGACAATGCGCAAGTCTGTGAAAAATTTTTTCTTGCACATTATGAATGATTTCTGGGGTAACTCTGCGTATTTCGTCCCGAATGCGATTTTGAAGTTCTTCTACGAGGTTCTTACGTGGTTTATTAATGTACACTTTTGACTTCAAGTATCCCCATAAAAAATAGTCAAGAGGTGTAAGATCTGGCGATCTTGCAGGCCATTATATCGGTCCGCGTCTGCCGATCCACCTCCTAGGAAAATAGTTGTCCAACAAATCTCGTACAGGGCGCGCATAGTGCGGAGGTGCACCGTCTTGCTGAAACCATATGGTATCGTCAGGAATGTCAGGATCATTATCGTTAGGAAAAATTACTGCAAGGGCTGGAACAAGGTCATTTTCTAGAACCTCTAAATATCTTTGTCCTGCAAGGGTTCCTTCAAAGAAGAAAGGCCCTACTATTCTGTCGTCAACTATTCCAGCTCACACATTTAATTTCTGAGGGTGTTGGGTATGTGCTCTGACTAGTGTCATTGTTTAATGCAACCAATCGTGAAGGAAAAAAATATGGTGTTGCCATTTAAAAAAAATCGATGACGTCATTACTCGAAAACAAATGACATTTGAAAATAGCATTTTACGCTAAAATATGCATTTTTTAAATTAAAAATCGACCTGTTCGAGGATTTTTCCCAAAAAATAATTGTTTCGTTTTTATTGAATTTGTTCCATACTTTTGGTGCATACTGTATGTATAAACGCTGACGGAATATGTGTACACTGTTTAGCCGCATATGGAACTGTATGGATTATGCACCCTATAATAGCTTTGTTCGTAGTACACCAGAATCAGTATCCAACCGTCAGAATCATGCACACTGTATCTAAAACAAAGCATTTTCAATCAATACACTAGAATCAGTTGCTAACCGTCAGAGGCATGCACACTGCATCTGAAACAAAGCATTTTCAATTTTATGTGGGTATTACAACAGCAATGCAGTAATGCACGTATGTCTAATGATTGGAAACTCTTTTCATCTCTTCTATGAACATGCCTAAGAGCCTAAGTGTTAACACGTGACCGTTACAGTGACAGTGTTAGTAACTGGTAGTGTATAATACGTATGTAAATAGTGCAGCGCATTATGTGTTAAAATGTGATATTAGCGAAGCACGCATTAGGTAGATGTAAGTGAGTGGTGGTAGACCATCCTCATATATACCACAGGTAAGTCAATTCACTCAACATCAACTTTTATTTGGTAATTTTCTGTTTTTTGGACCCTTCTTAAGTGGCAAGCCTATGGAATCTTGTCCCCTGCAGCCGTCACCTCCCGTACTCATCTATGTGCTGTGAATGAATCTATTATTTTGGACCTCGACTATAAAAAATGCAATCAGGACATACCTGAAGACTCATCAATTCAACTCAATTTTTCACATGCTGAAACCACAAGAAAATCCGGCGAACACTGCACACCGAAACTAGCTATGTGTATTGGCGGAACTGGTATATGTCAAATTAGTTTTGTCATAGAAATTACTATTTAATTTCAGTTTCCAAATATTTTCCTTCGAGAAAAGCTAAATAGTGACCGAACTTTTAAAAAATTATACCTGGTTTGAGTAATTGTATAATGTATGTCGTGCATGTATATTAAGCATAATGATATTTGCGGCACGCTAAATTATGTCTTCAACGTTTACGTTAAGAAATGAGAATCGCGTTGTCAAGGAAATAAGAACACAAGAATGCTGCTAATAATTTTGAAAAGAAATATATGAATGCATGCAGATATGTTACATAAAATATATAAGTGAGTCGGATAAGGTTCTTTGATCCTTAAGTGATATAAACATTGTGAAGTGTCAGACGTATCTGCATATGATTACAACTTCATCGATTGAATCTTGCTCATTAATATGTAAAGGAATGTTTGCAAAGTTATTCTGACTTATAGGCATGTTGCACCGCGGTTCTTTTACTTCTTGTTACTTCGGCAGGATTTCTAGTTTTAGTAAAGGGTTATGATTTATCTCCTAATGGTCATGAATTATTAAGCATCGGCTCTAAGTGAACATTAAAACACTTAGTCGCTTTATCTCTCTGTCAATGTATAATGTATGAACTTCTCAGCAGCAATATTTCTATTTTTTACGTTAAATATACAACGTTCCACCTCGCGTTTATTAGCATAGAATTATTCGTAACAATTTCTATACTGTGAATATAATGAAATTTGAAAATGTTGTTTTTGTGAAAGCGTTTCGAAATTGAAGAATTTTGATATTGACTAGAATTTTGAAATGACACTCATGTAGACACCTAAAAGTAAAAATGAAACGTTAAAAACCATGAGAATATTTATTTATTATAAATTTTAAAGGTACAATTATATAAATTGTTAAGTCAATACTAGAGGTTCCCAGTTTCTTTTCTCCAACTACAATGCAAGTACTAGTAGTCGGAATTAATAAATTGCTTGTAGTGGCAATACTGCTAGCTTCTGCGTGAACTTCTTTTAATTGCTTATTTGGTGTATCTTTCTGACCTATGATTCTTTTAGCTATTTCGTTTTTCTGTTCAATGGAATTTTCGATATAACACTGAACAACTGAACTTGATCACTAAAAGTGTCATGTCTGCTCCAGAATCTGCCAATATTGTTGCAGAACTGTGCCGGAAACAATATCCAATGTATTCGTTTGCGTTGGAGGGTCCAAGGAATTCCGCAAACTTTTTTGGCATACCTCCAATTGTACTGATTCTAACTGGCAGGATACAGCATTTATTACTTCGATATGTCAAGAAAAATCGCTGTCGTATTGAGTGGACGAAGTTGTACGTACTTATGAAATATATCTAAAAATTGATACCATCTGTTGATCCCTTGCAGAAATCGTAAACATTCTTGGAACTACTAACTGACGTGGATAGTGCAGCTTCAGCAGCTTATCAATATCCAAATGCTCGTCATTATTACTCATTTTTGGCGATTTACGTCCGGTGCTTAAAACATAGTCTTTTCGCAACTTGTTACATAAATAGCTATTTTCTACAAGCGTCTGTAAAAGCAGAATTTTTAGCACATGCTTTCAGTGGTTAAAATGTCACTTTAAGTCAGTAGTATTAAAATGAAATGACGTTATTTACTTTTAACATGGCATTCTGCGAAAATAGAAAACAATTAAGAAATTTTAAATCAAAGAAATATGTATTTATTTAATTAAATGTATAGTTACAGAAACTGCAATTAGAATAAGTACTTAATTCCATGGCCAATCTCATGAGTAGCTGTTGTACCAAATTGTGTCCAAGATTTTGACGGAGAACATTGCTCCCTACTAATGTTATCCGCCAAAATTTTTGGACAAAATTTGCGATATCCTTCTTGTTTTGTAATCTTCCCCTACTGTACTAGACTCCAATCCACCATGTCTCTTAATTGCGGTAAGATTAGCACCAGAGTCTGCCAACAAACTAGTCTAAAATCGTCCAGTATAAAGGTGAAAATCAGGCAAATTTAGCAATATTGGCAAGCATATTACTAAATGTATTAATTCCAACTGGATTCGTGACACATTCATTCTTAATGTATTTTATACAAACTCTTGAATGATTAGTGTTCGCTGTATGTACTTTCTATAATAGTTCAAATTTAATGCACCAGTAATAACAAAGTTCGTTGCACATTAGTTTTTGTGTCTACTATATGCACAACTAATGAAGTTGTCGATAATATTGAATCTAAAATTGTACAGTTCTACGCGACGAGGAACTCTAAATACACCGAAACTTACGACAATCTTCTGCATGAGATATGTTTCATCGTGCGCTTCTGCGAGAAATTTGTCGATGCCTTCACCCTTTCATTTCAAAAAAGCAACAAGTTTGTCGTATTTGTTTAGGTATGTCCTGATTCTTTATGTTCATCATCGCCTCCATCATGAAGTTATTTGACTAAAGCGTTGACGATATCTATATTTTGGACTTATCTTCAAAGTATGTCAAAAGCATTTTTTCATTCCCTGAATTTGCCACTAACATTTTTTAGGTCACACCATCTCAAGAAACAATTATATGAAAACTTGTATTGTTACTTTGACTTACTAGACAATAAGTCAAGAGGAGAAGGTGAAGGCTTAAATAAACTTTTTACACGAATTCATTTTGAAGGCGAAATATGTACACTATGTAAAAATAATGTCTTTAACTAGACACAATAACTAACTAATTTGCAACTAGTGACACGACATTGTGCCTAAATTTTTTATAAACGTATTGATTTAAATACTTGTGTACGTGCTAACCATTAATCAAATTAGTTCTTTGTGCCACAATGATATTACCAAGCATTTTTACCACCTACATATGCTTAATATTTCAACATTTCAACTGAAATAAATTAATGATGAGAAAAAAAGAAATAAATCTAGTAGAGATTACACCATTGCACATTTTGCACATCATCATAAGATGGAGATGAAGACTTAAAACTTAAGATATTAATTTTTGTCGGAAACGAAATACTGTAGGCGTTTATAAAAAGTATAAAACACGTTTATAAAGTGACTTATAGTTATGGGTACATGATATTTAATTTTTTTAATACTCTATTTTTTATTTTAATATAATAGAGATTTATAGTTTGTCGACAAAAACTTTTCAAAATTGCAAATTTTTAAGTGGCCGAGAATCAGTGGAAAACGAGTCAGGCACGCTAACCCCGGACAAGCATCAATGAGACGAACAGTTGCAATGCGTGATCTGATTGAAGGTGTTAGGCGTTTAGCAGTATGGAAAATTGCTGCAGAGGTTAGAATATCATAGGAAGTGCTCAATCAATGATTTCCGATTACTTGGGTTACCCAAAAGTTTCAGCAAGATGGGTTCCTAGCTCCCTGACGGAAAATCAAAAAGTAACCCAGTCTGTGAAACACTTATGGCGCGTTGTAAGGGAGTTGATTTTTTAAGTTGCGATGAGATGTGGATGTATCACTGCACCTCGGAATCGAAACAATTAAGCATGGAGCAGCGACAATCTGCACTGAGAAAAAACAAACTTTTGGAGCAACAGTTTTCTTGAGGTTATTTTTTTTTATTGTTGCCGGAAGAATATTATTCAGGAAATAAAACAAATGATTAAAATAAAATGATGCTTATTATTTGAACAAGCAAAAGAAAACTATTTACGACTTACTGCTTAATCGCAGCCCAGCACATCCGAATTCATTTATCCTGATATCCTGACAATATTGGTGCGCACTATACCATATAAAAACTGTTAAGACAAACAGACTAATAATATGATGCAAACACGGAATTCCAGGACACAACTACTCTGCGGACTAATGCCCCGGCCAGCATCGAATTACACATGGGAAACTTATAGCAACAGCTAGTCACTCGTCAGTAGCCCACCAGACATATACCGGCTTATTTACTCTCATCAGTATGCTATAGGTGAGGTATCTGATGAATAATCTTAACTGTTTTAATCTGTCTAACCCGACAGAAGGGACCATGGATACGCGGTGTAGAACTAACTATATCTATCGGCGATTCGCTACTCCATACCGGACTGAAAATGTCACACACACGAAGCGCTCTACATGCAGTAGACACGATTGAATGCTGTCGACCTTTATCGCGTTCAGCGAGAAAAGATGTTCTGCAAACACAGAACATATATGTCTGGTGAGCTACTATGTGACTGTTGCTATAGGGTTTCCAGGTATAATTCAGTGCTGTCATTATTACTCATTTTTGGAGATTTGGTGCTGGTCGGGGTATTAACCCGCAGAGTAGTTATTTCCTAGAATTCCGTGTTTGCAAAATATCGTCACCATGTAACTACCACAAGGTTGGACCACTCATTGAAAAATTAACTGAAAGAACGCTGTTTTGATGACAGTCAAGGTATCGAAGCGTTTATGCGAAAATGGTTGCAGACATGGCCAACTTCATTTTTCAATGACGGAATTAAAAAAAAACTTGTAGTCAGGTGAAAAATAATTATTAATGACAGTGGTGATTATGTAGAAAAATAAGATGTAACTTTGTAAATTTCCCGTGCCACGCCCGTGTTGCACTACACTTGCACTCACTGCACATCACGGTAAAAATGACTGCATTTCGCACAAGTTTCCCGGGAAACCGTTATGCTAAAGCATTTTCACTTCATCATAAATTAAAGCGATATCCATCAACACCGAGTTGCTGTACATGTAAGCCATTTTTGACACTTGGCAAAAACTAATGTAAATACTCGCATCACAAAAACGTTAATACTATAAGTAGGTAATCGGATTTCAATATTCGGAATCGCCTGACTAGAGACTATAATAGCCCAGCAATGCGAAGTTTCAAAATACTAAAACTTCAATAACTGTTTTCTCGGAAACTATAAGGATTTTTACGATATTAACTCCATTTTCATGAGGCATCTATTCTCAAATTTTTTTAGAAAAGTTTTGAATCACACTGTATAGACTTTCGCCTTATTTCGGTGTCTAGAAAACGTAGTCAAAATGGTACTACTTTTAAAATTACCTTGTAATTGACACTAATATTATTAATATAATAGGTATAGAGAAAGTAAAGTGAACCTAATTATTTTGTTATATTTAATTACCAAAAGAAACCAGTAAATATAAGTTAAAATAGTCATAAATTTAAATTTGTTGTAATTAAATACGTAGTAAATATTTAACATGATTTTAGATAGTATATAGTTTTATTGTTAATGAATCAAATTTATTTAAAACATTTGTTACGGCAATTATAGTCTAAGAAGGTTATAAGAACACTCCACAATTTCATCTGAAGCATATGCCAAGGTAACTTTTGACACTCTTATGCGTTTCGTATTTAGAAGTATCATATAAATAATACGCCCAGACACACTTCACGGTATCAGTTGAGACCTCAACAGAAAGGCAAAAGGAACACAAGTACTCCAACAACACTATACGTTTGTGAGTATTTTGGGGAAGTATGAAAATATCATTGCAATAATTCCATTGTATGTAAATTGTGAAAACGCGCCCATCGATACTCATCGGCCACAATGGAAAAAGACCTGTCTACATCACCATATACCATTTCAGACACTGGCGGGGTCAGATAGCAGAGAAGATATTGTGAAAGTCTTGTGCGAGAAATTATGTAATAAAATCGAACAACACGGTCACTATAATTATATCAATACAAATTTAGAAAACCGGCAGGCAGGATGATATGTAGTGGTTCTGTATTTCTGAATTAGTGGGTGACCTTTGACTGTCTAAATAAAGAAACCGACACCAAAACAGATTATCTAACCTCTTACCAATATACCAAAGTCATTTTAAAAATCTGAAATACGAGGCAAATGTATTAAGACCAAAAATTTATGATTTATTAGATTTTGTTACTGATAACCTTTTAAAGCGGTTAGCAAAATTGCAATGGAATTTTGCTTAACATATTTATTTGATATAATAGTAAATATATATAATTAATAATCTACTGATTTTTAACTATAACGTGTAAAGATTTTTGAAAATCTTTGTCAAATACAAATTCACTGATAATCGTAGGTATATCTACAGGGTGTCCGAAAATAAATGCAAAGTAGATCCCTGACAACAAAATAATGGAATGATTCCAAACTTACCTTAGTCAAAAGCTGACGGTTAAAAACATACAGAGTGTCAAAGTTAACATTTTATTTCGATATTTGTAACTTTTTAAAAAATTCAAATATTTGCATACATTTTGGATATCGAGAGTTTTGAGAGGCGAGAAATTCAAATTTGTTTCTAATTTTGACATCACTAGTAGAGGGCGCCACTTAAGACACATCATTCTTCTTTTAAATGGCAAAACTTTTTTGCGGCTAAGTGTATCCATCTGACTATTGAAACAGTCGATTGTTCTACCTGTTTTATCTGACATAATCCTATTTGAAATATTCAGTGCACCGAAACTGTTTTGATTTTAAGTAAACAGCCTTTTCCGCTCAAAATACAGCAAAAGTTGTATCTTTACCTGAAACCAAAACAGTTTCTACTCGGGAAATAATATATCTAAATCAATGGTACAATTTGATATTATATATACTTAGGTATTTTATCATTTTTGCTCATATATATCCAGGTATTTGTATTTTCATATTTACTCATTATTTAGTGTAAATCATCAAAAAATATATTTGAATGAAGTTCTTGTTCAATAACTAGGTAAGGTTTAACATTTAACTGTTTAATATTTTCAGTTCCAAGCTTTATATTCTCCGATTTTAGTGCCCTCCGCCAATGGAATCAATGGTGGGCCGAAGGTGCAGTCTTTGTAATGTAATTTTAATATTTTCTTTCTTATTGTTGCCGTTAATGATGTCACAAGATAATAAGGTCAAGATTAAAACAATGCATACAACACAATCAAAATCGAGGAAGTGTATTGTTAGTAAAAGGCCCCATTATGACTCAAGTTCATAAAATGGTTTTTGAAAATATAAAATTTAGTGCCTACATGTCATCTAATACATGTAAAGTGGGTATAAAACAATATGTTAATATGTCCTCTATATTTTTTGTTTTGTAGGAAGAACAATAATTGATCAGAGCGTATATAGAGTGATTCTAAACCTATATGCATAAACGAAAAGAAAAAATTAATGAACGTGAGTTTCATAAAATTTAAAATGCATTTAATTTATGATGATAACTGTTCAAAGTTATTTCCCTGATTTTCAGTACACAGTATACACCATAGTTTTTATGCGACCCCAAAAATAAAAGTCAAGCGGATTTAGGTCAAACGATCGAGCCTCAACCCCAATTGGACCACCTCGGCTTAAGGTACGGTTTCGATGGTGCGACTGCGGCTGCGGCTCGCGGTTGCGACTCGTCGTCGTCCAATAGGCAGTCTAAATGCTGCAGTTCATGAGAACATTCAAACTGCCTATTGGCTGGCAACGAGCCGCAGCCGCTAGCCTAAGTCGCAGTCGCACCACCGAAACCGTAGCTTTATCCATCGTTCATGTTCCAAGCGTTGCATACCAAAAAAATTGATGCTTGTAAAAAATGTTGTTTAATGGAAATAAATTATTTGTTTTGTATAGGGCCAAACAAATATTTATTTCCTGGTACCAAATAATTTTTTTGAAAATGCAAAAATACGGTTATTTTGTGTAAATAAGACGTTTGTTTAAATTAAAAAACATTATTTCCTTTTCAATGATACACTTCTGGCGTTGATTTAATTATATTCTATGATAAAACAATATTTGCGTATATTTCAAAGATTTTTTTCCAATTAAACTGCTTATTCAAGTCAATAATTAATAATATTGTTCAGGAATTTCAAGAAACAGCTGGGAGCTAATGCCCCGACCAGTATAGAATTGCACCTGAAAAATCTATAGCAAATAGTCAACATATATCGATTTTCTGTTTATTCGTTCTCATCAGTATGCCACAGGCGATTGGTGAGTTAACTGACATACCTGAGTAAGCAAAATATAGCTCAGCTACATCTAGAGGAAACAATTGGAATTTTTCCTTTCAAACAAACATTTTTTTCGACGATACGACTATATTAGGAAATGGAGTTTTTTAATTTAAGGTTTTTGAAAAGATCATGGAACCTAATAAAACTTCATTTGAAAACTTTACAAAAATAATTAAAAGATTAAAAATATTCATTTTTGAATTAATGAAAAACATTATTTGATTCAAAATGCACATTAATTTCAATCAAAAATATATATTTTTTTTATTTCAAAACGTTATTTTTGTACAAATTTGAACAAATTGTTTAAGGAAATGAAAAAAAATATATTTATTTTCTAAATTAAGTTTTCATTCAAATAGAATAACTATTTGTTTCATTCAAATAGAATAACCATTGGTTTTATTTAAACAAATAGTTATCAAATAATTATTTTTTTTACCAAATAAATCAATTTATTTTTGACAAAAAAGTGAGCATTATACCAAAAAAGATTTTTTTCCCGAGAGTAAATTATATTGATCATAAATTGTTTGCTGAAAAAAAAATTTTTTTTGGTGTAGCACTAGCCGCTAAAGAAGTGGTGGAACACCATCGTGAGGCAACCACATATGTTGATTAACGTTAAAATAAACTTTTTCGAGAAGAACCGATTAGGCAAAAATTATAAATATAAAGAACCAGTTAACCGTTCCCAAGAATGAAAGAGCCAATAAGTACTCTGTTCACAATTCCAGCCCACACATTTACTGAAAATAATTGTTCGCTGAGTGACATGCGGATTTACAATGCTGAATAATGCGTGCTGTGAAAATTGTCTCATCCGTAATTAAAATGTTAATGGTTAAGTTTGGGTTTAAGTGTTGCCGACGTAACAACCACTCGTAGCGGAAGATCCCTTGGAAGTAAGACTTGTATCCGCTGCACCTGAAATGGGCAGAGCAAGTCGTGCTTTAACGTTTGCCAAACTGTGGATTATGATATCCAAAATTGCGCTGCACTTATTCTAGTGTTTATGCTAAACTGATCCTCGACGGTATATGAAATCTCTTCTCGAGTTTACAATATGCGTAGGATCTGTCACTAAATTTTGATGAGATTGACAGTATTCTGTCCATAAGTTCTTCGTTTGAGATATTGTGAACCATACTCTTACAATCACGCGAAAATAAACTCGATTACGACCGTAATTGATAGCAAAGTACTGCTACAAATAGCAAGCATATCGTCCCGACTTGTTTGCTTTTTGTAAACAAAAAAATTCTCCTGATAAATTTTTGTAAAAGTAAAAATATGTTACTTTTTTTTCACTGTGAAAATGTTTTTTAATTTCGGATTTGAAATATGTATGACAATGTTTATGAATATCTTTGGCGGATATAAAGCTCCCCTCCAACTTCGCCCATGCTATTCGTCATTATTTGTCCTCAGCATTAATTTCACAAGTTTAAGTCGGTTATGGACAGCGAGCGATAATATAATATACAGGGTGGCCCATCCAAAATAGTCCAGCAAGATTTACGGCTTTGAACGTAAGAATTAAAAAAAACTCTCGGACCCGTAAACTTTTGTTTTGAGGAGGATACGTTTCACTATTAATTCCATCCCTGTAACCTCAACCCCCTAGCGGGGGTGGCTACTACCCTTATTTTTTCAAATGGGAAGAGGTATGTTGTGATACGTCTTTTTAAAGAGCATTAAATTGCTTTTTAAAAGATATTATTTTATTGAGTAGGTAGTACTGACATGTTATCTTATTAAATATTGAAAATGTCCGCCATTCACCTCCCTACAATAGTACAAGAACTGTTCAAAGTGTTCTCGGACATTGTGAAGAACATCTGGTGTAATTTGTTGGCATTCATTAGCAGTGCGGTTCGGTAAATATCCTAAGGATTCGGGCTGGGTGGCATAAATTTTGGATTTTAGATGGCCCGCGAGATCGCTCGATTTATCTCCCCTTGATTTCTTTTTTTTTTCGCTCTGGCAGTTTGTGTTAAGATAGACTTTGACGCAAACATTTCATAGCAGTCGCAAGCATTCTCATTTGCCTGAAATAGTGATTTAACAAATTTAATTTTTTATTTCGTATTGAAAAATAATCAAAACTGGAATAATATTTGAGAAATTTAAGCGAAAAGTAAGTAGCAGTAAGTATTGCGATTTGCTAAGTTGCTAAAGTATTGTAATAACAGGTATATCCACAAAATTTCAGTTTCACTTGAAAATGGTAGTGAATGATAGATTTATGGGCATTACAAATTGCCGTTTTTCTCCAAAACGAGGCATTTAAACAAAAAATTACAAAAAAGGTAAAATGATCAGAAGAAAATTCTACGTTTGATAAAAAGCTGCATAAGCGTACTTATAAATAATTGGAGGGGATAAAGGGTACTGTATCCCTCAGTTACCTTCATTCGCCCTTCAATTTTTTTCACCAAAATTACATGATAAGTACGCCGCAATAAGAAAAAAGCACGTGCAAAATTTCAAGTGTATATCTTAGAAAACAATTGGATTATTAACGAAAATAGTTTTTTAAAATATAACTTTAACACTCTGTATATTGCAACAGAGACGTCCAAATAAAAAATGGTATAAGGAAAGTCGCATTATTTTTGTCCAAAGAATATATGGTTAATGGTATGGCCGTCTATTTTGGGACACCCTGTATACTTTATTTAAAGGACATCCAGCATATAAAATTATTTTTAAAATCAAAATTTATTGAGTCTAGATTCAGTTCTGCGTAACTAGAACTAATTATAAGTTTATTGCCACTTGATTAAAATAGCCCCGATTCTGTTTCGCCTATTTTTTTGATGAGAATCATGCAAGAGCCTTACAAAATTGGGAGACAATAAATTTGCAAGACTCTTACAAGACAATACGTAACATGATCTGACAAGACTTTAAAGAAACTCTTGTCTTGTTTTGCAAGACAAGACAACAATTTTTAAATGTTGCATTGTCTATTAAACTGATTGTTATTGCTGGTACAAAATATTACCAATAAGCTCTTTCAATTATTGCTATAATCAGTTGATAAAATTGATACAAAAATCATATTCATAATGAAAATTAATATTGAGGTTTACTACTTTCCAAATGATATAATGTAGTAAAGATACATATTTAATTACAGCTGTTAGCTCCTTCATCTACAAAATTTTAGGAATCGTTCCTTTTGAAAATATTTAACGCAATTTTCCAATTACAATCTTATAGCACACACCGCCTTTCGATTTCTTTCCCATGTAGGTACTTAAATATTTAGTTCCCAGATGTTTTTTCTTTGTTTTTCATTAGTAAAATCTGAATAGAGTATTTTTATCATTTGAGATATTCACTAGTTTATAGTCTAATATATTTTTAGTAAACTTAAATTAGTATCTATTTGTCGTTAAAGATACACACAACATAATTTGATAAAAAAAATAGAAACCATTTTAATTATGTTTTTTATCAAAATAAAGCAACTACAAAGATCAATAGTCTTGATATTAAAGATATTTTTCAGCAACAGATATTTGAATAAAATTTAAAATCCACACTGACAAAAATTTGTCTGTAACTTCACATAACTTTACGTTGGCAATTTGTGACCAGCGTAAAATTATATAAAATTACATAATAATTTTGTAAATTAAATAAGTACATACTTATTACAGAAATAAACTTGGTTAACATTCCATATCATGTTGTGATTCTACAACTATTATGCTAAATTGCATAGTAAATTTGCGTCATTAATATTTGTATTGATATATTGTAATTTTTAGGTTGAAATTGTAAAATATGTAATTTTACCTAGTACATAATTTAAATTTTCTTATATTTTATGTATACTTGCCTTTATATCTAACGTTGAAAAATATGAATAGAAAAAAGTTTTCAATAACTAATATTATTTCACATAAATGATTGAATATCAATGTAAAAAATTAAACAATTAGCACATGTTAAAAAAATGTATATTCCAAAGAGTTTATAAATCAGTTCAAATATTCTTTAACCTAAATAGTGTAACAGAAGCCAATTTATAAATGTATTATGTTATTTTTGTAGCCGTATGGACAGATAAAATTGAAAAGAAGGAAAAGTTTTTACTTTTAATATCATGGAAATAAGTTTCTGCTTGTTAAAAAGTACATAAGTACAGGTTTAAGCCAAATAATATAATAGGGAGGGCATCTCTTACTAACAAATTATGAGAAATAAAGTAGATTTTATTATTAGAATTCAATAATAAATAGGTACACTGTGCGAGTCACATTTTTATTTCTAAATAATTAATAAAGTCTTATCAGTAGCAGATATAACTTGTGTATAGGAAGATTTTTTAAGTGAAATTCATCCATCCATTCTTTAAATGTGAATTATCCATTCTTCTTTGTAAAAGTGTATTGTTCAACCATCATCTAAAAATGTAGGTATTGCAATGCAGGTATTTTATTCGCAGAAAATATGTTGAAAATTTTTGCTGAAAGTACTACATAATTATTCTTGAAACATCAGAATATATTCCTTAGTATTTGCAAATATATGTAGATATACGTATATCTATATGAAAATACATATTTTTTAGTTACCGTAAATTTATAATTAACGTAACTACAACTAATGTAATTATCTGTTGTAAGCAATTACTATTTGTACTGTCATAAAGATAAATATGTTGTTTAAAATGTTGTATGGTGAGACATATGTAATGGCGTAATTTTGATGCAAACTTCTAAACAACGTACATACCGTTTCAGTTTCTATGATATTTATAAATTGTATAATATTTAAATTGGCACAAGCTGCAAGTGCATACATAACAAAATATAATTTATACTTACTGTTTTATGAATATCCCACAAAACATCTTTATTAATGAACCGTATATGTTTGTCTACTACATGTTAACAGCACAACTAACCCAACTAACATTTAAGCCTAATAGACTACTACACAAGAAAAATAATTCTAAATTGATCAAGATTTACTACTTTCCTCCATAAAAATAGTCTTCAAAGTTACAAAATCTAATAATACCAAAATTTTAGTCAAAAATTTGTTAATTAAGAGTAATATAATGACTTTTAAGTAAAATGAAATATATGTCAATTTATACAGTTCGAAATTACATATTGTTTACCTATTCTTTGTTTTCAAATACTAACATTCCAATAACGTGTAAGACGAAGTTATAATTTACTTAATTTCGCCTTGAAATCTGTCTTCAATATCCAAGAATTTTTTAAATAATTACAATAGGTAAATATCTACATATTTATTGCAAAATTGTAAAACTTATTTTGTCTTCAACTAGTAGTTAAAAATAAGGTAATAACTAGCTATTTTGCCCTATTAAATCCTTCAATTGGTTAAGTTCTATTTTTATTACAATATCAACCTATTTTCAACTTTGTTGATAATTTCTAAAGAATATTTAACCATTTCAATTAACCTAATAGAAACATTGTTCTATATTATGGTATAAATTTACTTGTTAATAATACTTCGACGTAAATGTGTCTTATAAAGGTTTTTTAGGAAACAAGCTTCTTGTTATATGTATTCTGACAGATCTTCAAGTAATAGCACGTAGAAATTGTTTTGGCGATCTGCAGTGAAAACCAAGCCCTACATAATATTACAAAGTTGTAAAAAACGAATTTAAGCCAGCACTGCATATTATGTAAATCAATCTAATGATAATATATCGATAAACACTTCATATGTAAGTATTCTTATAATTGTTATCGTGTCAGATGAATTCAGTAGTGCACGTGAATTGAAATTCGAATTGAATTCCGTTCGAAAATATGTATTTTGTTTTTGTTATTACGCATACATAATATTATTGACTTTAATTTGAATTTTCAATCACAAATAACTCCAAGAGTAGAATTTTATGTAGGTACCATGGTAATAATTTAATTGGTAATAAATTACCATAAAATATCTTAATTTGGAGGAAATATCAACCACAAAGTTAATATTTTCCTGTGACGTCAACATTGGCATAGGCAATTTGCCCTATAGGTTAAAATTTACAGACAAATTGACTTCAAAGTTGATGTTATTTGAGCGGCCATGTTGTAATAAACACTAAATGTTTTTTTTCATTATTTCTAATTGATTACTCATTAAAATTATGTTAATACAGATAATATTAGTTAATAAATTTATGACGAAAGATTATTAAACACATTTTATCACGAAGTACATTCAGTTTTTATTTTAGGTTATTTTTCAGTATAGTAACATTGTTAAAAAGCAATAGTAAAAATGTATATTTATAAGGCGCGTTATTTTTATGAAAGTTTGGTCATGACATTATACGAAAAAATTTCCTGGGTTGTACAATTTGATGAATGGAAACCAAAAATACAGACTTTATTATATTAAAATCTAAATATCTATAAATATACTAACTCCTACTATACTTGTAGTTTAGTAGCCTGACTTATAGTCTTTCTTTTTCTTCCCATCCCTGTTCGCTATTAGAATGTATAAAATCAAACATATAATGTTATCTCTCTCTGGCAAAAGTATGTCATATAAAGGGCATAATTAGGGTATATTTTGGTAATAATGTCTTTTATATTTTGAAATTTTAACATAAAATTGGTCCGTATTTCTTTTAGGTCCAATTATCTTATTGGAGTAAAATTCTTGCCGACCAATTATTAACTTCCATATTACTTTAGTTTTTTTCCCCACTTAAGGAAAAAGGCCAACGAATATAGGTAAACTTTCCTTATACGGAATTGGTCATGAAAACTGTTTGACCAATTCAGAGGTCAAGTTAACGTAATTTTAACTTTAATTGTTTGTTGGGAAAACGTATTAGGTTAGAGGTTAGGTTGATGTACCTCTGTGAAAGTGCAATAGAAATCACATGAAAACTTCTGTAAAATTTCATAATAAATTTAGTAAAAGTAAATAGTTTCATTGTAGTACATTGTGTTACTACAGTATTTTTGAAATTTTCTAATTTTATTACGTAAAAACATATACAGTTGATCATTTCTTAATATACAGGGTGTTTCTAAACTATAGTGCCAAATGAATATGACAGATAGAAAATGTCATTTTGCGCAAAAAGTTTCATGTAAACATAGGTCCGAAAATGCATAATAAAAAAGTTACAGGGTGATAAAGGTACAGTTTGAGAAACAATTTTTCGCAATAACTTCTACAAAAGTTAGGCAATTTAAATGAATCTTGGTGCAGTTTCTTAGACACTAAAATGCAACAATTTCGTGCAAAAACAATTTATTCCCATCGCTCAGGAGCGGAGAGCCGGGGTAGCACATAGGATTTTATTATGAAAAAACAATTGTCCTTTGCATTTTCGGAAAATTGATCAAATTTTTTGAAAAATAAACTAATATGTCGCAAAAAAGGTACTCTTGTTCAATGTCGCCAACATGAACCGTTCTCTTTAAAATTTGCAAAATTTATTGTCGTGCACCCGACAAGATAGAGGTAGCAATGGAAGTTCGTCATCATAGTAGCCATGAAATTTAAAATAACCTTTCAGTTTTCCTGTCAAAAGTTAATTGTAAGTTTTGATAGCATGAAATTTAGCTGGCGTTACTCTTCATTAAAAGTTGTTATGGCAGAACAATACACCTTTGGAGAACTTGCAGATATGCATTTAATTTACGGAAAATGTGGCTGTAATACAAGAATGGCAAGTAGATTATATGAACAAACCTATCCAAATAGGAGAATACCTTATCGAAAATTGTTTATGTCCATCGACCGGCGCCTTAGAGAAATAGGTACTTTTTAAAAAAGTCATTATGACACTGGCCGTCCCAGAACGATCCGAACTCCAGGGGCTGAAGAGCGTGTTCTCCAATGTTTTGAAGAAGATGATACTTTAAGCACCAGAAGAATTGCTTTCGCCGAAAATATGCCACATTCCTTGGTATGGAGGATTGCTAGGGAACAACAACTGCATCCATATCATATGACTAAAGTACAAGAATTGCTTACTGAAGATTTGCCAAAACGACTACAATTTTGCAACTGGATGTCAAGAAAAGTTCGTGTTGATGCGATGTTCGCTAAACGTATTTTGTTTACTGATGAGTGTTGTTTCACGAAAAATGGCATTTTCAATTTAAGAAACAGTCATCACTGGAATGATAAAAATCCAAATGCAACAGTTGTGCGACATTCACAATACAAAATTAAAATCAATTTATGGGCGGGAATAATTGGCAATAAACTTTTGGGTCCAATTGAACTTCCTCTAAATTTGAATGGGGAAAATTACTTACATTTTTTGAACAACGACTTTGTTGAAGTTTTGGAAGACCTTGATTTGGAAACCAGAAGAAATATGTGGCTAATGCAAGACGGAGCCCCTCCTCACTACTCTCGACAAGTAAGGCGACATTTAAATAATATTTTTGCAAATTGATGGATTGGTCGTGGATGGGATGCTCCTCAGCCATGGCCACCAAGATGTTTGGGGATACGCAAAATCTAAAGTATATGAAATTCCAACAGAAGACGAGGATCATTTAAGGCAAAGAATAACGGACACTTTCAATGAAATAAAGACGAATGAAGAAGTTTTGAATAAGCTCCCCTTTCATTTCTTAAAAAGAGTTAGAGCATGTATTAGCGCTAACGGTGATCACTTTCAACATATGCTTAAATAACTTTTTTTTGTAGTAAGTAGTTTTGTTATGTTGTAATTTAAAAATAAATGTTATTTGTTATAACAAATTTACAAACCACATCCATACCCAGTTACCACATAAAGCATAGCCTTCTTGATTACAGCATTCTTGTTGTCGGGTGCACGACAATAAATTTTGCAAATTTTAAAGAGAACGGTTCATGTTGGCGACATTGAACAAGAGTACCTTTTTGTGACACATTAGTTTATTTTTCAGAAAATTTGATCAATTTTCCGAAAATGCAAAGGACAATTTTTTTTCATAATAAAATCCTATGTGCTACCCCGGCTCTCCGCTCCTGGGCGATGGGAATAAATTGTTTTTGCACGAAATTATTGCATTTTAGTGTCTAAGAAACTGCACCAAGATTCATTTAAATTGCCTAACTTTTGTAGAAGTTATTGCGAAAAATTGTTTCTCAAACTGTACCTTTATCACCCTGTAACTTTTTTATTATGCATTTTCGGACCTATGTTTGCATGAAACTTTTTGCTCAAAATGACATTTTTTATCTGTCATATTCATTTGGCACCATAGTTTAGAAACACCCTGTATAATGTAAATTAAAATTTTGTAGGAAATACTATGTAAAAAGAGCATAACAAAACATGAAAATTTCCACCCATTTTTATCTGCGCTCCTGTTCTAAAACGTGTCCTACAAGTCTTAGTTTTATTTCTAAATAATTCAAAAATTCAAAGAAACTATTTTACTGTGATTTATTTAAAAAGATGATACTCCAAGGATGACTCACTTCAGCAACTAATTTTTACGAAGCTAGAATAACAGATGTCTCTTGTCTTGTAGATATGTAAGTGCATTTGTTTAGATGAGAACCGGCAAAATAAGGAATAGAATCTCGATTCCCCGGACGCTTCACTATATTTCTTACTAAGTAGATAGTACATCCAAGAAGAACTGAACTAAATAAGAATCTCGAAATTTACATAGTTACCTGTTTTGAATATTATTATACCAACTTTTGCTAAATAAAGCCTACGTTATTTTTATTTAAATCTTAATCGCACGGACATACACTTTGTTGCTTTCATACGTGACTAAAAATGGTGTACGGTTTCTGGTGAGCGGAATTTCTTCGTTTCGCAGCCTTTTTGCATGAATACGGCCAACGACAAGTTTAAAATAAACTGCTGTGCGTTCACATTAATTATTAGGAGATATATAGATGGCAGAGCAATAATTCTTCCAAAAAACAAGTAATAATTTAGCAGCTAACGGTTTCTTGTTTAAAAAATTCACATTTAAATTGAATATCTCGGGGTCAAAATGGTCTGACCTTCCATTGTACTCTGCATAAAGGATCAATTTCATACAACACACCGTAATTTTTAAAACAGTATGACACATTTTCGTGTCCGTTCCACCAGACACGACTTAAAATACGCCTCACGGAAATTTTTACTTCAGTTTACCCGTCAATATACACTCACATGAGAATATTATTTATGATTATCTGTAAACCGGGTCATCTGTTGTTAAATGGCAAGTTTGAGAAGTTAATTTTAAAGTTGTTATGTATAATTTGGTTAAGAAAATTAAGTTTTACTTGTTTTATTACTACTTCCGTGCTTGTACTTTACAAGAAGTAAACCAATTTTAATTAATCAATCTTTTCCTAATTTTTTTACTGTTTTGGAAAGGTATTTTAAGCTAATATAAATCAAATCTCCTACAACTCCTATCAATGAAGTCATATGTATGTTCTCTGATACCAAACATCTAGGTATGCTAATGAACAATTCCACAGACAAAGCTCTATTCAATAATTATCTAAAGAAAATAAGCTAATTTACTAACCTTCTAATGAGACACTCTATAAATATCTAACTTTTTGGCAGTGGGAACACGACAAATTCAACCACAATAGATGAGATCTGACCTATTTCTGCATTTTTAGGATTGCTTCTTCAGGTGGTTTCCTTTAAGTTGAATCAAATATCTAACTATAAAAATTATTATAAAAATTAAAATTATTTGAAGTTAAATATCGACAATGACAAAAAGTGACATCCTGTCAATGAATTAAATACGACAATACCTACTTGAAAAATATTCACCTTTCATGTAAAACAATAGGTCAGATCTCATCTATTGTGGTTGAATTTGTCGTGTTCCCACTGCCAAAAAGTGAAGTTGGATATTTATAAAGTGTCTCATGAGAAGGTTAGTAAATTAGCTTATTTTCTTTAGATAATTATTGAATAGAGCTTTGTTTGTGGAATTGTTCATTAGCATACCTAGACGTTTGGTATCAGAGAACATACATATGACTTCATTGATAGGAATTGTAGGAGATTTGATTTATATTAGTTTAAAATACCTTTCTAAAACAGTAAAAAATGTTACAGAAGCTAATAATAAGGAATATATGGGTAGATATTGTGGGTGTAATTCAACGCAGGTTGGGGCTTTTGTCCACTGAGTAGTTAGTTTCGCACAATATTATTAATAGCTAAAAATATATAAAAACTTTTCCTAAATACTCATCAAATGAAATTATTGGATGTCAGTATTTCGATTCATTATATATAAACTAATCATTAATAATAATATCTATTATTAACTTTAAATTAAATGTACACACACAGTGTGTTTAAATTACCAAATTTGCATAAAAACTCAAAGTGATTCAAACAAACGAGAAACATAAAAGATGCGAATAACGTAGTAACATCTAATTGTACTAGAACAATAATTATTATGAAAACGATAGGAAGTGGTCTAACCAAATAATTTTTAGGTATTATAACATAAACTTACATAGTTCTGCATATAAGATTTTTTCCTTTTGTTTATAAGCAGGTATGTGAAATGTTAAAGCATGAGGCTAGAATAGCAAAATAATGTGTGTGTTTAATAGTTATTGAATCAAGATGGTTTAGGCGCGGTGACTATCATAACGATAGCAGCCTAATAAACAATAAAAATTTGAAAAAGTTTGAAAAAGTTGTGTCAGAATTATATATTGTAATTTATTCTGTGTTTAATTCAAAAAGAGCGCGGAATGTGAAAATGACCATTTACCAAGAGAAGTATTGGAAGTGCAAGTACTGTTTCACAATTAATCCCCAAAAAATAGTCGAGACAGTACGAGATTGCCTGCAACGAATTCAAAAGGTAGTGTAGTTCGAGTAAAATTCAAAAAGTGCCTGACGCGGTATTACTGGCATATTTCGAACATAAAATTAAATCTTGAACGTTATGGTCAGTATATTCCGTATTAAAAAATACACTGAATGCTGAAAAACATAATTTAACTCACTGCAATATTAGCACTTTCAATTTACATGTAGTGCAAAATAAATTATTATCGTTCTGTTTATAATAGTTACTGTTTTGTATTGAAATGTTGTATTACTTAAAATGTATATTGTTTAATTAATAAAATCATAAATAAGTTTCGAAAAAATTACAAATTATTTTGTTTTACAATTATTGTTGCCTTAACTTATACTTCATGTCTAAATAAATCAAAATAATTATTTATACAAACGGAACTTCATCTTATATTGGTTTTTGGCAAATAAGATGTATTTCAATCAGAATAAAACTCAATTTTGTTTACATTGCGTTATGTGAATGACGATAATGAGTTACTCAATTATTATATCTCTCAAGTAAAATTTCTTGGTGTGAACATTGATTATCAAATGTCTCGGAAGCAGCATATTGATGAACTGTCCAAAAAATTATCCAAAATGACATTTTGATTAGAAGTTTTATTAATTGGGTCTCTTTAAAAACAATTGCTAACAGCTTATTACGGTTTTTTTTTTCATGCAAATTTGAGCTATTCTATTTTAAACTGGGGCCATTTTTTATCATATTGATACTATTTTTATACTACCATTTAAATTAATTTGCATTATTGCAGGTACATAGGCAATATTTTAAAATCTACGGCATACTTGCACTACCAATTGTCTACATTTTGAAATGCCTCATGTACATAAAGGAAATGAATGAATATCCAGATACAGAGACAATATTAATCTTGAGTTTCTTAGACCTAAATGAGGCCAGAGTTGGTTTTAATTACTACTGCGTGCATTTTTCTAACAAACTTCCTAACGAAATTAAGTGCCTTTGTAATATTCATAAAATGACAATAAGAAACTTTCTCAAAATAAAAGCTTTTTTCTCATTCAATGATTATTTTACTGATTTTGTTGGTCCTTTTAATATACTAAGTGATGTCTGTCACTTATGTTATTTTTTTCTTTGTGTGTTTTGTAGCATTTATAATGTATTTTTTATGATTAAGTACTCGTAATTTATTAGGTCTATGTCAAGCTAAACCTAAATTTAAGTACTGACGCTTTGGCTGTCATATTTCTCTTATGACTCATGTAAACATTTCTTCTTGTATGTGCTGATATATATAAATCATTATTATTATTATTAATACAGTTTTGTCAAGAAAATAAAAAATAACTTTCAAATAAGTTATGATGATTTCATTGAATTAATAGATTTATAGTAAATAACGATATTTAAATTTATTATTTACCTTATGAAAGACAAAAATGTTACTAATGCTTACAGAGCGATTGAACACTGTGTGTTAATATACCGACTTCTATTACTCAAGGCTGTCTGGATTATTATTCAATGATTCTTTTACAATGCGGAATGTGTAAATCAACTTTTTATTGTTAAAAAATTTTTGATTTCAATACGTTTTATTACCATAGCATAAAATAAAAAAACAATAGTTCTAAATTCACTTATTTCCAATGACAGATCAGTAGCACAGATTTCAACTCCTCCGCACGGAGATAAATAAATATATAAGTGATCGGAACTATATCCAAATAAACGTAACTTGATCTCTAATGAATTATAAATTATTCCCACACATTTCTCAATACGCTTTTTAGCTGTCCGAGTTAATTCAATCAGTTATTCAGAGATTTAGATCTGGTAGGCGCCACTTGTAGCTGATCTCACTTAAACTAGATTTAATATATTACTACCTACCTCAACACCAATGTCATTTCTAATTGTTTACCATTTGATTAAATTCATAGAATTAAGTAAAATTATTCAACGCATATATTAAATCTGTAGACGGTTCCAGTTTTGATATATGATGGGTGGAGAAAATTCGAAGAAAACTATATCCAGAAAAAATAAATGTCTGCAGTCTCCTACTACCTACTGTATGTTTCAAATTCTAGGAAAAAAAGAAACTCAAGACCACTGGGATTGTAATTCATTATGTTTCGATAATTTTGTGAAAAAAGATATACCAAATGTACACATAATGTGTAAAATAAATCCACGAGTTGGATGTAAAATTTTCATATTTTGAAATACCCGCCCATTAGTGTGAAGTTACTTCATTGGCGCAACCAACTCATGAAGTTACTGCATTGTAACTTGGAATAACTAAATTTTTTACATGATTTAGCATTATTGTTGGTCTTCTTTGGCTATGAATTCAAGTAAATTGAAACACTACAAGGTGTTTCTTGAGGGTGAGTCAACCCAAAAGAATTATTCTAAACTTTTTTCCATTGATCGAATTTAAAAAGAATGTCCCGCGCAGAATTTAATTATTATTTTTTACTCTTGTTAAATTTTAAAAAATTAAGATTTTCAAGAAAAAATGCATTAATTAAAACAAATTAAAGATGTTAATAGTGTTTATTAGAATAAATCAAAAAGTCTGTAGTAGGCTGGTTTATTAGGTAAACAGAGCATAATCTGTCTATCTTTGATTTGACCTTGAATATGGTATCGTCTTTACGTTTCTTTGATGCCTTGATGGAATCTCTCTCCTTGTTCTTCGCTATAAGCCCTCAAGTTAATTGAAAAGTAGTCAAGGTGTTAGTCATGAAAATGTAATTTGAGGTTCATGTTACACCCTAACGCCCGGAAATTTTCTACCATTTCAGTTACTATTTCTTTAAATTTCTCTTTTTTATTATACAGGAAAATTTCTACAGTTTCTTTAAAACTATAGAATGCAATTTTTTCTGTATCATTCATGTGCTCAACTATTATCTCCCAGCACCTTTCAAATTTGTGGTCCACCGAAAACGCCTTCTTTTATTTTAGCTTTAAATAGTTTTGGGAATTGTTGTAAGTAAGTACTGGTAACATTCGCTTTCTTTTTTCTGGAATCAAAAACGTATTACTATGGAAAATCAAAGGTTGATCTTTGCATGCCCTTGATTATATCCTTCAAGGTCAACATATATTGCTCTCAGAGGACCTAAACAGCTTTTATAGTGGCCATTTCCCCGATATCTCGGCATACTGAAAAATAATACCAACATGACAATTTTAAAAGAAGACTTTAAATGACCTTGAAAATGACCTTAAGAAATGTTTTTGTTCCTTCTGAATCCTCTTACAGAAATTGCATTACCATAAAAAAATGTTACAAATGAATTTTGCCAAACAGACACCAATTGTATTAGTAACCTCGAAAACATATAGCAGTGGTGGTCTTGTCTATTACTAATTTAAGAGATACAGAGCGTTTAAAACTTCTTTTTATTTAGACGCAGAATATATCTTCCGGATTTTGAATTATAATCAAAATTTGATTTTTTGTGTGCTAAAACGCCCTACTTTAACATTATTTAAAACAAGTATTTCCTTTCAATTGATATATAATATTTATACAAAAAAAAATATATCAGAGATAATAAAATTGTATTGTAATGTGACTGCATTATAATACAAATAAATTCTTATAATGTAGTATCTGCACTTCTAATTCACTAGAAACAGCAACATGCTGCTAAATACAGTGTCCTTATTTCAAAATCTGCTGTAAATAACATCTGCCACAAATATTGTACTTACAGGAATACCTACATAAACATAAGTTGGTAATAAAAAACTAGAAAAGTTCTCCAGCGAAACGGAAGCAATAAATAACTGCCTTTTATTGAGTATTCGACAAATATATTAAGAGGCGGAATAAAAAATATAACATGAAATATTAAACCATTCTCTCACCTCCTACGGGAAACACGCGGATTTCTGATATTTCATGGAAATTAGAATAGATCTTACGAAAACGATTTAGATTTACAGATCGTACTGCAAATAATAAACATCAGCCATTTCACTTTTTGAGTGATATATATATTAAACTATTTGAGTTACCTGATGTTTATTACAACCTGTTTTCGATTTAACAGTTTTCTCATTGAACATTGTTACAATTCGATATTTTTATGGTACCGTTTTGCATATTACAGTAACAACACAATACAGAATTTAATTGTAGGTATTCAATTTTCGGTTAAAAATCAATGATAATACCAAACCATAAATCAGGATAAATTCATAAATCGTAACATACCCAAACTCGTGCATCTGTATTAATACACATGTGCAAAAACCAGATAAATCATCTAAGAGTTATATTTTTAAATATAAACAATAAATCAGTTGATGGTAAAACATTTTATTTAATTAAGATTTGTGTTACAAATATTTATTCTAATGTAAATATAGCAACAAAAATTATACGTAGCAAATAGAAATAGCGATTGACGTTATACAGTATGCGCCAAAAGTATGGAATAAATTCAATAAAAACGAAACAATTATTTTTTGGGAAAAATCCTCGAACAGGTCGATTTTTAATTTAAAAAATACATATTTTAGCGTAAAATGCGATTTTCAAATGTCATTTGTTTTCGAGTAATGACGTCATCGATTTTTTTTAAATGGCAACACCATATCTTTTTCCTTGATTCTGAAAGATTGTTTAATTTTCTATCAGACAGTACTAAAATTTTGCCCTCTTACATAGGAAAGTTTTCGAGTAAATGACGATTGAATGTTAGAAAACGTAAATCAATTAAAGTAAAGCAAAAACGTTAGCAAGTTTAGTTTTTCGAATTCCATAGTTCTTTTATGGATCACGTAGGTGAAAATCTTTGCAAAGTGTCATTGTCACACCGACTTTCTAATAAGTATTGTAAGCGACATAGAAATTATTATTCAATTTAAAGTATTATGGCACATTTAACTGTTACTCAAAGAATTGAAATTTTAATTCTTATCGGATGCGGGAGTTTGCGATTTATTTAATGAAAAATATCCAGATCGCCCTATCAGCCAATCAACCGTCAGTAAGGTAGAGTCTTAATTTAGAGAAACTGGCAATGTTGTAAATATTCCAAAACCTGGACGTCCAAGCATTAATGAAAATCAGAAACAGAACATTTTGATAAGTATGGTGGATAATCCTCATAATTCTTCACGATTGGTTGCATTAAACAACGACACTAGTCAGAGCACAGTGCTACGTATCTTGAGGAAGGAAAAATATCATCCCTACAAACTTGTGCAGGAACTCAATGAAGATGATCCCGATCGACGCTTACACTTTTGCGAAATTCTAATGGATTTGTCAAGGATATAGAAATTTACACCGGCAAATACTTTTTTCAGATGAGGCCACATTTTGTCTGAATGGTACAGTAAACCGTCAAACTTGCAGATATTGGAGTCGGGAAAATCCTCATTGGATGGCATAGGCACATACCCAACATCCTCAGAAATTAAATGTGTGGGCTGGAATAGTTGACGACAGAATAGTAGGGCCTGTCTTCTTTGAAGGAACCCTTACAGGACAAAGATATTTAGAGTTTCTAGAAAATGACCTTGTTCCAGCCCTTGCAGTAATTTTTCCTAACGATAATGACCCTGACCATTCCTGATGATACCATATGGTTTCAGCAAGACGGTGCACCTCCGCACTATGCGCGCCCTGTACGAGATTTTTTGGACAACTGTTTTCCTGGGAGGTGGATCGGCAGACGCGAACCGATAGAATGGCCTGCAAGATCGCCAGATCTTACATCTCTTGACTATTTTTTATGGGGATACTTGAAGTCAAAAGTGTACATTAATAAACCACGTAATTTAGAAGAACTTCAAAATCGCATTCGGAACGAAATACGCAGAGTTACCCCAGAAATCATTCATAATGTGCAAGAAGAATTTCTTCACAGACTTACGCATTGTCAAGAAGTTGGTGGATGGCAATTCGAACATTTAATTTAAGTATAAAATTTAATCAATTGTATAAGAGGGCAAAATTTTAGTACTGTCTGATAGAGAATTAAACGATCTTTCAGAATCAAGGAAAAAAATATGGTGTTGCCATTTAAAAAAAAATCGATGACGTCATTACTCGAAAACAAATGACATTTGAAAATCGCATTTTACGCTAAAATATGTATTTTTTAAATTAAAAATCGACCTGTTCGAGAATTTTTCCCAAAAAATAATTGTTTCGTTTTTATTGAATTTATTCCATACTTTTGGCGCATACTGTATAAAAACTTTTTATGTACAAAAATATACTCAGTTTAATTTGACTGACTATAGTACTAGTAGTGTTACAGTCAGTTATTATACGTGACAAAGAAAGATAAACACCCATTAAATATCATTTTATGTTAATAATTTTTTGCATATTTACTTTTCTGAAAGTAAAAAATTATTAAATTTTCAGGTTTACGTGTCAAATTTTTTTGGAGTTTGCATAGGTCGTACATTGATAACGTAGCATTCTGTTTTGAAAATGTCTGCTCACATTTGTGTTGCAAGTGTCGTGAAGCTTATTGCAAACGACATTTTTTTACAGCTGATTATGCTTAGAGTACGTAGATATGGGCAGATTTTCCAGCTTAGTGATTTAGAAAGGAGCCGGACTGTTGGATTGCGCGAAGCAGATTTGTCAATGAGATAATATTTTTTAGAAGAACTAACAGATCCTTATGTACCATAGTACGGTGCTACCAGTCGTGGAATCAAGAAGACATGGATACAGAGCGAGAGGAACTACAGAGTGTGAAGAAGATATGGGCTGATACATGGCTCCACCACTTCCTGGATGTAGCGTTGGGCTGTCATATTACCTTTAATAAAAACTAATGGTGATCTGCTACCATACTCGATAGCATTGCATACCATAACGCCTACTGTGTGATGGACATGACGCTCTTTGTCAAATTGTATATGGCGTCTGATTCCTCTCTCTACGCCATTGTGTTAGCGATTAGCTCGACGTTGACGAGTGAGAGGCAGCACCCAATGTGGACGATAAGAGACAAGAGGCCAAACAAATTATTTGGCGATATACTGTCAACATACAGACCACCTCCTTACGTTCTTCAAATCACTGATTTGTAATAGTCCGGCCGCTGCTAAATCGGTCTCTGAGAGCTAAGTAATAGTCGCAATCAACGATCTACACGGTCTGTGGTTCTTCTACTACGGCCGGTGCCTCTCGCTATATGTCCGCCGTCTTCCTGAGTCCACGCCTGGTAACACCGTACTATGGTACGTAAGGATCTGTTGTTCCTTCTAGAAATTTACCGACAAACCTGCTTCGCGCAACCCAACAATCCGCCCCCTCTCAAAGTCACTAAACTGACAAAATCTGACAAATGTAAGTACTGTATGCGATAACTGTAAAAAATGTCGTTTGAACAAGCTTTACAATACTCACAACACAAATATGAGCACTTTTAAAACGTGAAGTAAATATTCAAAAAATTGTCAAAATAATCTTTTCCTTTCTTTGTCACTGATTATATAATGATGAGTTTATGTAGTTTGTGCAATGCTCAGTTTGTATTTCCAGTATACCTACCCTTAGATAGAACCATATATTTATTAGTTATGTGTCTAAATGTTTATATTTTGAACCAATCAGAGTAATGCCGTTCTTATAAAACAGGATGAAACACAACAGAAAAATATAACATGACAGAAAGACAACATTTAAAAAATAACCACTTAAACGTAAAAGCAATAGTACAAACAAAATCTTTATTTTTGAAATATCGGCTAAATAGCTACTTATTTGACATTAAGTAACTGTAATAACTTTTGAATGGGATACCTTTTTTAAAGCTAATCGAAAGTTGTTCCAAAGTAACAAATCATATTCCAGAAAACCTCTATTCTCAAAAAAAAATCTGAAAGGAATAAAATAACTGAAATCAAAAATCAATTAGCTATTAGTGTTCTCACAAAAAAATTTGTTTTCCCAAAATTTGAGTACAATTACCCAACAAATAAAAAATTTATCGTAAAAAAATAAAAAAACTGCAAATATACAGGGTATCTAACTAACTCCTGGTAGGACAGAAAGTTTATTATTTTTACATCACAACTTGACTAAGCTAAATAATAAACATTTTTAAAATGATATTTATATTTTGATGGATTTTCAAATTTTTTTATCATGTTTTTGTTAATTATAATATTTTATCATTTCATGTAGGTACATAGTTAAGTAATTAAATTATACTGATATACTTACATATAGTTAGTTATATCAATGTTTTATTTTATTTTTACATTAAAACAAAAATTGTTTTTTGTTACAACCAAATAATAATTATTAGAGATGCATTTCATTTTATTATATTTACTATTTTTTTAGCCAAAGGATGATTTGTTATTTTTAGTAGTTGTGTTCAAGGAAGGTAGCCCTAAAGAGTGGCCCATTCTTATACCATTAATAACTGGAAATAAACGTACCACTAACCCAAATAACCTTAACTGTTACGTAAACATCTCGTAATCATAGTAGAAAAGTAACTACTTATATTTTTACCTTAAACTCTACCATGCCTAAAAAGTAGGAACATTAATTAGCTGTCACCTTTAGCAGGAAACTAAACGATAAAATACTCAAACCAATTTCAGAAAAAAAGCTGCGCATCATTAATTAGTATCGTCATTGTTACAGGTTGATTAGTTTCGCGTTACTCTTAATTGATTAAATTAATATTCCAATTTCGAAACAACAAATATTTTCGTTAGCCTAAATCAATTTCCTCGGCAAGTGGCTTATTATGTTTCAGAAGAGAAAGCTTTTCGATAATTAATTATGTGTTTTGTAACTATTCACATCACTCAGATAGCGCAGGATGCCAACAGCAGCCTAATTTGGTCTTCAACAATCAAATCATGAATCACCGAAAATTAATGTCATCTGATGCAGTTGTACTCAAATTTATTTATTAAATTCAAAGATAAGTAGCTTTCAGGTATTTGTTGGAGATATATATTAGCTACACCAAGGATGAATCCTTCAGTCATTAAGAAAATAATGAACCTTGGATCTGTTCTAACTTCTTAGAGAATAGAACAACTTGAAGATTCTGTTAACAATGTTTTTTTTTGTACAAATTTGGATGCCTAAACCTACTCAGTTACTTTGAAGATAAGAATTGACTTCTCTTCACTAAGAAGCGTTATTATTGTTTCCATAGACCATCGAATAAAAAAAACCATTCAGAAAAATCAATTACAACTTTTTAAAAAGCTATCAAAAAAGAATGGATTCAGATTTGGTGTACATAAAGACCATAAATTTAGTTCCAAAAGGTGAGACGAATATAGAATAGTAGCTAGTAAGAGAGAGAAAACTCTAGTCAAGATTCTATCTACAAGTCAATCATAACAGGGAAATCACTGGGCACTATCAGTGAGCTCATTTAGAGGGCCCTATATATCATAGAAAGTTGCGCATAGGACAGGGGTTAATCTCTCCAAAGTTGATTTTATTCTCTTCACCAGAGGGCGGAAGATAGATGGCTTCTGGGAACCGACTATTTTCAAAATTGTCATTCAGAGGGCACGAACTGACCGTTCGTTATTTTTAGTGGTTACTCTGTATGATAAACTAACCTGGGTGCTACAATTGACCGGCAATTGCAAAAGGCCAATGCATCCTTTTGGATTTGCAGGATTTGGGAAAATGTGGGGGCTTACTCCAAAAGCTACGTTGTGGTTAGGCCCTCTTTCGCTTACGCTGCTGTGGTATCGTCCGCAGTCGTCTGCAGTCCGACAGGTCACTATTACTCAACGCTTAAACAAATTTCAGCAACTTGTGCAAAACGCGATAGGGGTGATACTCACAGCTTTAACAGAGGCCCTAGAGGCTCTCTTCTAAACTTGCAACTCGTGGTTGAGGGGAAGGCGTGAGGGTCCCCTTATCGGTTGAAACAATGAATGTATGTAGGTAAAAATCACGACAGGGGTGACAAGTGATCCTTAAAAAGTTACTAGATGGGAATGAAATTCTTGGTGCACTCAGCGACAAGATATTCCCTACCGATGCTTTTCAAATGAACTTTAAGGTAAAGTCTTCGACTAGGAAAGCCTGGCTCGCTAATCCTGACGCTCAGGTCTCAAGTTATCTCGCAAGATCCATTGATCACTGGATTAAAAAGCTATGGTTGAGTGGATCTGGTCTGCGTCAGGTCAGACTACTTATAAAGGGCCCAAGGATTGACGCAAACCTAAATCTTATTAGGCTTGTTCCTGCAACAGTTGTAAGCAGTTTGAAACTATCAGAAATGCCCGTCCAACTATTTCTTGCGTTGAAAGCACTGCTACCTCGTTCTCAACTTAACTGGTCGAATATTTTTGACGGCTTCAAATAGATTCCAACTGCTGCATGAACAAACCTATTATGTTTAACAGAAGCAACATCAGGACTGTCACGGGTCTCCTAACAGGCCATGTACATTTCAACAAGCACCTACATAGGATTAGCTTAAGCAATGTCGCGAGATGTAGATTTAGCAACAATACAGATGAAGATTCGATTTACATCTTGTGCACCTGTATCTGTGTAATGGTAGAAAGACACAAATATCTTGGAGCGACTCTCCTCAAAACATTAGAGAGGTTCCAGCAGCGCAATGCTAGTTTTTGCGCGCAACACGGGCCTGTTTTGAATTCCACAGTCAGCGGCATGTACGATGGGTCTTCAGACCTGGGTGCTGCAGGTAAACCACGCCGCTTTAAACAACAACTACAAATCGAATATAATTGCATATAGTACTGTTTTTGATTGTGTTAATTTATATATAGGCCATTATAAACTCAAGAATAAAAAATGATTAAGATATCCAGATCGGTCAAACTAAATGTCAGTCAGCAATCCCAAGCAGCTTGCTCAAAACTAAAAATTCAGAAATAAATAAATAATTAAAACATTAAGATCTGTCAAACGAAATGTCAGTCTATACATAAACGTCAAATAATATCCAGTGTTATCACATGCAGCTTGCTCCGATGATAAAACTCTCCGAAAATTTTAAATCACGATGGTCTATAATTTTCATTATAATCTGCTGCAAAAAAAATATGAATGGAGAATTCAATTGTATAAAAAATACTATTAACACATGTAACATTTTTTGTAGAGAAAACGCATAATACTGATAGGGCACTTATATCTATAAGTGAAATTTTTGTCGAATATTTAATTTCATAAAAAATAATATATTCAGTCGGTTGCTGTTTAACAGCGGTAGAAATGCGATCTGAATTTTAAGCAGATAAAGGGTAGAGTTTTGGCATAAGTTATAAATAATGTAGGCTTCACCTGCTGCAAGAATTCCTATTGAACGTGTGACCTTGAAACAGGTGGATAAATGTTGGCAGTCCTACAGGTGCTTGTTTTTTAACTTTTTACACTTTCAAATGCTGAGTTAACGTATAGATTTCAACACATTTCCATTAAAGGGCAAAGCGCAGTCCACCCGTTCTTATACTGATTCTGACGAAATCAAAACACATGAACCTTTAAGACCTCAATTACTTTTAATGGAAAATATTATTATTATAGTACAGCCTATTTAGGTATTGTATTTGAAACCATATTACATATATAAATTTTATGAATTGATGAAATATCTACTTTCACTCCATGAAAAGTAAGTGCCTAAGAAGTGTATCACTAATTTTTTTTCTAATATTGATAGTATACGTACAAAGAAGGCAAACATTTTATTGTTTAACATTTTAAATATTTGTAGTTTCACATTATTTTTGTTATACTTGAAAATATGTTTAGTAAAAACTAATTAGGATTTGCATCTAGTAGTTCAGTTTTGTTGTTGTTTTGTTTTCCTTATCTAGATATTGCAGTCGCTCATCAAATATTTATTTCGCGTAGTTATTAATTACGTTAATATATATTTTTTATTACAATCTATATACGTATACATCAACATTTTAAAAGACGCCGACTATATGTTATGGGACAGAGTGGTGCAATATAATTTCAATTTAAAAATCATTAGAATACGTGGATATATGCATAATACATTATCATAATTCTATAATATGATGCTTATTTAAGTCATCTAATAACATATTATTGAAATTCGGGTGGTTACTAAGGGAATTTCTTGTGGCTTGTCATCAATCACTAATAATTTTACCCAAATCGAACCTAACTGGTCGAATATAAAAATTTACATCGGCACGTGACCACATTTGAATGTAACGTTGTAACATCTCACAAAAAGAACTTAATCGCTTTCTATACATCACGGAAACGAGTCATTGTCAATAATGTTTTTAAGAAGTCATTTAACTTTATTAATCGTAGGCAATGAACCTGGCAACTATGCTGTATCTCGTGTACCAACTCATCGACAAACGTCGTTCTTAAATATCGTAAGGAAGACAAAGAGGGTAGCTAACGATGAAACTTTAATTATTACTTGTTTACTCGCAGACTCGAGTGTGTGAATAAATGTTTGTTTTAATTTATCTAGTACTTTGTGTCTCTATAATATCTATTTGTTTTTTCTCCTTAAAAATACTGTGATATTAGATACTGCACATCTAATAAGATATACTTAGAGAGAATATTTAGACCTTGGAAGGATTTCCCGGAAGAACCTCAACCTGCTACAAGTAGAGATCAAACGAATAGTGATAGAGAAGAGGCGGAGATTAGGACGCCAGATATAGAAAATAGAAAAATAGAAATTTTCGGCATCTTTGTGAACAAGCTCAGTTAATTAGATATAATGTATGTATATACACAGAGGGAGAACAGAAGGTATTAGAAAAAATGGCTAATTTTGCAAAGAAATACGTTATTGATGAGATGGCTGCGGTTCAGGGACATACCGTTCTATGATTGCCTGCCTACTACAGTGTTTTAAATCCCGTTGCATTAATATGGGGCCAACTAAAGGAGGCATTATAAGAAATAATACCTTTCCGAAATTTCACAAAACAGTTACCTATAGATGTTATAAGAAGTGAGGTGGATAAAATTACATCAATTAAATGAAAAAAAATGCATCGAAAATGCCATTAAAATTGAGGATTCGCCAATTGATTGGGACAAACAAAAGTCGCTTCATCATAACTGTTATTATTGTTTTAATTAAGTTTTCTAAGTTTCCGTTGAAAAAAGATATATTTTAACATATTTATTTTTCTTTTGTCACCCTTACTCTACCCAATCCTAATCCTACCCTCCTGGCAGAGAACGCTTCTACCTTCTAGTGGTCCTTGCTGGGCAGTAATAATTTAAAATTACATACGTTCTAACACCGAACACATATTCAAAATATAGGGTGTTAAAAAAAGAGTGTAAAATATTTAAGGAAATAGTATGAACCAAAATAAGCAGAAACGTCTCAATAAACATGGGTCCGCAAAGTAACGGTTGCGGAGATATGGAATGTTTTATGTTTTTTAAGTTTTTTTCGCTATGGCTGGTTACTCTAACGCAGAATTAACAGACATGCATTTCACGTATGGTCGTGCTGAAGACCCTCGTTTTCTTGCAAACATTCTTTTTACTGATGAGGCCGGGTTCACAAGAAATGGAGTATTTAATTTTCACAATACGCATATTTAAGCCGATGAAAATCCTCATGCTCTAATAGAATCTGGACATCAGGCACGTTCTTCATTAAACATTTGGATGGGTATTGTAGGTGACAGGTTTCTAGGTCCTGTTGTTTTACCAAACCAATTAACAGGCGCTGCTTACCTCAACGTTCTGCAGAACACACTGTATGAGTTTTTGGATCAGAGGTAACAAATGTGGTTCCAGCATGGTGGTGTTCCAGCTAATTTTTCCATGGCCGTTAGAGAGCATTTACGCCAAACTTTTCCACATAGATGGGTAGGAAGGGCCGGACCTGTTTTATGGCATAAAGACATTAATGTATGGTACTCCTGTAAATAGCCTGCAGCTACGGATTAATCAAAAGTGTCAAGAAATCCAAACCAAGGAAGTTTTTTTCGGAAGAGTTCGAATATCGTTGAGACGAAGATGTCGTGCCTGCTTGGAAATGGACGGAGGTCACTTTGAACATATTCTGTAACTTTGTTTTTTATTTGTTAAAAGCTTCCTTTGTCGGTTTATTTCTAGTATAATAAAATGTTTGAAAAACTAATAGTGATCCATATCTCCGCAACCGTTACTTTGCGGACCCATGTTTATTAAGACTTTTCTGCTTATTTTGGTTCATACTATTACCTCCTGAAATATTTTACACTCTTTTTTTAACACCCTATATGTATTTAGCATTATTTCACAGTCACAATCACATTCATTATTATATACTTAATTTTATTTTAAATTATTATCGGTGAAATTAAGCGAATACTGGTATCTGACGTAAATACTGTCCTGTCTACGGCTACAAGCTACAAGCGGAAACCTTTGTGTTTTTATTGCAATTCTTATGCCGTATTTTTTGTTCTTTTATATCGATGAGATACGTACTTTTTTACGACAGAAATATTTGTATGGAACAAATGCAGGAGTGTCTATATAAAAAGTATCACAGATTGAAATATGCAATTGCATAAACTATTCATCATCGACATTTTGCAGAAAGTGATTCTGGTAACAGTTATTCACTTATACACCTTATTTTTTTGTTGGATTTTTACCTAAAATACAATGTAAAATATTTTGATAGAACTAAAATACGAGTATACAAGATTAGTCAAGAGTATATGTATATGGATGAAATTAATTTTCGACTCAATTTCTGCTCTTATGATTGTTTTTTTTTTCTATTATTTAGTAGGCTTATTACATGTGTATGTACAGATTTGTACTATACTCGCGTCAAGAATTCAGACGTCTTACGTCACGGCTGATGTTACACATTTGTTTTTATTGTCAACGTAATTTTCGATATTTGGTCGCATTAAAAACAATCATTTTTTGGCAATATATAATACAAACTTTTAGTGTAGTACCTATATAGTTTTATTACTATCAGTTGCAGTTTCTTAAATATTTTGATGAAAATATAATGAATTATACATTTGTTCGTATGACGTAAGTCGTCTGAATTCTTGCCCTGAGTATACATTCAAATGTATAACTAGAATAGCATTGGCTTACGCAATGTCAGTAGAACTAAGATCACTAAGAAATTTAAAAATTATTGAATTGTGCTACATACAATACATACAGTGTATCCTCAATTTCTGCTTTCGGAACTTTCGGAAATGATGTGGAATATGTTTTCTTTTTTATCTACTAAATAAATAAATAATTTACCTTCAAACTTGATATGCCGTAATCATAATAAAATGTTAATAATTTGACGTGAATAACTTTTTTCAACTAAACCCAGAGACGTAGGAAATCTTGTTCATCCTTGAATCCTCTAAACCTACGTATTAACATAGAAAATCGCCATTGGGTGAAAAGTATGTTTAGTTCAAATATTAAAATTTTATTATATTTTCTGAATAGAGTGCTGTTGAGGAAATTCACCAAGCAGCTTTGTTTTTCCGATATTTTGACTTTTTCTAATCAGAGTTCCTATGAAATTTTAAAGATTGCAGTCAATTTATTGAACAAGGGTTTAATTTAAATGGTACTCAAGGTGATACCCATTTCGTCAATGCAACGATACCATCAATTTCTTAGGAACGTCTTGGAATTAGCATGCTATTATTTACTTCACCCCGGGCTCTTCGAATACGTAATATATTTTCTCTATACACCAGAGCTGCATACACTTTTGCCTTTAAAAAGCCCTAAATAATAAGCCCTCTAGTGAATTGGGTTCCGATGTCTATAAAGGACAGCCAAGGCTAAACTCTCTGGTTTACAGAGACAATCAATCTGCTCCACACCGTCAGCTGCACTGGAAGTCTTCTTGGATCTACCACCTCTCTATATACTTTTGGAGAGAGAAGCCAGATGGGCAGTATACAGATTGAGACAATGGGTTATTAGAATTCTGAAGGCTACCACAGTGGGGCACAATAGACCGCAAAAGAACATAGAAAGTCACAGCATTCTCTTAATGGTCTTGGATGTTATGCCTACAAAAATAAACCATAGACAGCCGAATGGGAGCGAAGTGGAAACCAACCTTTTGAAGGCAGATAGTTACTGGTACATTGATGGCTCCAAGACTTTTAAAACTGTTGATTGGAGTGTATAATTGCCAGGCTGTCAGTAAGTATGCAATTATATTTCAGGCAAGAATTTATGCGACTTAGTTGTGTGTATCGAAGCTGGAAAAGCTGAAACATACATGCAAGTCGATTAAATCCTTTAAAAGCACTTGGATCCTACCAGTGCAATTCATGAACGGTATGGAATTATCAGAAGGCTCAGGAACGGTTGGGAATGAGCAACGGAGTAACTCTGGTTTGGATATCTGGCCATGCAGGTATCTAAGGGAACAAGGCTGCAGTCTTGTTAGCAAGGCAAGATGCCTCCTCCAATTATATTGCTTCAGAACCGGCTTTGGTTACTACTAAAGCAGCCATCTCGACGTGGGCGAAGAAAAAATTGCGTGAGTACTGGAGTGATTTGTCAAGCTCAGTCGAAGGCTTTCATAATAGGATCGTAAAGGGTCCATCGACAAAAAGAGCTAAAAACTCGATAGAGTTTAATATGCTAGACCTAAAGTCTGTAGTAGACTTATACGAGTATATTGGGCACTGCCGGTTAAGGAATCACATGCACAAGTGGAGGGGCATGGCTGTAGAGATCGAATGCCAATTTTGTTTGGAGAGTGAGGAATTGGTAGAACATATACTACGTTACTGTCCAGCAATGGAACGGACCATATTTTTCATATTTGGCAAAAGGCACTACTTGTCAGAAGATCTGGTCAAAATCTCATCCAATAAGGTTATTGGATGGACCTGTTGGGCGACGTATAATATGGGTGAGAGCCATATAAAACCATAAGGTCGCAGTGGAGGGCTAGTTCTTAGCCTACTCACTTTTAACACATAACCGGGGATCGAGCTGGTCAAACATCTGGACTACCTCAACCAATTCATCTTCCTCGTAGATTGTGTTCAACTAATTTATAATTTCAACATGCTCTAACCGTACAGCAAACAAACTGTTTTGACATGAAATCTGCCAATGCTATTGTTACTTAGAAACAAGCAATACCTATTTAATCCTGTAATTTTTGTTATATCTTTGTAATTCCATAAGATAACTCTAGAAAAAAAAGCTTCTTAGTGAATTTCCTCAATAGCACTTCTTATTTACGTACAAATTTTATTATGATTACATACATTATTTTATTATGATTGCTCAATACCAAGTTTCTAGTAGATAATAAAGAAAATAAAACAATTATTTTTTTAGAGTTGATTGCCATGTATTAGGGAAACGGAGTGTCATAGAGAAAGATATTATAGGAAAGTCCCCTATTATTTATTCATGATCTATGTTTTCCAAAGTTAAGAATGAAAAAACGGTAACAATCAGTATATTAAAATACACTTAAGAGTTTGTATCTTTATGATTTTCGTTTCAGGATTTCAATCAAATTTAAGTATTTTTTGATATCGATATTCTTCTTCAGTGAAATTTCTGTTTTTATCATTGAATAATAGCACCAAAGATATGAAGGCTTCCGTGTTTTACTTAATTCGTTGAAATATACTAACAATCCTTTCTCGTTAGTTACGTTAAATCTATTTTTTCTTTACATCATAATTCATTGCAACTAAATGCTTGCTCGTGTTTCTTCCGTGACGGTTACTTCTTAATATTTTTCATTATATCGTACTATACTCTATTTTTTGTCTAAGAGGAGTAAATGAAAAATTCATATGTATATATCCAAGGAAAAATAATGAGAAAATATAACTAGGCCAGATTGGCGGTAAATTTGAAAAAATTTGAAAAAAATAACAAAATGTAATACAATTCGTTGCTGAGTTATGAAAAAAAACTATTTTATTCGAAGTGCCAACGTTAATCAGCCTATGGCTTCGTCGTACCAACTTTAAGTTAGTTACGGTCGGTGAGCGATAATACAATATATATTTATTTCTTTGTAATGACATACAGTGCTTTCGAAAAGTAACGAATAAATTCATTATTTTTTAAATTGAGAAATTTTCCAAAAATTCCCTGGCACGTTGATTTTGTTTTTAAAAAAAGGCACTTTTTGACATACGACCCATATTTGTGACGTCATTGTTGTTCGAGATATGACGTTTTAAAATTTAATTTTTACAGTACTGTGCACCTCCCCATTATGCAACACCTGTCGGTGCTTATTTAGATGAGCTGTTTCCGAATCGTTGGATAGGGAGAAGGGGGCCGATTGAGTGACAAGACAGATCGCCTGATTTGACACCCCTAGATTATTTCTTGTGGGAATACTTAAAAAGCGAAGTATACGTTACTAGACCGGTTACGAGATACATCAAATACCTCCTGAAGTTATTGATAATGTCCAAAAAGAATTTATTAATCATCTTGGCTACTATCAGGCAGCCAACAGTATAAAATTTGAGCATTTAATTTAATCGATTTTTTACATAATCATTATCATTTCCAGTAGTGTGAAAATTAAATATTAAAATCATCACCCATTATTTTCTTAAAATTTTTGTTATGTAACACCATAATTTTTCATGATGTATGCATGTAGAATGACACGCTCTTTCAAATTACATGCTCTAAATTAGGGGTTGCTATTTAAAAAAATTGTCGATGATGTCATATCTCGAACAACAATGACGTCATATCTCGAACAACGATGACGTTACAAATGTGGGTCATATGTCAAAAAGTGCCTTTTTAAAACAAAATCGACGTGCCAGGGGATTTTTTTGAAAACTTCTAAATTTCAAAAATAATGAATTTATTCGTTACTTTTCGAAAGCACTGTATATTCCTACAGTAAACCGCATAGATATAAATATATATTATGGCATCAGTGCGTAACGTTCTATGCATCTTAATCACAAGCGGTATTTTTGTAATGTATCAGATATATATTATAGCTCACCGTCCATATTAGGCTTATATGCGTATAATACACGGTCTTAAAAAAGAGTGTAAAATATTTAAAGAGGTAATAGTATGAACCAAAATAAGCAGAAAAGTCTCAATAAACATGGGTCCACAAAGTAACGGTTGCGGAGATATGGAATGCTTTATATTTTTTAGCCTCTTTTTTATTTTGCAAAAACGTATGTATTTTCTTATAATAGTTGGTTGATGTTTAGTGAAATAAACAGTACGTATTTGACAGTTGTTCTCAGTGCACAAGTTTTCTTTTGCTATGGCTGGTTGCATTTCATGTATGGTCGTGCTAATGGGAACGCCACCGAAGCGGGACGTCTTTATGTTGATGCTTATCCAAATCGCCAGATTCCTTTACAACACATGTTTGGAAGAATTCACCAAAGATTGCGTGAGACTGGTTCATTGAGCAAACAGTGCGATTTATCCGGAAGACCAAGGTCGGTATTCACTCCTAAAGCAAAAGAAGAAATTCTAGCACTGGTAGAGCAGAATCCAGGTACGAGTGTGCGGAGGATATGAGCCGAGGTATGACCACTAGGTCCTCTTGTTTGGAGAATCCTTCACGAGCAACTGCTTTATCCATACCATGTGCAACGAGTACAGGCCATAAATCCAATAAATGATCATCAAGCACGTTTGGTTTTTTGCCGCTGGTTTCTACGTTATAATGCTGAAGACCCTCGTTCTCTTGCAGACATTCTTTTTACTGATGAGGCCGGGTTTACAAGAAATGGAGTATTTAATTTTCACAATACGCATATTTAGGCTGACGAAAATCATCATGCTCTAATAGAATCTGGACATCAGGCACGTTTTTCATGGATGGGTATTGTAGGTTTCTAGGCTCTGTTGTTTTATCAAACCGATTAACAGGCTCTGCTTACCTCAACTTTCTGCAGAATACATTGTACGAGTTTTTGGACATTTCTTTGAATCAGAGGCAACAAATGTGGTTCCAGCATGATGGTGCTCCAGCTCATTTTTCCATGGCCGTTAGAGAGCATTTACACCAAACTTTTCCACATAGATGGGTAGGAAGGGCCTGTTTTATGACCTCCAAGATCGCCCGATCTGAACCCTCTAGATTTCTTTGTTTGGTGATATTTGAAGACATTAGTATATGGTACTCCTGTAAATAGCCTGGAAGAGCTGCAGCTACGGATTAATCAAAAGTGTTAAGAAATCCAAAGCAAGGAGGGTGTTTTCGAAAGAGTTCGAATATCGTTGAGACGAATATGTCGTGCCTGCTTGGAAATGGACGGAGAGCACTGTCAACATCTTCTGTATCTTTGTTTTTTGTTTGATAAAAGCTTCCTTTGTCGGTTTATTCCTAATAAAATAAAATGAAAATTGAAAAACGAATAGTGGTCTATATCTCCGCAACCGTTACTTTGTGGACCCATGTTTATTAAGACTTTTTTGCTTATTTTGGTTCATACTATTACCTCCTGTAATATTTTACACTCTTTTTTTAACACCCTGTATATCTATATACTTGTAGTGAAATTATATAATCTCATGAGGCAATAATTAAATAGTCCGTAAAATAAATACGCAGTAGTATAACGCCAACAAATAATTTGTATGAATTACGATTGTATGGAGGTCAACAGGTCGGTGAGACATCGTGTGGTCTTAAATTTAGTCCATTTTCAGGATAAAGGCCATTAACGTAGCGTTAAGCATAAGTATCAACATTAAGGTTGCGGTATTCTAAATAAGAAAGTACCTCGATCGTTGACAGACAATGATATAAAACTGTGTACCGGGAAGTGGTGGATATCTAGCGGAGAAAACTTAAACTGCAAATATTTAAAGAATGTCACAGTTGGAGTGCAGAAAATAACGGGTGGCCGAAACTGAGTTTGAAGGTCATGCGTTCGATCCTACGGCAAAATATTTACAACCCTATCATCTAAATGGGATATCGATTTTTCCGTATTCTAAATTTCAGCGTTCAGATGCAGTTTATCCTTTGCAAATCTGTGCTTTGCAGTAGCAGTGGTTTTCTGTATTCTTTATGTGTGTGTCTAATACTAGTGAAAATTATAGAACATTTTTATTAATTGAAAGTTCGTTGGATTTAGAAAGGTATGTATATCATTATTTGTAAATTGAATTAAAGTAATAATTAAATAATAGGTACTTAATAATTATATATTTATATGCAACAGGAACAGGGGAGGGGATTCGAATTTTTAATTTATCAAATTTTGGGAATAGATAATAGTTATTTATGCAACAGGTACAAAAAGTAACTGTTTATTGCACGCGACGTGAAATTATCCAACGAGGCCGTCAGGCCGAGTAGGACAACACGTCGAGTGCAATAAGCACTTTTTGTACGAGTTGCATACAATATTTATTCTACGTTCATGCAAAAACCAAAAAATTATATTTAGATGACACTAAGTCTAGGAAAATGTCACGTCGATTTAAACGTTTATGTTTGTCATGATGACAAAACGCTATAGTAGTATGACAGATGAATGCAATAAACATTTTTTTGCACTAGTGCAATAAAGAACCACTTTTTCCACTAAATATAGTTCAATAAAGTTTTGTTTTTTGCATGAATGTAGAAAATAGTTATTTATGTAACAAGTACAAAAAGTAAGTGTTTATTGCACGCGACGTGAAATTGTCCTAGGAGGCCATCAGGCCGAGTAGACAACACGTGTTTATGTTGTTGTTTTGTGTTTTTCTTCAGTTTTTAGTGCCGTTTTTATTTTTTTTGTATGTGCTGTGTAGTTACGTATTATCCAAATTTATAAAAAAATAAATTCTAAATCAGGATAAGCGTCAAATTAACGTGAATGCAAAGAAACATTAGTGAAGGGAACAAAATTTAAAGAAAAACGATATACTTACTCGCAATAAAGTTATTAGAAAACATTAACTAAAAATAATTTCTTAGACGCCTTGGAACTCGAACGAAAATTTTATAGAACAGTGTGATATTAATTTTTCATGTAAACTGAACTCTCGAAATCATATCCAAACAACCCTGTATAATGTAAATATATTTTTAATTCATTATTTATCCCTTTTATAATAAATTAGATGTCAAAATTTACCTAAATGCCAACCTCCAACGAGTTACAGTCATTTACAAGACGAATGCTAATAAATGCTTTAAAGTAAATGTTAAAAAATCCCCTGACAGCATGAGAACAATGTACACTAATATAGAGGTAAGCGTCATTTGTTTTCTGCATCCCTGTATACTCCATATTACGACAGCCAGCAGTATCAGTGGACAGATAATTTAACTGTAAGATTTTCCTTTTGAAATTTATAATTTTGAAGTGGTTGTCATTTCACTTTAAAAATTTTCAAATTCTGTCAATTTTGAGATTTTTGACTACATTTTTTTCAACACCCTGTATTTTAAAATTTGAATCAGATCGATTTAATTCTCTGAATTTTGCAGGAGTTTGGTTTGGTGTTTTAAACACCTGTATTTTTCCGTTAACAGTGTTCCAATACCCTTAGTTAATATTAAAGAGATTTTTTTAGTTCCCATAATTTTGAGGTGTTTTTAAAGGTCAAAATTTTCTCATAACTGCATACAGAACGTCTTTCGCATGTTCAATAACCGTTCCGAAGTGGAAAAATCGAAAATTTATATTAATAACAATGCAATCAAATACATGTGGTATGTTTAATTCGTCTTGATTTCTAATATAATACTTAATTTTGGTCGCCCTGTAAACAAAATTTACTTTACCGCCACCTCTTAGTCAGAGGCTGAACTATTTATTGCTAAATATTGTCAAATTTTTATAGTTTGTAACAGACTTCTAGATAATGAAGTTGGATGAACTTGCTGAGAAAATGACCCTTATGGAAAAATGCTAATAAATTTTTAGGTACTGAAATTTATCAAACTAACTACTTTTTAAAATTGATATATAATTCTAAATATTCCTATAACATAAACTTACTTAGTTTTACATATAAAATTGTTTAGGTTTATGTATATGCACGATAAATTAATTGATAAAAATGTGACATTAGGTTAGCAGCAAAGACCAATACGAAAATATGTTTTTTTTAAGTTAAAACTTTGTTTAAACTATATTTAAATAGTAATAATGAATAGACAGAACTTTAAAGATTCTATTTGTATGGTTATTTTTGTTCTTCGAGCTTTATTTTTTGAGATTTCAGTACCTAAATACACTACAAATACGGGTCATATTTTGCCAGAAATACGGCGACCTTAAGCTAATATTTCTCGGTGAAATACGAGACATATGTGCCGCATGAGACCACAATACACGTATAACGGTACTATTATACCAAGAGCAGGGTTCGGGGGTCATTCGTTCGTTCGCCATGCTTTTGGTGACACACTAGTTATCGAATTTCATAGTACAGGTATTGCAACATGTTTGGAGTACGCTATTGTTATAGTAATGTATTATTTGTATCACGACATGTTAAATCTTTGCTTGAAGAATGTGTCAAAATTGAATTAAGCCTCATAAACACGTTTGATAAATATACTTTCAATCAATTTTAGGTACCATGTATGCATAGAATGATATCATTTCATTAATCACAATATCAAACGTAAAATATGGGGTCAAGTATAACATAAATCTTTCTAGAATTACATTACTGATTTTCTATGTTTGTTTCTATTTCATTTTAACCAACTTTATGTATCTTTAATATACCGAAACAATAAATTGAAAAAATAATTAGGTATGTATGGCAAAATATGTTGAAGATTATATTATAACTTGATTAGTATCTTGTTTTATAATTGATAAAGTCAGACAGATTTTTTACAAACAGCTGTGATATTTGATTTGAGTAAAATATTTTATTTTTAACTGTAAGTCATTAATATTGTCATATACAGCGTGTGGTGCTTATAATGAGTAATATTAAGATTCTAAATTGTTCACAGTTAATAAAATATAACCAGAAAACTGTTTATAGTTATTTTGAGATTAGGATAATAAAGATTATTTTATAAAACACACCAAAAATTGAATTGAAAATTGACTCTGCCATACTTTATAGCATAGAGAGAAAAATATACATAGTATACGGATTTTGGATCGTTCAGTATTAACGCATAGACGAAAGGTGCTGAAAATATATGGTGATATTCACTAATTATCAATATATCTAATATAAACAATAAGAAGTAAGTATGTCAAGATAAACAGTCTAAAATTTGTTTCTCTGCTTCCATAGAGATATTAAATGATTTTTATTTTATTGTTACTTACTTCTTCTTGATACGATTGTAGCCAACATGCTCAATGTTTACTGAAGAGTTCCACACACACTTATATCCGTTCAATAAAATAATCGCTGTCTCTTTTAATTTTCTTTTTGTTGCATTATTCTCCTTCTCTAAAATTTTTGCCAAATCCCATCGAATCAAATGACCGTTTGTTCAAGCATGTTCGCAAATTTTAAATTTTTCAGATTCCCGTCTTTTTATATAATTTTTATATAAAACTCAACTCTAACATTCCTACACCGAGACGTTCCTCCAACATAATGTTTATTGCCTATCTGTCTATTGACTGATCTGTTTGGCACAAGGGCTTATTCAATTAATCTTTTTTTTAGAAGTGTGGCAAAATACCCAATTAAGCTAAAGAAAAACTAGAATCATGCCGCAAATAAATAGCTTAAGGAAATATCTTTACATGTTTCTTAAATAATTACGCACATCTTACATACCCATTTACATAATAGTAAACTATTCAAAATTTGTTTCCCAGAAACTGGCCCACAAATGGTATTAGGTACAATTATCTCAAACACTGATCGATCTGCTACCACGATGAGACAGCCAACCACCTTTGTATTTTTACCGAGGTTTATGTTAAGTTGGTGCCATCGCTTGACCCTTGAAAGAGTACAACGGACTAGAAAACCTACATCCTTATGCATATGTAATTGCACTGAACCAAGCAATTATTTTAAACTGAAAACCTGAGGAACAAAATAGATATCAAATTGAGAATGCATTGCATAAAATATGGATATTACATGCTTTGAGATGAGATAATTCAATGAGACTGTTGATATACCGATGCTCATTTTCTATACTTTCACATAGGAATTTGTTTTATTTTTGTGGATACAAGATTAGTAAAATTATAAAGACACGTAAGAGTTTTGAAAACAATTCACTGCAATTAGAAAATTCGGGTTTATAATTGAACAAATAAATACATAACTAAGCAAATAAACAAGCACACTAGAAATAATGAAACGAAATGAACAAATAAACAAATTATCAAACGAGTATACCAATAAACGAGCAAATGAACAAACGAAGAAAATAAAAAAAATAAACGAATAAACGCATAAAGGAATAAACGAATAAAAGAATAAACGACTTCATTTTGCTACTCCGCGTTGCTCATGGTCCCTACTGTCGAGTTAGACAGACTTAAAACAGCTAAGGTTATTCATCGGTTACCTCATCTATCACATACTGATGAGACTTAATAAGCTCGAAACCGGTATATGTCTGGTGGGTTACTAACGAATGACTTTAGCTGTTTGCTATAAGTTTTTCAGGCGCAATTCAAGGCTGGTCGGGGCAATAGACTACAAAGTAGTTGTTATGGATTTCCGTGTTTGTAACATATCGTTATCGTCAAATCGCGATAGAGATATCTAACTTTTAATGGTTTTTACTGCGATGTAGAACGTTTCATGTCCTGTTAGTCTGGCATGGAATAGCGAATAGCCGCTAGATGTAGCTTTGCTACGCCGGGTCGCTTTTGTTTGTTTTAGTTTCCATATAATAGACCATTAAAGACTCAATAATAAAAAATAATTAAAATATCATGTGCCTCACAAAATTTCAATCTATACATAAACGTCAAAAAATGTCCAGTCTAATCACATGCAACTTACTTGAAGAAAGATGAAAATTTCTGGAAAAATTGTTTGAGTTACCATAGTAACGGAACAAAATACAAGCTTCCAACTAGTTAGAAAACATTGATCAAGTGACTAGTAATTAAACCAGTGTAATTTACTAACAATATGACAATTTCTGAACACTTTGTATCTCAAACCTATTTCTAGCCACTAACTATCAAGAGAAACAAGCATAACTGATGTCTTCTCTTATTCCAACTGATATAGTTTTAAGATAATTACAACTGTTGCATTTCAACTGTAGGCGTCGAATAAAAATATGTGCCGATTACAAAAATAACAAACTAACACATAGTTACCTACCAAAGAAATATTTTAACACGGAGTATTAGAGTCACTTTCCATAAATAAGCACAACATAATAATTTAATAATTTCATGAAATATTATTTTTTGTATACGGGTATAATAATAACCTGGCAAAAGAATTTAGACAAGAATTTTTTTAAACTAGAACAATGGATCAATGAACCCGAACGTTATGAAGTTTCGTCGAACCAAAAAAGGTATTTCAGGATTGCGTCACTATTTAAAAGAAACGGTAGAATCAATCTCCAACAATTATTCCTAAAATTCTTGCATGCAACGAGAAGTGAATTAGTAAAAAACAAATTTAAGTATATAAAAATAGTTCGCAAGGTGACTGGATCGCTAAAAGAAAATAAATTTGTAGGAATGTACAGGGCGGTCAAGCGAAAATTGCCCCCCCCCCCTTTTTCCGTTAATATTCAAGATATGAAAAAGATAAGAATGAAAGATGTAAGAGCTTTTAAATATTTTTTAAGCATATATCACAAAAACAATATCAAATTTCCCCGATGTAGCCCAATTTTTGTTCTTATGGATGGAACACCCTGTATACCTATACTTTACGTCATTGGAAACACCATCAACTGAACTTTTCAAAAATATATTATACAGGATACTTATCTTTTACAGTTTTCGAGATATTACACATCGGTGACATCTTAGGTAATAACACATTGGTGGTATCGCGTTGTGAGCAGTTGACAGACAGGTGGATCTAGACATAAGTAATTATAAATTGAGATGGTCCGAAGACATATTCCATGGTTAAAAAAGCAAATTCTTCCGGTTACCTTATCAAAAAGTCTTTCCAGTCTCTCCTGACAGAGCGCTGTTTCTGGTGTTATATAAAGCACATGCGAGGCCACTAACTTTGTTATATGGTCACCAAATCTCAAAAAATATATATCACTGTTGTAAGGAGTTCCGCGTAAATTCACCAGGTAATTTCTCTATTTCCTATCTTTTCTTGCAGGAAAGGGCTTAACTATTTCGGACTGACTACTTTAAATGACCGAAGAACAAGAAGAGAGTTAATACAAACGGAATATGTTTTTCTTCAGCAACAACGTAAGACCTCGGGGCCACCACCGGAAACTAAAACAGGAAGAATATAAAAGAACGTGTAGTAAATACTACATATCCAGTCAAGTCTTTGGAGACCAACATGTAGTTGCTGCTCCTACTATAAATAGGCAGTTATAAAAAATCTGAGTAAGTTAAAAAATATATATCTTTACTGTATCAATAACACAAGTTTTCTCAAGAATGTACAAGGGTTTACAGGCTGACAAGTCATTTATAATAAGAAAATAAGTATATTTCCTATTATGTTTTATCATAAAATCTACTGAATTTAACACTTCAACTACAGATTGAGAAATTTGTATGCAACATTATAAATATTTTCTCACCCCGCAAAATTCTTTTAAACACTTGAACTGATGTCAATTATTAAATATACTACGTGACAAACAAAGGTAAACACAGATGTGTATGTTCATTAGACTTTAATAATTTTTGGTTTTGGTTTTACATTTTCAGCAAGATTAGAGAATCTACTGCAAACAATGGTTCAATAGTGTATTGAGAACCCACGATTTCTAATACAATCAGTGATACGTCTGGGTCAGATCTAATAAGGTTGTCGCTAAGTTCTTTCATTCGAAGCTGTCTGAATTTCTTCATGACTGAAAACTGCTAAAGTATGTAGGGGGTGTTGTCTGAGACCAGTCATGGCCTAGACATGTTTAATAGGTGATAGATCTGGTATGCTTGGTGGCCAAGGTGACCGATTGATCTGATGTTGATTACATAAAAGTTATGAAGATATGGAATGACATATGGCTCAACTACTTCCTGGATGTAGCGTTGGGCTGGCATGTTGTCTTTAATTAACACTAGTGGTGATTTGCTACTATACGCGATAATACCCCATGTCACAATGACTACTGTGTGCTGGCAATGATGCTCTTTATCAAATTGTGGATCGCGTCTATCACCACGTCGCCTTATCATCCTTGCACGACCATCGTGAAGGGATTAGCTCGATATTGACGACTGACAGGCAGCACCCAATGTGGACAATACCTAAGGCAAGTGACCAAAACTTTGTATTCGACGATATACTGTACGCATACCGACTGTCTCTCATATTATTCAAACCACTGACTTGCTTGTCCAGTTGCTGTTAAATAGATCTCCGAGAGCTAAAAGTCGCAATCGACGATCTTCACGCACTGTGGTTCCTCTACGACGGCCGGTGCCTTTCGCTCTGTGTTCACGGCCTTCCTGTGTCCACACCTGGTAACACCGTACTATGGGACGTAAGGATATGTTAGTCCTTCTAGAAATGTAGCTCACCGGTAACCCTGTTTCGCGCAATCCAACAATATACCCTCTCTCAAAGTGACTAAGCTGGAAAATCTGCTCAAATCTATGTACTCTGCTGTAAAAAATGTGAGCAGAAATTTTTAAAACATAATCTACCGTTATCACCTCGAAAGAAACTTTAAATACCTGAAAATTTAGTAATTCTTTACTTTCATCGAGAGAAGTAAACATGCACAAAGTTATCAAAATAAAATGATATTTAATGGGTATTTACTTTTCATTGTTACGTGGTATATTTTTCACGGTATATGGTACACAGTGATAAGGTACAATTCACGGTCTTTCATGTTCTCCAGCTCATTTTTGTTCAAATATTAAAGCAAATGATTCAATTTTAGCATTATAGTTTAACATTAGATTAATGTAAAACCTCAATCTACCGGGATAATTTTTTTGTGCAACTTTCGATATAATTTTTATTCTTAAAACGCGAGCCTTAAAAATTGCTTGGATGCCTCTCCTTCTTCCTTGAGGCATACCTATGTAGTATTTAAAACTAAAACAATGTATCAATGCACCCGACATCACTATAAAACAAATAGTAAAAACAATATAGTTTAAGTTGTTTTTTTTTGTATAGATATTCTTTTTCTATTTATTTCTAGCTGCTCATATAGTGTATCACATTAGTATAGACTTAATATGTGGTATTATTATGTTTTCTGGCATATTAGGCCCGAGCCCTTGGCTCTGTTTAATAATAAATACATTTTATAAATCTAAATTCCACGGTAGTTGCATAAATGTGATATTTTTCAAAAAATATAATCTATATCGCTAAATCTTGTAGTAGGTATTCATTAAATGAATCATGATCCATGATCATTAGCTACTCTACTTACCAGTAGGTAATTAATAGTGTACTGTTTGATACGTGACATACACATTTCTGTCTATATCTAATAAACATTACAAATCCATTGCCTAACCTTGATCATTAATGCATATTATTAAAAACAATTCGATGCAGGTCGTTTATCTTTAATTTGTGCTGCTCAATTTGTGTTCGAAATATAAAGGTCACCTATTGATTGTTATTAAACTCAACAACAACTAACCGCCATTTGTATTTAAGTTGTTTTGTTGTTTGTAATCGTGTAGGTCCAATTTTAAGCAAATTATATTATTGGATAAGTAGTTATCAGATGATTTGTTTAATTAGTTTAAATAATAATAATATCTGAAAAACGATAATGAAAAATAAAAAAATATATTCAGGTAGAATAATTCAAGAACATTGATAATGATAATAGAATAGATTTAATAAAAATATATACTGTATTAAAAATAAAATAGGTCATCTATAATAGTAGTATATGGTAGTCTATTGCAAAAACTTTTGTTATTATCTTTATTCTTTGCCTCCTAATTAACAAATTGATTTATTTGGACAAGGAGAATTTTTACCATCCTTAAAAATATATTCAAAGGTCATGCACAAGAGTATTAATAATTTATTTATGTGTTCTCAACTTAAGTTTATTTTTTTATAAGATTAAGATTTATTAATAGCTTATGCCTATTCAAATGCCGAAATGGCGTTTATATTTCTAAAAATTTGACTTAGATGAAAATGATGTAGAAGGAGAAGAATTTATATTGAAAGATTTCCAAATCATCCAGCTCCAGCTCCAAATTCGAGAATGACGAAAAACGCATTATAACGATTTTCAGAATTAAGCTTATTTCAAAGAGGTTCGATTCCTGAAAGATCTTTCGCTGTTAGAACGTTAGAGTTGAAAGCAGTTTGTTTGGTAATAGTAGTAAGTTTAATATAATTAGTAATTAAGTATTATTTGTTTTCTTTCACATCAGTATTCTAAGTTGCCTAAGTATAAGTATAAATGTACGCAAATTAAAATTTTATCATTGCGCGTTTTTGTGGTAAAAAAGAAAAACTCAAAAAAAAGGAAGGAAGAACAGCTCGCGAGGGCAGATAATATAGAACAATCAACGCATCGCATAAAATTCCGCTGAAATTAATTAGTGTTAAGTTTAAATTCAGAACTCCATTTGGGGATCCTGGGAATCCAATTTATGAAAACCAGGCCGGCCGGCCCACACTCCCACAGAAAACTTCAGGTGAGTTCTTCTTTGCCACTCGCTTTTCGTTCTTGTACATGTAGTTAATATTTAGCACGTCGCTTTGGAGAATATTATCTAATTTTAATGATAATTCCCAAACATATTATTGGTCAGACTTCGAGCCGGATTATTAATAACATTTATACTTATTAGCTACATGCGTACAATTATGCTTTTTATTTGTAATTGGCAAGTTAGTAAATTATTAAATTAATTATTTTTTATTAATTTCATTCGTAGTTTCAATCACAGTTCACATAATAAAATCTCAGTAAATTATTTCTTATACTCATATACTTATATTGCTTATATATTACTAAACTTTTCTATTTAAAACTGCTGTCCGCCATTTGTAGGCGTGGGTTATCTTTCTTAAATTCAAACCATTTTTAGTTGTACATTAGATACATTATTTGAACCGCTATCTATTGTTCACTAGTTATTTTACAATATGGAAAAAAATATTAAAAAATTTAAAGCTTTACGTCAGGAGGCAATGGATCAGTTGCATCAGTTATATAATATTGCTCAGACAGCTATTGACAATATAGCTTCAAGGAGATTATTTAAAGTTAGATGCGAAGATATTTCAGAAATAAATTCGGAATTTAAGGAAAATCAGTCCAATTTAATATCACTTTTATCAAGTGTTGAGGGTGCAGATATTGCAGTTGAACAAAATGTTAGAGATGCATTCTATCAAGAATATTACGCAATTAAAGCTATTTATGTCGATATCTTTGAAAGTGATGACGCAAAACCTTATAACATGTCTGAAAAATCAAATGTCAAGCTACCTAAGCTAGATCTGTTGCATTTTAAGGGTGAATTACGCAATTTTACTACTTTTAAAGATATGTTTGAGTCTTCAGTACATAACAATAAAAATTTGGGTAATATAGAAAAATTTAATTATTTGTTATCGTGCTTGTCCGGTCCCCCGCTAACTTTAGCAAAAACGCTACCGCTCACAGGAGATAACTATCCTATAATTTATAATAAATTAATATCTCGCTACACTAATAAACGTGTATTAGCTAATTCTCATTGGCGCGAAATTGAAAATTTTAAAAAACTTACTTCTCATGATACATCCTCTCTTCAAAGAATTTTAGACGTTTTCAATGAAAATTTGAACGCTTTAAAAAATATAAACTTACCTGTGGCACAGTGGGATTTCATTATAGTGAATAAAATGTTAGAAAAATTAGATAATGAAACAGCAACTGCTTTTGAATTGTCTCTAAAAGGTAATGACATTCCTACTTACGCTTCTCTCATTGAATTTGTTGAACGACGTGGTCATGCAATGGAAAATTTAGCTCTTATAAATTCCCCCGAAAAATGCAAGAGATCTGAAAAACCCAATCGCTTTAATAGTTCAGTTTTTCTGACAAATTCCGAATCTGCATTTAATTGTTTATTGTGCAATAAGTCACATCAGTTATACAAGTGCCCTGAATTTGCCAAGAGATCTGTGATTGAGAGATATAATTTTGTTAGAACTAAACGATTATGCACTAATTGTTTAAGTTCCATGCACGATTCTCATGCTTGTAGGTCAAAATCGACTTGCAGAATGTGTAACAAACGCCATCACTCGCTATTACATTTCGAGAAAACGCACACAAATATTACTTCCACTGTACAGGATGACTCTGTACAGGGTGGCTCATCTTATAATATATCACAAGATGGACTTATGTCAAAACGCTATTCACAGGGTGATTCATTACAAGTGGAACCTTCATCTTCTAACGCAACTGGTAGTAAAAATTCTACATTGATGCCGCCTGTTACAATTGCGCAGTCTTTCGCCGGAATAACTACTCGTAATACGGGAGTTTTATTATCAACGGCACTTATTGAACTCATCGATAAGTGGGGAAATTTTCACGTTTGTCGGGCTCTGCTTGATTCGGGATCACAAACTACATTTATTTCGCAAGAATGTAGTAATAAATTAGGTTTGCCTCGCTCTAATCTGTCATTATCAGTTCATGGTTTAGGATCTATGCAAACATTATTAAATTCAGGTACTGTTAATACTGCTTGTCGACCAGTTGGGAAGTCTGGGCCGCTTTTAGACATAGTAGCAGTTATTCTACCAAAAATTTGTGACGCTATACCGGCTGTAAAAATTCGAGAACATACTTATCCACATATTACAAATTTAAATTTAGCTGATCCTACTTTTCATGTACCGGGAAAAATAGATATTCTCTTAGGTGCTGATATTTATCCGCAGATTTTAGTAGATGGTTACGTCAAAGGAAACTTAGAACAACCTTTCTGTTTAAATACAATTTTTGGTTACGTTCTAATAGGTAAAGTAAAAATAAATCTCTCGCAACAAATCAATTCATTTCTTTGCAATACTGATCATGAATCATTGGGACACATTTTAAAACGCTTTTGGGAGTTAGAAAATATACCTAACGTCCACGCAGTCTCAAAAGATGATAGTACATGTGAACAGTTTTATTTAAATACAACAACTCGCGACAAAGAGGGACGCTATATTGTAAGTTTACCTTTTCGTGAAACTGAACCGCATTTTGAAAATTCTCGCTTTTTGGCACTTCAACTTTTGTACTCGCTTGAAAGACGATTAACAAAAAATCTCTCTTTATATAAACAATATGCTTCCTTTATGCAAGAATATCTGGAATTGGGTCACATGGAGGCTGTCCCATTTTCAAATATTTGTGATAATAGTTTTTATTTACCGCATTCTTTTGTGCTTAAACCAGATTCTCTTTCTACCAAGTTACGCGTAGTATTCAACGCATCTGTAAAATTACGATCGGGACCGACGCTTAATGACACTCTTTATATCGGACCTAAATTACAAACAGATATTGTACATGTTCTACTTAAATTTCGACTTCACAAATTTGTATTTACTGCGGACATAAAACAAATGTACAGGCAGATATGGGTTAATACTTCACATAGAGATTACCAACGCATAGTTTGGAGATTTTCTCCAGAGGAACCTGTCAAAGATTATCGCTTGAAAACTGTAACATATGGTATATCTTCCGCTCCCTATTTGGCCATACGAACACTTTTAAAGTTAACTGAAGGCGAAGGTGCCGCTTTCCCTAATGCTGCATCCATATTGCATTCCGATATTTATATAGATGATATAGTAACTGGTAGTTCTTCATTAGAAAACGCAAAACACTTGAAGTCTGAATTGATTGATCTTCTTGCTCGTGGAGGTTTTCAATTGCGAAAATGGGCGAGTAATGAGCCGAGGTTACTCGATGACTTTCCCACTTCCTTTTTGGCGAATGATTCTCATTATTGGGATGAAGGAAATGGTTTAAAAATTTTAGGATTGTATTGGCGACCATCTTCTGACGACTTTTCTTATCATGTAACTTCTATAGCTGAAAATTGTTCTAAACGCCAAATTTTGTCTGAGTTGGCACGCATATTTGACCCCATTGGGTTTTTATCACCTATCACATTTTTTATTAAACGCATTCTCCAGCATTTATGGTCTGCTGGAATTAATTGGGATGACGCTCCGCCTGAAGATGTTCTCCAGTTTTGGAGACGATTTCGAGAAGAGTTGCCTCTTTTATCAACTCTTCAAATTCCGCGATGCATCCTAGATAATTCTGATTCTGATCTTCAGTTACATGGTTTCTGTGACGCATCTCTTCATGGCTACGCCAGTGTCGCATATATTCGAGAATGCAATTCAGTTGGAGTAGTTAAAGTTCGCTTTATTTGCTCAAAAGCTCGAGTTGCTCCATTACGTCGTATTTCCATACCACGCTTAGAGCTCTGTGGAGCAGTAATGTTATCAAACTTAGTCGCATCAATACATCAGATTTATCAAGGCAAACTTAACTTTAACGGGACTTATGTTTGGACTGATTCCACTATCGTGTTATCTTGGATTCAATCGTCTCCCCATCGTTGGCAAACATTTGTGAGCAACCGAGTAAGCTATATTCAGGAAAAAATCGCTTCCACTCAATGGAGATATGTTCAGTCCTCCGAAAATCCTGCAGATATTGCTACTCGTGGACAGTTTCCTTCCGAGTTCATAAATAATAAACAATGGTGGACAGGTCCCGCTTTTCTGAAGGAGCCTGTCTCCTGGACCTTACCTTTCGATTCGGCGCAGTTTTCTCCCGATGCTCTCACTGAGGCTAGGAAAGTTTCTTTACATGTAGTAACCGAAGAACATTTGCTAGATTCTCTTCTTCAACGCTTTTCTTCCTTTGCGAAAATTTAAAGAATTTTGGCTTACGCTCTTAGATTTGTTAATAACTGTAAAAATTCTAATTCTAAAAACCTTTCATATTTGACGCAACGTGAGCTTAATAAAGCATTGTTAGCATTAGTTAAGCATACGCAATATTGCAACTTCTCAGTACAAATTGATCGCTTTCATAAAGGGCTTAAAATATCTAAACCTTTACGAAAACTAGGAGTTTTCTGCGATGATTCCGGACTACTTCGGGTCGGAGGCCGATTGAGACATTCTTCGTTGTCAGATGACCGTAAACATCCACTTTTACTTCCTCGCAGTGGGCGTCTTACTACTCTTCTGATAGAATGGTGTCACCTAAAATATCTTCATGCTGGTTGTCAGACAGTTCAATTTTTGTTAGCACAAACCTTCTGGATTTTGTCATCACGAAGAGCAGTTAGGACGGTCATCTCTAAGTGTCAAACATGCTGGCGACAAAATCCCCGATCTTATCAACCTATCATGGGTGACTTGCCGAAATTTAGAATTTCAGAATTAAAAGCATTTTCACATGTGGGAGTTGATTACGGTGGTCCCTTCCTTACTACTATGAATAGAGTGAGAGGTGCAAAATCATACAAATCGTATTTATGTCTTTTTGTCTGTATGAGCACCAAGGCATTACATTTAGAATTAGCCTCAGATTTAACAGCAGACGCATTTTTAGCAGCGTTACGTCGCTTTATTGCCCGTCGTGGACGCCCCAGGCACATTTACAGTGATTGTGGTACAAATTTTGTAAAAGCTCAAAAAGAGCTCGCTACATTAATGCATTCCGCAGCTGCTACCGAAGCTTTGCAATGGCATTTCAATCCGCCCCATGCACCACACTTTGGGGGTATATGGGAAGCCGGAATTAAATCGGTAAAATCTCATCTAACACGCATCGTAGGGCAACAGATTTTGACCTATGAGGAATTAAATACAGTACTAATACAAATAGAAGCATTACTGAACTATCGACCGCTTACGCCTCTAAGTAATGACCCGCACGATCTCTTGGCTTTGACTCCGGCACATTTTTTAAACCTTCCACCGCTCTCTTGCCTACCTGAACAAAAGCTGTCAGATATACCAGTAGGCCGCTTATCTCGCTGGCAACTGCTTCAGCGTATTCAGCAGGACTTTTCATCACGCTGGCAGAAGGAGTACTTACATACTCTGTCCCAAAAGTCTAAATGGACTTCTTCCAATACTCCCTCTCCTCAACCAGGTGATTTGGTCTTGCTGAAAAATGAACAGATGCCTCCTTCAGAATGGCCTCTTGGTCGTATCGTTGAAGTATTCGCCGGCGCTGATGATGTCATTCGAGTCGCTACTGTGCGCACTAAAAATGGACTCTTCAAACGACCCGTTGTCAAACTATGTCCGTTACCCCCTTCTCATGATTGAAAAAAAAAAAAAACGCTTACGCCTTTTTTGGGGGGCGGTATGTTTGGTAATAGTAGTAAGTTTAATATAATTAGTAATTAAGTATTATTTGTTTTCTTTCACATCAGTATTCTAAGTTGCCTAAGTATAAGTATAAATGTACGCAAATTAAAATTTTATCATTGCGCGTTTTTGTGGTAAAAAAGAAAAACTCAAAAAAAAGGAAGGAAGAACAGCTCGCGAGGGCAGATAATATAGAACAATCAACGCATCGCATAAAATTCCGCTGAAATTAATTAGTGTTAAGTTTAAATTCAGAACTCCATTTGGGGATCCTGGGAATCCAATTTATGAAAACCAGGCCGGCCGGCCCACACTCCCACAGAAAACTTCAGGTGAGTTCTTCTTTGCCACTCGCTTTTCGTTCTTGTACATGTAGTTAATATTTAGCACGTCGCTTTGGAGAATATTATCTAATTTTAATGATAATTCCCAAACACAGTTATTCTACACGAAATTAAAGAAGATTCGAATAATGTTCCGAGGAAAATTGCTGCAAATATTAATGTCAATCATAAACTAGCTTGGTCCATCCTGAAACATCAACAGTAACACCAGTATCAGATACAAATGGTTCAATCCGTACTGCTCTGTTCGCTTAGAATTTTGCTACTGGATTTTGCAAAAATTGAACAATATGTTGACTTTTCCGCTGGCATATTATTTACCGACGAAGCCAATTTTTCAAACATACTATATCAAACTTACTTTAGTAAATCAAGTTTGGTGACATAAAAACCGTCATGACATAATGGAATTAATTTCAACATCAATTCTATGAATATGTGTTATTGTATATAACATTTAGTGTGTATAACATTTCCTTATACATATAACATTTTCTTATTAGGCCTTACTTTTTACCAAAAACTGTAATCTACAGACATTTTCAAGAACCACGTCAACTCTGACCACCTGGATCACCAGATGAACCCTATTATATATTTTTGTTTGGGGACATTTCAAGACATTGGTTTACTTCTTCTACTTTATCATTTGTGTTTCCTGACGTATATTCCAGATATCCTGTATTTGTAGGATCTGTTACATTTTTTCCTGAAAAAACAAAATTAATTGAAAGGCAAAGTTAAATTAATGCCTCATTTTTAAGTTTTTGTTGTTGAAAATTTTATAGATTGTTATGACATGTTAATACTAAATATCTCATAACAGTTCAGTTTCTGAGAAAATTTTCTTATTGTTATGACATATTTAACTCCAAATTTAGTTAACTTATTTTACTAGATGTTCAAAGTGGCTTCCATTCAATAGTACAGTTTTAATTTAAATGCCGTTCGAACATTTCTAATTGTTTATATCGATGTTGATCGTCCAAAGATAGATTACATCTTTAAGCTATGATAATAGTGGCTAATTCTACGACGTAAATCATTTAATGAATTTGTTGTATTGCAGGTTTTTTTGTAGTTCTTATATAACAAATCAATCCCATGGGTTTAAATCTGGTTACCTAGAAGAGCGTCTTTTATTTTATTCGTTATTTAAAGTGAATAGGTTCTATTGAAATGCACTGTATATAGAGGGTGTTCGACAAGCTCTATGACAAACTTTGGCAGACCAACTGGGTTATAGTCTGTTTAGAAATGAAAGAGAGTATGCAAATCGTAAATAAATGTAGTACTGGTGCTTATATTCAATATTTTTATATTATGTATTATCGGTATAGATGAGGTGCACTTTTAAAAAAACTTTGAGTGATCGAACCGAACTAAATTGTAGCAGGTAGCTAAAATTTAATCCCCGACAATCCGTCTTTGTCTATGCCGCTTCAATTTCTCGGTCCATTTCTCTTATAAGTAAACAATATAAAAACAGCATTTCAAAACATGAGGCTACTTTAAGCGTCATAACCGGGTTAAAAGGGTTTTTAGTAATTCAAATAAAATTATTCAATATTATTATCAAAATATTTATTTAAATTTAATGAATAGACTTTTATTCCACACAAAAATATATGTATTTTGAAAATTCAAATTATGGTGAGTAAATGTAGTGTTGTATAAATGTACAATAAAGAAAATAAAAAAGTAGGTATATTCATCCTCTGAATATTCTGATGAATTATTTTCATCTCCTAGATTGATAACGATAGGTTCCACAGTAACGTCAATTAAATTATCAAGTTCCCACATTTTCTCCTCTTTTTTTTGTATATGATGTATACATCTTTGCCAGTTATCTGCAGTTACTCGTTCCAACGAAATTTTCACGTCACTTAATTTAAACGTCGTATTATTTCGCCCTACATCTCCTTTTACCTGCGCCCAGACTAATTCGATTGGGTTAAGTTCACAGTGATAAGGTGGTAACCGTAGTACCGTTATTTGGCGATTGAACATATTTTTTCTGATCTGTATTAAGATTGACAAGTGTCAAAAGTTCCTTTTTCACCATATTTGTTTCAAATGAAATGTTTTTTCCGGATAACCATTGAATTATATCGGCTTTCCTCCAAGCAGTCGTAGGCGTCCGCTCGGTCTGCCGTGAACGGTAACTGGCATTATCCATGACAATTACAGACCCCGAAGGAATAAGATCCAACATCTGTGTAAAATACTCTTCGAAAACATCTGCGTTCATGTCTTCGTGATAGTCACCTGTATTTTTAGATTCAAATAAAAGTAAACCGCTATCTACAAAACCACTGGCACTTCCTATATGTGTCAGTATTAATCTTATCCCTTTACCTGAAGGTGTCTTGAACCCTGTTGAAAGTCCATCCAAATATGCTTGTCGAAAACTTTTTACGTTTTTATCTTGTCATACTTTTGTTACAGTATATCGCTCGTTGACCCAAGTTTCGTGTAGATAATAAATATTCCTCCCTTCGTCCGGAATTTTCTAATTGATCTTAAGTAGGATCTTCGTCAACAAATAATTTCATCTTTATCGATAAGAACTGACTTCCTGTTCTGCTTTTCCCAGCAAAAATTCAACTCTCGTAAGACGACTCATAATTTGCTTCTACCGATTTTTGGCAAATCTTTGTTCTCTGAAAGTTCACTTGAAATTTGGTTTAGCGTTGGTATTTCTTTTTTAAAATAAAATAAGTGTACGTTTCTGCGAATGATATTTTTTGAAGAAATCATCTATAACGACTTTTAACCTCCCTGTAGATGATTTTGGGGAATTTACAGTATCTTGTTCATTTTTTGTTTCCTTTAAATGTCTGTAAATAGTCGATTTTTCAATCCCTGTCATTTTGGAACACTTTTCCACGATGTCGTCAACACTGTTGGTAGGATTTTGGTGTTTCAATGCATTAAATACATTTAATATAATAATCTTCTCATTCTGAGACAGCGCACATCTTTTCACGCGTTTAGCAGGTACGTAATCTGATAACCTCGACATTTTACACAAACAATATTATATCCACAGCCACAATAGTCACTAAACACAAGTCGAATTTAACTCTACTGCACGTCTTTGTATATTCAGCTCTAAGACTGGATTGATCTGTTACAATACACTGGCTCCTGCTCTATGATGTATCCAGTAAAATATACTAATGTACACCCATTACCTGTTAGCATTAGTGTTACCCGATAATTACCTGAAACGAAATATTACCACGCTCATGGCCGGTTCTTATCTCGGGGTTTTATTACTCTCTTTCATTTCCAAACAGGCTATAATTTCAAAAAAAAAATTTATATGATCATAAGTTAGATACGTTTTTGTTTAGAAGTTACAGCATTTAAAAAAAAATAATTTCATATTTCAATCAAAGTAGCCTGATAGATAGAAATAATGCTATAACAATAATTATTATTTGTGTCATTTCCTTTATTCACTTGATATTTAGCGCTAAAGTGCTAATAAAGAATGCATTTATTTCCAACTGAAGGGTATACAGATATTGTCTTTGTATATGGGTATACCAATGGGAACGCTAGATAAGCAGCCCAAGAACACCGACGAAGATACCCAAATAGACATCAATCTGCCTATACAATCTTTAGAGCGTGATTTTATTAGATTAGAAGGTAACCTACTTCAAAAAAGGTCATTCGTCCTACTGAAGTGAATGTAAAAAATGAAAAAGATATAATAGATGATGTCAACTCTTCAATTACTGTTCGGTGTATAACAAGTAATCTTCATTTATCACCGAATTTTGTATGGCGTGTATTGAACAGAGAAATGTTACATCCGTTTCATCGCCAAAATGTACAACAGTTACATGCTGGAGATGCTCCTTAGCAATTAGAATTTTGTCGCTGGTTACTTCAACGACATGCACAAATTGATCATTTCGTTTGTCATGTGATCTGATAAAGCACGTTTTACTAGGGGTGGCATAAATAATATTCATGATGAACAAAACTTGTTGTTGCAAAATGCAATTAGATTTGTTAATAGTTTAATAAAGATAAACCATTGTTTAAATTTTAAGCGTAAATAATAATTATTATTATAGCAGCCATCACTTTTATTTATCAGGCACTATGATTGAAATTAGGTTTTTTAAAATACTTGTAACTTCAAACGAATCGGACCTGTTCATATAAGAAAAAATGTTTGACATTAACCCAGCTACCATTTGAAATAGAGCTTGTGGAACACCCGTTATAATGAATAAAGGAATTCGTACTCTGATTAAATGAAATTTATTTTGTGCGTATTTACTCTCTATAATGCTATAGGTAGCTGCGTTGTATTTTTTACCGCTTCACTAAACGCCGTGATCGCAGTCTATACTTTATTAATCCACTTTATATAAAATATTGTTATATTTCTCACCATATAGTGGGTTAAGTCTTAAGAGTAAAACTGGACATTACTTTAAAGGTATTGTGGCCGTATTTGGGCGTGATACTATAATATAAAACTGATCCTGTAATGGGCATCACAAAGCCGAGCCAAACGCAGATAACTTGTTTAGTTTATCCCTAGCTGAAACTAAATAATGGAAGTGTATACCGTGTTTATCATAGTACAAATGTATTACACGGCCTGATATCTTTCTTTGATACAGCCGTGAATATTTTACATTACTTGGCGAAGAAACTCGCAAATACCTAACATAAAATAAGTTCAGACTAGGAAGAGAATTTACTAGGATTGCGGGATCATGTTGTATATTAATCGCCAGGAACTATTTAAACTATAACTAAGGCACGAAGCGAATAATCGGTTTATATTGAATTACATATCGGAATATCGAAATCGTTATTGGCACGTAACGTACAGATATTTAATGCTCTATCTGCAACAGGTTTTTATAAGTCACTCTTATAAAATCTTTTTTCTAATTTTGACATATAAAGTGACACTTTTTAAAACTGATTGACATTATGAAACGTCTTACTTTTTGTAACTAGTTGCATAAAGTAAAATTTTATGCAGTTGGTGATGAAAAATATATTTCAAAATTAGTGACAAAAAGAATTATTCTATTTATTAAACTGTTATAATACAAGTTAAAAACATAAATTATAAATTAATTAATTATTATAAATATTGATAACACAATTATTGCAATTATTCAAATTAATTCCCGACGACATATTTTTTTTATTGCTCGAACTTGCTGTTATTTGGGATTGCATTAGATGTTTCACCAAATATTTCTTGCGCTATAAGTTTTTTATTATTCATGGAATTTTCAACATATCCCTCCGCAACAGAGCTAGATTTCCAGCCTCCGTGCTTCTTTAATTTTAAAATATCAGCGCCACTGTCTGCTAGGAAAGTGGCAGAGCTTCTTCTGAAGCAGTGGCCAGTATATAGAACACGACTTGAAAGACCAAGAAATTGTACAATAACTTTTGGCAGACTGCTAAATGTGTTAATTCCCACAGGATTTCTGGTACATTTTTCATTCACATATTTTACAAAAAATATGTTGTGTTTAAGAACCTGGGGACGCAACTTAATATATTTTCTTAATATTTCAACAAGATTCGTATTTTCAAAGTCTCCAGTGGTAATTGCAAACTACCGTATAACTTTTGTTTTTGAAGGTGGGATATCAACACGAAAATGGCTTCCTTCGTCTATAACATTTTCAACTGGAAGAAATGTTAATTCTGCTTTTCTGCATGCTCCTGCTATTCCAATTATCATTGCAACCTTAGCCATTAAGTATTCTTTGTCATCAGCTTCCACTAAAAATTTGGCAAAATCTTCTTTAATAAAAATTTTTGACTTTTTAGCACTGTACCCGTCCGCTTGCCTTTTAATATATGCTACCACATTTGAATATTTTTTAATATCAATATTCCTTTTCATATTTAGTTCAGACCTTAACATTGAGTAAAGTGTCCATAATGTGGAAACTTCTTTCTTACCCTCAAAATATGCAAGTAAAAGTTTCTCATTAACATGTTTAATTTTCTTCTCATCACACCACGTAACAAATTTTTCGTATGCCAAATCATAAACTGCCTTTGACTTTTTGGGAATTACTGATAATAGAGCATTACCTGCTGCCTCTTCAATATCGCTTGGTAGCTCTTCAGAACTTGAATCACTCATTTTTTAAAAATAAAACTAAAAATATATCAATCTCGCTAAAAACCTTCCGTCTAGACTTTTTTACAAAATGTCAAACTGACAACTAACATGAAGTAACAGCAACAAACTAAATTTATGTTTTCCAAATTTTTGTCAAATATATTAAATTTTATTTTTTTATTACTTTCTTCAAAATTAGAAAAAATCTTGTATGCAATACGTTACAAAATGAAATTTTGTGTAACTTGTGAGTTTTTACGAAACTCACTTCGTTCGTTCCGCAAAAATCTCACGCGTTACACAAAATTAGGCATTTCGTAACTGATGGCATAAATAGCTATTTTCTACACCCGTATTATAACAATGCACTTATATGCCCATAATCCGTTTCATAATGATACCCATTACGATACAGATTTTTCATTACGATACAGATTTTATAATCCGTTTCATAATGATACCCATTACGATACAGATTTTTCATTACGATACAGATTTTTAATCAATAGAAACCCATAATTTTTCAATCAAGCATGCTTTGCATTTGACGTTTATCCTAGGTTCCTATGTAATTATTTTACATGTCAAAAATCAGTACGTATTAAATTTTCGTAGATACCTAGCTAAACTTCGATAATTTATCAAAATGTGTGATATCAGCGACATAGATGAATTACCATCGACTCCTCCACACATATCGGAGAAAGCAGAAAATGCAGTTCATACGAATAATTACTGTTACCTATTGTGTTCAATAAAAATATAAAATTTATGGTTTTTGATTATTTATCGGGTGTAGAAAAAATAGTGTATGCAACTCTCATGTAATGGTTATTAATACACTCGCATAAACCATACGAAACTCGCCTTCGGCTCGTTTCGTATCCCGGTTAATGCTCGTGTATTAATAACCATCATTACATGATCGTTGCATAATATACTATTTCGTAAAACCGTTGCATAATAATGACATTTCGATTGTTATTTCAGTATCGAAATGACATATGTGCATAAAATCATCTATTTTAGGCACATTTGCGTAATAGTAAAATAACTGAATTATAAATTATTTATTTATTATAAAATATAAATAACACAATCTTTCAAATCGGATAATTAGACATTAGGTGAACATACCCATCTGCCGCAGAAGTTGAATGGCAGCCTCTGTGTCTCTTGAGCATCGATATGCTCCTGCATCTGTAACAGCAGTGTCCAGTCTACTCAATAACACTGGGTAAGATATTCAACAATTTTGTTAGCAATTGAACCTATATTATTTGTACCCACTGATTGTGTAGTACATTTTGAAATTCTGTACGTAATAAAAAATCGGTTGTGATCAATGGTAGATGGACGTAGACTAGCATATTGAGTCCTCCTATATCTCTATCTGGTATTGTAAATAATCTAGAAATATTAATTTTGGTATTGGGAATAGACACTATAATGAACGACTTAGCAACTGCAATGTTCTCTGTACATAAATAAGTTAATTTTTCTGGCCTACAAGCTCCAAATATACCACCAATCAAGACAACTTTTTGGAATAAGTACTTTTCATCATCTGCCTCTTTGACAAACCCTTCAACCTGTTCCTTGGAAAGTATTCTGGATTTTCTGGGTCTATAACCACTTGATATCCTTTTAAGGAACGCAATAACATTGGTACATTTACTAATATCCATATTTTTATTCAAATAAATTGTAGTTCGCAACATGGAATAATTACTGCATAATGTAGAGGCTGCACATTTCAAAGATAACTGGGACAAGTACGCTAGAATAACTTTCTCCGAAATATTACATACCTTTTTTTCAGCACACCAAATATCAACTTTTCCATAAGTTTTTTGGTACAATTTCTTCGATTTGTGAGGAATCAATGTACATAAGGCAGCTTCCGCCCCATTTTCTATTTTCAGTTTTACTAGAATCTGCGTCACATACTGAAGTTTTACGAATAATTAATACCGAGTATAATTATTGATGATCGCAAACGTTCATAGATTTCAGAATTGTTTTAAATATTTGTATAGTTTGTAAACATTGTACCATAGCGATAACCATATAGGCTAACTTAGTTAAAGTTGTTTAAATAAAATAGTCTAGCTATCATATTAGCAAATGTAGTCGAAGATTATGTCGAAACTATTTTGAATATTTATTTGACGATTACCAAAATTCTTGTTCGATACATGTTGTGAAATAGATATTTTAGGCTCTTAACGTGCTCACTTGTAACGTTTAAACTTCACGTCGCATGCCTAAAACATCATTATTTCGAAGTTGTATCGAAAATTGCTATTTTCTATTACCTACATGGAAAGTATACACTTTCCTCCCTCATTTGCGGCTGGACAGTCTCACTTTTCCTCCCTAGGGAGGAAAAGTAGTTTCAACTCTCATTACTATTAGTGAAGGGACATAACACAGTACACAATGAAAACTTATATAAAACCTATTTTTAATGACCCAAAATTTTGGTTGTATACATATCACACTCTGTACATTTTGCATAACCATAAAATTTGAATACGGATATTCGTAACAAAAATATACATTTTTTACTGTATTAGAAAGGTATTTTAAGCAAAAATAAAAATCAATTCTCCTACAATTCCTATCAATGAAGTCATATGTATGTTCTCTGATACCAAACATCTAGGTATGCTAATGAACAATTCCACAGACAAAGCTCTATTCAATAATTATCTAAAGAAATTAATCGACAATGACAAAAGTGACAGTCTGTCAACGAATTAAATATGACAATACCTGCTTGAATAATATTTACCCTTTATGTAAACGTTTTTATATATTTTTAGGTATTAATAATATTGTGTGAAACTAACTACTCTGTGGACAAAAGCCCCAACCAGCGTTGAATTACACCCACAATATCTACCATATATTCCTTATTATTAGCTTTTGTAACATTTTTTACTCTATTAGAAAGGTATTTTAAGCTAATATAAATCAAATCTCCTGCCACTTTTGTCATTGTCGATATTTAATTTCAAATAATTTTAATTTATATAATAATTTTTATAATTAGATATTTGACTCAAAGGAGGCCGCCTGAAGAAGTAATCCTAAAAAATGCAGAAATAGGTCAGATCTCATCTATTGTGGTTGAATTTCGTGTTCCCACTGCCAAAAGTGAAGTTAAATATTTATAGAGTGTTTTCATTAAAGCAGGTTAGTAAATTTAGATAGATTAATTTCTTTACATAATTATTGAATAGAGTCTGTGGAATTGTTCATTAGCATACCTAGATGTTTGGTATCAGAGAACATACATATAACTTCATTGATAGGAATTGTAGGAGATTTGATTTATATTAGCTTAACATACCTTTCTAATACAGTAAAAAATGTTACAAAAGTTAATAATAAGGAATATATGGGTAGATATTGTGGGTGTAATTCAACGCTGGTTGGGGCTTTTGTCCACAGAGTAGTTAGTTTCACACAATATTATTAATACCTAAAAATATATAAAAATATACATACCCAATTTCACTTTGATATTTTAAAAAAACTCAAAAATATCCTAGCATGTTAAAGCTCATTGACAGATGTCACAGAAAACGTTTAATAATTAGAGACTCGCAACATTTGCACATTGTAAAGCACAATACTGTTTTGTATTCGTTAAACAACATTCGTTGTTGTGTTAAAATTTGTTTTGAAAAATATGAAAGTAATTCTAGTAATTCTGAATTTACAAATACTCCTCCAGAAGTTATGGAAGAGGCTAATATAGCGACATTAAACTTACTTCCGCAGAAATCTAGCTATATGAATGAACTTAACATCGAACTTTAGATAATCGATTTTTTTTAAGTAATCAATTGTACCCGTTTAATTACCTGTTTGTACCACTTTTATTTTCGTTTGTACCTCAAACATAAAATTGAAATTGGCATATATTGGTAATTGTACCTGTTTGTACCACGTTTGTTTTAGTTCTACCTCAAACCCTTGGGCGATGAAGGATGTATAAATATATAAAATTTATAAAATTTCCGAAATTTGTCGGACATGGAAAATACTAACGGATATGGATTCTTAATCGTTAGCATTTTTCTATTTTCATTTGTATTTCCAACCTTCGGGGGATGGGGGATGAGCAAATATGCAAATTTCCCGGAATTTGTCAGAATTGAAAAATTCAAATGCATACGGATTTTAATCGTTAGTACCTGTTTGTACCACTTTTTTTTTCGTTTGGTACCCCTAACCCTTAACTTTACGAAACTCAGAAATCTAAAGGTAAGTAAAAAAAGAGTACAGCCAATACAAAGAATGGGTTTAAAACAAGAAAATAAGAAATCATTCAGAAAATGTATTGCTTGCTTACTTTTCAATAAAAGGAAAACCATTAAAAGCTGCAACACTGGTCCAAATATTCAACTTATGCACAATGCCACAAATACAAGATAATGTTAATATTAAATATACAAAATTTATAGCATTTTTAATATTCCAGATGCAGGATACAAACCAAATATAGCTAAAACTTTTACCAGAGAAGATATAAAAAAATTTTAGTTGAAGCACTCGACGATGTCTTTTTATTAATGAAGGCAAAATATAAACCGAATATTATAATACATTGTACGAGAAACATCTTAAGAGATATCTATATAAAGGTTACATTTTTCCAAAACTTTAAAACTCTGGGTCTCAGAGACCAAAAGACCAAGACCAAGAATCTATTCTGAATCGTCCAGAACTATTCAGTCAGTTCAGTTGTTACTTTCGGCAAATTCGACGTAAGACGCGACAGGTCAAACATTTCTAACAGCTCTGAACCAGTTCTCAACGATTGTTGGAACAGATCTATTATTATTAAATTATTTCAGATTGCTTAAGAAACGCCCTATACAGGATGTCCCAAAATTAGCCTGCCAAAAGCAAACTGTGGTTCTACGATCAAAAATAACAAAAAAAAGTTATGTAAACATAGCTCCGTAAACGCCCTCTAACGGAGCTATTCCTCTTTAAAGGGGGACCCCAAAATTTGATTTTCTCCAAATATTTTCAAAACGGATCGAGATAAAGTAATCAAATTTAAAATTGAGAATCACAATTAGATTGTGAATCTAATGTTCTCAAAACAATACTATAATTAGCCATAGGCGTGTCATACTGGGGGGGGAAGGGTTGTTGGATAAATATTGCTCTAATTTTTTCATGTTTCGAGGTTTTTGCTGTTAGACCAAAAAATGAAAAATGTTGAACAATTTTACAAAAAAGGTACTCTTGTTTTACTTTGCTAAATTATTCCGTTTACGAGTAATATTAATTTAAAAATTTTGTGACATACCACAAAAATATTAGATATGATGCAAGCGGTCAAATTGTCTGTAGTAGGCTTTGAAAAGTTATCTGCCAGTTTATTTGATACATATTACATGTTTTAAAAAAAATTTGAATTATTAATAGGCTATATTAAACTTCGTGTAGAATATGCATATATAGAACTACCAGTGTAAAATGTATTCAAATTATTTTTAACATAAACATTTCAAAATAAATACACAGGGCACTGTTAATAATTCATATTTTATAAAAAAAAAGGTTTACATGATTCTCTTAGCTTACGACTAATGATTGTTTTTATTCCAATTACACCAAATTAGATAGTTTATAAACTAGCTATTTTAGTATTTTCGATTATTTCAAGTAACTTAGCCAAGTGAGTTATTTTATAAAATATTGTAGAATATGGGTTTTCTATCAAAATAACCAAAGGTTCAGTTAGTTTGTATATTAGTCAACTAGTTTACAAACTAACCAAGTTTACACTTTAGCCGTAACATATACATTTTTATTTTATGACTTAGGTACGTTCATACTTTGCAAGCATTGATCTATGTAAATATTTTCGATAATAATTATCTTTTGTTTGTTTAATATTTTCTATTACAACCGCTTTCAATATCAGATCTGTCGCCGTCGAATGCCTGCCTGTCGCGCACTGGTGCCATTTAGAAATATAATGTCTCCATTAGCTTCGAAGTTCTCTTATTATAATTTCTCGTCTAACTGTGCACAAGATTAGTATCATTGAGAGAAGAACAACCGCAAGTTATTAAAAATAAATGAAATATTTTGGGAAAATTGGATTTAAATCATTTTTAATACCGATAATATTATGTTTTTCCATAGAATAACTATTTTATATGGGTAAATAGAGAAAAATATTCCAATTCATTGTTTATTGCACAATTATTTACTGAAACAACGTCTCGTAGAAATACGTTTCTAACTACAACTGGTTGGATCATACAGATATTCTAGACAAAGCTACGGTCAAAGTTAAGAAATGTTGTCGCAGAGAACGATGTTAACATGGCATCTGAATCTGCTACCAACTTCTTGCTTTTCCTGCCTAGGTATCAATTACATCCATTATCAATTATTTATGGGATAGTTAAAAAAAGAGCAAAAAAATTATGAGCTTTCAAAGGAATACCACCGTTGAGAAAAACTAGTGTTGTTGTTTTCTGTCAATACTTTAATTAAATACACTATGTGATAAAATACACTATGCAACACTAATAGTAAAATCAGTCATTCAGAGTTTCCCCTGAATATAGCAACAGTGAAGAGCGGTGGAATGTTTGAAAGCTTGGGATGTGACCAGTAACAGAGGCTATACTATGAGCCGTCTTGGTAGACTAGAATTATCCGAGGAGTGGTTTCGACAGTAGCAGCCGTATGCCAACAACAGAGATCAAAATCAATCAAAGTTTAAATATAGCAATCAAAAAGTAAAAATAAAAATAAATTTATATAATAAAACACAAACAACAGATTTCCTGACACAACAAACATATTAACAATACTATTTATGTCAATATATATAGTCACCAGTTTCAAACTGGCAGTCAAGAAGTAAAATAATAAATAAATTTGTATAATAGAACACAAACAACGGAATTCATGACACACAACAAACATATAAATAATACTATTTATGTCAATACAATAATTCATTAAAAAAATATATAGTCACCAGTTTAAAACCGGCAGTCAAAAAGTAAAATAATAAATAAATTTGTATAATAGAACACAAACAACAGAATACATGACACACAGCAAACATATAAATAATACTTATGTGACTTGAAAATACTCATCTATACTATAAAAGCAGTGATTAATGAAAAAATGTTTAGCCAACCTATAAAAGGAGTTGTAAGTCATTACTTTCACATCAATATGGCTATGATAATTTATAAATTTATTGTATAGATTGAGATCAATTTTATTAAGTTGAGTCATCCTAAGTCTAGAAAATGTAGGGACAAGATTCCACCGCCGCCTGGTATTATAATTATGCCTATCCTCATGTGAAGATAGGTTATTGACATTTCCAATATAAATATACAAGGCATGGGTAAAATCTTGTACTTCTTAAAGAGTGGTCTGCAATGCGTTCCATATGGTGCAGAGTCTATAATTCTGACTGCTGCCTTCTGTAAATGAAAAATTTTTAGCGCTGTCGATGCATTGCCCCAAAGTACAATGGCATACGACAGCACACTGTGCACCAAGGCAAAGTAGATGATTCTCATGGCATTGCTATCTAGGCATGATCTCAGCTGACGCATAACGAAAATCTGTGTGGAAAGTTTTGCAGAGAGAGTGTCAATATGCGCCTTCCAACTCAGACCAGTATCAAGACACACACCAAGCAAGCGCACTGGCTCCGATTTATCCACCCAGCGATCAGAACTAAACATTACACTTTTAGTTTTAGACTCATTCAGTTTTAACTTATTTGTATCAAACCATACTTTAGCCCTATCAAGACCTTCCTGGATCAAAGCCGGATCACTTTTGGCGAACAGCGTTGTATCATCTGCAAAAAGTACGCAATTGATATTACTTAATGATGAAGGAAGGTCATTAATATACAACAGAAACAGTAAAGGTCCCAAGACAGATCCTTGTGGGACACCAGAGGATATATCCTTCACACCAGACACGTTGCCATTGAAACTGACAAACTAAGACCGATTAAATAGGTATGATTGGAATAAATTTTTGACATTCCCCCGTATGCCATAATGTTCCAATTTCAAAAAATAATAATAATAATAATAATAATAATAATAATAATAATAATAATAATAATAATAATAATAATAATAATAATAATAATAATAATAATAATAATAATAATAATAATAATAATAATAATAATAATAATAATAATAATAATAATAATAATAATAATAATAATAATAATAATAATAATAATAATAATAATAATAATAATAATAATAATAATAATAATAATAATAATAATAATAATAATAATAATAATAATAATAATAATAATAATAATAATAATAATAATAATAATAATAATAATAATAATAATAATAATAATAATAATAATAATAATAATAATAATAATAATAATAATAATAATAATAATAATAATAATAATAATAATAATAATAATAATAATAATAATAATAATAATAATAATAATAATAATAATAATAATAATAATAATAATAATAATAATAATAATAATAATAATAATAATAATAATAATAATAATAATAATAATAATAATAATAATAATAATAATAATAATAATAATAATAATAATAATAATAATAATAATAATAATAATAATAATAATAATAATAATAATAATAATAATAATAATAATAATAATAATAATAATAATAATAATAATAATAATAATAATAATAATAATAATAATAATAATAATAATAATAATAATAATAATAATAATAATAATAATAATAATAATAATAATAATAATAATAATAATAATAATAATAATAATAATAATAATAATAATAATAATAATAATAATAATAATAATAATAATAATAATAATAATAATAATAATAATAATAATAATAATAATAATAATAATAATAATAATAATAATAATAATAATAATAATAATAATAATAATAATAATAATAATAATAATAATAATAATAATAATAATAATAATAATAATAATAATAATAATAATAATAATAATAATAATAATAATAATAATAATAATAATAATAATAATAATAATAATAATAATAATAATAATAATAATAATAATAATAATAATAATAATAATAATAATAATAATAATAATAATAATAATAATAATAATAATAATAATAATAATAATAATAATAACGTTGCTTTCTGACTTAAAGATCATACCGGCTTGCCGAAATTCGGCAGAGATCTTAGCCGGCAGAATGCAGAAGGCAATCGTCCTTGGTTCGCTACGTCTACTCAGAACGCATGATTTACGGGCGCAATGATTACTGACTCCACGGAGTGGAGAGTGGTCATTGCTTGACTCTTCAGAACATCTCCGAATGTGTCGGAGCTTCGGAAGGTGTTACTGGAAAAAAAAATAAATAATAATAATAATAATAATAATAATAATAATAATAATAATAATAATAATAATAATAATAATAGTAATAATAATAAATAAAGGAAATAACTTTAAAGTATTGTTACTTAACAGAAATCTTCATTTACAGTACGTGAAATGGTTAACAAAATAGATTTTAAGCTGATATGATTTATATCACAGAGATGCGACAGAGATGTACTAAATAAGTTGCACATATTGTATACCGGTGACTTAAATAAAAGATTAGTTCTTGTTCGCAAGCAATAAAAAGCATCAGTACCTTTAGAATTATGCCTTGGAATTAGAAAATCAATTTGACTCAGAAGCTCAGGACAATCAATTTGATCATGCAATAACTTATAAAGGAAAGTGACTGAATTTAATTTTCTCCTCAAATCTAAGCTCTGAAACCCAAATCTATCAGACAATTGCCTATAAGGAGTACCTCTTACGGTATAAACATTGTCTATCTTAAGACATAAATATATGAGAATTTTTTTTAGTGGCTCTTCAAGTAACACTCTATGACATAAATAGAATGGGTTCCAAACAATAGAGCAGTATTCTAGTTTAGTTCTGACATAAAATAACAAGAGATTCAAGTATGAAGCCATAAGCCTTCCGCCATCCACCTTGGGCACGATATGACATGAAAAAGATAATTCCTGATCGAAAATCACTCCCAGGTCTTTAATTTTAGTCAAACGATTGATTTCGATGTTATTAATTAAGTAACTATAATGACAAAGAGATTTCTTCCTTGTAAAGCTAATAACATTACATTTTGTAGCATTTAGATGTAAATCATTTAAATTACGCCAGGCTTCAATTTTGGCTATTTCTCCTTGAAGAGTAACACAGTCATTTAAGCAGGAAATGTTTGAAAGCATCTTTAAATCATCAGCATACATAAGTTTTCGGCAGTCCAGAGTGGCAGTAAGGTCATTAACTAACAAATAAGAGGAATAACAGTGGACCCAAATTTGAACCTTGAGGTACTCCCGACTTCGCCAAATATTTGACGGAGTCATAACCATCATAAGAAACATAATATTGTCTTTCAGATAAATATGACTGTAATAGTGAAATTGAATCAGGATCGAAACCAAAGCTGTAAAGTTTTTGCAAGAGAATATTATGATTAATTCTGTCAAATGCTTTTGCAAAGTCAGTATATATAACATCGAACTGAGCTCCACTGTCCACCGCTTTCAATGCATACTGAGATAGAACAGTAAGGTTGCTGGTTGTTGATCTCATTTTCATGAAACCATGCTGACATGGACATATTTTTTGAGAAACCGAAGAGTAAACCCTATTATACAAAATGATTTCAAAAATCTTGGAAAAGTTACAGATGATAGAGATCGGCCTGTAATTAATCAGCGCGATCACCACTTTTGAAAACAGAGCACACTTTCGCCTTTCTCCAACTTATAGGAACAACTCCTGTTGTATCTGAAAGATTATATATTGCAAGTAAAGGAACCATTAAAACTCTGACCGTGTCTTTAACAACGAAAGACGGTATACCATCTGAACTACAGGTAAACTTATTTTTTAATCTTTTTGATGCTTCAATCGCCTCTACCTCAGTGATGATTTTAGATGAGATACTACAATTTACCGAGGGTAAAAGATCGTTGTTATGATTATTAATCTTGGGATCAACAAAAACACTGTGGAAAAATTCTGCAAAAGCATTAACAATAATTTGTGGATCATTTATTGTTTGACCGTTGTAGTTCATACTTCTAGGAATTATTCTGGAACAATTTTTTGAGTGAATAAATGACCAAAATTACTCTGGATGATGACACAGATTAAGTTCAGCATTAACTATATAATCATTATAAGCCAATCCAGAACAATGCTTAATATATGCTCTCAGCTATTTATATTCACGCAAGAACTCCTGCCGGCCAGTATTCTTAAATTGTTTAAAGCACCGTGCTTGTCCCGTAATAGTCTTAATCATGCCAGACTAGTACCAAGGGGGATACTTTCGTTTAAAGACTTTAAATTTTGGAACAAAACTATTGAAGATGGCATAAATTTTATCAAAAAATAAATCTAGCGCAACATTAACATCTATTATATTCTTTAAAAGTGACCAATATCCATCAATGCACCATACAATCCCACAAAATCAACTTTATTAAAGTTATAATTTGTCTGACTCGGACAAGTGTTGACATTAAAAAAATTAAGAACTAGTGCAGGATGGTACTGTGCATCTTCCGCAACCAATGATACATTATCTCTATTTATAATAGAAGACAGATTAGTAAATGCAAGATCAAGAATACGACCATGCATATTCAGAACAGTATTTATCTGCTTAAAATCATAGAGATTCATAAAATTAGATATTGTGAAACTCCGCCTGTTAGAGTTATTTCCAAGTATAAACTTTCGACAGTTGAATCTCCAACAATAACAATACTTCCATCAAGAGTTGATAGAAACTGTTCAAATTCATCAAAAAATAGCTCATAATCGCCAACACTAACATCAGGCGGAATATAACAATGACAATTATAGTTACCCGAGATATAATACATTTACAGCATATAATGTCAATCAAATTAACAACACCGTCTAAATGCGGTGCTTCTACAACTTTAATAGTGATATCGCCTCTCATTGCCAGAAGAACAGCACCATATCAATTTTATTGACAAGATCTAATCGTCTATCCTTAGTTACCTAGATTGCGGCATAACAACTTGGAAATATATCAAATAATAATAGCAGTGAAAGCCTTAAAGTCACTACATAAAAATCATGCAGATTAGATTTCTTTTATAGATGACGCCAAACTACCGTTTGACTGACCATAATACGAGCAATAATCTGAACCCAAGTTTATATTAACACCTGAACTGGTCCAGAAGAAAATCTTTTAATCGGACTTCTCAGAAAACAAAACGCAGAAAACTGATTACGTAATTTTTAATGAATGCATCACCAATTCGGTTGGATGATAATCTATTGTTATGTTATGTTATGTATTGGGAGGGGGGAAGGGGCGATGACATGTCTGATCACCGGATACGAATTCCTTAGACCTTCATTTGTGGCGTCACATGAAAACGTTAGCGTATTATAGTAAATCTGAAGTTTGGACTACTTTATTCGAAGATGTCTTTCAATATTTCTGATTATGTGATGATTTGAGATTGGCCATGGTACACGTGCACACTTCTACTAATGACAACTAATAAGTTAAAATCAGCAAAACTGATTTATTAATGACAATTCGTAAAAATAATGACAACTGTAACCAGTGATAGCTCATTATGGTTTTAACAAACAACAAAGCAAAAATGTGTTCTTTTGCTTTGCACCATTGACAACAGCAATCATAGTGAGCAGAACATTGAGATATCATAATATATATTAGTATGTATATCCATCATACACTACAAACAAATAACCTGGAAGAACCAGTAGATCTTTCAAATACTTCAAATAAAAATACTTGAGTTAACAATCGACCACTTGATTTGAATTTAACTTATTATCAGATCAAGTCAAGTCAAATAGCTTGAAAATCAAGTCAAACCTAGAATTCCTGTACCAATAACCCTGTAAATTATATGTGAAAATGATTATGCATTTGATTATACGTATAATTTTTTCTCATTGTCCTGCTTGAAAAGCGGCAAATTAGATGGGTTGGTTAGCTAAGGAGGTTCCTTAATATATACGGAAAGATATCTAAATTAGAAGTAATAGACATAGAAAAACTTTCCTGAAATGGGTAACGACTCAGCCCCTCCGCTTAGATTTATGTTTTACATATGCTAATTCAGAGATCGATTGGTGTAATATTTGAATGTATCACAATAAAGTGCTTGATATTCAGTATGGTGTTGAAAGGCTTAATGGTTCCATTACACGAGCCATATGTGGGCAGCTGCATTCAAAAAGAACCGAAATTCAGAGAGGCGGTGTATGAGGTGTTTTTACAGGTAATATTAATTGTATATTTTACCATATAATTTTAATTCAACGAAGAATCCTTTATGGAAAATGCGATATAGTAATAAGGACCGAAAGATTATTTGGTAATTTCTATTTTAAGACTAATTAAAGTATAGTTCTCAAATTGATAATACCTATTTTAATATACATCTTCCTATTCGAATAGTTAAGATACATGAATATTTATAAATATTATATTTATAAAGACATAAATCGTGCCATAATAGTTCGTATAGTAGAAATATGCTTTAAGAGATACTATGTAAAAGGATTACTAAGCTAGAGAAAGAAAGTATAGTTCTTTTCATACTTAGTGTGGACATAAACAATATCAAAGTCTGCCGACAAGTGCAATAAACCGAGAGAGAGGGTAACATAATTTTCCGTAGGTCGGTAGAAAATAAATGTTATATAACAGTTAATTTATTCCACAAATCATAATGCTCTTATCAAGTACACTCATGTAAATAAATTGAATTCAAACTAATGAGAAATAGAGTGGTATTGAGCAATAATTGCGTATATTGTAAGGTATTCAATTTAAAGGTTGCTTCGCTTTATCCTAGGTGGGCCGAATTTTGATTCGCCGGATGTGGACTTTGTTATCGATCTGTAAAAATATTCCTTAAATCATTGCTAAATTGAATGAAACTGATTTATTCAGGTACTTCCGTTTAAAATATTGAATGGTTATATATTTTTGTTCAAATGGAACGTCCTACATTTTTTGGCTATAAATGTTATTTTCTTATTATGGGCATTTTAAGAAATAAAGGATTAAAGTTGTCAAAGTTATTCTTAAGATTCAAGTGCATATTCAATCAGAGGAGAAATAATAATAGCCTCAAGAATATGTATTATATGTTCATGCGCAGTAGCGATAAAATTTTAAAAACTTTAGATAGCAAGAGAGATGGATCATATATGGGTCACTTTTTCAAGACATTTCTCAAAATGCAGAATATATAGAATGTCCAGGTTATTTTCTGCAAAATACGAGTAACTTCTTATATGTCTAATTTGTTACTTCATGTTTAATAACCAGCATTGCTAACCCATTTGCACGATTTTGAAGTTTTTATTATTTTTAATTTTGAGAAGGAGGTAGGAGTTTGTAGAATTGGTTTGTGAAATGCTTATACAGTATGCGCCAAAAGTATAGAATAAATTCAATAAAAACGAAACAATTATTTTTTAGGAAAAATCCTCGAACAGGTCGATTTTTAATTTAAAAAATACATATTTTAGCGTAAAATGCGATTTTCAAATGTCATTTGTTTTCGAGTAATGACGTCATCGATTTTTTTAAATGGCAACACCATATTTTTTTCCTTGATTCTGAAAGATCGTTTAATTCTCTATCAGACAGTACTAAAATTTTGCCCTCTTACATAGGAAAGTTTTCGAGTAAATGACGATTGAATGTTAGAAAACGTAATTAAAATAAAGCAAAAACGTTATCAAGTTTAGTTTTTCGAATTCCATAGTTCTTTTATGGATCACGTAGGTGAAAATCAATGCAAAGTGTCACTGTCACACTGACTTTCTAATAAGTATTGTAAGCGACATAGAAATTATTATTCAATTTAAAGTATTATGGCACATTTAACTGTTACTCAAAGAATTAAAATTTTAATTCTCATCGGATGCGGGAATATGACTAGAACTCAGCAGGAAGTTTGCGATTTATTTAATGAAAAATATCCAGATCGCCCTATCAGCCAATCAACAGTCAGTAAGGTAGAGTCTAAATTTAGAGAAACTGGCAATGTTGTAAATATTCCAAAACCTGGACGTCCAAGCATTAATGAAAATCAGAAACAGAACATTTTGATAAGTATGGTGGATAATCCTCATAATTCTTCACGATTGGTTGCATTAAACAATAACACTAGTCAGAGCACAGTGCTACGTATCTTGAGGAAGGAAAAATATCATCCCCACAAAATTCAACTTGTGCAGGAACTCAATGAAGATGATCCCGATCGCCGCTTACACTTTTGCGAAATTCTAATGGATTTATGTCAAGAAAATAGAAATTTACGCCGGCAAATACTTTTTTCAGATGAGGCCACATTTTGTTTAAATGGTACAGTAAACCGTCAAACTTGCAGATATTGGAGTCGGGAAAATCCTCATTGGATGGCAGAGGCACATACCCAACACCCTCAGAAATTAAATGTGTGGGCTGGAATAGTTGACGACAGAATAGTAGGGCCTTTCTTCTTTGAAGGAACCGTTACAGGACAATGATATTTAGAGTTTCTAGAAAATGACCTTGTTCCAGCCCTTGCAGTAATTTTTCCTAACGATAATGACCCTGACATTCATGACGATACCATATGGTTTCAGCAAGACAGTGCACCTCCGCACTATGCGCGCCCTGTACGAGATTTTTTGGACAACTGTTTTCCTGGGAGGTGGATCGGCAGACGCGGACCGCTAGAATGGCCTGCAAGATCGCCAGATCTTACACCTCTTGACTATTTTTTATGGGGATACTTGAAGTCAAAAGTGTACATTAATAAACCATGTAATTTAGAAGAACTTCAAAATCGGATTCGGGACGAAATACGCAGAGTGACCTCAGAAATCATTCATAATGTGCAAGAAGAATTTCTTCACAGACTTGCGCATTTTCAAGAAGTTGGTGGATGGCAATTCCAACATTTAATTTAAGTATAAAATTTAATCAATTGTATTTTATTTTACATACCTCAGAATTGTTACTTTTTTATGGATAAAATTTACGTTTTCTAACATTCAATCGTCATTTACTCGAAAACTTTCCTATGTAAGAGGGCAAAATTTTAGTACTGTCTGATAGAGAATTAAACGATCTTTCATAATCAAGGAAAAAAATATGGTGTTGCCGTTTAAAAAAATATCAATGACGTCATTACTCGAAAACAAATGAAAATCGCATTTTACGCTAAAATATGTATTTTTTAAATTAAAAATCGACCTGTTCGAGGATTTTTCCCAAAAAATAATTGTTTCGTTTTTATTGAATTTATTCCATACTTTTGGCGCATACTCTATATGCATTTAAAATTCCAGTTTTTTTTTACAAAATTACAACTTTTAGATTATTGAAAGTAATTTTCACAGAAATATGTTATAGATGCGTTGGCTAAAGATTTTGGACACGGATACATGTCTATTCTTGTCACATTTGAATACACTTATTAAATGCGGTCTACTGTCTGTCTCAAAATAATAATAATATAGAGCCAGAAGCATGTCCATTCCTGTTTATTTGGTTTTACTCCTGATTTAATTTCTATTGCATGTAGTGTTTATTTTTTTGCGCTCTAGCTTAGGACGCTTTGCCGCCCTTAAATGTGCTTTTTGTATCGCATTTCGTCAAAAATACCTTATAAATTAATTCAAGAGTTAATAACATTTTAAAGAATTTTATGGGGTGTGATTAGGGTTGCCACTTGTCTTTACTTCGGAAGGACAATTAATTCAAGAAGCGCAAAATGTCCTTACTTCCTTACTCCAATATAGAAAGGTAAAAGGGTCCTTACTTGACTATCCAAAAATTTAGTAACCCTAGGTGCTATTATAATGCCGCATACGATTTTCTTACTGTGCAGCAGACATATAAAGTATGTAAAAATGTAATGATGGAACATAACAGGCAAATATATACCGGGTGTTCCTTCTAATACTTTCAGTGCTTTTATCTCAGAAACTATCATAGCCAGTAATAACATCAATTCTTATACAGGGTGTTCCATTTTTTCAGGAAATCGATTAATTTTGATTTTTTGGTAGTCAACTCCGCTAAAATTCATGTTCAAATTGAGATATACTTAATTATGAACACAAAATAAACATTCAAAAATGTTAAAATTTAAAATAAAAAACGCCTCCAAAAAGTGCCCAAATTTAATAATTTTCTCATGTAAAATGTGTATAGCCTTAAGCCAGACTTACACAGAAGAAACTAATATCGGCAAATGTCAAAATTACCAATTGTCTTTGAATTGTCAAATATTAGTGACATAAAGTATTATTTTATTGCACATAGAACGCTAAATAATATATTGAATGCAATTTTTCGTATGCACAATAGTGTTATTGAGACTTGTCGATAAAAACTTAGACTTAAGTTGAGTCTTTTAGAGCATTGAGCTCACTGCGCCGGCGCAGTCTTCCGTTACAGCTTCGTTCGTCATGAATATTGTGCAAAATGTTTATCGATAATTGTTTCATTATAAATTAATAAAACTTTAGTAACTTCTTGTAAATTGTTTTTTTTTATATATATATTAATACAGAGTACACAATAATTAGGTATCCGTATATTAGATCACAACATAATTTACGTGTAAGTAAAGAATATTCCTTTATTTCCAACTGCTATAATAATTATCGATTACTTATTTAACAATAAATAAATTCGAACAAAAAGACTTCTAATACTTTTTTGATTATAATGTGAACGTGTTTGTCCCTGAACTATCTATTTGCATTTAAAAGTTTCACTGTATTTTGTGGTAATTTTCTTTCAGGCGCTGTTATTGCTATTTCTTTTCTAAGTACGCTTGTGTCAAATTTTCATGTTGATAAATATTACCGTATTTTGTGTGCGTGTGATTTATTATTCGTAATTTCAGAATAAAATTTGAATTTTGAACACCATATATTTCTCAAGCCTGCGATATTCGTATAAGGCATGATGAGCTCAAACATAAGATTCTGGTGTCTAGTATCTTCAGCTTAGTGTAAACCCATTCTTTCTGAGTCACCCTGTATATATTGCTCTAAGTGACTTGGCAGCTATTATTGTTAAACTTGTAGAGTTGGGAAAATGAAGAAATTTTGTTTCGATTTTCTAAAATCCATGTCGGAAAACAGCTATAAATTCGTTGAATCTTACGTTTAAAAACAGCGCAGTAACATGTGTTGGTAATTTTTGGAAATGGAAAAATTTATTTATAAATTGTTTCTTTTGGCGCCTCCGTTAATTTAGCCTTAGTTTTGTAATATATAAAAAACGCAAATAGTCACTTGCGAAATCGGAAAAATGTAGTTTTACAGAAATAAATTAAAAATAAAAGTAATCTAACACTGTTTCGATATTGCACTATAATTAACATAATGTAACAACAATTTGATATGTTTTGACATAACAAAATTTTAAATAAGCGGACTTCCTAATTTAAGCGTATTACTTCGGAATCATTATCGTGTTTTTTTTTTCTTAATAACGGAATACATATCCGTCGTTGCTAAAAATACACTAGGCTATCGGATTCCAAGTAGACCAACCTCAATCGCAGTTGTAATACAAACTCGACATTTAATTACGGTAAGAATATGTTTAATAAGTACAATGGTAAAATGAGCTTCCGGTTTCTTAAAGTCGGCCTATTATGACCTAATCAAGCGGAAGTGACTCGAATGTCACCTGGTTAAGCACATATAATGACCTCTCCATTATTTCACAGCATTTTTATTCAGTCGTTCCGAGCTCGTACACTACACTATAATATAAATTTAAAATATTCAGTCTTGAGTTAGAATAAAAGGTCGGTCTATATTAGGTGAACTGGCAGAGCCATAACTGAAATGTTTTCCCACGTTTTTTGTTCGATATTTTCTGATTTTAGTTCATGATAGTCACGTCTTTGTTCAGGATTGAATTTTTGTCATGCAAACTAAACGTCACACCGTTATACTCGTACAACGACATAAAATGATAGGTATATTTTTATGTGAGTATGCCAAATATATTTTATTTTAAATTTTTTGATCAATACATTATTCCATGATTAATGGCAGATACTTAAAATATTAGATTATGAAAAATGACGTATATAAAATTTTATATATTTATATATATATATATATATATATATATATATATATATATATATATATATATATATATATATATATATATATATATATATATAAAGCTGTTTACAGGCCTTTTAGGCCCAGAGCTGTGTTATTTTCCTCCATTCCATTCTGTCCTTCGCCTTTCTTTTCCAGTCCGTTACATTTTTCTCCCTTAGATCTATTGCCACTGCCTCTCTCCATCGCTTCCTCGGTCTACCTCTTTTTTTCTTGTAGTTAGTTTTACTCCCTACTATTTTCTTAACTGCCCTTTCATCTTCCATACGCTCTAGATGCCCTAGCCACTGCACTCTTCTGGCTTTTACAATTTCGTCTATTGTTGGTGCCTGGTACATTGCATATATTTCCTCATTATTTCTCCTTACGTAGCCTTCCTCCGTCTTCTTACCCCCTAGAATTCTCCTTAAGATTTTTCTTTCCCACCTTAAAAGGTTTTCTCTTGACTTCTTATTGAGAACCCAGGTTTCACTACCATACAGTGCTGTCGGTCTCAAAATTGTTTTATACATTCTAAATTTTACTCCTCTGGACAAATTTTTTGATTTCAATAAGTGGTTGACTACTGCCGAACTTCTGTTTGCTTTTATTATTCTCCTATTTATTTCTTGTTCCTCATTACAGTTAGCTGTTATTAGCGCCCCCAAATATACATATTCTTGAACTTCCTCAAACTACATATCTCCATGCTCTGTTCTCAATTTAAAATTGTTTTCCTATTCTCAAAAGCTTACTTTTCTCTTGATTTATCTGCAATCCCACTTTATGTGCTTCCTTCACAAGTTTTCTCGTTACTTCTTCTAATTCCCTACTATCTCTAGCAATAATAGCCACGTCATCTGCATAACTTACAATTTGATGACTTTTAAACAATATGTGTCCTTCTCTGTTCAACTGACTATCTCTTATGACCTTTTCTAGTACTAAATTAAAAAGAAGCGTTGAGAGTGGGTCTCCTTGTCTCAGTCCTGTATCAATAGTAAACCCTTCTGAACATTCGCCTTTTATTCGTACTTTGGATTTGGTATTTTCTAAGGTCATTTTCAATAGCCTAATCAGTTGTTATATTTAATACTTATAAATATCAATGGAAGTATACAGGGTGTTTTTATAGAATTTCGAAAGCTTCCCGTTTTTCTAAATGTGCCGACTTCACCCTATAGATTTATAGTTAATGTAATTTCCTTTTAATTAATTTCGTAACTCGTTTCTTTTTTTTTTTCTATTAGAGCAGTAATTATTGTAAATAATGTTGAATATTGTATTATTTTTTCTTAATATTTTCGCGGACCCTTTTTTGAAATGGAAAACAGACCTTCGCGCGCAGATTTGACGAAAAATAGTGCACGATAAGAGACTAGCAATAGTGAATCGTGTACAAGTGAAAAAGCTATTCTTTATTGTACTAAAAAAACGCCCCCTCTCGCTCTCATTTTCTGGTCAAAAAACTGCTCAAGATCGTTGCATACATTAGTGAAGGTAAGGTCCAAACAATAAGCCATTTCCAAATTTTCGTTATAGTCCACAGCTTTATCTATTTCTCAAGTTTCAATTTCTCTAAATCAATTTTTCTAACACTAAGCATGACATGAAAAAATAATAATTTAAAAAATAAAAACGAAATTCAACAGAACAAACAAGATGGTTTTATGTTATATCCGAATATGCTAATATACAAGATAGGAAAAGCGGGAACCGTGGCGCAGCTTTTACGAAGTCACCACTGAAGATGTTGATAGTGAAAAGGGACGAAATGTTTAGAAGCATGAATGCGGCAATCACAGATGTTGCTACGAGACGTCTCGGAAGACTATGATTATCCAAAGAATAGTTCCAATCGTAGTAGTCGTAATACCAACAACAGGTGCCGAAAATTATATACAGGGTGTTTCACAAAGGCATGGCTATATTACTGGGGCTGATAAAATATTGAATAATAAGTCGGGTTTACTTAATAAACGTATGTATGGCCATTCATTTTTTGGGATACAGAACGTGTAACATAATCTTAAAATCAAATTTTGGATGCATTGACACAGGTACGTTTTAGGTGGTGACAAATACGTTTTGTTATTTTTTTTGTACAAGTAGAGGTCGCTAGTTGCTAGTATTTTGTTCTCAAACTTATGGGGTTTTCCATTCTAACCGTTGTTATGTTATGTGATATTTTATTTTACACAAATAAGTTGCTCATAGCATGAGCATAGCCAAGCTCCTCTAATTCTTGCTGCATGTAGCAAAGTTTCAGAAAACCATAATTTCACAGCTAGCTCTCGCTCGATATGCCAATATGACATATCAAAGGAAGATTGCAGGTAGCTTTAACTCTCATTTTCGTAATCAACGCCCCAAAATACGTAGGAGACAAGTGGTCTCGTCAAGTACGGCGTTTCCTGACCTTTTACCGCTGTTTTAAATGTACTATAGGCTGTCAGATATAAATTATAAAGATAAAATAAAAAAGTTTTTGCAAAGAGGTTCTGGATTGTGTTTATAATAATAAGAATTTTTAATAGACAAGTTTAGTGGCTCGAAGTAACATTATTTACACGGATCAGAACAAATAAATTAAGAAATTTTATTTTTTGTAAATCTTTATATTAAACGATTTTCCAATATACTTCAGAAACCACATAGAGTACCTGCTCATAATTGAAGACAATTGACCCAGCGACTTAATTTACGTTCTTTGAATCATTATGTTAGCTTTGCAATGACTTTAAAATGAAAAGAGGAGTGTAAAAATGAAATGTTCTATTTGAGCAAAAAATATTTTTGTGAATTTTCTTCATCGCACATATTTTGTCGTACTCATTATATCGAAAACTAACTACATTAAAGTCGCCGTATTTCCCGCCGTAAAATCTGAGGGGTCAACCACTAGTGGAAATCGATGTACATTTTTAATTGTAATCGTTGGGAATCGTTTGAGAAATCACAGGAAAATGAGAAATAACTAGTAATTACTGGGAATCAGTTAGCAGTCACTGGGAATTAGGCGTAATCACTGGTAATCGATAGGGAATCAACTGAAAATTGATCACCTGTTGTTTACAGCAGTTTTAGGTAGGCGGTATTTGGAGAAGCGGCACGAAGCGAAGAGAACCTGGTTCACTCATTAGGACAAAGCGACGGAAGAGAGAGAAAATATTAATAATACTAGGTAGCTTTTGATCAATGTGGATGTATAAAAGCCATATGGTATTTTTTCTTTGGTTGCTTGGTGTCAATGTATGAACCCAGAATTAACATGACGCGTCCCTTCGCTTTGCGCTGCTTCTCCTCAGTGGGCGTGCAGCATAGTAGTACACACGTTGTCGGAATAATAGTGCCTATACTCTTAGTGACTGTATGTTTACATTTTGAGAATACCTAGCTGTGATTTTGATTATAGCACAGCTAAGTTCAAGGGTAGGTTTATGAATGCACTAACTGTCAAGTTGTAACTTTGCCATCTTCTGAAACATTTCCTTAGAAGTCTAGCAACGGGGATCCAGATATATAAAAATATAAGGAAGTTGTTTCTTTTGGAGCGAATATATCGGTTAAGAGTATTTTTTCACCCAAAAGTACGATGGTTTCGCCTTTTCATTTCAGTGCCTATTACATAAAAGGAAACCAATAATCGACAAATACAGGGTTGCACTTCGATAGTTATAACCTCCTACCCATACAAAGACAACCTAAATGAAGGCATTGCACTGAAATCAAAAGTTGATGGTGCTACAAAAACATTTAGAGCGAATTTACGATGAAAAAAATCAGAAAGAGTGCACCATTAAAAAATCGATGGAAAAATTAAGAATATATAGTTAAGCCAATATGAAATATCATCGAAAAGTAGTTTCTCCATGAAATCATGTTAATAGTGATAATGCAATCTGCATTTTTTGTGAAAGAAGATATTTAGAAGATGCCAGTGGGAAACTTCAGTACCTTATGTGCAGACTATGGGTTCATGTAAACTGTGCTGGTGCTGAAAATGGCACTATGTGTGCGATTATTGTTCCTAATTTTCGTAAATTATGTTTTCTGTTATTTTCTGGTTGAGATTTTTCAGGTTTAGGACTACAATCAGTTTTTTCCAGTGTTGAAAGGTTTGTAAAATTTCAAATAAACTTCTTTTGCGTAATTTTACCCTCTTTTTTGTTTTGTTCTTCATGTGCTTTCTCTAAGGTCTAAACTATATACTAGCCCATAATTAATCAAACTAATAGAAGTGCATTGCTTTAGTTATTCGCTGTTACAGAAAATATTTGAAATAAGAAGTTCACAGTTCAAAAATGAAATGGTAGCCCATATTTGTATCAATTCCTTCACTTATTTTTTAATGGCAGCCCTATATTTGTACAGTAAAAAAAAAACAAAAATAAAATTGCAAAATACAAATAAAGTACAGGAAAAGCACCACATACACATATAAAAGAGGCTTTATTGAAACTAGAAATTTCATTTAAATGTGGTGTGAAATATGAATTACTATTAATTTTATTAACTTTTAAAAACTGGAAATCATTCCATAATTGACTGGAAATCATATATCAATCACCTAAAGTCTTAGAAATCAGCTAGTAATCATGAGAACATTTGAGAATCAGCTAGAGATCATATGGTAATACTTGGGAATCATTGAGAATTACTGGTAATCAAAGGAATCACTAATTATAATAAGATATGATTGCCAAAAATGGAAATCAGTGTACATTTTTTGAGGTAGTGGCTGACCCCTCGGTAAAATCATCAAATTTGTGGTGTTTTTTAAATACGTAGGAGAAAAAAAATATCAATAATAAAATTCTTGATATTTTGTTTATTCACTTTTACTATTTAAATTCTCCTCAGATAAATAATAATTTTTAAAAAGCATTTGTAAGACACATATTATTTTGTTATTCTGACCTCACATTTTAAAAATTATTTTCTCATACTTATAAACAAAAGTAAACAATCTTATATACAAAACTATGTAAGTTTATGAAGTTTATGTTATAATAATATTTTCATCTACAGTTAAATTTAAAAGAATACGTATTTTAAAACATTTCTGTACTTAAAAAAATGTTGGTTAGACTGCTTTCTGTTGTTATACATTTATTTTACTTTGCTACTTTTGAATATTCACAGGTGGCATGAGATAACATTTCTGTTATTTGCTAAGCTCTATATTATTGAATTCTTAGATGTCTAAAATTATTTGTGTTTGTAGAAAAATATGGCGCCCTTAATAAATTTTTATTTTGTAAAGCAACTCGTTTGCTTTAAAGTATTCATATGTTTTCTATAAAATTTAAATATTATTGTGAGTTATATTACCATAACCATGAAAATATATTATTTTGCTCAGTAATCTAGTTTCTTAATATGTGATTATCATTATAATTTCATGTACAAAGCATTGTACTATTTTTAAAATTTTTATTAATTTTTTACTACAATAAAAATTTTTTCTGAAGACGTACAACTGATGCAAACATATTTATAATTATAAGTTTAGCCTAACAATAGCTGTTAAAAGTGTACACTATTGTGTACACCTACCTATCGATTTTTTATATACAAGACCGAACCGTCTTTCTACCTAGACATGGGAGTTGTGCCCCGATAGTAATCCAATATCCTTTTCCGGAACAATCTGAACTTCAGGCTGTCATTATGTATTTAGTATTTAAATACGGCCAGATTTCATTATACTGGGTAGCACAAAAATATCTGATATGAAAATAGTGATTTTATATTATTTGACAGCAATTATTTTAATCAGTGGAAGAAATTAATGTTCTTTCAAACTATTCCGATTTTTGTGACAATTTTTTTTCTGTTCTCATTTATTTATTTATTTATACTTTGGTATGACACAAATTACATGTATTTATCTAAAATTATATTCGGAATATAAACAATCATAAACATCTTGGTACATATCTTAATGTAGATAATATGTTTATAAATGTGAATACTGTTAGTCCTCCTCAAAAATCAATACCTTTATCATTAATAGTTATTTATGAAATAAGTGGGATAGAGATTATTATGTGAATTTTGTACGAGTTGAATAGTCACATAAGTGCAGTAATAGTGTAATAATGTTTTATCTGCAACTGTCAAGGTTATTAATAATAATAATTAGTATTATTATTGTGGCTTTTAGGCTCGCATTCCATGCTTCCAAACGTTTCGCTGCTCTCCACTCTCGGCATCTTCAGTTGTGACTCTGCAAAAGCTTCCCCGCGACTGACGGCTACTGTTTTCAGCGATCTTCAACCCCCTTTTCAACCGATTGTAGGGCAGGTCTTTCGAATAGTAGTTAGAAGTCTAAGTCTGTCGTTGAAGGCTTCATCGAAAGTTATTTCATCGATATCTAAAAATTATGTTCACACTCAAAATATTTCCTATGCAAGCAAATCGTTAGACATGCCAGGAACGTGTATTAATTTATCCAATTGGAAAGATTTTACTGTTAATATATTTAATAAACATCTAATTTAATGTGCGTTAATAAGTTTAAAAATGTAATAATAGTCCAATGGCTCAGCCCTTTAAAAGTAGTAGATATAAGTTTTAGGTTGGAAACCTACAGCCTGGTAAGATATGGGAATAATGACGGCCGAAAAAATACGTCAAATTAAGAACTAAAAACTATTCGTGTTCGCTTCTTTCTTCGATATAAATCTGGTAAATGTACGAAACAACCTATTGGTATAAATATTATTACCAAAACTGATTGTACGATTTCTTAAACTGCCTAATCTAAATACCTATACTTGGCACTATTTTTGGCGATCTTGAACCCCACTTTTAGCCGAGTTTTATTTATGAAATTAATAATCCGATTAATAGCACAAATATTTTATTGAAGAAAGTACAAGATTACGGCTCAAAGAATATGTTATAACTGACTAGCAAGGTTAAAGTATTATAATTTATATGAATTGCAAAAGCTGACTAAACATTAATTTTATCTGAGGCTGATACTACAGATTCTTAATAACTAAGTTATAAACTGGGTATTATTTAATAAGCAAAAATATAAATATACAGGGGACATCACTCCTCCCCATTTAGAACGGACCATAGGGACCTAATGGTACCGCTGGGACGTCTTCGACAGGATTCTGGGAATTTCTTCTTCTCTCAGGAATCCTCAGAATAATGGACTGGATCTTCTTCTGACAGCATATACAGATGGACAGAAGGCAGGTAATGATGATGATAATGGTTAAGACAATCCATAATGAATTGGATTGATTCTCAGGGAGTGGCTCGATATGGTCAATTGATGACATGTGATGGCTGGATTCAATGATTCTATTGATATCTTCAAAATGGATTGCATTCAATTTTAGATTGTGTGATGTGTTATTTGAGACATCGATTTCATTAGGCAAGGGTGGTAGTAGGATCCCTGTTCCTACATTTGTTGTTGGATCGGCAGATAACAGAAACAACTCCTCATTAATCCAAATTTGGCATGGAGTGGTAATAGTGATCAGCGTTGGAGAACTTCTCCTCTCAGCTCCATTAGTATCACATCGGAATCTGATATTGACATCTTTTTGAGGAATCAGGAGTATTTGATTTAAGGCAACTTGTGTTGTTATGGTTTGTGTGATGCTGATTTTTCTGAATTCGCAATTAGAGGGTTGTCGACCTTGGATAGTTGTGGCAATGCAGTCTTCTTGGACAGGATCTGGCTTTTCGTTGCATATGTAATACTGTTCTACCAACGGACACTCTTTTTCAAGATATTTTTGATTTCCTTCGCCAAGCATTATTAAAGGTTTGGGAGGAATTAAGGTATGGTTGTTTTGTGGAATTGGATAAAGTTTATATAGGAATATATTTTCATTCGAGAACAATGGTAAAGTAATTACAAAATTAAATTTTGGATATTTAAAGAAAACGTCTTGATGCATTAATTTAAAATATGAAAGGTCGCTTTCTAGATTTAGTAACTCAGACTTATCGTAGAGTCGGAAAAGTGTATTTTTCATAAATTTTACTTCATTAAAAGTTATAGTAGGATTATAAACTGTTCTTAATGCGGAAAACGAAATTGCAATATATATTTCGTCAATAAGGGTTAAAAGAGTGTTGCAATTATTAATAATTTGTTGTCCAACAAACCTAATATTTTCCAATCGAAAGTCATCTCTTAAGTTTTTTATGTCAGTTGCAATTTTATTTTGGTTAGTATACAAAGTTGAAATTGTTTCGTTAAAAGTTTTCAAAAGTGGTTGTAAAACGGATAGTTGCAAATCTATTTGAGTTGCAATATTATGTTCGTTTTTATTTAAAGTTTTTAACTGATTCATTATTTCTAATTTATCATCTTCTGTTAGAGTTCCGAAGAGATATTTGGATATTTTGCCTATGCCATCTATTAAACCTCTTTTACTATTTTTACTTAGCATTAAAGGATCTAATTTTTGAGCAACTTTACTTAATGTATAATTCACCTGAGAAAAAGATTCATCGTTGGTTGTTTGTTTAAGGTTTTCAAAGGACTGATATAATTTTATCAAATAATCTGAAAGTAATGAGATGTCTATTTGATATACAAATTTATGGGTCGATTTAATTTGTTTCACCGGTCCTAGTTGGATGGGTAAGATGGGGTTCGTTATTGTCTGGAACGTGGGGCTGTTCGCCTGGTTCAGTCTCAGGGACAGGTTGAATACGGTAAGCAGTAATATAGTCTTCAAAGTCATCTTCGTCTGGAACCTGTGACGGAGAAGAATCTTTTAGTTTCTTTCTAGGTTTTTTGATTAGATTTTTATGATAAGTTCCTAATTTTGTTGTCGCTAAATGGTCTTTGTCAGCAACGATTTGTGTTTCTTTGAATATAGGCTTAGTTTTTGAGGTAAATTTGTCTTTTGTCTTTAGATAAACAGTATCGTCAGTCTGGCATTTTACTGGTTTGTCACGTTTTTCGTTTAGTTTAGAGATTGTTTTGTCTTTATTGATAGAAATTTGTTGTTCTAGATTGTTATATAGTTTTTTAGAAATATCTTTTTGTTCACTGATGTAGTCATTTAAAATTTCAGTTTCATGAATATCGAATGGAATTTTTCTTCCGTTAACAAATACAATTTCAAATGGTGTTAATTTTGTGACTGAATGAATGGCATTATTATAACCTATAATTGCTAACTTCATAATCTGAGTCAGATCTTTATTAGGATATTCTAATTTAGTACAACGTATTAAGTCTAAAAGTGTAGAATGAAAACGTTCTACAGGTGCGTTGGAATTTGAATTTTTTGGTGTAGTGATATGAAAATCAATTTGATGTAAATTACAAAATTCTTTAAAAAGGTTATTGTTAAATTCTTTGCCGTTATCTGTTATTATTTTATTCGGAATACCATAGTGAGAAATAAAAGTTAATAAAGCTTCGTAAGTATCGATTGAATTCTTTGTTTTAATATTATATGCTTGACCTAATTTTGAGAAAGGATCTAATATTGTTAAGAATATTTTTGATTCTGCGAAAAACAAATCCATATGAATTATTTCAAATGGTCTTTTGGGAGTTGGTGTTATTTGAAATTTAATATGTTGAGGATGTCTTTCATATTTTGCCTTTTGACATATTTTACATGAATTGATATAGTTTGTAACATCATTAACTAAATTTGGCCAATAATATCGTTTAAGAAGTGAGGTTTTAACTTCGGTAATGCCTCTATGACTGGTTTTACCTTCATGATAGTATTTAAGTTTTTCATTTTGCTCCTCATTATCTTCTACATCTTCAAGTAGTTTTCGAGAAATACATAATTTTAAATTAGTGAAATTTTGTTGAAGAATGCGAATAATTTTCTTTTCTATCTCTGGTGTTTTGAAATATAAACAGTAAGTGAATTTGGGAGAAATTAAAGATTTTAGTAGTTTAGTAACGTCATCGTCGGATGCTGTCGTTCTAAAAGTTACTAGATGTCTGATTTTTGTTTTAAATGGATTTTCGGATGTTGATGAGTTAATAATGGTATTATTTGATTCCTGAATAATAATTTGGTGATTGTATTGGTTAAAACAATTTTCTGTGTAGGGTATTTCTTGTATAGGATTTTCATTTGCAGTATGTTGTGTTTCTACGTCATCTTGTGGAACTTGTGGGGGTGGTTGGTCTGTTTCAATCTCTTCAAATATTTGTTCAATTGTTGGGGTGTCAATTAGTCTTTCTCCAATTTGATCGCCTATTTCTGATATAAAATCGTCTATGTCTGTAATTTTGTCTCCGGGGTTAGTATTTAAATCAATTGGGTTTGCGTCAATTTTTATTCTAGATAGACAGTCTGCGTTAGTGTTTTGTTTACCTTTTTTATACTTAATTTCGTAGTCATACTCTTCAAGTCGGAGCCGCCATCTAACAAGTCTACTGTTTGGTTCTTTTAAATTAAATAACCATTGTAATGGCTTATGATCAGTTTGAATAATAAATTTTCTACCAAAAATGTAAGGTCGAAAATATTTACATGCCCATACGATCGCGAGCAATTCTTTTTCGATAGTACTATAATTTATTTCTGCCGGATTCAATGTTCTTGATGCGTAACTGATTGGGTGATCGTCTTGACTAAGCACAGCGCCTATAGCGAAATTTGAGGCGTCAGTTGTAATAGTAAACTGTTTTTCAAAGTCGGGAAATGCTAATATTGGATCGTTACATAAAAGTGTTTTACAATATTCAAATGTGTTAATGAACTCGGGGGTGTGAACTACTTTTTCTCCTTTCTTGAGACATTTAGTAAAGGGTTTAGTAATTTTGGAAAAGTTTTTAATGAAACGTCTATAATAACCTAAAAGACCTAAAAAGCTTTTGATGTCGCGGTGTGTTTGTGGTATCGGAAAATTTTTGATAACTTCAATCTTTTTTGGATTAGGTTTTACACCATTTGGAGTGATAACATGTCCGAGAAATTCGACAGATTTTGACAAAAATTCAGATTTATCAAGTTGAATTTTGAGGTTATGTGTTCTAAAAGCTTCGAATACTTTATGGAGATTTAGAATATGTTCCTGTAATGAGGTCGAAAAAATAATTACATCATCCATATACACTAAACAAATTTTGTTTTGCAAGTCTTTCAAAACATTATCCATAACTCTTTGGAATGTACTAGGGGCATTCTTTAAACCAAAAGGCATTCTTAAAAATTCGTAATGACCTTGTTCAACACTAAAAGCGGTTTTCTCTACAGAATTTGGATGTACCTCAATTTGATGAAATCCACTAGCTAAGTCTAATGTAGTGAAATAGTTACAACGTCCTAGTTTATCTAGTATGTCCGTAATGTTTGGTAAGGGGTAACGGTCTTCTATAGTCTTGTCATTTAGTTTTCGATAGTCTACCACGAGTCGCCATTTTTGAATTCCAGAAGCATCTTTTTTCTTGGGGACTACCCAAATTGGTGAGGACCATGGACTTATACTTGGGCGCACTATATTTTCTTGCAGCATTTTCGTGATTTGATTATGTACTTCTTGTTTATGAACGTGTGGGAATCTATAGGATTTGGTATATATAGGATTTTCGTCTTTTGTTCTAATTTCGTGCTTGACAGAATTATGAAAGGTTAAAAGATCGCCTGGTTTTAGAAATATATCCTGAAATTTATTACATACGTTTAAAAGAGCTTTTTTCTCTTCTGAATTTAAATGATCTAGACGAAGCAAATTTTCGATATTGCCTTTATTATTTTCTACCATGGGAGATTTTATGTTATAATCAAAAGAGTCATAATTTTCTAAAAATGGTTCAACGGAAAGAGGTTGTTCGAATTCAGCGAACTGGGCTTCTTCAGACATATTGTAAATTTCTACAGTAGCATAACCATTATGGCATGTACTTATGGAAGCTGGTATGAAAAGATCATGTGTTGATTGATGAGGAATGTAAATGTCACCATCTGGAGCGTCAACGGGAATTTCTTTAATTAAAATTTCATGGGCATTTATTGAATAACGTTTAGTAGTATCATTTGGATTTCTATAATAAATTGGAATATTTATTGATTTATTAAGGTTGCATAAAGATTGTTCAGAAAAATTTATTGATAATTGTAAATTTTGCAAATCATTAAAACCTATTAGACCATCGTAATATTCATGAAAATCATGGAGAATAACTGTTATGAATTTATCAGAATTGAATTCTTCGAAAATTGGGATATCAGCTTTGCAACGTGCATTTGCTGTTCCAACACAAGTTTTTAATTCAGTTTTATCAAAATAAATACAAGAAGGATAATATTTTTCTATTAAAGAAGGACGAATAATTGATGATGCGCAACCGGTATCGATTAACAATTTCATGGGAGGATTTTGGATAACAATATAAGGTAAAGGACAGGCTTGTTTAAGGGCATTTATTTCGTTAGGGTAGGATTCATCTTCTTCATATTCTATGTAGGGTTCTTCTGATTCATAGCCATAGGAAAATTTATATCTTCTTCTGGAGTTTCTTCGGTATATTGTTCTTGAACTGACTGATCATGTTCTTCATAAGGAAATTGGTTCATTTCTTCAAATTGTTGGTCTTGATAATATTCTTCTTGGGATGTCATGTCTTCCACATTGTGTAATTCTTCAGAGATCCAATTTTTTGGTCCTGTAGACTGGAAATGGTTGTAGGGTCTTGGTATAGTTGCCTTAGATGTTGTTGACATTGGTGTGGGTTTATACGAAGGGGTTACATTCGTAGGTTTAAAAACATTTTGTGTCGGTGGTGGTTTTCCGAAAATTTTATTGTTTGTATGGAATTTTTGTTGGGGCATTTGTCTAGGTTGTATATTAATCGGTTGTGACGGGAAATTTGGTTTTTGCATTTGAGATTGGAAATTTTGATTTTTAAATTGATTTGGAATTTGAGAAAAATTTGGACTATAACCTACAGTGGCATAAAATTATATTGTGGTTGTTTAATTTGTGGTGATGGTAATATTGGTTTTTGGTAATCTGATCTACCTGCAATATTTGAATTTTGAAAAGATTTACTATAATTAGAAAAATTTTCTTCTTCATGAATTTTGCTTATAGCAGTTTCTAATGTATCAACTTGCTGGACTCTAATCATAAATTGTAACATAGGATTTAAAGATCTAGTAAATGTATCTAATGCCAATTGTTCATAATGCTTAGCATAAAATTCCTTTTCACTGTGTGTCTTCTTTGAATGTATTAATTTACTAATTAATAAACTACGCAATTCTTGACATCTTAAACCAAAACTATGATAATTTTCATTTTTAGAAATTCTCAGATTTAATAGATCATGTTCTAGGCATTTTATATCTCTTTGGTCACCAAAATTTAATCTTAAAATATCTCTTATTTGCAACCAATTTTGAATTTCTATGCGAGAGCCTACTAGCATTTGAGCTTTGCCTACTAATTTTCCTAAAATAGCTTGATGTATGAACGAATTTAGTGCTTCCCTGTCTGCATGAAAGAAATTATTTATCAAATTGTCACATGAACTAATAAATGTATTTAATCCAAAAGGGTTTCCATCGTATTTAGGGATATTGTCAATATATAAACGCAACAGTTGATAATCCACTTGTGGAGCATTTGGTTCTCTACTTGTAGCCATTTTATTTGATTTAGAAATTTTTAAATTACTCAAAGAGTTTACTAAATTTGATATATTCGAAATTTTTGAAAAATAAAAGTAAAAAATAAGATCCAAAACTGTATGTGACTAGATTCTAACTAACACTTAAAATTAAGATTGATTTGACTGAGTTGAATTTGATTTGATGAGATTTTTCTTAACCTACGTATTCACAATGAATAGCGAGCCTATTGTTCTCAAAAGAATTTTTTCAGAGAGAATAGGTTTTGAGTTACAACAAGGTTCAGAGAGGAAATAATGCTTGACTTACTTTTGTGTTGCCTCGTATATTCTCCTCAACAATTCTTCAGTTGGTAGAATAGCCTCGGCCGTGATTTCTTGTCTTCGAAGATCAGCTTCTGATTAGTGGTCACCTTTGCACTAATTGACAGTCTATCACTTTTTTGTTTCGCGGGCACAGAGTCTTCAACTTTGAAAAGTTTATTCGAATCACTCAACTTTTTTCAGAGGTTCAAACGACACTGTATCCCATCCTCGTCGCCAGTTTTATTTATGAAATTAATAATCCGATTAATAGCACAAATATTTTATTGAAGAAAGTACAAGATTACGGCTCAAAGAATATGTTATAACTGACTAGCAAGGTTAAAGTATTATAATTTATATGAATTGCAAAAGCTGACTAAACATTAATTTTATCTGAGGCTGATACTACAGATTCTTAATAACTAAGTTATAAACTGGGTATTATTTAATAAGCAAAAATATAAATATACAGGGGACATCACTGCCGATTCCGAGGCAGACCGTGTATTAATTTATTCAATTGTAAAGATTTTACTGTTAATATATTTAATAAACATCTAATTTAATTTGCAATGTGTTAGGTTGGAAACCTACAGCCCGGTAGCCATGGGTTCTGACCTCCCTCCCACCCATAGCTTGAGTTGGTTGGGCCATATAGCTAATATAAATTATAAAAATGCCTCACTACAAACTTACAAACACTCTATTCGCCTTGGCAACTTATAGATATATGGACCTATTGCGTAACACATCTATTTTTCTCATTTCTAATTGGGTTCCACATCTTTGGCAGCGGCTACTTCAAAAATCTTTTCAATCTAGCAACATGACACTCGTCATGTTGATAGTATTCCGGAACCATTGCCATCACTCACTGATTATCGGTTAACGTTTTTAATAGTTATTTATGCAACAAGTACAAAAAGTAAGTGTTTATTGCACGCGAAGTGAAATTGTCCAACAAGGCCGTCAGGCCGAGTAGAACAACACGTCAAGTGCAATAAGCACTATTTGTACGAGTTGCATACAATATTTTTCTACGTTCATGCAAAAACCAAAAAATGTTTTATTTAGATGACACTAAGTGTAGGAAAATATGACATTGATTTGAACGTTTATGTTTGTCATGATGACAAAACGCTGTAGTAGAATGACAGATGAATGCAATAAACACACTTTTTCCACTAAATATAGTTCAATAAAATTTTGTTTTTTGCATGAACGTAGAAAAATAATTTTGTGGCATTTTGACCGATAATCGCTATTTATATTAAAAGTGAACTAGATCTACAAAAATAGATTTACCTAATTAGTTCTTTTTATACAGAAATTAATTTATCATCGACAGAAGTGTTGCATGATCTTGCTAAATATAAAAGAACACTTCTGTTACATTAAAGTTAACCTACAACTAAGTTCTAGTTTTATTTTTGTGAATTTTTTAACAAGTATGATTCGTTTATCCGTTTATTGTTTCCGTGTTTATGAGATCGTTTTGTATTTACTTTTTATTGTTTTTAATTTATTAAAAATTATTTATTTTTTTATAAAAAAAAATCTTCTCATATACTTTATTCGCTAAGAATTTCATAATTATATTATGTCGACGAAATAGTCAAAGAAGCAAGCTAACAAATGACAAATATATATCTATTTAAAAAAACAATCTAAATTATGTGATTGGTCTGCATAACATTGATTTTTAAAAATCTAAAATTTAGTTCTTTAAATATATGCTGTTCTCTGTATGTCTAAATTTGGCTCACTTTGTACCAAAGTTTATTAACTGTCCCGTTTGAGGGTGCACAAGTGACAAAAACAACTGCAGCCGTTTCCGTTACTGCACCAGGGTTTGCTGACTTAATTAAAACAAACATGTTCTTAATTAGTTTTTTATGTATTTTACTTATTTACGAGATTTACACATCCAGGGTCTAGTAAACCTGTTCTTACATTAAAAATGTGTATACTTTTTATTAATAATTATTGTAAACTTATGGTTTGGTGCAATATTCCTTTCAGAAATGTTAAATAGGTAATTAAAATTAGAATTAAGCTTACCATAATTTTATTAATGAAAATACGGAAAACAATAATTGGTAGATATACTCGTATCTAGTTAATATTTCTTACTTTCTTATTTCCAAATTTTGAAGCTTGTATGGCAGAATGAGCACCCCATAACATTTTTTTAACGAATTTCAAAGCTTAACTTAATTTTTCATATGATTAACTAAATGTTCTATAAACTTAATGTGTACCATTGCTATTGTTGATAAGACTAGAAACTAGAAAACATAAGAAGTGCCTGACAACTGTTCAATAGTATTCAACGAACATACAACGATGGCTATAAATCGCCCGAATGAATTTCGATCATTATGCAAGTAGAATACTATACTTTGTCCACAACTATTAATAATATATTAGCAAACTTTTTACAGAAAACATTTCACAATATTTTGACACTTATAACATGAACATAACAATACTCAATTCAAAACTGTGAAAACACTTTACTTTCATGTCTGACATTTTTCGTTCACTTGATAAATTTAAAAATTTAAAAAAGCAAATAAAACTTTATTAGTCCACTTCTACCATAATTCGGAAAAATTTTAATTTTATTACTGGCATAGTGGGTAGCGTTTAGTTATCACACAGGAAAATGTTTATTTTGTTAGTTCATTCCCGATTCTTTGATACCAGTGAATAATGATTTCATTATTCACTACTGTATAATTCATATTACTATTATTTAGGAAACATATGTGTAATAGACATTTCATACGACAGTCGTGGACATAACACTTTTAAAGAATATTTTACTTCATTATTTAATAATACTGAATTAATTATCAGCCTTTGTAATAAATAATGATTTCAAAAATTTGCACCATTTGCATTATGAAAATAAATCAGACTTTCTGCGTGACATTTATTTAAAAAACATGTAATTTTTGTGTCCTAATGGCATTATTATTTTTGCTAATACCTTATTAACATTATTAAATTACATTAATATATAAAATATTAGCATTTTATTATTATATACTAACAGATTTTATTACGAATTTCAATGGATAATCGCTTGTGAATATTTAAAATTGGCCAAGGTAGCTTACGATTTATATTTAGTGTAAAGAATTAGCTCTCATATACAAGGTAATTCATAGCATGTGCCAAAAAAAACAGAGTAAGATAATAAAGCAAATAAAAGTTGCATATTTGCTTTATAAACCTTCATCCACTTTTTAATGGTTACAGGCTGTTAGAAAAAATATATTTTTTGCAATTAGTAATAAACGAATAAATATATTATTATTGTTAAGTCATTTAATAATGCTATTAAACGATACTTTTAAATAAAATTTATAAATAAAAAAAATAATCCAGTGGCGTAAATTTATGAATGATTTCGAAAATGACTTGAATTTTATTCCAGATTACACATTTTTAGTTGTTTATTATACTAACTCATATGACTCTTGATTCATACTGCTCCAAATGTAATTTTAACATGTAGTTGAAGGACAACATGCAATTCAATGTAAGTATTTATAAAAATTAATTAATTACACAATGATATTAAGATCTTAAAATAAATTAAAAATATGTCGCCATTAAGAAAGTATTTAATAGATATACAGTGCTTTCGAAAAGTAACGAATAAATTCATTATTTTTGAAATTGAGAAGTTTTCGAAAAAATCCCCTAGCACGTCGATTTTGTTTTTAAAAAAGGCACTTTGTAACATACGACCCACATTTGTGACGTCATCGTTGTTCGAAGATTTTATAATTCAATTTTCACAATACTGTGCACCTCTCCATTATGCAATACCTGTCCGTGCTTATTTAGATGAGCTGTTCCCGAATCGTTGGATAGATGGCCGATTGAGTGGCCAGCTAGATCGCCTGATTTGACACCCCTAGATTATTTCTTGTGGGGATACTTAAAAAGTAAAGTATACGTTACTAGACCGGTTAATTTAGAAGATTTAAGAGCAAGAATTCCTCACGAGGTACATCGTATACCTCCTGAAGTTATTAATAATGTCTAAAAAGAATTTATTAATCGTCTTGGCTCCTGTCAGGCAGCCAACGGTGCACAATTTGAACATTTAATTTAGTCGATTTTTTACATAATCATTATCATTTTCAGTATTGTGAAAATTAAATTTTAAAATCTTCAAACATTATTTTCTTGAATTTTTTGTTATGTAACACCATAATGTTTCATAATGTATGTATGTCTTTCAAATGACATGGTCAAAATTGGGGGTTGCTATTTAAAACAATTGTCGATGACGTCATCTCTCGAACAATACGTAGGTAGAGTAGGCAGATAAGTCTTACCATATGGTGACCAGATTCTCCAAATTTGAATCCACTAGATTTTTTTTCCTCGAAAATTTGCCATCTAGGAATCCTTCGTTTAGATGCAAAGCTAGAAAAGTTCTCAGACCCATCAACTTTCGTTTAGAGAATGTAATCATTCTGTAAATTTGCATTCCTACCAGCGGAGGTGACCATCACTCTTTAAATCTTAAGTAAAAAGTGATATTGTGTGAATCATGCTTTTAAAAAGTTCATTCAATTATTGCATCAATGTCAACTAGTATTTTAATTTTGGATAATCAGTTCTCAATAAATTCAAAGTGAAAGTTCAGTTCATCAAATTCACTTACCACTAATTTTACTTTATTAGATGTTGAAAATGCGCACCACCAACCTCCATGCTGTAGTACACCTACTCAAAATATTCTCTAACATTATGAAGCATTATTTGTGGAGTAAATATGATTACACCCGTGTACGATGCATTGCCACAAATCTTCTAATGATTCTATTATTGAGTGGCAAGTTTTTGGTGGCGTACACTCTTTAGTAAATAGACGAAATTAAGAAAGTTTTGCAGAATTTTGTATGATTTCAAATATATTTTTACGTGTAATATGTGTTTCGTAGATTTAAAAAAATCTGTTTACTGAAAAAGTACGAAAAATAAGTTTTTCAAATATAAGTATGGGGATGGGAATTTGCTTCGATTTAAATAACTCAATTTTTTTCTAAAAGCATAAACCTCATTTCATAATAATGGAAAATACATATCTGACATTAAAACTGTTAAGAGACCTCTTTAGGTATCTTGAAACGATTTTCAAAATAAATCCCGACTTGCACCAGTTTCCTTGGAAAAAAATCTAGTTTCTATGATGTCCTAAATCATTTTTTTTTTTTGGTACGAAGGAACTAGAGTTTAAAACGTAAAGATAATAAAATAAATGGATTTCCTAGAAGAGGTGAATTATTTTTTTAATTTATATACAAACTGTTTCTCAAAAAATAAAAAAAAAAAATGAAATTAACTCTGTAAATTTGGAACTAAGAAAGTAACCGCATACGTTCAAATAGAATCAGGTGATTAGACTCACGAGGCTGGCAAAAATGGAAAATGTAAGGAAAGTCATACTCGATAGACACTGAATAGTAGCGTATAGCAAAAGTCGTCGTCAAAATATAGGCCTTGTTTGATTTTTATTGCAGTTTTTCTGCAATTCTGGGAAATAATTTAGTGATTTATATAGTTACCACCATAGCAAAAATTCCTAAGCTGCACTTTCAAATTTAAATTACGTTCTTTCGTTTCTACATGATTATTATTTGAGTGTTAAGCTTGCAAAATATATTAACTGAAACCTTTATTTTATATGTTAGGCTGTTTGTTATTGTCACTTGTCAAATTTGAATAAACAGTTTAGTTTTTAGTGTGCATTCGTAAGTGTTTGTATCACTTCTACTGCAATTGCGAATTGACGACTGTGAAATAAACTGTAGTAATTTTAGAATTTGATATTTGAAATCATACAAGTATTCTGCACAAATAGTGTGTGTCTTGTATCAGCGAAGATTATTTACAAATTAACATGAAATATTATTAACTAGGTTTACTATACATATATTTTTCAAGCTTCCTAGTTCTGCTATTTGTTGCATAATTGCTACACTCCAAACACTGTTGAAACTCTCTGTTTGTGAATATTTCAGTATTAGAGGTATTTTCAGCTTTTTTTTAAAAAAGTAATCCAGTCCACAGCCGTGTATACAACACGAATCACGACTCCAGCGAAATTGGTAATAAGCTCTTAATATCCATAAATCATTAACACTGGACACCCAACAATTCCGTGATATCACTTTACATAATATCAATATAATTGTCGCCATAAGCGGTGTGAAGTGAATCGAGCATGTAATACGGCTAAACACAAAGCCTACTTTGTTGAATTATATTCTTCCTTGAGCAACTTGATCCCAAAGTTCACAACCTTACTTTCTCCGCCATTTCAAGTCATCAAGTGCTCTATCACCATTCGATGCCTGATAGGTAAATTGATCTTTATTAGTTCACCTTACATGATCTTTTATTAGTATATAATATTATAAGTATTTGTTTGATTGATTTGGTATTGTTGTCAAAATATTTCTAGATTATCTCGCACCTACAACTACAAAAGGGGATGTTGCATAATATTACAGTTATGTGTTCAAGATGTAATTCAACATTTAATACGCTCGATTGTGTAAGAGATTTCACATGTTTGTCAATAATTGCCATTTGTGACTAACGCGAATATCAGGGCCATATTAGGAACGTAACTGTCAGGAAATTTTTATTTCAAATTGAAAACTAATCAGTCATATCAGTATCGACAATGCCTTTTGTCGATTCATTAAATTATCATATTTTAAAGCCTATCAGGAAATACAATTTATTTTAAAGCATTATCCAAAGAGGAGAAATACTTTTGGAATTTTATATTTTTAAGTAATTACAGTAGGAGTTAATTTTAGAGAAAAATTGATTATTTTTATTACTATATTTATTTTCATTTTTCCTGTATAGAAATGATGTATAATTCATTGGCAGATATCCCATTCGGATTTCAAACAGAAAGCATTTTTTACTTTTTTACTTCAGTAGTGTGAGTTATGGAGTTTGCAAATAAAATCAAATAAAAAAAAATATGGTCTTATTACATTGTTATTCTAAAGTAAATAACAATATAATCATATCAAATATGGTTGGTTATTAACATGACAGGCTAATGTTATTGTTCAAGGTATTGACATATATTTTAAAAAGTTGAAAATACTATCAAAAGAATATTCCTCGGGATGAAAAAATAAGTATGTGTACAAATTTTAATGTCCTAGGAAATCTAAAATCAAACAAAAGAACAAAGTATGTCTACGACGTTAAAACTTGGTATTTTTTTATTTTGATTTGATATTTCTTAATAACTTCTGTTTACTATTCTTTAACTCATGTTTAATAATTTTTAAAATTCCGCTCTTAAATTCGAAATTTCTTGTACAAGTCTAAATTCTGACACTGACTTTTTCTGAGCAAATAGTCAACATATACCGGTTTCGAGCTTATTAGCTCTCATCAGTTCATCAGAGGTTAGTGGTGAGTTAACTGACGTCTAATTATGCCAGCTACATCTAACCACCACCTCTTGGCAATTATTTTTTGATTTGTTTACGAAAAATTTTAAATTTTTCCTTTCAAACAAATACTTTTCGACGACACGACTATATTTTACAAACAGAATTAAAAAATGACATATTTTTCTTTTTCACATCCCTCAATTAAAAATATGCGTTTTGAATTAAATAAACGTATTATTTAATTGGAAATTCACATTCATTTCAGTCAAAAATTATTTATTTATTTCAAAACATTTTTAAACAGATTTGAACAAATTGTTTAGGGAAATGAAGAAAAATATATTTTAAAATCATTTTTTAAAATTAAGTTTTCAGAAGATCTTCAAATGGAATTGCTATTTGTTTTATTTAAACTCATCAAAAAAGTGAAATTTTCTTACCAAATGAATCAATTTATTTTTGACAAAAAAAGTCAGTGTTAGATCAAAAAAGATTTGCTTCCCGAGAATAAATTATGTTATGTTATGTTTACCGTGTACAAATAGAACAGTTCTGATATACAGGGTATCCAATATAAAACTAGCTTGTATATATGCCCAAAAACAATAAAAAACTTATGAATAAAATGTAAAACGAATAGTTTTTCTACAAATACATTTCAAAAATAAAAATACAACTGCAATGAAATGCAAAACTGTGTTACGATATTATAAACTAAGGTACAATTAAGTTTAAGTATTACTGAAGTAAACAATTGAAGTTTCCAAGAAATCCTTGAATATGTAGCCTACTGTACCATTCGACAACATTGCAATCTGTCAGCTGCTACTGTTAACCTAAAATTATTACTAGTCAGTCGTTTCTCTATATTAGTGATATTATTTGTACATAAACAAAAATAGAACAACTTATAGTAACCATGACCAGTTGCATGAGATATTAATATATGACAAAACTCTCATATTCAATACCTGTTTGCTCTAATAATTCTGTTACTGATACTCAGAGAATTGTTAAGTCAAATAGGCATGTTTTGTTTGATACAATTTATCAATCAGCAAAATTAAGGCTCATATTTCGGACACCCTGTAGAAAAAACATATGACTTCATTAATAAAAATTGTAGCAAAATTAAATTGAATTAACTTGAACTTAATTTCAAATTTAATATGAGACACCCTGTAGTTCTACAGCTGAGAAATATTTAGGTACAGGTAGCATCACATCAGAGCGCGCTGTGGAAGCTTGGATCCACACGGTATGGAATAGACAAACACGCATAAAGAGGCACCGGAAACGGAGACGGGATGATTGACGGGCATGCTCAACCTGCTCCAGAATTTCGACCTGTTGCTGTAAAGATTTCCGGCCTTATGTGTTTGCATAAAGAACTTTAAATGTGTTCTTCGTCTACTTTTATATTGCAAAATAACCTTCCATACATACATTATTAACGAGTTTTATTGAACTTTATTCGGAGACAGATAGCTGGTCCAGGTACTGTCATTATGCATGACAAAGGGTTTATTATGCAGCAATCCTTGCTTCTCAGTGGCGCATCTTTTTAAGGTGACGGTCAGAATCACTACGTAGATGGTACCATACGATCAAGTCGATGAAACTTTTGAAGATAGAATGAATTGAACATGAAGAAAATTAAAAAAAAAAACAATTTTAGGTACACAGTGTGTGTCATGTAGAAAATAAATAAATATAGAAATTTTAAATGCATTTAGTACTCCCAAGTTGCACAGAATTCTTTACATTAGTTCCACAGCGGAATTCTGGTACTTATGTAGCATCGAATTATTACAGTAGTCGGTTATTAGCAATTCTTAAGTTTTGTGTGCCAGGGAAGTTTTATTTTCTAGAAACCGAGGATATCAAAACCAAATATTGAATTAATGTTTAGTGGACTTCTTGAAAAGATTGTATGCAACTAGTAAATTTTGGTTTACTGTAGAAGTCAAATATAAAACTGGACATAGAATCGGGCCCTTATATCTTCCACATTGCTCTTGGACATCAAGGAAAGAATGTTTTTTTTTTGTTTTGATACGTAATACGTGGCCGCGTCACCATTTCTGTGTCTAACCTATAGAAGTCATAAAATATATAGAACGCCAGAAGCCTTTACATTTGGTACTCAAAAATAGTCAGGCAATGGAGGAGCTTAGAAAGTAGCCATCTAGGGAAAACTTAATGTAAGCTGTTGGTTATATTGCATTTTAATACCAGAATAGAATTTAAGCACAAGTTTGTAATTGCACCATAGAAATCATATGTTTCTACGAATTGGACGTAAAATCTTCATATTTTGAAATTCCCGGCCATTAGTGTAAAGCTACCCCGTTAGTGCAACCAATTCATAAAAGCTAAGTTACTTCAATACTACCAAACTCGCGTTTTCTCCATAGGTTGACTATTTTCGGTACCTCTTTTGGCGTTTTGTATATTTTATAGTTTTTATGGTTTACCCTCGACTGAAGTGGTTGTGATTTGTTTTGCAATTTACCTTTTTTTGACAATGGAAAAACAAGCATTGGGCTGTGTGATTGTCACTTGTAAACTCAGTATATGGGATAGTATATATAGATTTCCATATTCAGTATTCTTTTCATGGTGCAATAAATAAAATTAACCTCACTCTTTAACCTCTACGTATAATTATATTAGGTTAAAGTTGCAATATAACGTCCTTGGATCTTCATTTCATGGCGTCATACTGTTGTCAAAATAAATAGGCGTTACATTGCAACTTCAACCTAATGTAATGTATACATAAAGGTTAATTTTTTTTACAAGTGTTTGGCGTACTACATCTTGGAGGAGGGAAGGTTACAGAGTGTGGTTAGAGTTGATATACAATAGTTAAATCACAGTTACGTTTTTTTTTTTTGGAAGGCGCTTTTTCGAAAACTAGAATTTTTTAATTTTTTTGTAGACTAGAAATATGCAGAGGGTAGTCAAAATTTTATATAAAAAACTTCGGCGAGAGATAATTCTCATGAAAATAATATATATCCAGCGGCTCTCTTTTAGAGTTACAGGATATTGAAGTTGCAAAAAACATTGGAAGTACTTAGCTAATTCATAATTTGATACCATATGATATCGATATATGTACCAAATTTTATTGGAATCGTTTACTAGATATCAACTTTTTACAACTTCAACACCCTGTATTTCTAAAAGGAAGCCATTGCAGATCTATGTTTATAAGATAAAATCTTATTATTGTCATGAGATCTATCTGCTTCTGAAGTTTCCTATATAAAATTCGGATCAATCTGTATGTGACCAATTTTTTTGCCATATTATTTGAATACCCTACACAAGACCCTGTGGATCAATATAGGTTACGTGGAAAATAATTATTAGTAAAATATTGTAGGCATATCGAAAGATTAGGAAAGACTATTCTTCGGTTTATGTATGAAGTCTAATTAAAACTTCCTTCAGAATACATTAGTAGATTACTACAGGTTCACTACACAGTGCGGCGACAAAGTTTTCTTCTTGAAACTGGTAAACTGTTGATAGGATCTCTTTGGGAAAAAACAGGTCGATTTTTATTTTCAAAATAACCTCCTTTTAAGTTATCAATATTTATGTGGTACTTTCGGTTTTTCCGCAAATGATGTCACCTCTTTTTTTAAATAAAACACTAATATTGTTGTTGCAGATATTAAATCTAAGGTAAGTTCTGAGTCAGATGATATGGCACAATGCCTGTCAAACTTTGACAGATCCTTCAAAAGAAAAAAACTTCTCGTTAGACTAAGTAAAATATTTCACTCATATTCTGCGTTTATAATTTTGATATACATCAGTGACGTAAAATACACCCCTGCTTACCCCTCAGGCATGTTGAAGAGTCCAAGCCCAAGAAAAAAAGTGGTAGTGTTTGGCATATTACATCTCAAGGAAGACACAACGTTATTGGAGGTGGTTAAAGTTGATACGCAATCGTTTTTTTTTTGGTGGTTTGTTCCTGTGTTTACGAAAAATGTTCGCACATTAGCGTGCCTGTGACGGTGATGAATCAGAAGAAACTTTTCGTTTAAATTTGGAAATCACACTTTATTATAAAGCTTGCTTTCGGGAGTAAGGTCATGCAAGATAGTATAATATACCGGGTGCTTCATAATTGAATGTCAATATTGAAGAAGGTTAATCTACGCATGATTTTAAAACAAAAGTTTCATATAAACATAGGTCCGTTTCCGCTGCACTGACTTTAAAATAAAACAGGAAGTTTACATTTTCCCCTGCACCGATGTTCATGGAGTTAATTCAGAAAAAAGTCAGACAATAAAAAATCATGTAACTGTCGGATAGATGCATAAACGACTAATTTAATTGGGGTTTCAAGTAAAACAAAAAAAGTGATCGCTTATCCGAAATCGGAAATATATTTGTTTGAAAGTTCTAGTTTTTGCAGAATGACGCCCTTAAAAGGGATATTTATGGAACGCATTCTAAGATCAATGCTCCTATTTTCACTATCTTTTGATTATGCAAAATATTAACTGACGCAATTGAGTAAGTACCTACTTGTTTGAAATTTACATTTTTTATTTAATGATGTGCTCAACTGTTAGCTACAACCATTCGTTTTTGTGAATTAACAATTAAAATTGGTACACATATAGACTGAATCACAATGCGTACTGTATTTATGATTTTATTACTGGCTTGCCTACATAGTTCATTATAATAATGCAATGTAATGTATTATAAAAATATTATACAAAATACGACATATACAAGGACCTCCACTATTGATAGAAATAATTATTATATACTGTTTGATTTTAACTATATTAATTCAGATATTTAGTTTTAAAATGTTTACTTAATTAAACTGACAGCTCAAACTTTATTAGCTTACATGAAACATTTTTATATTTTTCAAAATATTAAATGTTCTAAAACTATTTTGTGCGGAACGTAATAGCGCCGTATTCTTGAAATAGTGTTTTTTTACAAATACAAGTGATTCTAGACATTTAATAACTGAATAATATAGAATTTAGCAAATAACAGCAATGTTATCTCATGTCACCTGCGAATATTCAAAAGTACCGAAGTAAATCGAATATACAGGGTGTCCCAAAATAGAAGGCCATACCATGAACCACATATTCTTTGGACAAAAATAATGCGACTTTCCTCATGCCAATTTTTATTTGGGCGCCCCTGTTTCAATATACAGGGTGTTAAAGTTACATTTTAAAAAACTATTTTTGTTAATAATCCCATTGTTTTGTAAGATACACACTTGAAATTTTGCACGTACTTTTATCTTGTTCCGGCATACTTTTCATGTAATTTTAGTGAAAAAAATCGAAGGGTGAATGGAGGTAACTGAGGGATACAGTACCCTTTATCCCCTCCAATTATTTATAAGTACGCCTATGCAGCTTTTTCTTGAAATATCACAACGTACAATCTTCTTATGATCATTTTACCTCTTTTGTAATTTTTTGTTTAAATGCTTCGTTTTGGGAAAAAACGGCAATTTGTAGTGCCCATAAATCTATCATTCACTACCATTTTCAAGTAAAACTAAAATTTTGTGGATATACCTGTTATTACAATACCTTGGCAACTTAGCAAATCATAATACTTACTGAATGAATATTTGCTAATTAAAACAAAAACAGAATATCTTTCAAAAGATAAGGTTTTCGCTACTTAAAAGGGACGTACATGTGTTAATGAGGAGGGAGGGCAAGTAGAACGTTTGTTAAATTAGTAGTAATTAATTAATTATTTTATTTAATGTTATTTAGATAAAAAATTATTATGTTGATCGTTCATTATTACTATTACTAAACAAGGCTATTATTTTTGTTGATAAGAGAACTGTATTAGATAGATAGATAGATGGAGTTTTTATTAGTCCATAGGTTAAAAATTACAACAAGATACCCAAAGGGTGTAGGACTTGTCACAAAAAAATGTCATTTACAAAGACACTACAAAACTACAAAAAGAACAGCAATAGTATAAAAAAAGAATAAAATATACCTAAGGGTACAAAATGACAATTAAAAGACATATAAATATGAGACTACAAAAAAAATTTAATAGTGTAAAAACAAAAAGTAATGTATATATAATGGTACACATATAAAAAAATTAAACTATTTTTACAGATTTTAATGCCATATTATTTTTTAAGTATTCCTAATTTTATAAAATTTTAAATTATCCATTCTGTTTTAATTAGCAATTATTCATTCAGTAAGTATTACGATTTACTAAGTTGCCAAGGTATTGTAATAATAAGTATATCCAGAAAATTTCAGTTTCATTTGAAAATGACAGTGAATGATAGATTTAAGGGCACTACAAATTGCCGTTTTTCTTCAAAACGGAGCATTTAAATAAAAAATTTCAAAAGAGATAAAATTCTATGTTTGATATTTCAAGAAAATGCTGCATAGGCGTACTTAGAAATAATTGGAGGGGATAAAGGGTACTGCATCCCTCAGTCCATTCGCCCTTAGATTTTTTTCACCAAAATTACATGAAAAGTATGCCGGAATAAGATAAAAGTACGTGCAAAATGTCAAGTGTGTATCTTGCAAAACAATGGGGTTATTAAGAAAAACAGTTTTTTAAAATGTAACTTTAACACCCTGAATATTGAAACTGGGGTGCCCAAATAAAAAATACGATTTTTTTTAAATTCAACTATAGATGTAAATATTGTTAAAACATGAATTTACATAGCCCTTCATATAAGATTGTTCACTTTTGTTTATAAGCATGTGAAAATAATTATTAAAATGTGGGGTTAGAATAGCAAAATAATTTGTATCATACAATTGCATTTTAAAAGTTATTATATTATTGGAGGAAAATTTAAATAGTAAAAATGGATAAACAAAACATCAATAATTTTATTTTCGATATTACTTTTGCTCTATGTGTTTTTCGAGAATTCTATACCTAAAAAACACCACAAATTAATTATGGTTTCCGTATTTCTCGCCGTTAAAATGATCAAATTTGTGATGTTATTAAGTACAGAAATCTTGAAAAATAAAGCACGTAGAACAAAAATAATATCAAAAATAAAATTCTTAATATATTGTTTATCCACTTGGATTTAAATTATCCTCAAATAAAATAATAACTTTTCTAAGGCGATTGTAAGCCACACATTATTTTGCTATTCAAACTCCACATTATAACAATTATTTTCATTTACTAATAAATAAAAGTGAACAATCTTATATGCAGTACTATGTAAATTTATCTTAAAACAAAATTTACATCTAGTTAAATCTAATCTAATATTTTTAGATTTTTGTACCTAAAAATTGGTTCGCTAGACCGCTGTCTGTCGTTATATATTCGTTTTACTTCAGTACCTTTGAGTATTCGCAGGTGACATGAGATAACATTCTTGTTGTTTGCTATGTTATATATTATTTATTTCTTAAATGTCTAAAATTATTTATATTTGTAGAAAACACTATTTCAAGAAAACGACACCCTTAAAGTAATCTGTAGAATCACTCTTTTGTCCCTGTGGATGTTTGTTATAAAAACGTATTCCTATTACTATAAAATTCGCAGTAACTCTTAAGCTTGTGACTGCATAGTAGAAAATAACCGTTTTTTTGCATTCCAGCTACTCGCGCCTTCTTTTAACGAATTTAACGTCCTCCCTTCTGCATCTACGACGAGATCTGTTTTTAATTTAGGGCGATTTTTTTGTTCCGTATGGGAACATTTTGGAAACTTGTTGAGAGGTAGACTCATAAAAAAATTCACCGAATAATTTGGGTGGCAAAACCAGAGCGTCAGTAACCTGTTGTGAGGGTACTTATAACCGACATTGTTGCACTTTACGACTTGTTTTGTATATTGGTTAAATAAATTGTCTCCTGACAAACACTTTTGTGTCATAGTATAGCAACATTGTGGAACACATACTTATCACATTCAGCATCTTACAGATTTTAGAAGTTCTGAAGATTTTTTTTTACCTATACAATAAATTATAAATCACAAGCAGTAAGTACGTTCGACTCAGTCGTTTACAGTTTCACATGGTTTTGAACTATAAAGCTTACTGACTTATTTATTTAATACCACCTCAATCATTTATAGTTACACTCATACTAGATATACAGGGCGTCTCAGGTATTACTGGCATCCTTGGAAGGGGTAATTATACAGTCTAAATAAATGAGATGTACCCAAATATACCTATATCTAAAAGTTTCTGAGTTACAAGGTGTCACATATTTCGAAATTTTCATTATATTTTTATTTACTTTCGTACTGACTTCCTTTCCATTTAAGACACATTGTGGCCTTCATATGTTGGGCCACTTTAATGTTGTTCGGCAGTCCTTGAATAGCATTTTGTAGTTCGAAATTCGCGGTCTTTTGGGATTTGTATATAATTGTTAATTCTTGATTTGATAAACATTTTGAAATAAAACAATACAAACACGTCCTAGTACGCACCGTTTCACACACTGAAGTTAAGCTAGTTACCTGCATTGCAAACAGTTCATTAAGTGGGGAGATGCAGGAGATGATAAATTTAGCGTAATAATTATGGAAGAGACTGCAGATACGTACGATGCGATAATAAGGATGTACAATTAATATCAAAAAAAGATTATTCTGCGCACAAGAGTGGTATGCGGCAAATACTATTTATTTTATTTATTTAACAATTGTCAACAGTGCCAATGACATTGTTAAGTGAAGAGAACAGCTCGTGTACTGGTGATAACCATATTGATTATCATATTTGTAGTATCGTACACATCGCATCGCTCTGGCATGCATTACATCTAAATTAACTTGATCGATAATGTTTAACTTTCTAGATGACACTGTAGATAAGAATTATTTGAATTATTACCTGTCTTATTTCAATAATAATAATAACAACATCTCTACCCCCTCATTCTAATCACGAGAATTAGCCTTGCGGGAGAGGGAGGGCCATATTCCTATTAAGTTCGCCGCATTTGCGCCCAGTTTCGACTTACGTTGGTAACAACCATTTAGTGCAAGAATTAGGGAAACCTGGAAAACCTCACTAATTAGAGGGATGGTCAAACGCCAACCAGTATCAATTTCTCACAATGATCCAAGTCAAATTTCTTCCAATCCTCAAATATCGACCGGTATCCAATCTCTCACATTGACCCCAGCTAACAACACCCTACCATATGCGCAGAGAAGGTGCCAATCCTCTTCAGCAATATAGCTTATACAGTATGCAACAAAAGTATGGAATAAATGCAATAAGAACGAAACAATTATTTTTTGGGAAAAATTCTCGAACAGGTCGATTTTTAATTAAAAAAAAAATATATTTTAGCGTAAAATGCGATTTTCAAATGTCATTTGTTTTCGAGTAATGACGTCATCGATTTTTTTTTAAATGGCAACACCATATTTTTTTCCTTGATTCTCTATCAGACAGTACTAAAATTTTGCCCGTTTTCGAGTAAATGACGATTGAATGTTAGAAAACGTAAATTTTATCCATAAAAAAGTAACAATTCTGAGGCATGTAAAATAAAATACAATTGATTAAATTTTATACTTAAATTAAATGTTCGAATTGCCATCCACCAACTTCTTGACAATGCGCAAGTCTGTGAAGAAATTCTTCTTGCACATTATGAATGATTTGTGGTGTAACTCTACGTATTTTGTCCCGAATGCGATTTTGAAGTTCTTCTAAATTACGTGGTTTACTAATGTACACTTTTGACTTCAAGTATCCCCATAAAAAATAGTCAAGAGGTGTAAGATCTGGCGATCTTGCAGGCCATTCTATCGGTCCGCGTCTGCCCATCCACCTCCCAGGAAAACAGTTGTCCAAAAAATCTCGTACAGGGCGCGCATAGTACGGAGGTGCACCGTCTTGCTGAAACCATATGGTATCGTTAGGAAAAATTACTGCAAGGGCTGGAACATTTTCATTTTCTATAAACTCTAAATATCTTTGTCCTGTAAGGGTTCCTTCAAAGAAGAAAGGCCCTACTATTCTGTCGTCAACTATTCCAGCCCACACATTTAATTTACTGTACCATTCAGACAAAATGTGGCCTCATCTGAAAAAAGTATTTGTCGGTGTAAATTTCTATTTCCTTGACATAAATCCATTAGAATTTCGCAAAAGTGTAAGCGGCGATCGGGATCATCTTCATTGAGTTCCTGCACAAGTTGAATTTTGTAAGGATCATATTTTTCCTTCCTCAAGATACGTAGCACTGTGCTCTGACTAGTGTCATTGTTTAATGCAACCAATCGTGAAGAATTATGAGGATTACCCACCATACTTATCAAAATGTTATGTTTCTGATTTTCATTTATGCTTGGACGTCCAGGTTTTGGAATATTTACAACATTGCCAGTTTCTCTAAATTTAGACTCTACCTTACTGACTGTTGATTGGCTGATAGGGCGATCTGGATATTTTTCATTAAATAAATCGCAAACTTCCTGCTAAGTTCTAGTCATATGTCCGCATCCGATAAGAATTAAAATTTCAATTCTTTGAGTAACAGTTAAATGTGCCATAATACTTTAAATTGAATAATAATTTCTATGTCGCTTACAATACTTATTTAAAAGTCGGTGTGACAATGACACTTTGCAAAGATTTTCACCTACGTGATCCATAAAAGAACTATGGAATTCGAAAAGCTAAACTTGATAACGTTTTTGCTTTATTTTAATTGATTTACGTTTTCTAACATTCAATCGTCATTTACTCGAAAACTTTCCTATGTAAGAGGGCAAAATTTTAGTACTGTCTGATAGAGAATTAAACAATCTTTCAGAATCAAGGAAAAAAATCGATGACGTCATTACTCGAAAACAAATGACATTTGAAAATCGCATTTTACGCTAAAATATGTATTTTTTAAATTAAAAATCGACCTGTTCGAGAATTTTTCCCAAAAAATAATTATTTCGTTTTTATTGAATTTATTCCATACTTTTGGCGCATACTGTATATGGTTTACTGGCTGCGGTGGTCGAACCCACACCGATCTAGCCACATCGATTCAAATACTGATGCCTTAAACCGCGCGACCACTGACCCAAATAATAATATGAGAAATTCACAAAATTATTCTTGAATCGATAAAGTGATCGGCAAAATAATCTAGGAGTATCTAATGTACTTTTATAGTAGCATAGTATGTAGTATCTAGTAGTACAGTAATTAGTATTTTGTATGTAATAATCCAATATTTTGTATATAGATCTCAAAACCTCTTTTGAGTTTCGAGAAGGGAAAGCAATTTTAAACAGAACATCCTGGATAAGCACTATATAGAAATAAAAAAATAAAATTTGTTAATTTAGGAAAAACTTTAAATGCATTTGAAAATATTAACATATATGGACCGATTTACAGTTGAGTTTGCCATGATGATAATCAGGTGTACCATAACAATAGCAATCAAAGAATTGCTTAACGGTGTCTTGATACCAGGACATGATTTAATTTGCATCTACAATTTCTAGTGTCAATAGCCATTTAGGTCGTAAAAAAACTATAAATTTAGTTTGAACTTTTGAGATAAATTAACAAATGAACAAACAAATCTACTCCTAGTTTTAGAAATACTGTACTGAATCTGATCAAAAAGGTTATCTACGCCCTACTTGTTCTCTTAAACGCAATTAATTGCCATCATTCATTAAACCAAATTTAAATTAAGTAAACAGTATAATCAATAAAGATAATTATTATGCAGCAATCTTTGCATATTTAGCCTGTCTTTTTAGCATTCACTTAATGTATTCCTTAAACCTCTCAACCAGATCCGTATCATGATGTGTTAAATTTTCGAAAAGCCCCGTCAAAACTTGATACGCGGTCCGAGCTTAATTTTAAACAATCACAGTAAGCCACGACCGTGCAAGACTCTTTCCATCAACTTGTCACTCGTGGTCATCCTGGGAGTCCAACTGACTTACGGAGCTGCATCTGTCTCTTTTCGTCGAAATGTAAGGAACGATGACGGTGACTTATTATGTTCCGGAATTAAAACAATGTTGATTCTGCCGTTAATACGTTGTGTTTTCTTTTTCAGATTCATAAATTTAAATTAAACAAATCTTACGGCTTGAATAAATTTAACAGTTACAACCGAGTCGATTTCAGTTACACTTGCTGAAAATGTAAATAGGGACATTGCCAAAATTTACTTAAGGTCAACGGTGTTCGGTAACCGTCTTGTTAGCTTCGTTGAAGTGTCCGCGTAAACATTTTTTCTTTGTTGCTCTTTTATTTGCACTTCGCAGTCGAGTTTTTAAATTAATTTATAATTATTAAGAATTTTACTGGAAATAAACACATAAACTAAGTAAATAAACCATGTCATTCAAAATATACAGGATATGAAGACGTAGTGCTTGACAAGATTTTCTAAATTGAAATGAGTTCAAGCCATCCACATATTTATGCAGGATGTTGCAGAAAAGGTGGAAAATCTCTAGGACGGTGATAGATCTCGTAAAAATAAAACAAAAAGTTCATAATAAAAGTGTTAAAATTCTCCGTTACCGTTGTACAAAGTGTCAAATGTAAAGCTGATAATCCACATTTTATTATAATTTTAGAAAGAAACAAACATTAGATTCTCATGAAATGAAACGTTTTTTAGCAGCACTGTCTTTTAATCCGTTTTACAAATATACAAAAATATTTCCCAGGTTTGTATCTTAGTTAGTCATTTTGTTTAAAAAAAATTCATTTTTAAAGTTATCAAATCGGAATTTCATGGGCGACCAAAGATCATCCATATACCTATTCATATCTATGTAGTCAATTATAAATGACATGAGTTGAGTGAGAGTCATTTGAGAATACACTTTTGTCAGAAGTACCTTTAGAAAGAATATAATTCCATGCATATACAGTATGCGCCAAAAGTATGGAATAAATTCAATAAAAATGAAACAATTATTTTTTGGGAAAAATCCTCGAACAGGTCGATTTTTAATTTAAAAAATACATATTTTAGCGTAAAATGCGATTTTCAAATGCCATTTGTTTTCGAGTAATGACGTCATCGATGTTTTTTTAAATGGCAACACTATATTTTTTTCCTTGATTATGAATTCTCTATCAGACAGTACCAAAATGTTGCCCTCTTACATAGGAAAGTTTTCGAGTAAATGACGATTGAATGTTAGAAAACGTAAATTTTATCCATAAAAAAGTAACAATTCTGAGGCATGTAAAATAAAATTGATTAAATTTTATACTTAAATTAAACGTTCGAATTGCCATCCACCAACTTCTTGACAATGCGCAAGTCTGTGAAGATATTCTTTTTGCACATTATGAATGATTTCTGGGGTAACTCTGCGTATTTCGTCCCGAATGCGATTTTGCGAAGTTCTTCTAAATTACGTGGTTTATTAATGTACACTTTTGACTTCAAGTATCCCCATAAAAAATAGTCGAGAGGTATAAGATCTGGCGATCTTACAGGCCATTCTATCGGTCCGCGTCTGCCGATCCACCTCCCAGGAAAACAGTTGTCCAAAAAATCTCGTACAGGGCGCGCAGAGTGCGAAGGTGCACCGTCTTGCTGAAACCATATCGTATCGTCAGGAATGTCAGGGTCATTATCGTTAGGAAAAATTACTGCAAGGTCATTTTCTAGAAATTCGAAATATCTTTGTCCTGTAAGGGTTCCTTCAAAGAAGAAAGGCCGTACTATTCTGTCGTCAACTATTCCAGCCCACACATTTAATTTCTGAGGGTGTTGGGTATGTGCCTCTGCCATCCAATGAGGATTTTCCCGACTCCAATATCTGCAAGTTTGACGGTTTACTGTACCATTCAGACAAAATGTGGCCTCATCTGAAAAAAGTATTTGCCGGTGTAAATTTCTATTTCCTTGACATTAATCCATTAGAATTTCGCAAAAGTGTAAGCGGCGATCGGGATCATTTTCATTGAGTTCCTGCACAAGTTGAATTTTGTAGGGATGATATTTTTCCTTCCTCAAGATACGTAGCACTGTGCTCTGACTAGTATCATTGTTTAATGCAACCAATCGTGAAGAATTATGAGGATTATCCACCATACTTATCAAAATGTTCTGTTTCTGATTTTCATTAATGCTTGGACGTCCAGGATTTGGAATATTTACAACATTGCCAGTTTCTCTAAATTTAAACTCTACCTTACTGACTGTTGATTGGCTGATAGGGCGATCTGGATATTTTTCATTAAATAAATCGCAAACTTCCTGCTGAGTTCTAGTCATATTCCCGCATCCGATAAGAATTAAAATTTCAATTCATTGAGTAACAGTTAAATGTGCCATAATACTTTAAATTGAATAATAATTTCTATGTCGCTTACAATACTTATTTTCACCTACGTGATCCATAAAAGAACTATGGAATTCGAAAAACTAAACTTGATAACGTTTTTGCTTTATTTTAATTGATTTACGTTTTCTAACATTCAATCGTCATTTACTCGAAAACTTTCCTATGTAAGAGGGCAAAATTTTAATACTGTCTGATAGAGAATTTCTTTCAGAATCAAGGAAAAAAATATGATGTTGCCATTTAAAAAAAAATCGATGACGTCATTACTCGAAAACAAATGACATTTGAAAATCGCATTTTACGCTAAAATATGTATATATATGTAAAAATAATTGTTTCGTTGTTATTGAATTTATTCCATACTTTTGGCGCATACTGTATTTACCATGCAGTATTTATAACTTATCTAAAAAAAATTCCTGAAAAAATTATATCAACCAAAAGGGGTTACTCTGATGACGGTTTTTTTCTAAATAACCCCGAAGCTAGTTGAGATAAATTTACGAAATTTGGTCATTAGTTTCTTGAGTGTGCTCTATCTCGAAAAAGATTAGTATATTTTACGATCATAAAAATTTTGTCCTCATGAGCATGCAAGGGATACCTAAATCCTATAGATTGCTTTTTGTGAGGTAGGATGAAGGATCACGCCACAGATTTTCCTTTTTTTTTTTTGAGGAATTACAAGGATTCAATTCACTTCGAACCAAATAAAAAAAGGTTTCGAGATTTTTGCGGACACTTCGACGTCGAACTAGAAAATGTATTAGGCAAAATGGAAATCTTTTTGATTTACTAGAAAAATTAATAATTAAATAAAGTTAAATTTTATTAATATTTGGTAGTTTTCAATTATTTTTATTAAAATAAGTACTAACTATTGTACTCTGTACTGTACAGTACTGTACTGTACTATACTGTACAAGTATTAACATTACTGTTTAAAAAAAATTCAAGAAACATGCAGTAGTGGCTCGTGATTTTTAAAACTAGCGAGGCAAGCAGACTGAGACTATTTCAAATACGAACTATTGAATTAACATTTTGTGGAAACTTTTTACTTAATCATTATTTATAAATAAATTAGAAAATATAAATACCTACAGGATTATTTGAAATTAATTTAAATAATAATTTTATAACTATTGACTGGATAATTTTACTGGGAATAAACACATAAACTAAGTAAATAAACCATGTCATCCAAAATATACCAGATATGAAGAGGTATTGGTTGACAAGATTTTCTAGTTCAGGCTATTCATATATTGATGCAGGACATTGAAGAAAAGATAGAAAATCTCTAGGATGGTGATAGATTTCGTAGCAATAAAACAAAAAGTTCATAGTAAATGTGTTCTAAAATCCTTCCAACATACTGAGTATAAAATGTAAACCTGACAATCCACATTTTCTTTTAAAATATTAGAAAGAAACAAATATTGAATTTACATAAAATTGGACGTTTTTTTAGAAGCGCATTAGTTTTTTAATTCAATTTAATTTAATAATATTTCCCAGGCCTGCATCTCAGATCTCTAAAAATTCACCAACTAAACCAACTAACCAACCAACCAACTAAAACAGGTTACTTTGATGATGATTTTTTCTAAATAATTTCGAAGCTATTTGAGATAAATTTATAAAATTTGGTAACTAGCTTCATCAGGGTGTTCTATCTCAAAAAAGATTACTGTTTCCAGACGATGAAAGATGGAAGTTCTGGCCGTGCTCATGGACATGTAGGAGATGTTGGTCTCCATACCTAAATCCTATAGTGACGTTGAGCAAGAAAATGTATTCGGCGAAATGAAAATCTTTTTGATTGGCCAGAAAAATTAATAATTAAATAAAAATGTTTCACTAATAGTTGGTAGTTTTCAATTATTTTATTTTTATTTAAACTGATTTTACTCAAAAATTAAGCATTCTATCGATATGAACCTTTATTTATTCAAACATTTAATATTTTTCAATCAAAAGAATGAAAAATCGAATTACAAGAAAGTTATGATTATGAGAAAATGTTATTGTCTTATTGAGTTTCATTATATACGTCCATTTGATTTATAATGACATACAGAGTGGTTAACAACTTATTTAAACAAAAATGAGAATAGATGCGTAATAAAAATTGGAGATAATATCGTAAAAAAAATTGTAAAATCCTTATAATTTCCAAGAAAAACATTATTAAAATTAAAATATTTCTGGCCAAGCGAATATTGAAATTCGATTACTTATAGTAATACTTTAGCAGCATTCCTGGTAAACATGTGCTAAATGCAGTTACTTTTACCGCGGTGTGCAGTGAGTGAAAGTATAGTGCAACAGGAGGGAAATTTGAAACCGATTCGTGGAAGAGATGGAAATTAGCGCGTCCATGGTGTATTGCAGCAGTGTGGCGTGTCATACATGAGGCTCAATTATATTCGTACCATGTACTGCGTGTCCAAGCATTAATACTAAGGGATTGGATAAGGACGGCTGATACCATTCTATTAATAATCGATAACAATAGCGGTAAAAACAGTTGAATTTTCTGTACAAAATAGGTGTTATAAAATATTATTTACTTCTTGGGAATGTCTTTCAATTTTTTATAAGGTCGCCGATTGCATGCTCAGTTTTTACAGTGGATCATATTCCAGTTACGTGCAGAAGTGTATTTTTAAATCATTTTCGAACTACCTTTTTTGATTTTTTTTTACAAAATTGAATTTGTAAAAGTCCCCTTCACATTAAAATTTTTTAGGTAACTTCTGAATCAGACTTATAAATTACAGTTGGTATAACTTGTTAAGTTCGATTTGGCAACTATTTTGAACGCAGGTAATAGATAGGATAATGTTGAAATGAAGACTTGTTGATCTATTTCTTTCTTTTAGAAAATTATCTCACTGTTCCGAAAACGTGACACATATTTATTTATTTAGAAATATCTAACTACAAGACCTCTCCTTTAGCTGTGCCGATGAGCGCCTTCATTGTGCAGATTGTTGAATGCCACTACGTCTTTTCAAAACAATATTTTATACATTCCTGTATTAAGTTATAATATTATCATATCGTTCCATAATTACAAAATTAAAAATTATTTCTTTACTGAACACTGCTAATCATTAATTTTCTGAGGGTATTGTTAAATAGGCTATAATAATGCAAAATTATGTATTAATATCTCATTGTAACTAACTCTTCACAACGTCTTGTGCAATAGAAGCAGTTTTTAATATCATATTTCGAAGTTACTGTTAGTGATTTCTTAAACGGTTGTCTGCTGTCCTGATTTACATATCTGCAAGCTCATTCGGTAATTGTTTCTTACTAACAGCGGCTTATTGTTAATTATTAATGTGCATATTCTTCTTGTAATATCCCCATCAAAATATAAGAGCACTAATAACTTAAAATCAAGATAAAGCCGGCATTAAACGATCGTTTTATCTGTGACACGCAAGGATATTAAAATTACTTATCGCCATCACTTTTAACGCCTGTTTTGATACACGGCGTGAATAAAAACGATGTATACTTTATACAGCACGAGCAAACTTGAAAATTATTTTGCTGTTAACCCGCACGAACACATTATCATTTATTCATATAAGGGAATTTATGCCCTGCACTGAACGTAAAGATTGTGGATATGCTGATATTTCATTCTACGTGTATACTATTACGGATGTAAAATCCGCACTACGTGTAATCATAGTAAATATTGAATAATGAGAAGTTTTTGTACCGAATAAACTGTTTAGTGCAGGTTTATAACTCCAGCAACAGCGACAGAAATAAATGATGAATTTATACAGTTTTACTAAAGGAATAAATTTTGTAACAGAAATTCTGGAAAGATAATGGTTAATATGACAATGGGAAAGTTGCATGAATTTTATATAATTTTAAAATGTATTACAGGGTAATCTCCCAAAAATATTGAACGGTCAGAACATGTGTTTGGCGGTAATAATCACATGATAATTAAAATATTAACATTAATAAATTGCCATAGAATGTAAACAAAATTCGTGGCCGAAAACGCAATGTCATTGATGTAACATTACACGCCGTACAGTGCGGTTTGTTTCCGTGAATACAGGTGCAGGTTACAGTGTTGGTGATGTAAACAAAAATTTGTTTCTTATATGTTTGTGACATTTGTGGGTCACAGATACATAGTGTAAATACTGTGAATGTAATAGCATAATTATTAGTGGTTATGTGGTAAACTTACGGTATTGTTAAACGTAACTTATTCCTTTGTTTGCAATATAGATCCGCTCGTGACAATGACGGCGACAATGCTGGTGGGTAAGTACCAGATCAATTGTTTTACTTTAGGTATTTATAAAATTATGCCACCCACAGACCACCTAGACCCCTGTACCCATGCTATTCAATACAATTATACCAATGAAGCCTCGACAGGGGAGCGGTGGAGTGTGTGCGGAAGTTTGGCTCCGCCCTCTTTTGTCAGAGTCTGATTCAGTAAAATGTATATTATTATAATATTTGATGAAATTTTAAAAAGTATAATTTTTATTTAATAGTAATAGAAAGAAATATATTTTTAATAAACTAACATAAAATATTTAATTATTTTGAGAATTTTTGTGAAATATTTTTAAATCAGTGTTTAAAATAAAATTCTAGTTATATTAAAATCTTTATTGCCCTTTAAATAGTGTTACTTTATTTAATACTTGTTGCTTTGTACCTTTTAAGGAATTGAATATTTTTGTTTTATGATTTATTCTTACATCTACATATTTTTCAGAAATTTCTCTAATAAGTTTTAATCACTGTGTAATTATGGGGAAGTGTACTGTTGATAATTATTGTAATAGCCGATCAGATCGGAATAGAGATGAAATTTCATTTTTTAGGTAAGTAATAATCAGAAATAATGGAGCACGTTTTATGGCATTAAACGGCTCTGGGCAGACGTTGTACTGACATTTCCAGTAACGGCTCTGTGTTTTTAAGTGCCCATATGTTTAACAATTATTGTTAGCGAGGTAACAAGTATTTAATGGTTTATTAAATAATACCATGTGGAACATTTTGGTGATGCGTGTACCAGCAGCATCTTGGAAACTATAAGCGATACGAAAATGGGTACTTGGGGGAAAAAACTTACTGACGCTTGCAACTACATCTAGGTTTTTGACTTATTTTGAAAAAAGTTAATATGGCGTTATTCGTCTGTAACTTTTTTATTTAGAGGACTTTTTAAAATCTGGAAACACTTTTCCGCAGCAAATTTTTTCGAAGAATTTCACTGTATATTTCCTCGAAAAAACTTGCTGCGGAAAAGTGTTTTCATATTTTAAAAAGTCCTCTAAATAAAAAAGTTACAGACGAATAACGCCATATTAACTTTCTTTCAAAATAACTCAAAAACCTAGATCTAGTTGCAAGCGTCATTAAGTAAGCAACAGAATTTTCCCCAACTGCTGATTTTCGTATCTCTTATAGTTTCCAAGATGCCAGTACACGCATCACCAAAATATTCCACATGGTATTATTTAATAAACCATTAAATACTTGTTACCTCGCTAAGAATAATTGTTAAACATAATATGGGCACTAAAAAAACACAGAGCCGATACTGGAAATGTCAGCACAACGCCTGCGCAGAGCCGTTTAATGCCATAAAACGTGTTCCATTATTTCCAATTATTACTTACCTAAAAAATGAAATTTCATCACTATTCCGATTTGATCGGCTATTACAATTGCCAACAATACACTTCTCCATAATTATACAAAGAAAACTCGTATATTTCACAAAATAATCACAATGTTACCACAACGAAAGTCTAACATTGACTGAGAGCAGAGAGGTTAGGGCGACGGAAGGCTTCACTGGCTTGGCCCTATAGTTCAGTCTAGATAGTCTGTGATGCCACCTGATTTCACATTAAACTACTTGTATTAATTTAAAAAATAATATGTAAAAATTAAAGATTAATATAATAAATTGTTATTGCTATTTATTACTAATTTCAGTTCTCCTTAAAAACATTTTTAATTAAACCTTATTTATTACTTTGGTAATAATGTTTTCAGATAGCAACATTTTATAAATCCCTCAAATAATATTCTACATCACATAAATAGTAGGAGCAAATACAGAACATGTTACTTGGAATCGGAATGAAGCGCTGAATTAATACAATAAATGAGAAAAAATGTAAGTTTATTTTACCATTGATTTTCTACATGCCCTGATGTATACATTCTGGTGGGTTAATATAAAAAAAAAATAATTATTTACAATTTTACATTTTAATTTTTTCGATGAACTTAAATCTACCTGTATTTCCAATTACACTTACATTAAAACGGTCTTCACAATATCACAGTTAAACAATGTTGCAATGCTGGAGAGCTAAACGTTTTCCTTTCGTCGCTCTTCATCGCCCTACGCCACAATTTTGTTTTATTTTTTGGCATGCAGTACTTTTCATTCGCCCGGTGACTTTCTGTGCCCATTTTACAACTTATTTTACAACTTTATTCAATACCAATGTCTACTTAACATAATAACACCTAATAATATCACAAAATTACAAATTAATTCATCTAAACGTATGTACTACATTGTCCAAAAGCATTGAAATTGTATACAAATATAAACTATACTGCTATATTTAGGTATACACGTGCGAACGACTGACGTCACAGGTCTACGCTGTGGGGGCGTGGCCATACTAAATTTTTAAATATCGTTTTTAGGCTTATTCTCCTACGAAATTGTCTAGGGCAAACGCCATTTTGATTAAAATAATACCTTCTTTCTTCTGAATGTATTTGGAAAAATCATGCATTAAAGCAAGTTCAAGGTAGTATGCGATATTTCTTCAAGATATATTTAGACTGGATTTGTAACGATATCCATCCATGTATGAACTTTGATTCCTTCTACCTGTATATGTGTGTCTCCGAATTGACGTAACGATAGACGAAAAAGAAAAAAAAAATAGAGTTATTTTTCTTCCCAGTAAATTACTTTTTCTGAGACAGATATGGCAGAATGTCATAAAGAAAAATTGTTCAGAATAATAAAATAGATAAACAAATAAAATAGTTAGGATATTTAAAAATTTTGTTAAGAATAGTTATTCTGAAGTGCGTAAAATTTTAAGAATTTTTCAATTTAGCAATATTACATTTATTTCCATACTACTATAAAAAAATCAAAATTTCGTAAGGACATAACAAAATAAGAATAAAATAACGCCGTGACAGTTGTCATCGCGACAGTTGTCATCAATAGTGCAATTTCAATTAATTTTTTTCTGAGCTTTAGAATTAATACCAAATTGTTAAAATACTGCTGTAAAAGGTATTATGCTTATTTTACCAGAATCTACACATTCAGTGTTGTGGTACAGGTGGATTAAAAAATCCAGCAATTAGACATATCGAAATACTTAAATCTGCAGTCCTCAGATTGACTAGCAAATTTGTCGTTACCGGCAGCGTACTACCTATCTACCAGCGTATATACCAAAAAAAAAGAAGAAGTTTGATGAAGATGATGTGAATACTGTGTTAGCAATGTATTCGTTAGGCGAACACTGAGAAAATAGTCCACGAAGCTGGGCATTAGTAAAATACGTCTACAATGAATTTATAAAGGGAAAAAGATAAAACCATTTAAAGTCAGATTTCTTCATACGGTAGAAGAGGCGATGAATCCCAAAAGTTGAAATTTTTTCTTTCTTTAGGTGAGAAAATTCTAGATAATTCTAGGAGAGCTTTCCATAAAAATGTTAGTTTCTCAGACGGATCAACTTTTACAACTAATGGTGTACCTTTGGCACAGAATTGTCGACATTGGTCTGAAAATAATACCAATTACGTAATAAATTATAGGCGACAGTATTTTAAAAAGTGAATGTATGATATCAAATTTCATCAGTTTGGTGTAATTGGGTCATATTCTATTGAGAAAGACTTAACCAGGATTCATATTTAAATATTTTGAATCAGTTTCTGCATGGTTTGCCTTACAAACGAAGATTTTTTCAGATTTTCAACACGACGGCTGTCCTGCCTAACTTCGAGTGAGTGGTGTGAATGACGGAATGAGCATTTTAAAGAAAAATGGAAAGCCAATGCTAGTCCCATTTTTTGGCCTCTCAGATCACCAGATCTGAAAATAATGAATTTCTACGTTTGGAGTCAGACAAAACAAATGGTATATTCGAATAGGATTCCCAATGATACAAAAGTTTAGCAAACTCGCGTTAGAGAAGCTATTAATTATGTTTCCCTTGAGAAGATTAGAGTGACTTTCAATAAATTTAGAAGAAATGTAGAGAAATGTGAGGGTATAGGCGGTCGACTTATTGAATGAATTAATATTTCAGATATTGCTTTTATAGTTTGAAAACAAATAATCTTAAAATTTTACGCATTTGCATAATTTATCATTCAGAATAACTTTTCTTAACAAAATTTTTAAATATTTCTAATATGTTAACTATATTATTAAAAAAAAACTAGGGCAGATTCTGGAGTCCTTAATAAAGTTCAAGCGGTACGATAGATTGGACAAGAAAGACTGTATCATAACTGCATGCAGCTATGACAGTAACGTATCATAGCTGCTGCCAATAACTCTTACAAATTTAAAACTGACAATAACAAGAAACAATTGTCCTAATTCGTAGAAACTGGATAAGACGGGCCCAAATATCTTTACACGTCGATGGAAAAAACAGTTGTAATCAGATATGTCAAATTATTTTATTAATTAAAACCACAAATTAATTTTGTTAATTAATAATAACAATAGTGGCAAAAACAGTTGAATTTGCTGATATAAAATGTTATAAAATTTTTTCAATTTTTTGTCCGTTTATTTTTTATTACACTTGGTCACCATGCCGGTCGCCGACATGCTTTGCCTTGCGCAAGGGTAGGTTTTACAGTGGACCAGTTTCCAGTGTCGTAATTTTTTTTTACAAAATCTGTAAGTGCCCTGCTGATTAATAAAATATATATTTTGATAAGTTCTGAATCACCCTCTATATTTTAGCAAATGAGTATTTTTTTAATTTTCTGCATTTCCAAATAGAACATTGCCTGAAATTTCTTCATAAGACGTCTATTTCTTAATTTTACCACCCGAATTTAAATTTTGAGCATTGCTAATTAATAATCCTACAACACCTTGTAGTTAACAACTAAAAGGATGTGACCTTGAAAGGGAAATATTTGTCTCTGCAATAAACTGTTACCAGATGTATCTTAAGAAGGCTGCATTTTCTAGATGCTTTATTGTTTGGATGCGTACGGTATGCTTATGATACATAAAATTCGTGAATATCCAGTTCGATGTGGGTGTAACCTAGTTTCAAGATGTGAAACTGAGTCCGCGAAATAGAAAGTGCTACTACCTCTTATTTGAAGCGATTTATTTTTCTGTCACTACCATTGCGGATCTGCAAGACACGCGGAAGATTTTGTATAGCTTTTGTTTTATAATTGATCTACTATTATTATTAGCAAGTATCTATTAGCCATGGCTTTATATAATTTCCTATTATTTTATCACATAATCTTATATAGTAGGCGTCGCCCCAATACGAAAATAATTATCTAGAACTTCAACTGTTTTTTAAACGACGCAAAACTAAAGTCTTTAATGCCAAAAGCTTTCTCTGACCTATGATTTTATATTGTTTTTTTTGCTATTTGCACCAATAACATTTTATTATAAATTGTTATAATCCCATACTAAAGTCTTAATTTAGTTAATATATTTAGAAGTAAATAAAGTAAAGATGGACGTTTACTTTATGGGAAATAATTGTTCTGTAGAAAATTTAAAAAATTATAAAAGTAAAGCGAAATTAGCAAATAGTTGCAACGTGCTGCACTATATTGTAATTGCTCCATCTGTTAATACAAAGTACAACTAAAATATTATTGCGGTATGCTTCTCTCATATACCTTTATTTGAAAAAAGGGATATTAAAGGTATGTTTCCACAAGAATCAGGAACTAGTTTGAAACTGTCAGTTGTGTTCGTCCAACTACTTCGTTAGTTAAATGCACTGACAAACATATACAACTTAACTGGTCGAACAGTTTTTAATTATCTATGTGCAATGAAAATTTGATTTTTTGCTTTTTTACTTAAAATCTTGCAATTTTTCGTTAGTAAAGCCAAATAAAAATTAATATATGTATATACTTCATTTTCTTTAAAAAATCATAGATAGAGAAAATACCTTATATTCTGTAACATTTGAATTGAATTTATTTGTTTATTTATATTGCTCAAAGACATTACCTTCTTAAGATTCTGCGGGCACCTGTTTCAATTTGGCAAGATCTAATTGCTGTGGATTATCGCGACCATCATTGAGTTGAACACATGGCCCACATATTTTTGATTGTAAGGTTTTGTCCTGTTCTATTTTTAAAGCTAATTCAAATCAATTGCCCTGCAATTCCAGTCACATGAAGTCATGTGGGTTTTTGGATACAATTACGGTGTTCTGGTATTTCAAAATTTGGAATCATTAAATTTTTATTTTATATAATCAACTCTGTGTTATACTTTTATCGTGTCTACCACAATATTTGATATAAAAAGCATACATACGTCTTAATGTAATAGAAATTTTAAAAGATTGTTAAAATTAAATTTTTCATATTCAAAAGTTTTCATAAATTGAATGAAATGAATAAAAAATGTTTAATGAGGCTTGTACTTATACCGGGTGTTCCCTCTAAGACTTTCAGTGCTTATATCTCAGAATCTGATGATAACATCAATTCTTATACAGGATGTCCCATTTTTTAAGAAATCGATTTAATTTTGATTTTTTGGTAGTCAACCCCACTAAAACTTATGTTTAAATTGAAATATACTTAATTATGAACACATTCTGAAAAATAAACATCCAAAATTTTTAAATTTAACATAAAAAATCGCCTCCACAAAGTGCCCAAATTTCATTGTTTTGTCATGTAAAATGTGTATAGCGTTGAACCAGACGTACACAGAAAAATTTAACATCGGCAAACGTCAAAATTATGAGTTGTTATTGAATGTCAAATATTAATGCCATAATAGTATATTATGCAACGATCATGTAATGATGGTTATTAATAACCATTACATGAGAGTTGCATACGCTATTTTTTCTACACCCGATAAATAATCAAAAACCATAAATTTTATATTTTTATTGAACACAATAGGTAACAGTAATTATTCGTATGAACTGCATTTTCTGCTTTCTCCGATATGTGTGGAGGAGTCGATGGTAATTCTTCTATATCGCTGATATCAGACATTTTGATAAATTATCGAAGTTTAGCTAGGTATCTACGAAAATTTAATACGTACTGATTTTGACATCTAAAATAATTACATAAGAACCTAGGATAAACGTCAAATGCACAGCATGCTTGATTGAAAAATTATGGGTTTCTATTGTTTAAAAATCTGTATCGTAATGGGTATCATTATGAAACGGATTATAAAATCTGTATCGTAATGAAAAATTTGTATCGTAATGGGTATCATTATGAAACGGATTATGGGCATATAAGTGCATTGTTATAATACGGGTGTAGAAAAAGTATTTTATTACTCATAAAGAACGCTAAATAATGTATTGAATGCAACTTACTACGCTTTTGGAGCGTTGGGGTCGCTGCGCCGGCGCAATCTTCCGTTACAGTTTCGTTCGTCGTGAATTTTGCGTAAAATAACTGTCGATATTTTTAAATTTAAAAATAAATATTTAAAACTTCAGTAAATTGTTTTATTTTATGTTATTACAGTGTACGTAATAATTAGGTATCCGTATTTTTTTTATCTCAAAATAATTTACAAAAGTGTGTAAGTAAAGAATATTCCTTTTCTCCAACTACTATAATAATTATAGATTACTTATTTAATAATAAATAAATTCAAACGAAAGGACTCCTATTTTTTTATTATTATAATGTGAATGAGTTTGTCCTTGAACTGAGTCAGAACACGTTAGAACTGAACTTGCCACACAAAAGAAATATTACTAAAGCACAACCTAGAAATGGTTAATGTTTGTTGTGTCCACATATTTTACCACTTTATTTATGTTTCTGATAGATAAAGTATGTTTAAGAAGGACTCTACATCTGTAATATAGTAAACAATGTACTACAATTTCTGTATTTCATATGATACAGAATTAAAATACAGCAGCTGGTCTTTGCTAGAATGAATTACCTGTTAACTTGCTAGACCCAGAATGTACCTATCACATAGTTATTTAAAGCTAGACAATAATTTGTAATTATTGTTTTTATCTTTCAGGTATGTGTGTATAGTGCCACAAATTACATTGTAGTAAAACGATTCATAACATCGGACAAAGAATAAGCGAAAAATATCACAGACATTTTCTTAGAATTAATTTTAAACATGGAATGATGGATAATATTATAAAGAAGTCCCTAACTCACTTTGAAGAGTTTTAAGAAGACATTAAATTCACTGGTTGTCTGTCGTAATCTATCAAATTTATAAACGAATAAAATTAAGAAAGAAAAATAAACTAATTTCATAATTCTCTGTACAGTACTCAAGCATTTCGTTAGAATATCTTTAAAATGATGAAAGCTAAGTGTTGTTACAATATACACAACGTATGTAACAAGTTATCGGACAATGAAATGGCGAGAATCGTTTCCAACCGTATTAAGAAATTAGAATAGAAAACAACTGTTTAACATAAAATCTGGGCATTTTTTTTGTTAAATTTTAAAAATTTTGAATGTTTATTTTTCAGAATGTGTTCATAATTAAGTATATTTCAATTTAAACATAAGTTTTAGCGGTGTTGACTACCAAAAATTCAAAATTAAATCTTCCTGAAAAATGGAACACTTTGTATAAATAAGAATTAATGTTATCATCAGATGCTACGCGCCATCTTGTGTCTGTATACCAAATTTCGTCGCACTACCCGGTATATTTTTAGAAACTACAAGAGATATTTGAACCATTCCAGAATTTGTACGTTTAAAAATAAAAGTTGAAGTGTTCAAGCGATTTTTCTTTGTTTGTATTTTATAAATTTTTTACAGCCAGGGTGTTCTCGGGTAGGTGAAACGACTCTTGTAGGAGACAAAAAATGTTGGTGTTGAAAAGTAACCTTCTAGCCTTTTGAGGTTCAGCTCTACTTGTCGAGAAACTTTTCTTAATAACATTTTATCATATCTCACACAGAACCAGCACTTTGCTGGTGATGGATTTAATGGATTTAAAATCATAGCAGAGCTGATTCCAGACGACCATTTTTTAGCACCAAAATTTTTTGTTTCATACTAGACTCGTTTCACCTATATGGGGACACCCTGTATAGGGTATTGTTAAAATTTAGGTAATTTTGTTAAATGAGCACAGGGCTGATAAAAATTAATTTAAAATTCATTACTTCTAAACCACATGAGATATTTTTGGCAAATTTGGTAAAAATTTTTAGTATATTAGTAGGTACAAAATAAAAAATTTTGCAGTTTACGTAAAGTACCAGTGGCGTCGACCTGTAATAAGAAAATAAAATTTGCCTCTAAACGGCTAAAACGACAAAAAATGTGCGAAGAAAATAAATGATGAGAATGCAATGGAGCAAATGAAAACCAATTTTATTTGCATGATTGTAAAGTTTGATTTTCTCTTTAGTGTGAAGAAAGTCATAATAGTACCCATAACCCCGCCACTGATACTTTACGTAAGGTGCAAATTTTATATTTTATACCTAACAACAAACAAAAAAATTATGCCAAATTTTCCAAAAACATCTCAAGAGGTTTAGAAGTTATGAATTTTAAATTGATTTTTTGCATCAACTTTGGAAACTCTATCTATCTCGGAAACGACGCCACTATATTTAATTATTTATGCTTCTTTAACAAAATTACCTTAACTATCTTCAAATATTGTTAATATAATATTCATTAACCTTCAATATCTGACTTTTCCAAGTGGCAGTATTACTGCATACAATTTTAAATACTCGACCTGTACTCCAACTCTAGAAAATAAATGTTCTACATCTTGACAACCTTGATTATTGCATTATCTTTAACATTATAGAAGATGCAGGCGTGAGGTGTTTCAAGGAGAGGACACTGTATATGACTTCGTACCGCGATAATTTTCAGAAAAACACACTTACTTACAATCAGTTTGAGTTAAGTAACTTAATGAATATCTTTAACGCAAACTAAATAAATGTTTATTGTACCATTTCTCATCATTAAGTATTCCATTTCCCCCAGGATGACTTGAAATATCTCTTCTACCTCAACACGAATGGCGAGCAGGTGGTTACATCCGGAATAACTAGATAGGTCCTCTGTCTCAAACCAGTGTCTTTTAAAGTAACGTGCTTTTCGGTCTGGAGACGGTGAATCAGGTTGAGAAACTGGAGCAGGTACATAATAAAGTGGCAAGGGAAGCTGGGTCATGGCAAGGCATGACCGGAACCCTGGGAAACGGGGGATGCGGCTCATGGGAATCGGAAACAACCGAAACATTATATATGTACTGGTCAGAATCGATTGTGGGAATTACCCATTTGCCTGGCAAATACGAATAAAATGTCGATATAGCAAATTGGTATTGAAAACCGTGTGAAGTGTAGGTATATGAGCAAATTTGAAATTAGGTATTTAAATACTTAATGAAAATATGATGTTAAATTGAAAGAAGAGAAAGGAGATGTCATATTAACCAAAAAAACATCGTTTTTTTAACGGCATAAAAACAAATGATCAATTCTAAATAAAATTCAGCATAAGTTTTTAGATCATAAATTACAACTTGAGGCAGAGTTTTTCTTTCATCTATACAAAATTACACTTAATATTTTTGTTAAAATAATATGTTTTTTAAAATAATATGTTTTTTAAAATAACATCTTAAAAGATACACAAAAGTAAGTAATGTTATTCGACATTCATAATCTTCATCATTTTTGTAAAAATTTCTTATCGTTTTTATCCAGATTGATCCTGCAAAGTTAAAAGTGCCATGAACTGCTTTTAAATTTTATTTACCTTATTACCATTACTTTATTTATCATATTCTCTTTACGAAAAATATATTATAATATCGAAAACACTGGATATAATGTTTGGGAAAATATTACGCTTATTAACACAACACGTCTGTGTGACGGACTAGACCTATATATTCTTATGTATGCTACTAGACCAATGTATTCTTATGTACACGCTGAATTCGAATCTGAGGTCCATCTAACCTTATCGCTCTAGATTCAAAGTCAAAAAGAGAGATAAATATGCAAGGGGACCAGACTATCGTACCTTTATATTTTTACTTAATCCGAATTCGAGATTTATTTGATTCCTTCAAGGCAGTTTCTAGGTCAAATCGGAAGATAGATATACAAGTTAATCAGACCACCGTACATTTATGTTTTTAAGGTCGCTGCATCCGAATAGGGGATTCATTTAATTCTATCATGTCAGCTTCAAGGTCATTCTAAGATGAACCAACCTAACACCTTGGGTCAGCTTAACCTGAAAACCTCAAAACTCTAATACCCAATAACGCCATTAACTAATCTCCCGAAAAACATACATCTACGATAATCTGATTCACTTGCATATTTATCTTTTGATTTGACCTTGAAGTAACCTTGGAAAGAATCTGATGAGGTTAAATGAATTCCGGATTATGATCCTCCAGCGGTCCCAAAAACATGAAAGTACGATAGTCTGGTTCACTTGCAAATGACCTTGAACTAGTGCAATGGGGTTAAATGAACCCCAGATTCGGATTCAGCGTGTTAAAGAAAATACATAAGAATATATGAGTCTGGTCCGTCGCACAGATCACTTTTTTGTGGTGCAGATCTAAATCCTTTGCACTTTTATTTATGAGAACATGTGAAACAGTTTGTCTACCATGTTTAACTTTAAACACAAATAATAATTATTGTTATAGCAACTATCATTTTTGTTTATTAGACTACTTTAATTGGAATGTGAAATTATATTTATTAAAATGCTTGTAACTTCTAAACAAAAACGAATCAGAATCTGCTAAACTTTATCATAGAGGTTGTGGAACTCCCTGTCTGTTAAGGAGTTATGTTATGAATTTTAAAATGATTTTTTTTATCAGTTTTAGAAAATCTATGTCTCTAAAACACCTTTGGGATCCTAAACTTACTTAACAAAATTACTTTAGTATTAACCGTAGAATACGCCCCTGCATTTTCTATTAGGAGCAAGCAAGAAATTAGGAAACATCCTGTATATGAAATGGCTTATAAAATTTGCTTATCTAAGAAGTTTATTGAATTCCTGGAAATGTTAACGGCAAGAACGCGTTAACAGACATAAAAATACTAATAGCTGCAACAACCACGGAAAAGAAAATATGGAATAAAATACATTAATTAAATCGAGTACATCTTTATCTGTAAAATGTAGAAGAAATCACGATGCGTGATGCTGGATCTTAAGTACTTAATTTAACTTGTTCCTTGTCCATTGCTACCAACCTGAAGATGCCATCTTCAATATTAATTATATTGCTGTTTTCCTGACAATACAGGGCGGCTTTAAAATAAAAGTTACTGTACATTATTATTTTACCAATAGAAAAACAAATGGTTTACCTTCAACAATAATTTATTTTATGGTTCAACAGTTTTAGAGCCGGTTGCACGTCGTCGGTTTAGATTTCTTGGAGGAAATTCTTCAACCATTGACGACTGCCATACGAGGGACATCAACCAATAAAAAAAGTTTGCAGTGGTAACTGACTTTAGTCGGGGAATACACGCACGACTTGAATAGCCATTTTGTGCCCAACATTACAACATAAAGGACGTGCTGTCCATATTTCGTATACATTAACATATACAGGGGTAACTATGACTAAGTACAAATATTTTAAGAGGGGATACAGAAAAATATGAGTCCATTCTACCATACCCGCAGAGAAGATGCCAATCGTCTCCACAAATATAGCTGATATACGGCCTATCTATTGCGGGGCTCGAACCCACACCAGTCTAGTCACCTCGATTCAAGCACTGACGCCTTAAACCGCTCGACTACTGACCAAATAACCTTAAAGTTATTATTCTGATAGCTAAGCTTATACAGTACTTTCGAAAAGTAACGAATAAATTAATTATTTTTGAAATTGAGAAGTTTTCGAAAAAATCTCCTGGCACGTCGATTTTGTTTTAAAAAAGGCACTTTTTGACATACGATCCACATTTGTGACGTCATCGTTGTTCGAAATATGACGTCATCGACAATTTTTCTAAATAGCAACCCCCAATTTTGATATGAATATGAAAGAGCGTGTCATTCTACATACACACATCATGAAAAATGTTGGTGTTACATAAGAAAAATTTCAAGAAAACAATGTTTGAAGATTTTAAAATTTAATTTTCACAATCCTGAAAATGATTATGTAAAAAATCGACTAAATTAAATGTTCAAATTGTGCATCGTTGGCTGTCTGACAGTAGCCAAGACGATTAATAAATCCTTTTTGGATATTATCACTAACTTCAGGAGGTATACGATGTATCTCGTGACGAATTCTTCTTCTTAACTCTTCTAAATTAACCGGTCTAGTAATGTACACTTTGCTTTTTAAGTATCCCCACAAGATATAATCTAGGGGTGTCAAATCAGGCGATCTGGCTGGCCACTCAATCGGCCCCCTTCTCCCTATCCAACAATTCGGGAACAGCTCATCTAAATAAGCACGGACAGGTGTTGCATAATGGAGAGGTGCACAGTATTGTGAACTTTAATTTTTAAAATATTCAAACATTATTTTCTTGAAATTTTTGTTATGTAACACCATAATTTTTCATGACGTATGTATGTAGAATAACACGCTCTTTCAAATGGCATGGTCAAAATTGGGAGTTGCTATTTAAAAAAATTGTCGATGACGTCATATCTCGAACAACGATGACGTCACAAATATGGGTCGTATGTCAAAAAGTGCCCTTTTTAAAAATAAAATCGACGTGCCATGAGATTTTTTCGAAATCTTCTCAATTTCAAAAATAATTAATTTATTCGTTACTTTTCGAAAGCACTGTATTATAACCAACGATGTGTATAGTCAAATTTGGTATATATTTTATAGTTGACTTATGACTTATTTATACAGTCACAAAAAATGGGCTCTGCAGAATCTACTATTTAATTAGTACTGCTATAAAAAGTGTCCATATTTTTTTTAATTCTGAAAATTACAGATAAAATTAAAAAATGTGTTACCACGTCCAAAGAACACAAAACATCACGTAAATTAAGCAAATTATTTCTAGCAGCAAGACAAATGACTAGTATTTTGCATGTCACAAATAATTATCGTCAGTGACTTCCTAAGGTTTGTAATTATTGTTACAATCTGTTACATTTTATATTTTATAACCATTCTTTTTTACTATAGCCTCAAAATTTACATTTTCTTGGATAATTTTTCTATTTAAGTAGTAGTAAAAAAGTGGGTTTGATGCGACATATTTTTTGTAACTTGAATTATCAAGTCAAATTTGCTTCAACGGGTTTAGAAGATATTTAAAATACCTAGTACAATGATAACAATTTATTGTAATAAGTTAGAATTGACTGTTAAATACATTGTAGACTGTTCACAGTTAACTTAAAACTGTATAAATCTTACAAAAAATACAATCCAATACAAAATTTTCTCTTAAAACCTATTTATTGCCAAGAGAAAATTCATTTTCCAATTCTTATTACTTAAAGATTTGAAAACTGTTTATATTAAATTTAATTTTGTTAAACATATTAAATTGATTAAAAGTTTAGTATATCTTTAGGAATTGGTATTGGTGTTGGTATATATTTTATTTTTGGTAAAAAGCGAGAAATTCATTTTGTTAATTGATTCTTGATTTTATTGATTCGAGCTTGTTCTGTATAACAATTTCTCAAGTTAAATTTCTATCATAAATATGCCTAAACTGCGGATCAGGCAGTACATTATATTTATTGAAACCTTTTAGTAGACATATATTCGTTATGTTTCAATGGAATTGAAAGATACCTTTCAATGTAGGCGTGCTAAATAGATATCTTCATTAAAAAACCTGGACATTCTTTGAAATCATTGTCATAAAATTAGACGCTAATAGTATATAATAGCCCTAAACTCCCACAAACCAGAATATAACGTATAAGCGGGATCGTTTCAAAATTTTATCTAAATTTTTATTAATGCCGATGCCCCGCAGGTTAGTATAAATTATAGTAAGTCATTTATAGCTAACTTTTCCATTTGTTACGAATCGGTTTGTAAATGTAAATATGTTTGGTAAAGTGTCCGAGATAAAGCCATAATGTATAGAAGCATTTTATTTATTTGCGACGAAATTGTAGATAGAACTTTAAATAAAGATAGCAGACGGTTTAAGTGGGAATCGAATAATAGAAATACAATCCTACCACCTGTGACGTCATGGGGCATAAATATCGCCGCTATTTGTAAGCCCTCACGGTTTACCTATGTTAACGTGGATTTGTGATTTATCAGTTATTTCACAAGAATGCCGCTCTATGAGTTTGTGAAAGCTAGCAATATACTACCTATATGTAAATCTGTGAATGCTAACTGATGAGTTAATTAAAGAGGACGGCTCCAATGCCGCTGAATTTAGAGAAGCCAAAGGGACATACTAAGATTAATTTCTTTTTATTTTTTATTTATTAAATTTAATTAACGCATTTTGACTAAAGACAAAAAAATGTTGTTTGATATACATAATTTAAAAGCGTGGTAATTTAGAATTTCAGCACGGTGTATTTATATGTCAAAAGAAAATATTTTTTTATAACTTGCTGGAATTAAATGAAACATATTTAACTGTAAATGAGTTTAAAACATACTTTGTGTAACAGTTACATTGTAATAAAATTTTAAGAGAAATGCTTCTTGTCAAGATACATAAAATGGGATATTTTAATAATATGTATGTATATTTATTTATTTTATTTATTTATTTTATTTACACTATTCAACAGGTCAAAGACCCAGTTATAGAATAGGAAAACACACAAAAAAAGCATACATGAAGTAAATTACACAATACTTAGACATAACACATGTAAACAAATAAGAAAAAATAATCAATCTAATTATCTAGATAAAGACAATAACAATTACAAAACAAGTTTTTTTGAGAGTTGAAATATTGCAATCCATAAAATCTACGGGCAAGATAACTTCATTACATAAATCACACATATTATGAAGCGGAGAGTGTTGCAGAATATTTGTCCTAGCTGGTGGCAAATAAAACATGTTAAATTGTCTAGCTTCAATTCTGGGAACATGAAAGCTCAACATTCGCAAGATGGCACTGCAGTCAATGACATTATTCATTACTTTATGTAAACAAATTAAATAAGCCTTTTTACGTCGATTTTCCAAAGTTTCAACGCCAAATCTATCAAGCATTTCAACTTGAGGGAACCCAAAGAGGGATACTCACCATCAGCTTTAAAACTAATATATTTCAAGAATTTATTTTCGTTAAACATTTTCAAGAGCATCCACATGTACAGCATAATTAGGACACCAAACAATTGATGCATATTCACAATTGCACCTGACAAAAGTAGAGTATAAAATTTTCAAAGTGTTAAAATTCCGAAACTGTTTGCTATTTCTAATGAAACCAAGAGATCTATAAGTTCTTGTAGTAATATAATGTAGATGGTTATTAAAAGACAATTTTCTGTCAAAAATAACACCTAAGTCACAGAAAGTATCAGGTCTAGACAGCGTATGTTGCTCGATTGAATAATCAAAAGAAATTAACTGTTTCTTAGTAGAAAAAGACAGTACATGACACTTACTAATATTTAGTGGCAGATTATTAACCCTGCACCATTCATTAATGACATTAAGATTATACTGAAGTTCAGCAGCATCATTAGCGTTCTTGATCGTACTAAAAATTTTGAGATCATCTGCATACAACAGGCAGGGCACAGTTAAATTATAAATTATGTCATTAATGAATAAGCTAAAGAATAAGGGTCCCAAATTAGACCCCTGAGGAACACCCGAGGTTGCTCGTACTTCAGCAGACTTGCAACCGCGGTAAACAACATGAAGACCTCTGTTAGAAAGATAAGAGCTAATAAGACTTAATAAGTTGAAGGAAAAACCAAAAAAATTATCTAATTTATTCAAGAGTATTGCGTGATCAATTCTGTCAAAAGCCTTCGTCAGGTCAGTGTAAATCACGTCAGCTTGAAATCTATCATCAATGGCATTGGCTAAAAACTGTGTAAACAGAAGAGATTTGTAACAGTAGACCTGCCCTTAAAAAAACCATGTTGCGCCTCCGTAATTAAGTGTTTTGTGTGATGAAATATAAAATCATACAACGGCATTTCAAAACACTTGGCAAAATTGCTGATTATAACAATCGACCGATAATTACAAATGTCTGATCTTTCTGATCTGATATTGTTACATGACGCGATTGCATCATTTTACACATTCAGATTTTGAAATTGCAAACGTTCTGTCTCTCCCATAATGAGAAAAAAGAAATAAACTCTTGTGTTAAAATAGTCAGACAGGAAAAAAACACATGGAAACACAAACTGAAAGTGTGTGTTGCTTCATTCGATTGATTCGTTACATTGATTTGAATTGATTTTATGCAATAGGAAAGGTGCTCCCACTACAGATAGTCAGTATTTTTTAGATCATAAAGCCTTGCCAATATAACTACAATTGTGTATCCCACAGATGTCTGTTTACTTACGTCGAAGAAAGTGAGTTAGCAATAAAATACGTGTTAAAATGTCAGGTTTTTTTTTCCACCCTTAAAGAAAAGTATATTAGAGTTTCTGTGATAAAATTTTTTTTCCTAAGGTATTATCAATTACTAATGATGCTTTGTTTGTTTGTTTGTCTTTCATATTTAACATAGAATTATAATACAAAAGTTTCACTAAAATTTTAGGAAATAGGTTGGTAAACTTGAAATACAGAATGTTGAACGATAAGACAAACATCCAGTGCTGATTCCTTTTTATTTATTTATTAATATGCATGGCCCAACATATTGTTAACAAACGTTATAATTACAGGGTGCCCAATTAAAATAAAATAACAGATGCTTAGGCAAAATCAAGTACACTTAGGTACACTACTAGTTAACTTAATAAGAAACACATAACAAAAGGAAATAAATGTTCTAATTCCTAAGGATTCTAAATATTGTCCACATGTACAAACAATTTTTTGGTTGGTATAAATCCAATCAGTGGTATCATTAAAAGAAGTTTCAGGAGTTTCAGCTGTAAAAATGTTTTAAGTTTCTTTTACAGATTTAAAGATAGTAATAATATGCCGTCCCTCTTCTGCACAAGTCTTCGACTTCTAGGCTAATCGTCACGATTAAAATGAGAAGTAGAGATATGATTATTTTAAATTAAAACTTATCTGCCTCGTAGAATACGCTATTCACAATTACAATGTGATTTCATAAAGTTGAGAGTATTAATAAATTTACTTTTTTTATTATACATTTCCTTATTAATTTATCAATTCTACCGAGTGTAAAATTTTGGTAACTAGAAATTTAACCAAACAGAAAATATTTTAACTCTTAACTGGTGACAGTCCTTTTCTAAACTCTTAGACTGACTTTGAGTCTTTCAGACTCCGATTTAATAATAAAAAAAATAAACAATTTTTGTAAAATTTTCAAATTTGATAAAGTTATAAATATTGGTATATCTGCACTAAATTTATTTAGTTATAACCAATACGAGTGCTTTACACTAAGAAAAAAAATAATTTATGAAATTTTTAACAAATTTAAAAATTTCCAAAATATAAAAATAAAATAAAAATCTTAGGCCTGAATTCTAATTTTGTAAGAGTTAATTATAGTAAAACTAAATATGACTCCCAAAGTCAAAAATAGCAATTTGTGCAGGGGGTCAAATTAATAATCGGAATTGTCACACAACTCATACAGCAAAGTGTTTTTTCCATTTGTTACATATGTAAGTTGTTTTGCCATGTATACGGAACAAATATGATACTGCTTTCTGATATAGTAACATTCAATTTACGGTTGAAAATCCTTCAAATGATTCTCGGTTAACATAGATGATATTCGTCATATTCAGTATTGCTTAGATCCCCGTTTGCTTCCTCAAACCATTGTATATAAATCTTGTCAAAATTTGGATAGGAATGTCTAAAGGTTTTGCGGGAATTGTCCATGTTTATTTATAATGTTATGTTCTGTAAATGACTCCGCTGTGTTTATATTTCAAAAATTGAAAGTAAAAGTAATGCAGCACTATCCTTTTGGCATAACAAATTGCACTATTACAGTAGTAGCAGTATTGAGTGTGCTAGGTCCCTACGCACTTTGAGATGGGAGTCCCACAGACTCAATGTCTACCTGTCTCTTAAATATTTATGTATCTCATAAAAATTAAATGCGTTGGATAGACAAATATAGATTTATCTGACCAGTAAATTTATCCGTTTGATAATTTGGCCTTAAGGGTTAAAGAAGCACTCTAGTTAGTTCGGAGGTTCCAAATACAGTAGCATTAAGAAAAATCTTTGTGCTACGATAGTACCATATAAAGGACTATAAAAGGTATTACTGTGATTATGTACATTTTGTTTAGAGCACACCTTTAATTTAGAGCTACCATACCTACCAAAGAGAAAGTGAATCTTGCAGTTTATCCCATCCTATCAGAACGCTAACTAGGTGGGTGGTAGCATATATCTTCAAATTCAGAAAATATATAAGGCAGAGAGAGGCCAATCAGGTAGAGTAGCAAAATAATTACACGTTAAGTAATAAAATAAGGCAAATAGATTTAATTCATAACCCTCAAAGTTACGAAAAATTGATTGAAAATAGTCTTGTCAAGTCCGTAAACGAATATTGTCTTTAACTTATTTATTTTTAACTTGAGACACTCTAGTTCAACAATACCAATTAATTTTTGTTAAAATTTTATATAAAAGTGATAACTATAAGGGACCTAAAGAAAAAAGTGAAATTTGTATTTTCCACAGTTTTCAAGCAATTAGTGTGTAAGTAGTAGTAGCATAGTTAGTAAGTAATTTATTGTAACATATAGGTCCGTTAATCTTGTATGAAACGGATGCAACGTCCTTTTCCACTGCAGCAACTCGTAAGGCAATTATGAGCCTCCAAGACCTTAGCTTTCTTGGCCTAAAGCTTACTACTTACATACTACAGCTGAGAAGACCGTAGGTATTTCTCGTAGTTTCCAACTTATTCAGGTTTCTTTTGAACAGCTATTTTTCTACCCACGCAATATCTACATAGACTGCAATCTTTTCCTCGTCCTCGCAGAATATGTACAATTTATTTTCTACCAGACTATTCTTATTGAGTATAGGCAATATGCAATAATTATACTGGTACTTGTTGATCTTTGATAGTTCTAATATTTTTTTCTGCCAGAAGAATCAAGTCGGGGTGTAGATGACAGCTAACTCATCAGCAAAAATAAATAGAAACACAAATTTATTATGTAAGTATATGAAGCGAAGAAGAAATAGATCTACAAATATAAGTAGAGTGCATCATGAAAGACAATAAAGGTTAAAAGAGGATGCTCAAATAACTGTTTAATAATAATCGACACAATTTTGTTGTCGGTCTCACTTCTCAGGCGAATTAATTGATTGCCTAGGGAACTTATTACTCTTAATGAATTTAAATTAATTATTAAGTTCATATCCTACGCTGCATTACCAACTAATTAATCTTATATAAGATTAAACTCTGTTCTGATGAGATGAGATGGGTAAAAGTTGACCGGTACATATGCAGCTACATATTTGAGGAAATACTTATCGCCTATACCGATATAAAACATTACATTTACTGTAAACAATTTCATCAGGTTGCTGAATATCCTATATTTGGACATAATGACCCAACATTTCAGTTGTGGCGAAGCTCTTGCGGTATTATCACTGAAGATGTCTACGGTGACGAGGCGAAACGTCTGATAAGTATAAAATGTGACAAGTTGCAGAGGCTTCCACAAAACGTTTCAGAAGACGTGTGACTCGTAGTACTAACAAAAGGAATCGAAATTAGTCTTTGGAGGCGCTTGACCCCCACAAGGGCTAGCCTGACATTCCCAGCTAATGTAAGCGATATAGCAAAACTACATCTACCTGAAAACTGCAACTGAAAAACCACAGACACGAAGCGTTCTACATAGCAGTAAACACTATTGAAAGCTATCGACCTCTGTCGCGATTCGGCGAGAACGATATTTTGTAAACATAACTACTCTTCAGCCTAACGCCCTGACCAACATGAATTATACCTGAAAAATCTATAGCAAACAGCTAAAGTAACTTGTCAGCAGTCCACCAGGCATGTAGGTACCTTTTCCGAGCTTATTAGCTCTTATCAGTACGCCATAGGTGAGGTAACCGGCAAATAACCTTAGCTGTTTTATGTCTGTCTAACGCGACAGAAGATTGAAAGTTATCAACAATCTACAGCTATCAATGGTGTCTACTGCTAGCTGGAACGCTTCGTGTCTGTGCTTTTTCAGTCGGCATGGAGTAACGAAATGGCCGCTAAATGTAGCTTTGCTACACCGCGTACTTATAGTCTCTTCTATTGGGTTAGACAGACTTAAAACAGCTAAGGTTATTCGTCGGTTACCTTACCTATGGCGCACTGATAAGAGCTAATAAGCTTGAAACCGGTATATGTCTGACGAGCTACTGACGAATGACTTTAGCTATTGACTATAGGTTTTCCATATGTAACTTGATGCTGGTCGGAGCATTAGCCCGCAGAGTGGTTGTTTTCTGGAATTCCGTGTTTGCAAATTCCCAGTTAAGTCTAGTGTTGTGTATATTAATTTTGTGACTGACGGCGACCAGTTTCCTAAATCACATCATAACGGCCTAAGCCATTGCAGATAAAATAACAGCACGAACCATGAAGATATACACAGCGGTTTGTACCGTCTCGGCAGCCGAATCGGCACAATTTATGGAGGTCTAGGAGGTGGAAACTACGGTCTGTATCATCCCTCTAAATTCCGTAAAAATTGTGATTGAATCGTAGAATCTACACAAGTTTAATTTCCTAGTAGTATTTGTTTTATTTCCGAAATTGTAGCAATATAATTTCAGACATTACCTGTTTATAGGTATCATTAATGCATATTTAAAAAATAAATTGTTATTTTGTTTTAATACAAAATATTAAAAAATAATTAATCTTCATAAGAAAGCAGCCAGTGTTGAAAATAGATAGGTATACTCATACACTATAAAAAGAATTAAATAGAATGACTATAATAATTATTTCATCTTGCATGGTAGGTAGATAACACATAAATTATATAAAATAAGTAGGTATGTAAATTATTATACCAAAAAGCAAAAAATATATTTCTGAACTGCCAGATACTGCATTAATTCTGTAGAAATATATAATCCACTTTTCATAACATTAATTTGAAACCAGTGGCTGAATATATTTGACAGTTTTTTTTATAAAATACCTGGCGCCTAATATTTTATAACATAACGCAAGGTGTCCAAATACATGTAAATTGAAAAAAAATGGAAATTAAAAATAATCTTCCTGTCAGAACTAAGAAATCATTCAATAAAATAAAAACTTTATTGGGTGTACCGCAATCAAACATTTCATATACCTACAGAGTGACCAACTTTTAATTTCACAATAGATGTCGATAAATCATTCGAGAAATCAATTCAACAAAACTGTCCACCGCATTTATTTAAATTAAAGGTGATTTAAAATGTTTTATTGTACTTAAATCAAACCAGATTTAGTTTCACTGAAACGGACATTCACAATTTTGCTGACTGTAGGTCTGGCTCACACATTTTATTTGATTATGCTGTAAAAAGTCAATTTCAAAATAGCATCATTTGTATTACTAGTAATAAAGTAATAGTTGAGGTATAAAACAATTAGAATCCATCGACTGACAAGGTTAAAATGAACTAGAAATAACACTTAAATAATAGCCAGTGACTTTTTTAGACAGCACAGCATATCAAGATTATAAACTAATATTTTTACAGGGAATACAGTTTTATTAACACTTGATTTAATTACAGTGTACGATTAGGAACTTTAAATGCTCATACTACTAAGTAGAACGCACGTTTGTCAGATTTGTGTCCATTGGATTGCTGGGCCACGACAAAAATTTATACCACACAACCTGAATCATTACTTGCTGGAGCAAAACGTACATCAGTGTTAATTTTACCAGAGAGTGATTTGAAATTAGACAAAGAAAACATACTTTTGTGTTTCCCTGTATAAGGCATATAACTTCAGCTTTATTCAAGAAACTCAATGCAATTTATTAAACTAGAATAATTTTCCTTTAAACTATCGAAAAAATCTTCAAAAACGAGCAAAAATAATAGTTATACAAGATCAAATTTTTTACAAAATTTTAAGGTGCCCGTTTTTATGCACCTGAGTGTGTTATACAAAAATTTAATTAAGGTTAAAATAATTTTTTAGACTCGTTATAATTTTTTTTCAGTATAGAATGTAAAAAAGAAGTACAAATTTGATTTTGGCCATTTTCGTATGCAATTTATATAGAAAAAAGTAACAATTGTGTACCTACCTATTTAGCACAACATTTTGAGAGTGATTAACTCCAATAGTTTGTTGAAAACTTGCTATTGCACCCTGCATAGTAATTAAAACAATTCTATATCGTTGTATCTTAATTCTATTAGAAAATCTGTGGGTAGACTCTGTTTAAAAGAACAAGAAAAAAGTTTATATAAACATGGGTTCTGTATTAAATGCTATAGTCTTCATTTTTCGAAAACCGATCGAGATATTGATATATTGAGATTTCGTACACAATAGTGTATAGTGAAGGGCTACTTTTACATGTATAAATTTCTCTTGTAATATACTAGCATCATTGGCGTTCCTACCGTTAAATACGTTTAGCAAAAAAATTGTACGCCACTGATTTTTGTACAAACTGGTATTGCTCTCTTAAAGCCAAGTTAATTTTAACGCATCATTTTCTAGATAAAATTTAATTTATTAATCATTACAACATACTAATAATGACACTCATGAATGAAATGAAAATGAATTTTACGATATCTTTTGAACTTCTGACATATTTGTAATAAAATCTAATTTAAATTTTTAACATTAGTTATTAGTTGTTTCTCTCACCAATAGAAATTTAATGAAATTTCTACTCAGAACTTCCAGAAGTTCAAAAATTGTTTTAAGAGAGTGTCATTATTATTGCAAACGGCTTGTACATTTTTTGAATGGAAAAGAAACAGGAAATTCGAATGAAGTAAGATGTGTCTATGAAGATGTATTCTTCAAAAGAATAATTCACCATATTTACTTATTTTGTAAATAGAAAACTGTGTTATCTTTTTTTGTGTAAGTCTGACATGGAATTTATGACAAACTGACACATACCACCTAGATTATTGTTTTTTTATTAGCATTGCAAAGTTAGTCTATTGTAATAATTAATAAATACATTTTTATCTCGCAAACGGTGCGTCAGGTGGAAAAAGTCCAAGCGACACTTTTTAAGCATAATTAACTTAGCTTTAAGAGGGCTATACCAATTTGTCCTAAAATCAGTGGCGTACAATTTATGCTAGTATATTACAAAACATATTTATACACGTAAAAGTAGCTCTTTACTATATAATGTTGTGTATCAAATTTCAATATCTCGATCGGTTTTGGAGAAATGAAGACTATAGGATTTAAGGTAGAAAATTTTAAACAACCTCAAAAACGAGGCATTTCTGGACCAATGTTTATATACATTTTTTTTGTTATTTTTAAACAGAATTTGCCCCTGCATTTTCTTAAAATAATTCTGTAACACCCCGTAAGTTTAATATTACATAACGCACGTAAGCTAGACACTGGCCACATAGAAGTTTCCACAAAGAAGTATCACATAGGCGCTGATAAAGGTATTGAGCAAACCAGGTGCACGCATCCAAATATGGAACAGAATAAATTTTAAAAACCGTTAATACGTTTAGTGAAACTGCAACTTTGCGACATATCCTATAATTTATTGCAATTTTCACTTATCCTTTCAATAACCATCCATCTTTCTGACTCATTCAAAGCGCTGGTGGATGTATTGTAAGAAAAGATTAATTCATTCCTTTACAGGTTTAATCAGAACATAATAAAATATATAGATACGCCTACAAAGTATTTATATGCAATTTTTCCAGAGAAAATTCGCGTCGAAGAATCAATATAACTAGGATAGGTGCTCCATTGTGGTGCTAATGAGAGTTTCTGAATATTAAGCTTCATTATATCGTGCATTATGCTATTCTGTCAGCTTTATTGCAAAATCCTACATGACTGACACAGTTCTTCATCCATTCAAGACTGAAATATCGTTACCCGTTTAGTACAACCCATAAAGGATAATAGAAATGGGAATGTGCAGTTTCACTATTGTTTAATTTTTGCTGAAAGTGTAACACAATCTCTCTACTCGAGACAGATAATATATCGAGATTAAAATGTTCAATGTAGGGTAGACGCGCTTAAGAGTATGTATTTTACTTTTAATTTCAAATAGTATCCACATTTATTTATAACACGACAATAAAATTAGACTCCTGAAATCAGGTGTACCTACGTTTTGTATGAAATCAAAAAAAATCTGTAGAAATCAGCAAAATCATATAAATTACATGAAATCAGAAAATCTTACAAAATTTTATAAATCTAATTATTGAGAATTAATGTTAACCTCTCTTTTTTAAAGCGTTTGATTTGGTTCATTCGCGTTTGTATACAATTTGGCACTTCGTTCAGGACAAGACAACACATGAAACTGTAAGTACTTTTATAATTTTAAGCCTCAGTTGCAGTGTGACGTCACAAAGTATGCAACTCGCAATACTTTGTCAAGAAATTCAAGTCATTCAAGTGTTATTGTAATAATCATTGTAAAACTTACATTTTAACAATCAAATTAATTCTTTGAACAAAGGACATTGGCATTTGAATTATTTCTTCGTTAATAAACAGATTAAAGAGATATCACCTTAATTCTATAAAATAATGTGATTTTTTAGGTTTGCATCGACTATCGCATCTACTTCAAAGTTTTAAGTAAACTTACTTCTTACGAATGAACTTGTTCCAAAACTACAACTTCACTAGCTTCTATATATTTTTTTAGGTATTAACAATATTGTGTGAAACTAACTACTCACTGGACAAAAGCTCCAACCTGCCTTGAATTACACCCACAATATTTACCCAAATATTCCTTATTATTAGCTTTTGTAACATTTTTTACTGTATTAGAAAGGTGTTTTAAGCTAATATAAATCAAATATCCTACAATTCCTATCAATGAAGTCATATGTATGTTTGGTATCAGAGAACATATTTGTTTTATATTAGCTTAAAATACTTTTCTAATACAGTAAACAAATTCACTAGCTTCATTAGCTACAGGTTTTTCAATTTCTCATTTTTTATTGGCTAAGGTCCTTGAAATTTGTTTACAAACTCTAGAACATACTTCCTCCTGACATGTCGATCTTGATGTTGTTCATTAAATAGTTGAGCTGTTCTATTCGTACATTTATTGTTCATAAAATAAAGCGAAATAATATCTACCCTATTCACAATTAAATAAATCACAGTGTTTAATTTTCAAAAACACAGTTAAATAAACTACCAACCAACTCTTCCAAATAATACTAGAAAATAAATTTGGAATCCACTAATTTTACGTTCGTTGAGTGTGTATAGTATTCATTTCTGTTTTTTACAATTGTGTTTTTACGAAAGTGATAACAAATCGCCAAAAACCAACGCAAGAAATACTAAATTTATACCATTAGCGTACTTAACTCGAATGAGTGACATTTTTACCGTTACTAATTATTTGTACATGAATTTCAACTTTAAAATCAAAATTCTTATCAAGTATTGGGCGGAATTATAAAAGTCTAAATAGAATTGTAAGAGCTTTCAAAATAAATATTACTCAACCCCCAATGCCATTTAAATATTTTGGTGTGATGCTTAGCCTTGCTTGGGAATGAAGTGGCAGAGTCAAAAATACCAACAAAGAATGTCCCCCTTTAATCTAGAATCGACGGGTCTTAGCGTTTTTCTACAATCTGAAAATGGTTCTGTTTCGTTTTCATCTGGCCAACCTGTATAAATGTTCCACTCAAAATTTTAATCTTAACTCATTAATTCTCTTTAAATGTGGTGTTATGTGTTCACTTCTTGTCAAACAGACAAATCGCATGTAGGCATTCTGAATTCTTTGAATTTTGGAATGATTATAATTTGGAAGAAAGTGAAAGTAAACTTTTCCGCAGTACTTAACGTGAGAGTTTTAATTGATTTCAATTCAAGTGGATCACGTAAATGATACATTGATTTAAGCCGAAAGAATGATAATAATTGAGCAACTATTTTCTATTTGATATATTAGTCATCTGTCAACTTTAACTTACAAATTTAAAAATTATTATATTGATTTTGTGTTTTTTTATGTGCTTATGGTATCAAAATATAGTTGTAATTGTCAATATTATATGTTTACTGCAAATAAGTAGAACTGTTGTTTTAATTAGATAGGTAACTGATGATTTAATTAAATTTATATTAAATTCAAGAATGGACAACACGAGGGACAACATTTTATTTAATCATGTGTAATTGAATAAAAAAAAACAGAAAATATTAAGCGTTATTTCGTTGATTTTATTTTGAGTCATACCTACGTCACTTTTTCATAAGGTAGAACTTCATAAAATTTATATCTATAAATGATACTGCAGGAAACAACTACTCCGCGGACTAATGCCCCGACCGGCATTTAATTACACCTGCAGTATCTGTGTGAACAGCCAAGAACCCTTGTCGGCCACACCACCAGACATAAACCGGTTTCGGGCTTGTTAGCCCTCATCAGTATGACATAGATGAGATGACCGACAATTGAACTGGCTGTTCCTTCATATGTATGTTAACCTATTAACCGAGTGCAGATGAGATATAAGTGGTCTGCTACTTCCTGCTCTATCTGAGCGGCTCGACATATAGGAAGCGACCTTCATTACAGCAGATACTTAATCGCAGACCTCTCTCCCTGGGCGACGAGCCATTAAATCTATAAACGATACTGCAGGAAACAACTACTCCACGAACTAATGCCCCGACCAGCATTGAATTAATCACACAGATACTGCAGGTGTAAGAGCATAAGAAGTTATGAGATCGTGCCAAATTTAATTAATTTATTCTACGCCTTTGGGAAATACTAATTAAAAACCGTCATCAGCAATTAAACACTCACACCCTGTATGTCAAAAACGAAATTTTTGTATAGACTTTTCATCTTATTTTGACGTGTAGAAAACTCAGTTAAATTTATGCGTACAGGTTAGAAATCACCCTGTATTTCTCTTTCCTAGCGTCTCTTAAAAAGTTTTTCTTTTGAATAGAATTGAATTTTTTTTCTAACATTTCTCAACAGCAAATAGAAAAATAATTTTGACATATTATTAATAAGAGGCCGCGTTATCAACAACATTCTTATTTTGGCACTAAAAGAATAATGCATTTTAATAAAAATTTAACTTAAAACTTAATTCTTTTCAATTTCAAGAGGGATACAAATTTAATTTGAACATTTGAACAAATGGGTACATATACTCATTGTTTCCATCAACATTGTTTTTAACTGAGAGTAATATAGGAATAAAATTAGTAAAAATCACCATACTGTTATTGTTATTTTCCACATCTGGTTTCAGGAATTAGGTAAGCACATATTTGAAATATTATGCGTACTTAATTAAATAAGAAAAATATAGTATTTGACGTCAAACTATCATAGATGGAAATAAACAGAAACATTAAACTGTTTAAAAATTTCCAGTGCAAAATATTTGAAAAATAAAGTCAGTTATGGAAGATCAATAACTTGTTGGCAAATTCCATTCAGCATGGTGTTAGAGTATCAGTACATAATAAAACTAATTATTCTCTGAAGAAAAATCTATACGCATAGATAAATATACTGTGTGGCGATAAAGTCTGGGAATCTTTGACCTATTCTTGTTGTTCTTATGCAAAACTCTGTAAAAGCAAATCTGCTATAAAAATTCCGGAGCCCGCATATATATATATATACGTTGATCTCGGTTCTCATTGATGGTACTATGACTGCTACGAAAACCCATAGTAGATAACGAAAATAAATGAGGGGCTAAGTTTAGCTAAAGTTAATACGAATTATATACCTCAGAAAAAATATTAGGGATTTCGAAAATTCACTTCGAGTCTTTACTTTATTATTTCTGTTTTTTGTGATTTTCAATGAATGCAATGGCATGCTCAGATAGTTATGAGATAATTTTCGTTAACTCCTAGAAGATAAATCTGTATTGCCAACTGTTAATAGTCATTGACAAAATTGTTGATCATTTTGATAATAATACTGCTACTCATTTAACATATCTATGGAAGCAGATAAACAAATTTTAAACTGTCAAAATTGACTTACTTTTAATACATTTGCAATTGTTGAGAACGAAAACGAGAGTTTTTCGAATCGTCAGATAATACGGAAGTGCGCGATAGTGATGTGATCTTTGTTATTTTTTTACTTATCTGCTTTTTCCCCTTAACTGATCCTTTTGGTACAAGGGTTTATTCAATTAATGTTTATTTTATTTAAGAAGTGAGGCAAAATACCCAATTAAATTATAGAAAAAATAAATAGCGATTGTCGATAAACGAGGGTGCTCGAAAATCCAGCAAAATTTTATGAACACCATTTATAGATCTATGCAGGTCATAATTGTACACCGACCGACTCGACCTGCCCTGACGATCTTTGCTGGTGGCGGTACGTGTTGGTGCTGGTCTAATGTGCATTTCTCCATTAAATAAGATGAGTACCTTCAAGAACAAGCTTTTCTGGTTCATGCTGTGCTGATCCGTGCAGGTATAATGTACGCGATCTTTAACACAGCAGTTTCTTTGCAGTGCAACATATAAATAAATGTGTAAAAATTAACCTACTTAATCCAATTTGAATCTCGATTAATACAGAACTTTGTTCTTTTATGTTAAAACTCCTCCAACGATGTATAGCTGTGTCATGTGAAACACAAACATATTTACTGAAATTTTCCACTAAAATGATCAAATAGTTTCAAAATATAAAGAATATCCAAAATTATTTTTAAAGTTTTACATTCTAAATGAAAATAATAGCTATTTATGATATGCGTGTTAAAAGTAAGATTTTATTTTGTGAGTGAAGATGATTAAAAAACGAGCGTAGTGAGTTTTTTAACTTCCCGAACAAAATAAAATCACTTTTAACACGTATATCATACACTATTTTTTCTACAAAACAATCGGAAGAACTTTAAACTCAATAAAAATAAGAAATCAAAAAATACCACACAGATCGCAATGTTTATGAACCAAAATTTTCGTAACAATCAGTGTTGTTGTTAGTTATGGAAAAAACGCAAAAATATTTTCTAGTAATATTATAAGTATAATGAATAATCTCGATGCTCGATGAGCGTAACGAATCCATCCCTGCGGAAATCGAAGAAGCCGCCAGTCGAGCAACATTGGAATTATTGCCGACGAAATCAAAGGAACAGTACGAAATCGCTTTTAGACGCTTTTCGGAATGGTGCAACATTAAAAAGGTCCCTGGAAAATGTAACGAAAGTGTTTTACTGGCATATTTTGAGGAAAAAGTCAAGATATGGAAATCGTCAACGCTGTGGTCACATTATTCCATGATCAAACCTATGTTAAAAATAAAGCAAGATCAAGATATAAGCAAACATTATAAACTTATTGCTTTTTTAAAACGGAAGGGTGAAGGATATCAAACAAAAAAGTCAAAAGTTTTGACGAAGACGCATATCGACAAATTTCTCACAGAAGCAGAAGACGAAAAGTATCTGATGATGAAAGTCGCAGCAATAGTGGGTGTCTTCGGGGCGTGTCGCCGGGAGGAATTGTGTCAGATGACCATCGACAATATCGAATATTTGGGCACTTCGGTTGTTGTGACCATACCAGATACTAAAACGAAAGTGCCTCGGACTTTCAGTGTTGTTGGTGAATTCTATTTAAACTTTTTTAGAAAGTATATGGCACTCTGGCCATCCAACGCTGACCATAGACGACTTTCTCTTAAATATATGAAGAATAAATGTGTGAAGAATCCATTCGGTATTAACATGTTTGGAAAAATGCCTGCCGACATTGCAGAGTTCTTGAATCTACCAAATCCTCAACTCTACACCGGACACTGTTTTCGTCGTTCATCGGCGACATTGTTAGCAGATTCTGGTGCAAATCTTACTACCATCAAGAGACATGGAGGATGGAGGATGTAGCTGAAGCCTACATTGAAAATTCACTGGAACAGAAGAAGGAAATTGCCTGCCAAATACTTCCTACTGCTGCAACTACTAGCAAGACCACCAGTACTACCAGTAGTATTTCTACAGAAAATAGATGTGTCACACATGTTGACAGTAAAACCAACTTAAGTATGATGACTCCGCAGGGAAATACAATTTCAAATTGTTCTAATTTTACTATAAATGTTAATAGTAATAACTAGTTAAAATGTTGGTTTGTACTTATTTAAAATAAAAAGTTGTTCATGTGTTTGTTAAAACGTTTTATTAATTTTCAAAACCAAATTTAAATAAACTTTGATTTACTTTTAACACTAGTGTTAAAAGTAACTTACTTTTAACACGCGTGTCAAAAAATGACATTTTTAACATCAAAAATGACAATTAAAAAGCCCACTTTTAACAGTTTTGTAGAAAAACATTTTTTTATATCAATTAGTGTTGGCTGAGAACAGAAATCCAAATTTGGAAAAACCTTGTGTTATCTTGCAAGATAAGAGTTTCTTTAAAGACTTGTTCTTGTTTGATTTTGTAAGATCAAGTCTTGTCTTGCGAGAGTTTCACAAACTAGCTGTTTTTTGTCATCCAAGCACCACTTTTTAAATCAGTGGAAGATCAAAGTGTAGGTACAATCTACTGGAATCTAATATAATCACCTAAGGGTTTCTTATTAAGTAATTAAAACAGTAAATTAAATTTTGCCTCCCAAAACAGGTAGGTAGATTCATTAACAAATTTAATTGATACTTTCAATAGTAAGAATATTTTCGAAAACAAGTCGCCAATTAAGCCCGGGTGATAATAAATTCACAAAAACACGCGTTTTACATCCTACCAACATAAATAAACGTAATTTATCCTTAATTAAACCGCAGACAAACCGAATAAAATACATTCAAAATGTCTGTTAGAAGAATATAAAGTTACGGTCTTTTAGATATTTCCCGACAAAATGAAAGTTACTATCATTTTACGGTGTAAGTTTACGACATTATAATGCGTCCTCGGACAGTATCTGACTAACAACTATAAGCGCTGACTACCATGAAATATTTTAAGCTAATTAGAATATTAGACATTGTGTTATATGCCGGCGCCTCGGGAATTCGGCTAATCAGAATTCATATTAAAAATTGTATGCTAATTATAAAAATCGTAAAAAGGAAAAAACGTCTTTGGTAGGCGGCCGAAAAGGTATGCGGTATATTTTAAATACATTAATAGGCAAATTATTATTAATGGCTGTGTTTCCAGTCCCAATTCAATTAATATTTTCCTATAAATTGGAATTAAAATAAGATTATGAGATAAATAATGGGGTAAGTCCATAAATGCAAAATTTAATTGCTTTTTATGCAGTATGTTAAGTTAAATTCAAATTTAGTATAAGACCTAGTTATTTTATATGATAAATTTTCGATTTTAGCAGTTTTAAATAAGTTTTGGTAATAGGTTGGTCGTTAGTCTATGAATTAATGTGTCTCTAAATAGTTGTACCTTCCAAAAGAAAAAAAAAATCAATTCGAGACGTCTAACTCCATCATAATTTTTTTACTGTATTAGAAAGGTATTTTAAGCTAATATAAATCAAGTCTTGTACAATTCCTATCAATGAAGTCATATGTATGCTCTCTGATAGCAAACATCTAGTTATGCTAATGAACAATTCCACAGACAATTTTAATTTATTGGTATAATAATTTTTATAGTTAGATATTTGACTCAACTTAAAGGAGGCCACATGAAGAAGAAATCCTAAAAATGTAGAAATATGTCAGATCTCATCTATTGTGGGTGAATTTTCGAGTTCGCACAGTTTCAAAAGTGAACTTAGATATTTATAGAATGTCTTCATTAAACCAGGTTAGTTAATTTAATTAGATTAATTTTTTTAGCCAATTATTGAATAGAGCTTTGTCTGTGGAATTGTTCATTAGCATACCTAGATGTTTGGTATCAGAGAACATACATATAACTTAATTGATAGGAACTGTAGGAGATCTGATTTATATTAGCTTAAAATACCTTTCTAATACAGTAAAAAATGTTACAAAAGCTAATAATAAAAAATATATGGATAGATATTGTGGATGCAATTCAACGCTGGTACGCCCCGACCAGCGTTGAATTCCGCAAAGTAGTTAGTTTCACACAATATTGTCAATACCTAAATATATATAAAAAACGATTTCATCAAAGTTACTGTAAATCTTCGGAAAGCTCAGAGGCACCTAAATTTTGATCTTGGAGTTCATGCAGTTTAAACAACATTTATTATTCACAATTGTTATTAGTAATTTTGTTATTCAAATATGATTATTTGACTTCCGTGTTATTTTATAGGTTTTAAATATTTCATAAGTAAATTTTAAGGCAAGTATTTATGTATATAGATTATGACTATGAAGTTATTCCTTGTAGAATATATTTCTTATTTAAGTGCTAACAAAAACTCGTATATCAGAAGAGGAGGCAGTTTTTAACGCTGATCATGTGGTACTACGTGTTAAAATTGGGCAAAGTGGCTTAGATTTAGAAATTTACTCACTATGTGTGTGTTTTTTTCTTTTTCTCTGAAGCGAATATCTATAAGATAAACAATAATTAAGTGAACTGTATTCTGGAGTTGAACAGTTACAATGCAATATACTTAACTGTCTGGAAAATATAGTTTCATCATTTCAGAATCAGTGAAAATTTTATTGAATAAGAACTGTACATTAGCAATTATACATACATACATAAAAAAGTAAAATTACCGAAGTGATCATGTTTCTTAAAATTATAGGAGCAGCATACATGTATTTTGACACAAATTTTCCAATTTTAAGAATTAATATTCATGCTTTCCTTGCATCTGTAAGTTCTCGTTTTCCAGACTTTGCTATCCAGTAAATTTTATATCTACCAGCTGGCGGAAAGGAATGAGAACTTAATTCTGCATTTTTCTTAGACCATGAAGAGCATCCATAAACTGTACAATAATAGTTCGACACTTTCTTCTTTTTGTTCATAAGTTGAAGCTGAAGTTTTAATATACACTATTTTCTTAAACTAACTAGTGTACATAAAAGCAAACACTAAAATATTCATACACAATATCTCATAATTTCAGCTACAGCAATAAACCACACACACGTAAGAAAAATGTTTTTACGGGTTCCGCTAGTATGACTTGTCACCACCAGAGGACGAGTTCTTAGCTGCATTCACTTACATTCAGCTTCTAAGCTGAATAGGTACATTTTCTAAAATCACTTATTCTAACTAAAGGTGTAAAAAATATACCTAACCAAGTTTTTTAAAAGAAAGAAAAATAAATCAACGCTAAGAAAATAATTTTGCGCAATGTTTCAGCTGAAATTTGCTCAATTTCTTTACGAATATTTGAAGTTTTATAACGTCTGAGCGGCTATTAATATAGACTTGACTTTTCAAATGTCCCCACGAGAAAATCTGAAGGCGTCAAATCAGGGGAATGAGGCGGCCACACAATATCTCCATTTTTAGAGAGCAGCCTGGCAGGGAAAATGTCTAAAAAACGACCGTTTAACGCGCTGTGTGGCATGTAGCGCCATCCTGCTAGAACTAAAAGTTTTCTATGCCATGTTCTTCCTATTAGGTTTACATAAATTCACGTATCATTGTTAGATACTGTTCCTCAATTGTTAACAATAACTGCATCTTTCAGAAATAAGGGTCCAATGATTCGTTCGAACCATATGGCCTATATGTATATAATTAATAACCCTGTACCTTTTGCAAAAGAAGGCAAAGAAAAATGAATCAGATATATAGTGATTTTCAGGGTTGTTATGCCGTGACTTCAGTAACTGATCTCAGTTGCGGCTAAGTTTTTGCGGAGTCGCCACTGAAGATGCCGATAGTGAAGATCGGCTAAACATTTGGAAGCATAGGATGCGATCAGTTACAAAGGCAGCTATGGGACGTTTGAAACCTTCTAACTTTGATAACATTATAAGTGTACCATTTGCAGACAATTTCAAATAACCATACTGACTATGATCTGGATCTGGTATAATTAGTACCATACCATCAGTTGCTCTGAAGATGCCGCTAGATTGGCCACCTATACTATAGAAGAGGAAAATTAAATGCGCAGGATACAGATTAAAGGAAGTGATTATTAATAAGTCAAAAGCTGGCATCATAAGACGCAATAAGTTGCTTTAGGATATGGAATGGATAACAGCGGATGTTTTACCTATGCTAATTAATTATTTTATAGAATGAGTTTTTCAAAAATCACAGAACAGATTAGTTTTGATTCTGAAAAGTAGCGTTTGAAATAGTCTTCTATAAGAACATGTTTACTTTTTAACAAATCTTGTGATTAATATTTGAGAAATTCTATAACCTTTTACAAAAGCAAAAGGAAACAAAATCAGCTCAGTAAAATAACGTTTCCTAAAACTAGTTTGACATTTATAAACATGCCTATAAACAATGCTTGAAGCATTTTTAGTCTAATCCTACTAAATAAATACTTTTCCCAAGCTTATTGTGTATGAAGTTACTGCTGTGTCAAATTTTAAATAAAACACTGTTTATAATATTAAAAACGTTACAATAGTTCGAAAGAAAAAAAATATTGAATTAAGAGTTGTGGTATGAATATTAAATATCCTGGTTCGTACTTACATAAGTAAACAAATTTCATAAATTTGTTTATTAAATATGTGGTTCCATAACAGTCATACTAATAAATCAAGTATGAGTGTTGCGTTTCCTAAATAAAAGTTGACTAACTTTAGAACATTTAAACATCTTTATGTACGCAGAAAACTGAAATTTCTAAATCACAAAAATATTACTTTCGTGTGACACAATAGATTACTAATGTTTTACATAATTTACATCGACGTAAAATCTTAACATTAACACATTAACTTCTTAACTATAACCTGACAGATATAAATACATTATTGCCTTAATATTCACTAAATACAGAAGCGTAGGAAGGTAGCATTGAGAACACTGGTTTCTACGAGTTTGTCAACATAGCTAAATAAGATCTAAAAGTAATCCTTCCTTAAAAATTCCAGAAGCTATCAATAAATAATGATTATAAGCTAATAAACATAAAAGAGCTTACAAAGGCCCACCATTTGGTGGTATTCATTTGTTATTCTTCTTGTATACCCAAAAGCATCAAGTGAATATTGTACCTTTATAAGAAAAAGTGGTTTTAATTTTGTTCTCTATAATACATGTATTTATGACTGGAAAGCAGAGCTGACAATTTTATTATACACTTATTATTATATAATATATATATATATATATATATATATATATATATATATATATATATATATTGCTTTTATAAAATACAATATATCTGAATTTTTATTATATTAAAATTTTTATATTTATATACATAAGCATACAAAAACAGAAATATCACTTTATTTACTTTAAAAAAAACTCTATGAAACGCTACGATAATCAAATACCTAATTTTCACTAATGAAAGAAAATTATATAGTAGTCGCATATTGCCAAATTTGTTTGTTATAGTTAACATTTATATAGTTCTAATATAAAATAATATGTTAAAGATCGCGCACATTATGCTTGCATGGAGCAGCACTGACCTGCAAAGTTTGCTTATGAAGGTTTCTATGTTATTTAATGGATCATCATACACTAGACCAGTACCTGCAAGGACATCACCTGCAACGACCGTCACTGCAGGTCGTATTTGTGGCCTGCAACGCAAGTTCTGTTCCCACAAAAGTCAGGGATTGGTTTCAAACTGTTAGAAATATTTGACCAGTTAAGTTATGAATGAGTGGCTGAACTGTCGGACACTCTCGCTTATCAATAAATTCTATTTACTTACCTTAAACAAACTGCAAGTCTTTCATCAGGTAACATTGCTTTGCAAAATCTTGTGCTTTGGTGGTGTAGGCGAGGACCATCCAGCTTATTTTTTTGTGACATTCGGAAATACTGAAAACAGCTTTCTTTTTTTATTACTAACCCAAAACCTCATCATTTTCCTGGATTTTTTTCCTCTCTTCCTCTTCATACAACATCGTTAAAACGATAAAAATTTGTTCTTCCGAGCTACGCTTAACTACTACTTAAAAACTTCACCACTGCAACGTCTGTTTTTATCCGGGATCATTGTCAAGGTGGTCCCTTCCATCATATGACAGGTGATATGTTGCTCTGTTAAAGAAAACGCGTGACAAATAGGATTTATGTCATGACAAGTGGAATATGATGAGTATATTATTATCTCGCCATCTGACAGAGATAATTTCATGGTATCTGTCAATAATAGAAACATCATCTATTCCATTTATTCATGGAATTCTTTGTCAGGGTAGTGTTCGTAAATAGCTTTAGAGAAAAGTCTAAAGATTGTAAATAAATCAGGTTCATCCAGTTTATCTTCTCACTAATACAAATTTTCTGAGGAGTAGATAGGAGGAGGAGTAGATTCTGCAATTTGAATTTTACAATAAATTTCATTTTCTTTTCGGAGGACAAAGATACTCGTTTCTTTAGTTTTGTTTTCGGTTACTATTCTCTTCCATAGCTACTGTACCGATTCTGAGGTAGATTTTTTTATTTCGACAATGGATTGGAATTGACGACGGTTCAAATTGTCCACTGATCCTTCATCACCTTCAGCTGAGTTTTCGTCTGTTAGAATAGCAATATTCGGAGGTTCAAAAAAAGCGTTAGCGTTGCATATGTACAAGTATGTATGCATATACATAACGTGAAAAGTGTAACGTCATCAAATATCTCTAGCATTTTAATTTCATTAATTTTATACTACTATCTTGCAGAAACGACATTTGGCTTTGGTGATATGCCATACATAACCAAATTTACTAGAAAAAAAAAAGAAGTAAAAATATTTGAGTCGAATATCATCATCTGTAGTTTCTTCTTTTATTGTTCTGACTGTAGCTCAAATAAAAACCTTGTACAATAACAAACTTTATGTTGTCGCTACACTTTTTGAAGTTTAACTATCTACTGAAAAAATTATAAAGTTTACACTTACGAAAGTAAGATATAGATACCTGCAGGTCATATTGGGATTTGTTACAGTAAAAGAAAATTTTATATATCTTATTGATCGTTATCAGGTTATTTCTTTCTTGATTGGTCCAAATTAGTAATAGTTGCATGGTGACATGCATAGGGAGGATGTTTAATTGTTTGCCAATGGGTTTTCTCCAGTTTTTCTTCAATTTCTTCAAACTGTACACCGCTCGTGAAGGAATTTAATGAGTAGTAAGCCTCTGCAGTCCCCAAAAACAACGAAAGTCAAAACTTTCCTTACAGGGAGACAAATTCTGGCTTCCGAGGTGATGCTTCTCCAGATTGTCGGCATTCGATGCTTGTTTATTTTGACTGATAATATAATGATGCGTTCAAGTTTTATCGCAAATGGTAAGATGACTTATAAAATCACCTCTCTCTGTTCGATAACGCGTTAAGTTTTTCACAACCTGTAAGATAGTTTGTTTTCTGGTTTTCCGTCAGGAACCCTTCTTGCTGAAACTTTTCGGTATCCCAAGTCATTGGAAATGATTGATTGAACACTTCTGATGGTATTCCGACCTCTGCCGCAATTTGCTATACTTTTCTGTCCTGGTCAATCTTCAATCAGATTACGCATCACGCGAATGTTTGTCTCATTGATGTTTGTCCGGAACCGTCACGTTAATTCTTGGCCACTTGCAAATTTAATATGCCATAGACTTGGGACTTCGCATGGATTTAGTCGACATACTCCGGCAGGTTTAAGACCTCCCGTTAAAATAATTTAATACCTAATAATATGTTTCTGAACGGACTTCTCTCATATATGGTTCTACTGACAGTGAATTGGCCTTGGCGAGCGACGTCGATAGATTTCCTTTCTCACATGCCCACCTAATTCACACTATTTTATAATTACGTGCAAATATTTTAAGGGGATATGCAGTCTACACGCTACATCTAGCAGCCATGCGCTATGCCAAACTTAAAAAAGCCACAGACATAAAGCGCTCTACATGCAGTAGATACCATTAACAGCTGTCGACTTCTATCGCGTTCGGCGAGAAACGATATTTTGCATTATGATGTAGCTTCTCTACACCACGTACTCATAGTCCCTTCTGTGGCGTTAGACAGACTAAAACTAAAGTTATTCGTCAGATACCCTATCTATGGCATACTGATAAGAGCTAATAAGCTCAGAACCGGTATATATCTGATGTGCTTCTGACAAATGCTACTCTTGACTCTAGCTGTTTGCTATAGGTTTTTCAGGTGTAATACAGGGCTGGTCGAGGCGTTAGCCCGCAGAATAGTTGCTGGAATTCCATCTTTGCAAAATTTTAAGTAAGTGGTTAGAAGGTCTGTCCAATATTTTTTTCGATTAGAGCCCCCCTCCCCTACGAAAATATTCAAAACACAAAACTGACAAAAACTATTTTTTCACGCAAACGGTTAAACTTAGAAATGTTAGTACACATTAACATCTTTTTTCTAGTTCAGGACAATCGCCTACTACGTTTTTAGTAATTGTTGATATTAAAATCGATAGGAAAAAATAATTTATTTTTTTGCTCGTAAACTACTAAGTATACGAAAAACTGAGAAGAGTGAAAAAAAGAAGAAAGTTCCGGTAAACAAAAACAAGGGGTACTAATGTATTTCATTCAAAGACAGAAAAAAGAAGACTATCATAAAATATCATTCAGTTGTTAACGTGTACCAAAGTTTTGATCGTTTTCGTGGAAAAAAATGAAAGCTCGGCAAAAAGATAGCAGAATCTATTGTTCCAATAGTCACTAAGCCGCAAAAAAGTTCTTCCAAAAAAGCATGATGTACCGTATGTTGCGCCCTCTACTAGTGACGTGAAAATTTGTATATTTGGATTTTTTTTAATATTTAAAAATATTTATATATCAAATATCGAAAATAAAATTTTAACTTGGACACCCTGAGTCTTTTCCACGTTTGGCTAAGGTAAGTTTGGCTACATCGCATTATTTTATCGTCAGGAATGTCTCGTTAATTTCGGGACACTGTGTATCGGTCCTTCTTATAGTTATAAAAAGATATACATTTTTTTGCTAGTGAGTGGAGTATGACTGATAGGTAGTTAAAAATTGAAATAATAACTTCTTAATCCAATATGTTGTATTTGCACGTTTGATTAAAAGTAAGTTCTCAGTAATTACAATAGATTTAGATTACAAATAATTTCCGGAACGTGATTGACTTGTCCTTAGATATCTAGACAGTATCGGACATTACAGTTATACATAAAAGGTTAAGCACAGGCTTAATTGAAGCAGTTTATCAATAACTCACGTGAAATTGATTCTAAGTGTATACGTTTTCAATTACATCAACCGCATTCTGATTCCTGTTTAAAAATGTATGAAGCAGATAATTGTAGGTTCAGATTACCATTAAAAATTGCCAATTCACCTGACCGAACAACTCATGTAAAGAATACATTATGTCGCTCCAAAAAGTGTTCTACTATAATGAAATATATGATAGTGTTAGTGGTTAACCAAGGACTGATCTACTTAAAATACTGGAATAGAAAAACAAATTTTCACAAAAATTATAATACTAATGGAATATCAGTTCCTGGTCAAGGAGCAACAATTTTAATTAAGAATATATTAATTAATAAATTACAATGTACAATTATAGGTACTGGTTAATTCACATAAAATATACCAGCCCGATAGCTTGATAACGGAAACAGATTTTTTATTTTGTAAAGACTGGTTGACAAATACAAATGAACTTAAAAGAAAATAAATATTGGTGTGTGCTAATAGAAAATCGTTTAACAGATTGAGCGCTCTATCAAATGGTAATTACTTTTCACTCAGTATCTCGTCAATGAACCAAGATAAAAACATGCGTTTTTTTCTTAATACACTACAAATTATATTTTACGTCGACTCTGTTTTTTAAATATAAAAAATGCAAAATTTAATTTTACCACTTTTATCAAAGTTAACTACAAACTATCTTGCGATGTACACAAATAGAATTTGAGGTAACAACTACTCTGCGGCCTGCGGGCTAATGCCTCGACTATCACTTGAAATACATATAGCAAACATTCAAAATCATTCGTCTGTGACACATCTGACATATACCGGATTCGAGCTTGTTAGCTCTCATCGGTATGCCATAGGGTCAGGCAAAAAATCTGTCGATGGATCTCTAGCTGTTCCTGTCTGTCACATCCAACAGAAATGAACCTGAGTAGTGATTTAACACATATAGCCCTGGTGCGGCAATATCCTTGATTGGATAAATGACCTTGGATGTGCGGGTCGAGAGGGACTATCTCTTTACCCACATCATCGCTGTAGGCCCGGACGCCACGTAGAGGTGGGTTCCTTTCTCCCGTCAGCTTCGACCGCTGTTTTGGCCGATGTCGGCGGCTTGGGAACTTTCTCCTGTCCTGGTAAGGGCTTATCTTCTGGCGTTCTTTTACCTTCTCTTCTTTCTTCGCCGACACGTCTAACCCCCGAGTATAGTCATGTTTGGCTACGGTCGGATAGTGATTTGAGTGAGGACGGATAGACACATTAGATGTCCTATCATCCAGCGTAAGGTAACGGAGTTCGCCGCGGCTGGGTAGGGTAGAGGCAAGTAAATGTCTCTTCTGGTACTATTCTTGATCCTGCCGGTCCTCAAACAGAAGAAATGTCTCAACTTACCCAGCGTCCACCTGTACCTGGCAACCGCATCTGGTCGGTAGTGCGAAGAAGGTCCTCCACTCGCGCTTTCATAACTTTCCTCACCAGAGCTAGCGTAAATCTCAGATTCCGACGAATGTCGCTATTACGGACGTGCTATGGGGCCCCCGTCACGCAACGCAGGGCGACATTCTGGACGGCTTGCACTCGGTCAAGGTGCGACTTCACTGCGTATCCCTATAGCGCTCCAGCGTACGTCAACTGTGGCTGCAAAATAGTTGCTATCAAGCTTACCTTGTCTCTAAGACAAACCTGCTTTTGCGAACCATATAGTTGACGTACGGCTTCCAAGTCAGTGTCCTATCTAGGGTCACCTCCAGATAAGACCTGTATCTACGGGAAAACAGAATATCTGTGCTCTTCTCCGGGTTGGCTACTTTTCACCGGTTGCACCAGTCTTCCAGTCGGCTGACAGCTCTCTGGAGATACTTCGCCGTCATCTCAGGGTTCAGAGAACGGGCCACGATGGCGGTGTCATCGACGTAGAGGCACATGGTCGTGCACTCCGTCCTAGGTAAATCCGCAGTCAAGATGTTAAACATGCGTGGTGACAGCACGGCGCTTTGGGGACCGCCTACCTCAATGGGTCGATAGGTGGACAAGGCCCCGTCCACTTTCGCTCGCAACTCTCTGTCTCTTAGGAAGGACGCCATCAACTTGACAAGGCCGACAAATTAGCAAAAGTCGAGCATCTTAGTAAAAAGCCCATCGTGTCAGACCCTGTCGAAGGCTTTGGCGACGTCGAAGAAGACTGCTCCTGTCGATTCTCTGGCGTTGAAACTTGCGGAAACAAGTTCTACTAACCTGAGCATCTGCTCCTACGTCGAGTGGCCGTGGCGTCGCGGTACGCGAATAGCTCATGCGGAAGGCCTTGCAATTTTGCCGTGGTTTTGTGCAGCCTGCCCAGGATTTACCTCTTAACTACTTTACCCATCATCGGCAGGAGACTGATGGGCCTATAACTAAAGGGGAACGTTAAATTCTTACCTGGTTTACGGATGGAGATCACGTTGGCTTTGTTCAATCTGCTGGGAAATATGCGTAACTTGAGGATGGCATGTAGATGTTCAGCAGGGTCATAACTCCCTTGTGGGGGAGTTTCCTGAGAATTATGTTCACTATTCCGTCGCAATCGGGCGCTTTGTGGGGGTTTTAATTAACGCAGAATTTCCTTCACTTCTTCCGGCGTCGCAGGTTTGATCGATTTAGCTGGTTGGCGGCCTGCTTATCGCTCGGATGAGCCGTCCTCGTGGCACGTCGTTTGACCGCGCGTCCCTGCCTATTTAGCTCCTTCAACGTAAAAGGTAACTCACCTTCATAGTCCGCTTGTCTCCTTTTCATCCCCTCGATGGTACTGGCTTCCAGGGCGATATAAATTTTCATCTCAAGACTGCCTCGAGGTCCACGGTGACGACTGTATTCTCATCGCGACGCTTCTATCCTATTTCAAGTAGGATAGGCGATTGGTTTGTAGACTCCTCGTGGTGCGTCGTCAGTTCGGTTATTAAACACGTCTGGTTTGCCAATTTCTCCATGAAAGGTGGATTTCATCGGGTTTGTACGCGAATACGTCATCATAGTTCAGCACCCTACCGCGCGTGGTGGTAGTATTGCTATTGCACTCTGGTGACTTCGCATTAAAGTCACCGACAGCCACCGTCTGCGGTCAGGTCCCCAAAACTGTCTATAGGTCCTGGTTCAAGAGCGGTCGAGAGTATAGCCTATAAACAACTGGGGAACCTCATGGGAAATTGTCTGTGGTATAGCCCTGGCTGCTGTCTGCTCGATCTTTGTCATATCCGGCGGGAGGTCAAGAAGGTTTCACAAAAACTGCTTTAATACAGTTGATAGTAAATAATACTACCATAATATCTCCGTTTTGGTAATGATAACTAAAAGTGTTGTGTTAATATAATCTTAAATATTATTGCTTTGCACTATACCCGCATTTTAAATTTTACATTTACTGCAAAATACAACAAATTTTTTTACAAAAGTTATGTTAAAATTTACAAACTGTCAGCTAAACTCGCGTGAATATCTAGATCATTTGTGGCAGAGCGTAATTCTGTCACGTACCATTACAAACCTCGCTCTGGAACATCCCGTGCTTTACGCGTACTTCGAAGTCTTCGTGTGTGATTGGGTATTTCGTCCAAGTAGCTCGTAAAATAAAGTTGCTTCTTTATTGCGAATTTCCACAAAGCAGATTCATAACACTGAAACATATTGTTGCAATTATCTGAAACTGCAACAATATTTTTTAATTTTAGACCATATTGAATTGTATAAGGTGTAGATCGTAAATGTTTCGAGGTCTCTGATGTTACACGACCACCCATACATTTTATACTGATTTTATTCACAACTCCTTTTATTGCAAACTATATGATGCAATTTTAGGAAAAGATTAAGTGAAATGTCATAATGCTGTTTTACAGTCGCATAAAGTGAAGTAATGCAATAATTATTTATTTGCCTCCACTATTAATGTTAATAAAAATTGATATAAACAATAAAATAATGAACGGGCAGTGAACTGCGTGAACTAAATTGATTGCATATAACCCAACCAACTTCTTAAACATAAGTTCGTTTAAAAATATAACTAATAAGTACATTACATTAACCAATGGCTCCTTATTCCTATAAACTAACAGTTCGAGATGTAATGGAGTGTTTATATAGGTCATGACTCATTTTACAGGATTACAGTGTTATAAAAAAACAACATTTTTCAGTATATGCTAATGTGGATTAAAGAAACATCATGTTCCCTCATTTAGATTTTAAAGTACTTCTCACTAAATAAATGCTTAAGCTTAAAACTTTAGTTTGTGTTTGTAGGTGTCCTGTCATCCTTTATGCAAGATAATAAATTTAAATGATTTATGACTTATTTGTGTGTTATGTAAAATAACTGTACCTATATTAAGAGCTATTTCATTCTTGAGACTGTTGTACAATAAGTGGTATTTAATTAGTAAAATTTTATGGTAATCTTTCTGTCATCCCCCTCACTTTCACCTCGTTTTATGTTGGAAGTAACTGTACCTCTTTATTATAAAAAAGGTTTATAAGTTTTCAAAGAAACATCTAGGTAAGGTGTGATAAAGTCTGCTTCACATGTCCCGTTTTAGAATGTTCTCTGTTACAATTTCCCAACAAAAATAGTATTTTTTTATAATTGACTTTAAGGAACTACTTTCCTTCAGTTTTAGAAAAACCAATTCAACGTTGCATAAACAGAAAGAACTAGCATATGAACATCATATTTATCAGAATCTCTTTTAGAATATGTTTTCTTTAAATTTATAATTTATTTAAGCATTTTATTCTTGAATGTCTTATATAGGGTCAGACAAAATTAAATACCTAATTTAAAACTTAAACAAAATGCAGCGCTGGTCAACAGAATATGGTGCTTTTTGTGTTCAGCTTGGATTCATAAATGTAGAAAACAGAACAAAAAGTCAAGTGACCAAGGCCTGACTGCAATCCACTTAACGAAGAAATGGCAAAAAATGCAATCATTGCAAAAATTTCTGAAAAAGATGAATTTTACCTGCATAAGATTGCAATAGTTGAGCAAATACATTATCAAAATAATGAATTTTGTCGCCTTGTTCATAACAACCATCAAGATAATGAAAACAATATTTTTCTCCAACAAATCTATGACAATTTTTGACTTCCAGGAGTCTCTAAGGTTAACATTTTCCTTACTGACAAAAAAATGGTATCTTAACAACAAGTATTTAATCAAGTTTTAATTTAGAAAACTTTACTCAGCAATATTTACAATAATTTTTGTTCATCCATATTGACATTAAATACACAGTTTGCACAAATATTAAAATTAAATAAACCACTGAAACTGCCACTACTCTCATTCTTGGAGAAATTATCAAAGCAGTTCAACAATTTTTCATTAATAGTTATATAATTTTCAGATGTTGTGAAATCAGAAATGGCGACGGTGATTGTTATCATTACCATTATAAGCTTCCAGTATTCTTTTCGCAATATTTTCTTTATTTAAAAGTGAGTCTTCAATGTAGCCTTTCGCTATAGTGCTCGATCTCCATCCTCCGTGTCTTTTAATAAGTGAGATCACCACTGCCGTCAACTAAAAGGATAACAGACGCTCGTCGTAATACGTAGTCACTGTACTATTTCCAGTTGTCCATCTTCAAAAACTTCTTGCGAGACGGCACTGATTTTATGATTACTAACTACCATGCGATGAGACTTTCCACTAACATATCTGGGAAATAATCGACGTTCTACCAATCCGGCCTGACGCAAAGCAACATATTTTCGATAAAAACTTACATAATTGTCTCCCAGCATAGTAAAAGGACGTGGTCTTTTTATTTTGGTATTGAGATTTTTTTTAAATAAGGCGGATTTCACATCTTCAGCATTATCAGTTGTTAAATTAACTAATTCAGCAGAACGGCATGCGCCTGCAATCTCCAATATTAGGACCACCTATAAAGAAGATTTTAAAAAATGTTGTTCATTTATTTTTAAAGCGTTTACTATCATTAAATTTAAATTATCAGTTTCACTATTCAAAGAGCAATCAACTTGCTCCTTTGTAAGTACTCGCGATTTTGTGTCTTGAGAAAAGCATGACACTCTGAATATTTGCTTATAATAATCCCCTTCTTTATATTCAACGTTGACCGCAACATTGACTACTGTGACCGAAACGTTAACGGCTTCATTTTATTTACTAAGTTTGAGAAATACGCCATCAATACATCTTCTGAATACAACTTAATGTTTTTTTCTTTGCGCCAATCCATAAAACGTTAGAAGACAGTTTCCTAAATTTCTCGAGATTGCTTTGGCAGAAGATTCAAAGAAATATTTTTTGCAAACTCCAGTATCTTCTCAGGTACACCTAAATCTTCATGAGATTCCATTCCAGTTACTGACTTTTCATCAAACTGATAATAATTGATTGAATAAAAAATTTACTGGGCACAATAGTGACACTTTCAATCCTAAAATAACAACATACTGTTTCATAGGTGACGGTAATACCTTATTTTTTGAAGGAAATGGTCAGACGGTACGGGTTTCTACTGCAAGCTACGTTCAAATGAAGCATAGATTGTTTTTATCGTAAATTGAAAATGAAATTGGATATTACTGGTTCCAACAGGATGGTGTAGCAAGTCATATGATAAAAATAAGTATGATTCTGGTTGAATTCTAGGAATGGTACCTCCACCAGACCTCTGAGGTTATTTAAAACATAAAGCACTTCGAATAAATCCAGAAGTCTAAGGGAAGTTAAAACTAATAATGTTTCTCGATCAGTTAGAGTATTGAATGTATTGAAGAGACTGGCGGTCATTTGCAGCAAACAATAATGAACTTCCATCTCACTTGTTGTTTAAGTAAATGATTTTTTATTTATATTTAAAATGGGTTAGTGACATTCTCGGCACAAAAATGCGATATTCAGTTGCCAACGCTGCATTTTGACATATGTCAATAATTATTGCAACAAAATCTTCAACGCCTACTTTTCCCGATAAAAATATCATCACAGTGAATAATTGATAAGTTCTTTTGTTATTAATGAACCAAAGTGGGTAATATATTTTGCCAGATCTTGTATTGAATATAAAGTTTTAATTGTATATTTTATATACTTAAATATGGAAATATGTTTAAGTTCACATTGCTTGAATTCATTTAAATAAGTTACTATTACAGTCTTTCATTAATACGAATTAAATCAGATTATTCTTAAACAAAAAAATAGGTATTTTATTTACAGAACAAACTGCCTTCAACGCTTACGTAGAATCCAGAAACTGTCTTTTCCTAGGTTTCTGTCGAGTCGATGGCCAAACTCTTTTGTTATTGCATTTTCAGTGAGTTCAATGGTACTGACTCAATATCCAATACGTACGTGAAATAAAATATAAATCGATTTCCAAAACAATATGTATAGTCATGGTCATTTAAAAGTATCATCGTTGTTTTTTTTTTCGTGTACAGATTCCATTTAGAAGTAGGCATTAGACTCTACCGTAAAACCGTGAAAACCTTTATAATAAAATCAATACGGTCATTCTGATTAAGATGCTTTAAAGATCGCGGACGTTATACCTTGTTGAATTTGCACGGGCCAGAAAAATCTGCTCATGAAGGTACTCACGTGATTTGTACCCATATCAGAAAGATGCCCCTTTTGCAGGCAGACACTGACAGCATTTCTCCCAAGTTTGTATATGACAGACCCTACACGGTACTTATAAGGAATTATGAGACCGTCAGCGAAGATGTTATCAACATCTACATAGACGGATCAAAAAAGAAGGAAGGTGCAGGATGTGGGATTTATTCCAGATCCTTACATATTCGTTATCAGTGGACAATGGTTAGACATGCTATCGTAGTACAAACGGAATTAGCAGGTATAACCATAGCAGCCAAAGAAATTGCCTGTAGACATACAACGGGCAAAATCATAAGAACCTACATAGGTAGTATGGGCATGGGAATACCATCAGTAGTGGCCTCAGCTAACAACAGTGTATCTGTATACTGGGTAAAGAGACACGACCGGTGCAATGGCAATAAAATAGCTGACAAGTTTGCAAGGAGTGCATCGGGTCTTAATATTTTTGGACCTGGTCCCTCCAGTATGCACCTCTATTATATGAGGAAGTGTGATACACCTCTTTGTAGGGGTTGCGAACAGGAAGACAAGACAATATTACATGCACTCTGTGAGTGCACTGCCATCTCGTCAATAAGAGAGAGTGTTGGGAGAGTGATGGCCGTCTACGGCCTACATTAGAGAGATCTCCCTGAGCAACGTCACCACCTTTTTCTCCTTATTAGGCTGGCTGGCGGCTCAGGTGGACTGCTCTCCTAATGGGAGGAGGTACAAGGGGCCCAATGGGGCCTAAGTGCTGTAGCTTTTTGCTACTCTCCCCTTAATTTCAGATTCCCAGACCCATGTTATTTAATGCAACGCACACTAGACCAGCACCGTCAGCATGTACTGTCGCATTCAACAACCATCAAAGCAGGTCATGTCGGTCGGGATATAATTATGGTCTACAATTTCTATACCTGGCTGAGTTAATCCTACCTAATGTACAGAGTGGCACCTGCAAAGATCCGCAAATGATATTTATGCAATTTCGCTCTCGACTCTCGAGCACCGCTGTCTATCAACAACCCAATTTACTTACCTTAAATAAATTCGTATTTCGTCAGATGAAATTGTTCTGTGAAATATTATGTATTGGTGCTGTAGGTGAGGATGATTGATATCGAAGAGCTCATAAAATTTATTATGAAATATTAATTTTGTTTCTGTTTATTTGATTGGATTATACACACACATAACATAATATTATTGGCTTCAATTTAAATTTTAAATCACAAACAAATCCAAAAGTAGAATTTTATATCGAAGTACCTAGTAATAATTTAAATGCTAATTAATTACCATAAAATACCTTCATTTGCAGGAAATTTCAACCACGAAGTTAATATTTTGCTGTGACGTCAACATTGAGATTGGCAATCTGCCCTATAGGTTAAAACTTACAGACAGATTGACCTCATAGTTGATTTTATTTGAGCGTCTATGTTGTAACAAACACTAGATTTTTTGTTCGTTACTTCTAATTGATTACTCATTAAAATTACGTTAATAAACATAATATTAGTTAATTGGGACCATACCTACTATGTGAAAATACTTAATAATTTACTTGAATTTGTCTTGCTAGTTTCTTAAAAGAATTTTGTGGGATCTGATATTGTTTATAATACCGTTTAAAGTTTTCTCAGTCTGCAGTTGGAAGCTTTATGATGGAAAAAGGACGTGCTTCGTTGTTAATTTGAGAAAGCACCGCGTATTTAATTTTGAGTTATTACTTTATCGATTTTAATAACGCCAAAATTAATATTTTAAGTGGATTCTATTAAGTTGCGAAACACATCCCGCTATCTGGTAAACGATCTCCAAGTGCCTATCTTTCTACCAAATCAGCACTACTGGAATATAAAAAATGGTGAGTGACTAAGTAAATATTACAATTAAATCTTTATAAAGAATCCTAGAAAAATAATTATTACATTATATTATATATTATTAATTATAAATTATAATTACAATCCACTTAATCTGTTCGCACCATTTGTCGGTCCTTCGAGGCGGACGGGTGAAAATACTCTTTTCTTGTTTTAAATAATTTGTCACCCTGTAAACTGTTCTACACCCTGTAGAAAACTGGCATAAGTGGCATACTGAAGAGATATATTAAATAGATTTTTTGGACTGCTTCTAAAACAGCTATGAATTTGTTGAAAATGCGTATAAAATCAAAACAAGTATGTATTGTTTCAGCCAGACGCGAGAAAATAAAAAAATAACAAGGTTATATTTTTTCTCTGTTCATATTGAGATTATTATTTATACAACCATTGTATTTTTATTATGAAGGAATTAGATTTTTCTACCTCCTACGTACCTTCCATTTGTTTATACAGGATGTGATGTCTTTAATGCAGAATATTAAATATATTTTTAACAAAATTACACAAGTCGCAAAACGTTAACCCCGATCCTGGTCGTACTGTGAGCTGGAGCCAACCTCGTACTGCGTATTGAGACAGATGCAATTGTGGAGCGGAATATACAGTATGCGCTAAAAGTATGGAATAAATTTAATAAAAACGAAACAATTATTTTTTGGGAAAAATCCTTGAACAGGTCGATTTTTATATTTAAAAAATACATATTTTAGTGTAAAATGCGATTTTCAAATGTAATTTGTTTTCGAGTAATGACGTCATCGATTTTTTTTAAATGGCAACACCATATTTTTTTCCTTGATTCTGTAAGAGTTCCAAATTTTAATACTGTCTGATAGAGAATTAAACTATCTTTCAGAATCAAGGAAAAAAATATGGTGTTGCCATTTAAAAAAAAATCGATGACGTCATTACTCGAAAACAAATGACATTTGAAAATCGCATTTTACGCTAAAATATGTATTTTTTAAATTAAAAATCGACCTGTTTGAGGATTTTTTCCAAAAAATAATTGATTCGTTTTTATTGAATTTATTACATACTTTTGGCGCATTTAGTGTAGATCAGTATTGCCAGATGTGAATATTTTCTTCACATTAGATAATTTTAATCAATAATTTGATCCCTTGATTTAGGTACTTATTTTTCTGTTTCCTACATTTTTTTTCGAGTAATCTTTTTTCCAATATAGTGTGCCATAGTAAAATGCTATTAGAACTATTTAGTGTAGAGTAGACGTTCGAGTCGTGATCGTTATAGGACATTCGACATTATTTCAAACAATAGGTCTTTGTAAACTGTAATATCTACTCAATTTATGAACATTTACTGCTTTTTAATAAGCATTCCAATTGTTTTTGCTTTTTCATTTAGACTTTTGTTGTCTCGAAAAGTGTACAAATTGTCAAGTCAAATTCTGCGAAAAAGATCGGTGTATTACGTTATTGTATTTATGGATTTACATTGTGTTTGTTTTGTTGTTGTCTGCCTCTACGCTAATAAATATCATTTTCAAAATTTTCCATAAAATTGGTAAGTTTGCACCTAATTTTGTTTGTAGAAATTCAAGCTATCACCTGTTAAAAGAATAGTAGTTTTTTCTGTACCCTATATCTTGTCTTTTGTTTCTACATCTTATCTCGTTTACACATTACTGTTTACAGAGGAGTAACCAATTCACTTTTACAGTTCATTTCTCTTTATTAAAATAATAATTCTATTAAACTATTTAAAATGAATAATTATTATTCACATTTATACTCATTTTTCTTCATTTCTTGTGAGAATTTAAACTTGTTTTTGAAAAAGGACATTTGTTTTAAACTGTGCCGACCTTTCACAATTCATTTTTATTAATTCTAGGTCCTGAAGAAACAATAAAAACAATTGTGAGATGTCGATAAGGTTATACCGAATTTTTATTAACAACTAGGTAACCTAAATTTTCTAAAAAATCTTTCAAAATTAATTGGTGTACGAAAACTCTTTATCTCGGACTCAACCTTTGAAAAGGAAACCCCTAGGTTCATAGCTAATTTAATTTCAATGTTCTTGGCCAAATGTAAATATAGGACTTGATATAAGATTTTTTTATTCTGAATATAGGGAAGAGTGGGTGAATAGCGTACACTTAAAGAAAACAATTCATTACTAAGTCATAAAACTGATTTGAAAAATTAAAATTGATTCAACATAATTAGTATTCATTAAGGAGTACTTAATATTATTTTAGTTCATTTTTAATTTTTTGATTCTGAGAAATTTTGTTAGTGTGAAATAATGCAAATGTGCGATATCCCCCACCCTGAGGAGTAATGATGCGCATACTGTAGAGTAATATCGCGCATATTCAGAATTGTAGTTTAAAGTGAGATTTTTTTTTCAGGAATGCTCAAGAAAGTAATTGAATCGAAACTAAGTGATAGAAATCATATTTATTTTTTACATATAGATACTTTGCAGCTATCTTCAGTGCTTTCAACTCCATTTTTTATTCTAAAAGCTAATTGAAGATGTGCTTGTTAAAATCTGTGAGTTGCTTTTTAGTTCGTCTTTTTATTGTTTCACGAAATTCTTTTTTTTTAAATAAGAACCACGTCTTGAACACTCACCAACTGAGGAGTTACTGAACGTACTGGTGCTAATATTTTCGCTCTTAATAATAATATCTCTACCCCTCATTCTAATCACAGGGATTAGCCCAGAAGTCGGAGACTTGTGCGGGAGAGGAAGCGGCATATCATTATTAAGCAGGTCGCATTTGCGCCCAGGAACGACTTACGTTGGTAGGCCCTAACCACTATTCAGTGCAGGAATGAGGGAAACCTGGAAAACCTCATTAATTAGGGGGGTAGTCAAATATCAACCGGTATCAATCTCTCACATTGACCCGAGCCGACATTCTTCCACCCTACCATACCCGCAGAGAGGGCGCCAAACCTCTCCACGAATATAGCTTATATACGCTCTACCGGCAGCTGGGCTCGAACCAACACCGATCTAGTCACCTCGATTCAAGTACTGACGCCTTAAACCGCGCGACCACTGACCGACCCTTGGGTCTGCTAATGCTACTACAGGCCCCATTTCACATTTAATGTGAAAAATATATAGTCAAAGTTTAGTGAATAAATATAAGTTATACTTTGATGTTTTGAGATCAAAGCCGTACCGCCGCACGTAAATACTGTCGAGACACTTAAAAAGGTAGTTTCTTTCCAATTGGAAAATATTTATATACGAGGGATATCCCAAAAGTATGATGTAAGGCTGCTTATTGCATAAATAAAATATTTATAGTGTAATAAATATAAATATTATAAAACGATTATAGGTAAATGTATACAGTTTTGTTAGTTAATCTTGGAAGTCATATACTATATAAAAAATAATGCCATGCCATGAAGAAAATTTGCATTAAAATGTTTAAATATTTTAAAAGAACAGTACATTATTTTAAAACTAAAATAGGAAATAATATAATGTATATTATTTATAAATTACAAATGCTGCGGTATATGTTTCTTTTACTTGCTCTTTTAATTCAGCGTTTCTTGGACTCCTACACGAAAGTGTTTGTGACGTTTTTTATATTCTTGTTTCGTAATTTAATAAACTATATATTCTTTTCAGTAAAAAATTACTCAAATGAAAACCCAATATATAAATATGTCCAGGTAATTTTTTAATACTTAATATTATTTTAGTAATTTGGGTATTTCTATACGTATGTTAATTAATTTGAGACAAAATATTTAATTTATTTACAGATGTTACTGTACATACCATTTTTATTATATACTGTTTGTGCACAGGTATCACTTAGAATTGGTGTACCAGTTTGAACCAAAAATCCTTGAGTGTAAAATTTACATTACACAATTAAGTACCCACTTACGTAATTACGCATATTACACTTTTTTAAAATACATACCAGTACAAAGAACTTATTTGTTGGTTCATACAAAAACAATGTTTGATATTTCATTTGAAAAATGTTTGCTTCAAATTCTATTTTTTTTAAAGCATTGATCAGAACAATATTTCAAATGAAGATTCTAATTTTTATTGGCGTAAAGCGTAAAATTTTATATCGTGGCCTATTTCTTTATATTCGTTGATGAAATATAAAATACATAGCTTGAATAATGGAAAAAGGAAAAATCACGTCTTGAGGGACAATTATTCACAGGACAATATATCACGGGCATTTTTAGAAGAAAAATAAAATAAAATAAACGCTAACAGATATTCAAGGTTTTTTGTCTCACACTATATTGATCGCACTCAACACGTTACAGTTCTAGCGTCGGCCACCGTATAGGATCCTGAGTACCGAACGGTCCTCGAGACGGAAGAGGAGAGCGGAATTGGTAGAGCGGGGCGTGTTCGAGAGTGGAACAGCTTATATATTTATTCTGTAAACTTTGCTAATGTCGACAAATTGTTTTTCATGATTAAAAACATGTTCCATTTCTTGTCGCAAAATCATAGGCAGTTTTTCTGAAACTAAGCTGAGATTAAGGGGAGTCACTATGTAACTGTTTGGCTAACTTTGACTAAGGTTTTTGTATGTTTTACTAGTTCTTGTTGGGGAATAAATATGGATTTTATACCTAAAGGTAAAATTGAGTGGCTCCACATTTATTAATTTGTCTCTCAACGTTCATTCTGGGATGTTGGGATTGCGCAGTATTACCCCAAGGTGCTTCTGTGTACAAAAATGGTTTACAAAGAAAAAAATAATCGATTATATTTAAGGTTCAGTTTTAAATGATTTACAAAGATAAGACAAATTTCTACAAAACATAAATATAAAATCCAAATACTAAATTAAAAATTACGTTGCTCATTGAAGAGAACACAAATATTATAAGATATACTAGCATTGTAAACAAAATTCAACTGACGTCATCTATAAAAAATTAACGAACATTCTCTACAGTATTTAAGGGATCTACCACTTGATGTCAGCAATATTTATTTTCAATAATTATTTGTTACATGGGCAAAACGTCACTGCGCGATATTCCCCCACTCTCCCTTACCCAGAAATCGGTACTTACTAGTAGCTAGTAGTAGTAGTATTCGGTACTTTATTTTTTCTACATTAAAGATGCCACACCCTATATATTCGACTAAAAAATTCAAACTATATACCCAAAGCTGACAATAAATTTATAGCAACGTAGGTAATTTCAAAAAAGTTTTAGTTTAAATTATTACTAATCTGAATCCCACGCGTATCTGAAATTAAATTATCCTTGGTTCGCTAATCCTGCCATAGTTAACCTGGGAGCATGAGACAGCTTTAGAAATAATTAACGAAATGGGGTCAGCCTTTAGCATAAAATATGCCCGTCACCTGTCACGGCATACGATTTAACTTCCGAATAATGAATGATTTAGCAATTCTGCGGCTTACTCGTTTCCGTATTACTAACGTCGTAACACCATTGTAATTCATTAAAGCACAGATCATCATAAATCAATATCAATTTGTAGCACATCCGCGTAGCATGTGGGAATATCAAAGAGAGACCTCGAGTACATAAAGTAAATAAATATGTTCTAATACAAATAGTATTATAACAATAGACAAGGTTTGAGCCTTTGTGGGATGGGATTTTTTTGTCACATAAAGGGGTCAGCGCCACAGCCGGGAGCGGCGGTTCTCGGAATCATCAAGCCGAGTCCTACGTCAATCGTGCGGAGGACTGTTAACTTCACTTACTTTACGATTAGTACAGTTCCTTTCAATACCAGTTGTTCTTTGGTTAACAATTATCTTTCAGTTCATAACTTTGGTAAAGCGTATATCAAGAAAATATACTTGGAATCTTTCCTATAACATTTTTCTCTAAAACTACTTTTCCGTGCTTCAAGGAATTGAAATTTTTTACTGTATTGTAAAGGTATTTAAGTTAATATAAATCAATTTCGTCCTTTAACTGTTGACACTCCTTTCCCGAATACTTGTTCTAGAGTTCTAGTTAATATTCTTCTGTACTGTAGTTACCTGTCTCAAATTATCTATTTCAGAGTTTTTAGTGGAGGACCCTATATACAGGGTGTCCGGAAATGATGAGCGAAAAATTCAGGGGATAATTCTAGACCGAAAATAAATGATACATCTTTCTATAACATTTTTTTCAAAACTGATTATTAACGGAGTTACAGGGTGTTAAAGTTAACATTTTATATTCGATATTTGTAAATAACTTCTTAAGAAATCCAAATATTTACACAAAATTTGTAAATCGGGGGTTTTTGCGGACGAGAAACTCAAATATGTTTCTAATTTTGACGTCACTAGTAGAGGGCGCCACTTATGGCACATTTATTTTAAACGACAGAACTTTTTTGCTGCTTAGTGTATCCATCTGACTATTGAAACAATTTGCCTGATGAAAAATTTTAAAAAAATATTTAGAATACGGAAATTTATTGAGGAAGACCTGCTTTCTACAAGTTTCTTGAATGCCATTATGCAGGTAACAGTCATGTGTGTTCTCTGCTTAAATGATTGTTGACAATTCGATTATTGTTTTTTTAAATTTTAATATGATGTAAACATGATAATTAATTTAATTATGATAAAACTAAATCTATTTAAAGTAAACTGTTCTTGATACAGCTTACTCAGTTTTTATGTGGTTTCTTGTTAGCTGAGTTTGTGGAAACATCATATATCTCTCTAAAAAATGTTCGGTAACAGCATTGGTTACCTGTGTAATCCTAACTGATTTTTGATAGTCGTAAATTAAAATTATCACCAATACAACACAGTTACAGTAGGATACATACTACAAAAATTTAGGGTAATGAAATAACATTTAACCTTGAATAACGTAAATGTTATTGTGACCAAAATGGGATATATCGTTGGACTCAATAATTTTAAAACGCACTAGCCGGTCGCGGACTAGGCGCATCGCGAACCAGTCTAGTTTCGTACTCGTGTAGTCAAGTATCCTCTAATGTTTTTAAATATAAAAGTTTGCACTAGAAGGTCAAGAACTAAACTCGCTAGCGCCGCAATCTCTCCGAAAACTTTTTGGATACTTTCGGCCAGTCGCCTCAAATAAAAGAGCTAATAAAATACATCCTAAACAGAACATATTTTGACATCTAAATAGTACAGTAGAATAAGTCGGAAGCCCATAGAGAATGACATAATATGTCATAAAATCAGATCAGCTCGGCACGGAGCGGTCGACGATGCCTCTAAACCGTGACCTCTGTAGTGTCTCCTTTAATGAAAACGTTTGTACTAGCAAGTCGGGAGCTAGACTCGCTCGTGTCGCAGTTTCTCCGAAAACGTTTTGGAGAATTTTGGCCAGTCGTGTCAAATAAAAGAGCTAATAAAAATACATCTTGCACAGAACATATTTTGACATCTAAATAGTACAGAAGAACAAGTCGGAAGCGCCAACGTCTAGACCGCCACCTCATACTGCGTTCTCTCCATTACTTAATATAAATTTAATCACTATCAAATATAAATCAATGAAAGCAAACAAAATCAGTAATTAAGAAGCGCGTGCAAAGGAACTTATGCCTTAAGTTAATGTATCTAAATGTCAAATTTACCTTAGCAAAATCTACTAACATGTGCAAAATATTTAAACAGAATAATTGCCTGACATCTATTAAACAGTTTTCTCTAAACAACTGGTCGCTAATGTAATTTTCAGGTCTGATCAAGACTTTGATTCGTATTTTGTTCCTCTTGTGTTGCAAATAAAATCTATATATTTACTATGTTTTTAAATTTGTACTTGTTTTTATTCCTCATATAATTTTATTTGATCCACTGAATTTAATGACTATATCATCAAAACTCTAGTAATAATTCGACCAAGCGTTAAATGATATTGTGATTCTGTACGTAACAATACGTTTTTTTTTAAATATAGACATCATTTTGTCGTCATATTCCAAACAGTTATCTTTTTCAACAAACACCAAACCAACTACTGCACTACCACACTACTACTTTTTTGCTATGCTATTGTTATTGTAAAAAGCGTTAGTCTTTTTCTTCGGTTCAATAAAGCCAACAAAAATAACCACTACGTCGTCGTGGTTTATTATGTTACAATTAACTTGGACGTGATATTTATACACAACAGGTGGGTGAAACTAGTTTTGGAAACAAATAAATTTTGAATTTACATATAGAAATAGATTCAGTCTTTAATTTATTAATACCATATTCTTTCCTTAAAATCCCAATAAATTCTCCAACGCCAGTTGAAATAAACCTGCAACCTTCAACATTAAAAAACTATAAAATCAACGTAAAAATAGATAAACAATTTTCTCAATGAAATGTTGAAATATTAATACGATTATAGTTTTTATATTCATAAGTAAGTGATTTCAAATGTTGGCTCAGAAGCCCACTTGAACCAACAATTTTAGAAACAGAACATAGTACCTAATTTCTTTCATAAATTCTAATTTCGACATAATGAAACTGAATGTCATTAAAACCTTTTATCTACAACTGCTTTAGAAGAGCCTCATTACAGCATTTATTTGGCACTATTTCAGTTTAATAATTGTCATTACACCACTAGTAGAGTAATGTGACATATTACCCCACTAGTGAAATATTAAAAAAAGAGATAACTGCTTAATGATTATTTTTATTAAGAACCAACAGGTTTAACAATTTGACAATTAATAGATAATTTAACTTAAAATAAATTGAATTACTTGTTACAAATATTAACAACTTTGGAAATTCGTAAGATTAATACCAGATGAATACAGCTGGTCTGTATTTGTATTAACAATGCTTTTCTTTGTTAGCACTTGAAGTAGCTTCAATGACTGCAATCTTTCCTCCAAGAACTTTTGTGGCCATTTTTTTCTTGTTTTCAAGAGACGTATCAATATATCCTTCACACACGGTGTTGAACTTCCAACCACCATGCCGTTTTATAGTTAGAGGGTCTGTTCCTCCTGTTGGCAAGAGGAGATGATCGTCGCAAAGAGTACCCTGTATATTATTGAGGCTGTGATAAATTGAGAAAAAAGCAATCTTCTTTGGCATTACGCTAAAAGTATTTATACTAACAAGAAGTTTCATGCATCACCACCTCTCTAACCAACAAAAAATCTTCCATGATCGGCATGACTGTGACGCAGGGCGAGGTATTTTCGCATTACTTGGACCATATTCACATTTTCGATTCCTCCGACAATGATAAAGAATACTCGGGAAACTTTGGTTTTCCTATCCGGTATGAAGATATGAAAAATGTTTCCTTCATTTTTCACGTTTTCTAACAGCAAATTCGTCCACTCTGCATGCACCTTCAAGGCCAATAATTAAGGCAACCTTCAATTATGCATTTATGAGTTTCAAATAGCAAACATTTTTTTGTTCTTACCATTATTAGCAAGAATTTTGTGCCATTGGCATCTTGTAAAAATTTTTAAACATCCTCTTTCATTTCGTCTTGACTTTTTTGTTTGATAGATTTTTTAGAAAAGCAATTAAATTGTTGAATTTACTGATGTCAACATTTTGCCGCAAAGAGATTATAGACCACAACATAGAATACGCTCACAGACTAGATGATTTGTACTTCTTGGATAATTCTTCAAAAATTGCTAATAATACATTTTTTTTTCTTCATATTTTATATTCTTATATTATTCTGCACACCAATCAGTAAATCATTTATAAAATTGTGCGTACTCGGATCTCGATTTATCTGGTAAAAGTGAAGCTACTGCAGTTGCAGAAGTTTTTTCAATTGCAAGAGGCAAGTTTTCTATTTCTGAATCACTCGTTATTTCAATTAACACCAATATTTTCACAAGAAAATGTAAAAACGAAAACTTGTTTACAACAAGTTTAACAGGTTACCATAGCAACCTTTGCTTCTTGATTTGGAATCAAAACTGAATCTGATTTTGGATTTTTCTTTTGTAGCATTTTTTATTACATTCGTAAAATTACATGTCTCAAAAAAATGTCTCACTCATGTATAATAATGCATATACACTTGTACTATAAATAACTCTTATTCTTATATATATATATAGGAAGAAGACGTTGCCCGTGTTTTGGTGTACCTATAAATCATGACTTTTAAAAAGAGATGAAAGAGCTCACATGAAAATCTTTTTTGATCTACTTTGAACTAAAGACACTGATACAAATAGTGCCACAGTGAGAAATACAAATGTTGTACATTCCTTTTATTTTGTAGGACCCTCATCAATCTAATAATAGATATACTTTACTTGATGTTTGATAAGTATGCAATATGCCTAGTAAGTATAATACTACATTTTTGCATATTAGGTATAACAAGTATTTAAAGAATCATACAGCAATCATACAGTCAAATATTAATAAATGGTTTGAGGTAGAAAGGTTTTTAATTTGACTAGTTCAGTACATAGACCAAGAACGTGGAGGGTGCTGCAAAAAATATAGATATATGCTTTAAAAACGAAAATATACACAAATTGGTCATTCATACACCAACGATGAAATGGTGAAATCAAATAACATATACATAGGTTATTTGACGTCACTGGCATTGAGTAGAACACCTCAACGAAGTTACTGTAACATTGGAGATATCGCTGGATCGCTCTTGAACATTTGAGTTGCTATACGCGTGTATATAAGAAGATTGTGTCAAGCGGAACAAGAAGAATTAATAGTTAATAATGTGGAATAGAGACTCATAGACATAAAACGTTGAATGCGGTGATGAGTAAATGTAGTATTGTATAAATGTACAATAAAGAAAACAAAAAAGTAGGTATATTAAAATTCATTCTCTGAATATTCTGATGAATTATCTTCGTCTCCTAGATTGATAACGATAGGTTCCACAGTAACGTCAATTAAATTATCGAGTTCCCATATATTCTCCTCTTCTTTTTGTACATGATGTATACATCTTTGCCAGTTACCTGCAGTTACTCGTTCCAAGGAATTTTTCAACAAAATTTTCACGTTACTTAATTTAAACGTTGTATTGTTTCGCGCTACATCTCCTTATACTTGCGCCCAGACTAATTCGATTGGGTTCAGTTCACAGTGATAAGGTGGTAACCGCAGTACCGTTATTTAGCGATTTGTTGCAATTTCATCGATAACATATTTTTTCTGATCTTTATTATTAAGATTGACAAGTGTCAAAAGTTCCTTTTTCACCATATGTGTTTCAAAAGAAATGTTTTCTCCGGATAACCATTGAATTATATCGGCTTTCCTCCAAGCAGTCTTAGGCGTCCGCTAGGTCTGCCGTGAATGGTAACTGGCATTATCCATGACAATTACAGACCCCGGAGGAATAGGATCCAACATCTGTGTAAAATACTCTTCGAAAACATCTGTGTTCATGTCTTGTCTTCGTGATAGTCATCTGTATTTTTAGATTCAAATAAAAGTAAACCGCCATCTACAAAACCACTGGCACTACCTATATGTGTCACTATTAATCTTAAGTTTCGTCTAGATAATAAATATTCCTCCTTTCGCCACGGAATTGATCTTAAGTAGGATCTTCGCCAACAAATAATTTCATCTTTGTCGATAAGAACTGACTTCCTGTTCTGCTTTTCCCAGCAAAAATTCAACTCTCGTAAGACGGTCCATAATTTGCTTATACTGATTTTTGGCAAACTGTTGTCCTCTGAAAGTTCACTTAAAATTTTGTTTAGCGTTGGTATTTCATTTTTAAAATAAAATGAGTGTAATTTTTGGGAATTACATTTTTGAAGAAATCATCTATAACGACTTTTGACCTCCCTGTAGATGATTTTTGGGGATTTACAGTATCTTGTTCATTTTTTGTTTCCTCTAAAAGTCTGTAGATAGTCGATTTTCCAATCCCTATCATTTGGGAACACTTTTCCACGATGTCGTCAACACTGTTGGTAGGATTTTGGTGTTTCAATGCATTAAATATATTTAATATAATAATCTTCTCATTCTGAGACAGCGCACATCTTTTCACGCATTTAGCAGGTACGTAATCTGATAAGGTCGACATTTTACCCAAACAATATTATATCCACTGGCACAATAGTCACTAAACACAAGTCGAATTTTACTCTACTGCACTAGCACGCCTTCGTATATTCAGCTTTAAGACTGGATTGATCTGTCACAATACACTGACTCCTGCCCTATGATGTATCCAGTAAAATATACTAATGTACACCCATTACCTGTTAACATTAGTGTTACCCGATAATTACCTGAAACGAAGTATTACCAAGCCCAATAGTCGGTTCTTATCTCGGGGTTTTATTATTTTCTTTCATTTCCAAAGAGACTATAGTGTACGGTACGCAGCAAGTCAATTTAAGATTTTTAAGTGAAATAACAAACGAACGTTGTTTGTATGCAGGTTCAGACCCTAAACAATATAATATGAAACGGCATTACACTACGTTACACGAAAAAAAGTTTCTGCAGTATATACAAGGGAGTCTAAAAATGCTATCATTACGGATTATAAGAAAAAAAACTAAAACAGCAAACACGTTTTTATTCCAAATGTCTGACACTGATAACAAATGCAGTATTGCCGCTTCTTACGAAGTAGTGCTGGAAATTGTCAAAGCAAAAAAACCTGTTAGTGATGGAGTACTTATTGACAATTGTTGTGGAATTAAAATGCCAAATAATTCAATGAAACAAAAATTGCCGAAAAATTCGAAACAGTCTCAGTGTCACATCAAACAATTACAAAACATGTTGTGACGCGTTTTTTCTCTCGTATGCCGAATCCCGATTGCAATTGACTATTTTCAGTTTTCGTATCGCCGGATATGACGTCACTGTTCGGGCGCCAGATTTGTGATGCTTCATTACAATGGAGACCACATTAATCAATATGTATCTAAAATATTGCTTGACAATTGAAAAATGTTAATATTTTTCACTCTGTCTGGACGAAAGCACTGACCTATCCCACATCAGCCAACTTTTAACTCTTCGGATTAATGAACAGGAGCAGAGGAGATGCTTAATTGTATACCACGGTACTACTAAAGAAACGTATATTTTTGAAACTATAAATAAGATGATATCAAACTATCGGGTATTAGATAAATGTTGTATTGTCACTGATGGAGCTAGAGCTCTGATAGGAACTGATATTAGATTTGCAGAACTTTTAAAACAAAACAATATCAACTGCCAATTGTTCACTAAGAGGCCCTATTTGGAAAGTTTTTAAGGCCGCCGTCACCGTGTATTAGCAGTGTAGTCTACAATACAGTAAGATTTTAAATCCTTGACATACAGGGTGAACCTTAAATAAGTACAAATATTGTAACTGCTGGTGTAGTTCGTCACATAGATCAGTATAGTGAAAACCTAGTTTTAAAAATGTTTAATATTTACGGAGATATTAACTTTTTTTAAAAATGCTCACATTTTGAGGACCGCTGTCATAACCAACCTAATGAACCATATGATTTGTTGCGAGGTTGCCATATCTCCTCTAATATAAATATTAAGTTTCCTTTAACATAATAGTAAAGTAATACGGTTAAATTCTATTTTAAAAATACTTGTTTGAAACATAAGTACAGTACAGTTGGGTATGTAGTATGATACGTAGTATTATTAACATAAATTTTAACTGCTTAACTGACCTGACCTATAAACGATTAAAAATAAATTTCCGCAACTTAAATACATACTACCATAAAGTATTTAGGATGATATTACGTGATATTACTATGTTCAATGTTCAAAAATTATACATAAACGTGCACACAAGCTTATTTGTTTGTTAAAAAATTAACTATTTAATCAGTAATCCATATTTCACAAGTTAAATGTCATTGTACACTGTTAGAAAGAGACACAAGACACAATTTCCTTAAGTTGGCAACACTGTGAACTACACGTTCAATCTGCAGTGCTATGACTCATAAAGCGGTCCTCAACAAGTTTTCTACAGGAAAATTACAAAATTTATTTAAAATTTCACTTTTTTATTTCTGATTTTTTTGTAAAAAAAAACTATTAATTATGTGTTCTACACGGTGAACTATACTGCTGGTTAAAATATTTGTACTTATTTAAGGTTCACCCTGTATACTGCTACCTAGTAATAACTAAACTATTTAAGGCTCAAAAAATACCGATAACTATTGTTACGTGATCATAGTATCTTTAAATATCGCGATAATCAAAATGACGTGCAAATCGATAGATAATTTTAAGTTTACGTTTCTTTTCTACAAAAAAGTTAACACTTTATTTAACTGCAATAAAATACATATAAAGAATTAACTTAGGAAAGGTTTGGGTTCATTTTTCTTACTTTGGTTTTTAAATGTGAAAAATTAATTGTTGAAGTTTATGTAAAAATTCCATAAAAAGAGACACTCAATAAATATTTTAAGTATAAAATCGCTACACAATACAAATACTAACACTACCTAAGTTGAACTTTCTAGTATCCAATGATGTATAATTCTTTTTAGTAACTTTTACAGGCTTTAAAATTCCTAAATTTAAAATTACATTGACATTCCGCCGTTTCGGACCACAAATATGGCCACCTTAAGTCAAATAATTCTCATAAAAGTGGTTGTTAAAATAATTAATATTGTAAGAGGGGGCAATTGCGCTTTGACTCACAGAACATTCTGCGATTCTTTCCACTAATATTCGTTGGTTAAACGCCGGGAACTGTTTACAACGTTCCTTCGCTCTATGTAAGGAGATTTCCATTTTCCTTAAAAATGAAGTGAAGTCCGGCAGAGATACAAAATTTCTATCAGACCTTACATTTCATCTTAATAATTAAAAATTTGAAGTTACAAGGAAAGCAGGAGAATGTTGCTAATCTATAGTCACATAATAGGATTTAAAAATAAAATTAAGCTTTTCAAGTCTTTATTAGAAAAATATTGTTACACGCTGTAAAGAGCACTTTGAAGAAATGAAGAATTTTGAGAAAGTTTCATATTTAACTTATACATTAACACAATTGCAGAAGAATTCGAAAACCGATTTAGCTACTTTAAGAAAATTGAAGGAGAAATTTCAGTTTTTACTCAGCCACTTACGGCTTTTATTGAGAGCGTAAGCGGATTAGACTTTCAACTGGAATTGTGTGATTTGAACTAAGATCCTTTTTACTAGGAAGGAACCAAAACATGATTGGATTTTTTAAGTTACTTCCAGAAAAACGTTAACGAAACTTAGGCTTTATGTTGGCCTCAATGCTGGGAAGTACGTATCTTTGCAAAAACAACTTTACCAACATGAAATTTATGAAGTCAAAATATATATGTTCCCTATCCAATAAGTCACTTAGTTGCTTTATTTTTAACTTTAACTTGTTGTTAATATTGACACACCGGTTAGTGAATACCAACATCCCAAAACTTTTCACTATTTTTGTTTATATATTTATTATTTTTATAATAAATAAAAATAATTACACAAAACACACGTTTTTCGTACCTATGACAAATCATTGATAAAGTTGCATACGAAGTATTTTATGATGCGACCCTTACAACCGCTATTTTATTTACAACGACACTTTGGCCACTTGAATTTGGAGAGCTCTGATATAGATAATAGATGCCAATTATACTGCATATATAAGTGCGCAATAGTGCAATTAACGTAATAATAAAATATATGCCATTATATTCAATATGTTATGCTGAATACAAGCTGATGCCGCAAAATGCCGGCAGTAGGAAAAGCAGCAAAACGTTTGGAAGCATACAACCAGTTGCAGAGACGGCTATGGGATGTCTCGAAATACGTTTCCGTGTAGTAAGAGCTACAAACTAAAAATATGTTTACCGGAATTCCTAGACATACATACATACAAGGTGATTCATATTAAAGTTGCATTTTTTTTAAAGGAACCCCCTGTATATTATTGCATATTTAGATTCCTCGGTCAATTCTAGTATGACTTCATGATCATACTTGGTGCCTAAAACGTACCGTTTGGACGTTATTCGATATTTTGTCAAAAAGTTGATGCCTAGAAACAGCTGAATATCAGAGGTGGGCGGCAACAAAGAGGCTGTGATTGAGGAAAATTATTGACCACCCTCCATACTACCAACAGCTAGAAAGTCAATTATGAACTGTGTTTGTTAAGGCTGATATCGTCGCTCTAATCTTGAAAACTTCTATCATGAATAACTTGATTTTTTAAATGGAACGCACATATTTTTTTCACGTCATCAGATAACACATTTCATTACCTTTCACCCGATATAAAGTTATCTGTATTTATCTCTAATACTTTTCTTACACAAATACTTTTTACTATGATGGATTTATGCAAACCAATTAATTTAAACTAAATTGAAAAATAAATAAATAAATAAATAAATATGATGGCAGCATTTATTCATACGAGTTAATAATTAAAGTGGAAAAAGGGAAAAGTGTATATTGAACAACCAACGACTGCTGAAAGTATGAAAATCAGAATTAGAAATGTTGTTACAACTATCACCCCAGAAATGTTAATGAAAGTTCAAGATTCTTTTCAAATTCACATTTGTATTCAACAAGAAGGTCGTCACTTTGAACATTTACTTTGAAGTTATGTTGTTATTTACTGTTTATTTACTAAAGCACTGTAGTTTTTGTGAAGTTTTTTGTAATTCTTGTTCATTTATTTGTGTTACTATTTAATAAATAATTATAATGAAACCTACTGTTTGTTTTCCATGGCCAACTTTACTCCCGAGTGCTTGAAAAAAACTAAATGTGATATTATGGAGACCAATTGAATTAAACTAAATAAACATAAGTCATTTTTATTAAAAAAATCATTTTAATTATTAATTCGTATGAATAAATGCTGCCATCATATTTATTTATTTATTTATTTATTTTTCAATTTAGTTTAAATTAATTGGTTTACATAAGTCCATAATAGAAAAAGTAATTGTGGATTAGAAGAAAAGTATTAGAGATAATACAGATAACTGGAATTGAGTGAAAGGTAATGAAATGTGTTATCTGGTGACGTGACAAAAATATGTGTGTTCCATTTAAAAAAATCAAGTTATTCATGATTGAAGTTTTCAAAATTAGAGCGACGATAGCAGCCATAACAAACAGAGTTCATAATTAACTTTCTAGCTCTTGATAGTATGGAGGGTGGTCAATAATTTCCCCCAACCACAGTCTCCTATGTTGTCGCCCACCTCTGATATTCAGCTGTTTCTAGACATCAACTTTTTGACAAAATATCGAATAACGTCCAAACGGTACGTTTTAGGCACCAAGTATGGTACATGAAGTCATACTAGAATTGACCGAGGAATCCAAATATGCAATAATATACAGGGGGTTCCATTTAAAAAATGCAACTTTAATATGAATCACCCTGTATATGTCTAGGAATTCCAGTAAAAATATTTTTAGTTTGTAGTTCTTACTACCCCCAGCAGATTTTAAAAATATATATCAGTATAACCACAATCTTCCGTCCACACACACTATTGGCCCACCCCATATAGTTTTATTATTTTCAGTTGTAGTTTCTTAAATATTTTGATGAAAATTTAATCGATTATTCATTTATTAGTATGACGTAAGTGGTTTGAATTATTACCGCAACTATATTACTGGCAGCAACCAGGTACCTAGGCCACATCATAACATTTTGCAAAAATCACATATCAAATCATGATAAATTTAACGTTCAAACTCAGGCATTTTTTTAAAATAACCTAAAGTTAAATACGCAGAAATAATAACATTTATGTGCGTTGTTTTAATTGACACTGCCTCATCTTGCTATTTTATACCTAAAAGTGTTAACACTAGTGTTATAGGTAGCTTATTGTAATTATTGACCTCATGGTTTTTATTATTTCCCTACTACATTTTGAAACTGCACTCTCTATATACTTTAGCCTTCTTTATTAAATTGAAATAGTATGCGATGTTTTATTTATGATAAAATTCTCATACACATACATTAACTATTTGAATAGATCCAAATGAATATTGCTTAATATTTGCTTTACATCGAATGAAAATAAAATAAATAAGCTCAATATTTAAATTTATCTACATTGAATTCAGTTTTATAACATTTAAACTAAGAGTATATTGTAATTAGTTAGTTTTAATTTTTTAATTTATCTTTTATTCTTTTTGAATTTAGCTTTATCATCATGTAAAGATTGTAGTAATTTTAAACTAGGTACGGTTTTATTATATTTTTTTATTTTTATCCACAGTATACTCCAACTTCAGTGGGGCTCATTTATTGCTCTAAATGAACTGTACTATTGATGTGGATGTTTTAGTCTTGGTTTAGTGACGAAAGTGCCCGCTAGATTAATTGCGAAGGCAATTAAGGGAAATTGCGGTACTGATTGACTGTCTGTGAGAGGTATAAATTAAATTATAAACTTGGACCATAAAGTCATTTTACTGTCTCCAATTGTATTATTTCAATTATTTCATTTGCATATGCCAACAGGAGGAAATTTATGCTTTATCGCAGGATGCTAACCTATTTTTTGTTATTTTACCCTAAGCAGACTATATTGTTATATTCTATATGTTATATTTTACCAAACGATAATAAAATATTTTATTACAGTTGTACCGAGTGAAATGACCATAAAATTATAATGTGCTTTAGGTGCAAATCTTTGAAATTAACTAAATAATAAAACCAGCTTCTCGATGTCTCTATTTATTTTTTAAATACCTAAGATGTTTCTCTTTTAACCACATTTACGGTTTAGGTTTTAATAAATATTAAAAAGTAAATAATAATTTGTTTCTGAAAGCTAAGAGAAATATATGGCCATACATGTCTCTAAGTTAGGTTAGATTAGGTTCCCGATGAGTGAGCTAAATAAATGATAGTCTTTCACTGCAACCTTGTAGGCTATTGTCGTTCACACCTATAGCTATATTTATTTCATCCATCAGGTTTAGCGTCTTAATAAAATCAGTCAACTTGCAGGCAAGTTTTGTCCCGATCCTTCAACATTAGCTTAACTAAATAAATTACCTACTTTCCTGAAGAGCCCGTTTCCTCACTCAGCCTTTTAGTTCAAATTTAGCTTATGTAGAAAATATTTTAACGACTGTGTCCATTATAAGAGCCAACTAAGGCTCACGAGTAATATACTCGACTCCACCAATTTTTAGCTCTCTTTTACAATGGGTTTGTAAATATTGTTACGGAAGCTCACCTACCTTTTTAGTTTGTTATGTTCCTGTTTTTGTTAGAATTTATAATTTTTGTAATACCTTTATTTTGACGTTTTCTGGAACATTCTCGGCCACATTCTATTTGATTATCTGGACCACCGAAAACTTCTAGAACCCTAAAAACCTATATAAGCGGACCATTTTCGCCGCTGGAGTCACTTTATATTGATCAGTCAAACGCTAATGACTGAAACGTCAAAGTAAAGCACTTGACAGTTATGCATTTGTTGAAGGATATTTCTTGTGTAATCAAGAGTGATAATAAAGTTTGTTTGTTTACGTGACGTGTTTCAACGCTAACCCAACTTCAAGGTTATATTGGTGTCAGCAGTGGGATGTTCCGCAAAGAAGACGTTTGGACTAGACAAGTGAATGCCAGTAACGAAATCAAGAGCGACTGAAATGGAGGAAACTTTGAAACAGTTAATGGGAATGATGAAAGATATGAAGGAAGAAATAAAGAAGAGTCAAGAAGAAATAGGTGAAAATTAAAAAAAAAAATTAAGAACAGTCAAGAGGAAGTGAAGAACAGTTTAGAAGAAATGAAAAATATTCAGGAAGAATTAAGAAACGAAATGAAAATCAGTTTACAAGAAAACAATAAGAAATTGGAAGAGACAATTAAGGTTAAACTTAATGATTTTGAGGAAACTGTTGAAGACGAAATCAATCAGTTGAGAAGTGAGGTACAAGATAAAGTCCAAGTCATAGAAGAAAGTGTTAGTAAGTTACGGAATGAAGTCACAAAAGTCGTAGAAGAAAATATAGTAAAATTAGAACACGATGTTACAAATCTAAAATCTCAGTTGTCCGAGGGGGAACTCATTAAGACTGAAAGCAGCGTGTTTCCATCGTCACAGGTGAAGCCACCAACATTTGATGGAAAGGTGTCATGGAGTACCTACCTTAAACAATTTGAAGCAGCTGCTTTGGCAAACAACTGGTCAGAAGAAGAAAAAGCCACATCACTTATAGTTGCTCTACGGGGTGAAGTTATGGAGATATTAAGAACAGTAGATGAGGATAAACAAAAAGACTATCAAACGCTGAAGGGTGCTTTGGAAATGAGGTATGACGAGGGTCTACAACACGTCAACAGACAACGAAGAATTGATAAATAACTGGAGAAGTTTATTGGACAAGTACCAGAAAGGACAAGTTCGTACCGATTCTACGGTATACAGTAGACGAAGACCCATTAAAACTGGGGAACAAAGGGACATCTCAGGAATCAATGCCAATCAATATTCCAATATATACTTTACTTATTATCTGTTATGTAGATTTGAAGGAAATATAACATTTTCAAAATACCAACGATATTTTCTGATTGAGAAGGCTTTGAAAACAAACAAGTTTGACATTTACATTATTTACAATACAATTTAATAAAATGTTTTAATCTAAGAAATGAAAACGCAGATTTAACAAGAAATCTCTATTTTTAATTGTAGGTATTTATAATCTGAATGTAGCTAATTTGTGTTAATATGCTTCTAATAATGTTAAATGTGAAACTTGTTTATATTCAAAGCCTTCTCAGTCAGAAAACTTAAATATCGTTAGTATTTTTAAAATTTTATATTTTCGGTAAACCTACACAACAAATAATAAATAAAATATATATTTCTGGAATGCATTTTTCGCCCTCTTTCTATTTTTTAAGTAAAATACAGGAAATGTTTCTTATAACAACCACCAGTCGGTTTTACCAAAAATCGAGAAGCGTCTTGTAGCTCGGAAGTAGTAACAGATGGATCTATGCGGTTGTTATTGTATATTTTTGTTTTGGGAATGCATTTTAAGCCATCTTTTCGTTTTTGAAGTAAAATGCATGGTGTTCGTTACAAAAAAAAAAACAAAAATTGTGGTCATATAATAAAAATTAAAAATATTTTTATATCATCGAATGTATATCAAAAAAGTGTCTGTAGTATGTTCAAAATATCCAAAATATGCTTTAATTTTGCCATATGATAATTTGTACTAAACAGAACATATTTGACTTAACAATTTTTTTTTTCTCTGACCAACGATAACAGAATTATGACAGCAAACAGGTCTTGAATGTGTCAACGTCGCTCTCATACTATCTTAGGATTGTTATGTATTTATATACAATAATTACAGAAAGGTACACCTAAACATAGGTACTTACTGTAAATCGTTTTCTTAGAGCTCATTTGTTTAAAATGACTTCTGTTTCTTGTAAGAAGAATTGACCGTAGAAATGTCTTGTAGAAAGAGAGTTTTGCCTACATTCTCTGTAAATTAACATGTCATGCAGCTGGTAATTTTTCCATTTTTATTTATGTACTCTCACAACCATCAAAGAAAAACTAGTCAACAATGAAACGCAATAGCTATACGCACCATTATTACTAATATTACTTTTAGGTTATCAGCAGCGTAACACTGCGACGTGGTCGAACGATACAGTTTTTACGAGTACTTCACTAATACTGAGCTAAAAATCAAATAACGAACAAATTACATTACAGGCGCTTTTACTTAACCTTAATTGTACCTTAGTTTGTAATTTCGTAACATAGTTTTAAATATTATTGCAGTTGTATTTTTATTTTTGAAACGTATTTATAGAAAAAAATATTCGTTTTAGACATTTTTTTCAAAAGAGCTTTTTATTGCTTTTAGTCAGATATACAGGATGCGCCAAAAGTATGGAATAAGTTCAATAAGAACGAAACAATTATTTTTTGGGAAAAATCCTCGAACAGGTCGATTTTTAATTTATAAAATACATATTTTACCGTAAAATGCGATTTTCAAATGTCATTTGTTTTCGAGTAATGACGTCATCGATTTTTTTTTAAATGGCAACACCATCTTTTTTTCCTTGATTCTGAAAGATCGTTTAATTCTCTATCAGACAGTACTAAAATTTTGCCCTCTTACATAGGAAAGTTTTCGAGTAAATGACGATAGAATGTTAGAAAACGTAAATTTTATCCATAAAAAAGTAACAATTCTGAGGTATGTAAAATAAAATACAATTGATCAAATTTTATACTTAAATTAAATGTTCGAATTGCCATCCACCAACTTCTTGACAATGCGCAAGTCTGTGAAGAAATTCTTCTTGCACATTATGAATGATTTCTGGGGTAACTCTGCGTATTTCGTCCCGAATGCGATTTTGAAGTTCTTCTAAATTACGTGGTTTATTAATGTACACTTTTGACTTCAAGTATCCCCATAAAAAATAGTCAGGAAGCGTAAGATCTGGCGATCTTGCAGGCCATTCTATCGGTCCGCGTCTGCCGATCCACCTCCCAGGAAAACAGTTGTCCATAAAATCTCGTACAAGGCGCGCATAGTGCGGAGGTGCACCGTCTTGCTGAAACCGTATGGTATCGTCAGGAATGTCAGGGTCATTATCGTTAGGAAAAATTACTGCAAGGACTGGAACAAGGTCATTGTCTAGAAACTCTAAATATCTTTGTCCTGTAAGGGTTTCTTCAAAGAAGAAAGACCCTACTATTCTGTCGTCAACTATTCCAGCCCACACATTTAATTTCTGAGGGGTGTTGGGTATGTGCCTCTGCCATCCAATGAGGATTTTCCCGACTCCAATATCTGCAAGTTTGACGGTTTACTGTACCATTCAGACAAAATGTGGCCTCATCTGAAAAACATATTTGCCGGTGTAAATTTCTATTTCCTTGACATAAATCCATTAGAATTTCGCAAAAGTGTAAGCGGCGATCGGGATCAGTGTCATTGTTTAATGCAACCAATCGTGAAGAATTATGAGGATTATCCACCATACTTATCAAAATGTTCTATTTCTGATTTTCATCAATGCTTGGAAGGTCAGATTTTGGAATATTTACAGCATTGCCAGTTTCTCTAAATTTAGACTCTACCTTAGTGACTGTTGATTGGCTGATAGGGCGATCTGGATATTTATCATTAAATAAATCGCAAACTTCCTGCTGAGTTCTAGTCATATTCCCGCATCCGATAAGAATTAAAATTTCAATTCTTTGAGTAATAGTTAAATGTGCCATAATACTTTAAATAGAATAATAATTTCTATGTCGCTAACAATACTTATTAGAAAGTCGGTGTGACAATGACATTTTGCAAAGATTTTCACCTACGTGATCCATAAAAGAACTATGGAATTTGAAAAACTAAGCTTGATAACGTTTTTGCTTTATTTTAATTGATTTACGTTTTCTAACATTCAATCGTCATTTACTCGAAAACTTTCCTGTGTAAGAGGGCAAAATTTTAGTACGGTCTGATAGAGAATTAAACGATCTTTCAGAATCAAGGAAAAAAAATATGGTGTTGCCATTTAAAAAAAAATCGATAACGTCATTACTCGAAAACAAATGACATTTGAATATCACATTTTACGCTAAAATATGTATATTTTAAATTAAAAATCGACCTGTTCGAGGATTTTTCCCAAAAAATAATTGTTTCGTTTTTATTAAATTTATTCCATACTTTTGGCGCATACTGTATAAGCCCTTAAAATTACGGCACTCATTTTCCGGACTCCCTGCATATGACAGATTTGCAGTAATACTTGAAACCTGACCAATTTGAACCACACTGTACACACTAGAGTACCTACACATCCCGAAGTAATACACTGAAAAATCTTAACTTTTTTGCAGTAACATTTACTCTTATCTATGATCCATTGATGACAAGCACTTGTGTTTGAATTCCAACATTTAAAGCATTGTGATTATTTATAAAAAATGTTACTCTTATATCTAAATTTTTGACAAAAAATCTGTGAAACGTGGCAAGTTGTGTCAACAGTTTAACTGTCACAACAATCTATTCTTACTATATCAATAAGGAATCATACAAATGAAGAAATATTTGGCGTCTTAACATTACGTAAATATTTACAGTTACTGTTTAATTTCGTGAAATGCCTTACATTCTAGAGACTGTTAGGTGCTATTATCTAAAACACGAAGAAAAGATTAAAATCATATAGCTTACTATTCAAAATTTGGCTAATCTTCGTTATTTAACGTCTTGGTTGACTTGCCTGAGTTAAAAAGTGAAATTTCTTTATGTAATAAGCCTCACGTCTTCTTAGTATTACAACTTATATTTTGACAGAGCGGTTAAAAAGGAATGTTTTCACGTAGTGATCTGCGGTTTCACACAGTGTCGTTAGCGCGTGACAGGTTCAAAGAAATGCATTGAAAAATATGAACGTAAATCTGAACCCACGACAAATGACTTAAAATTTGAGATACATTCTTATTACTTATAAAAAAGTATATATCGCGTACCTTAAAATTCTTTGAATTTCCTATTTATATCCTGGATAAAAAATCATGGATAATAATAATAGTAATTAATATAAACTGAATTTACCCTAGAAATAGTTTATAAAATGGTTCACTGTCTTATTTCTCGTCGAAAAATGATCTTTGTGGTGTTTTTAGGTACAGAAATCTCGTAAAATAAAACACGTAGAACAAAAAGTAATATCAAAAATAAAATTATTGATCTTTTGTTTATCCAGTTTTATTATTTAAATTATCGTCAAATAAAACAATAACATTTAAAAAGAGTTTGTAGTTTGTATTACACACATTATTTTGCTATTCTAACTCTACATTTTAACAACAATTATTGTCACATACTTAAAAACAAAAGCCGACAATCTTATATGCAGGACTATGTAAGTGTATGTAACAATAGCTACATCTACAGTGAAATTTAAAAAAATACGTATTTGAAAATATTTCTATACCTAAAAATGTGTTGGTTAAACTGCTTTCTGTCGTTATACAGTGTGTCCTATTAAGGCGGCACCATATGGGGAACTTTATTATTGATTTTATGATAAAAAGTTCTGCATGGCTTAAAACCCAAAATGAAGTAATCAGATTTCAACTTTTTGCAGTCGTATACAAGGTATGTCGAAATATGCAAATTTTACTCAAGAGTAAAGTACCCTTATTTTTTTATAATATCTACAATCGTAATTAAGAAAAGTTGATTTTAATTGAAAACTACATTCACATATCCATCTACCATAAAAAAACAGATTTTGTTATTTTTACAAACTTCTCTATATTAGCATTGATAATTTACGCCTAGAGATCGACATAGGATGCACTGACAAACCAATGAATTTTTGATAGCAAACGTTAAAACGCTAGTTACAATTTAAAACTACAGTCAGATATCCAATATTATCCATCTACCATTAAAAAATAATCAAATGAATTATAATTTAAGTTTTCAAATCATAAAATATTTATTATATTGAAAAACATTGGTAATCAAAACTATTTCAGTTTTCTCCTCAGAAGATAATAGAGCTGCCATTTCTTGTATTTTATAAATTGTAACTAGCGTTTTGAGGTTTGCTATCAAAAACTCTATAGTTTGTCAGTGCCTCCTAGATTTAATGTCAATCTCTGGACGTAAATTATCAATGCTAATACAGAAAAGTTTGTAAAAATAACAAAATCTGTTTTTTAACGGTAGATGGATAATATTGGATATATGACCGTAGTTTTCAATTAGAATCAACTTTTCTTAATAGCGATTATCGATTTTATAAAGAATAACGGTACTGTCTGAAGCTATTTATTTGTGGCATAATTTTAGTTTTTCTTTAACTTTATTGGGTTTTTGCCACACTTCTGAAAAATAATTATTTTTGAAACTAAGTTTGCCTAACCAAAAAATTTCATACTGAAAAAAGCAGATAAGTAAAAAATAACAAAAATCACATCACTATCGCGCACTTCCGTATTTTTGACGTTTCGAAAAACTCTCTGTTTTCGTTTTCAAAATAGTAGTAAAAATATTAAACGTATGTCAAGTTTGACACTTTAAAATTTTAGTGATGTGATTTTTGTTATTTTTTAATTATCTGCTTTTTTTAGTGTGAGATTTTTTGGTTAGGCAAACTTAGTTTCAAAAATAACCCTTGACTGTTCCGTTTAGCGCAAGGGCTTATTATAATTAATTTTTATTATTTTTCAGAAGTGTGGCAAAAACCCAATAAAAATAAAGGTACGTTACTGTTGAGTAAAATTTACATTTTGCTACATACCACGTATACAACTGCAATAAATTGAAATCTGATTACTTCAATTTGGGTTTATAGTTGTATTTAGGTAATACTCAAATCAAAATCTGTTAATTATTTTAAATTTTTGGTAATGCTATCCTAAATAGCCAAATATATATTAATTAATGTATTCAGAATAATTTACAGAATAAATATATAAGTTGTTTCACTCTCGAACACGCCCCGCCCTACCAATTCCACTCTCCTCACCCGCCTCGGGGACCATTCGGTACCCAGGATCCTACACGGTGGCCGACGTTAGAACTGTAACCTGTTGAGTGTGATCGATATAGTTTGAGACAAAAAACCTTGAATATCTGTTAGTTTACTTTATTTTACTTTTCTTCTAAAAATGCCCGTGATATATTGTACTGTGAATAATTGTCCCTCAAGATATGGTTTTCCTTTTTCCATTGTTCAAGGTAAGTATTTCATATTTCATCAACTAATATAAAGAAATAGGTCACGATATAAAATTTTACGCGGTACGCCGATAAAAATTAGAATCTTCAATTGAAAGATTGTCCTGATCGATGCCATAAAAAAATTAGAATTTGAAGCAAACATTTTTCAAATGAAACATCAAACACTGCTTTTGTATGAAGCAACAAGTAAGTTCTTTGTACTGGTATTTATTAAAAAAAAGTGTAATATGCAATAATTATGTAAGTAGGTACTTAATTGTGTTATGTAAAGTTTACACTCAAGCATTTTTGGTTCAAGTAGAGTTTCTAATAATATCGAAAGCATTTTAGGCGCCAAAATTTCAAGATGCTGAAGTTCAAACTGGTATACCGATTCTAAGTGATACTTGTGCACAATGTATAATAAAAATGGTATGTACAGTAATATCTTTAAATAAATTAAAATAATTTGTCTCAAATTAATTAATATACGTAGAGAAATACCAAAATCACTAAATAATATTAAGTACCTAAAAAATGACCTGGACATACTTATACATTGGGTTTTCATTTGAATAATTTTTTTTACTGAAAAGAATATATATTTTATTAAATTACGAAACAAGAATATAAAAAACGTCACAAACACTTTCGTGTAGGAGTCCAAGAAAAGCTGCATTAAAACAGCAAGTAAAAAAACCTATTCCGCAGCATTTGTAACTTGTAAACAAAATAGATTATATTATTTTCTATTTTAGTTTTAAAATAATGTATATTGTTTTATCTAACATTTTAGTACATTAAGTACAACATTTTATTGCAAATTTTTTATATAGTAGAGTACGTAGGTATATATTTCATTTTAAAATTTACAATAATATATGTGAATATATTGTTATGTTATGTAATTTTGTTGGGCGCCAAATAATATTTATGTTTGAATTGTATTTGTGTTTCTTTAATGATTTGTGTTTATGTCTTCTGTGTGTAAAAGAAAATTGTATTTATTGGACTACAAACCTGTATCTTATATATTTTTTTTTATTCTTATTCAATTACCCTGGCTGCTTGTAGAACATAGACTCTGGTAGTCGGTTCGCTCATCAAGTCAATTCCTTTTTTTTTAACACACTGTACCTTACTTCATCAAATAAATATCAATTCAAAATGGACAATTTTTATTTCATAAGAGATTTGTTTACTACTTATTCAAAATTATTTAAAGTTTTATGAACATAATTTATAGGTAACAGATAAAATTTCTTTAAAGGCAGTTGCGTATTAAAAGTTGCATATCTTTAATATTTTTAATTCTTAAAATTCGTGATTCAGTGGTATTCTTCTAATGGATGTTCATTGCTGGTGATGTATTATATTTGCCAATCATACTTTATTTGACAGATGGTCCACTAAATAACGAGTTTTAATATATTAAATAGAAAAGTAAATATTATTAACTATACTAAGGTAAGTAACTTATTATTTTAATAAGTCTTAGAGTCTGTAACTGTCTATTTTGTGAATTTTATGGCTAGCTAGCGTTTCTTGTCTCTTATTAAATTTTCGTAAATTTCTGTGAATTTATGTGCACATAAAATACCTTTCTGATGTTAATTTTCTTTTTATAAGACTTCTACTAGAAATCCCTCTTAACTTATGATTGGGCTGCTGATATTGATGGCTGGTTTTCCCACTATATGGTACTGCCAAATTCCTAGCTTGGACCTGGATCTCTGTTTATATTGTTACTCGACACTTTTCTTATGACGTAAGTATTACTTTTAACTATTACTTTACTTTTTCTTGCTCAATTTCTTATTTTTCTAGGACCTATCTTCAAAAACCCACGCTGCTTTTCTTTTTATTCTTTCGTCTCTAATCAACAAACTTTTGTTTTTTTAATATTTTTCTATCAATTTGATATCTTGATTCCTTGTTGTAAAATTTGCATACATATTATGGTTCATACATATGATCTTATTTAGTTTTTCGATGCACTGTTTTTTTATGTTTTCACTGAACTACTTAAATCTACTACAAAATTTTTTTATGTAATTACAATTTTACTTATATCTAATTATTAAATATTCTTCAATATTACTCTTTTTATGTACATTGTTATATCTCTTGTGAAGCCAACTTTAGACTTGACATTTGTCCATGTCTATGATATTTATTTGACATTTCGCAACCTTTTATACCTTTTATTTATTTAAATTGCTAATATTTTAATTATCTTCGCTTGACTTCTGTCGATATGTGTATGATATTATTAAATGATCTTTTCTTTTTTTTTCTATATACTTTGATCTGGGTTTAACTCCTTTTTTGTTTATGAACTATTGATAAATATGAGATCATGTCCCAATATTTAATGAAATTTAACTATATTTTATTTTCAAGAATGTTAATTTATTTAATTTACACTATAATAACTACTTATATGTTCTGCATTGTCACTTTTTATATTATTTTGTTTAATTCTACTATATTTTAATTTTAATAACAATAATAATTTCTATTCTATTTTATGGTTTTTTTTAAAATAAACATGTAAATCCCCATAAGTATTGAAGCTGATATTTCATATTGTCTCAATATACATACATATACGACTTCCAAGATTAACTAACAAAACTGTATGCATGTACCTATAATCGTTTTATAATATTTATATTTATTACGTTACAAATATTTTATTTATACAATAAGCAGCCTTACATGATACTTTTGGAATATCCCTCGTATATAAATATTTCCCAATTGAAAAGAAACTACTTTTTCAAGTCCCTCGTACTTGGCCATTTTTTTTCGACAGTATTTACGTGCGGCAGAGAGTGGTATAACTTTTATCTATTCAGTAAACTTTGTCCATAGCAATAAAGAATAATTTCAAAAAAAAAATCATACATTTGAATTCTTCGTTTCTGTTTTTTCATTAATACAGTTTAGAGAGAGGTTTATTTTATTTTTAGAGATTTTATAGCTTGTCATGTAGTATTTAGTATACCTTCTTGATATTTGGTTACACAAAAATATATATCATCTGATGTAGCATGTATACTCGCGACAAGAATTCAGACGACTTACGTCATACGAACAAATGAATAATTCATTATATTTTCATCAAAATATTTAAGAAACTGCAACTGATAGTAATAAAACTATGTACTACACTAAAAGTTGGCATTATATATTGCACTAAATTGCAAAAAATTATTGTTTTTAACGCGACCAAATATCGAAAAATACGTTGACAATAAAAACAAATGTGTTGACGTTACACATTTGTGCTGTGACGTAAGACGTCTGAATTCTTGACGCGAGTATATCATAAAAATCGACAGTTGTGTCAAAGTAGGAATAAAACGAAAAAGTATTAGTTCCATTTGTTTTGTACAAATTAATTTAAAAATAATATATTAATAAAAATGAATATAGAAAATCATCAACCCAAGGTTTTTTCACAACATATTGATAGAGATAAAGAAAAGAAAACATTATGCAAAAGCAGATAAAAGTGCCTTAGGTATTTCATTGTGCACGTAATCGAGAATAGCAGAGCAAAGAAAAGATATAAATTTCAAATTGAGGACAAAGCACAGAAAAATGGAGTTCCAAGAAATATAAGATAAGAAGAAGTGTATTTAGGAGCGCCAATAACAACAAAGTGTGACGAGGAACAATAAATTAAGAGAATAATAATAAAAGCAAACATAATAAGTTCGGCAGCAATCAACCACTTAATTAAATCAAAAATTTTGTCCACAAGAGTAAATTTTAGAATGTATACAACAATCTGAAGACGAGCGACGCTATAAGGCAGCAATACCTGAACCTTCAATAAGTGAAGAGGAAAAACTGTTGATGACTGAAGATCTTAAGGTCGCAATGTAAAATGTGGTGTTTTTTACAACAAAAGTGACAATCTTATATGCAGAACTATTAAGTTTATGTTTTAACAATATTCATTTACAGCTAAATTTAAAATAAAAATTTTGAAAGATTTTTGAACTTAAACATTATTTCAGTACCTGTATTTTTCGCAGGTGGCATGAGGTAACATTCATGTTAATTGCTAAGCTCTATATTATTCAGTTCTTAAATGTCTAAATTTACTTGCATTTGTAGAAACCACTATTTCAAGAATACGGCACTCTTAAGACGAATCCTTAGGGGAAAAAATGCGGAGGCGGTGACTATGTAAAGAGAAATCATGAAGAAATATATGGAATGTATCAGGCACCAAAAGTAGATGAAATTGTTGATATCCAGAAGAGTGCAATTGCGAGGATATCTAGAACGAATGAGAGGTGAAATTAGTTCCAATAGATGTAGGAGACAGAAGGGGTTGAAGAAAAATATAACTCTGGATCTCAATGGCCTGTAAACAGCTTTATATAATTTTAACTGTAAGTATTCAGAATGCATGTTTGAGATTTTTGGAGAATTATTCTTTCGTTGACAAGAATATTACTAATTACGCCTAAAGAAGTCCTGTACATTGGCTATACTGAATAGTGATTGCGGTTGCCTACTCTAGGCTCGTAATTTCTTTCCATAAACTAATTGTCCAAATGTCTTAATTTTTATTTGAAGAATATTAAAAATGGCTTGAAAATATATGAAAAGAGAAACATGCCTTGAAATGTCCCTATAATAGCATCATTACAGAATTTTAGAGTCACGGAATATCAGCTTAGCCTATTTAGCGACGGACTAATCAGGCGTGAAGGGGCAATCGTTCAGGCATGGGATTATTTAATTTAATTTATTGTTTCAGTAGGACCTCCAAGATATTAAGTAAGAATATCATAAAAATTATGTAAGTTGCAATTTGCGAAAAATAAATTTATTATTGTTTACTGTTGTATTTACTATCCACTAAAATATCAAAGATGACCAAAATAAAACAAAATTAGTCAACAATTCATAGAGCTCAAATGGGGCAAAGGCTAGCCAATGGGGTTGAAATTAAATTGATTATCTAGAATATTTTAATTGTCAAAATATATATGACGTTTTAAAAGATATTTTTTTACAATGAAAAGCATTAGGGCGAAAAATCCTTAATCAGAAATTGCCCATCTCCATCACACAAACAATTTAATTATTAAACTATTCATGAGTTGATATATATACTGTACTAATAGCAGCCATTATTTGACAAGACACTATCATATAATCTGAGTGCAAATAATATTGTAATTTAGTCTTCGTTTACTACCTAGTAATAACAAAATCAATATTAGGTAAGCATAAAATTTGTGTGCATAAATGAAGCACAAGAAGATATTTATAACGAATATCACCAATAGCAGCAATAATCAGAACAGAATATGCAGGAACTAAACAAATAGGAAAACAAAATAAATTGGCAATGAATGCCTTTCATATGTCTACAGAGAAATATTATAAGGAAAAAATAACCTGACACTTTTACCCTTAATCCAGTTGTCTCTAGATAGAGTAGACACCTGTTTAGAAGTTGCATTCTAACTGTACCTAACAAATATTTTGAGGCCATGAATGTTATGTATTGCTTTAATGCTTTAATTAGTTTTAATAACAGCATAGCCATACACAAACAAATTGTCGAAATTGCTGAAGGTTCAAAATATCCGCTAAACAATTTCACAGTATAATAAATAATATGAAATAAACACTGACTTTATACTCCGCCAGAATTGAGATAATAGAAAAAAATGTTGGCAAAAATATTAGATGCTGGCATATATCAAGTTACCAGCAAATATTGTAGACGATTCGCGACGATGAACCCTTAAAAGTTTTCATGGTTGCAGTGATTATGTTTGTCCTGAAAATTTACTCCCCGTATAACCGAATATGACGTTGAAATGAAAATTTTTTTGTAGAAGCTGTCATTTTCGTTTATACCAACTTTAGTTCCCCCTTATTATTTCAATAAGACTTCTGATATATCCAAAAGTAATAATTTCTTGAAAATATTTTCATTGATAGGGTTATATGTGATTCTACAGGAGGCCAAATTTTCATAAAAGAAAAACAAGCACTACAATTTCTAACGGTCTGTCGCCGTGAATTAGCCTATTTAAAAAAAATATTGCACAGGGGACTCTTACGATTACGATTTTGTAAAAAAAATCAAATAGGGCAGTTCGAAAATGATTTAAAAATACACTTCCGCACGACACTGTAAAACCTGGCGGCAAAGCATGCAATCGGCAACCGAACAAAAAATGGAAAAAAATCCCAAGGAAACAAATAAATAACATTTTATAATACCTATTTTATGCAGCAAATTCAACTGTTTTTTCCGCTATTGATAATAATTATTAATAGAATAAATTTGTGGTTTTAATTAATAAAATAGTTTGACGTACATGCAGTTACTGGCAACAACTGGTGTACGTTTGCATAAATAATCAATAGTTTGTATCCACTTCAGTTAAATACACTTTATTTTTTAAATATATCCACAAAAAGAAGGAGATTGTGGTGGCCATGGTACTGGTCTTTCGCATCCAACTCCTTGGTATAAATGCCTGGATACGCTGTACATGATACGGATATAAATGGGCCTCGTGTATAATACGCCACACTGCTGCAATACGGCGTGGACGTCATAGACCTCTATCTCTTCCAATATTCGGTTTCAAATTTCTCTCGCATTGCACTACACTTGCACTCACTGAACACCGCGGTAAAAGTAGCTGCATTTGCCACATGGTTACCGGAAATTGTTCTACTAAAGCATTTTCACATCACCAAAATTTAAAACGATATCCATCAATTCCAAGTTACTATACATATAAGACACTTGATAAACTAATGTAAAGACTCGAATTACAAACGCGTTTAATACCTAGAAAAAGTAATCCGATTTCAACATTCGGAATCGCCTGCCTAGAGACTACAGTAAGCGATGTAAATGTTGAACATACTACTACTTCAATAATTCTTTACTCAGAACCTATAACGATTTAAAAAAAAAATAGGATAATGATGACCTAGGCTAGCGTTATTATCCTTGTAACACCCTTAATGTCATAATTACTATTACAAAACTCATTTAGGAAAAAATAATGTTTCTTTCAAGAACGTCAAGAACATATAGCATTAGTCACTAAACCAAAATAATCCTGAATGTATTATCAATCTGGAAAAATACAATAATAACAAGAAGAAAATAATTATATATAAGAAATTCGTATTTTAAAACACTGCGCTTGCTGCCTTGGAATGTCACTGACGTTTGTATATACATACTAATTAGAAAGTACAAAGACAAACATATACGGATACATCTTTATTCTTAAATCCGACATGTTTTTTGTTCGATGAAGATATTTCATTCGCCTAATTAAAAATTGCCAATAACGTCAGGCGCCAAAGCCAAAGGAATGCGACTGTTTACGGAAGGCTAAAAAATCCGATTATTAAGCAGTTTGAAGAAACCTGTTGACATAGAGAAAAAAATAATATGCAATAATGTATACAGGATATATCTAGAAATATTACTACGACTAGCCGCTGACAACAAGTAATAATAATCTTTTTCGTTCAAATAATACCAAAGTTTTAAGTAATTACCACTAATACTTACCAAAATAAGCAGGTAAAAATTAAATCAGTAACACTTTCTAGACTTACCGTATTTGTTTATTAAAGAATTTGATATTATATGTATGTGTAACCACTAGTTGAAACATATATTTTTAAATAGGTCAATAACTATAACCAGAGCTAGGTATTACTCGAATACAATATACATATTCATTAGTAGTATTCAGTACAATATTTGTGTAATCAGTATTGAAGTATTGAATACTTTTATCTGACGGTATTTGGTATTCGTATTCATCAAGTATAGATATGTATTCAGGAGCAGTACCTATTATAGTAATCATGGTAGCGAGTATTTTATAATTTTAGGGAATCCATAATACCCAGGTACTTATAAATATCGATGATGACTCATGCATTGCACTCTGTTTAACTCAAGTTGCTAAATATTAGGTTTTAAATTTCACTCCTTTTCTCAGCTATCCTAAACTTAAACTTTTACAATCTTAAAACACACAAGAATCAATACTTACGTTACAAATATTAGACAAAAAGTATACAGATACGTTGAATAAAATAAAAAAACTGGTATTTATTTTACATACATACAATCTACTCTTTAATTACAGACACGGGCGGACTAAACAGAACCCAAGCAGCTTAGTAAATATGCCTCACTCCGGCTTTTGCTGATGGTAACCATTATTTGGCATTATTCACATGAGATTTGCAAGTTAAATTAACCGCACTTTACTAATTTAATTTTGTTTTTATTGTATTTCATAGGGCTATGAATGAATTTACATTGTTGTAAACTAAATTTTAAATTAAATCCTACACCAACCGCCACTGCTACTGTACTTGTGTTCTCTAATTCTCGATTTTTATCTTTAAAGCATTGTAAATATTCAGCACTGTATTAATTAAAATATAAATATTTGAATACAAGTATTCAGGATTCAAGTACTCTTTGAATGTTGTATTCAGAGTTGAATAATGAATACTTTTTTAATAAAGTCCTCAGTATTTATGGATTGAATACTTTTTCTGTATTCGTACCCAACTCTAACTGCTACTTATTTAGCATTATTTTCCTAGAAAAAAACGTGTTCCATCACGTAGCTTGTAATTTTATAGGCATATGTCGCATTAAAATGGATATCTAGTACCATATCCACATTTTTATTTACAAATAAAAAGTATCATATTTTTCATAGTTTTAAAATATTTCGTTTTCTGAGAAATTCAAAAGAGTTGGACCTAATAAATTAATAAAATAATTGTAAGACAAAAATAATAAATTTTCACTATTTAAGATTCACATTTTCTTGCAATCTAATGATAAATTAATGGCGGTGTAGAAATTATTTTAAAAAGTTGTGTCGACTTGCATACAGATTGCACCTAATTTTAAGCATAAATACAAATATTCTTGTAAAATTAACGTTGTGGTTAAAAATGTCCGCTACGCTACGATATATACTGGATGTTTGTAAAAGGTTAGGAAAGAATGCTACCACTTAAAAATATAATGGTATAAGTTACCTTAGTCCAACATTTTATAGTTTCCGAGATACAGGGTGTTAAAGTTACAATTTTATTTTAGTTTTTCCTCAATAACTTTATTACTAACTGTAGTAAATACCTACATTAAAACTTGAACTATATGAGCTCGAATTTTTTGTCAATTGTAGAGGACGCCACAGTACTTCTTATGCATTTAAATCGTGATAATTTTTCTGTGCCTTGGTGTATAGATTTTTATAATTAATAATTCTTATTGTTTGATGTTTTTTTCTTAAAAGAAGGTATACTTTTAAGCAACCGTGCTTTATATTAATTCCACCATATTTCAGTATCTTGTGCCAGAAAACTTCCCTCTACCAAGTTTTATGTGTTTGCTACAATTTATAATGAAGCTATTGAGGAAAAACTAAAATAAAATTGTAAATTCCTGTTCCTCGGAAACTATAAAATTTGGGACTAAAGCAACTTGATTTAGACCACATTTTGGCCCTTGGGATATGTGGAAGCATTTTTTCCAACCTTTTATTGACACCTTGTATATTTTTTTGATTTTGCGCATTAAAATACAAATGCGTTATTATGACATAATAATTATTTATATATCTAGAATGAAAAGTGAAGCTTTAAGGTTCGGGTAAATTTATATGAATGTCACACTTCTGAAATGTCAAGAAGAAGTTCTAGGACTTTTATTTTGTCGTCCTAGTACTTTAAAGTTCCATTCAAAAAATGCATCATTATTGGACAGTATGAAACAAAAAAAAATGATGCGCTGTATATTTATTTTTCAGGAACGCACCCTATCCAGTTGTACGCCACTGGTTAGAATTTTGGAGCTTATATTTTAGACAAAGGTATATGCTGTCATTAATTATTGATACCAAATTTATTTAGTGGAATCGATCCAGACATATAAAAGAAAATTAATTTTTTCACAACAACATAAACACCCTGTATCTCTAAATCGAATCCATTCTAGACTTATATGTATAAAATAAAAATCTATTTTTTTAATGGGGTCCATCTGCCCTTGAAGTTTCCTGCATAAAATTGGGACCACTCTGAATATGCATTTATTTTTTTAATGTTTGCATAATATATGTAAAAAACTAACGGAATATGCTAAGAATATGGAATATTAAACATTAAATTAAGTTTTTACTAAATTAAAGCATTGGTACTGAATAAATACTAATAAAAACAAGGTAAACGTGAATCAGCATTATTGCACAAATACAAATCTATTATATAGCCCTAATATACGTATTAAAATTAATTAGAAAATTTGTAAAATACACTGATTATAATGAATGCTTCAAGATTTTGTACTACATCATTAAGAATATGTTTATACAAGATAAAAGACGTTTATACATCTACTTAAGTTACATGACTAAATTTTAACTTTGGAATATATAAAGTTATGCCTGCCATACCTCATACTTGCTTGCACAAAAAATTTTGTACAATACCTGTCAACTCTAGTGGATTTTTCTCCTAATTTAATAATAATTTCGGCTACAGAACTACAGTTGTATTTAAGATACATCAATTGTTGTTCCACTTCAGGATGATACATTTCATTGCATTGTGAATCATCTTCAATTTGTGAAACTGTAGCTCTAAAATTGTCTGCATAAAATATTGCTGCATGAGGTGCCCCATCTGATCTCAATAGGTTCAGGTGGTAGTGGTGTTCTAGGCAAATTATTCCTGTAAAATTATACTAACATTGGCATTAATTCATATAAAATGGGTTAGACAAGTTGTATGAATCAAATTTTCATGTTTGAAAATTTACACTTAATATTACATTTGCGATTTAATTTTACTAAACGTGTATTGTTTTGTTATATATTTTTTTTGTAAATATACTTGCTAATTAGTTATGGCAAAATCAATCAATTTTGAGAATTTATTGTATTGTATTGATAACCCAAAATCGCTTTCAGTTACATTAATTTTTACTACTTTAATTACAAAACAAATGTTTCATCTGCTATAATGAGAAATATTGTTTAATTATTTAAAAACTCATTTTTTAGTTTTAACTTAACTTTAAGTAGTACTCATGGTAAAAAAAACTAATTCGGATCATTTAACATTGAATTTTAAATTACTGCCTACCACCTTATGCTACGAAATATCCAAATGAACTCTTACCTAAACCTGACGCCGAAAGAATTTGGTGTTAAATTTTAAATCAAATACCGTGACATTATTTGCGCTTCGACTGAATGGACAAGTTAGTAATCTATAAAATAAAAAGCTAAACTAAGCAAGAATTTCAACCATCACAATTTATTCGCAAACTAGAAGCTTTTTATAACTAAAAGGTAACAGGTAAGTGTTACAAGAACTTTTTGTGTAGTAGATATTATTTAATGATATAAGAACTGACCATAAAGTTCGTGCTACGTATGTCATGGATAAATACAGTATGCGCCAAAAGTATGGAATAAATTCAATAAAAACGAAACAATTATTTTTTGGGAAAAATCCTAGAACAGGTTGATTTTTAATTTAAAAAATACATATTTTAGCGTAAAATGCGATTTTCAAATGTAATTTGTTTTCGAGTAATGACGTCATCGATTTTTTTTTAAATGGCAACACCATATTTTTTTCTTTGATTCTGAAAGATCGCTTAATTCTCTATCAGACAGTACTCAAATTTTGCCCTCTTACATAGGAAAGTTTTCGAGTAAATGACGATTGAATGTTAGAAAACGTAAATTTTATCCATAAAAAAGTAACAATTCTGAGGTATGTAAAATAAAATACAATTGATTAAATTTTATACTTAAATTAAATGTTGGAATTGCCATCCACCAACTTCTTGAAAATGCGCAAGTCTGTGAAGAAATTTTTCTTGCACATTATGAATGATTTCTGAGGTCACTCTGCGTATTTCGTCCCGAATGCGATTTTGAAGTTCTTCTAAATTACATGGTTTATTAATGTACACTTTTGACTTCAAGTATCCCCATAAAAAATAGTCAAGAGGTGTAAGATCTGGCGATCTTGCAGGCCATTCTAGCGGTCCGCGTCTGCCGATCCACCTCCCAGGAAAACAGTTGTCCAAAAAATCTCGTACAGGGCGCGCATAGTGCGGAGGTGCACCGTCTTGCTGAAACCATATGGTATCGTCAGGAATGTCAAGGTCATTATCGTTAGGAAAAATTACTGCAAGGGCTGGAACAAGGTCATTTTCTAGAAACTCTAAATATCTTTGTCCTGTAAGGGTTCCTTCAAAGAAGAAAGGCCCTACTATTCTGTCGTCAACTATTCCAGCCCACACATTTAATTTCTGAGGGTGTTGGGTATGTGCCTCTGCCATCCAATGAGGATTTTCCCGACTCCAATATCTGCAAGTTTAACGGTTTACTGTACCATTCAGACAAAATGTGGCCTCATCTGAAAAAGTATTTGCCGGTGTAAATTTCTATTTCCTTGACATAAATCCATTAGAATTTCGCAAAAGTGTAAGCGGCGATCGGGATCATCTTCATTGAGTTCCTGCACAAATTGAATTTTGTAGGGATGATATTTTTCCTTCCTCAAGATACGTAACACTGTGCTCTGGCTAGTGTCATTGTTTAATGCAACCAATCGTGAAGACTTATGAGGATTATCCACCATACTTATCAAAATGTTCTGTTTCTGATTTTCATTAATGCTTGGACGTCCAGGTTTTGGAATATTTACAACATTGCCAGTTTCTCTAAATTTAGACTCCTTACCTTACTGACTGTTGATTGGCTGATAGGGCGATCTGGATATTTTTCATTAAATAAATCGCAAACTTACTGCTGAGTTCTAGTCATATTCCCGCCTCCGATAAGAATTAATATATATTTCAATTCTTTGAGTAACAGTTAAATGTGCCATAATACTTTAAATTGAATAATAATTTCTATGTCGCTTACAATACTTATTAGAAAGTCGGTGTGACAATGACACTTTGCAAAAATTTTCACCTACGTGATCCATAAAAGAACTATGGAATTCGAAAAACTAAACTTGATAATGTTTTTGCTTTATTTTAATTGATTTACGTTTTCTAACATTCAATCGTCATTTACTCGAAAACTTTCCTATGTAAGAGGGCAAAATTTTAGTACTGTCTGATAGAGAATTAAACGATCTTTCAGAATCAAGGAAAAAAATATGATGTTGCCATTTAAAAAAAATCAATGACGTCATTACTCGAAAACAAATGACATTTGAAAATCGCATTTTACGCTAAAATATGTATTTTTTAAATTAAAAATCGACCTGTTCGAGCATTTTTCCCAAAAAATAAGTGTTTCGTTTTTATTGAATTTATTCCATACTTTTGGCGCATACTGTATATATATATATATATATATATATATATATATATATATATATATATATATATATATATATATACACTGATAATGTCCAATCCATTCTCCATATCAGTGATTCAGTTTTGTGGAGTGTGCAACAATGAGGCATGGTTCAACTATGTCTCATTATTCAACAGTACTGACATAGTTCAGAATTAGATAAATCATACAAAAGAAGATATTATTTCTGGTTCATTCAGATGAAAGCTATCACAATCTTTTACCAAACTCACATGCAATAAAGCAAATCCTTCTCCAAATGAAAAATTTTAGTCCAAGCGAATCCGCCCCATAGAGCAGGTCAGAGAACCCCTGCTAAGGGATGTACACTTTAATTTTGCAGGGACTTGGGTTATGGTACAATAATCTGGAAAACTGCTATAGATCAAATTTGCATATTAAAACTATAGAGAAATACGGAATAGAAGGCGATAATTAGAGAAGACAACTAGATCTTTTATACAGGGTGTCCCATAATGATGTGCGCTCCTTTGGAGGGGGTGTTCCTTGGGTCATTGTAGGGGGGTTCTTTCTATAAAATTTTTCGATTTGAGCTCTCCCTGACGAGATAAGGGCTTAAATGTTCCTCTTTCTCGTAATCTTCTGTGGATACTAACAAAAGTTCGGGCATTTGGTATGAGTTGGCGATTGGGAAATCTATCGTGGTATACTGGTCTTGCTAAATCTGCGCCCCCTCGACATTTACCGTAAATGAAGTGGATATCTGCATACTCTTCGTAAATGCGTTATTCATAACTGCAATAGAAATTAACAGAAAAGAATAACTAATTTGGTGGTAGATAATTATATCTGACATTAATAACAATTGTTAATGACAATCCAAACAATAAAACCGTCAAAGTGATAGCAGCCTACTACGTTTCATATGAATTATTTTGCTTGCATATTCCACACCCGAGGATATGCACGTATGTGAATTTTATTTTTTTAAAAGAAAACGCGTATCTCTGCATGAAAATACTAAGAGGGGGAAAACTTTGTAAATTGATTGTTCTATTTACTGTAATTTTTTCATATCGAGAAACGTTTAGAATAAAAAGTTCTAATAAAAAAACGAAAGAGGTTGGTGGTTTCCACCTTTGTAGACATTTGGTAAAAATAAAAATCGTACTCAACAATGTCACTTAATTAACTAAATGTATTCACCGATTTTCAGATTTATAAGTTTAACCGTTTTTGAGAAAAAAATGAAAAACGAAATTTTTTCAATTTTTTGAAAGCCCTTATTTCGTAAGGGAGGGCTCAAATCGAAAAATTTTATAGAAAGTACCCTTCCTAAAATAACCCAAAAAACACACCCTCCAGAGGAGCGCACCCTGTATATCCTAAATATTTGTATAGCATTACAGAATATAACAGCAATAATATTATATTTTATTACGCATTATGTATACATAGAAAAAAGGAGGCAAGTTAAAAGCTCAGGGCGAGGGGAATATCATATTTGAAAAAAATATCAAGATTAGGAATGTTAAACTGTACCTATTCCAAAAAGCAAATTACCTATTTGTTTGCAAATAAATTTGTAATTTTAAAGTATACAAATAAAGATTCTATATTAAATCTTATAACGGTAACTTCTATTTAGATGCATTTTAAACTTATAAAAATATATTTACCAAGCGCCACCGCAATAATGGAAATGGCATCTAACAAATGAATAATAAATATTTAAACAATTGAAGAATTTCTAAATATAAACGCAAGCATTTTCATACACTGGTTGTTAACATATTATTTATTAGTGCATAACTGAGTATAAAGCCAAGGTCCTTTGCTCATACATTGGTTCTATAAACATCATTGAAAATGCATGTCAAACATATAGAATAAGCATCATAAAAAAACTTTCCTGTGCTGTGGCATCGTGTACCATATTGTGTTAAGTGAATCTAGTGTGTACCTACGCTATAGAAAATACTATAAATTGTAGTTTTTCATATCGTTTCAAACGGATCAAACCTTATTCGTACCTTGTCCATAAATTCGATTTGCTCAGAGATTTTCTTGTTCGTAGGTGCTCAGTGAGTAAGAAGGTTTGAAGCATTGTAATTTTTGGATCAATTTAATAAATTGGCTGTGATCTTGAAAATAGAGCATCCTGCATTATACAGAGTTAACTATGACACACATATTTTAAGAGGGGATGGAGAAAAATAGGAATTAACCTTTTAATGATAAAGACGATATGGTAGCACAGGGAGGTAGCATCTACCTTACTGATATTTTGTTTCCTGGATAGATATTTGAAGAGATTTCTAGAATGTTAAATTTTTGTTTTCTATTTTCTTACTTGTTTACATTAAAACTTGTCATTGCAAAGATTTTTGTACTTGCCGAGTGATGGCTTGGGACCTTTCCTTTCTCCGACCGTTATTTTTATTTACAGCGAGATACTCGGCTGACAACCAGGTGGATTCCCTATGTCGGGAAAAACCACAAATGATAACAAAAAACACGCAGATGTGCACAAATACATAAAAACACTGCTACACGTTTACCGCCAAGGCAATGCATTAATTGTTCAACGTGGTTCAAAAAGGAATCGGCATAATATTTTGTCTTCTCAGAAAACGGTTTTGGTATTACGTTGCCACACGATAATATGAACTTATCACATTTCACATAAATTAAAACCTTATCCGTCAGCTCGGCATTTCGTACACGAAAAATTAAATTTGCGAAGTACTGAAAAATTATTTCAAACTAGACATCGTATACGATGTTTTATTTTGACAGAATCTGATGCAGTCGCCATCTGTAGGCCAGGAAATTAGTGCAAGATGTACTTCACGCCGACAAATTTTGAACGTCTCGTGCTATTGGGGTATTAAATTCTATTAATACTAATAATAGCAACAATAATTGACGAGGTTTGTATAAAATAACTAGTACTATTTATTTTAAACTATAACATCCCGAGATTTTTACAGTGTTTTGTAAAAATCCTTCAATTGGCCTTTACAATATTTAATATTCTAATCTTCTTCTAATATTCTGATCAAAGCGATCAGTGTTCTTTGATGATTAGAAAGTATGCAACTAGCAATGCAAAATTCTAGGTTATGGTTTAGTACGAGGTAAACACACACCGTGGTTCAATATTAGTGACTAAAGTAGAGTTTTAAACGTTTTATAGCAATTAAATAAAAGAGTTTATGTCGAATACAGATATTTCCCTATAACATGGTCCATTACTTCATGGTCCACTAGGGTCAAGGGCAAATCCGTACGGTAATCGTACAAGATTTTATAATTAAATACTACCATGGATACATTTTCAGTTTTCTATTAGTAGATATTCCTCACATTCAATTTAATTTTTCTTATAATAAATAGGTATTTTATTTAACACGGACCTGTGGTAATCAATGAAAGTGTAGATTTGACAGTGTGCAACGCAGAAACGAAGAACGAATGCAAAATACTGTTGCTAACCAAATTAACTTTTATCTATTGGGTACTTCGGCATTATTAATAAAACTGTTTCCTATTTACTACTTTCGTCGTTTCTACATTTGGCATCAGTGTTGTAAAAAAACGACAGCATGGTAGCTGACATTTATAAGCCATCTTAGCCGATGATCGTCATAGGCACCAATTTTCTGGGGAAAAGAGGGTTTTGCCCCATTTTTTAAACATTGAGCTAGAATTCAGAAATAAATATTGTCTTTTAGGCCTCCCTGAACACGTGGTTAAAATTTATGTCTTAGTCATAGTTAGAATACAAAACATGGATCACATTACTGTAACGTTAAAAACTATGACGATTACGCAATTACTGCTGCAGTTATGGACCAAAGAAGCCAAGAAGAGGCTGAAGAGCGTTCCTTCGAACTATTCATGAGATTGCGGTATTTTAAATTTGAAAAGAAGCGCCTCAACTAAATTTTTGTCGACATTTTTCTTCCTTGTTAAGTAATGTATCAGTAAAAAGAAAATATTTTCAACGAACACTGATGAAACTGGTGGGAACACAGCAAATGCAACAAACACTTCAAGCACGCGAGTTTCTGTTTGCTTCTTTTATTCGTATTCGTTTATTTGACTAAGGTAACTTCTTAGGGATAGATAAAAACAATTATTTATTAAAATAGCTTCCTTCAATTTGCGATTGCTTGAGTTTGTCGGTGTTATTTTTGAAAACTTCGAAAACTATAAACGTAATAAACAGGGTGTCCGGAAAGTAATGGGACCCAGCTTAAAAATAGCTTCCTGTGATCAAATAGAACCGATTTAGATAAACTTAGCTTAGACCAAAAGTGCTTCATTTAGAAGTTACAGGGCTTCAAAGAAAAAAAATTGTTTTCTTGTTATGGGCATAATTAAGAGACGAAACGTTCAATCATGTTCAAATTTGGTATAGTTATATTTTAGATAAGTACAAGCATTGTGAAGTAGTAAGTAGTGCCGCATATCGTAGAGGGCGCTCTTGACAGTTTTTTTACAATTAATTTTTATTGTATCTTCTTTGTTGGTCTTATTTTGATACGCTTGACTGAAAATTATGTTGGAGAAATTAATTTTGCGTAGAAAAGCTATACTTGTTCTATGTCGATAAAATGCACCGTTTTCGGTAAAAACGCGTTTGAAAATTTGAGCACATTAAAATAGAAATAAATTCGATCAAGTTACCACTTGTCAAACTGACGTTGATACGCTTAAAATAGATAAAAATTTGATCAAAAACCTGTCAGATTAATATTCATTGTTGTACAGAGTTGTGTAAATAATTTCAAATTATTAGTAGTATTTTGTAAAATTTTGAAAACATACCTCTACATAATCAGTTTTCCAACTCAGAAACGGCAGATGTGATCGCTGTTTATCGTCAAAATCAATTTAATGGAGGAGCTGCAGAAAGAAGGTACAGTTACATGGAACAAGTATAGCTTTTCTACACAAAATTAATTTCTTCGCCATAATTTTCCGTCAAACGTATCAGAATAGGACCAACAAAAAAGATAGAAATGAGTTACAAAAAAACTGCCAAGAGCGCCCTTACGATATACAGCACTAAAACATAACTGTACCAAATTTCATCCCATTACTTTCCGGACACTTTGTATAGATATATAAAATTACGTATACGTAATTTTATGCTAAATGAAGACGCAGTTATATCCGTTTTATATTTTAACATATACATAGATATAGAAGCTGCTACTACTACTTGTTTAGGAAGTTTATGTTTTGTCGAATTAGTAAAACCTGCTAATGATGTTAGGCGCCAAAGTCAAAGGAATGCGACTGTTTACGGAAAGATCCAAGAACCCGATTATAAAACCGTATTAAATAGCATTTTACGCCCCGCGGCTCGACCACCTTTAACCTGCGCATTGAATTTATACGTTTAATCCGCTCTTTTATTTATTGCCAGTGTCTTCTTCGCGTGGGAGGATTTTATTGTTCAAATTGACCTAAAACTTAAACAAATGGTTTGTAAAGGACGTTATTGGTGTATGTTTTTAAGGTGTCGGACCGATTTTTTATGCAAAGGATCTTTCTTAACACCCACGCGTTCCGCATACCGCACTTGTTACTATAAATTACCTTACACGGATTTGGTTAAGATTAAAGAACTTAGTGAAAGTATAGATTGATTAATAATGATGAGAGCGCGGACCGAATTTCGTCAGTGAATAGCAAAGCACCAAAAGGATAAAATGAATAATTATTATAATAATTAATATATAATAGCAAAAACGAAAGTCACGATTTCTAACAAAAACTTGCTTCTGCAATGACTATTAAAGGATTAGTTATAACATAGTAAATAAAATTTATGAAATGCCAAATTAAACAATTAGTGTGATGTAAAGTATTCATAAACATTTCTTCATTTTATTATACAAGGTATTAAAATACAAAAGGGTGTTAATTGGTCTTGAAAAATAGAGGAAGTAGTTCATATAAATTTTCTCAATTATAATTGCACAAGACCTGTATTTTAACCTGTAAATTTGGGTTGTTTAATGAAAAACTGTTACCTAGCAATTAGAGCAGAAAAACTATCAATTATTAAAAACGCGACACTGAAGGCGGAAAAATACTAATGTCGCTACAGGTACCACTGATATTCGTTTCTGTAGTAGATGTTGAAGAGTGTTCTTTTTTCTAAAAGAATCGATTACATAATGTTCAAATGATACTGTTTTTTTTTATTTTTTTTTATTTAAACATTTAGGGACACAAACGGCATAAACCCATAAACAGCATCCACAGATAAACATAACCCAACATCGTATCATACTTAAACAATTTTATAACCTTAAAAATAACTTTTTTAATTTAAATTTTAGTGATATAACAGAAATCATAAAAAAATCCATATCAGAACAAAAATTATTAGACGAACGCATCATTCTACAAATGGGTGAATTGCTCGTATAATTAGTTCTTCTAAAGTAAACTGATTAGGTACATTAAAGTTTATTACGAATAAGAGATCAGGGCAGTTAATATTATTATTTAATATTTTATGTAAAATTAATATGTCATTTATAACTCGACTTTCTCAAGAGATATAAGATGAAATGTTTTCTAACATCATTATAATTACTATTAAAAATGGTGAAATTAGTTTTAAAAGTTAAAAATCTGATAAATGTATTCTGTAAACTCTCCAAACGGTTAATGTAAACATTGTACTGGAGATTCCAAACTGATGAAGCAAAATTGAATTTACTAAATACATATGCATAGTATAGCTGAATAATTGGATTAATATGATGAAAATCTTACGAAGTATGAAGCCTAACATTTTTGATTCACTAGAAATAATCGAATTAATATGATCACAAAAAACTAACTTGGAATCAAACAGAACACCTAGATCTCTTATCGTATTGACTCTGTTCAAATTTGAATCAGAAACATTATAATCACATACAAGAGGGTTAATATTACGACTAAACGAAATAGTGTAACATTTGGAAAAATTCAAAAACAGGAAATGCTCCTCACAGTAGCTATAAAGGTTGTTTATGTCAGATTGTAAAAACAGTCAATAGTGTATAGATTCGATTCTAGAGTAAACTTGTAAGTATGGCTTATTGATGATGGATTTGGTGTAAAAAATACTGGCCCAACTTTCGTTCAAGGGAAATCAGTTACAAAATAAATTGTTCTATAGGAAGGTTCTACACAAGATTACTAGTATATAATCAATTTTCTTTTTCCGCGGAAATGTTTCATTTTCCAGAAAACTCGAATTTTTCTTATATTATATTTTAATTAAAAATTGCCTCAAAAATTTCTTTTTTAAATGTCTTTATGCTGTATGCTGCTCTAGAAATACAAAACTAATAAAATTGCGGCTTTGATTTGATGCAAAAACGTAAAAATTTACGGAAAATTTCAACACCACTTAAATTAATTTCCATTTTCCTTCGGCTTTAGAATAAGGAAAATCTGTTATAGAAATGATAATTAGATAATTTGGTATGACTACTATTTTGCGCTTTAATGATATATAATTTTATTTGCGGAATTTTTTTTAAGGAAAATATCGAGAAAAATCATTTACATATTCATGTTTTTTAGGGTTTTGTGAATAATCGACGGTTAATTAGCAATAGTATTCATGTTTCTTGAGTTTTGCGAATAAATGAATGTTATTCAAGTTATTATAATTAAGTGGATATGTAGCATTTTTTAAAATTGAGCGCATCCTGTCGACGTTTCGAAATCCGCGCACGCGGATTTCGAAACGTCGACCGGGCGCGCTCGCTTCGCTAGCGTATATTAATTAAATCCACATAGATGTTTGTTATATAAATATAAATGTCAAACAAAAATCATGTGACTTGTAAGAATTCTGTATGTATTTAAAAGTTAAGATATCTTTTGTGGCAATATTGTGGCGGATAATGATTTTTATGTTGAAACTATTTATTTCAAAAATCTCCATGATCTAATTTTATACAATTAATGAGTTCATCCATCGGATCTAGACTGTTTTTCTTACAATGGCGTCTCCACAAGTACTCACAGAGTCGGTCTGCAAATTCGTCCGGTGGAATATGTTGACCTTTTTGAATTCTTTTGCAACCGACTACGACGACTCGATCCGTTGGGTATGAGTACCATCTTCAGCAACAAACTTAACATTATGGTTAACAGTCTAATGCCATATTCAGTGAATCTCTCATACGCTTTCCACGTATCCGAATGGATAATAGACTCTTTCTCTACATGTTGTTCCAAAAGGAAAATTAACGTGCCTGCATCTCTTTTATTTTCGGGACAAATTACCATTATTAAGTCTTCTGAGTTATCGTCAATCATTCCGAATACCCAGGGACCTTCAACTACACTTCCTCTGTTATATTTTCATTTAGAAAATTTGGATTTTTGTGTTCAGAAATAGTTTAGGATTCAAAAATAAAAATTCGTCACATTTTTCCGCTTTTCTGCATTTTTTCCATATAGGTAATGAAAATGACCCATTTCCGCAGGAAAATTTTGGCATTTCTGAAAATTTTTATAATTCACAGCAAAAAATATTTTTTATGTAACTGATTTCTCTTTTTTTAAAGTCCACAAAATTTCCTTTATAATGGAATTGACACATTTCCGCAGGAAAATTTTAATGTTTCCATGTTTAGAGAAGCCTCTGAATGCTATTTGTTATTTGTTTTTTTTTGTTATAACTGATTTCCCTTAAGCGAAACTTGACCCGAAATACTATATCTAATCTTTTAGAAGTGCCTCGTTTTTCCATCAACTTTTTAAATAAAAATAGAAGATTGTACTCGAGACGTCCCGTTTCTTTTCCAATATTTTCAGTTTCAAATACGAAATAAATGGTTTTTCAGTTGCTTCTCCTCTGCGACAAGCTAATTCAAACGCCAAACTGTGATATAATTTCTTTTGAAGTCCCTCCGGTTCATTTTCGTCATATAATCTGGCCATTGCAAATATTTCACATTTATTAAGAACTAGATCTCTTTTCTGGTTGTGCTTGTAGGATTTTACGTTTAGCATTACGCGCAACTCGTGATGAATTAAATAATACGTTGGTGAAGACTTATATACAATACCTATTGAATTCTTTATATTTACTCTGTAGCATTTTAGCTGTGGTGTTCCAAATTGTTTTAACTACCGCTTGTTTGTAGTTTTTTCCGTCACATTTTCGCATATCAAAAGTCCAATCTTGCAATATTACGTTCAATTTCTCGATGGAAGTATCTGGCTTCGCATCGCAAATAGTTCAAAATTATCGTCATATTGATGATTGAGTCGCAACTGTATTATGAAGCACACATATATTAACAATTTGACTAATTTCGTTGTTCGTAGACTCAGCGAATCGACTCATCTTTAGTGTTTAATAACTCAATAAGTTGTTGACAAAAATGTCAAACTATTTATTTTGGCAACGGATACCGCGATAATTGATTAAAAGATGTATAAGTGAAAAATGTATGCACGAGTCAATCGTAAGTTAACAAAAATGTTAAAACAATTTAGAAAATAAAACGTGTAAAGTCAAAATTTCACGAATTTTCAAACAGTTTTATAAATCTCAGAGACTAATACCTACAAAAATAAGGTGAAGTAGTTCTGTGTACGGAAAAACAGTTATACTAGTATCAAAATTAATACACTTACTCCAACACTAGCTTAGTTTTACTGTCACTATTCGTCAAGTACAGTAATATTTTATCGATTTATTCTTGTATAATAGGAACATATCTAAATTTCAAATTGTTAAACACTAAGTTAAGGGAATATTAACTAATTTTAATTTGGCTTGTGTCATATATTACTAACTGTTTGGACGTATCATCCCAGGTATATGTCATTTACATTGACTCTTTCCAAGGTTCTTGACAGACTGACCATGATTTGCTTCTTGAAAAATTTTTGAGTTTTGGTTTTGCTAACGACTTTTATTTTTTCATACGAACCATGATACGGAACAGTACTATGGTCTGTCATTTTTATTGCTAAGTCAGGGCTTCCGCAGGGATCTGTCCTATGTTTCCTTTTTAACTTGTTTGTGAATGACGTTTGCCTTGGGATGAATTTAGAAGTTCATTTATATCCCAATGATTGCAAACTCGAGACATCATTTCTCTAAATGACTACTTAATCCTTCAAGAAGATATTAATAAATTGGTTTAAACCAATGATATTAATATATTAAATCTTAACATTCCTAAATATAATATTCTATCGTCTACCCGTAATAAAGCATTAACTAATTTTGCCTATACTATTATTTTAGGTTTTTTTATAAGAAACTCCAAGTGGCTTTTACGGACTCATTCAATTAAACTCATTTTTAACACTTTTGTTAGACCTGGGTCATTATGCCAGTGTTATTTGGAACTCCGGTTATATTTTATATGTAAATAATATTGTATTCGTCCTAAGACGTTTTGTGAAATACCTATTTGCGGTTCTCCGCCGATGATCTATGTCGTGGTGTTTTGCAAAAAGTGTTCAAGTATAGGTTTAATGTGTAGTTGTTAGAAATTTTAAATGGAATTGATGCTCCTCATCTCCTATCACTATTGCAATTTGCAAGTACCGATATTATCAGGCTTAAATGCTTTTTATCCTCCACTAGCTAGATTTTAATTTCGTACTGCTATCATTGCTTGTAAGTCTCGTGATATTAGGAAGGCTTTCCTTGTTCACTCATTCATATTCATTTAATATTTGTTGTATTTTCGATGCTATTATTTTTATTTTTGTATTAATTACTGTGATTTTTATACAGGGTGTTTACTAATTGAATGGCGATACTTAAGGGTGTGAATGCTTCGGTCATTTTAAGAAGAAAAATTTGCCAATGACGTCCGTACGGGGTTTGAACTAAACATTTTTGTAGAAAAAAATGGTACGACACTGCTTTTTCTAAAAGCTAAAATTATTTTTAAAATCTCCATTTATTTTACAGCAAATTCAGTCTCTATACTTACTCTCGTGCGACGCACCATTTTCACGTAAAAAAATTAAAACCAAAAAAATTTTTTCCCCAAGTTCATTGAGACTGCTTTTGATATTTTGTAACCATTTTGTAAACACCCACCATGCGTGGAAACACTTTTTGTGGGGCAAACATTAATTTTCTACTTTCACAAATGATGTTCACGTAGGCATTATTGAATATTTGAATAGAAAAAACGGTAAGCTCATTAAATGCTCCCTTACAGCAAATGAAATAAAAATTAGTAGGCTAGGTAAAGTGTCATAATTTTTGACGCTTCTTTTCGCAATAAAGTTGACATTGATTTTTCATTATTAAAAAGTTATTATTACAGTAGGAGGTAAAATTTCATCAAAAAATGGTAAATTTTACAATCGGTGAATTAGCTGACATGCATTTTACTTATGGGGTTGCCGACGGAAATGCATACAAAATCAGGAGGATATAGGTACCAACAGCGCTATCCAAATCGCGTGAACTACCCGATCCGAGAAAATTTTCTGGGATTCATAGACGTCTTCACGAAACCGAAAATTTAAAAGTAGACCACAGTGCTAAAGGAGTCCATGAAGCAGTAAGAACACCGGATCTTGAAGAAGGAATTTTACATGAAATTGAGGAGAACCCCGAAACTAGCACGAGGAAAATCGCGGCAACATTTAATGTTTCACACGTACTTGTTTGGAAAATTCTTATCGAAAATTTATTATATCCATATCACATTCAAAGTGTCCAAGCATTACTTCTTAGAGATTTCCCGTTGCGCATTAATTTCTGTGAGTGGTTTCTTCAAAAGCTGCTGGAAAATCCGTTATTTGACAAGTACATTCTTTTTACCGATGAAGCTAGTTTCTCTCGAAACTCAATATGAAATTTCCGTAATAACTATTTGTGGGTGGATGAAAACCCTTTTGCAATTGTTGAATCAAATCATCAAGAACAGTTTTCATTAAATGTTTGGGCTGGTATTATTGACTATTATTTGATAGGCTCATTTTTTCTCCTAAGAAGATTAGATGGACAATCGTATTTACACTTTCTTGAAGAACATCTACCGCCAATACTTGAAGACCTTCCTCTTTTATTAAAAAACCAGATGTGGCTAATGCACAATGGTGCGCCTCCACATTTTAGCTTACGGATGCGTGAATTTTTAAATCACAACTATCGCGATCGGTGGATAGGCCGCGGAGGAACGCAGTCATGACCGCCCAGATCTCCCGACGTTAATAGTAGACTACTTTTTCTGGGGTCATCTGAAAAGCTTAGTGTACGCAGTGCCGATTCAAGCCGAAGAAGAGTTACGAAATCGTATAATAGTATGCTGCCAAACCATAAGAGACACTCCAGGAATTTTTGAAAATGTACGAATCAATCAGTCTATGCGAAAAAGAGTAGATGCTTGCATACGTGTGGGTGGAGGACACTTTCAACAACTACTGTAAATACATAATTTGGGTTCTTTATTTTGTTTGTATTTTCTTGTCTTGTCGTTTCGTTTTAGGTTTAAGATTTTGAATTTATCGTTTTACTAAATAAATCGGGATTTTTAAAATAAAATTTAAAAAAATCAGAGGTGTACCGTTTTTTTCTATCCAAACATTTAATATTATGCCTACGTGGAGGTCACTGGTTAAAGTAGAAAATTAATTTTTGTCATAAAAATGATGGGTGTCTACAAAATGGCAACAACGTATCAAAAGCAGTCTCAATGAACTTGGGGGAAAAACTTTTTTGGTTTTAATTTTTTTTTACGTGAAAATGGTGCGTCGTACGAGAGTAAGTCTAGGGACAGAATTTGCTGTAAAATAAATAGAGATTTTAAAAATAATTTTAGTTTTTAGAAAAAGCAGCGGCGTACCATTTTTTTCTTCAAAAATGTTTAGTTTAAACCTCGTACGGACATCATTGGCAAAGATTTTAAAACATTTTTTACATCAAACAATGCTCCTTAATGATTAATAGGTGTGTACAAAATTTCATAAAAATATCTGGAGTGATAAGAAAATTATAATAAAAAAGTAAACTGTAACACTCTGTAGCTCAAAAATTAAGAGGTTTAGGACATATGTTGATATTAAGTTTTCTTCTTAAAATGGCCGAAGGATTCACACCCTTAAGTATCGGCATTCATTTAATAAACACCCTGTATGTTTGTATATGTAAAATTATATTTTCTTTATTTGAATTTTTAAGTGATTTGAAACAAATACTGCAAGTATTTAAAATGCCGAATATTAAAGAATTTTAAAACTGAAGTACATAATTAGTATTTTTGTTAATAGAAATAAATGTAAAAATTTGTGAATAAGTCATATTTTATACTGTTTTAGAAAGGTATTTTAAGCTATAAATCAAATCTCCTACAATTCCTATCAATGAAGTCATATGTATGTTCTCTGATACCAAACATCTAGGTATGCTAATGAACAATTCCACAGACAAAGCTCTATTCAATAATTATCTAAAGAAAATAATATAATTTACTAACCTTCTAATGAAACACTCTATAAATATCTAACTTCACTCTTTGGCAGTGGGAACACGACAAATTCAACCACAATAGATGAGATCTGACCTATTTCTGCATTTTTAGGATTGCTTCTTCAGGTGGTCTCCTTTAAGTTGAATCAAACATCTAACTATAAAAATTATTATAAAAATTAAAATTATTTGAAGTTAAATATCGACAATGACAAAAAGTGACATCCTGTCAATGAATTAAATATGACAATACCTACTTGAAAAATGTTTACCTTTTATGTAAAAGTTTTTTTATATTTTTAGGTATTAATAATATTGTGTGAAACTAACTACTCAGTGGACAAAAGCCCCAACCTGCGTTGAATTACACCCACAATATCTACCCATATATTCCTTATTATTAGCTTTTGTAACATTTTTTACTGTTTTAGAAAGGTATTTTAAGCTAATATAAATCAAATCTCCTACAATTCCTATCAATGAAGTCATATGTATGTTCTCTGATACCAAACATCTAGGTATGCTAATGAACAATTCTACAGACAAAGCTCTATTCAATAATTATCTAAAGAAAATAATATAATTTACTAACCTTCTAATGAAACACTTTATAAATATATGACTTCACTTTTTGGCAGTGGGAACACGACAAATTCAACCACAATAGATAATTATTGAATAGAGCTTTGTCTGTGGAATTGTTAATTAGCATACCTAGATGTTTGGTATCAGAGAACATACACATGACTTCATTGATTGGAATTGTAGGAGATTTGATTTATATTAGCTTAAAATACCTTTCTAAAACAGTAAATAAAAAAATGTTACAAAAGCTAATAATAAGGAATATATGGGTAGATATTGTGGATGTAATTCAACGCAGGTTGGGGCTTTTGTCCACTTAGTAGTTAGTTTCACACAATATTATTAATACCTAAAAATATAAAAAAAGTCATATTTTACTTTTCTGACATCTTCAAGCAACGAAGATGTAGTCGACTATTTTGTTTTCGCGTAGGTAATGAAACTATTATACAGTTCTTAACCATACGCATCAACCTGGGAAATTATAGCTGAAAGTAAATAAGTCAGGATGATATGTTTGGTATTTGTAGCTGATGGAACAAAGGTCGCGAAGCGGAAGATTCCTTAAAACTAAGGTTTGAACGCGTTACACGAAAAATGGGTTGAGTAAATTGTACTTTAACGTTCGCCAAGCTACAATTGTCCTAATGTTTATGCTGCTCCTCGACAGTATTTAAAATATCTTTCTCGATATTTATAATATGCCTAGGTCTAATGGCTCCTCCATGTTGCCCAGGTTTCAGTCGCAAATTGTCAGTTTCTTCTAACCCGCTGAACCACACGTAAAAAGGCTTTATGTCTCGAATAATATCTTTGAGAAAACCTTTTTTTTCATAAAGATGAGCAGCAACCACTGAAATTTTATGTGAATCCTCGTATGCCAGTATCATAAATCATAAGTTCTTAGTTTGATAAATTATGCGCCATACTTTTATAATCACGTGGAAATAAACTACTACAAATGTCAAACATATGATTTCTTTACTTCTTAGCTTTTATAAATAAAAAATTTCACCTGATAAATTTCTGTAAGTTAAAAATATTTTACTACTTTCATTTTCACAGTTCAATACTTTTTCTCAGCTATAATTTTTCAAGTTTATGCATATAGGTTAAGAAACACCCTGTATATTTGATCAAGTCTACGATCTTCTGATGACAATGAAACTCTTCAACTACACTTGAAAAGTAAATCTTTTTTCTCCTGGTTGTCTTCAACAAAATTTTTGCATATGCTAATGTTAATAAATCTGCGAATTTAAGAAGGTAGCTATTCTTCAGACTATAATGACACTCCAATGAGAAATTGATAAATAAATATCCTCTCGATTGCAGTATTCTGCAGGCTCTATTGTTATGTGCAATTTATTCTATACAAGACTTTAAATTTTAAATTCGAAAGTATCAAACTCTTAGTATACATTTACATAAAAATACTTACTTAAAAATATATGTGAAAGTGAATATTTAAAATTAATGCACTTACATAAGATTTCAAATAATTTCAATCATACCTTTTAAAATTTTATGATCTCAAGTATTGTCTATTAAAAATATTACATCTCACAAACTGGCATCGTTTTTTTGTTAATCTCTTTTCAAGTAGAACGTTATTTAATTTAGTTCTTATTCAGCGCAAGGATTTTATGAACATGTTTAGAAATCTGAAGTCTGTCATCTTTGTACAATTATCTGAATGTTAGGTAAAGAAGCAAAAAGGGTGTGTAACCCAGTATTTGTAACGATTCCCATGTATAGTTCGCCACGGTGGCCATGGTCTTTGTTGAACAGGTAGAGATCACATTCACAAGTAAATATAATGTAACTCGAGTCTTGTGGACAGATTAAAAGAGTTTTAAGGGTATAAAATTGAACAAAATTGTTTTTATGGGCATGGGAAGGAAGCATGCAGGTTCCTTTCGGGAAGCATTTAAAAAAATTGTTGATAGCACATAAAGGATAGGAATTAGTAGATATGAATTACCTGTAAACCATTTTAAAATAACACTGGGATTCAATAATTTATACGTTCTACAGATTTCAATAAAACTTCCTGTTTTGCCTACCTGTGCAATAAAAGTTTAGTAAGAACAGGAAAAATAGTATTTTATATATTATTTATTTTATAATATTCCAACAGCAACTGTTAAATAGTCTCATAAAGGTATTTGAATATCGTCTTGCTCATTATCAGCATTTGAGTGGTAGATAGTTTGAATATTGAATTTAATTGTTTTTTTCTACGTTCATGCAAAAAACAAAACTTTATTGAACTATATTTAGTGGAAAAAATGGTTCTTTATTGCACTAGTGCAATAAAATGTTTATTGCATTCATCTGTCATTCTACTAAAGCGATTTATTTATTTATTTATTTATTGCTTCATTTCCTAATTATATGGAAAGTACGTAAGTAATAGCAAAATACAATACAAATAGTAATATATCATAGCAGAGGTACAGTATAAGTACTTAAAAACTAGCAGAATTTAAACATAAATACAGCAGATAACAAACAGAGAAGTAATTATAGATTATCAATCGAATATATATTTTTTATGGTTTTTAAAAAACACCAGAAGATGCAAAGGGATCCACACTATTCTTAAAGGAAACCTGGCTAACTAGACGAAACAGTATCAGAAGAGGTGCAAACTGGGTTGTCTTATGAATGGGAATGTAGAGAAGTTCATGCATTCTAGTATTTCTAAGATGGGTACTAACACAAATCAAGGACAACAAATAGTCATCGATAAGAGAGTTTATTATTCTCTATCTAAACAGGAGCATTGCAATGACACGTCAATTATATAATGTATTCACTTTAAACTCTTTACGCAAATGAACAGTCCGAGTAACATTATAATCTGGAGATCTATTATATTTTTTAAAATAGATGAATCTTAGAAACTTCTTCCGAACTTTGTCTACCTTCTCTGTATATATTCCAGGTCGTGAATGCCATAACAGCGAAGTATATTCAAGTTTGGTCCTAACTAAACTTTTATAAAGAGAGATAATTGAATTGATGTTCTGAAAATTTTTTGATTCTCATATCACAAAACCTAAGGTTTTATAGGCTGAGACGGTTATATTTTCAATATGCATTTTATACGATAGTTTGGAATCAATAGTTACACCTAAATCTTTGACAAAATTTTGTTTGCTTAACTCGACGTTATTCATTTTATACCGATAAGATAATGTTTGCTTATTACGAGTAAAGGTTATATTATAGCATTTTTGAACATTGAAATCAAGTTTATTAGTACGACTCGATTTAAAAGCCGCATTAATATCATGTTGTAGTAAAATAGAATCATTAGGGCATTCGATACGTTTGTAAAACTTTGGGTCGTCTGCAAACATCAAGAAATTCAATTTTGTAATACGTCAGTTATATCATTTATAAAAAATAAAAATAGGAGTGGCCCCAAATTAGACCCTTGGGGTACACCCGAATTTGCTCTACATTCCTCAGAAAAAAGACCATAGTATTTTACAACAAACTTTCTGTCTTGAAGATATGATATTATCAACGCGATTACAGAATCCGTAAGTCCAGATGCGCAAAGCTTATTTATTAACACGTTTTGGTCAATCTTATCAAAAGCCTTACGAAAATCCGTGTATTCGCATCCACTTACACCCCCTGCTCAAAAGCCTCCAAAATGTAATAGATAAAATTTAATAAGTTGGTAGAAATCGAGCGTTTTGGAACAAACCCATGCTGCCTTAATAAAGAATACAATATTTGTTCGAATACTTTAATAGGGGCTGGAAAGACTGCTATAGGTCTATAATTTTCAACACTTACTTGATTTATAACCTGATTTGTGTATTGGACTAATTATTGAGGGTTTCCACAATGTAGGAAATTTATTGTATTTTAAGATTAGATTATAAATAAATAAAAGAGGCTTTTTGAGATAATCCGAGCAACCCTTCAAAGCATGTGGTGATACACCATCCGAACCTGCCGATCGCTTAGGTTTTAATTTCTTAACAGATAAGTTATAATCAAGTTGAGTAATTTGCTTTATACTAGTGGTAGTATGATAATATATATTTTATTATACTCGTAAGTCGCAGGTTGATCAGAATACACATAAAAAAAATTAGCAAAGGAATTACAAACTTCATCGGCTGGGATCATACCATCCCCCCAGACGCTGCTGAATATGTCGATTTTTTGTCTTTAATATATTTAAAACAGTTTTTATAATCCGATTGTATACCGTTTTCTATTTCAACTAAATAAGAACTGTAGGTTGCGCGAGTGACGTTTTTTAGTTTTTTCCTAATAACTTCATATTTACTTTTAAATAGGTCCGAAACTGATTTTAATTTATTAAGTTGTTTCTTTTCCTTTATTAGAGCTTTAATTTCGTTTCCGAAATAGGGAGGATACTTGTTGCAGCTAAATCGCGACATAACTATTTTAGGTACAACGGCATCAAATAACAATATTATAAAAATTATTAACTGCAACATCAACATCATCTTCTACAATAACTGGCAACCAATCTGCATCTCGAAAGGCTAGTGAAAGATCTAAGAAATTGCAGCGCTTAAAATTAAACTGCTTCACTATTTTCTCAGGGGAGTTATAAGAAGCTTTGTTATTAACCTCGTCCAAATTCACTTCTAAAGCAGGGTGATACAGATTCTCGGGCAGAATACTATCGCCCACTTTATTTAAAGTTATATTATATGCTTGCTCAATATCGTTAATTAAAACAAGATCAAGAATTACTCCGTTAACATTCCTTACATCGTTAATATTTTTTTAAAGCAGAAAATCGAGAAAATTTTGATAATCACATGATTTACGAAATTTTTCTTGTTCACTAATTTCAGGCAAGTTGAAATTTCCAAAAATTAATGTATTTGGATCCATTATGTTACTCTCAATAAAACTTTACACATCGTTATAGTGCTCGTGCTTAGATTTAGGTGGCATATAAAGAACAATTAATGTAAATTTTGTATGTTTATATAGGAAGTGCAACACTATTATTTCGTAATGGGCTTGTTGCATAACTTTAAATGCTATAATCTTATTTGACTTCTTTACTAAAATGCATACACCATTGTCATCATGACAAACATAAACGTTCAAATTGATGTCATATTTGCCTACACTTAGTGTCATCTAAATAAAACATTTTTGGTTTTTGCATGAATGTAGAAAAAATATTATATGCAACTCGTACAAAAAGGCTTATTGCACTCGACAATTTTACGTCGCGTACGATAAACACTTACTTTTTGTACTTGTTGCATAAATAATTATTTTTTTTTGCAACTTTTGGCGTTTTAGTTAAATTTTTGTTGTTAAAGTAAATAACATTTTTTTCTTAAAACATCTTGTTATGTAACCTGCCTGAAAACCCTCTGTATGCAGAATAACGTCTTTCAAATGGCGCTATCAATACTTGTGTCCAATGTAATTCAGCGGATACAGACAGCATTAAGCGAAAAAGTGTGCGGCAGATTTTTCTCAAAGTGCTTATGAGTACCGCTCGATGCAGCTTATCGTCTAACAGTAAATAGCAGTAAAGCTGCTGGACACAAGTAATCATCGATAAAATATTCTGTCGTTTCCATAACTACGAGCAGTTTTGATTGTTAATATTTTTTGATATAAGCTTTCAAATTTTCAATCAGTTCAGTTTGTAGGTTAAGTGTGATTTATTTTTAATTTCTATTCGTCGTAAACTACCCAAAAGGTGTGAGGGGTATCTGAATGATGTTTCGACAGAGATATTGGAGACCGCTAATCGTGCAAGTAATGCATTAATTTGCAACATTCCTTTTATTAAAAGTTAAGAATGTCGCAATTTAAATATGAAACGTCTAGTAACATGGTATTTTTGCACATCCTGTATAATGTTGGTAGATTAAGTAAGTGTAAACCATATCCAGTGTACTATGTAACTTTAGATTTCTTCAAGTAAGCCTAAAACGGTAAACACTTTGTACGATAAATATTTCATTAATTGTCTACTTACCATTACTGTGAACCAGTTACATTGATGTATATTGTTATGTTTAAATTTATTCTACTCTGTATAAAATCCTGGAGTAATTTGTTAACAATTTATTATTTAATTATTACTTACTGTATTAAGCTTTGTTTTGGCAAAAAGCAAGGTTAAGGTAACTGAAATAAAAATCAATAATTCGGGTTAATTTATGTGTAACTGCGAATTAACATTAGTCCGAAAGTTCATAGAAACCGAACCAATCAGATTTCAGTGAGTTTTTAGATCTTTGTAGGGTATAAAACCTACATGTACCAAATCTGAATTTATTGAAGTCATCAATAATGATGGATGTAATATATTTAATTAATTAAGATTATTATCGATAGTAGATTTCATTTTGAACAATTTTGTATGTTACTTTTTTTAAATTGAGAATGTAAAAATACTTAACCTTGATCTTTGCTAAAGCACATGCTAATTATTTTTTTTTCTTTTCTTTTGTCTTTTTTTAACTTTAGAGACTAATTAAATAAATAATAAATAATGTATTAATCATTAATAAATAATGAATTAATTAATGTTATGGTATTTTAACCATGATTAAAGGGTATTGTAGCTTTTATTGGAGTTACGTCGAGTAACGTAAATTTTGAGAATCCTTCCATTTCCTAAGTTGGAATATTTTGTACAACTTTTGCTGGATAAATTTTATTCATAGAAGAAGAAATGAAATTGAGTCAAGAAGGCCATTCTAAAGCTATGAAAATCTAGATTGTAAGCGGCACTATTCCAAGTACGACAGAAAAGCTGCTCTTCTCGAAGCACAGCTTTGAAAATCAATATTGTAAGCGGCACTAGTCCAAGTACGAGAAGAAGGCTGCTCTTCTCGAAGCACAGCTTTGAAAATCAAATTTGTAAGCGGCACTAGTCCAAGTACGACAGCAAAGCTGCCCTTCTCGGAGTGATCTCCAACGTTTATCAACGGATGAACTTATCAACTTCTCCAATTCCACTTCTGTAGATCAACCGGTGGGCAAGTTAATAAACTGTGTATATTTTTTATAGATTTATTTTATTTCAACCAATTTTGACTAAAGCAAAATCTATTATCCTCCTACAGGAGTAGAAAGGCAAACCGAACAGATTACTCTGTAGGTGGCACCCAGGTATAACATTCTTTTTTTATTAGTTTGCTATTCAAGAACTCACGACATAAAAAGTGCCCCGAGTAATAGAGCAGGCATTCGCAACATTGATTATGTATCGTTTATAGCAATTGATAGGTAACAAATTCTTGCGAAATCGAAGACTTCGCTATGAAAAAGAGCTTGTTGCCTTCGGCCAATGGCGCATGGAGAAGAACACTTCTTTAAAAGAAGAGGTACTTTTGGCCTATTTCCACGATATTGCAAAATGTAACTCTCGCCAACTCTATGGGCGAAGTATTATTTCAAGATAAGGGCATATTTGAGGAAATCAAATATTGGTTACAAGCCAAAAAAATCAAATCAGGTATTACAAAGAAAGGAAATAGACCATTTTCTCTTACAACGATATTTGGAATTGTCCATGCCTCTCACCTCAAAAAACTAGCAAATATGATGATCCACGACAGAAGACAAAGGGGATGTGCTTATTATTATGTCGATATTTGTCGAAGTTATAAGATTTTGCGTTCTGGAGATACTCCTCACGATCGGTTTTTCTAATTCTATGAAGGGGGTAAATGTACTAAGCAATGTGTGGGTATTAACAGCTTAGGGAAAATGCCATCTAACATCGCTGGTTACTTAGGCCTCCCAAACCTCGAAGCGTATACGGGATATTGTTTTCGGCGCTCTTCTGCCACATTATTAGCCAATTCCAGGTCCAATATTACAAACATAAAACGGCATGGTGGGTGGAAGTCCACAGCGGTAGCTGAGTCATACATTATCAAAGAATGAAATCAATCCCTTATCAGAATTTCAAGAGACCCGTGCTGAAACACGTAGTACATCAACAGTAACAGTATGTTCCGTGACTGAAGAACGGCATCTAGCAGCTATTCCCTCATCACTGAGGTTACAAGCTAATTCTGTAGCATATACTTTATCAACAGTGAATTCCACGAAGAACATCTTCATATCGCTATTGCCTCAGCACTGAACTTACAAAATGCCACAACCGATAGCAGTTAAGTTAGGGTAACTGAGTGGGCATAACTGAGCTCTTAACCGAAATGCAAAGATCGTTATGATCGAACAATCAGTTATCTGTGCCTGTTATTATGGGCTGTTATTAGATAACCCTGTCATGGCAGTTATTTTTTTTTAAATTGTCAACTAACGCAATTCAAATTTAAAACACAGGTACGTAAATGTGGGTAAAAGGGGCAATAATATTAGGGCGCATGACCCAGTGACAATACGAAGAAATGCTAAATTTCATTAAATGTAATAAAATATTGCTAAGAAGCAAAGTAAATCCCAACGCATGTTAATATATTATAGGTAGCAAAATTTTTAAGTACACATAAATTCTTTAATGTACGGACCGGAAATAAATCCCCAACAGGTGGCAGGTACGTTAAATATTTCATATTAACTTATAGACAATTATTTAAATTATTTTAGTTTTATGCAGAGTGGAAGAAGAATGTTAAAAGGAAAAGCAGGAGACTGCATCAGAAATCAAAAACTAGTAAAAACTGGATACAAATATTAAAGTATATAGTATTTAAAGTGTATACTCAGTTTATGTATGTAATCAAAAATGTATCTTTAGGCATGTGATCTGTGCTAATTACAATTTATTACGCCTTGGTGGAGTCAATGTTGCAATATAGTTATAATTGGATGGGATGCAGCCCATCAGTGTTACTGTAATTTATTAGAGATTATTGTCAAAAACACAAGATATTTAAAAAAGATAAAATGTATTAATCATACCTACTTCTTTATAGAACCTAAATTACTGTCAATAATTAAAAACTAGGTAACTGTTTTCATTATGCCTTCTCCGATTGTATTCATAAATTAATTATTTAATTATTAATAATATTAGTTAATAAAATATATTTCTTTTTGTTTGTCAATATTCCTTTAGGTATAGCTATCACACTCAAAATAACAATATTAATTGTACAAAATTGTAATCTGATCTAGAACAAATTTTAGTTTTTTTTAGATTGTACTGTCAAACTAGTAATGCTGTATTTTACTTATTATGTAAAACAATGATATGGAAATAACTGAATTGTGCTATAGACAAATAATAATAAAATCATATATTACATTAATATGCCAAATGTCATACGTCAATTACAAGAAATAAAATTAAAATTTCTGACCAATAAAAAGCTCCGGTTATATTTAACGGCACGTTATTTCAAGCAGTTTCATAACTGGATCACGTGATCATTATTAAGTAACTGGGAGAAATAAACTTGACAGAAGTGTCAATCATACGAATTTCTGATTAACCTACCAGTTACCTTTAACAGGCCTGTTAATGCTAACTGGATGTGACCAATCATAGGCCCGTTTATTAGTTTAAATAACTACTTAATAATTACTTGTTAATGTTATAAATTGGTAATTCGCCTGTCCCCTTAAAACTGTCATGATCGTAGGAAAAACATTGTATCTAACATGTGCGAGAAGTGTCTATTCCGCATTTGTTAGGTAAATAACTATTTTTTGTCAGGATTTACGTATTTAAAAATAGAGTTTAACATGTCCGAAAGATTTTTGTTTGTTCTGTAAAGATTTTATTGAATTTGTTCCATCGTTTACATCCTCGTTGTATGACACCTTACGCAATATCAGTATTTTACTTCTCTCAAACTATTTAATTTTAGAGCATTTTACTATAAACTAAACATTTCTAATATTTACTAGATAATTATTGTTTCTTTCTCCTGTCAAACACTGACAGAGATGTAATAGGTCAAGATCATTTTTAATGAAATTTGCAATCTATAAATCAAACGATTTAAAATCTTTCATCTTTTAAATAAATCAAAATTAATCTCTTTATTTCTGTTAAGAATGACATTGTTCTCTTTTAAGATGGCATTCTAATGTTAAATAGTAGGTAGGTACCTACTTATAGGTATAAAAAAAATAGTGTACAAGGTCTAAAACTTGTGAAATTGTATTGACAATTAAAAGTTTGAGTATATATTAATGTTATAACAAGTGGGGTTATGTCTAATGCGCTAAATTAGCAATAGAATATAGCAGTTAAATAAAATAAAAAAAGTAACCATCAGTCTTAATACTGCCAACACAAATTGAGCATACGAGCATAAAGCCGGTATATTTAAAATCTTATATGGGGCTAGATTGCAAATAATTTTGAAAATCAGGAAATAAATTTTTAATGTTGTAGAGGTTATTATATTAACAGATTTGAGCCATGACCATGAGGAAGGATAGTTTGTAGAGATTGTTATTTTAATGAAATATATACCTACATGTACCTTTTATTTTAAAGACAATTTATATTCAATTCAATTAAAATCTAACAAATTTTGTTGTTATTTGTTAAAAATGAAAATATTTTTTATCAGAATAATACATTAATCTACACACAAGTTATATATATAAATGCAACTCTTTGAACTAATGAATGAAAAAAATTAATTTACTATTCATTGCATCTATTTTCAGCATGTAATCTCCGTACATCAATAACCATTTAATTATTATTAATATTATTCTGGTAAATTAAAATAAACATTAATAGTTGAATAAATAAAACCAATAGTTTGTCACAACGTCAATCATTATTGCATCATGAAGATACAGCATAAGGTTCAAATAGACATACTTTTTTGGAGAATTATTTCTTTTCTGATATTTGCACAGGGAGTGGAAGATATTAAAGCAAGGGGCACTTCAAGATCTTGAAACTTATTGTAAAAGCAATATCTACAGAACTTCAACAAACTCTTGGAGTGGCTTTCAAATGACATGTCCTCTGACAGTCGGACCTTAAATACGAAGATGGTGTGGTCAATACTTTTTTGGATCTAAGTGAATTGATTGTTGAAGTTGCGATTGGGAAAAAGAATTTGTGTTACTATGTGAATACGGAGGCTTTGCACTCAGTATTCTGGCTAAGCTTTCTTAAATGTAAATGAATTAGGAAAGGTTTTCGATAGTGAACTTTTATGTTTGTAAAAAATAAAAATCTAGTAAAGTAATAAATTTATGCACAATGCAGCTTTGGGACGATTTGGGAAGCCGATCCACAGACGAAGAAATAATGGGTATATGTGTCTTATTTCGTTAAGAGTGCCATATTTTTGAAATAATATTTTCTACAACTACAAATTATTGTAAATATTTAATAACTCAATAATTTAGGATTTGTAAATAAAAATAAATAAATAAATAAATGTTTATTGTGCTAACACAAAAGGAGAGAACTCGGCAAAGCCGGTCTTCCATTCTACCATACAAATCCTTACAGTCACAGTATTCTAAAGTAAATACAATTTCAACGCTACTAATACAACAAGGCCTACAAAAAAAGTGAATAAATAAAAAAACAATTGAAACAAAATAACAAAAACATCAGCAGTATAGTTGCAAACATCAATTCTGCCCACAATCTAAAGCCCTAATATGCCGAATGAACTGACCATGAGGCAAATCCAATTCATACAGTACTTTATTAAGGAGAGTGGGGCCATATATGAGAGAGAAGATCCCTCGAACTTATCCGTGCTATGATTTAGTATAGTGTAGTAATTATTTCTAACATTAATGTCATGAATATCAGAACGTTTTTTAAGAACATCGTGCAAATAAGAGAGAATCTCTGAATGCATTAAATTATAAAGAAAAGCGAGATACAGATACATGACTCTATTACAAATTTTTGGTTCAGACAATCTTTGCAAATAAGGAGTTATATGACTCATAAAATTTAACAAGTTTAAGTTTTGTGTTTTCTTTTAATTTGTTCTTCAAGTGGTATAGAGATTTCAACTTACTGTAGGTCATTCTATGTATATGACTTAAATGTTCATTATAATTTAAATTTCTGTCGACGTACAACCCTAAGTTCTTTGAACACGATACCCAGCGCACCGGAGATCCATTTACAACTAAATTATGAGAACAGACCTCATCTCTTCGCGAATTATTACCAAAACACATTGCGACTGTTTTACTAGAGTTTAAGGCCGTTTTTAGTACATCAATCAAAAATCTTTGCCAAATCCAAGTTTAACAAATTAATTAACTCCAAACCTTCAGAAGATGTGCAAGCCTTATATAATTGAATATCATCCGCGTAGATATGAAGCCGCCCGTACTTTACTGCTTGTGGTAAATCGAAAGTAAAGATTGAAAATAAGAAAGAACCCAAAATGCTCCCCTGTGGTACCCCACTCTCAATCGGTCTCAACTGTGAAAACATATTATCTTTATTAATTTTAACTTTTTGTATTCTGTTATGTAAGTAACATGATAACAATGCATAATTAAATCCAATAAATGATATTAATAAATCATAGGACACCAAATCAAAGGCTTTACTTTGATCCAAAAGAACGAGCACGGTAGACAATGAACAATCCGATGCAACAGAAATATCATCAATAACTTTTAGTAATGCTGAAGAAGTACTATCACCCTTACGGAATCCGGACTGCACCACTGGTAAAACTTTACAAGTCTCCAAGTAAGCCTTAATCTGAACTGCTACTATTTTCTCGAATAATTTTGAAAACGCTGATAGTATGGATGCAGGTCGTAATTCATTGAATGTATTTGGATTCGTAAACTTCGGTAATGGTATTACATCCGCGATCTTCCATAAATTTGGAAAAAACCCATACTAATAGAATCATTAAATATACCTCTAACAACATCTATGCAGTAAGGAACTACAATATTTATCATTTTTATATTGCTATACCATAAGCTTCACTCTTAATAGTATTCAAGCCAATCAAAATATCATTATTACATATAGCACGCAATGGAAAAGAATTATGGCTAAAGGTGTTCTGCGTAAAATGTTGAATTAACTTCATGTCAACATGAGAGCCACTAGCTACATTTAAAAAAAAGGGATGTTATTTTATGCCACCTGCGAATATTCCAAGATACCGAAGTAAAACGAATATGTAACAGAAAGTGGTCTAGCCAACAAATTTTTAGAAACAGAGATCTTTCAAAATACGTATTTAAATATTACTGTACATATTGTTACAACATAATCCTACATAGTTCTGCATATAAGATTGTTCAGTTTTGGTTATAAGTATGTGAAAAAAAATTGTTAAATGTGGGGTTAGAATAGAAAAATAATGTGTATCTTACAAAGGCTTTTCAAAAGTTATTATTTTATTTGAGGAGAATTTAAATAGTAAAAGTGGATAAATAAAATATCAATTTTTTTTTTGTTTTGCGTTTTATTTTTAGAAATATTTGTATCCAAAAGTACCAAAAATCATATTACGGCGAGAAATACCTTAAGCATTTAATTGTAGTATTATTAGCGTTAATATAAAAATTTAATGCATTATTTAAGGGATTGATGGAAATTTAATTTGGAAAATTACTCATTTCATAAAGAAAAAATTATGAATTAAATTATTTTGGTGTGAATTGGCATGTAAGCTTAATACAACTTTTGGTCAAAATATGAGTATATTCGTAGTAGTGACAAAATAAACAAAAAAATATTTGTAATATAACTTAATATGATATAATAATAACTCATGGCTAGTAAACTAACTAAAATGTTATCAATGTTACCCATAAAAGATTTATTTAACTACCAAATAACTAAGCGGTCCAACCAACAAATATTTAGGTACAGAAATCTTTCAAAATACGTTTTTATTAAATTTAACTATAGATGTGAATATTGTCATAACATAAACTTACATAGTTCTGCATATTGTTCAGTTTTGTGTATAAGTAAATTGTTAAAATGTGTGGTTAGACTAATAATAATGTATATCTTACAAACACTTTTTAAAAGTTATTATTTTATTTCAGGAGAATTTAAATAGTAAAAGTAGATAAACAAAACAATAATTTTATTTTATATTACTTTTGTTTTATACGCTTTATTTTTCGAGATTTCTGTACTTAAGATCACCACAAATTTGATCATTTTACGTCGAGAAATACGGCAACCTTAAGGCGTATGCTTTCTTTAAAAACAAGCAGTGTTTTAGAAATTTAGCATTTCTGTGATATTTTCTAAAATTATAGTTAAATTGTTAGAAATTCAGTTAAAATATTTTTTGAATATTGACATTATGACACATTTGAATGAATACATAAATATTATTAGCCTAAATATCATCAATCTAACATAAATTATCTTTTTCTTTAGTTTTATTGGGTTTTTGCCACACTTCTGAAAAATAATAAAAATTAATTAAATAAGCCCTTGCGCCAAACGGAACAGTCAAGGGTTATTTTTGAAACTAAGTTTGCCTAACTAAAAAATCTCACACTGAAAAAAGTAGATAAGTAAAAAATAACTAAAATCACATCACTATCGCGCACTTCCGTATTATTGACGTTTCGAAAAACTCTCTGTTTTCGTTTTCAAAATAGTAGTAAAAATATTAAACGTATGTCAAGTTTGACGGTGTAAAATTTGTTTATCTGCTTCCATAGAGATGTTAAATGATTTTTATTTTATTTTTACTTACTTCTTCTTGATACAACTGTAGCCAACAATGATCGATGTTTACTGAACAGTTTGACACACACTTATCTCCGTTCAACAAAATAATCGCGGTCTCTTTTAATTTTCTTTTTTTCGCGTTATCTTCCTTCTCTAAAATTTTTGCCGAACCCCATTGAATCACATGACGTTTTCCCAAGCGTGTTCGCAAATTTTGGATTTTTCAAATTCCCGTCTTTTTATATAATTTTTATGTTCCTCAACTCTAACATTCATAGGCCGAGACGTTTCTTCAACATAATGTTTATTGCATTCACAAGGTATACTGTAGATGCAATTTTTTGAATTTTGTATATCATTTTTTGGACGCGTTTTTGACAAAAATGATCGTTAAATCGGGGGTTTTTGCGGGCGAGAAATTCAAATTTGTTTCTAATTTTGACGTCACTAGTAGAGGGCGCCACTTGTGGCACCCCATGTTTCTTTTAAATGACAGAACTTTTTTGCAGCTTAGTGAAAGTGTAACTATCGAAACAATCGATTCTCCTACCTGTTTTATTTGAAAAAAGTGTACCTTGCTGAAGTCAGTAGGATATAGGTATGTTAGGTTAAATCGATTTGTTTTCACCTAAGGAATCTGTGGTCTCATTTTTGCTACTTCATTTAAAAACACCCTGTATATCAATAAAGTAGGTACCTGATATTTTCTAAAAATATCAAAATACTATATCTCAAAAATCGGTATCTTTAGACCATTAGGTCGTTAATAATGATTTTAGACATAAACTAATATAATTTCATGTCATCTTGAACTATGGATTTAGGAAATACCTACCTTGTTTTTTGATGCGCTTACAGTTTCTCTCTACAATTTCGTCGATTATTTTTTCATGAAATGGAAAAATTAATGGTATAGTGTAATTTAAGTTTTTTTAACATAAGATCTTTACACTTCCACCCAATATAGAGTTAATGGTAATTTTATTATTTACACTGTAGGAAAAATTTATTAGAGCTGTCATATAATACTATTATAAATAAAATTGAACATAAACATCCTAGAGGTCTTTTATTTTCAATAATTAAATATTTAACAAAAACACATACACCATATAAGCAGGACAGCAAAGAGCAAATTATATTTTTAAATGTAACATTTTTTATGCTACAAGAAACCTTGATCACGACTCTAGGAAACAGCAGTTTTTTTAATCGTCGATAGAGTCTGAAATATTTTCTGCACGATTTATTTTGCTGCGCTTTAATGTGCATTTTTTATAGCTCAGCTAACTGTAATTACTATAATTAAACCACATTACATTTATTTACACCTGCTAACATTAAAATGTGGTCGAACGCTTTGCTATCACTAATTTTAATCTAATTAGTGGAGTAACTGCCAATTTATCCTTTAGGAAGTGATTGTGAGGTTTAAATTAGTTATAGGTGTTTCCAAATACAGTTGCTTCATTAAAGGTAGTAAACAATACCACAAATTTACAGTAACATTGCATTCTATACTACACTCTATTTTTACTTTATTAAAGCGTTCAAAATTATTCAATTGTGGTTAAGTAATGCCACTGTTTTTTAATTTTATTAAACCAAACTTTACACATCACCTTTCATAAAAAGTTGAAAATAATTGCAGAAAAAAAATAAAAAAAGAACATACCTAATAGCACCAAATATGTACCTATATAAGCTATATGCATTTTCTATGCTGCTGAAGCGTAGCTATACAAGGCGTCCGCGACTTTTCGTTTTTAACTTTGCGAAAAGATATAACATGAATAAAGATTGCTATTTTTTTCTATAAAATGTTTCTCCGTTGTCCGGGTGTACTAAACAAATAAATATTTTTCTATGAAACTCACACAGTAATCATAATAAAAGATTAATATTTTGTAAATAACTTTTTTTGAACTAAAGCTAGTGATATAGTTTTGACGCCTTCTTCAGCATTGAACCTCTTAAATTTCTACGCCAATGCATAAAAACTATTTTTTCAGTACAAATATTAAAATTGTACTCTATTTTCTGAAAGAAGCGCTCTTGAGAAAATTCACTAAGCAACTTTGGCTTGTTATAGTATGGAATTTTAAAAATTGCAGTCAATCATTTAGTTAGTTTAGTCAGAATTAAGCCGGGGCACATTGTTCTGATGCCACGTCACGCCACGCCACGCCACGTGACGTGGTGTGGTATGTACTCTGTGTGTGCACACTGTTCCAACGTTAGGCGATGCCACGTTACGTTACATTCGATAATTCTATCAATTTAAGGAATATTACGTATCAGAAGAAAGTCAAACTCAAATTGTGAGTCGAGGATGAATACATTTAAGTACCCTAATCCATTTATTAACCATGTGCTGTGAGAAACATTTCCTGTGTAATTTGTTCCTAAGCTTGTCCTTTCATAATTTGTTCTCTATAGGGCTTATTGTTTATACTATAGAGACATTCATGCTCGCAAATCTTTAAAATAACAAAATTTTGTCCAAATCTAACAAGAGGGGATTTGTGACACGTTGGATGGTATGGCGTGGCGTGGTGTAGCGTCAGAGCAGTGTGCACACAATATATAAAAATACATAAGAATCCTTCAGATCCTTCTGACGTTGTATCATATGGCGTGGCGTGGCATCAGAGCAATGTGCCCTCTGCTTAATGCATTTACCACTGTCAGTGATAAAATGTAACGTAACGAGGCATCGCATGGCGTGGCATCAGAGCAATGTGCCCGCGGCTTAATATAATTTCTGTATTTCAAAAAGGCAGTGGCCAAAAATTTGGGTCACCTTCGTTCCCTGCTACTTATTCGAGCAGCCGTATGGCAGCGTACGTACAGTTTATCACCCAATGCAGACCTGGAAAGATATTCATGGAACCGACGAAATGGGGTTGGAAACGCACTATCAACGGTTTACTGCCAGTAACCATTGAAAAAGAAGAAGCACCACCAGCATTACTCAGATAATTTACTGTAATTGTCGAAGTGTGTGCAAGAGCAATTGTGGATGTGGTACGCTTGGGCTGATCTGTTCAATCACTTTTACCACTTGCGAATGTCGAACTTGGAACGTTAATGAATCTATTGGCATTAATTTAGAGAATTTCCTAACAATAGAACTATCGGATGAAGAGAATTAAGAAGCAGAAGAAAGCGGAGTACTTGCGATAACGCATCGTACAAGATCATGTAACATTATACGAGTAGCGTTGCAATGCTCCACAGCAGGCTTTTTTCAGTTCTGGTATTTGTAGTATGAGTAAATATTTTATTTTTGCAAGAGTTGTACGACATCATCTAACGTCACAAGTTTAGATCAAATGTCTGAAAATTTCACACGTCCACTGAATGGAGTGGAGGAAATTCTGTGTTTGTTTACCTTCACAGTTTTTCTCTATTTTGATTAGACTCTAATTCCCACTTTTGTTATAGGTATTTTCCGTTGTCAATAATAAAATCATAATGGAAATAGTAACTTGAATTTTGAAAGGAGAGACATATTAATCAATGCTGACTTAGATATCTATATTTACTTATGCTGCTTCTCAAACATGTACAAACGAGGTACCTGTATCTCTGGTTACAACCAAAAGATGAACAAAACCTAGACCTAGACGGAAACTTCTTTTATGAAAAGTGAAGTTAAAATTCCACTCTCATTCCAGCACATACCATCCCAAAGGATAGGTTAAAATTAAAAAGAGATAGATATAGTTACTTCGCTTCAGGTATTCACCCATATTCCTTCCCGAATAAAGCTTATAGTTAGAGAAAGAAAAGTAGATTATGTTTTGTTTAGTACAATTAATCATACACAAAAATAAAGGCACTCATATTCCAAATGCCTTGTATTTAAAGATTTTGATGAAATTACAGAAATATTTAAATTTTTCAGTAATATATCTAGGTGCCCTCGGTTATTCGTTGTTAATTTCGGAAAAATATAGAACGTGTTAAAATTATAGTTAGGTATCTTTCTTATAACAGTTTTCTCTATGACATTTCGTTTTCCTAATACAAGAACCTCAATTTTATTTTTTATCTATAAATAAATATTTTTCCTTTAAACTTGATTTGCAATAATTATAATATAAAGTTTATATTTGGACGTAAATAACTTTTTTGAACTAAATCCAGTGGCGTAGGTATGGGTTCTTCTCCACTTTTGAAATTTCTACACCAATGATGAAAAATATTTTTTCAGGACATATATTAAAATTGAATTGTATTTTCTGAAAAAGTGCTCACTAAGAAGTTTTGTTTTCACATATTTTGAGTTTTTCTAATAAGGGATCTTATGGGATTACAAAATTATCGGATTAAATAGGCATTGTTTGTTTCTAAGCTTGTAGCGATACTAATTACACATGTCATGTCAAATCAGTCTGCTTAAGCCGGAGGCACATTGCTCTGATGCCACGCCACGCCATGTGATGCAACGTAAGAAGGATCTGGCACCGTGTATTCATGTATTTTTATATATTGTGTGCAGATTGCTCTGACGGTACACCACGCCACGCCATGCGATGCCATCCGACGAGTTGCGAATCCCGATTTGTTAGATTTTCAACATGTCGCATGGTATAACGTGGTAACAGTGTGCACCTGAATTTCATGTCAAACACATAAAATGACAGACAAAATTGATGAAATTTTGTTAACGTTAGATAGATAAATTTTTATTTTTGGTGTCTCAACACTGAACGACTTGTTTTACGATAAAATGAGGAATAGATTGTACCATTTGAATAGATAAAGTCGATATGTCATAGAATAGTTAAATAATTATATTATAACTGTACGAAATTAAGTGGAATATTTAAATCATCATTGTTTATTCAAATTTATATTACATGAACTGTTTACTTTATTCAATTAATCTCCTTCTTTACATTTGGAATGCTCATCAAGGCTCATGTGGCGTTGGTGGTTTGCAGTCTCTACTTTCTCTATTTTCTTCAGTTTCCTCAGTGTACAGAAAAAAAGTTCAACGGGGGAAATCTAATGAAAGTGTTGGCCATGCCATTTAGTATATGGGTCAGATGTGTGGATCGTTCAGTGGTCGAGCGCTTTAACACATCAATGGTATTTGCCATCCACCGTAGGTTCAAATCGGCCGGTACACCGTACATCAGCTATATTTGTTGAGAGGATTGGCAACCTCTCTGCGGGTATGGTAGGGTGGAAAAACTTTGACTTGGATCAACATGAGAGATTGGTACCGGTTGGCGTTCGACCATCCTCCTAATTAATGAGGTTTTCCAGGTTTCCAGGAAATTCGTGTTAACATCCGGTACCTCCGCCACTGGTTGAAACATCTATCAATCAATTCATTTAATTTTCCTCTGAAATAAGTAGATATGTCTACAAAAAGAAAAGTTAGTAATTTGTGGATTTGGACTATCATGTCTCATGTATTTTGACGCCCTGAATCCGATAAAGGAAAAAAATAATTTAGGCGAAATGTTGCTGAGTAGGTGGAAGGGGAAATAATGTCAGAGATCATATGTAGAGATTTTCGAGGTCGCGAAACCAGCTGTCAAAAGTCGTAAAATTTTTGGAAATTCAGAACAAGATCAAATTACTCAAGTTTTTGGGTACGCTGGGCAAAAATCCTCAGAAAGAGTTGGTGGTCTGTGTTCCCAGGCGACGTTGAATTGCCATGTCATAACAGCTATCAAGTGTCAACACACGTGACAGCAATTTGGAACTCAGGAAAAGGTGTGCACCCTCCAACAAGTCGAGTAACCTGAGCAAGAATTCCAGGGCGACATTGAATTCTCACGTTCTGACACTTACCAATCATCTGTCGGGCCAAAATGAGGATCCTCCAACTTCAGGGTACGCTTAGCACGAATTCCAGATTGAATCCGAGTTTCAAACGCTGTCACAAATATTGACAGCAGATTGATGACTGTCATAACGTGACAATTCAATGCCGCCTAGAAATTTGTGAAAACATAAGAACTTTGATCTTTTCCTGAATTACCAAAAATTCCATGACTTGTGTCATCCGATTGGCAGCTGTCATGGTGTTATAGATGAATTTTTACTTCGAATTCGTGTTCAGTGACCTCGAAGACCCTCACATACTACGGTCTTTGATATTGTCTTGGTTTTTGTTGCCTCTCCTACCTCCACGGAGGACATTTTAGGTGCTGAAGAGCAGAAACGTCTCATCAGAACTATTTTTTTGCTTTTAGCAGATTAGATCACAAACCTTTTTTGTAAAACGACAAATAAACATCTTCCCGCAGATTCGAATAAATAGCAAATGACTTTCTTAACAACTTCTTGGAGTTATGATAGAACCTTAGAAAACGACCTGTATTATAGTAAATATAATACAGCATTACCATAATCGAAAACGGCTTCTCAAGTAGCGCTGAATAGAAAAATAATCATTCTACTAAAATCCTGACGCTACATTTGTTTATAATTTACTCGATTCATTGGTTTACCGCTTTAATGAAATAGAAAGAGAGAATGTGTGAAAAAACGTTGGGTTCTTTAATTAAGTATGCTGTAAATTTGTGTGAGGCGCTTGAAATTTGTATTGCTATTTAAATTTTTATGCAAATATACTCACGAAACGATCATGGGACAGTCTACCGTTGTCCTCGTAAGGAACCTGATAAGATCAATTATTTATGGTTAATATATCATAAATAACTTACATATCTTCAAATGCATATATCACTCTAATTTTAAGTCAGTTTGGAAAAAGCGCCAGAAGTTATAAGAAAATAACTACAAATATGGAATAAATCCTAGTAATTTATTCATATCTGAAGGAATGTTAATTGACTGTGATTTGTGAACTGAGTGAAGGCATTATTGATGATATACAGGATAGTGAATAATAATTAAATAAAAACAGAAATCCTAATCAAATTTATACACTGTGGACCACTTAAAATTTGTCAACCATATTTATTTTTGTTTTGATGCAAACATTAAAGAACCGCCCGAACCCGTTAAGTTTTGTTTTAATGGATACAGTCATTCGCCAATTTTCTACCATTAATTAGGATGACCTTCACCCTTAAAATTTAAAATGGAAAGTAGTATTTATTGCGTGATTCATCATTTTAAAAGGCCTTAGATTATCTTTTCGACGCCATCTGGTTGTTTAATTTCGGATTATCAGTTTTGGAAAAATTCATGTTCATAAATTATTATCTGAGGAATATGTAGTCACTTTGATCATTGTCTGTTAAATCGCAGCAGCAGTGCTGTATTACAAAAGTGACGCAATTTAACAAACGATGCTTTGAGAAAAAGCAGACATTCGTCGTAATGCGCGTCCACTATACTCTTTCCAGTTGTCCAACTTCAAAAATTTTACAACTTCTTGCGAGACAGAACTAATTTTATAAATATCGGCCACCATTCGATGACACTTTCCACTAACATATCTGAGAAATAATCGACGTTCTACCAATCCGAGTGGACGTAAAGCAACATATTTTCTGTAAAAACTTACATAATTTCTTCCCAGCACAGCAAAAGAACGTGGTATCTTAGTTTTGGTATTGGGAATTTTTATAACTAAGGCAGATTTCTCATCTTCAACATTATCAATTGTTAAATTGACTAATTCATCAGAAAGGCAACCCGCAATCCCCACTATTAGAACGACCTATAAAGACGCTTTTTAAAAATGTTTTTTTATTTTTAAAGTTTTTACCTTCTTCATCAAATATCAGGTGCTCTATTCAAAAACCAATAAATTTGCCTCTTTGTAAATACTCGCAATTTTTTCGGTACATATCCCTCATTTGGTCTCTAGAGCAAAGCACGTAACTTTGAATTAAATATATGCTTATATTAATCATCTTTTTTATATCCAATGTTGACCAAAGCGTTGATGGCTTCATTTTATTTGTTAAATTTGAGAAATACACCATCACTACATCTTCTAACAACTTAATGTTTTTTTCTTTGTACCAATTCATAAAACATTGGTAAAAAATTCATAAACATCTCGAGATTTCTTTGGGAGAAGATTAAAGAAACTTATTTTGCACTCTCCTGTATCTCCTCAGGTACAATTAAATCTTCATTAGATTCCATTTTTACAGACTTCGGCAAATTGAACCAAAAACAATCACAAATTAACTCATTTAACGATATGGTGACTAATGTTGACAAAGTACCTACCCATGACTACATCGATATATCCTTACCTACTTTGCTTTATTATCCAAATTTGGTTTGAATAATTTCAAAGCACAAATTATTAATTAAATGGGGAATTTCGGTTGCAAAACGCTAAGATTCGCCTCGAAAATACAAAATTTGCTCGCCGCAAAAGTGACACTTTTAATCCAAATATAACAGTATACTATTTAATATAATTTAAGGAAAGAATTTAAATTACTTTAGTGATATTATGTTGTAGGTATTGTAATTAAAGTCAGTTGGTGCCGTATAATTTTAATATAGTATATAACATTGGTCCCCAAACTTTTTTGTCTCGTAGACCACGTGCCAATTTTTTTTGTTTTGAGTGGACCCCCCTCCCCCCTTTCTAATATTGACCATTAAACAGTGTGATATTTGATAAATATATGTATAAGAAAATAATAACAAAAATTTCAATAACGAACGTATAACAATAATTTTACAAGTAAAACGAAATAGGTTGATTTAACTCAGTAGAATATTCTAACTTCTAACAATTAATAATTCAAAGCAATTCAGTTTTTTGTTTCATCCGTCAACGGAGAATGATCCTATTATTGATTTCGAATTTTCCCATGATTAAAGCATGGAGTTATAAAGTTCCCCAAATCTAGCTCCAGATATTCATCATGTTTCATAAGCATTTACGTTTCTAAATAAATAAAAAAATTATTAAATTTTACATTATAGGTAATTTATGTCTATTATAAGATAGTAGATATCTATTATTTAAATACATCTATATTATTTGTATTATGTGTATTATGAAAAGCCAAAATTTCGCTCACGACATTCTCGTGGCCCCTATTTACATCTCATGCACCCCCAATTTTTGTTTTCGCCGACATGGACCCCTTGCTGTTCGGAGTCGACCCCTAGGGGTCGATATAGACCACTTTGAGAATTAAGGGTATAGAACTAAACGAAATTCCAGGAAACAACTACTAATGCCCCGACCAGCATTAAACTGCAGCTATATACAGTCATTCGTCAGCAGCCCACCAGACATGTACCGGTTTTAAGCTTATTAGCTCCCATCAGTATATATGCTACAGGTGAGATACAGGTTGAGGGCTTTAAATGTACACAATAAGTACACTTCATTGCTTTGTGACCTCTCAGGTTCAACATAGAATAGCTAATGGTCACTAGATGTGGCTTTGCTACATTTCGCGTAGTATTGAACAATTTTCAAAATTCACAGAAAAAAAAATTTGACCGAAGATATCAGAGAACATTTATTGCTATATCGAAATATTAAATAATACAGACTGTTTGGAACAAGTTACACATTAATTTTACCTTTTATTTGGAATTTATATAGACATATTTAGATTATCTGTTAATTTATTTATTTATTATTAGTAAAATTCTATAATATCTCCTACATGAAAAAATAAGACTGTAATTGTAAATTAGATACTTCATACAAGTTGGTAGTAACTTGAATTACCTAAGTATTTGATTCTTGTTCAATTCCCTTCTTATTCAAAGGTAGCAGTAATATAGAAATCTAAGCGACCGCTTGCTAGCTCCACTTTAAATCACGCAGTTTATGTGCACAGGTTCACTATATGCACGCAAAATAAAGAGCATGACGCTTGTTTCAATAAAAATAAATCCTCTTTCAAGAGAGTAAATAAAGCAGAGTTCGCATTCGAATGAATGTAAAATATATTCCAGCAGCATTTGCTGGTACATGAGTCGATGGTATCAGCGTCGGGCGGGTGCACTAAGTCTGTAGCTAAGCTCCTGGCTTCTCCTGCCGCAGAAAGAGGGGAATAACAAGTGTAGATAAGTTACACGCTACGCCGAATGTATTATACACCTATGTGTTCTATAACTTACGAAGCACACCGAAAGGGAAAATACCTTACGTAAATTGAAAGCTACGGACGTCTGGAACAAATACGTTCTCCATTCCGCTGCTTGGAGTGAATTTTTACCATTTATCAATATTACGTGTTTCTTTTCTATAAACAAAAAATATTTAACTTATTCAAAATATATTTATTTTTATACATTAACATTAAATTTTCCACATCTGTGGAATCTTTTCCTCCGATGTATGCAATGATGTTATAAATTAGTAACAATATGGTAAGAGTCACCATTCTATTCTATAACAATTTGCAGAAAGAATATGCATTTCAGTTTTTCCCAGAATAGGCCAATTTAGACAATTTTTGAGGGGTCTTTAGAAAAAATATAAAAAGGTAGTTAAGGTCACGCGTTTTTCGAAATAAGTTTATTGATGAAAACCGCATCTTGATACCTTGATTAATTTGGGAGATGTATGGCATGTATAGTAGCATGCAATTGTATCACAAACGTATCTTGTTTAATGGAGCATCCTATATATTTTTCAATTTTTGCAATATGATTATCTGAAACTCTAGGAATAGGCAGTTATGAATAAAAGTCAACATGGATTCAAACCCCAAAAAGATGCTACACCGATGAAACGTAAAATCATTCAGGGTGTTGCATAACGTATTGGACAAACTTAAAGAACAAGTTTCTGAGATCATTCTGAGTAAAAAAGTTATAATGTACTGAGATCAATCCTCCATGGTTACCCATGTACACAGATTTTACGTTTTTACTATGTTTAGTTGTCTGGAGTAACAATATCAAAAATACAATACAAAAACAAAACAAAAATTGACACAACATGTTGACATGTAACCGTGGAAAATTGACTTCATTTATATTATAACTTTTTCACTTAGAATCATCTCAGGAACTTGTTCCTTAAGCTTGTCCAGTACATGTCATGCAATACCCTGTATATCACAGGGAACGAGAAATATTAATCGGGTTTTTCGACATTTCCTGGTATGGTTTCCATAATATCTACCGGATATTAAGAAAGTGACTTCTACAAATGACTTGTAGAGGACAGGCACAGTCAATGAATGCTTACCATATATTTGATCATAAATTTATTTTCATTTGAAGGTCAATGTGAATGTTAAGCAGATAATCTAAATTTTCATTCAAGAATCAGATACAGCGTTGAATATTGATTGAATAAAGGTTTATTGATTTTACATTGATTCGATGTTGATTCAGAATTAATCTAGAAAACAAAAAAAAACGGCTATAATATAATATAACAATTTAAATTTGGTTTCAATATCGATTATACATTGAATTTACGTTGACTCAGAGTCGACGCTAGTGAACAAGATGTAATTTTGAAATGATTCAAAGTTGATTTCAATATTGGTTATAGATTGATTTGACGATGATTAAATTGATGCAAATCGGACGGAGATCTGTCAATTATAAGTGGACGTTGATGTTTGCGTAAAATTATACGTTGACTTAATCAAATCAACGTATACTCGATATTCAAATTAACTTGGAATCATTTTTGTAGGTATTATATTTCCAATATTTCCCAACTCTGATGAGCAATTCGATCAATTTTCGACGTAGTATTTGATTCTTGAAGGAAACAACATACAATGACATAACAAGTATAATACGCAGTAGTTATACAGAATCATATTTTTCATAAAAAACACACGTTAAATCTAAAATGACGTCGGAAAAAATACTCAAGGTCAAACATAAGGTTACCATTCATCAACTTTTCGTGTCCTTTACATTTGTAGAAGTAATTTTCTCAGAAACTAACAGATATGATGGGTTTATCAGCCTGAAATTGTTGAAAAAATTTTTATACTTTTGACCGGTCCAGAAACCTTCTTGGGATTTGTGTCCATGTTAACTTTTATTCAGGCTATTTAGAACTGGCTATTCCCAGTCTCATCCAATTTGATCGCAATTCAAATTAGATAATGTTGGTGCGGTGTTCTTTCCTATCAAATAATATTGCGTACATGGCATTTGGAATATACATCTATAGTTCGTACTGTTTTCATTAAACTTAAAATCTATTTATTTTTAATAGAGAAAATAATAATAATAATAAACAGTTTATTTTACCCATTGTATAAGAACACATTACAATTACAAAATACTTAAGAATGGTAAATAAACAGAATAGACCTTATCCGCCACACAGAAACAATGAAAAATTGTAACACGTGACGGATAAGACCCAAAATTCAGAAAGGCGAACCTTGTGCGTGGGTGACATTAGAATTAAAATACAAAAAGTTGTTAAAAGCAAATTACAAATCACAAAATTAAATTACAACTATAAATTACATTCCAAAATATATGTACAGCATACTTCATTCAAAATACAAACATATATATGTGGAATGCAATTGAAGGTATTAATTTACTTTAAAAAAAGGACAATTAGGTAATTATGGAATTACATTTTTTTTTACTTTAGATGGAAGGTAAATTTAATAATAAATATTTTTTCTGTCAATTATTTGATGTATTTTATTTCTAGGGGTTTGTTGTATCCATTGTTGTAGTCGCTTTCTAGATAATAGAAGAAGTGTTTTTTTACAGTAACAGTGAAGTGAAACATCTTTGACCGATATTTTTTTCTATTTTTGGAATGCTGGTAGTTTTTCCTTTAAATCTTGTGTCTTATATTTAAAATGCCTTCCATACTTTGTAGGAAAATTTAAAAAATGAAGTGCATCTCAACGAAGTGGACACTAGTAATGATTTGCTTGAACCTATCATAGCTGTTCCCAATAACTTACGAATTCAAAACGACAAGAACCAGAAACATTTGTGTTAGTTCGTAGAAACTGGATAAGATGGACCCAAATATGTTTGACGTCCTTGGATAAAATTTTGAACAGTTGTTGTAACATCAGATATGTCTAATGATTTTATTAATTAAAATAAGAAATTAATTAATAATAACAATAGCGACAAAACCAGTTGAATATGCTGATAAATGTAATAAAATTATATTTATTTCTTTTCTTGCGAAATTTTTGCAATTTTTTGTCCGTTTAGCTCATTTTTTATTACATTTCTCCGCCGCACCGGTCGCCGACTGCATACTTTGTCTTGCACACGATCTGTGGACCAGTTCCCAGTGCCGTTTCAAATCATTTTTAAATTGCCCTTTTAGATTGTTTTTACAAAATTGTATTTGTAATAGTGCTCTGTATGTACTTTCAAAAACTTTTTTTTCGATAAATTCTGAATCATCCTGAATATATTTTTATTTAAAGAAGCAATTCTAGGTAGAAGTAGGTTTAGTTAAATAATTTTCTTAATCAATAATAATTATAAATTAGTTTAGTTGTTATAATTTCATGGTAATAGTAAAAAAGCAATAGGCCTTGATTATACTTTAGTCAAGAACTAATGGAAATTGTATGTTCTATCTTTTGACAGTGCAAAGATGTATTTGCATAAAAGTATGTATATTTGCGTTTCTTCCGAAATAGTGTTGAATGCAAATTAAAAAGAAATTAATTATATTGTATTTAGTATTCAAATAAACATATATGTCTAAATAGATCATCCATCACCACCTTTTTGAGATATTCATAAATTTTACTAAAACTAAAGATTTCCGGGAATACAAAAAAAGACGCTCACAAACCTGTGTGGGTGATTAACTGTGCCTCTTTTTATTATATATTATTCGATGCAGGCAGCTGCTTTCAAAATACTGGTTTGGTGGCTATTAGAAAAACGATGTCATGTCAATAACACATAGTCCACTGAACTACCCACAAGCAAATAAGTATGTATCCTTTATTACAAGTTTGCGATTTTTAAGTTTAACGACAAATACTGCCTAATTATATAACACTAATGCTAAGTTACTATAACTGTGTTAGTTATATTTATTTTCTGACCCTGCTATGTTAAATGAAAACCATTGCAACTAGTTTAAATGGACGATACATATGCTACATTCTCAGTGGTAGATTCTCGAAGCAGATTTGTTTCTTAGTAGCACTTTTAAAATACCGCTTTTGATGATATAAAAAGTTCCCATATACAACAAGTAGACTGTTTTTACTGTGAAAATGTTAATAGTGAATAATTTGCGGAATGGTTATAACGTTAAACTTCTTAATGATTCAAGACACATCTTGTCTCTTCTTCAGAAATAATTCTTCAGTCACTTCTTTTATTTCTCTCAAAGTAACAGTCTAAACTGACGACATGGCAACCAGCCAAGCTTCAAACCTCAAGGAGCTTGAAGCTTTAATATGACTTAATACTTATTGCAGAGCGTAAGAATGATAATCTAGTATACCTGGTAAAGGTATACACTAAATGGACAATGAACCTTCTTCTCCTTATGGAGTCAGTTCTATCAACAAACTGAAGAAACACTTATGAACTAACTCTTATCCTAAGTTAAAACTTTTACACGAAAGGCTTCAGAATGCAGGTTTTAGAGTAGAACAATTCTAAATCTAAAGTGTTGGTTCAGGTATTATGGGTAAGATATTAATCATATGGCTTCAATAACAATAGTATACAAGGATCATGGTAATGAAATATTGTCAACAAAGGAGATCTTAGAGAGATGGTTTACAGCTGGACACATATTTTAATTATTTTAAATTAAAAACCATTTGGCGTGCATACGAATATTAAATTATTTTATTGCACCAAATTTATAAACATATTTACAATTGAGAGTGTGCCAATGTTACACAAATGAAATTCAAAACAATTAAAAGTGTCCAGTTGCAAAGGTTACTATCAAACACTATGTCTATCCTTCTTGCTCTCTATAAGAATCAAGCGATAGACTTGCTGGCTATTCCCATTGTTTCAATAGATACTACAATTCTGATGGACTCAGCATTTTCCGAATGTGTATAAGTACTATTGAAACTGGGCTAATGAGAGGCAGGGTCAGAGTCAGTCCATGGCCAAAGGGAGGCGGTCAGCCGTTGGCTGACTCTGATCTCTAGAAGAGATACTCCCCAGCGCAAAGGTCTCATTATTGTAAGTATGGTTATGTTTGTTTGAATAAATCTTTATTTTTATTAAAAGGTTGAGTTTCTTTACCTCTCGCAGGAACCAAGCGAGTACCCCCAGAATATAAGAGAGGTATTATTTTTATATGTTTATAGGTGATGCAGGACAGTCACACTCATTACGTGACATTTGGTGGAGTCTCAAGCTTCCCTACTATAGAGTCACACACGCTTTCCGTGACAATATATCCGACCATTGGCATCATTATGAAGCTGGACTAGTTGAAGTTCATTGCTGTTCCTTTATGTTCATGCAAAGAGAGATCAGATGGCATGTTATATCACAATGTTATCAGAATACTAGCACTGATATGTGAATGTTAATATTTTTCATCATCCAATCTATAAACAAGGTACAATCAACTTAATGCTTCGAATGTGATAATTTGCGTACCAAAATACTTGGAAGAATTACGTGATATACGAGAGCACAGAGCAAATGAATATTAACAGAAATACTCTACAAATTATCAGGAGGATACCTAAGTCAAGGAGAAAGATTAGCTGAACGAACAATATAATACAAACCTGGCGTACACAGCATCTTATGTTCATGCAAGGTATACATTGGGTAAATAGGCAGACACGACAGCACGAGAATAAAGGAACACAAGTATTATATAGGGAATAATATTGAATAGACCTGGATAAGACCAAATTTCTAGTGAACAAAAGAAAATTATGGCCAACACTCTATGTATAGACTACAGACATCCAGAAAAGTCTAAATAATTTCAGCCAACATGTAAACTACATAAAATTTAAAATATTATTTACGATTCATATGTAAACTTCAAGGCCGGGCCAATGAATTGAAACCATGCACTGGAATGTCATAGGTTAGGGGACATATTAAATATAAATATCGACCAGAGGGCTTGATATCCAGCAGTATAGTTACTTCTGATGAAAGTAATATACTCTATATTATTAAGCATTAGAGATAAACCTACAATACAACTTTGTTGGTACTAGCAAAACGAAAACTTGTCAGCTTCCGTCTATACCTAGCAATTATTTTCAAGTTCAAATTTATTAAGGGACATACAAGTGGAAGATTCAGGCAAATTTAACATTTTTTGTGGAATGTCATCAGCTGATTTTGAGGCTCTGTTAGGCTTATGTACTTGTTCAAAATCTCAGCGTATGTAAATAATAAATATCTCATCCATACTAAACAAGTAAGAGCACAAGCATTCTTTGATGTACTGACACTACATGGATCATAACAGAGCTCAAGCGATCAATCCTTCACTTTCTGAAAGATCTACGTGAGCATTCGTAGAAAATATGTTATTGCCCTCCTTCGCTTATTTAATCTAGACGCTGCTTTATAAATTCAAAAACAACGAACAAAAGTTTTCACGCTAAATTGAATGTAGTTGTATAGTCAATATTGTCAAGTGCTTGTAAATATGCAACCAACCTGTTTCATACTAAATAACCACTGGCAGATAACGGGTACTTGTTTCAAATTTTATAGTTGTAGGCTTTTTGATATTGTTTTCAAAGTTATTATTGCAACACAAAAGTTTGTTTACGCCCAAACACAAATATGTTACTAAAAGCGACAAAAACAGAACGTATGGGTGGACGATATATTTCCGGCAGTAATTTCGAAGCCAAAAAAATATGTGGTGATAAATAAGACAAAGAGCAAGCAGAGATGTAAATATTCGAATGGCAATTTATGCTAAACATAGGCTGGAATACAGGTGGTGATATATACCGAGTGTTCGTATCTAAAATGAAATTACTGAAAATGGATTTATATACATATTCCAAACACCTAAAGATACACAAATGAATATTCACCATGTGTTATTTTTTTTACTTACTGGAGTCAAAATGTTAAAATCTAGCTTTTTATACAAAAAGAAATGCCTTATTATTGTATTGTTTTCTAAGAAAAATAATATAATGGGTTTCTAAACATGTAGCAAAAATTAAATTATTTGTAACTAAATACTCGAAAATTGTATACAGGATGTTTCCAAAACATATGGCAATATTGCTGAGACTGATAGAACATTGAAAAATAAGTGAGGTATGTCCTAGAGTCACTTATGTTTAAGATACAGAGCGTATAAGATAATTTTAGAAAATCGAATTTTGGATGTAACTTTTCTAAAAAAAGTATTTTTTGATATTTATTTTAAATTCTGTCAGCAGATAAAATTTTGCCCATGTAATTTAAGTGACCCTGTATTTTTAATATATCCCAGAGTGTTGAATATTGAAGATAAAAAAATCATAATGCTAGATTTCATCGTCCAGCACTACACTGTAAAAGATATTCAATATAATATATTGGTACGTAGAGCAATAGTAATAAGGTGTAGAGAGAAGTTAAAGCAGTAGAAGCGGCGTACAACGGCGGCGGGCGGTAGGCCGTTGATCTGGACGTAAAGATGCGGTCAGGTGGAGGCCCACACCTCTTCAATCCGATTTGTTTAAATCACAAACACCCACCGCGGAATTTACGTGGGCCCACTGCATCCTGTCTTCTCGTCTTCTCCTCACCGTATATCGGTTTTATATGCTTTGTTTACAAAAAAAGTAAGTATATGAGGGCATTTCGAGAAGTTACAGTTAATGCAGTATTTTGAGATATATGACGTGTTTATAAAATATAAAGCCAATGTGACATGGATGATAGAATATTGTCTGGAGTTCCACAAGGTTCCATTTTAGAACCTCTACTGTTCTATATTTTTTTTAATGACATTTGTCAGTATTTAGATGTTAACTTTATGCTCTATGCCGATGATATGAAAATATTTGTTAAAATCGATACTTTAAATGATTGTCTGCATTTACAATATGTTTTAACAGTGTACATGGTGTACAGAAAATAGTCTCCCTCTTAATATAAATAAGTGTAATATAATGTTCTTCTCTAGAATGACTTGCCCTACGATCTATGAAATTAATGATCACTCTCGTAGTCGCCCCACCTATATAAAGGATTTAAGAGTTATACTTGATCAAAAATTATCTTTCCATGAACATATACGAAATATTTCTTCATCGTTCTATAAAAGTTTAGGGTTTGCGATCAGAAATTGTAAAGATTTTTCTGATCCTTCTCCTATAATGTGTTTATATGATTCTTTTGTAAGATCTCGCCTGGAGTATGCAGTAGTTTGGTATCCCCAATATACAGTCTATAAGAACAGCTTAGAGAATAATCAAAGAAAATTCTTAAAGTATTTGCACTTCAAAACTCATAGAATATATCCCAATATTCGATTTTCTCAAAATATTGTTTTGGTCATATTTAACTGCAAATACCTAGAGGCACGTCGGGATAAGCATTAGGTAATATTTTTGTATAAAGTTATTAATTCTATATATGACTGTCCTAAAATTTTAGAGCGTTTTAATTTCCACGTGCCTCAAGCTAATCTGCGCTATTTAAATATCATGTACCTTTCAAGATATAATACTAATTTATTATTGTATTCTCCAACATATGTAATGTGTGAAAACTGTATTTAATAATCTGCAACATATTATTGACATATTTTCTTGTAATATCAGGTCTATACCATATTTGTTTTAACTGGCTTTTATGTTTTATTTGCTCCTTATACTTGTTTGTTGGTTTATTTTATTGAACATTGGTAGTTTAATATTTGTAACTATTAACTATGGAATCTTTTATTCACTCTGTAATTGGTTGTGTACTGTTCGGTGGCGTACCTAAATAAATAAATAAATAAGTACTTTCGCTCATGATCTTGAAAATTGTTGCAGACAGAACACTAGAATATGTAATTTACGTTTATATATTTAAATCAAGCTCTTCATCCTGAGGATGCCGAGTAACGTATACTTGCATCATTATTCATTAGACAACCCACATGCTGAAAGAAGATTCCAGCAGCAATTTTCTACCAATTAAGAGAGCAAATCTGCAATGGTACTTTAATGCAAGTTGCAAGAACTCAATAATCACATGAATGCGAATGATTGCAGGGACTTTTTCGAACATCACCTTCTGCATGATGCATGATGGAAACATCTCGTTAAATATTAGACAGCAACATACCGGTGTACCTCCTCACAATGATAAACTCGTTGCATAGTCTTAAATCCATTAGATTTCTTTTATGGAAATTATTAGCAACGGATGGATTTACTGCGGAGTAAATGTCATGGTAACTTTAATATTTGCTAAACAGAGAGTGAGAAGCTGCATTGTTGTTCAAATAAAACGTCCTAGTATCAGACATCAATGACAAGTGACTATTGATGTGTAAAGATGAAGACATCAAAATGCAGTTTCCCGAAATCAACTTTCATATTAGAACAGTTGAGTCGTCAGCAGATATAGAACTTCCAGCAGGTTTAGAAGTGGTAAGAAACTGTTACTGTAGAACCAGAACCAGAGAACATATAGGTATCTGGTAGGTAGTATCTTTATATATTAATATATTAAACGGAAATATATTAACAGGAAGTAAAAACCATTTCATACTGGTCAGAATGCTAAATCTGAAGGACTACCCACAACAGATCAAGAAAGGCAAACCTTTGGGAGTTTGTTAGACAGTTAAATTCAGCAATATAGAACTATTAATAACACATCGAAATCTTGAAAAACTACCGGATGTTCTCCAGAGCCTTGTTAAGCGAGTCAAGTCACCATTTCAACCCCATGAAGTCAGTAAATTGGAAGATTTATTGAGAAGCTACAAGGATGTTCTTATTAACAGAAAATGATACTAGAAGAACAATTAAGCAAATCCCACAACGTATTCCATTAGCAAAGCAAGAAGAGGTATCAACAATACTGAGACATGCAGAAGCAGGGAGTCATTGAACCATCCCAGGGTTCATGGACTTCACCGGTTTTCTTGGTAAAGAAGAAAGATAGCTCTATCAGACTTTACACTGATAATAGAAGATTAAATGATGTTACTAAAAAGAACAGTTATCCATTAGAATAGACAACACTCTGGATAACTCTCTCGATCAAAATGATTTTCTACATTAGATCTGAGAATCTACTTCTCAGATCTATTGGCAAGTGCAACTTCATCCAGATGATAAGGAGAAGACAGCGTTTCCCTTTGGGACAAGTTTGAAAACCTTATGAAATGAATCCTGCGACAAATGACCTAGGACATTTGTCTCGTTTATCTTTAAATATTTTGAAGATCATTTGAAGAATGTTCAAGAAATTTTTCAAAAATTGAAAGAGACCCCACTCAACTTAAGTCCTAAGAAGTGTATATTTTTTTAAATGGAAGTCAAGTATTTAGGACGCATTGTTTTCTCTGATGAGGTGAAGACTGACCCAGAGAAAACAGACTATCCACGCAATACGTTTGGTTCGTTCAGAGTAAAATGCTCAAGTAAATGCGCACCTTTATGCTGCTTGGCTTACGGTTAATATTCATTTATTAATGTCTCTAAGAGATAAAGCAAAATTAAAACAATAGATGTAAATCCGAAGATAACTGGAGTAATTATGAAAAATTGAGGAATATGATAACAAATGTAAGTGATGAAAACAAAGCCTATTTTGATGAAGCTTTTAAACACAGAAAATTAAAAGAACTATGATCTTTTGTAAAGTTGTTAAATATAAGATGTTACAAATAACACTTTGATTTACCAACTCATTTATCCAATGTGAATGCTATTAACAACCATTTTATTATCTCTGTTTCTCTGTTACCTCCAGATAATAATGTTATTTCTTATTATGAAACTTTTACTAAAAACATCAATACTTTCAAATTTCAAACTGTTACTGAAATTAAAGTCTTACAAATAATTTCCAGTATCAAAAGTGATGCTTTGGATTGCGTCGGTATTAATGTATTAAGTATTAGACTTTCATATTTTTATATTTTCGTCTTCTTGGAAAAGGACTATTGTACCAATTTAAACAACATTAAACTATCAGTTTACTCCCGACATTACTTAAATAAAAATAAGAGCAAACAAAGTAGACATAATTCAATTTTACAGCGTAAAGTTATAATAATAAGTTTTCTTAACAATTAATGATTGTATAACAACGTTTCTCCTGGATTCCTAAGACAGGTGCAGTGAGTACATGTATACACTTACTTCATGTAACATATGACTATTAGTTACAAAAAGAAGACCTTGCCACAAGCAATATTTTACAGTTATTTCATTTTTAGATTCGTTTCTGAACATGTTTCTGCAACATATATCCCGTGTGAGATTAAAACTAATGACCATGGAGAAAATTAACCAAGAAATAATGACGGCTATTAAAACCAGAAATTGAAAAGGTATTAGTGGATGTAATATCGATACTTAAATAATAATAATAAATTCCCATACTACATTCTAGACGCAGAGGCATTAAACAGAGGATTAAAATAATGAACACGCTTGCTAGAGAAACTGATTGCAATATACACGATGTATTCTTTTCTGTGATTAGCATTATACATAAAAAAGATGTTGAATTTTATTCATGTCTAAATTAAATACGACCCACGTAAATCATAAATTGTGGAGATCTATATTTTGTAAATGAAGGGATCAAAGCAAGAAGCATTTGATATAATTTTACAGGATAATCAAAAAACATATTTTAGAAGAATCTGTTCCTCAAATATTAATATTGAATTTATCTTATGCCTAAAGATTTATCTTTTGGATTTTAGATTTTGCGTAGCTATTGTATGTATTATAAAATAACAAACTGTCTTTCTCCGGTTATACTTTAAAATCCAGAGAAAAATTCTATTAAATTCCTAAATGAATGGATTACTTGTCTCTCTGAATTTCATTTTTGACATATGTTCATTTTGACTAATAGAAGACAACAAATTTTTCGCATCCTGATGATGACATCATATATGTCGAAACGTCGATGATGTAAAATAAAGTCTTTTTGTATTTTTTGACCTCTTTCCAACTACTTTTACCTTAAAAAAAATATAAAATATAATTTATTCCTAAATCGATATTTACATTCTACGAGTGGTCAGATCCAAGTTGCGTACTTTGATGAAGTAATCGCTTACATTTCCGTGTCTCCGTCAATAAGTTTGAGAAAAAAGCTTCAATTGAATAAACAATTCATTAGATCTAAAAATCCTAATGTTTATCAAAGATTTTCTGATCTGCGTACGAAAGTTAAACATGATATTGCAATGTCTCATAGGAGTTTTCTGTTGGATATCCAAAGAAATGTAACAAAAGATCCCAAAAAGTTTTTGGTCATTTGTTAACAGTATGAAAGGCCATCAGTCCGTACCTATATCTATGTCCTACCAAAATAGAGAAATTCATGTTCATCACGATATTGTTAATACGTTTGCTGAGTTTTTTAAATTTAATTTTCTTCCATCTGTTTCATCAGATAACAGTACATTATGTCCTCATGAAAACGTGTTTCTGCTCAAAAATATTTCAGAGTCGGAAATATTATCTGCGATGAAAAAGCTTCTTTAGGTCACAATGATCATCGAAATTAATTTTTAGTGGTGGCATTTTGACTTTTTATCAATCAAACGATATTGACTGACTTGTTATGCGGCTGGCTTACTCATGCACACGTGGCCAGTCCAAACAAAGTTTGGGAGGGGGTAGACTATTGTTTTTAAAAATTAGGTCAGATATATATCGATTGTGCTGTCTCATGCACTGTCTAGCACCATTCTGCTGTCTCATCATGTCAATACACACGAGGACAGTGCTGGTCTGTCTTATTGTCCTGGCTCGGCCACTGGCACCGTGTGCAATCGGCATTAAAGAGCATATATTTATAAGAAACAGTTTTTCATATTTTTTTTTGTTTTATTTCTGAGTAATATATTAATCGATACCTGTTATGCAATGCGTTTGTAACTGTATTACTTTGTTATTAAATTGATCATCCTGGCATTGGTATCTACAACCTGATGAAGGTTAGGCTACATGTTGAATTTCTATGTTATTATATTAGATAAGTAGTTTGTTACGCATATGATGTTACATTAACTAAATTTTTAACAATGTGTATTTCAATGCGTACATGAGGAAATTCTGTACTTGTGTAACATATAGTTTCTCTTCATTGTTGTGTTGCTATATTCTAATATATATAATATTCTAATGTTCAAATATTATTTATATAAATCTGAATCTGGAATCTGAATATGATTTCTTATATGAATGATTATGTAATCCGTAACTTTGTTTCTACGGTTACAATGCTCTCCTGGTTGATATAAAGGTATTATAATAGTATTCTCTAAATTCTCACAGATACGCTCCACTCTGTCGTTAATGGCTACGTATGTTTACATATATTGTACTCCTGATTTCTACGAACCTAGAATCAGTATACATTTTTAATAACAAAAGAAAAAAATAAAACACGTTTCAACCTTGAATTTCTACAAAAAAAAATGGAGATAAGTACCTGGTTCTTGGCACTTGGTGCGTATTGTAGGCCTGTGCCATAACAACGTGGATCTTCTTTGGATCACCAAGTTAGACCCTTATTTAGTCATTGATAGTAGCTAACAACATACTTTTGTCAAAAATGTAGATCTTAAGCCTTAAGCCGGCTACAGATATCCGTACATATCCATCAACCAATCAATATGTCGACGATATATTCAGTCGCTGCCTGAATTTTTATTTACGTGCGGCCATAGACGTGCGTACATATATCTGGAGGCAAAACACATTTATATCTAGAGATATGTTCAATGTTATTTGTGTTTTTATATTTAACTAGTAATACTATGGCTGATGGAAGAAATTATTTTGTTTCTTTTCATTAAGTTTAGGCACACCATGGCTAACAGATTTAATTCATTGTCAACGACATAAAAATAATCTCTTTGTGTGTAGACAAAACGAATGAATAGTAATAGATGTACAAGCTTTTGCAATAATAATGGCACTCCCTCAAGACAGTTTTTGTACTACTGGATGATCTGAGGAGAGTTTTCATTAGATATCTCTTGGTGAGTGGAAATATCTAGACCGCATCGTGGCCTGTTACGGCTGTCTTTCAGGAATCAGGAAGCTGAAGTATACAAAAATATCACAAAGACAAAAATTTACTCAACTGATATTCAATGGAGATACTGAACATGGGAATATTTAGGACAATTTCTTCGTAGAGTGTATCTAATAGAAGTTCAAAAAAGCAATGCCATAGGAATATTTTATTTATTAAATTAAGTATTAACTTTTTGCAATTTTCATTATTACACTACATACGAAACTGTACTTCTAATAAGTGATTCCTATACAAATAATTAGATATATTTTTAATTAATCTAGAAGTTTAAAAATAACTGAAAATTACTTTTACTTGAATAAAGGTGAACATATTTTTTCCTTGAAAATCACATTGGTAATCAAAAGCTGTTAATTTGCAAAATGCTGGACGGTAGAACTTTCAGAACAGAAACACCCTGTATATGGGCTCTGACTCCGTAAGATGCCTTCGATGATTTTTTTATTGCTAAATCATTTTCTCCAAATTGTTTTAAAATTTAAATAACACTTCTTAAAAATTTGCAGCGGAGAGCTACATTTCCTATGTTTTTATTAAAAAAATACCATAATATATTTTTTTTTAAACTAAACAGAAATACCGTATATGCTGTTTATATTTGACATCATTTTTAAACTCGTTTGTACTTTGTATTTATTAAATATATTTTTTACATTGAGAATATTGTAACTGTACTTTATCACCTGTCAATACTTGATTTGAGAAAAATATAACATCAACATTTATACACAAAATATTTATGACTACTTTGTAGTTGATGGTATCTATTTGTACCTATCTAATAATTCTACTGATTGAAATTGTAGGAGTGCAGATATGAGTTTGTATATTGATGAAGTGATGTTATAGATGAAATCATATAAGGCTTTTAAACTCTTTGGTAAAACTACATTTATTGTATATAGTTCTAATACAATCTCTACTCCAAACTCTAAATAGATAATTTGTTGAAAATAGATTATTATTAATTTTTGGAAGAACACCTTTAACAATGCTGCTACTGTTCATGTAGTACCACATATAGATTCTACGACATCTATATTACGCGGTGTAGACAAGCTAAATTTAACGGCCATTCGCTACTACATGACGTACTGAAAAGCCACAGACACAAAGCGTTCTACATCGCAGTAGACATCATTGAAAGTTAGCCACCTCTATCGCGTTCGGCGAGAACGATTTTTTAGCAAACACGGAATTTTAGGAAAGAACTACTCTGCGGGCTAATGCCCCGACGAGCATTGAATTAGATCTGAAAAACCTAAATCAAACAGTTAAAGTAACTCGTCAGCAGCTCCCAGGCTTTAGGCAGGCTTCAGGTTTTTCAGGTGTAATATGTATATTAATTTCATATACAAGGTGTCCAGAATATAGGCCTGCATTTTGCTGTATATCGTAAATTGTACCAAACGAAACATAATTGATTTAACTATTTTTGTCTGACAAATGGATATAGAATTATGACAGCAAACAGGATTTGAATATGAAACAACGTCGCAATCTACATAATAATCACAAGTGACCCTAACATACCATGAATTATTTTATTAAAGCTTTTCTCACCAGACATATTAAAGTTTGAAAATAATAATTATAATAATAGTCACAATTTGGCCTAGGTTAACCGTAAATTACATATAATGCAGTTCATTAAAGGTTATTAAAATGTACCATTTTTGTTTATGTACACTGACAAACATCAATCAAACACTAGATGCAAATAAATGAAACTCACTAATAGCAATGCAAAGAAAATGCGTACGGCACAACTATTTTGGTCTATGGTTTGAGGTTAACAATAACTGGTAATGAGTTGCAATGCTATCATACGTTACAGGTCGTTACAATTTAAAGGAGTTTTAAGAAAACTTGTAATGAAATAAATTAATACTAATATTAAAAAAAACATAAATTATGTTAAAAGGGCTTTTGCAATCGAAATTGTACAATTTTTTAACACAGTTGTATTTTATTGTATTCATATTTTCGAAATATATTTCTAGAAGAACTATTTGTATCTTTTCTTCGCAAATTCTTCAAGAGTGTTTTTGTTGTTTTTGGTCAGTTATACAAGCCCTTCTTCTTCTATAGATATTTTATACGATATAAAATATTTTATAATTGTAAATTAAGAAAAAAAGAACGATATATATTTTCTTTGTTGAATAATAAAGAATATATTTAAAATATTCAGACACAATTAACAATATACTGGTTTTTATTCGTGTCACCAGAAGTTTGTGGTTTCTGTCGTGATATTGGCATATTAAGATAAATTTTGTATATGTCATTATGTTCTCAAGTTACGACTACTTAAAACATTGTAAATAAACCCTAGTTACTTCTTTCTCATCCTTCAAAAAATCTCATAGTATCGTATTTCAATTTGGTATTCAAGCGCAAAATGGCACACATTATTACAATGTTGTGCCTTATATCTACATTATTTAACACAGAGGCCAAGTTAATTTTAAATGAAGGGTTGAGTATTCTTGAAGTGTGTATTTTTTTCAAAGGTAAATATTTAATAACACAACTATATAGAGTTTCCGCAAATATCACCGGCAACGTTTGGCTGTATGTTCATGGAAATAAATAAATACGATCTACTAAAAGTATTAAGAAATGATACGTCATAATGGTTCAAATAAATGTTCTAAATTTCAAAGTGATCGGTAAAGGGGATGTTGTTTGTTGCAGCACTCAGGTCTGAAGACCCATTGTACATGCCGCTGACTATAGAGTTCAAAACAGGCTCGTGCTCTAATGTCTTTAGGACACAGAAAAGCCGCCCCAAGATATTTGTGTATTTTTACCATTAAACAGACACAGTTACAAAGGATATGAATCAAAACTGATTCAGCCCCCACAAATTGACTGCTCGAGCCTTGTCTGGCGAACATGTCAGCCTTCTTATTACCTGTCACACCACTGTCACCCGGAACCAAGGTCAGCTTAACACGGTTGTCTCTTCTCAAGAGAGGAAAAGCTCTGACATATTCGGACCACACGAGAGGTGATCCTGAAGGACAGAAGCGTTTGTAAACCTGCCTGGCTGTCTGTGCATACTTAAATATGCTGATTTACATATATCCTCCTGATATTCTCTTGAACACAGTTAGCAAATACTTCAACCTGAAAGGCCGTGGCGTATTTCCCCAAGGAGAGAGATAAATTCACTCTTGGTCGTACTCCATAGATCCCCGCTCCTGAGCCCTGGTCTGTCTTGGACTTGAACCAGATGAGCCTTTTTATCTTTTTATCTAGTTGGAAATTCTTCCTTAAAATTTCTTTGAGAAACATAGGTAGGGGATATCTTGTCACTGGGTGCAGCAAGAATGTCTACTAACTTCTTATAGATCACGGTGTGACTACTGTCGTAATTTTGATCTTTCCACATCCCCTACTGTTTTAACCAATAAGAGGACCCTCTCGCTTCCCCCTTAACCACGCAGTAGACCTATGTAGGAAGTACGAAGTTATTCATTACATTTGCTTTATTTTGACAACTTTAATAAAAAATGTATCACTCATAATTTGGCTTAGGAAATAACAGGCATGTTCTCATGCCACCTGGTTATTTACAAAAAATAGCAGCAAAAACAGTTTAACCAACGAAGTTGTAGGTATCGAAATCTATAACAATATATATTTTTTAAATATAACAACTGTAGACGTAATTATTCTAATAACATAAAATTTGGATTCTTACTTTGTCTATTAAATGAATAATTTTTCGCGCTGAAAGAGCTTAAAAGTATTTGCTTTTTTTTCTGTTATGACATGTCGTCAGGTTCACATCGCATCCAAAACATCATTACGCAGGGCCCTCTCTTCGACAAAGAATTTGGATTATGATTTTTGCAATTTTACTGATTTTATTAGGGTTTTCAAAACTTTTGTAATGCATTTCACATTTTATACGTAAATAGAGACCGAAAATAACATGATGCCATTTAAAATAAATTGCATTGTCATGGCAAGGAGATTACTGACATTGACAACAAATTCAACGTTACTAAAACGTGTAAAAACTTAACTAAAAAACTTTTTCCTTTTTTATACAGTGTGTTCTTAAAAAGGCTGTATAAACATTATTCCATGCATATTGGGCACCCTCTATATGTACAGTTTACTAATTAATTAAATTAATATAATAGACTTTTAGAGGACACCCTATAACCTAACAATAAAACATTTCGTTTGATAAACAGTTTAATAATCTATATAGAACGATCTCGGCAAAGACAAAGGCTGTAACATTATTAGAAGTACGAAGCCGATTTGAATTCGACTATAGGTACAAGATATAATATTTTATTTATATTTATCTTTGCAAATAAATTATGAATAATGACCCGAGATTCGCGTGCGAGATTCGAATGCGATAGTGTTTATTGTTTGACATACAGACCACCGTGTACCTGGCGGTCAGTCATGTGACAAGTATAATCATTCCGTCTCTTGCTGTTCGTTTGATGCAGCTCGAGAAGTGCGCTTGAAGAGTGTTAACCGTTGTTAATTCGATAAATATTGTTTGTATAGGTGCAAAAAAGGAAACTTCAGAGGTGCAGTTATGAATAATCAGGTATAATTTACAACTATAAGGTCCGATTGCTACAATAGATCCTTCCTCGTACACCTACTACAAAAGCAGGTGGCAGGTGTAATCTAAACATCAATTTCAGTGTTTTTGCCTAACGGGTGCAAAGTAATTTACATCCTACATCACAATTTAAGTATCAACTGGGTTCAGCTGTCTAGCAATCTCTGTCTGTCGCAAAAAATTTACTAAATTAAAGACTGGGTACACAAATACATTTAAAAATGATCGTAGTGGAAGATGTCGTATCCACCTCATACAGGAATACATACGATACAATGTGGAAGAGTGAATAAACTTCTTCTTGATTTGCATAATATTCTGTATTGGTGACTATACTAAACATATACGGTATGCGCCAAAAGTATGGAATAAATTCAATAAAAACGAAACAATTATTTTTTGGGAAAAATCCTCGAACAGGTCGATTTTGTAATTTAAAAAATACATATCGTAAAATGCGATTTTCAAATGTCATTTGTTTTCGATTTTTTTTTAAATGGCAACTCCATATTTTTTTCCTTGATCCTGAAAGATCGTGTAATTCTCTATCAGACAGTACTAAAATTTTGCCTTCTTACATAGGAAAGTTTTCGAGTAAATAACGATTGAATGTTAGAAAACGTAAATCAATTAAAATAAAGCAAAAACGTTATCAAGTTTAGTTTTTCGAATTCCATAGTTCTTTTATGGATCACGTAGGTGAAAATCTTTGCAAAGTGTCATTGTCACACCGACTTTCTAATAAGTATTGTAAGCGACATAGAAATTATTATTCAATTTAAAGTATTATGGCACATTTAACTGTTACTTAAAGAATTGAAATTTTAATTCTTATCGGATGCGGGAATACGACTAGAACTCAGCAGGAAGTTTGCGATTTATTTAATGAAAAATATTCAGATCGCCCTATCAGTCAATCAACAGTCAGTAAGGTAGAGTCTAAATTTAGAGAAACTGGCAATGTTGTAAATATTCCAAAACCTGGACGTCCAAGCATTAATGAAAATCAGAAACAGAACATTTCGATAAGTATGATGGATAATCCTCATAATTCTTCACGATTGGTTGCATTAAACAATGACACTAGTCAGAGCACAGTGGTACGTATCTTGAGGAAGGAAAAATATCATTACTACAAAATTCAACTTGTGCAGGAACTCAATGAAAATGATCCCGATCGTCGCTTACACTTTTGCGAAATTCTAATGGATTTATGTCAAGGAAATAGAAATTTACACCGGCAAATACTTTTTTCAGATGAGGCCACATTTTATCTGAATGGTACAGTAAACCGTCAAAGTTGTAGATATTGGAGTCGGAAAAATCCTCATTGGATGGCAGAGGCACATACCCAACACCTTCAGAAATTAAATGTGTGGACTGAAATAGTTGACGACAGAATAGTAGGGCCTTTCTTCTTTGAAGGAACCCTTACAGGATAAAGATATTTAGAGCTTCTAGAAAATGACCTTGTTCCAGCCCTTGCAGTAATTTTTCCTAACGATAATGACCCTGACATTCCTAACTATACCATATGGTTTCAGCAAAATGGTGCATCTCCGCACTATGCGCGCCCTGTACGAGATTTTTTGGACAACTGTTTTCCTGGGAGGTGGATCGGCACACGCGGACCGATAGAATGGCCTGCAAGATCGCCAGATCTTACACCTCTTGACTATTTTTGATGGGGATACTTGAAGTCAAAAGTGTACATTAATAAACCACGTAATTTAGAAGAACTTCAAAATCGCATTCGGGACGAAATACGCAGAGTTACCCCAGAAATCATTCATAATGTGCAAGAAGAATTTCTTCACAGACTTGTGCATTGTCAAGAAGTTGGTGGATGGCAATTCGAACATTTAATTTAAGTATATAATTTAATCAATTGTATTTTATTTTACATATCTCAGAATTGTTACTTTTTTATGGATAAAATTTACGTTTTCTAACATTCAATCGTCATTTACTCGAAAACTTTCCTATGTAAGAGGGCAAAATTTTAGTACTGTCTGATAGAGAATTAAACGATCTTTCAGAATCAAGGAAAAAAATATGGTGTTGCCATTTAAGAAAAAATCGATGACGTCATTACTCGAAAACAAATGACATTAGAAAATCGCATTTTACGCTAAAATATGTATTTTTTAAATTAAAAATCGACCTGTTCGAGGATTTTTCCCAAAAAATAATTGTTTCGTTTTTATTGAATTTATTCCATACTTTTGGCGCATACGGGTGATTCAGAACATATCTAAGAAAAATGTTTGAGTGTACGGGGGACTCTTACAAATACAATTTTGTAAAAAAAATCGAAAAGGGCAGTTTGAAAATTATTTGAAAATACACCTCTGTACGGCACTGGAAACTGACCCGCTTTAAAACTTAATGAGACGGTAAAACACCCAATCTGCGACCGGACAAAAAATGGAAAGAAATGCTCAAGGAAATAAATAAATACCAATTTATAACGCCGATTTTTTACAGCAAATTAGGGCAAAAGTAAGGGGATCGTGGCGGCCATAGAATCAGTCCTCCTCGTCCAATCACTTGGTATTAATGCTTGGAGCCTCGTGTATGATACGCCACATTGCTGCAATATGCCGTTGACGTACTGGACCTACATTTCTTCCCATATTCAGTTTCAAATTTCCCTGAGTTCCACTACACTTGCACTCACTGCACACCGCGGTAAAAGTAGCTGCATTTGGTACATGTTTATCATTAAATTGTTCTGCTAAAGCATTTTCACATCGTCATAAATTAAAACGATATCCATCAACTCCGAGTTACTACTATACACCTAAGCCATTTTTGAAAAACTAATGTAAAGGCTCGTATAAAAAAAACAACATTTTAATACCTACAAAAAGTAATTGGATTTCAATATTCATATTTGCCTGCATAGAGACTACAGTAGCCCAACGATGTGAAGGTTGAAAATGCTACAACTTCAATATTTTTTTACTCGGAAACTATAAGGATTTTACAATTTTTTTTAACGATATCGGGTCCATTTTTCATGACGCATCTATTCCCAAATTATTTTAGATAGGTTCTGACCTGTGAGTTTATTTCAATATTTTTAGTATAAATATTCAATTGTTATTTTACATATCTCACGCTGAGGAATGTGAAAAATTACACATTAATGCCATACAAAACTTCATCCAACAACAGGATTATGTTATCTCAAAAAATGTTACTTTTTTGCTAGTAGTTTATGTGGAATATCATTGTTGCAATTTATCTTACTATGAAACACGGATGCGTGTTTTTTAAATAATAAACATTACTCTCATTTAGACGTCCCTTAGTTATTTCCTAATTTACTGACAATAAATAGTAAATTTTTAATTCGGAAAACCAAGTTTTAAACAAAAATGGTTCAGGAAGAACTTTCATAAGAAATTATTGAAGAGGCAGAGACGGCTACAAGTAGTTGAAGGCGTTTGAAGAGTGGTTGAAGTTAAGCACGTTAAAGATATTAAATATTAAATTGTTTTGCTTGCTTGAACTGCACAAGAAATTTATTGTATCATCGTTATGATCTGAGCATTCAATCATTGATATTTCCGAAACTTCTAAACTTTTTGAAAAGAGAGAAAAGATCACAAGCCAAAAAAATCAAAAACTCTTGAATGCAATGATATTAACAAGTTTTTGAAAGAAGCATCTGATGGTGAATTGTTGCTCATGAAAGCAGCTTTAATTATGGGTATTGCGGGAGCTTGCAGATGTGATGAAGTAAGTAATTTGAATGTGGAAACTGTTCAAGGCAAGAATTACTATTTGTATGTACGCGATACAAAGACAAAGACATCTCGTAGTTTTACAGTAATGCAGAAAGGATTCCCAGTCAATCATGTAGAATTACGCAAAAATTGCATATCTTTAAAATCAATACCACCCATTTGTTTTAATTTTATAAAAATAGCAAGTCAACACAATGAATTAGAATAAAAACTTTGTTAAAAATACCATCAAAAATTGCTTCGTATTTTGGTCGACAACACCCTGAGTTATAAGCCGGCCACTATATGAGAAGATTATCCGCTACGTTATTAGCAAATCCAGAAGCGAACATTACAGCATTAAAACGACATAGAGGCTGGAGATCTGCAACGGTCGTGGAAGGATATATGGAACAACCCATCAACAATAAAATTGAGATTGTAAAAATAATCCAGGGTGCTGCAAGTGGTCCAAAACAAGTTGATGTAATGACAGAACCTAGGTCAAGTACTAGAAGCGTACAAGGTTTAGCCATTTCTGAATTCTCAAACTGCATTTCATTATCATTTAATATTAATGTTAATTTAAGTAAATAAATTTATAAATAAAGTTTGGATGTTTCTAAAAAAAGGGCGCAACTTATAACTCATAACACACTATGTTATTACTTATATGCCACGAGTATTCTTCCATATATGTGTATGTATGCATGCAAATAATGACTAGTGGCTTCTGGATAAACCACCTACTAATCTATCAATCTTCACTCTTCAGATTTCAACATGTTTTCTTCCAGTTTCTCTCCAGGAAAACTGTCTACATAATCGCAAGAGAATTATAAAAAATTAGTTGCTGATACGCTTAAGAATTATTAGTGATAGGTTTCCTGATGAATTGCAAGCTACTTGTGGGAGCGGGGAGGGGAGTTCATGGGGATGTCCTTGCCTCACCTGCTATCAAGAAAATACACAGAAAATGATTAAGAAATAAAAATTTTATTGATAAAGTCACTGTTTGAATAAAAGCTGTTGTTCAAAGTTTATATACCTACCTGTTATAAATTATATTTTGTTAGTTATAGTATAATGTGTAGATGAAGATGCACCTCATGCAGAAGTACTCCTGGCTGGGCTCATGAATCTGTTCTTTCTCCATTCAGATCTAGATTATAAGAAGAATCTTGGAGATTATAGCAAAGAGCAAGAAGAGAGATTGCATCAAGATATCAACTAAATGAGACAACGTTATTAGGATAGATTATTTCGCGAATATGATAGCTACTTCTGTTGAACAGAAATAGTGTTGTGAAAAAAAGTAGTGTAAACGAAACTCATTCCACAGATCATTTGAAGAGAATTCAAAAACTTATTATTGGGAGGTTACAAAAGCATTGCGTTTCCGTAATATACTTTACGATTCGACTTACTTTTTGTGTTAGATTATTTGATAACAGAAGCCATTTAAATAGTAGGTATATCGTAATAATACTATAATAACAGGTCATATAATTTTCAGTTTGAGCTCATAAGTTCGATAGAAAAAAGTCCTGACGTGAAAGAGTTAAACTGATTTCAAGAAAATTATGATTATGGCGCAGACAACTTTTTTGTGTAAGTCGTTATTAAATAATTATTTAATTACAATAGTAATTAAAATTTGAGGTGACGGCATTATTGAAATTCCGCATGTTTTCATAATTTCGTGTTTCTTCATAGTTGGGTTCGATTAGGTTAGATAACTTCACCTACAAAACATGGAAAATATTATTTTTCTATAAACATGTTAAAAATGCAATTACTAACACTCCCTTGCAGCATTAAAAATATCGCTTTAAGGCACCAGTGCCTTAAAATGATAACTTTAAAGCACTAATGCCTTAAAGTAAATGTCAAATTGTGATAATAAATTTGCAATACGTTTAATTTGTATTTTCTTTATTAACATGACTACTTATATTACAATTCACACAATTTGAAAAATTAAGTCCATCCACAATTCTACCACTATCAACTGACACGACCGCATTCCTAGTTGACGTTTGAGCAGAATCCGTTGATATTAATGACACTTAAAGCAATTTTCGAGCAATCTAATTTTTAATTTCCAACGAATCTTCGATGTATTCCTCGGCGACTGTTGAAGATTTCCATCCCCCATACCGCTTAATTGTTAAATTTGCTCCACTATACGCTAGGAAGCTTACCAACGAAGGCCGAAAAAAATGTCCAGGATATAGATTAGAATTCGGAAGTTGCAGAAATTTAGCAATAGCAGCAGGAAATTTTCCAAACGTATTTATTTCCACAGGGTTTTTCGTACACTTGCCTTTCACGTACTTTAGGAAAAGCCTCCGATGTCCCACATTTTCTGGAGGAAGAGCCATGTATGTGAAATTTTGTGGAATCTTGGTTTTGATATATGTTATCTTAACCAATATTGAACTAGAAATGCCCACAATTTCCAAGTTGTCGAGAGTCAACTGGCAAAGCTCTTCTCTACGGCAGGCACCAAATATTCCTAAAATAGTAGCTACTTTCACAATAAGATACACGTCATCCGGTGCGCAACTGTTCAATTTGGTCTCTGGTCAAGATCTTTGATTTTTTGGGTTGATAACCTTCTCCTTGACGCTTCAGAAACGCAATGAGCTGAAAATGCTTGCTGATATCTACATCGCTATTTATTCGTAACATAGCTTTAATCATAGAATAATTAGACCATAGAGATAAAGATTTCCAAACCTTCGATTTCTCCTCAAAATAGGCCAAGAATACATTTTCAGTATATTTTCCAAGAACGTCTTTTTCTTCATACCACTTCACAAACTTATTGTAGGTATGCAATTTCATATTGCATCCGAGATTTTCTTGGTAATAAGTCCAAAGTAGCTCGGTTGGCCGCTTCATCGATTTCTTTAAATGGATTGTTCTTTTCCATATTTTCTTTATACTTTTTGATAAAAAAGACACAACGTTTAAAAAATGACAAATCCAGAGCTTTCAAACTTTTCGTTAATGATGAATGCAGCAATGGTTACTATAATAATATATCATTAGCAAGTGTCCACTTCGAAAATTTGATACATTGCCTACGATGCTATTTAAAACATAACTTATCTCTATATGGGTTAATTCTTTTTAATGCTGTTTGTAGAAAAAATACTGTATGATAGTTGTGTTAAAAGTGTTTTTAAGTTTTCGCTGCGCTCATTTGCTTTCACATGCATGCCTTAGAAATGCACTTTTAACACTCGCATCATAAATACCTAACTATTATTAGTACTAATGAAAACATTATTATTTTATATAAAATTTTAAATACTTTGCTTTGAATCATACTCATATATAATTTAAAATGTTTCGAATTATAGTTTCATTAGGCAGCTATTTATTATTACCTAAAACAGAAGTTCTGTCTTCTTGAGCTAATTTAGCCACACTGTTTGCCAATGACTACTTACTACGCCCGCTGCTACTATTTTTTATCGAGTGTCAAAAGAAGAAAAAAGTTATCTAGACAGTTGTATCTGTGAAGACAAAATATTAAATATCTCACCAGTCGTTATACTTCATGTTTTCGATTTGGATATTTTCAAGGTCTCCGATTGCGTAAAAAAGACTGATTTTTTTTCTTATCGTGTTTCTAAAAGACGCTGTATCGGTCCCCAGGGTCGAGCCTTCATTTTATAACCAAATGGTTTCTGAAACAGGTTGGTAAATATTTGTAATAATGGATGACGCGTGCTTGGCAGATAATCTTTCACTTGTAACTCGTTAGCGGGAGACCATCGAGATACATTTAAAAGATTTCACCTGTATGGAATCCATAACAAAATGCTTTCAAGATTATGTCATGCAGTTAATGCGTAAATAAAAGATAATAGTAGTAAAACGTTAATTGCGAAGGTACATGGACCGACCAATCAAATGTTTAACAACATAATTTTATATCCCTGTCGAGGTTCGATAAATGAACTGTCAACTCTCTTATTGGGCTTTATCAATATGCCCGCATTACAGAGTTCACATTAGTGCAGATCCCCTCGAACAGATGCATTTAAAAGATTGTAGGTATAAAAACCAAATTACAGATTTCATTTGTACTAAAAGTAGTAGCAAGTAACATATTTCACATATTTCTTGTTATTCATTTTTCTGTCCTTACAATAATCTCTCCACTTTGGAAGACAGGTAAAACTTAAAAAAGGATATATTTCTTGTTAAACAATTTGGATAACAAATGTTAACTGCTACATGTGATCAAGGTATGGATATTATTTTTTTAAGATTATACATGTTCTACCTACGCTACTTGTTGAATGCTTATTTAAATTTAGAATTTTACGAAACAATCAATTGAAAATGGCGAATAAATGTTATTCATTTTCAGTGAACATGATGTCAACCATTAAATTAATTAATTAATTAGGTCGCTCAGTGGTCGCGCGGTTTAAGGCCTTAGTACTTGAATCGATGTGACTAGACCGTTGTGGGTTCGATCGACCGGTAGATAGTATATCAACCATATTCTTGGAGAAGATTGGCACCCTCTCTGCGGGTATGGTATGATGGAAGAATGTTAGCTGGGATCAATGTGAAAAATTGATAACGGCAGACGTTTGACTACCCCCTAATTAATGAGGTTTTCCAGGTTTCCCTCATTCCTGCAATGAATGGTGGTTTGGGTCTACCGGCGTAAGTCGTTTCTGGGTGCAAATACGGCCTGCTTAATAATATGCCGCCCCTCTCCCGTACATATCTTCGACTTCTGGAATAATCCTCGTCATTAGAATGAGGAGTAGGGATACTATTATTATAAATGTTAAAATATAGATTTAGCAATATCTGAGAATAGTAAATCATGTTGTGCTCATTGGTAGAGGATGCTAGTTAACATCAGTAGATAACTCAATTTTGTGGAGCCACCATTGATGATTGATAGTATTGTTTGTGATCAATTACAGAAGCTACTACGGAACATCTCGAGACGACCGCCGTTGATAGGCGGTTCCGACTGTAATAGTTTTAGAACAAATGACATGAGCTTAAACCGCCTAGACCCAAAAAAGAAGAACAGGTCAAATATTCCTAACTGATGCTAGAGCAGTGTACATTAACGACTGGCGACAGCTCGTTACCTTGGCCACAGCAGTGGCAACCCGGAAAACCGTAGGACTTTGAATAACCTATTTTGTTTTTCATTGATTGATAATTTGAACAAAAATAATAAAAAAGATTTAAAACGTATAGCAGTTCAACATTACTATTAACCACGAATTCAAAATAGTATCAAGTCAAAATATAAGATTCTAGAAAATGTTTTACTATTCATTATTTCTGAAAAATCCTTATCCTCTTATTTCTAGCAAATTAAGCCGATTTTTTCTTAATCTTAATTTTTTATTTTACTGATGTAAATGAAGAAAGGTAAACATTTATATGTTCATTAGATTTTAATATTTTTTTGGTACAGAGATTGAGGCCCATTTATTGAATGGTTACATTGTCAGTAAAATCAGTGAACCTAATGTAAAAATTGATTCAATAGTGTTTTGAGAACCCACGATTCCGAATACACTCATTGATACGCCCTGGGTTCGGATGTAATAAGATTATCGATAAGTCATTGGGGTATTTCAATCAGAACTATCTGAACTTCCTAAGCAAGAGCCGCTAAAGTCTGTGAGGGGTGTTGTAAATCATGTCCAATGCCAATCATGTCCCAGACATGTTCAATAGGTGACAAATCCGGCGATCTTGATGGCCAGGGTAAACGGTCGATCTGATGTTGATCTATAAAAGCGGTTGCTTGTCTGGCAACATGAAGTCTAGCATTGTCTAGCTGTAAAATGGCGTTTTGGATGGTGTGAAGATATAGAATGGCATATGGCTCCACCACTTTCTGGATGCAGCGTTAGGCTGCCTCTAATGAAAACTAGTATTTGCGTTAACATGCTATACCATATTGCCTACTGTGTGATGGACGCTCTCTGTCACCCTTGCACAACCATCGTGCATCTCCAGGCAAAAACGATATTCCTCACTAAAGATCACCTGATTCCATTCTTAGTCAATTCTCTCTACACCATTGAGAATGGTTAGTTCGATGTTGACGAATAATAGGCAACACCCAATGCGGACGATAAGACCAAAACTTTATATTGGCGATATTCTGTACGCATACCGACCATCCTCCTATGTGGCAATCGACGATCATTACGCTCTGTGATTCCTGTACAACGGTCGGTGCTTCTCGCTCTGTCTCCACGGCCTTCCTGAGTTTACGTCTGGTAACACCGTACTACGGTACGTAAGGATCTGTTAGTCCTTTTAGAAATTTCTCTCCCCGACAATCTTGCTTTGTATAACCCAACAATCCGCTCCCTCTCAAAGTAACTAAGCTGGGAAATCTGTATAAAGCTACGTACCCTAGGCATAATCAGCTATAAAAAAAATGTCGTTTACAACAATCTTCACAACATTTGCAACACAAATGTGAACAGAGTGCTACGTTATTAAAGTACGACCTATACAAACTCCAAAAAAACTTAACAGATAAACCGGAAAATTTAATAATTTTTCACTTTCACAGAGAAGTAAACATGAAAAAAATATCAAAATAAAATGATATTTAATGAGTGTTTACCTTTCTTTGTCGTATATTTTATAACGCAGAAATTAATCGAAGGGTATTCCTACAAATGTTTTAAGTGGCTATAACTTCCCATAACTTGGACCCATGTTTATACGAAAGAGTAGTTATCTTATTTGGCATACAATAGACTAAATAAATATTGCGCCCTAATTTTCCGACAGCCTGTATATGTATTTCATTCGTCAAAATACTTAATAAACGTGTAAGTACAATTCGAATGTGTACTCAAAATGCACATCTCAGAAACACGGTAAAGACCTATAAGAGTAAAAAAACCATATGCGTCTCAAATGATAATATATGCACAAGTTTAAGTGACTTGTTAACATAAATTCAGTTCAGTATTATTAACTCTTTTGTGTGCGCCTTTCCATTTATAGATTTAAATTTCTACATTTATGAATAGAAACACATTTACATAAGTTCATGGCTATGGACAGATATTATTCAACAAACCTCCAACGAACGACTAACATCTTTGACACTGTGATTTATGAAGGCGTGCTTCCATCATTTGAAAAGGTGTCCAAAGTGACATTAGGACAACCCTTGCTTACGCAGTAGTAGTTGCTATTATCATTTACGTCATGGGGTAAAGTAAGATGTATTCGATTTCTAAGTTTCCACTGATTTGGATTTCAATACGTAATTATGTTACATTGTCACTTCTGAAATGTTAGAAATTACGATATATCGTTCATATATTTTTTATATTAATTTATTGCTAATAAGTACTAATATTCTCACTTGCATTATTAATTTATTTATTTATTTTATATACTATAAAATGGGCCATACTCAAGGCTAATTTCCTTGGGCGAAAATAAAGTGATTTAAATCACCTTATCTTAGTACCATCGAACCTTTAGGCCTGAGAAAGTAGTTTTTTTATTTCATTTTACTATGCCAATTTATCTATTTCTTGGATAATCGTATGGAAATTTTATAGAAAAAGTTTTTTTTTGTGTGATACACGAATATCTGATTGATCTTTGTGTTAAATGTAGAGGGAGTTCTGACCGCTAGTGATTATAATTTTTTATTTAGTTTTTTTTAGTGAGGGGGATTTTTGGAAAATGATATTTTGAAACAGCATTCTATTAGGGTACAGACAGAGTGGAAGCAGGTTTGGCGCTTACTAGGAACCACGCCGAATACATACTTATAAGCTATGAAATCTGTAGTTATATATATAAATTGATATAAAAAACATCAGTTTAATGTAGGCTAAAGCGGACACAGTGGAAGCGATTTCCCGACTGGTATCCTGCGCTGAATCGCGCCTATATGCTTTGAAAATTATAACATTTAAATGGATACGTACACAGTAAGGCAGGTTGAAGCAGGTCGATGGTTGAAACCTGCAAAGTCAGTTTTATCATAATTCAAATTTAATTTATTTGTACGCGCAGGTCGTGTGTAGAAAAATGGATAAAGAACTAGTAATATCTTCAGTTTTTCGATGACCTATAGGTGATATATAGGAGAAAATCTACAGCAACCTATATATAGTAGACAAATATTTGAGAGATTAGTAATGAAATGAATGAAGAGAATCAATATTGAAATATACAGGGGTTTGTAATATGAGTGGCTTTATTTTACTGCATGATAAATTGTACCAAACAACACATATTTGATTTAACAATTTTTTCTGACCAACGGTATATGAGAGCAAACAGATTTTGAATATGCAACAACGTCGCACACCTACCATGCCACATGTTTGTACATAATAAATACAAATACACGTAATAAACATACTTAGTGTGAAAGGTTTTCTTACAGTTCTTTTCACAACACAGAATAAAATGCGAATAGTTCAAAATGAATGTCGTTGCTTGTGAAAAGCGTTTACCGTATAAACGTATCGTAACCAGAGAGTTTTACTACATTCGCCGTAAATTAACTAGTCATGTTACTATAACTTGTTAGATTTTTATTTATGTACGCAAATATCAAACAAAACTAGGTACAGAGAAATAACTCCCACTACGACTTATAATAATTTGAGGTTGGCAGCAGCAGGTAATGAATGCAATGTTGTTGTACGTTCCAATACGTTACAGTTTTAAGGTTTTCTTTGTTGTCTACTTGATTAATACTGATAAAAAAATCAAATTATAGGAGCTTTTACTTAACCTTAGTTGTGAATTAGTTTGTAATTTCATAACACAGTTTTGCCTGTTATTACAGTTGTATTTTTATTTTTAAAATGTATTTGTAAAATTATTAGTTTTAGACACTTTTTCGTAAGAGTTTATTGCTTCTTTTGGTCAGATATACACTTACATCGGCACTTATATTCCGGACATCCTGTATTTTAGTAATGTAGTAGTTTCCAAAAACATTTTTTATTAAGATTGCTGGATATATATGCCTGATTATATGTTGCTATAATTTTGTTCAAAAGTGAATTATGAAAATCATTTAATAATTTCATTATGCCAGGTATGTTTTTTTTCATTAGAAAATTTAACTAGATTAATTTATAATTTAGATATTTATTGTATGCAACATTTCAACTATACATATGGCTTAATACTATAAATTATTTAAAAAAAAATGATTCGAATTTTCTTAAATATGTACTTTAAACTAAAGATTACACCAATTTTTCATTATACGGCATTTCACTTTATCTAAAATGCAGTGAAAGATTTCTTGTGCCATCTTTGTATATTAAAAAGAACGTTCTTTGAAATTTTAAATAAATGATGAATTCTGAATAATTTCTTCTATTGCGATTAATAGTACGTACTCCAAATTTTTTTCTCTTTGACTTAGTAATTATAGAATCCAAAACTATCAGTTCATCGTCAGATGCTGATATTTTATATAGCTAAGCGTAAACATAGTAAACATCAATTAAAAATAATATCTCAAGCATTACTAAAGATTACAGTCCGTCGTCTTCACGTCGGCTCCTTTGATGTCGAAGTCCCAGATTTCGGGTTTTTTAGACGATTGCGCATTTAGCCGCGCGCTCAAGGGGTACGTACACAAGGGGCGTCATGTACAAATGAATTTCATTGGTCTTCATTGTGCATTTAGCCATGAATGAGCCACAACGTCTGGAACCTTCACTCGACGAACTGTATAAACTATGACTGAAGGTTCAGATGAAACAGTTTACATAATAGAGAGTTATTTGGAAATCCCTTTAATATTGCCAAACAGTATTAGGAACGACTTTATTTAAATACTGCTTGCCCTTATTTTGTTCAGAAAAATATAGTTATTGGTTAATAATTTAACGGATGGGATTCCCTTATTCTTTTGTTTATATCTCTCAATTATTGCCATTTTAATGATGAATGAGAAAAGAAATAGAAGTCAATATTTTGAAAATAATAAGATAAGTTTAATTATCTTTATTTCATTTTCCTTGAAACATGCGACGGAACTTATTTAAAAAAAAACGTAAAACATTTTATTTTTACTTTAGGTTAGGACGGGTATGACCGATTACGGCCGAAAGACCCGATCTATCAAATAAGGGATTGCTCAACGTTACCGTAATCATGCATAGATATAGTCGAGCACTATCCTTATTATTGTTTCCTTAATAACACAGCACATATGCGCATGCTTAGATGTCGATATAAGGGAAACCTAAATACTGCTTAACCTTATGACACGTCCAATAACTCTCTATTAACATAAGGTTTGTTCCTGTAGCAGTTGGAAACGTTTTGAAACGGTCAGAATTATTCGAATTTTGACTGATTTTAATATAATTAAAGTATTTAATATTTAAAGTAAAGTGTTACATACCACTAAAATACCTAAATTCTTGTGAAGCAAAACTGCAGTTGTTATAAAAAGTGTATGTTGTTTTGGCTAAAAAAGTGTTTCCTCGTGTACACTTTATCAGTGCAACAACGTCTAACAGCAACGAAATATTTTTTATAAATGCAGAAATCAAAACCTTTATAATATGGTTCTTGCGTTTCTTAAAACGTAAAGGTTGCGAGGCAATTGAAAATGATCATGCTGTATATATAGCCTCGAGAGTTTTAGTACCGTTAAGATTTTTTCCAATAAACGATAATGGATGATATATTGCTTATTTCCTAACTAGTCAATATGGCCATTCCTTTTCCTTGTATCTATTTATTATCAGCTATTGCTTTGTTTTTAACCGTCAGTAACCTGTCATTTCAGCCATTTTAAAAACTATTACTGGATATAAATTTTTATTATCTGATTAAGTATAATGGTTTAAGAAATTATCATTAATTGGCTATAAATTAAAAAGGTCTGCCCGCACATTAACGCCGGCTTTACCAATAAAAATAAGTTGTTAGGAGAAACCCAATATATCACCGTCGAAAGATGTAAAACGAATTATCTCCTAAGTTTAGAGCGAAAGTTCAGCATTCCACTGGCTCTCACCTACACAGCATTTTTCAAGAGAAACAATCGCAAAGAAGTCCAGAAAATATACAGGGTGAGTCTTGAATATGTCGGTATTTTTTAAACAACAATAGAGCTTACAGTGTAGAACATAAGCGTGATTAAAATTAGCTGCCCAAAATTAAATAATCAATTTCAAAATTAATAATTATTATTTTATTTCTTATACATGCTATACAATACACAAAAAGTGTTTGCACACGTCCAATGTTTAAAGAAGAGGTAAGTATAGTAACTAAATCATACACCTAAATAATAAATAGCAAAAGTTAAAATGAAATATGAATATAACAATTATAAAAAAGAAAGAAAATAGAATACATACATACAAACGAATAACAAAAATCATATAAAATCATTAAAATCACAGGTTAAAAACTCATCAAAAAAGTAAAACGCTTTCTTTGATAGAAAATGTTTTGCTTTGTTTTTAAATATTTTAGTGTTAAGTTTCCTCACATATGGAGGCAATGCATTGAAAAACCGTAGACTCAGAAAGTACATTCCCTTCCTCGTTCTTTGGAGTTTAAAAGATCTACCATCTAGGTCATTTTTCCTTCTAGTATCATAAGAATAATACTGACCTCTACTATGAAAGAGATCCTGATTATTTTTAATAGATAGTACTGCAAGAATTTCTGCAATCGACTCTTTATCCTAGACCAAACATAATACTTATGGCCTTTCGCTGCAGAGAAAAAAATTGTGCACTGGAGGGTGCACGCCCCCATATCAGGATGGCATAAGATATGCCAGAATGAATGAGGCTGTGATACGATTTTTTTAATGTAGGCAGTGAAACCTTGGGCCAAACTGAGGAGTCTTACATAAATATTCAACAGGATGGTTCCAAGATAATTTAGGATTCAAATACACTCCCAGGAACTTAACACTTTCCGTATTGGCTATGCCATTAAGGCTGCGAAGGCTATAGGTCATAGTTTCAACGTAGATTATAGTGTCTGTCTCTATCACATTTATAGTCAGTCGATTGCTGAGAAACCAGTAATTTGCGAGTGCATGTGTCAGATATGCATCGTTAAGCAATACAGATAAATCCGCATTTGTTGTCGTGACACTGGTATCATCAGCGGATAGTATACATAAACTGTTATCAAATATGGTAGATAAGTTGTTTATATAAATTAAGAAATGTAATGGACTTAAGACTGAACCTTGTGGAACCCCATAAATAATTTTTAGAGTACTTGATTTTACAGTACGATAAACAACATACTGATATCTATCGATTAAATAAGAAGATAATAGAGATATACTCTCCATCGAAAACCTATAGTAAGACAATTTATTTAATAAGATATTATGCAAAACACAATCGAAAGATTTACTCAAATCTTAGAACTGGGAACTTACATATCTTCTTTCTTCAAATCCGCTAGCGACATGAGATACCAAACGATCAATTGCTAATTCAGTTGATAAATTGTTTCGAAACCCGAATTTTTGATGGTTGAATAATTGGAAGGATTCCATATGAGCGGTAATTTGAGTCTTGAGAATTCTTTAGAATATTTTGGCAAAATAAAGAATGACAGATATAGGTCTGAAATTAGACGGGTCATTAATATTATTTTCTTTTGTAAATAGGGACAAGTTTGGATAGTTTTAAACATTTGGGAAATACATTACCTAAAATACAAATAGTGTTGATTAGGTGAGTTAGAGGCATAAAACAGGATTCATTACAGATTTTACAATATTAGTATTAAATATATAAGCTGACCGTAATATGTATGTCTTAATTTTGCCATATGATAAGTTCTACTTAACTAAACATAACTGGCTTAACAATTGTTTTCCCTGACTAACTGTAACAGAATTATGACAGCAAACAGATGTCCAATATGTGGCAACGTTGCATGCATCCCAGTTAGGAGTTTCTATTTGCTTCTGTTTCATGTGCAATTTGACTAATGCTGCTTGTGAGATGTTTCTCAGTGATAATTAATATTTGCTTCTCAGCACCTACGTTTTCTGGACACCTATGTTTACCATGATCATTTTCAGGCCCTGTGAAAACGTATAAATGTCTCGGAGCCACTTTCCAAAATTTTCGATGCTATTTAAAAATTTTTATGACGTCACCGTGATGGGGGATAGGTTGAGTTATAAAAACTTTACCGGAAATGAACTTTAAAAAACAAAATCAACCTGTCTGATTTTACACTTTGATAAACGGAGAATTGTATATTTAAAACGTTCGCACTATATGTGTTAAAAAATATCAGGTCAATTTTCTTATAACCACAATGACATTTTTGCAAGGAAATGATCAGAATTTGTAGGTCGCAAACGCTATCTCTCCGTGATTATCAACAATTTAAATTGGTGTTCTGCCTATTTAGTTATAAATAAACTATTCAATTAGCGTTAGCTGTTTGTTTTAGATTAGAAATCGGTTTAACAATAGAGCGCATTTGCTTTGTCACAGTGTATTTCTCTTTCGAGCACGATGTAATTTTTCTGATATCTTAGAAAATTAGCAAGTTAAACGATCCTATTTGGTATAAACTGAGTTATAAAGGTTGGAACACACAAGCGTTGAAACGGAAAAATTGTCATGAATGAAAGTCACAATTTTAAACATAAACGCGCACACTTGCCTGGCCGGAAAATTGGAAATACATTTTGGATATTTAAGACGGATATATTGAAATACATTTATCTGACTTAAGACAACAATTTTGTATTATCATTTTGTAAGCAAAGTGTAACAAAATGTATTAGCTATGCAGCCGCAGCCAGAATTCAGACGACTTACGTCACCACTGACGTTACGCAATTATTTTTATTATCAACGTAATTTTCTGTATTTGGTTGCGTTAAAAACAATATTTTTTTGTAATTTAGTGTAGTATATAGTTTTATTATTCTCAGTTGCCATTTCTTAAATATTTTGATGGAAATATAATCAATTATTCATTTGTTCGTATGACGTAAATCGTCTGAATTATTATCGCAACTATAATATCCCCAGGACATTGATAATGCACGAGGTAATTTTATGGAAATCGAAAACACGAGAAATTTTACATAAAATTATGATATAAGGTATTTGTCAATATTTGAAATATTCAATTACAAATTTTTTTTACAAAAAAGTCAAATAAGTTACAACAAAACTATGTATTTATTAAAACTACAGTTGGTAAAGGTACAGTTATTAAAATTTAACGCAACATTAGATTCAATATTTTTTTCTACTATAAGAGATTTATTATTACGCATAGTATTTTTGATCTTATTGTGATGTTTTGGTCGATGTTTAAGAATGGTTTTATAGAATTTGGATTATTATGATTAGTAATAATTTTCAACAATTATTGTTCTTGCACACCATTTTTTGCCAATTTGCCAACAACGAATGGTTAGATTGGTTTGCTTTCTTTCTGGTAAATAGCCTCAGCAGTTGATTTAGTGCATCCTTAAACAGTATTTTTTTTTCAGCAGCCGTACCAATGATCAGTTTCCGTTTTAGTAGTGCCAATCAGTTTATGTAAAAGACGTGCAGGACATCTTTGACTTTCACTATTGACAATCAACCATTTACTATTTGTACAGCTTTTTGAACCGCTTTGGGAAGCTTTACTCAACACAGGATTGGGAATTGTTGGAAATACATCGTTATTTTTCTATATTCAAGAAACAGGCTACTGCCTCACCTCCTCTTCACGGTAATTCTACAGCAGCAATATGGTAGAATTTACGCATAAGATCTTCAAGGTTATTTTCATCCCAGATCAATATTATTCGGTTTACTTCTGACACGGATCTATTTGCAGTTTCTTCCTGATTGCATTGCGAGCATCTCGGGCAGGTTTGAATACTATGCTGTTAAATGGGTCAATCATAATCTTATAATCAGTACAGTACTTCTCCTGTAAAAGTGCGTGAAACGTCCCACATAGTCTTTACTGTGGCTTCTTTGAATTCTTTCCCATCGTTCTTCCTCATATTGATCGCTCAGTCTTTTAGTATCAATGCCTGTTCTTCTACGATTCTATGCTCATTTAGCTCTTATCTTCGTTCACAACAAAACTCCATAAATATTCCTCACATGTATTTGTAACTTCTTGTGGTATTTTTTTGATTTTTTTTATTTAATTAACACGTTAATGAATTGCAAATTCGCATTGCCAAAACGTGACATTTTAATAAATATATAATAATCTTTGTCTTCAGCATCACATATTGTCAGTTTAGTAAGTTCGTCCCTAAACAAGGGAACTATTCCTTGTCTGTGAGTTCGTTCAGGGACAGGCGCTTGACAATCCCATAATTACAACTGTTTTCTTCAATACAAATTTGTCATCTATGTAATTTGGAAATTAAATTGTTCTTTCCACTTTAGACAATCATCCAACTGGAAATCTAGAAATTTTAAGTTAGTAATAGAAGCCTTATCAATATTCAAATTAAACCCTACACACTGCCTCTGCTAATTATGAAATACTATAGAGTGAGTTTCGTTGACGTTAAAATAAAAATAATTTGTTGCGTACCAATTTGCAACGCCATTAAGTAAATTATTACATTTGACTTGTAACGACTGATGGACATGAGAAATCTCTCAGTGGGTATCCTCTTTTATCTCGGGCAGAAGCATAAGGGTGAGAATTGGGGAACAATTTTCGGATTTTAATTATCCTGAACTTGGACTTCCTCAAGGCAGTGTACTGTCTCTTTTATTATTTCTGGTGTTCATCAACGATCTGCAGAAACATATTAGAAAAGATGTGTCATTAATAATGTACGCGGATGATACAACAATTAGTATCAGAGAGTCAAATCTCCGGAACTTGGAAGCCATAACTAATGAAGTTCTGTCGCAATTTTACAACTGGGTAAAGTTAAACAAACTCATTGTAAATGCGGCAAAAACGAATTATATAGTGTACTATAAGCGTAAAACTGTACATGACATACAACTAGCATATAACAATAAGGTCCTTAGTAAAACAGTTTTTAGGACTCTACATAGATCAACAATTAAATTGGATCGTTCATATAAATCATGTGGTGAAAAAACTCAGTTCAGCATACTACGCATTAAGAAATTTGAGAAATTTTGTTGACAAAAAACATCTGTTTAATGTGTATTATGCTTTGGCGTATCCTCATTTGAGGTATCTTGTTATTTATTGCGGTGTGGCCGCGGACATGCATAGAGTCTTTGTATCTCAAAAACGACTAATTAGATTAATTTTAAAATTGCATCCTCTAGAATCATGTCGACCGCATTTTATTAGTGCTAAGCTATTATCACTACCGTCGATATTGATATATGAGGCAAGTATATTTGTAAAGAGCAACTTTAAAAAATTCACCCTCTTCAATGATGTCCATGACCACTCTCCACAAGGAATAGCAAAGATATTTACATAAATAATATGAATTTGTCTTTGAGCAAAAAAGCACCAACTTACCTATGTAGCACTATATATAACAAACTACCAAATGTAATAAAAGATGTAAGATGTGAAAATAGGTTTAAAAAGGAATTAAAGGCATATCTTATAGAGAAATGTTTTTTTACTGTTTTAGAAAGGTATTTTAAGCTAATATAAATCAAATCTTCTACAATTCCTATCAATGAAGTCATATGTATGTTCTCTGATACCAAACATCTAGGTATGCTAATGAACAATTCCACAGACAAAGCTCTATTCAATAATTATCTAAAGAAAATAATCTAATTTACTCACTCTATAAAAATCTAACTTCACTTTTTTGGCAGTGGGAACACGACAAATTCAACCACAATAGATGAGATCTGACCTATTTCTGCATTTTTAGGATTGCTTCTTCAGGTGGTCTCCTTTAAGTTGAATCAAATATCTAACTATAAAAATTATTATAAAAATTAAAATTATTAGAAGTTAAATATCGACAATGACAAAAAAGTGACATCCTGTCAATGAATTAAATATGACAATACCTACTTGAAAAATGTTCACCTTTTATCTAAAAGTTTTTATATATTTTTAGGTATTAATAATATTGTGTGAAACTAACTAACGCAGGTTGGGGCTTTTGTCCACTGAGTAGTTAGTTTCACACAATATTATTAATACCTAAAAATATATAGAGAAATGTTTTTTTGACCTTCGAGATTTTTTTAAAATGTAGCTGTACGTGATTTGTATGTCTTCTAAAACGTATTTGTCTTATGATTTACGTTTATAACATTCTGACTGTAAGTTATAATTTTATTTTGTAACTTTATCTTTGTACTTTATCGGGTAATCGATTAACCCACTTTTTATGACGTATCATGTTCTTACTTGTAAGGTTTTTTTCTGATGAATAAAGTATTATTATTATTATTATTATATTATTATTATTAGAAGAAGAAATGTTTTTCAGCAGGAAAAAAATGTAGGTGTTTCTGGAAAAAATATAATTGATGACGTCATTAGTCGTTTCTGTCAAATTCCAAAAATAATACTTTCGATTGAAAATGGAGCTTACCTCATCCCATTTGACACCACGTGTCCCAAATTTTATTTACATTTTTTGTATCGTTTTACATTTTTCATATCGTCACAGTAGGCCCATATTATCGAGTTTGAGGCACCCTGTACATAGACGGTGTAACAAGCAGACAATGAGACATTTTTATAGAATATAAAATATTATTATAATACACTTGCAAGATTTTTATCTACGGCTCGTTATAACAACTTATCGCGCATGCAAAACAGAGTCACTTCATATTTTTGTTGCATAAATAACTATTTTGTAGACATGAAGTATTTCGTAAATCTCAAGAGACAAGCGGTAATCCCACAGTTCCCCAAAAATAGAGCTTCAAAAGTCCTTTGGAGTGCTGTATATATGGGAACATTTAAAATAAATTTTATAAATGAGACACGGGTAGGTTTCACACTCTGGTCCAAGGGGCAGAAAGCAAGCCAAGGCAGCAATAAGGCACTGGTTGAGGCGCATTGTCGGGAGATGGTGAGTGATTGCCCATTGTGGCGCCCACACGCGCGGCAGTTGACCCGACCTGCCCCCCGTGGCAGGTGAACGCATCTACATATATAATCATGCCCAGAGGTGAAAGACACCAGCCACCTCAACTAGCAGATCTCCACTAAAAACTCGGACGCTGCCTACTGTGCTGTCACGAGCGTTGACGCGGTTGTGGAAATTGAATAGCCTTTGAATTTGATATGAAAACATCCCACTATTAATAATCATGTATCTCGGTTTGTTTGTTACATCTGTTAAGAGCGTGTCAAAATTTCTGACGCCGAAATAAAAGATGTCGGTTGAGCATTAAAAATAATGAATTTATAGCAGACCTTCGCATAATAACACTGTCAGGCGTGAGGAAACTGTTTAGTGATTATTTACAATATGAATATTACTTATGGAATAAATTCAGAAAACCTCTAGTGATTTAGGATGGCGCTTAATTTGATTTATTTTGCATGCCTATAATATATAAAATATTTCCTGGGAATAATAAAGCCATAGCTTAAAATACTATGCAATCATAGAAATTTATTATTACGATCGTTTCGGGATAGCACCCATCTTCAGATAAAAGACATTTTTAAAAAAATGTTGTTTACATTTATTTGTTTCTATCTAAAAAAAATTTTTTACAAATTAATAAATGCAAAAATATTAAAGAAACGAATTTACAAATCAGTCCAATTGGTTTTAAACTACATAATGACTTGACTCTTCGAAATATATATAATTTTTACATTTTTGTTTAAAATCATACCAGTTATTAACAACAAGGTCAGAGGCAAAGTGACATGAAATATTACTTTTAATCGAACCAAAGTTGAAGAATGTTTGAAAAGAAATCGAGTGGTATTGTTTTTTCCATTTTTTTCCCTAAAACTACGATAAGGAAGAAGTAAAAATTTGCAACATTATTTATTTAATAAGATCAAAATAGATACGTGATAAACCTTCAATGTCACTATTATTATTAATAGAATTTTAATTTTTTTTAAATTGGATCATTTCTAATATACATCTTATATGAAAGTTACTTTCATTATTAAGAATTTTGACATTATTGAAATCAAAATTGTGGTTATTTTCTATGGCATGTTTAGACAAAGCAGTACTATTGATATTTTGAACTCTAATATTATATTTGTGATTATAGATCCTTTTATGTAAATATTGTTTAGTTTGGCCAATATAAGTACCATTACAATCGTTACAATTTATTTTATACACATTTGATTTATTATGAACGCTATCCCGAAACGATTGTAATAATAAATTTCTATGATTGCATAGTATTTTAAACTATGGTTTTATTATTTTGATCAATTCTCAGGAAATATTTTATACATTGTTATGTCATGGTCAGTAAGTTGGAAATGTTGTTCATGCCTATAATGTCACCAGATTTTGAGCTATGACGTTAAAGGCGCCTTTTAAAATAAACCGGTGTATTTTTTATGGTGGTACATATTTTTATCTTTAACAAATCAGTTTTTTTTGATTCTGTTAAATTTTGAATCATTTTTTTATAAAATTGTCTACAGACTGTTATGAAATTAGAGGGCAATATTTCTCCAGGATGTCCTATGTTGAAGATTATTTTCCATTTATACAGGGTGTTCCATATAAGAACTGAAAAGAGCAGGTGCATGTAGGGGGTTCCAGAATATTGCAATTCAACCAAACATACTTATATACAAAGTAGCGAACAAGTGAAATTACGGCCTTCAAAGTGGGACCAAATATTTCGAAAAGAACTAATATCTCTGAATTACTTCTAGGTTGTGTGTAAATGATACTGCAGGAAGCAACTACTCCGCGGACTACTGCCCCGACCGGCATTGAATTACTCCTGCAGTATCTGTGTGAACAGCCAAGAACCCTTGTCGGCCACACCACCAGACATAGACCAGTTTCGGGCTTGTTAGCCCTCATTAGTATGCCATAGGTGAGATGACCGACAATTGAACTGGCTGTTCCTTCATATGTATGTTCACATATAAATTGAGTGCAGGTGAGATATAACTGGTCTACTTACTTCATGCATGTATCTTACCCTCGCGTTGAAAATGTCTACGAGTTATTGCATTGGAGTTTACAGCGGAATATTCATAAAAGTTGTGAATATGAACCAATTGAGATAAATTTATGCTAAATCTGCCACTGTACATTCAAACCTTAGGGCATTTTCCATAACTATTTTATGCTTTAACATTTTCGACTTTTGACTAAAAAAATTTGAAATTTCAGAATTTTTATTAAAATCTTATATTTTTTCATCGCATGTCACTAATAAATTTAAAAATGATCAATCGTAACTATAAAATAATATTTTTTAATAAGACTATAAAACTACAACAAATCAAATAATTTTATAAGGAGTAAATGTTAGTTATTTTTTAGTTTAAACATATGTCGTTCATAACATAACAAAGCTAGAATGAGATCTAGAATTGCTTGTGATCATTGAATGATTACAGAAGTACGAATTTTTATATATTTTTTTTTTGAACATATAATTCGTATAGAGACCTGAATAAATACTGTGTATAACCTTCAATCTTCAAAAATTATTGAATAAAAAACTTATATTCGTATCATTCGTGGAGGAAACACAATCCATCATTCATAATTATGTACAGATATACGTGTCGAAAGGCCAGCTATTACAAAATAATAAGAGGCAGGTTCTCACTGAAAGATGTAGGTGTTCAATGAAAACCGACAGTATTTCCGACATGAAACAACAAATAATTGCATCAGCTGTAATCAAATATTGTCTGGCTAGATTAACTATTTTCTAAACACAATCAGTCGGAAGAGACGTCTATATGATGCCACTTGACATCAATTTGCGAGATGAATATAAAAGTTGCTCCTGCGAGAAACATCCAAAATATGTGCAAATTTCACTAATAATATCCATTGCTGTAACACATAGAAAACTTTTTTATAAAATAAATCTGATATTGATACAACAATTTTACCACTTTGTCAAGGATAATGTGAGTTTACAATTATATTATCAAATGAGTAACTTAACAACAAAGTTAAGTAAAAAAAGTATTATATATTAATTCGTGTTATGAAAATAGGAAACGTTTAATCCATTTATATTGTTGGAATGATAAAATCTACTTTTTCAACCATATCTTATAGTTTTCATCCTAGTATAAATTATATATATAATCAAAATACCCTTTTACCACTTTATGGTGTAGGATATAGGTAATTCAATGTCTTATCTATGCACAAATCTTCTCCACTCTTGTCTGTTTCTTGATAGTGCTTTAGTTTCTGCCAACGTTTTTCTTTTTTTGTTTAATATTCCTCCAATTACCTGGTCCCATGTTCTTCTAGGTCGCCCTCTTCCTTTTGTCATTTGTGTCCTTGCTTGTCATATTTTCTTGACCGGTTTTGCACTATCCATTCTTTGTAAATGTCCCCACCAACTCAACTGCTTCTTCTCGATAAATTCTAATGTGGATTCTATTTTGTTATTACCTTTATTCTTCACAGGTATTTTATATCTGTTGCCTATATTTTACTGTTGTTCGAGAGAACCCAAGATGTCTTCCCTGTTAGGTTTAATTTTGCTATCAATGATTTTTTCATAAATTTTCATAGCTGTACTCAACAATGTTATACCTCTATATTACTACATTCTTTAATCTCGCTTTTTATGTGCTGATACAATTAGAGCTATTTGCCAATCTTTTGTCGTCTGCTCTTCTCTCCATACTTTATTACATATTTGAGTAACATATCTAGTCCTTTTTCTCCTAGATGTTTAATCACTTCTGTAGTTATTTTATCTTTTCCTTGTTTTACCAGTCTTTAAATCTTTTATTAGTTCTTTTAGTTCTTCTACCATTATTGCTTCCCCATTTTCTTCTTCAATTATTAATTCAGGTTCTTCATGTACCTCTATATTTAATAATTCCTGAAAGCATTCTTTCCATCTTGTCATTATTTATTTTTCTTCTGTTAATGTGCCTCCTTTCTTAATGCCTACCACTTAATAAAATAGTTTTTGATTATTTTTGCTATTTTTCTCCATTTTATTCCCAAATTGTTCCCATGCCTTTTTCTTAGATTCTAATATTATCTGTTTTACTTCTTTTTTCCCTGTTTATATATCGTATAACTATTTGTTGTTTTTTTCGTTGGTAATTTACCCATGCCTTTTTCTTCCACCAAAGAAACTCAATCAATAAATATTTATTCTCCTCGCGTTTAAGTACGCAGCAAATACTGTCGGTACGTGAACTCTTCGTTTTAAGTAAGAAGTAACTAAAAATGTATGTACTAAATTGGTAGTAGTTGAACTAATTGCGGACCTAAACGGTTAGGTCTAAAAATGGAGTAAGAAAATAGATAGTCGACTTGACTAAGACAAAGCCGATATTAGTCTATTCAGGTGCATATTCCTAGGTTGATTGCAATCCTTATTCGCCTCGTGGGCGATGAAGAAACAGGTTGAAGCCAATACCATATGCGTCCACACAATTAATACGAAACTAAACAAAAATGCCGGGTATGTTTTATTCATAAATGAGTCATTTACGACCTACGTCAAAGGTCTATCTTTACAGACAATGATTTTCAAGTTAAATAACGTTTTATGAGGACTAATTGTTATACCCACGACATATTCACATAACTTCCTGGGCACGTATCTGCTACGAGTAGAATTTCAAAAAACAATGTTTTAAAGACGTATTCTGTATTTTAGATTTACAGGTATAGACGGTAGGATATACTCAAACAAATATAAATATTAATTATAATTAATTAAATAATAAATAGACATATATTGAGACAGTTAAAGCATTGAGCATTGAGCATTGCAACAGTTTGCAGACTTTGACTTTACTTGGTGTACAGCTCTTTTCACAAATGAATTTTCAGTAATAATTTAGAAAAAAATATATTACGTTTAGAGATAATAAAAGAGTATAAAACGACAATCTTTATTTTTATGACTGAATCCAAAAGATAAAATGTTTGGAGAAGCACTGAATTTAGTGTGTCAAGGTTCTTGATCTTGATACGAGCAACTGTAATGCAATGCACCTAAGTTGCGGAAATGATTAAAGTTCTACTAATTTAAATAACAATATATGTAGTACAAGGTTTTTGGACTTGCTTGAGCATCATAAAAAATATGGCATTTGCATTACTTATAACCTATACAGTACATTTTTATGCCATTTTCCTTTAAGTAACTTAAATATTTGACCTTTTACCTATAACAAAAATTATAAGGAGAGAGCTGGGGATATTAAAGTAGGATGTATAATACATGAAAACATAGCAAATAAGAAGGAGAGAAATACATATAACCAAAGAAAAGATATGGTAAATGGAACATGGAATACATTTATCCATATAATACCTGCTGTAGCAAAAGCTATATGTGGAAATAAGAGGCTAATCAATCAGAAACAAACTGGTATGGTCAAACATAGAAATACTGATCAACAAATCACAGAAAATGAACTGAAGAGCAACAACAAATAGATTTTTGAATTATTTAATAACATCTATAAGAAGGAGCGAATACCAGAAGACGCTACTTAGTACAGGATTGAATCTATTTGAGAAAATATGAAAGAAACAATTTAGGCAATGTATTGAATCCGCACTGGACGAGTCTCAAAGTGGTTTCGAAAGGGTGGAAGTACACAGGTTCGTATATTTGTTATTAAATAGCAGAAAAAGTAATACAACCAGAAAGGAAAGCATTTATATACATAGAAAAATCCTTTGACAGAGTACTGAAAGGATATACTATATTATTAATATAGGAAAGCTTTGAAAAGAGAAGTTTTAAACTGAAACTAATAATATTGATTCGCAGTTTATACAGTAGTAGTAAGAATTATGTAATTAGTACAAATTTGAGGTCGACCATGTTGATCACGACATCAGGTTTAAGACAATGGGGAATTATGAGTCTTACACTATACACAGTGTTTATATAATAAAGAAATGTAATTAGAAGGGTAAAAACCTCTATGTAGGGTACAGGAATTTACAGATAAAGAGGTGCTTTGCAGATGATGTGGTAATCATAGTGGGTAGCGAACAAAACTTTCTAACGAGAAAATAAAAGATGTGGAAATGAAACTAAATAAAAGTAAAATAAAAGTGATGGGTATTAGGAACGAATCCTAGAGCTAGATATAGTTATAGATGGCACAAAAATTGAACAAGTAAATTAGTTAAATGTGCAATAATTGATGAGCGAAGAAAACAACATTTGGAAATTGAAGAAAGAATAGAGAAAACTTTAAAGATATATTATGCAATGAACAATAATTTTATGAATAAAAGGGAAGTGACAAAAGCAACAGACACTAAGGTATATAAAGAAATTTACATACACATGGATGTGAATTATTGGTACTAACCAGAAATAAAAAAGTAAGATAGAAACAATAGAAATGAAGCAGGTATTTAACTGGATTGGACTGGACAGAGTTAGAAATAAGTAAGAGAAATATTTCAAATCGATTCAGTACTGTAGTCTAATATAAACGATAAAGTTATTATAATTTGTAATTTTTATAATGAATATAAAACATCGGAACTAGATGTCACAATTCTGCACAACTCAATTTTGTATAAAACATTGGTCGATCATTTTTCTTCGTCCTTATACCATTGTAGGTACTCAAATTAGAAGAATTGTACCTAGTGTTTGCTTGATGTTTGTGAAGTGAAACTTTTTTATATCTACCTAATTGGGAGCTGCATGGTATATTAATTTACGGCAAAACTGGACAAAATTATATGGCTATGTGACATTTGTGCGTTGATCATTTTGAGCACTGTATAACTACATTGAGAAAATAAATCACTCGTGGTAGGTAAAAATACACTTGTCCCAGCAAAAAACTTATATAAAATAGATGACAGATAAACAATTCAATTGTAGCAGATAAATCACATTTTCTGAAAGCCAGTTACTAATCACAAGTGAACAGATCATCTAACTGTAGCTACCAGCAATGACTAAAATTTCTTGCTGGAGTACCTGAACTGTGTTGCTATAGTTATGTATTTCTGAAACATTAAGGACAAGTGAACTGTACATTAAAGGATAGTTGACAGCAATTAAGTAATAATTGCACATGCTATATTGCTATAGTAGTACATGTGGAGTATAAATTTGAGTAGCATAAATAAAAACGCAATTCCAAAAACTAAGCAATGTATATAAAAGTAAGGTATTATTAAAATAAACTCACGCACTCAAACTAACATGGTGAAAGTCATAACCATTCTTGAATGAATTGATGGATAGTGCAACAATAGCAGAGTCGGGTAGATGGTTTAATTATGAAATTATACTGAATTATTAGGTATCGAATAAAAACATATTTTAAAAACCATCATATAAGCGCTTAGAGTTCCACTGATACAATAATAATGTTTAGTATTTCACAGTTATTAAAATTACCCAAAACATATAAACTATACCGCCTCAAAGTGCACATCATAATCACACAAAACTTAATTATGCCAAATTGAAATTATTCACTATATCCTTCGGCAGTGGTAAGTTTACTTATCGTAGTTGTGGTACCGATCTGTACCCCTGTGACAATAATGGGTTCCAGTTGTAACAATACTTTATGTTTGGGTAATCATATTTGCCAACTACAGTTAACTGCAAAATGATTACAAGTGAACTGGTGACTTACCGGAAGTGAATTGTAAAATTCAATAAAATACTTAACTGAGCACACGTGATGTAACCGCTTATTAGTGATATACATGTGTAGAAATGGCAAAGTAGCAAAGCTACATCTAGCTACTTCATGCCAGACAGAGCACTGACCAGTCACATACACGAAACGTTCTACATTGCAGTAGAGTTAGCGACCTCTATCACGAGTCGCTGATAACGATATGTTGCAAACACGGAAACAACTACTCTGCGGACTAATGCCCCGACCAGCATTATATATGTCTGGTGGGCTGCTGACGAGTAACTTTAGCTGTTTGCTATATGTTTTCCAGATGTAATTCAATGCTGATCGGGGCATTAGATCGCAGAGTAGTTGTTTCCTGGAACTGTGTGCAACATAAATTTAATTAACGTTACACATTCTTCATTACTCAATATAAATACTCTTGACTTGTAGGTTTTTAATGTTGGAATTTCGATTTGAAACTTATTTTCCACGATATTAACATCAATCAATTTCATTTTATAGAGCTCGTCACTTCGACATGCACCTGATAAATCATTTATGAGTGCAACCTTTATAGGTAGCATATCATCAGGTGTATTCCTCAAAAACGCCGCAATGTTCTCACTGGAGCAAATGCTTGCCTTTTTGGATACATATCCTAGATTTTGTTGTTTCAAAAATGTCAATAACTTCGAAAATTTGGAGATATTCACTTTATCTTTAATATTTAAAGTACATTGAGTAAATAGACCAAAAAGTTGACGGCTTTTTGATTTTGGCGGTTTCGCTAAAATATGCCAGCACAATAGTTTCGGAAACAGTTTTCTGAACACCACCTTTGCGAACAACAACTCTTGAAAACATAAACTTTATCGTACCTTGCACAACTCTTCTTTCAGCGGCTTCTTCAGTTGAGGAGGAATATAGGTAATTTCTTCTGAATCTACCAAAAATGCAACTATTTTAAATTTATTTGTATTTTTTAGTACCATAATAATAATAATAATAATCTTTATTATTCCAACAGGAAAACCCAATTACTAAAGATATATTACGACGTACTTGTAGTGCTTCCATATTAAAGCGATTCAAGAGTTCAACATGGTTAATGCCTATAGGTGGATAGAAGCCATCTTGTCGATAAGCTACAAATTTTAAGAACCTTCGCTGAACTGATTCCAACCTTTGACTGTGCACACCATAAATGGGATACCAGATTATTGACCCGTATTCTAGTTTCGATCTAACGAGGGAACAAAATAAGGTTTTAAAAGTGTGTTCGTCATAAAAGTCTCTACAATTTCGATATATAGTACGGAATGCACTAGACACAATATTATTGATATGTTCAACGAAAGTCAGTTTGTTGTCAAAAGTTATTCCTAAATCCTTAAAGCTTTCAACCCGATCAATAGTGTAATCATTAACGCAGTAATCATGAGCGATAAAATTCATTTTGGGGGTGAAGGACATTGACTTGCATTTGGAGATGTTAAGAGACAATTGATTTAAATCACACCATAACGATATATTGTTTAAGTTCATCTGAAGCCTTTCACAATCAAAAGGAGAATTTATCGATGAATAAAGTTTAAAATCATCTGCAAATTGCAATTTTCCACATGATACCACGTCTGACAGATCGTTGATAAAAAGTAGAAACAAAACTGGCCCCAAATTCGAGCCTTGAGGGACACCCGAAGTGGGAGAAAATGGACGAGAAGTAAAATTTTTATATCTAACCATGAAGCGTCTATCTTCTAAATATAATTTTAAGAGCGAGACCAATGAATCCGAGAAACTGAACCATGGCAACCATTGTCAAAATGCGAACTTGACAGTTTTTTTATCGGTAATCTGGTTATCCAGGGATCTTACTCTATTAATTTCTCACTTAATTACTTTTATTAGAAAGACCGTCACTTACACTTAAAAGGTATGGTTGTAAATAAAATAGTATACAAACCTCAGTGAAAAGTTTCTTGTCGAGAGAAAAGAATTTCTCGAGACATACTTTCCATCTCGATATGTAATATACTATTCCATATTTATTTGCTAACAAAATAATTACATTGTTTTCACGGAATATTAACTTTTCATTCATACATGAATTAAGTTACTAAACACTAAATATTCTTACGGACAACGTAGGTGTGAAGCCGGGACAATAGAAACAGTTATTGTGCTAACAGTTACATTTTTGTGACTAACCGATATAGGTACCCAATCTTTACCATCTAGAAGTTTCTCTTTATTATGTATATCTATTAAACTGGAATACTGCGCTTATTCGTCGCATACCCTGTATTTAAATTCAAAATGAAACGATAAGATTTAAAAATTTATGATGCTTCGAATAAAAGCCAACATGATGTAATTATGCATATCGGAATTACTGAACTTTTGTACGATTTCGAAGTTCTCAATATGCTAAGTGTCACCACAATTTATGGGCTCACGTTTATTACCATCCATTTACAATATAATACAATGTAGGTTTCCCAAATAAGATTGTGGATTAACATAAACGAATAACAGAACACTTTTGTTAAGAAATATAATTTATCAAGTACCCATTGACAATTGCAAAAAAGCACAAAAATGAAGGCACGTATTGGCATGAGAGAAAAAAATATGGCAAGACCTGTTGGCGACATCGGTGTGCAAATTTTGTGGGAATATAAATCAAGTTTCGGTTCACGTAGAGAAGCGAATATCGAGTTTTTAGTTTTAAATGAAAGTTCTTTAAAAACAAATTGAAAAATAATAATTAGGTAATACAAAAATCAAGTAGACTGGGATCTTATGGCGATACTTAAAACAAATAGGGGGTAAAAGTGCGTACCCCCTAAGAGTACGCATTTGTTTTTTCCAGTAGAGGAATGTGTGGCAGAACCGTATATCTAAGGAAGAAAATTGATAATACGGATATTTTTATTTTAGACAAGACATAATAATAAGAATCTATCTATCTTCTGGTTTTTGCCCTAATTGCGTGTAGAATGGGTAATATTGATTGCAAATTTTAGTTGACATGAGTTTGGTTTTTATGTTTCAGGTGACTGAGAAAGAACTTGTTGTTGTGGCGTAATTGGTCTCAGTACTGGACTGGAGTACTCAGTATCTGCTCTAAATGATTTGTGGTTTGAGTAGATGTTTCTGGTTATGGAATAATTGGTCTTTGTAAAGTATCTTCAAAATTTTCAGAGAAAACTGTATTGAATTTACCCAGTCCTTTAACAGCAGCATTGGGTAAGTGTTGCAGTACCTTGCTTAACTCTTTTCATTCTGCATTGAAGCGTAGACTTGAGTACATTGAAATACATAGAAACTTTTAAATGTCTGTCTTCCTAACGTATGTGCGTACCGTCGAAACCTGTAAATTAAGCATTATGTAATAATTAAGTGAATTAAACCGTATACTCATAGATGGGGCACAACCGTATAGTGTACGGTTTTGCCCCAGGGCACATGTTTTATTTCATTGAGTAATTACTTCACATTGGTAATGGGAAATAATTAAAACTATATACAGATTGATAGAGACTGAATCCAGTAACAAAGCTAGCTAATTATAAACAACATAAAATTTGTACATACCTGTTTGTAGAATCAATAAAATTGAAGCAATATTAGAAGAAGAGCTGCGAGTTATCATAACCTGCCAAAACAATAACAAAGGAGATACTAAACACGACTATCATTTGATTTCTCATATCTTCAGAGTCAAACTAGAGTATGCGTATTATATAGTTTCGACTGGCGCGCTTTTAAAAAATTTTAAATGCACTACACGATTTTGCCTCGCTGTACGGTTTTGCCCCATGTTCCCCTACTTGGCAAATATTGCAAAGGGAGTTGATGCAGTGTTTAGGTTGTTATGACTGTGATAGTTACTAGCTAAAATTGGAAGTCGGTGCGTACTTTTAAAATCATATATGCGTACTCTTAGGAACTTCCACGAGTAATCCTAAGAATAAGCACATTTAAAGTTGTAAAAAAATGTAATATTCTTTTTCTGATAGAACTATAAAACTTAAGAAATCTAATGTTATTATCGTGTTAAGTACAGACATATAAATAAATAAATGTGGATGTGTTTCTACCTTATACTAAGTACATTGTTGTTTTATAGATAATCAGAATTGTAATTACGATATTGATAATCTCTGTGATATGGAACCCGATATATGGGACTCCTATTTCTCATGTTTGAAAAGGTTCAGAGGAGGAATTCATTCCGTAATGTTCTTTTTTAAATTAATTCATTAATACATTACTAAATCAGATCCTTTGTTAAATTATTTGAATTTTCAAGTGCTTATCTTTAATAGTCGTCTTAACAGTTTATTTCTGATACCACCAGCCCGTACTAATATTGTTATTAAATAATCAGTATTCCAAATGCAAATCAATTATCATAATATTGAAGAAACTCAAGATATATTATCGTGTACAGTTCGTGATATTCTCGTAGAGCAGCATTTTATGTAACCCCTTATTGTTCTATTCTTTTCCTGTCTTATGGGTATATGTATGTTTCCTAAATTTGATTATATATTATTTGTTGTTAATTGTTCCCATTTTATTAGTTTTAAGTGTAAATTCTGACTGTAACTGGATATTTTATTGTAATAAACAAATAAATAAGTAATATGTTTGTTCCAAAAATGAAACATATTAAGATCTTTTTATGATTACTGTCTCAGAATAATAAACAGGGTGTCTACTTTTATTAGTGTACAAATCCGTAAAAAAAACTAAATCTTTAAAACTTAATAAAATAATGTTTAGCAATTTTTTATTTAAAATTTGATAAGGAGGTGTTAATCAGGACCCCTCAAAACCCCTATGTGTAAAATTTGAACAAAAACTATACAGAGTAAAAATTCGTAAAAACTTTATTTTTCAAAATAACGCAACAAATATTTTTTTGATTTAAATGTCATCGAAAACCGCTACTTCTAATCCTATCACGGTGTAGATGACGATACAAGGTCTGCTATGATTAATTTTATACCCCCCGAATTCAATAAAAACGTTTAGCGATATTTTATTTAAAATCTGATAGGGTGGTATTACTCAGGTCATCTCAGAACGTATATGTGTGAAATTGAACAAAAACTATACAGAGTGTTTTCTTCTACACCTTCTCAAAGTTTGATTTTTATAAAAATTTGTAAAAACATAACTATTTTATATTAAAAAGCAGCACAGGAAGCATATTGAAAAATATATTCTTGTATAAGGTGGTTTGGTGGAAAAAGATCCAATAAATTAAAAAACTTAATTGTATATATTTATTTTGTTAGTTAATTAATAAATGTTTTATTTATTTTATTTCATTTCAGCTTCGACACAGTGTTGTTTAGCAGACGACATTAATTCAATGTTCATTCATTCATACTGTTTTGATATAATTCCATGACTCACACTTGATTCGTCTAGTGCCTTTCAAATTCAGTATTTTGTTTTGAGTGGGTTTGTGATTTACCCCACCTTATCAGATTGTAAATCAAAAATTCGCTAAACGTTTATATTAAATTTCGAGGGTATAAGAAATTATAACAGGCCTTGAATCGCCATAGTAGGATCAGAACAAGCGGCTTTCAATGACATTTAAAACAAAAAATTAATTATTATTTTGAAGAATAAAGTTTTACGAATATGTACACATAAAAGTTTGATAACATGTAGAGCCAAACACTCTGTATAGCTTTTATTCAAATTTCACACATAGGGGTATTGAGGGACTCTAAGTAACACCATCTTGTCAGACTTTAAATAAAAAAATCGCTAATCTTTTTTATTGAATTCGGGCGGTATAAAAATAATCGTTGTAGGCTTTAAATTGCCATCTTAAACGCCGTGATAGGATTAGAATGAGCGGCTTTCGATGCAATTTAAAATATAAAAATATTTGCTGCGTTATTTTAAAAAATGAAGTTTTTACAAATTTTTACAAAAATAAAACTTTAAGAACAAGTAGAATAAAACACTCACTGTATAGTTTTTGTTCAAATATTACACAAAGGGTTCTGAAGAATCCTGATTAACACCACCTTATCAGATTTTAAATAAAAAAAACGCTAAATGTTTTTATTGAATTTCGGCGGTATAAAAAAATCATAGCAGGTCTTGGATCGCTTTCTTAAATGCCATGGTAGAGTCAGAGCAAGCGGTTTTCGATGTCCTTCAAAATTAAAAAAAAAAATTTTTTGATTATTTTGAAGAATAAAGTTTTGTACACAAATAAAAGTAGACAGCCTGTATTTAAAAAAGAATATAGAAGTTAATAGTTTGTTAGAGTTATTTTTAAATTATTTTAGGAAAAACAATGCAATATATTGTAAATGAAAGATAGCCTATAATTTTTAATTTACTTATTGTTCTGTAATTTTGTTATGTACAGTTAATGATATCATTAGGGTAATTCAAAAATTTCATAAATGTTTATAATAAAAAAATCACAAAGTTATGAGAATATCCAAATTACAATTTTATTTTAAATATACATACAATAATAAGTAAACCACAAAACAAAATAAGAAAATGAACAAATAACATATACAGTTATCGTTTTAAATGTCATAAAATGTCAAAAATTAAGCATTCTCTATCCTTAGCTTTAGGGTCATTCAAAAAAAAAAATAACGAACAAAATTTACAAGAAAAGGTCACACAGAAATTGAATCTACCTTATTCTGTAAAATGCAGTATTACTAGTTTCGCAAATGTAGAGCGGAAAAAGTGTTAAGTATCAAACGAACTGTTTTTAATGAAGAATAGGATTCTTATAAAATTTATAATTTTATTTCCTATTTCATAAATTGTGTTTTTCCATTTATTTTCATTTGTACTACTTTTTGTTTAGAAAAAGGAAGGAATCATGGTAAATATTTAAAAATGCCTGAACAAAACGTAATACTACTGTTCACTGTAACAATTCTAATAAATTTAGAAATTAATAATATTGTTAACGTAAATTTGTTTAATATAAATATAATAAATATCGTAGTATTTAGATACAATTGTTCAAACATTGATTAATCTAAACATATATCATTTATTACTGATTGTTACCTTGACATGTTTTTTTTCTTTTAATAAAGAACAAACTACTTATTAAAAGTGCCTATAATTCAGCAAATTGATAATATACACCTACTGAATTATGTTTAAATATGAAGGAAAAAATAAAACAATATCAAGCGATCGATCTATTGTTGCCTGGCCTTTTTTTGTCGACACCTAGAACAAATCTAACCGACTGTGATAAAGTTAAATGGCCAGGTATTTTTAGTATGATTTAAATGAAAAATGACACGGTCGTTACTTTCAAGGATACTAAGATGATCACGACAATATCAAGTAATACACAATCGATCACTAAAACAAGGCTCCTGACAGAAACCACATTATTATAGAACAACTCTGATAACCCGATGTTATGATACTTGTTTATTATACTGATGTATGATACGAGTGTATATTCCAATGCACATACAATACATACTGTCTAGAAATATTTGTTACTTTTATAGAAGTTGACACAATCTGTATTTTTTGGATTTCGTATGTTAATAACAAATCATCCAGAAGAATTCCATCCATTTTTCCCCTTTTCAGGTTAGTGATATCAATATAATAAGACAATAGCGTACCGATATCATACCGGTTCCGCAGGAAATGGTCTAAATGATAGATACCATAAAAAAAATATGAAGATATAATTATCCCTCTTTCACAGACATACAATATTATCTCAACTTGTGAATAATTTTTCAACAGTCTTGATCCGTGTAAATACAAAGTCAGTTCGCTCGGACTGTTCTTTCATAAAAAAAATAAAGGTAAGCCATTGTGTATAGGTGATTGATTGTACGTGGATTGTACCATTTTTTTCATAACGCTTCTTTCGGTTAATGTTAACACAAAGGAATTACGTTCAGAAAGGTTCATGAAAACAATAATCGAGTCGAACTTAGTTCAATATATTCTATTCATTGGCAGTTATACAGCTGTTTCAACAATTTCCAGGTTTCCAGGTTTCTTCTCCAGAAGTAACTTTAAAGCTGAATATTAAGTTCACTGGACAGTATTAATATTTGTGTGTCCATGACGTTGCGATGAATGGTTTAAAATCACTGACCGTTGATATTTACGGATGATTTCTTTCCAAATTGCAGGCAACAGTTCTAGGCCCTCGTTGTTTCGGTTGAGATTAGTTCGATTCTTCTGAATGTGTCTCACTAGAATCTAGGTTTTATATAGGTCTATCGCTTGCCTTATATCCATAATATACTCCCCCCTGCTGACTGCTCACTGTTATTACCTTTAGGTGATATTTATACTCCTTCAACTTTGTAGTAACGTATCTACATTTTTGCTCAATTTACACCTGTATTCGCATATGGAATGTGCTTCACCAGAGCCTTGACGTAAATTACCTACTCTTACAGTTGATCTTGGGAAAGGCTACCCTATCTTCTTCAGTCTGTTATAGACGATTATACCTTGTTTTCTTAAGTTTTTGTAAGCGCATCCTAGTATATAAGGTAGATAGGTTGTTGTCAGATATTCCTCTTTTTCGTTGATATTAGAATTTCTATTGACAGTTTATTCAATGTTTTGTTGGTACAATCATTTCCTCTAGGAGCGGTTCCTAGATTAGATGATGTAGTTATTATACTTCCATGTTCTCTGATTCATGCTCGATGCACTATGGTATTGACGACGACACCTTGTTTTTGGGCTAGGTGATGATGTGACTCGGCATTCAAGTACCTATCAATGTTAGTAGGCTTTATATAAACACGGTGCCTAAAACGGAAAGGTGACCGTTTTCTTCCAACTTCATGGTGATACTGATGTCCGGACATACTACATTAATGTGATTTGAATTTATTGTATGTTATCCTTGAGGCTATACGATGAACGTATCATTAGCATATCTCAACCAACACAAAGTGGCTGATTCCAAGGCCTGTTCCTGGAAGGTTTCCATGTACCTGTTTGCCAATGCTGGAGAGCAAGGATGAAAACATAACTGCTCCTATTTAATTTATTACAGTTTTGTATATCGTTATGCCTGATCTAAGTAACTGATTGCCGCCAGTCACCGAATTAATGTTCACTTTCCCCGCCTTAGTTGAGCACCTCTGATCTACGCTTGTTGCTGGTATTACGCCTACCACGGTGGAAACTGGTCTTTAAACAACGGTGGTCTTCGAAACGTCCTGCTGCAGCCTATGAAAATGCTTCCATGTTTGTTCATAAGGATTCCTAAAGGAGAAGAAGGCCGTACACACTTCCACTTGCATTTTTACTAGGTTTCTGCGATGGGCCTTTGATCAAGTTTGCCCAATACTTCTTCGATTTATAAGTTTATGAACAATAACGTCACTTCAAAAGTCACTAAGATATCTTCTAGTTGTGATTGGATCTCCTTAATCATGTTCATTGACGTAGATTATCATAATTTTTTTGCCCTTTAAAGTTATGTCACCATACCAAATTGGAAAATCGCTTTGCGAATTATTTCAAACATATAACGAAAAAAATAGGGTGCAAATTAAGCTCATTTACGTTAATATAAGTTGAATAATTTTTATCCAAGTAATATGAGGTAGAATTTTGTAACGATATTTTAGTTTTCAGTCTACTCGTGTCGAATGTTAAAAACATATTATTTTTTATATTGCTGAATTCGTTGATTATTGTTGGTGCCCTGTATACAGGGCGTCTCAAGATCGATAGTATGGGCATATTGTGAAGATACAAATAATTTAAATAAAATTTGGGACACGTGGTGTTAAATGGGATGAGGTCGGCTCCATCTCCATCAAAAATATTATCTTTGGGATTTGATAGAAACGACTAATACGTCTTTAATTATATTTTTTCCACAAACATACCCAATTTTTGTCCGATTTTTCTGTATTACTGCCCGTTTAAATGTTGTAAGCAATATCATCCTAAAGAGTTTCAAAAGAAATCACGTTAGCGGTGGAATGATCAAGTAGTCGTTGGAAAATAATTGAATGTTCGTTGTTTAAAATGCATAAATGTCACAAAATACTTGTCAGTACTCAATTCGAATCAACGCCAAACGTATACCTAACTTTTATGCTTGCAAAATGATTTCTCATTCAGAAATAGTTGATATGCTGCTAATTTCTGCCGAGTCACAAAAAAAATCAAGAAGAGCTGTAGAATTATATCGAGAAAGGTATCCAGAGCGCTTCATTCCTGATCATAGAACCTTTACAAGATTGCAAGGCGAGCTTGCGATGAAATGGGGATGCATTTTCTGTTCGGAAGAATCAAATAATTAACTGAAGGGTAATAAATAATTTTAATACAGCTAGACTGTTACATTATTTCGAACAAAATCCACGATTTCTATACAGCAAGCTAGCTGGGAATGGAATTTGGATAAATCAACCGTTCAACGAATTTTAAATACCAATGGGTATCATGACTACAAAATTCACAATTTGGAGTATTTGCCTGAGCGTCACACTGAAAACAGACTTAATTATGTAGCTCAATGAACGCAACGAACGCTGGTCCATTGAAAATCCCGACATTGTAAATCCACTTCAAACCAAGATCATTTTGGAGTAAATGTATGGTGTGGTATCATTGGTAGGCATTTAATTGGGCCTTATTTTTATGAACATTGAACAGCGTGAGTTACCTAAATTTCGTACAAGAAGAACTTCCTGCACTTGGAGAATGCGCATTTGCAGATAAGAAGAAACCTATGGTTTAAGCACAACGGAGCTCCACCGCACAAGGCCAGAATTGTGCAGCAATATTTAGATAACAATTTCCCAGAAAAATGGATTGGGATTAATGGACCTAATCAGTGGCCCGGAAAGTCGCCAGATCTAACACCCCTCGATTTTTTTATTAGGGGCTTTTAAAAAAATAATGTTTACAAAACACCTTCGCGAGATATTAATCATTTAAAGAAAAAATCACAAACGCTTGTAATGAGGTAAATGGCGAAATGTTAATAAACGCAGCCCATAAAGAAGTCAGGCGATGATTGGATATGTGTCTTGAAATGAGAGGAGGTCATATAAAGTGCTTTCGAAAAGTAACGAATAAATTTATTATTTTTGAAATTGAGAAGTTTTCGAAAAAATCCCCTGGCACGTCGATTTTGATTTTAAAAAGGCACTTTTTGACATACGACCCATATTTGTGACGTCATCGTTGTTTGATATATGACGTCATTGACAATTTTTCTAACTAGGATCCTTCAATTTTGACCATGACATTTAAAGGAGCGTGTCATTCTACATACATACATACATCATGAAAAATTATGGCGTTACATAACAAAAATTTCAAGAAAATAGTATAGTTATTTATTTAGATGAGCTGTTCCCGAATCGTTGGATAGGGAGAAGGGGGCCGATGGAGTGGCCAGCCAGATTGCCTGATTTGACACTCCTAGATTATTTCTTGTGGGGATTCTTAAAAAGCAAAATATACGTAACTAGACCAGTTAATTTAGAAGATTTAAAAGCAAGAAGTCACGATATACATCGTATACCTCCTGAAGTTATTGATAATGTCCAAAAAGAATTTATTAATCGTCTTGGCTACTGTCAGGCAGTCAACGGTCTACAATTTGAACATTTAATTTAGTCGATTTATTACATAATCATTATTATTTTCAGTTATCATTTAACACCACGTGTCCCAAATTTTATTAAAATTTTTTGGATCCTCACAATAGGCCCATAACTATCGAGTTTAGGACACCCTATACATTGCATGCGCCGAATGTTAAGAAATTCGCTCATCAGTGCATGTCAGATCGGTACTAGAATATGCAAATGAATTATTTTACTTAAAGGAATATTAACACTCATCAAGGAATCTATTGTTATCGTAACTTATGGCACTCCTCTGTTTCTGTTATATTTCCAATACGGTAGGTTTTTTAATATTCGTTGAAAAACCACACTCAATATGCGTTCCACTTTCAAGCCAGTCCCCTGCATTCCAATTTTAAAGAAGCGGAAGAGGAAGTCTCAGCTATTTCTATATTAAATTTAGCACTACAAAAACTCGACACAACGTGTGTAAAAAACACGGCCCGTACAAGTTTTTTAGTAGCTATTAAAGAAAAAATTGGTGGCTTAGCATTTCCTTAAATATGACCCCAGGGTAAGATATTACGAGAAATGGTATAAAAAAGGGAAATTTTCAGCAGGTATAAAAGCACTGCTCATGTGATATGCAGATCAACCTTTTTATGCAATAGGTAAAGCTTTACATAAAGAATTTCCGGCTGTCGGTACAGTTTATTTAAATATATTTAAGAATTTGTATCATCATTTTCTTCATTTAAAAATTTACTCTCTAAAATCTTGTGCGTCAATGAAATTAGCAAAGTTATATATTTTAAATATAGTCGAGGCAATGAAGCATTATGATAGGAAATCTTTTAGGATAGGACGTATTGGAATGCGGTTTTTTGCATTCGCTTGCAAAAATTATTTATATCATTCGTACCTACTTTGTGCCTATTACAAACCGTAAGTTGCATTGCTGCAGCCAAAAATGCATCTTTTGAGAGGCCTTTTGTCATATTTAATAACTTCGTAAATAAGAGTCAGAATTGGCTCAATCGGGTACCCGGGGGGGTCGCTGATCACGATTATGATGATTATGATTCAAATTGACCCCCCGAATACCTGGAGCTCAGGAACGCCGACGAACATCATCTCCGGGGACTATCCCGAACTTTATGCGAGAAAGGAGAGAAACTGGGCACCCGGGGGGTTTTTGCGACGCTGAATTCGAATATACGATCGGCGAACACCCCACGGACACCTGGTGGGTCCCAACCTGGACGCGAACGTCTCTTTATGTTGAAAACGACCACCCGAACACCTGGTGTGCCCTAACCTAGCCCTGAACGTCATCCCCGAGGGTTTTCCAGACATAATTGAAAAAAACCACCCGAAAATCGTTACGGGGGGTTTTTTGGCTCACTGAAATCAAATATGGCCCCGGCCAACACCCCACGGACACCTGGTGCACCCTAACCTGGCTCTGAACGTCATCCCCGAGGGGTTTCCAGACACAATTGAAAAACACCAACCAAAAATCGTTACTGGAGATTTTTCGGGTCGCTGAATTCAAATATAGCACCGACGCACACCCCACAGACACCTGGTGCGCCCTACCCTGGCTCTGAACGTCTTGCCCGAGGGTTTTCCAGACACAATTGAAAAAGACCAACCAGTCGTTTTTACATGACTGAATCACATTTTTTAAGGGCCCCGGGGGAGAGTTACCCATGAATGAATGTATGAAATTATGGGACGATTTTTGGTTGGTTTTTTTCAATTGTGTCTGGAAACCTTTCGGGGATAACGTTCAGAGCCAGGTTAGGGTGCACCAGGTGTCCGTGGAGTGTTGGCCGGTGCCATATTTGATTTCAGCGAGCCAAAAAACCCCCCGTAACGATTTTCGGGTGGTTTTTTCAATTATGTCTGGAAAACCCTCGGAGGTGACGTTCAGGGCCAGATTAGGGCGCACCAGGTGTTCGGGTGGTCGTTTTCAACATAAAATTCGGATTCAGCGCACACAAAAAGCCCCCATAACGATTTTCGGTTCGTTATTGTCGATATTTCCATAAAAATTCTCGAAGATGACGTCCGCGTCCAGGTTGGGGCCCACCAAGTGTCCGTGGGGTGTTCTTCGATGGTTGTCTCGACTAATACATGATATTTGACACTTCAAATTGCATGGTTTTAATAGTACAAGATCCGATTAAAGATACTATGATTCATTTTTTTTTTTTTCAACATTCAACATTGCGCTCACGTGCTTACCAAACGAATTTAATACCAATCGAAAGTACAAAGGATGAGGAACATGCAAAAGTTAAGTTGTCTACATTTTACTGGTCACTATTACCGGGTTGCCCATTATAAAGAGGTGCGGTGATACTAGCAATTTGTACTCATCTTCTTGCTCAATGAAATATATATTAAAATAAAGATAATTTTGCGGACACGGTGGTATAAGGTTGCTCGGGAAAAATTGTTCATGAATCTCGGTTGCCAGAGCTTAAAATGTAAAAATTGGAGGAAGCGGTGAAGCATTGCATGTACTGTAATGGTTAGAGACCGTATATCGTTCGCACATAACGTCATTGTCAGGGGCGCACTTAGGACGCTAACGTTAACGTTTGTGGAAGTTAAGTAAATACGTACATTTGTTGTCAGATACAGTTAATATCAACGTCTTACCTTGTACTGGTGATATGTATGTTGTCCAATATGATTCATATTAAGTTATGTAGTTTACAAAACACTATACTATTCACTTTTAGTACTGATATAATACTGAATAACCAGCAACTGTTGTAAATGTTCAGTTGTTAAGTTGTGACGTTTATCACTTAAAATTCATTTCAGTTTCGAAAACGTACGTTCAACGTCCACAGAGGTCACTGGAGCATATTTAAAATATGTATAATCTTTCGCTGATGGCACAATTAGGGTGGGTTCAGCAAAATCTACTCCTTTACCTTCAAAAAGGTCTACTATACGGCATACAGTTAAAAATCCAGGATTATTCTGTAAAACGGTATTAAATTTCTTCTTCACACGTTCAGTACTAGATCCTGGTACCTGAGAAATAAACTGTCGCAAGTCTAAAACACTATTTACGGCATTATTTATTGAATAGCCTGATGCAGTCACAGGTTCTTCAAGACGACGAATGACTAAAGATATTCGTGAATAATGAAAATCCATATTCGTAAAAACTAGGATTATTAAATTAAAGACTATGATTATTAAATTTTCGTTGAGCATTTAAAATAGAAGTAGCATCACTTGCATCTAGTTGCTGTATAACACTTTTTATGCCATCAAAGTTAACGTATGATGCTGCTTCTAACCGCGTACCCCACCGTGTCAAAATGGGTTCTGAAGATAATGGTACATCTGGAAGAATTTCTCTGAATAACTGTATTTGGATTGGTGCTTTCAAAAATATTTTCTTTACAGTAAAACTCACGAAACCGTTTCCTTGCTGAAATCTTGACACGTGCCGGTAAATAAACAGGGTGAGGTTCGTCAACACTGGCCATTATTTTAAAGATGATATTTGTTTTCAATTAGGAATATTTAAATATTACGATTTTCAACCGACGGACCTGAGTGCGGACCTGAGATGTGCGAACGACATACGAAGTTTAGTAATGATAGTGTACTTATAATTACTTATTATTTTGATTTTTAGAAAGTCGTTAACACATTGGTCTCGCTTAAAAAAACTTTATTATTATTAAACAATCTAAATACAAAAAAACTATTTGACATTTTTTCAATTAAGTAATTCAAAATCCGAATCATCAGTTAAATGATTATCTTTAAATTCTGAGAAATTGTCATCATCTTCATCATCTTTTTCATGTTATGAGTGTCCAAATATTGTGTAATGTTTTCAGTTAAAAGTTTGCAACAATAATCGTGGACAAAGTATAGTATTCTATAATGGTTAAAATTCACTCAGGTAATTTACAGCCATTATTATCATCGTTGAATAATAGCGGCATTTCGTTTTATTTGTGCGCTCAAAATTTAAACTTTTCGCGGAGGGTTGTATCACTTTAGACTCGAAAATATACAGACAACCCTATATATTCTTAAAACGCAGACTAGGAGCTTTCGATTGGTATATATTTTGTATAAACATTAATGTTTAAACAACCTATGTTGAGAACCTCCTAAGGAATGACAACCCTATACATTTTTACTTATTAGTTTGTCAGTTTCCAAATGGTACATTGTTTATTTCATTAAAACTAATTTGTAGTTCACCTCCATAATTAATATGTTTAATGCATAATTAATGCCTTTAGGACCCGGCTTTGATTAGCCAACCTAGCCAATTCGTATTAGGATGTACATGAAACACATGTTTAAATGCAATTATTTCTATTAACATTTGGGTGAAGGTACTTTGCAGTGGGATCTTGGACTATAAGCAAGTAAGCGGAATGTTGGAAAAAAACCATTTGTGATATATTTGTTTACATATTATGTTTGATAAAAAATACTTTTGATCCGGTATGCAAATTGGCGCAAGACTACCTTAATTCAGATCTTAGACTATAATGACACTGCTAAGGCAGTCCATAATTTGGTAAATTGCTACAAATGTGGAAATATTTCATTTATACTTATGTTTTAATTCCTTCCTTAATTACAATCATCAAACTTATTTTTTTAAACAAAAGTTTTTTAATATTTTTTGTCATTTGATTTGATTTCTTTGGAAACCCAATGATATGTCATGCACTGCTGTTGTGCATTAATAACTAATTACTCGCTTTTCTTTGAAAAATATGTGTATTTAGCATACAATGTTCTATAACTTTCGCTTGAATAAAAGTTGCAAAAGAAGTTATTAATATATTTTCACCATTTGATTTTTGATTCTCTTCCAAGCCCAATGATGTAGTGTCCGATGTTGTTATTCAGTTAGTCGAATATTTTTTCTTTGAAATATGTTTTTATTATTTAACAATAATTTGCTCTTTGATAAAAGGAATTGAAAAATATTATGAATACCGATATTCACAGTTTTTGAATGTCGCTAGTGTATTAAAACCTTCATAACTTACCTTAGAGTAAGAGCTGTTAAAGTTCCTGGAGTTTTTGAATTGAAGATTTTATTTACTAGGTTCATATTTTTTAGAATGTTGACGAGGGCTGCTAAAAGAATACACGCTGCATTGGAAATAAACCTGCAAAACGACAAAATCAGAATATATTATTTTCAGTGTGTGGAATACGTAGTTTGCAGAAAAATCAGTTATTGAAACTTTAATAAAATACAAAGTTTCAGCTGAAAATTGTATTTATAATCTTTTAAATAAATTTACATGAAAATATGAAAATAAATATAATTTTCATTATTTATTAATGTCCGCTGCAGTATCGTTGCTCAGAGACCACAACAGTGCTACATTCCTTTCTTGCTTCACTGTATCCTACAGAAAGAAATTATGTTTTAGAATATTCAAACAGTTTTTCCATATCTTTATAGCAATTAAGATATATGGTTTATTAAATATCTACCAAATTTGAAAAAGGCACTATGGCCGGATATAAAAAAATAGTTATTATAAAACGTAGGACATTAATTACTTTCAGTGAACATGACTACTGATTTCATACAATGCATAAGCAGTTCATCACAAACGGGATCATAGTTTGTGTTTTGTTGGAAATGCCATTACAATACCTAGTTTTTCTTGTCTGGAAATAGTTTAAACTTATCTGCGTAGAACAGAAACCAGACTTGGCAAAAATTTAAAATGAGAAAAGAATATTATGAACTTATAAGTGGAGGACCATTTTAATACGACATCATCGAGAAGTTTGCAGCCTTATAAGATCGAGGAATATACCTTATGTTTAAAATGTAAATAGGTTTGTTAGACACGTTTCTAAAATAGCAAATTTCCCAAATATCTACTATTTATCTTTCCGCTATAAAAAGTTATTGGGTTGTACCAAATTTCATAAATTTAACTCTACGCATTTCACATCCTATATATCGAAAATGAAATATTTTAGGATACATGCTTATATACAGCGTGTCCCGTTTTTTCATATTAACACCTCTAGAAATGTGAGAAGGCTGTGGAATTTACGCAAGCCAATATTTTTTAAAATTAGTAAATAGTACCTTGAAGAGTTGTTATATTCTACTAACCATTTTATTGGTGTAGCAAAAGCCTGGACTACTTCGATTTTTTAAAATGTCGTTTTTCCAGTAAGTGGTAATATGTAATTTTTATTAAAAAGAAAATATTACTAGGCTACTTAACACTCATCATAATACCCATATACCAAATTTGATCGACAAATATCTATTGAGTGTTTTTTTTGGGGTGCCAAATTTCGAAAAATTAGAACAAACAATTATAATAAGCAAGTTGCTATGAAAGTGAAAACACATACCAATCGGACAGAGAAAAAACACAAACATTACAAATTTAAAACTTAACCAGTAAAAATAATTTAAGTACAAAAATATATTGAATTATGAATGTTGAACAATCTAAGGATATGTAAAGTATTTTTGGATTTAAGAAAACGACTTGAAAAATGTGTTCAACTGAAATTAGATTTGGTAGAGAAAACTAATATTTGATTTAGATCTACGTTTTATAATTTTTTGTTTACTTAACAATATAGTATGCATAATTCATTACATTTTTTGTACGTTAATTATTTTTACTGTGGCCGTAATCAAAAAGTGTTAATCTTGTAGTGTCTTTGTTTTTTCTTTACCCGATTGGTATTTGTTTCCATTTTCATGGTAATCTTTGACCTGCTTATTGTAATTTTTAGTTCTGATTTTTCGTCTGAAGTTTCGCAACCCATAAAAAAATTCTCAATAGACATTCGTCAAATTTGGTATATCGGTATTTTGATGTATGTTGAATGCCTTGACAACATTTTCTTTTTGATAAAAAAATACCCAATACCACTTTCTGGAAAAATTACCCTTTTAATCGTAGTAGGCCTGGCTTTTTTACAGCAATGAAATGGTTAGTAGAATATAACCTCCCTCGAGGGTACTAATTGTAAAAAAATTGGCTTGCGGAAATTTCACAATCTTCTCACATTTTCAGAGGTTTTAATCTGAAAAAACCGGACACACTAGGTTTTTCATCTTATTTTGAAGTTAAATTTATACGTATAGGTTAAAAATCACCCTGTATATTTTAAATACTAAAATATAATAAATTGAGAGAAGTTAAATTTAACAAACAGGGGACAGCTTTTTTTAAATAAAATTGATTTAGATGTAAATATCATCGAAGTAGACAAGAGCTAATATCGTTAATGCAATGAAACAAATGAACATCCACATCAAGTCGATATTACGGCCTCGTGGGCCGAGGCTAGCGGTAAATGACAGGTATGAAATAGTCCGCGAAAAGAGCACGTGCACGCTACCGTCACTTCCGGTACACCCCCGTCGTTCCTTCGCCGACTATCATCTTCTACAGCTTCATTTGTCTAGACTAGCGCACAGATGGTGAACTAAATTCGACCCTTCCAGTTCGGAGGATGTGGAATGAGGGAGGGATGTAACTGATTTTTTCTGTGTGTCTGAGATGAAGGTAAGGCTTATTAAGATTCTTCGAATGTTCCAAACGTATGTGTGCGATTCCCAACAGGTGTACCTGTTACATTTTGTTATATAATTATATTATGTTTTTAACATGAAACAGTTTGTCAGTGTGATTCAAGATATCCAGTATGTTCGTAGTAGTTCTAGTCTGCTAAATTGACACATGCATTCTTAGAGAAATGTTTACAAATGCAGACTTGCATCAATATCCCTTTTTCTCCCCTTAGTCACAAATTATATTATATTACAGTGAAACAGTTTATACCTTTATTTATTTATTTATTTATTTATTTATTTATTTATTTATTTAAAGAGGAACATTAGGGCTGTCTTAAAATTATATAATGATACGGTAAATATATCTGCATTGGAAAATAAACTATTGTAAGTTCTGATCATTCTGTTTAACGGTGAATTTTGCCCAGAGTTAGTATGGTAAAGAGACTCTTGAAATAATATAATACCTCTAAAATTCCTGGAAGGTACATAAATATTTATGAGATCTACTAAATTAGGAGAATCAATTAGATTATTCAAAAGTTTAAATAAAAATATTACGTCAGCTTGCTTTCTTTTATTTTCTAAAGATTGAATTTTAAATGTTTGTTGTAAGAGTACTGAATTCTCAAAAGTATAAACTCCGGTCACTTTAAAATTTAAATATCTAAGAAATTTATTTTGAATTGCTTCAAGACGAAAATGATGAACCATATATTGAGGATTCCAAATGGTTGAAGCAAAGTTTATCTTACTATGTACATAAGCAAAATATAATGATTTTAAAGAATCCACGTTTCTAAAGTCTTTACATACTCTAGTGATAAAGCCTAACATTTTACTACTCTTTAAAGCAACGTAATCTATATGTGAAGAAAAAGATAACTTCCTATCAAAAATAACACCTAGATCTTTTATCTCTTCTAAGTAAGAGAGCACTACGTTATTGAAGTTATAGTCAAATCTAAATATATTTTTATTACGAGTAAAACAAATATAATGACACTTATTGAAATTTAAGTGTAATTTATTCAATAGACAGTACCTATAGAATGAATCAAGGTCACTTTGAAATAACGTACAATCCGCTAGGTTATTTATTTGAGAAAATATCTTAAGATCATCTGCATACATTAAGAAATTACAAAATTTAAAGCATTTATTGATATCATTTATATAAATAAGAAATAATAATGGTCCTAAATGTGATCCTTGAGGTACACCAGAAGTAGCTGTAAAAGGAAGTGAGCGGTAATCGTTGCGATCTATTGAAAATATACTATGTAAGCCATCTTAGAAAACTTCCATGTACACCGATTTCAGCCAGTTTGGTTATTAGTATGTTATGATTAATTTTATCAAATGCTTTGCTAAAATCGGTGTACACTGAGTCGACCTGAATCCGACAATCCATGTGGTTATTAATGTAATTAGTATATTGTACTAGATTTGACTCAATTGATCTTTTAGCGTAAAAGCCGTGCTGCTGCGTAATTATTGAAGATTTAACAGCGTCAAATAAATGGTCATAACTCACTTTTTCCAGTATCTTACTAAAAATATTTAATTTACTGATGGGACGATAGTTTTTTACCAAATTTTTTTCTCCAGATTTAAAAATAGGAATCACAAATGCCGCCTTCCATAATTGAGGAAATTCATCTTCTGTAAACGATTTGTTAAATAAAAGAGTTAGTGGTATATAAAGTGAGTTTGCACATTTTTTTATAAAGAATGAAGGAATTCCATCAGGACCGGCTCCTTTATTTTCGTCTAAGTTAATCAGAATATTCAGAACTTGTTGGGGGTCAACTCTTATACTACTTATATTATTAATATTATTTCCCGAGTTAATATGTAAAGCAGTTTGACTGTAGGGTTCATACGCGGTTTGGAAAAATAATGCAAACTGACTACAAATAGCGCCGCCATCTTTGGCGCAAGTATCGTTGTACAGCATAACATTTGGGATACACGGCCTAGCTTTTTTAACTGAGACATACTGCCAAAACTTTTTTCTATTCTCAGGGATTCCATCCTCAATAGATCTTACATAGTTATTATAATCAGTTCTAATCATTTTTTTAGTTTTACGCCTTAAGTTGCAAAACCTTCTGTAGTCAATCTGATTTCGATACACCTTCCACCTTGTATGAACCTTATTCTTCTCTTTAATAGTTTTTATTGTGTTATATTTAAAATAAGTAGGATATTTTTTATTTGTTTTTATTTTTGGAACGAATTTAGCCACGGCAAAATTTATTTTTTCATAGAAATATTTTAATGATTCATTGACAGGCTTATCTACAAATATATCAAACCATTGTAAACTAAGAAAATAGTCATTAACTGCTTCATAATTAGCTTTTCTAAAGTTATATCTATTAATATTATTATGATTCAATAGTTTCACTACGGGACAAGCTAGAATAAATTCAATCGGTTTGTGATAAACATCTTCGTGGACTAGAGCATTGTTACAATAATTTAAGTTTTTTACACAAGTGCTGTTTGAAAGTACCAAATCCAATAAATTATTATTAAAATTAACTAAATTATTAAATTGCATTAACCCACAGTATGATAGTGTATCTATTAATATACTTGAATACTGGTTAACATTGGTTGGTATCAAATGTGAGTCGTTGTTTCTAGAAATCCAGGAGACATTAGTCATATTAAAATCGCCACAAATTAATACTACACCATCAGACATTTTATTACAAAGTTGATAAAGATTATTAGCAAATGAAGTAAATGCAATATTATCGAATGGGGGTAGGTATACACAACAAATATGAATTTTGATGTTATTAGAAGTAACGGTTATCCATACGTCCTCCGCATCACTTTGCCATTCATCGCGCCTTACTGCTTGTAGATCGGAGCGGACTGCTATTAAAACCCCACCACCATCTCTTTTGACACTAGAGGAAGTCTCCCGGTCACGCCGAAAAACACAGTAATCACAAGTAAACAATTCGTTGTCACTTACACCACTGTTTAACCAGGTTTCTGTCACTAGTATTAAATCGGAATTGCCATTAATAACATTTAGTTTAAACTCATGCGTTTTTGATCTTAGCCCTCTACAATTCTGATATATGACAGAAATATCCATATAAACAACAAATAAAAATTATTGAAAAGATATTTATTTTACAACGAGTTCACTTGGTCAAAACTTTTTATGATTTTCACTCGGGATGCATCTTCCTTACGAATGAAGATGTTGCAATTTTTTAGCCACACATATTTGTAAACTCTTTCTCTGGCAATTTCCCTGGTTCTTTTATATAATAGTTTATTTTCAGTAGTTAGATGATCATTTATATATAAATTATTAGAGATGTTATCAACACATAGAGCTCGATTTGCAGCAGTAAATGAAGCCCTTTTATTTTTTCTTGCGGCTAATATTGCATCCTTACTTTTTACGGACAAGAATTTTACTATAATATTTTTAGGAGATCCAGGTTTGAATGCCTTTACCCGATGAACAGACTCGATAGTGTTGGGATTGAACGGTACACTTAGAAAATCAGTAATTTTATGAACAATATCAAATAAGTTTTCATTACGTTTCTCAGGTACGCCCTGTATTTCTAAATTATTTTGTCTTGAGTATTGTTCCAAATCATTAAGTTTCGTTTTAAAATGGCAAACTTCGCCTTTAAGATTTTCATTTTCAATTTTTAGATTTTCAATAATTTTTCCTTGTTCGTGCATTTTAGATAAAGCTATTTCAAAATCAGAAACTTTATTGGAACAAAAAGATACAGAAGTCAAGACTTCATCTTGCTTACCTCGTAGCTCATTCAACTGCGATTTAATATCTATCATGATTGCATACAAATCTTGCTGATTGTTTACTCCTTGATTATCCAGACCATCCTGTAAAGTTGGACTCTGTGGTACATCTTGACAAGTGAGACATTGCCATCTTGCATTTGGAATTGCTTGTAAAATACTTAGCTGTTCGACTGAGATATCTACACATCTACAGTGATAAAAACGGCCGCAAGAACTCTGACATTGAATGCCTGGTGATTTTCTGGTTATAGAAGCGGAGCATTTGTTGCAAATATTAGACATTTTGAACTATGTTGATTCGACTAAACAAATTACAACAATTACACTTTGCATTTATACCTTCGCACTACAATTTTTGTAACAGAAAAACTACACGATATATGCTTAATTCAGTTGTAAACTCAGAGCAAGTAAAATGTGTGTGTGCCGATAGCACAGCACAAATTATATTATATTACAGTGAAACAGTTTATACCTTTATAGGGATACTTAAATATACAAGTAGAAATATTAACAAATGTACGTATAATATACATAGAATTTAGTCAAAATATTGAAAATATGCAAATAATGAATACAAATTTTTGAAAAATACAAATTTATTGTTTCACTTAAAAATAAACAATAAAAACAACAACAAACAAATAACATACAACTTCAGAGAATTTGGGAGTCAAAAGTAGTAGCCAATAGTAGTAGTAGCCTATCCTGAAGGAAAAAAAAGTAATGACGCAGAGAATGATGTGCATTTATACATGAATGAAAGAAACCTGACAACATAACACTAATATATGTGCATAATTCACAGAGACATTGTAACATTCGATATTAGTGAAATTGAATATTACAGATATAGAAATTGCACACTTTTATGAGCCTTTTGTAATTTATCATTCATAAGTAACATCAACTCACCGTTATGTACATATTATTTAAGTTGTATATATATTCGTAATGTCACTACTTTTCTAATTACAATGTTTCTTTCTTAGTCATTGAAAATCAAGTTGTCCAGTTCTGGCTGGCTGCTTGTTCTCCAGTTGTCGGACTCTTTTCGATTTCGATTGAATATATTTCTAGAGCATTGATTCCTGAGAGGTTCCTTTACTCCACAGTTCCAACACAGGATGGGTCTTCGTCTCTTGTACATGGTAAAATCAGCACGGCCTCGTCCTTTATAAGTTATCCAATAAATCTCGCGGACTGTTCACAAATTTATCTACATTTGAACTACTCGTCATTTTCCTGTTTTTGCCTCGAATTGATACAGGTTTTAATGGAAGCGTTGTCGGCGGCCTTCTAATTGTGCTTGGTAAACAAGTTGCAGGTGGGCTTCAACATAACTCATTTCCAAAGCAGTCTTCAGCGTTTAATAATCTAGCGTTCTTAAAATCTCCATAGCTGCATTCCATAGAGAAGCTATTAGTGATGTAGCCTTATCTTCATCTGATCAGTTATTCTCCAAGGCGGCTGCCTCGAACTGTTTAAGGTAAGTACTCCATGACACCTTCCCATCAAATGTTGGTGGATTAATCTTTGCAGATGAAAGAAAACTGTTTCCAACCTTAATAGATTCCTTCACGGATAATTGTGAAGGAATCTGCAAATTTGTAACCTTATGTTCTAACTTAATAAAGCTTTCTGCACCTCGCTTTTCAATTGAGTAATTTTTCCTTCCTACAGTTTCTTCAAATTCATTGAATTTAACTTTAATTGCCTCTTCTAACTTCTTATTGTTTTCTTGCAAACTGGTTTTCATTTCGTTTCTTAACTCTTCCTGATTTCTTCTAAACTGTTCTTCATCTCTTTCTTTAAATCTTCTTCCATTTCGTCCTGGTTATTTTTCATTTCCTTCTTTAAGTTTTTTTCTTACCTTCTTGGCCCTTCTTCATATTTTCATTAACTGTTTGAATGTTTCCTCCATTACTGTAGACTTTGCTCTGGTAACTGACCTTCACTCAAATTCCCTATTTGTGGTACGTCACACCTCTGACACCATGTAACCTCTACGTTGACTTAACCTTGAAATATGTCATGTAGAAAAACAAACTTTATTGTCACTACTTGAAACTAAGATACTTCAAATAAATTGATTTGTCAAATCTTTACTTTGACGTTTCAGTCATTCGCGTTCGGCTTCTCAACATAAACTGACATAAGCTGAACTGTGCGGCGAAACCAATCCGCTTATATATATTTTTAAGGTTATGTAAGTTTCCGCGGTATCAAGAACGTGTCGGGAACTAAACTAATATGATGTTAAATGTTCTAGAAAACATCAAAATAAAGATATTACAGAAATTACAAATGCCAACGCAAACAGGAACATAATTAACAAACTAAAAGTAGATGAACTTTCGTAACAATATTTATCAAATTGTAAAACAATTTTAAAACAAAATACATTGAAAACTAAATTTGCAGACATTATTTTCACACACTGTTACAAATGAGTTACAACAATATGACCACTGCCATATAATTAAGGAATATACAGATATAAAGATCTTATGACACTTCCTTACTGGTGAAATGCTCAAACACACGCATAAACACTTAATATTGCGCGTGCTACAAAGCGTAACTAATTTACATCTCCAAAGAACATCACCTTAACTATTCCATATCATGCAATTAAGCACTAGGCATAATTAACATTACAGTACACTTTATATCAACAAGTGTGCGGACATAAATAGCTGGCACTGTAATAAAATCTTTTCTGTGGCGCTATACCATTACACGACTAGCGTGTCACATATTTCCCGATGTAGTTATGCAACGTAACACTTAGTACGTTGACATTCAGTGGAAATGTAGGTATATTAAGATTTTCATACCTGCGTGCCTCTCTTAAGAGCCCCGTATTCTTGAAATAGTGTGTTGTACAGCCACAAATGATTTTAAGCGTTTAATAAACACTGATTATTTTCAAAGATACCGAAGAAATGCGAATAAATAACAATAGAAACGGTCTAACTGTCAATTTTTAAAAAAAAATACTATTTTAATTGTATAGGTTGGTTCAAATTCCTATGTTTTTGAGAGTTACGAGTGAACCTGTCATAAATAGAGCAAAACTGCTAGACGTATCCGTTTTTGAGAAAATAGCAATGGTGAAAAGCGCTTTTCTATCTTTAACCATCATCTACAGGGTGCTTTTCGGTATCACATGGTTTTGCAAACTCCTTGTAGGTCGAAAACGGTAAGAGATAGAGAGATCCGGTTTTCGTCATTGTCATTTTCTTGACAAAGGAAACCAGTGCTCGTTGATCAGATTGACTGTGACAGAATTACCCATAAACTCCTTCAAAAACATACCAATTTAAACCACCATGTAGGGGGATGCGTTTTAAACTGGTATGGTAAATATTCTTAGAATATAAACTTACTTTATAGACAAACGCTTTTTGAAAGTTGTAATTTTTTTGCTCAAAATTTAAATAATAGCAATGGATAAACATAACTTTTGTTCTATATGTTACATTTTTAAGATTTCAGTACCTAAAGACATCATGATCATTTTTTGGTCAGAAATACTCCGACCTTAAAGTGGTAGGAGTTGTATTGCCGAGCTATTCCCCGATAATTCTACAGGAATGCTTTTATAAACTTTAACAGGTACATTAAATATTTAAAGTTGTTATATAAAGTTTTAATATAAAATTATTTTGTATTATCCATGCAAAATCAATAGTTTTAGAATTATTTTAAATTAATAAAATAATTCCTCTTTCCCACGCTGTTGTTTTGACTTTAACTTCTTCTTCAATCCATCTTTTTCATTTCGTTTCTTATTTTATCTCTTATTCTGAAAATTTTTTTGTTCTTTTAATTACGTAAGAAGTCATTTTTTGCCTTATTATTTTTTTCACTAGTTCGGTTTATATGTCGTTGCAATTTACTTCTTGTTTTAAAAGGTAACATGATAAACAATTTCAGCTTTATACATTTTCATGTTCATGTTTTCTATTATTATCCACAAGTACTTATTTATGAATTTATTATTCGCTTTATACAGGGTGTCTCAGGGATTGCTGGCATCCTTGGAAGAAGTGATTGTACAGTTAAAATAAATGAGATTTACACCTAAATCTATCTATATCTAAAAGTTAGTTGTTTCCGAGATATAGGGTGTCAAAAATTTTGCAATTTTTATTATATTTTGTATTTACCTGGAAAACCTTGATAAAACAACAATAATTCTAGGTTGTAATCTATTATCACCAGTGGCGTAGAAATCCTGCGTCACGTCTTGTTGTGTGTTGAAGTTGTTGTTTGATAATTAAGTAGAGATAATTACCATGAATATATCTACTGACAAGTTTGTAAATAAAAGTTTATCAAATTTATTAATTTGTGAAAATTAATGAAAACCTGGAGATTTCAGGCAATTTGTTACAAATGACTGAGGAACCTTGTGCCGCACTACTACCAACAAAGTCGGAACAAAAGTATAAAAAACAATATGACAAATTCCTGCAGTGGTTGAAAGTTAACTGTATTGAAAACAAAAATATAAGTAAAACTATACTGTTGGCTAACTTTCAAGACATAATATGTATTTTTCCGCGTTCTAGTATGAGCGATATTGATTTATTTTTCTAAGAAGGAAAGGAGCTTAATGAATCATAATCTTATAAGAGACAGGTGGATTTTAACGGCTTGATGGATCCAGAGAAAAAAAAGATGGAGGGAGCAACGAAGCAACTGCGGACAATGTTGTTTCTGGGTTTTTGCCCTTCATCAGGGCAGTGCAGCTTAAAAACAGGATGGAATAAGAAGGAAGGGCAAAGGACACGAACGCAAGAGAATGACAAGTAGCCTGCCTATCTCTATTTGCGGCTTCGTGTAACACAGCCTTGGTATTGAGGCCAAGAGCAACAACGTTTTTTCTCTGGAATCATCAAGCCGTTAAAATCCACCTGTCTCTTATAAGATTATGATCCATTAAGCTCCTTTCCTTCTTGTATATTTCCTGGCTGAGACCCTGACAGTGGTTGCTGGACTCTCTTCCGCGGCGACTGTTGCTCTTGGCCTCAATACCGAGGCTATGTGACACGAAGCCGCAAATAGAGATAGGCAGGCTACTTGTCATTCTCTTGTGTTCGTGTCCTTTGCCCTTCCTTCATATTCCATCCTGTTTTTAAGCTGCACTGCGCTGATGAAGAGCAAAAACCCAGAAACAACGTTGTCCGCAGTTGCTTCGTTGTTCCTTCCATCTTTTTTTCTCTGGATCCATCAAGCTGTTAAAATCCACCTGTCATTTATTTTTCTTACAGTTTGAATCGTACAGTCCTAATTCCCTGTGGACTATGTGGTCAATGTTAAAATCAATGATGTCAATTTATAATAATACAGATGGGAGAAAGTTTCATGAACTGGAAGCGTTTCTCAAACGAAAAAGTAAAGCCTATGAGCCAAAAAGTCTACAGTGTTTAGTCGGGATGACATGCTTCCTATGAAGAACATTATTAAATTGGGCTGTAGAGATTAAGAACTTTTGAATATAAAGATTAATCATATTGAAGATAGGGGCTCGGTTATGGTGACATTCGGAAAGTAAAACAGATATTCGTAAGAAATTTGCAATTGTGGTAGAAAACGAGTTACAATCTGCATTGGATGTAGTGAGGAAACCTTTGCGTCCGTCGGGCTCAGAAAGATATTTTCTAACGTATCGCAAAATGCGTTGCACAGTTCAGTCCGTTAGGAAAAAATACATTCTTTTTGGGGGTTTGCCAGATCCAGAATCTTGCACGGAACATTGTCTGCGGAGAACTTCCGCGACTGCCTTGGTCAATGCAGGAGCAAATATGACGACATTTTAGAAACATCGTGGATGGCGAAGTTCAACGGTAGCAGAAAGGTATTAGGCCGACAACATGAAATTGAAAAATAAAACTGAAAGAATATTGCCTGGCATATCACATGAAAGAAGTGGAACATCAACTTCATGTTTGACTGCAGTCATAGGGAGTTAAGGATTTATAACTACTTAGTATAACTCCCAAGAGAGTTATGAACTTGTTTATAGTTACGATAACTAAGGGTTTATTTGCTTATAATGTATTAATATTAAATAAATATTTTTTATCTACACCGTTTATACGTAGTTCTTGATTTCTCTGGCACGACACTTGAAACAACAATGGAAGCTTTGTTATCAATATATTATGTTAAATCATCGCTTGAACTCATATTTACACTTTTACAATAATTAAGAGGAATATTTACATGACAGCTATGTTTATGCCCGTTGCTACGGCAACTTCTTCTTACCACATTTTTACATTACGTCGTACTGGAATATAAAGAGTATGTATTATAATAGTAATTATTATTATTAATGATAACTTCAACAGTTGTAGATAAAACGATGTATTCGCTGAACTGAAACTGTAGCAATAGAAACAGTTGGTAGAATACCAATATTAATTATCTTCGGTAATATCTTCGTCCAAAAATAGAATATCTTTAAGCTGTCGTGAACAAAACGTACTATTGACAATTGCCTACCCGATTCAATTCCCTATTCAGTTTACATGTAAAACTTTAATAATATTGTTTGAAATATGCTCCGCCATATTTATTTTATAGTGAAGAAATGCAGGAAAGATTGGCAACCTGTACCTCATTAACGTTCAGACTAAGATTGCATCGTTTTTTATCATCAGGCATCTACTGCTGCTCTGTGTGGAACATCCTATATACAGATGTCGTCCCGAAAAACAAAAACAGTGATAACGGTGACTTAAAGTGCACTCATTAATAATTCACATCACCGTTTCTGTTTTAATCTCTATCATAGTAGCGGTGATCTAAAGATGACGATCGTTGTTAGTAATTTAAATAGTTAATGTGATTGTTAAGAGGAAGAATGCACATTAATAAATGACCTACTGTGATGTGAGCTCATAATAATTGTCCGTATAATTGCTAGTAATTACCAGAGGTTTTTACCAGACCTATTGCTGTTTTAATATCGTTATAATTAGTAGCGCACACCGCTTCTATTAAAGCTGACACAGAAAGTGAGCTAATGTCGATCACATTTTATTGTTAAGCGACGACGTTGAACCGATGCATATAATTTTGTATCGCTTTGATGTCTGAAATACCATAAAAAGTGAGGCTGCCTTGCAAATGTTAGCTACGTTTGCTAGGCTATTACACAAACAAGAATTTCCAGTGGTGGGTTAATAAAGGGAGTGTTAAATTTATCACATGGAATATTTTTTATACAATAAAATTGTCAGTGTATACTCTGTATCTGGATGGGTTACTGGATAAAAAGACATAAATCCGTAAGTACCCGATTGGCAATTTAAACGTAGATTTTTTTTATATACAATTTTTTTTACGAAATTTAGTATAAACCAATTTTAAAGCGCTCTTGATTCACTGGCGCACCTAATTACCTTCAAAAACGTTCTGGTAGGCCTTGGTTTTTATAATGGGTAACACTTGGTTCTAACGTACACATTTTTCTCGTCTGCAAATCAAAAAAATTGGACAAAATCGTCCTGTAATTAAAAATTTGATTAGGTTGACCCACATAAATCATAAAATATATAGAACGCCAAAAGAGATACCGAAAATAATAAATAGACAAAAGAAACTTTTGAATGCTACGTATATAGAAAACTAAAACACTGAAGACAGTTCACAGAAATTTTTCTTTAAAACAAAACAAAGATTCCGCCATTCCATTTATATCACAATTACCTTGTCCATTATTTTTTATATTTATTATACTGATATTTTTATTTTTAATAAGTACTGCACGCGTCTCTTAACATTTTCGTTGTCAATTATGCTAGTTTATGTCACGTATGAAGGATTTTATTATCTCTAAACATGATAATATCGTAAAATCGTTGGTATTTATGCTCGACGGCTCAAGCAATTTAAGGTAACATGGATAAAAAATCAACAATATCATAAACAAGTTGATATCTCAATAGGAAGGATTGCTCCCTGCAGATACAGCCACAATAGTGGTCATCCTGCGGGGGGCGTGAAAGTGAAACCCCGCTGAGAGTGACCTTTGAACTCCCAAAAATTTACTTTATGAAACGTTATTGAATTGTTCCGTGATACTCCGATTTATACGTATTGATTTTATCTGAGTTAGATACTTTACATACAAAACATGAAAAATACAGACGAAATGCATTTTGGGAGGTAATCGAGATTAAGATAAGTAACACTCAGTTTAAAATTCGTCGGTTTCTGTTACCGACGTATGTACACAGTTTTCCACTAAAAATATTACGTGGTAACTATTTTACTTTAGACTATTGGAAAAAATCCTATAAAAGTTGTATGACCTATCGACTTCAAAAATTGAATCACAAATGCAATTTCTAGATACGCTACACATGTTTTAAAATAGAATACCTGGTATTTCGCAATATTTTTTAAATTTATGAGTTCAATAATAATAAAATAATATCTTGTGTTGCAGCATTTTTTCTACAAATGGTGTTTTAATTCATATACAATTTACTGCACTCTCAAGTCTCAAGTTTTATCATAAAATGTATTCTAGATAGCAATAAAAGGAAACAGATACAGCTTAATTTACATATATTTTTAAAAATTATTACTGGGATTTGATTGGCCTAGTACCCACTTTAAACAGAGAAATGTAGCACTAGTTACAAGAAGGGAAATGTAGTTCATCCACGATGGAGCTCCTCCTCATTTTGCGTTAGCTACCAATTTGCATGAACAGGATTTTTTGCTACTAAACGGTACAAGTTATCAAAATTATGTACAAGGCAGAATTTACTTAAAAAAGTGTTATCTTATCAGAAAAATTGTGACAATCAGATAATACATAAAAAAATATTTATTTATTTTCTTAAACTCAATACCTCAGTATCCAGTTTAAGACATTTCTGCAAGTCGGTTCAGTTTAACATATATATATTAGCACATATGGATGTATTTTGACCTTAATAATCTAGGGTAGTATCAAGCAGGTTTTAGAAAAGAGAGGTCAACAACGGACCAAATATTCATGGTGAAGGAAATTCTGACTACATGCTATGAGTATGGGATCAAAGCAATGGTTTTATTTGTGGACTTCAGGAAAGCATATGATTCTATCAAAAGGAATAAACTAAGTAAAATTACCAACCAAACTGGTTAGGCTGTTGAAAATGACCTTAGAAAATACTAAATCCAAAGTACGAATAAAAGGTGAATGTTCGGAAGGCTTTACTATTGATACAGGTCTGAGACAAGAAGACCCACTCTCAACGCTTTAATTTAGTACTAGAAAAGGTCATAAGAGATAGTCAGTTGAACAGCGAAGGTCACATATTGTTTAAAAATCACCAAATAGTAAGTTATGCAGATGACGTGGCCATTGTTGCTAGAGATAGTAGAGAATTAGAAGAAGTAACGAGAAAACTTGTGGAGGAAGCACGTAAAGTGGGATTGCAGATAAATCAAGAGAAAAATAAGCTTTTGAGAATAGGAGAACAAAAAAAGGATACCAATTTTAAATTGAGAACAGAGCATGGAGAGATGGAGTTTGAAGAAGTGCAAGAATGTGTATTTGGGGGCGCTAATAACAGCTAACTGTGATGAGGAACAAGAAATAAATAGGAGAATAATAAAAGCAAACAGAAGTTCGGCAGCAGTCAACCACTTATTGAAATCAAAAAATTTGTCCAGAGGAGTAAAATTTAGAATGTATAAAACAATTTTGAGACCGACAGCGCTGTATGGTAGTGAAACCTGGGTTCTCAATAAGAAGTCAAGAGAAAACCTTTTAAGGTGGGAATGGAGTAGAGAAGAATAACGCAGCTCTGGGCCTAAAAGGCCTGTAAACAGCTTTATATATATATATAATCTAAAGTAGCACACTAGTGCATGCATTTCAGGAAAACCCGATATATTTCACACACCGAGAAAAGTGTAATTTTAAATTTGTTCAAGATATTTCAGGATACGATTTATTTTGAGTTTAATATTATTAAGTGACCGACAAATATGCAACTTTTCTGTGATTTACCCTACTATATCTTTTGCTTTATAAAGTCCTAACATTATAAAATTTTAAAAGTGACCGCCCCATATGCAGTGTGAAAACGAACACAGAGTAAGTGCATATAGGGGCCCCAAATGTTGCAATTTAACTAAACATACCTATATACAAATTTGCACACAGGTGGAGTTGCAGGCCTTCATATTTAAAAAAAATAATAATATCTGAATCTGAATTGCTTTAACTTGAAATAACCAAAATTAGTACATGGTATAGGTTTATCATTGGTCATCTTTAACTATGAATTCAAATACATTGAAACACTACAAGGTGTTAATTGAGGCTGAGTCAACTCTTTTCCCCAATAATCGAATTTAAAAAGAATGATAATATTCCATGCAGAATTTAATTTGAAACACTGTTTTACTCTCGTTAAATTTGAAAAACTAAAGTTTTCAAGAAAAAATACATTAATTAAAACAAGACTTTAATAATGCTTTTTCGAAGATGACAAAAAGTCCATAGTAAGCTTTGTCTTTAAAATTCGGCAGTTAGTAATAAAATTATTTTATTTCTGCTTCTGTTTACTGTTGAAAATGACTGGAAAGTGTACATTCAGCGAACAAGTTGACATGGTGCTAGATGAAGGAAACTGTAGAAGAAGTGTGGACGAATATCCTAGGAGATTTCCAAATTGAATGAGTCTCCATAGTAAAACATTTTCTAATGAACGTCCTAATGTAATAAGAGTACAAGATGAAGAAAATATTTAGCAAAATGTTGAAAATGAACCGCAAATAAGTACTAAACGTTTATCTCCAGAAATTGGACTCAAGAACTTCTGTACAGCGAATTTTTAAACGTAATCTACTACATCCATATCAGATTCAAAAAGTACAGGAGCTATTGCATCAAGATTTGGATTACTGATTTTTTTTGCGAGTTTATAAGGGTATTAATTTTCACAAGGAAATTCTTTTCACTGATGATGCTTATTTTGCTCGTAGAGGTATTACAAATGTTCACAACTTCATGAAGATTCCGATGTTAATCCTTATGCAATAATTACTGAACATTTTTAATGCGAATTTAAGATGCCGGTATTATTGATCGTTATTTGACTGGACCAGTTATTTTGTCAAATCGATTAAATGGAGAAAATTATTTGGAATTTGTTGTAGCTTAGACTAGAGTTTTGGTTTATGCGTGATGGAGCACCGCCTCATTTAAGACTGTTAGAGACTATTTGAATTTTAAGTTTCCATATAAATGGTTATGAGGAGAAAATAATTATCCTCAAATTTGACCACCACGATCGCCAGACCTCAACAAATGTGATTATTTTCTTTAGGAACATTGAAGGATTTTGTTTATTCTCGCGAATTAAATCCCTAGAACATTTTTGGAATCATATTACGAATAACTGGAACGTTATAGAAAACGATCATTTATTAGTTTGAGATGTTTTAGATAAGTGCTCTTTTGAACAATCGCTTTAGTTTTAATTTTATTTTTATTTTATAGTTTTATTACTAACTGTCAAATTTTAAAGACAAAGCCTGCTTTTGGATTTCTTCTAATAACAATCTTGTTTTAATTAATGCATCTTTTCTTGCAAACCTTAAAGTTTTTTAAAATTTAACTAGAGTAAAAAAGTATTTTAAATTAAATTCTGCGGGGGATACTCATTATTTTTAAATCAATGGAGAACAAGTTTGGCATAATTTTAGGGGTGACTAACCCTAAATGAATACCTTTTCAGTGCTGTAGACCAATAATAAACTTAAATCATGTACCAAATTTGGTTATCCCAAGTTAAAGTAATTCAGATATTAATTTTCTCCGGCATATTTGGCCCCGTTTTGAAGGCCCACAACTACGCCTGTGTGCAACTTTGAATATAGGTATGTATCGTTAAATTGCAATATTTTGGGACTCCAGTTCTTATGCGGAACACTCTGTATTTTATAGTTTTTCCTGTTTCTTAAGCGTAGGTACAGTTAATTTAGTATTGTATTAAAAGAAAACTATAAGTGCGAGTAATTTATTTCGCTAGCATTCCTAATATGGAACACTATAAATACTTTATTAATAATTAAATAAATGATGATTTGTACACATTTCTCAGAACAAAATTAAGTGCTTCATAAAATAACGATACTTCTTTTATACACATAAACTTTTCCTGAAAATAAACAAATAAGACGGATGAGAATATAGAGGGTAGACATCACTATTTTTAATTGAAAATTCCCAAATGAGATAGCAGTAACGTTGAGTATGCTACAAGGTTTCTATTCAAAATCCATCCGAAAATAAGTGTATTAATAATATGCAGTATTTCGAAAGTAACGAATAAATTCATTATTTTTTAAATTGAGAAGTTTTCGAAAAAAACCCCTGGCACGTCGGTTTTGTTTTTAAAAAAGGCACTTTTCGACTTACGACCCATATTTGTGATGTCATCGTTGTTCGAGATATGACGTCATCCACAATGTTTTTAAACCCCCAATTTTGACCATGCCATTTGAAATAGAGTGTCATTCTACATACACATCAGGAAAAATTATGGTGTTACATAACAAAAATTTCAAGAAAATAATGTTTGAAGATTTTAAAATTTAATTTTCACAATACTGAAAATGATAATGATTATGTAAAAAATCGACTAAATTGAATGTTCAAATTGTGCACCGTTGGCTGCCTGACAGTAGCCAAGACGATTAATAAATTCTTTTTGGAGATTATCAATAACTTCAGGAGGTATACGTTGTATCTCGTGACGAATTCTTGCTTTCAAATATTCTAAATTAACCGGTCTAGTAACGTATAGTTTGTATCCCCACAAGAAATAATCTAGCGGTGTCAAATCAGGCGATCTGGCTGACCCCTCAATCGGCCCCCTTCTCCCTATCCAACGATTCGGGAACAGCTCATCTAAATAAGCACAGACAGGTGTTGTATAACGGAGAGGTGCGCCATCTTGCTGAAAAAAAATGTAATTTCTTGGAAGATTATGTTATTAGTTCAGGAATAAGGCCGTCTCGAAAAAATTCCAAATATCTTGAACCAGTTAGGTTGACGTTAAAGAAATAGGAACCCAGAAATCTTCCGTCTACTATGCCGCACCACATATTTACTTTCTGGGGACTTTGATACTCCATCATCCATCGGGGATTCTCGGTAGCCCAATAACGGCAGTTTTGCCTATTGACATGGCTGTTCAACACAAACGTAGCCTCGTCAGAAAAAATTACGTGTTTTACGAAATTATCATTATTGCATAGTCCTTGCATTTGCTCGCAGAATTGACTTCGCCGATCAAAGTAGTCTTCAGATAGCTCATGAACAAGGCATGCCTTATAAGGGTGATACTTTGCTTTTTTCATAATTTTGTGAACTGTGGACGCTGCCATGTTGAAATCAGAAGCCAATTGGTTAAGTGTTGAGTGATGATTTTCTTGTATTGCCAACAAAATATTAAGCTCATCATCTACTGATTTTGACGGTCGACCAGATTTAGGAAGATCACGAATATGTCCAAAGTTACGGTTTTAGACTCAATATTGCTTACCATGCTTTGGCTAATGTGATGTCGATCAGGATGAGTTTCATTGAGCAATTCAACTAATTTTTTTTGGGTGCGCATCCTGTCTCCAAATCCGATCATGCAAAGAATTTCAATTCGTTCTCGTTCAGTTAATTTAACCATTTCTTTTATAAAAGTTAATACTCAATAAACACTTCAAACGCACTGCTTTTCCCAAACAAAAGATAAGAACTAAAAAAATAACTCAAGAAACAAAAAAAAATCTATTTCAAGTTTTAATCTGACAACAATAAAAAACATTCTCGGTCGCTAAGGCTAATGTCACGCAACCATGATTTTTGACGATGCATATGTAGAATGAAACGCTCTTTTAAATGGCATGGTCAAAATTGGGTGTTGCTATTTAAAAAAATTGTCGATGACGTCATATCTCGAACAACGATGACGTCACACATGTGGGTCGTATGTCAAAAAGTGCTTTTTTAAAAACAAAATCGACGTGCCAGCGGGTTTTTTCCGAAAACTTCTCAATTTCAAAAATAATGATTGTATTCATTACTTTTCGAAAGCACTGTATAGTGAAGGTTATGTTACGTTAGTATGGACAAAAGAACAAAAATATTTGTTTTCTGTAAATATATCTAAGTAGTTTTCTCCATTTACTTTTTTATTGTTAAATTCTATTAATAATTAAAGATCAGTACTAAGTGATTTTCTTATGTTTTTTGCAAAAAAAATGCGTAAAAAACATTTGTACGAAAACAAAGTTACTATTTTTGTTGGTTATATGAGTAAGTTTTTTATTGATATTAATTTGACATCCACATTATACGGCAAATTGAGAAACATGACGGGTTAATAAAACAATACAATTAGAAAAATAAATCTAGCATTAAAATTAGTAAAGAAAAGTTAGTAAATGGAAAGTTACATATGAATGTTACATAGAATGGGTAACAGTACTTTACGTTTCAAGTAATTTTCCTTTAGAGTTGTAACATATTCTGATGTGTTTTACACTATTAATCTAGGCAATAAATAAACAAGGATCCACCCTGTATTTCTACAAATAATTATCCCTGTTCTCCACATTATCCGATGTCTGTCAGACAATTGAAGACCTTAACTTCAAAAGGTTCTAAGTACCAAAAACATGAATAAAAGTTAGGAACAAAATAATGTTTTTACATAAACTATTAAAGACATATTGCTGATTAATTTTTATTTGAAATAACACAGTACAAGAACCCTTATGGACTATTTAAAGTATGAAGACAACAAAACTATGATTTTTTAAACATAAATAAAATACAACGTTTATAAAAGGGTCTAAGTCCATAGACATGAAACATAAAGTCTAAGTGCCATTATTAGTAGCAGTTTGGGATTCTTGCTGCTGGTTCACTATTAATTTTTGATGCTGACTTGGTATGCACGGAATCATATCTTGCAGATTTTTAAGCTACTTTTTGGTAATGCGTGGTTCTGATATTTTATTGGAAAGTTTTAAACTGGCTAGTTGCTCAATGGATTTTCCTTGTTTTAAAATGTTAAATTCCTGCCACTCTTCAACCTCGCTGAAGGTTTTTTTATTTTATAATAGTGGGATTATCTTTAATTATTTTTAAAATAGATGGAAGTGTTAAGATAAACATCAGCCGCTGCCTGCATATTTTTAAAGTTTGTAGTTCACTGTGCGGAATGGTATGTTATATCTTGCTTTTCTATAATTTCTTTAACACACTGGGGCGCAAAACACTTTACGACTCTTACTTTTTTCAATCAATGCAAGTCTGTGTCGCATGGCACATAGCAATGTCCACTGACTAAAAACTTTTGCTCTATTTCATCAAACATATCATATAAGATTAAGAAAATAAATGCCAACAGCATCATTCTGCTTTTGTTTTGGTCTATACAGTTGTCTGTCCATATAATTAATTTTCTTCCATTTCGACCAAGATGACCATCTTATCATCGGTGGCACTTAGACCATTTTTACTTCTAACAGTCATGGCACATACAGATTTGTCATATGTACCCCACTAAAATGAACAAAATACTTCGTGATGGCACTTATACCCATTTGGATATCGCTTGGATTAGTGCATGGATCCTTTTATGCAAAAATTTCAAATTTCGTATTTTTACCACTTAGACCCTTTTGAAGTTAAGGTCTTCAATTTTCAAGAATGAACTGGAAAGAGAGAACATTCTGAATGACTCGCACGTTTGCAGATCTGTCTCTGTTGGAAGTTTTTCATTTAAAAACGACTATTAATACCACAAACTTAGAATCATTACAGAACATACTCCATAACGTTATATCAATTTGAACAATGTCTTCTAGTACATGAAAGTTAGAGTTGGACATTTTGAATGTTTTCAATAAAATTAGTGATAGAGGATCTGATCATTTCACTTTTAATTTCTCGAGAAATGATCATTCAAAATTAGAAAAGTAGACGGCGTTGAAAAGATAATTGAAAATTCTTGATTTACTTTCTATTTAAGGTTGAAGGTCACCTCTACTTTAGGATAGAAATTTAGGGAATACATCCATAAAACATGTATCCCTCAAAACAAAAGTTGACAGGTCTGCGCCTTTTTTTTTGGTTTTTGCATCAAAACGAAAAAACCTTGGTGACAAGTTTTTGGTTAGTCATATTGTATAATATATCGATAATGATTGATTAAACAACTTGAAATTTAATTTATAGGATCAAAATAAGAAAGAAATCCTACAAATAAATTTTCTGAAATACGCATTTTCGAAATTCGCTTACTGCTTATGCCTAGAAGTAGTATTTCTAAAGAAAACGGTAGACTAGAATACGTTAAGAATTACTCGTTTACAAAAACACAATTGTAAATAAAATGTGGTCATGGCTAGTCTCTAGTAAAATATTTAATAAAACAATTATAACCTTAATCTATCACTGAAAATGGTAGTAAAAGAAGTTGTTAAAAGAAGATTTTATACGTAATTTAAGATTAATGATGCATAAAACACAAAGTGATATATAGAGAACATTAGAATTAAAATAGCATTGAGGCTTATATAAATCATAATTAATACTAATTAGTAAAATCTTATGCTAATTTGATTGTTTATTGCCGCAATATTTGTCCAATATTATGCTAATGTATGTAAATGTATTATTTCTACATCGTTAAGCCACCTATAGTAGCCGACATCACTTCAATAATTGCCAATATTTACACTGTAATCATATTCAAATAAGTATATCAACAGTACTAAGTATGTGTAACTCACACCCTGTTCTTTTATTCACGTGTTTAACATTGTAGACGCAGTTACTACAGCAGCAATTGTTTTCCATAACAACCATGAAATTTTGAGTTATGTGGTTTTCTGTATGGCCTAATTCAAAAAGCACATTATTTAATCTTTCTCGTTTTGTCAAATAGAAAAGTTGTCTCCTGACTATTATGTATTAAACAAAAATGAAATAATTAATTAATAATACGAATTATGTCATGTTTAAATATACAATGACGTTTTTCAAAATTTCAGTTATGTCAGCTCTTATAAATCTCTGACAACGAGAAGACGTAATAACTTGTTTTGGTGATTATTAAGAAATCAATAAATGCTATAAGGTGGTCACGAATAATTATAAAAATATATGTAATACTGGAAAAAAATTGGAGGAGTTTTTATTTTAGGTTAGGTCAACGTTTTGGATGTATTCTTTGAATCTCATTCAGGGCTAGTAACCATAGTAACAAAGCAAAAAATAAGTAAAACTGGCATAATTACCTACATTACCAATTAAATACAGTCCTTTCGAAAAGTAACGAATAAATTCATTATTTTTGAAATTGAGAAGTTTTCGAAAAAATCTCTTGACACGTCGATTTTGTTTTCAAAAAAGGCACTTTTTGGCATACAACCCACATTTGTGATGTCATCGTTGTTCCAGATATGACGTCATCGACAATTTTTTTATATTGCAACCCCCAATTTTGACCATACCATTTGAAAGAGCGTGTCATTCTACATACATACATCATGAAAAATTATAGTGTTATATAAAAAAAATTTAAAAATAATGTTTGTAGATTTTAAAATTTAATTTTCACAATACTGAAAATGATGATTATTATGTAAAAAATCGACTAAATTAAATGTTCAAATCGTGCACCGTTGGCTGCCTGACAGTAGCCAAGACGAATAATAAATTCTTTTTGGACATTATCAATTACTTCAGGAGGTATACGATGTATCTCGTGACGAATTCTTGCTTTTAAATCTTCTAAATTAACCGGTATTCTTTGCTTTTAAGTATCCCCACAAGAAATAATCTAGGGGTGTCAAATCAGGCGATCTGGCTGGCTACTCAATCGGCCCCCTTCTCCCTATCCAACGATTCGGGAACAGCTCATCCAAATAAGCACGGACAGGTGTTGCATAATGGGGAGGTGCACAATATTGAAAATGAAATTTTAAAACCTTCAAATATTATTTTTTGAAATTTTTGTTATGTAACACCATAATTTTTCATGATGTATGTATGTAGAATGATTTGCTCTTTAAAATGGCATGGTCAAAATTGGGGGTTGCTATTTAAAAAAAATGTTGACGACGTCATATCTCGAACAACGATGCCGGCAGAAATATGGGTCGTATGTCAAAAAGTGCCGCCTTTTTTAGAAACAAAATCGACGTGCCAGGGGATTTTTTCGAAAACTTCTCAATTTAAAAAATAATGAATTTATTCGTTACTTTTCGAAAGCACTGTATGATCAATCAAATAAAGAAAAATCCTCAAATCCTCATGTATAAAATTTATTGTATTAATTATTATTACTTAAGAGCTATTGAGGCGTGGAAATAACAAAGGTGCAAGGAGCCAAAATCAACAAGCCGAGTTATGGAAAGAAACATGTATATCCTTAATACTTTCATTATCTCGAACCTGTAAAATTAAAATCTTAAAGCTAATTTAGCTTCTTAAATTATCTTTATTACTTAAAGTAATACAACATAAAATTAAAATAGATAGATATAATTTTCTCAACAAAATTAAGGTAAAGGCTATGAGTCATATTCCAAATTCGTAAATTTTTTGTAGAAAACTTTGTGGTTGGGGTTTTACAGAAAAGGTAACTAGTTTTCTAAGTGTTTTTTCTCATTCAATGGTCGCCCTCTTCAACTTCGAGAGAGTTTTACCTTATTCAGGACGGTATTTGCTTTCCAGGGTACAAGCTGAGAATAACTTCTTTGTAAATAATACACCTGGGTGATTTTTATCAATTTTAATATGAATTGCTTTGCTGATATTGATGTTTTTTAAGGTTGGATAATCGAAAATTTTTTACTGTGCTATGTCTACAACTGAAAAACGATGTATGTGTACTATATATTAATCTTCCGGAATCATAGCCTTTATTTACTTTACCGTTTCTCAATAACAGCAAAATCGCGATTTAAGACAAAACCAACCTCAATATACAGGGTGTCCCTAAAAGGTTCGGACAGCGTTTCGCCACATAAAGTATAGCTGAAAATAAGTCGATTTAACTAAACTTGCCTTACTCCAAAAGTTGATAATCACGCAGCTACGGGGTGTCAAAAGTTAAAAAATAAATCGGATTTTCTTTAATAACTTTCGACTGTTTCACGTTAATTTCACGAAATTTTGTATCCAGAAATTTCTTGGGATGGCAAATTCAATTTTATTGTCCATTTTGGTATATCTTCTATAGTGCATTAACTAGAGAGAGCTATTTGCACTTTCTTCAAGAAAAATTACCAGTGTTGCTTGAGGATAAATGAATAATTTTGAATTTTGTAGATAAATAATAAGTCATCAGTTTTAGATGTGTTTTTCTCGGAAACCGTTGTTCCAAGCGATTTCAATAAGGTAACCTTTCTAAACTATAAAAGACTGGGGAAGAGATTTCTCTAGTCCAATATAATATACAGGATGGAACGAAAAAGTTGTAACGGTTTAAATGGTTCGAAAGCGTCACCGGTGGTGCTCTCTAGAAGATATACCAAAATGGACAATAAAATTGAATTTGCCATCCCAAGAAACCCTTGGATATAAAATTTCGTGAAATTAACGTGAAACAGTCGAAAGTTATTAAAGAATCGCAATTTATTTTTTAATCTTTGGCACCATGTAGCTCCGTGATTATCAACTTTTGGACCAAGGCATATTTAGTTAAATCGACTTATTTTCAGCTATACTTTATGTGGCGTAACGCTGCCCAATCTTTTAGGAACACCCTGTATATATTTCCATAAGCAGAAACACAATATCACTTGCCTCCTTTCTTTGGAAATAGACTACAGACCATCTATTTTCTCATATTATCTGACACTCTGATGTTATCTTAGGACATACACGCTATCACATAGAATCATTGTAAAGCAAAATCTCAAATTGTGCTGAAATTATACTTAGCCCCTTTGGTATTTCTACGTATTTATGTAACAAATTTTTAAAATAGAGCTTTAGCAGGCGAACGAGACGGTAGTCAAGTCGGCAATATCAGGTGACTCCCATGAAGCCCTCCCTGCATACAATATTTTAATTCAAAGCATGGTGAAAGAAAAACCACATAAATGTTGTAAGTGAACATTGTTAAAATATCTTTATGAAAAACCCAAAATCTTGAAAGCAGCTTTGCTGTGGTCAAACTACTCCTTGTTGAAGGCAAGTCACAATGCAAAAGAAAATGTTAATATTCAGACATATGCAAAGACGGTAGCTTTTTTGAAAGGTAATTTAGTAGGGTATGAACTTAAGAAATCCAAAGTGCTTACAAGAGACGAGGTCAATAGGATTCTGAAGGAGCCTGACGACGAAACTTGCCTAATGCTGAAGGTTATAAATTGATGTTTGCGGACCATGCAGAAGAAAAATGCATTCTCTTCAGGTGTCCGAAATCTAATCATCATCATCAATAAAAAATAATGATTCTTGTGTATTTACATTTTCTGAAACCAAATAATCACAAGAGAATATTTTCCGTAACTGTAGAAGGAGAGGACTGTTAATTCTCTGGAATTATACAGCATATTTGTTTGTCTTCCTCCACGAAAGGTACCATATAATTATTCTTTCGTGTGTTATACAGCACTTGGTACTGATATATATATCTTTGGCAAAATGCCTGCAATGGTTACTAAGTATCTGACTGTTTCATACAAACGTCACTGCTCTTGTTGCCGACGTTGGTGTTGAATTTGTAACTCTAAAACGTCACGATGGATGGTGATATTCTCCAGTTGCCGAGAGCTATATAGAAGACTCGGTAGAGAGGAAAGAGAAGGTATCGAAATTAATTTTGGAAGAAAAATTAAGTGGTGCTTTAATGGAAGTTGTATTCAGCCTTAGCAGCCTATTCTTTTTTTATGATATTTTCAGTAAACACTCCCTTGAAGTGTTTCCATGGCGACTAAGTACCAGCCCGCTAAAGTAGCATTTTGCGAATTGTTTTCTAAATTTACTATTTTATAGTGCGTAAACAAAATAACTTTTTATAGTGAATAATGTAAATATTAGTAAGTATTATTACAGATTTGACCAAATTGTTTACAGACATGAAAAAGAATATATATTTATTTGACAATCGTTTTTTAAAATTAAGTTTTCATCAGATGTTCAAATAGATTAACTATTTGTTTCATTTAAACAAATTTTCGTCAAAAAAATAAAATGTTCCTACCAAACAAATTAATTTATTTTTATAAAAAAAGTGACCATTACACCAAAAAATAGTTGTTTCCCGAGAATAAATTATGTTTAAATTAATTAAATAGTTTGTTGAAAAAAATAATGTTTTTTGGTGAACTATTGCTAAATTTAATCCAATTTTTTTCTTGTTTTCATGATATAGTTCCGCATACCCTTCTGATTCGGTATTAAATTTTCCATTCCTCATGTCACTTTACGGTTAGCAAATTTGTATCTTTTTTTAATAAATTTTTGTAAAAACATAAGCGGTTTCTAAGTAATTGTTTGTTTATTTACAACAATAATGGCAACCATGAACTCTTCCTTTTTTTTATCTGAAAATTTGTCAACTAGACAGTTCATCGGTTTCTTGATTCATTTTTTCTTCGAATTATTCTTTTTTGTCACTAAAATAGATAACGTATTTGTATGTGACACGTAGAAGTTTTTTCCCACTTGTTACATAATTAACTATTTTTTTGCAGCAAATGCTTTCCTGCCACTGGGAAAAAATTAAAATGTCTTCTATGATTTAAAAACAATTAAAATATTAATTATTTTCACCCCCTTCAATTTTTATTTGAAAATTTTTTCGCATCTAGAATAATAACAAAACCTTTACCACAATAATAAACCACTTTGTATGTGAATTCATTTTGCATACCGTCGTTATTACAATGGGTATTTGTAATTAAGCCTTTTGTATATGCTTAAGTGCATAAACCTCATTAAAGGTTCTTATACGTGATTTCAGAAAAAAATCATTCTACGTATATAACGTAAAGGTAGGTAACCAGCGACTGGAATACCAGTTTGTTAGAGAATATTTAAATGATTGCTAAACGATGATGATATTTTCTGGTGCAGTTGATAGTTATTTAAGAAGAAAGCACGTAATTGGATCGTAAAGTTATTTCGTTAAAACTGTGATGGAGACATCAACGTCTAGGAAAGCCACGAACTCAGGCTTATATTCTGAATTATTAGATAATTAGTTAAGATTAATGCACATAATTTCGACCTTAGAAAGCATTTATTTAACGTTCTTTAAATAAATTATTTATATACCTAACCGTTAATGTCCCTATTAAAGTAGTGTATATTCTTAGGATATTTAATTATTATTATTATTAATTATTCTACAAATGTTTAATTCTACTGTAAATTTCTTGCAATGGTAAATTTAACGAATTGGTATGCAGATTATAGCTGACAGAATTTGCTATTGGCAGAAAATGCACCGTCATATTAATGTTCAGGGAACAGTGTATATACAGTGTGTCCCCAGATGAGGACCGCACTCTTGAAAACTTTTTATTGTTAATTTTTCAAGAAAAAGTTATTCTTGATAAAAAATTTTGTTTATATTTGGAAGTCATGATCTGATATGTAATCAAAGATACAGGGCGTTCAAAACACTTCAAAATGTAAAAATTTGTATAAGCAAAGTGCTATTATTTTTTATTGAAAACTTTATTTAACAAAGTTGTTTGACAACTCAAGAAATACTTACGGAGTTCAGTCAAGAATCAACAGTAATCTCATTTCACAAATAAATAGACGCCGCGATTTTTATCTATCTTATTTGTCATAGTTATCATGGATATTTTATTATCAATGTCAAAGTCAAAATATTTATTTTTATTAAGTATTCACTGAATATTTTTTATTAATAGATAGTGTTAAGACTGGAATAACGAGTCGATAATGTTTCGTACCGGTATGCAATACAAATTTTTAATAAAAAGCATTCAAATGTGACTGTAACTCGTAAGCAATTCGGAAGTTAATTAAAAAATTCGCTACCACTGGTGATGTTAAAAGAATATTAAAAAGATAAAAATGGAATACAATGATGACGATGCTGAAACAGTTCTTGGTTGCTGCGAAGGTCATCTGCTGCCTGAAATATTCTTAAGCATAGTTATTCTAAGGAGGCAACAGGAGTGGCATAAAGAATACCTTTTATGTGTTCCCACAAAAAGAAATATATAGGCGTTAGACCAGGTGAACGTACAGGCGGCATCACGACCACGACGAATCCAGCGATTCTGATAATTTAAATTTATTCTTTCTCTAACGGCAAGTGTACTATGTGCAGGCGCCCCATCGTACATATACCACATCACAATCAAAGTTGGAAGAATTTCGTTCAAAAATCTAAGATACTCAGCCGCTCCAAGCCTGTGTGGAAGAATAAAGGGACCTTCTATAGTATTTCCTAAAATTCCCATCCAAACATTTAATCTGAAATTATGTTGACATCTTCAAACAAATATTTCATGAGAATTTTCTTCCGACCATGAATGAACATTATGAAGATTTACTGCACCTATTCTCGGAAAATTTGCATCATCAGTGAAAAGTATATTCATTAGGAAATTTAAGTCATGCCTGAAAATATTAATGTACCATTGACAAAAATCTACGTGATTAGATAAATCAGGGTCATTGAATGGTGAAAAGGGTATAAAAGACTTTCATGAGCTACATTCTACACAAGACTATGAGAAACTTGCAGTTGCCTGGACACCTGTCTTGTGCTTGTACCACAGTCTTGTCCTAGATGTTAATATAGCTTCCTCAGTTTCAACGGTCCGGACATTACGCCTTCTTCCGGCACCTTCACGATTGGGCTGAATTTTCGCGTAGCCTTCTTTCCATCGAGGTCAATTTTTGTCTATGAGGAATTGGTCGATTTGGATATCTTTGGTGGTATAATCTCACTGCAGCGTTACTACCTTTCTTTTTGGATTCATAAAACATTTGGAGAATGTCGACATATTCGTCATTGCTATAAATATGATTTGCCATAATTATTCTGATAATAAATTAATCAATTGGTAATATGAAAAATAACAATTTATTTGTTATGACAACCGCCTACTTTATTTTTACAAATTTTCGCAATTACTTCTTTAGTGAACGACTAGAAAACTATCGGTTTTATCAAAAAATTATGAGGTAAAAAACTTGCGCAAAAAATCATTCTTCTCAATAAATATTTTTAAATAAATAATTAGCTTCAGATAAAAAATGTCTAATAAAATATTGCAATAGGGTTGACTGTTTCACTTCTTTATAAGATGATTGAAAACATATTGAAATGTTGTCTCTTTGGATGCTCATACCAAGTTTCGTGTCTCTAGCATTCCTCGCGTCAAAGAAAAAAATTAAAATGTGAATTTCAACCTCCTCCTTTGAGAGGGTATAATAACCTCAGGAGTGCAACTTTCATATAAGGTATTTTTACTTCAATCTTCTTATTTTTGGCTCTACATTCACCGGTGTCATTTTTGCTACTTCATTTAAAAACACCCTGTACAATATATAATTATTTGTAATATTACACATAACCATCTTTACATTGATTTTCAATAGTAAGTGTAATTCCCACTCTATATACATTACGTAAAACTGTATAAATTGTGAAATAACTACTTTTCATTTTTTTTTCTTCCAACACTTCAGTCGTCCAGTGAAAATCCAGTTGAATACGTAACAAGCTTCAGCACTTCATAAAAAATACATATTTCTTAGTTTTAGATAATGGAAGAATCATTAATTTATGCGCATAATAATGTTATAAATGGCTTGTTGTTCCACCTGCTAAGCGAGTTAGTTACTTAATCTAACAGTAAGAGAAATTTTTTATACAGAAAAATAAATGGGAAATAGAAATGTCAGTGGTGTCGAGGATATTACTGTCATATTTGTTCTCAAGTAGATATACTTATACAGGGGTCAAGAAAGTAGCAGCATTGAGTGGGTAGAAGGAGACAAAAAATACTGCTAATAAAAATATTATGTAAATAAAAAGAATGTTATGCTAAAATCATAATTTGTGAATTCAGGTATTAGAAAAGTAAGGTAAGTGTTTGTTTAAAAAATATATAAAAGCCACATAGATCACTGATTCCAGCACAGTGTTCATATTTTGCATGATTACATCTTTGCTTTCTATTAATTACATATCACAAATTTTTAGAATATAATAAAAAAATTAGTGAATGATGCCAATATTTATATAATTTAAACTATACTATTCCAACACTCATGTTTTTATGGCTTGATTTATATCTAGATAATATTATTGAGTTTGATCTGTTATTTTATTTCCAAAACTAATTCAATTTATGATTTAGTATATTTATATTACAATGCATTTCACATGAGAGCGTGCTTGCTTGCATCTATAAACTATTGGAAGGAAATTGTTTTATTGCAAATGCTCTGCAGCATTCTTCTTTTTTCTAAATATTTTGCAAACTGATTGTTAGTTGTTAGTAAATGAATATAATAAGTGAATGTCAAATTATATGTCTCGAAATTTTTTCAAATGAAGTGTCACTCGGTATTATTTACCAATATATAATAAAAAGAACGTTCATACAAGCGATATACACACTTATAGATCAATCTATAAGAGAGTATATAATTTGTTGACAAGAACAAAAGTAAAGTATCATCCCAATAGCACCAAAGTAGCACTAACTGTCATATGAACCTTCAAAGAGTAACTATTACGTAACCGCCAACAAATTTGCTACTGTTGTATACCACAAAGTTACAGTCACTGTTACGTATTTTTGACTACTCTTGGTTACTTTATAATTATGTGTTTTAAGTACTCTCCTGGTTTTGAGAACGTTTTAGCTACCAGTGGGGAAACCTTTATGTTTCCAGAACTTGAAAGTGGCAAATGATCGTAGTAGTAACTAACCCTTGTTACTAAATTGTGACTTCAATGTGGCAATCACTTTCAAGTAGCTTAGATAGTTGCCATGACATTCAGGGAACCTTAATTGTTTGTATAAGTCGTAGAACTTATAAGTAATATTTATTAGTTCAAATAACGTTATCGCTACTTGTAGAATTATTAATTATGACTACGCATAGTAACTAGAAAGTACGTATCATCTCTTAAATTTACCATGAAGTACATTTTACCATGTAGTTTCCCAAAGTTAAAAACTTTCCCGCTGTCCGTCATCATTGTGTAGTGTCTGTTTTGTCAGTATGTTTGTCAATAAAATTTAATTAATTTTAAATTTGGGGTTCAGTCTACCGCACAATGGTAATTATTGCGAAGTATCTACATGTTTCACTTGCGTAAGTAATACGTATTGCACTGATAATTATCTGCACGAAATCTATTTGATTCAGAGTTACGTAAATGAAGATGGAATATATAGAAAGAAACGAAACGTAGCAGTATTAGTTCCAAGACAAAGCAAACAACATACTATGTTAATATAAAATAGTGGTGGAAAGTTCCTAAAAGTTGTGTTTTCCATGTCCCAACGTCACCTTCACGGACCCACAAAATCTCTGGAACGTGGCCGTTCAAGTTCCGGAAACGTCGCCCGAACGTACCAGGCACCATTTTCGTCGCAGGCACCTAATGGGAACGTTTCTATTACATGCCTGTGGCTAGCGCAAAACACTTTATAATACCCAGAGTAGTCGTAACTACATTACAACGACAAATTGTGCTAGTTGGGATACGGAATGAAATGTAGATATTGATTCCTCAATTATTATACAGGTTGTCCGGAAATTATACGTCAAGACTTCAGGAGGTGATTCCTCATAAAAAATAGGGTCACAAAGTTCTATAATAATTTTTCGAAAACTCAATATTAACGGAGATACAGTGTGTTAAATTTAAAATTTTATTTTCGATATTTGTAAATAACTTATTAAGAAATCCAAATATTTACATACAATTTGTAAATCTGGGGTTTTTGCGGACGAGAAATTGAAATATGTTTCTAATTTTGACGTCACTAGTAGAGGGCGTTACTTGTGGTACATCATGTTTCTTTCAAATGACAGAACTTTTTTGTATCCATCTTACTATTGTACAGTTTTCGAAATAATCTTATTTGAAATATTCAGCGCACCGAGTAAAAACTGTTTTGGTTTCAGGTAAAGTGCCTTTTCTGCTGAAAATGCAACAAAATACTACTTGAAAAGGTTGTTCAGAATCGTAAATTATATAGACGTGCAAAATTTCAAGAATATCGGCGAAGTTTGATGAAACCATTTTTCAACAAAGCACAAAGATTTTATCAAAGCAGGCCGTCTTTTTTAAAAAAAATTTTGCACATCTCCATAATTTACCGTTCTGAACAACTTTTTCAAGTAATATTTTGCTGTATTTTCAGTAGAAAAGGAACTTTAACTGAAACCAAAACAGTTTTTACTCGGTGCACTGAATATTTCAAATAAGATTATTTCGAAAACTGTTACTTCTAACGACTTCAATAAGGTATACCTTTTTCAGATATAACAGGTAGGAGAATCGATTGTTTCGATAGTCAGATAGATACATTAAGATGCAAAAAAGTTCTGTAATTTAAAGAAACATGATGTGCCACAAGTGACGCCCTCTACTAGTGACGTCAAAATTAGAAACATATTTGAATTTCTCGTCCGCAAAAACCCCCGATTTACAAATTTTATGTAAATATTTGGATTTCTTAAGAAGTTATTTACAAATATCGAAAATAAAATTTTAACTTAAACAACCTATATCTCCGTTAATATTGAGTTTTCGAAATATTGTTATAGGACTTTGTGTAATTTTATGTGAGGAATCACCTCCTGAAGTCTTGACGCATAATTTCCGGACACCCTGTATATTTATTTTGAGTGAATCATCTAGCCGCCAGCAAATAAGGAGTTACCTTTAAGAACTATGTTTTATTGGTCATTTAAGTAGTCTAAATCTTGAAATAAGAACGGTCGCCGTAGCAAGTGAATAAAAATATTCGAATTAATATTATTTTGCTTGTAATCTAGACGGTACTTTATCATATTGTTATTTTATTCCTCTCATTATTCCAAACCTCTCTCAAAATTTACTGCTTCGTTAAAAAATATAAAGGACAATAATTTAAATTTTGCTTTTTACTTCGTAATCGATCTTGGGTCAGTACTATTGAATTTATAAATATAAACATAAATAACAAAAACGAGCAGTTTCTAAATTCAGAGAACGCGTTAAAGACGATTTTTTCTTTAAAAAAGACAATCAAAGAGTATATTTAATCATCTTAAAGAAATATTACAATTGCCGTCATAAATTACTCAAATTGATAAGTCTACAAAAAATAAGCATAAGTTAATAAAATATGCTTTTCTTATAACTCTCATAGCATATGATATAAACTTGTATATAGCTGCAATATCAAAATCTGTTGAGTATAGATATGTTTTTATTTAAAATTTAAAACAAGTAGGTATCTTTCTAAATCTTCTCAGATATAACTCAAACGCTTCTTGGAACTACTGTAATATCCAATAACATCACTTCGTGTAATTTAATAGCTATATTTCTATTTCAGTAGCGCCGTACAGCGGGGGCGTTGCACGCCACTGCGAGTGGTTGAACCGCATTCCGCGATTCACTTGTTCTTCCATGTGACGTACGATCCCGATCGCGGAGGCTGTGTGGTGTTTTTTATTGATGGGTATCATTATGGCGTTCTCTATCCACAGGCCGGAGTGGTATCCTGCACGTACAGTAAATACATGTTTACGTGATATAAGTTAAATGAGTCCGTTTTATTCTAGAAGTAATTAACTGTCTATGAAATCAGTAATTATTTTAGAAATATTGAATATTTCCCCTTTGAATACATGCAATATTGCAAGACACTGACTGACTTGACTAACAAACAAGTTTTTTGGCTAATTGACTTGAGTTAAATAGTTTGAAAAATGCTCTAATATAACATTACAAAAAATGTTAAAGAAATATACAGGGTGTTCCGTATAAGAGCCGATACAGAGCAGGTGCATGTAAGGGGTCTCAAAATATTGCAATTTAACCAAACATACTTACAGATATATAAAGTTGTACACAGGCGGAGGTACAGGCCTTCAAAGTGGAACCAAATATTCCGAAAAAAATAATATTTTTAAATTACTTTAACTTGGAATCACCAAGTTTGGAACACAATTTAAATTTTTTATTCATCTTCTTTGACTATTAGTCCAAATAAATTGAAACACTACAAGCTATTCATTGAGGGTCACCCATAATATTACCAATTTTTTTTCCATTGATCGAATTTAAAAAGAATAATAATATTCCACGCATAATTTAATTTAAAACATTTTTTAATTATTGTTAATTTTTAAAAAACTTTTCAAAAAAATTCATTAATTAAAAGCTGTAAATAGCTCTTATTAGAAGAAATCAAAAAGTTTGCAGTAAGCTTTGCATTTAAAATTTTACAGTTAGTAATAAAATAAAAATAAAATTAAAACTACACCATATTCTCTGAAATATAAATTTGCTGGTAGCCAAATATTTTATTTTACTCTACGCTTCCACAAATTTCCTCGAGATTCAATGGCTGAGGAATAAACAAAACCCTTGAATGTACTGCAAAAAAAAATCACATTTATTGAGGTCTGGCGATCATGGTCCATTTTCTTCACCTTGTACCCTTATTACGCTTGGACGTTCTCGGATATTATTCAAAAACTTTTCTGTCTCTCGAGCGCGACTTTCATCATTAGAAAATGTTTCTCTATGGGAAATCACTCGATCTGGAAGTCTCCTACGATATTCTTCCACACTTTTTCTACAGTTTCCTTCACAGAAACCTAGCACAAGTAACATGTCAATTTGTCACTGAGCAGAAATAAAATAGTTTTATTACTAATTGTCAAATTTTAAAGACAAAGCCTACTACTGACTTTTTTATTTCTTCTAATAAACACTATTCAAATCTGGTTTTAATTAGTGCATTTTTTTTTAAAACCTAAAAGTTTTTTAACAAGAGTAAAAAGTGTTTTAAATTAAATTATGCATTAAACAAGTTTGATTTTTGTTAAACTTGGATAAAACTCTAGAAATAAGTACTTCTTGGACATCAGTTTCAGGCGATCTCTGATAATGGTGTTTACAAAAATTATACAGAATCCTTGAAGATCAACATAAATCTTTAACAGAAAATCATATTGTTCGTTAAGGCTACATATAACAAAAAGATTGAAGTTGATGTCAATATTGAGTGTACGTTGATTCAGTTAACGTATCAATGTTCAATAATTACTGACAGACTCCTGCTTGGTTTGCTGTTGTAAATTATTATCTGAAGCCATTTATTTGTGGCATAATTTTAGTTTTTCTTTAGTTTTATAGGGTTTTTGCCGCACTTCTGAAAAAATAAAGGTTAATTAAATAAGCCCTTGCGCCAAATGGATCAGTCAAGGGTTAGGCAAACTTAGTTTAAAAAATAATCCTTGACTGATCCGTTTGGCGCAAGGGCTTATTTAATTAATCTTTATTTATTCACAAGTGTGGCAAAAAACCCTATAAAACTAAAGTAAATTATTAATCATCGTCTAATTAATATATTAATATTTGAATCAACGTTGAATAATTTCCAAATTATTGTTTGTTAACTAGCGTCGATTGTGAAGCAATGTAAAATTGATATTGAAACCAATCTCTAATAATTTTCAAGATGATTTTTTGTTTATTAGCTGAACTTCTCAACTTAAATTATATTCAACGCTGAATCTTATGCTCAAATGAAAAATATGATTTTCTGCTAAAAATACGTGTACACCTTCTGTAGATCTTGGAAAAGACTAATTGAACTATTAAAAGACTCATAAACTAATCTATAAGTCTACTTGTATTCTCCTGTGTCTCAATTCTGTAAAACAGAAAAAGATATACATAAATATTTTTATTAAAATTCAGGACTTAACTTAAATATAGATACTGTTATTTGGCTTAAACTGAATTTGATTTTCCGTGAAGATAAGTCAAACTTCTTGAAAATTAAGTCAAGAAACTAAAACATAGGAAGTGACAATTAACCTTAACTTTGACTTTCAGGTTAACTACTGAAAAATTAGCCTTAAAAATAAACATTTGACGTTTATTACTAAATATATGTTTCGTTCAGATAAGTTATTTTCTTAAAAGTATTTTTATATAAAACTTAATTCCAAAATAAATTTGTTGACATTCTTCTTTACCGATATAAGTAAAAAGAATTCTTACCACTAGAGTATATTTAATGAAAATTAAAATTAATGGTAACTTTATTTTGCAAATTATTGAATTATTAAGTCAAACTTATAATGGACCACTTCTAAGTTTTTTTAAATAATTTGAGATTTTGACAAAATAATAATAGGAACAGTTAAAAAATTCTGAATTAATTTTAAATCAATAAACTTCAAGATAAGTTGTAAAAAATTACATTGCAAAACTTGGAACGAAAACGAAACTGAATTTTAACAGAAATTTTGAATTTAAACATTTAAAAAAAAAATTAAAAATTGTCAAGAAAAAATTTTATTTCAACTTTAAAAAAATTTTTGGAATTCAAAATTATTAATAAAATAATTCGATTATAGTAAAAAAAAGCGTTGGGTCAAATTTACATTGTTTTCATAATGACTTTAATTTTATAAATAGCTACACTACTTAAATAATTGTAACAATTAATATCAAGCACCCCATGCTTTTTTTACTATAATTGCATTATTTTATTAATAATTTAATTTCTAATTTATTCTTATTCCCAATTAATTAGTCGTAATTGATTGTCAGAATTTTCTGTTGCTGTAATACAAACTCTTGATACGTCAAAATTATTTTCTACTTTTTAGTTCGGTTTGCTATTAAAGCGTGTTTTTTAGTTTTTTTTAAACTATAATTTATTTCAGTGAATACGTCTTATCGCTTTTATTGCCGCATTTTCCGAACAAACTTGCTAATTATGTTATACCTATAAATCAGGAGTTAATTTTAGCGAATATAACACTACGTCCTGATATAAAGGCGGTTATGGTAATATCTCGTGCTTTACTTAGCAACTCGTAGCCGCATGTCTGGTTAATAGAACAAGATTCAGATTAGAGATATTCATTTTTAGTCGTCCAAATCCAGCGCTCCGTCCTCATTAATCGAAAAACCACTACAGCCCATCACGAACTGGATAAAGAAGCATACAGTATGACTTGTATGAGTTCCTACAGAATACGGAATACGGAAATTATTCCAAAATATATTAGAGATACCAGAAACTCGTTTTCAAAAAACATCTATATGTTAAGGTGGTATTCCTATTTTTGTTTATTTAGTTGCAAGAGAATGTCAAAGTTGCTAAAACTAAATATTTTCTTTCCAATAACTCTAAAACTTTTTTGTTCGATTTCAGTGAAATTTAGTATACAAATACTTGTTTATAGTTGTCACACGTCGTTTCTCATTCTATATGTTGGGACTTTATTCAATTTAAATCGCTATGGTAGTCTGGTAGTTCTTATCCGTTTTAAGGAGCATTGGATGAAGCAAATGTTAACTAATGTTCAAATTTGCTTTACAAGGCGTATTCCATATTTTTATTATCAAATAAATCTAATTTTATTACTAAATCAGCTTTGTATAGAAAATGCGTTGGTGGTATTATAAAATTATATATTATATGAAATGCTATTTCGGCTGCAATGAAAATTAGAAAGGTCGGTTTTATAAAGTTACTGTTGTCTTACCAGAAATATCTAATATTGAGAAAAATACATTAGGATAATTGTTATTCAATTTATTTTCAACAAATAAATCACATTTTGAAAATCTACTAAGTTTCGATTTTAAAAAATCTCACCCAAATGACTGAAAACTAAATGTGACAGTCTTTTTTTTCAACTTTCAGGTATTTGGTTAGGTTTTGAAGACAAATTATAAAATATATGATCATAAATAAATATATACTCAGTTTGAGAATGTGTATATGGTTAAGCATAATTACGTTAATAAAACCCCTAGACTGATCCTTTTGGCGCAAGTGGTTAAAGTTAATATTGGAAATAGATGTATTGAATCTGTCGCGACCACTGGCTGTATTGGTTGGACCTTCCTGTGACGAACAGAACTGGTTCGGATTGTTATGGGTGTGGGAACAGGGAAGAAAATGTTGGTTTTCTTGCTTCTTCTCTCTCTCTTTTTAAGGACAACGGGCGATAAATCAATATGATATTCAAGAGAAAAGTTGTAACAACGGCTTGGTATAGTGTCGCTGATATATCTGTATAGGTGTAAGTTATTTTGTTATTTTGTGAGTAGGTAATGGATTTGGATATAGATGCAAGATGGCATATCGTATCATTTTCGAGCTACAATGTGATTCTTTACTTTTGGCAAGAGTGGATTTCTTACACTAAAAATTGTGAAATGATTTATATTTTATATTAATATTCTACAAACACTTTTTGACCATACTACGACAAATAAATAACGATAAAACGTTAGCACTTAATTTTTGTTCATCATTAATTCACGAAGTTAAGGTTTTTACAAATTATAATGTGTTCAGAAGTGCTAACCAGTAAATAGTGTGGTAAAGATATTTAGTCACATATTTACTTCTGCATTTATTTATGTACATCATATATTTGATTACGCCAAATACCAAGTTTTATTGAAATATATAAATACAAATTTAACAAGGCCCGTAACTTTTTTGAAGAAACAAACTTCATCTAAATCACTTTATTTGATCAAATGTTGCTTGAAGGATGTCACATTCCTTGCTGACATCTTGTATGAAACCATACGCTTCTACAGCTGTCCATCTGTACCGGCCTTAATGTTTTTTTGTTAACCGGTATCTATAAATAACCACTTATGAATTAATATTTAATGTATTTACTAACAACATAAAAACGGTATTAGCTTCTGACTTTTGTATTGAAATTAAATAATTATTTTATGAATAATCAACTAACTCTGTAGGGAACAACCAACCGCAGGGCTTTCTATATCTCGGTATAACTATCCGTTTCTATCAAATTGAGATATTTAATTAAAAATAATGTGCGGAATCTTTTTAAAATACCTACTTACAGTAGGTACATTGGCTAAAACTGACTAAACGTTTGCGGATAATGACAATAAATAAAAGTGGACTAAATTTTGATATTCATTATTTCCTTGGGCGTCATACATCTAACGAATAGATCAAAGTAATAATCGTTTTTCCACGGTCGAGAGTAGAAATCAGTTTCTATGACATCAAAATTAAAACAGAAGTAGTCAATTATTCTTTAGGGAGTATAATGCTCCCAAGGGAGTTTACATTATGAAGAACGTTTTTCATGCAAAAAAAAAGATAACATTGAAATTATTTATTGACATTTAAATTAAATGTTACATTTGTAAAATTTTCAAAATTAATATTAGAAGGAATATTACTTTCGCTTACATTTACAGTTTTTGTGATTGCGCTAGTAGTGGTAGCTACTAAAACCTGATTAGCAATTTTGGTCTTATTTTCAATGGAGTTCTCGACATAACCCTCAGCGACTGTCGTTGATTTCCAACCAGCATGACGCTTTATTGTCGTGATATCCACACCAGCATCTGCCAGTAATGTCACTGAAGATCTTCGTAAGCAGTGACCATTATAACATGCAGCATCAGGTAATTTTAAATACGAAGCTACTACACTCGGAATTTTTCTCATGGTATTCTTGCCAGCTGGCTGCGAACTACATTTTCCTGCTTTGTAGTACAAAAAAAGACGCTTATGCTTGACGTGGGGAGGACGAAGGGACAGGTATTTTCGAAACAATTCAAGCATATTTCCCATATCGGTAACCAGAAAGGTTCGTGGAATCTTTGTCTTAGTGTTTGGAATTTTTACAATCAAGGAAGAGCCTACATCCTCAATATCATCTACAGTTAAATTGACTAGTTCATCAGTTCGACAAGCTCCGGCAATCCCCAGAATTAATCCAACCAATAAAAAATCAAAATACTTAATAATTGAAATACCTAACAACAAAAGTAATCTTACCTTAATCATTAAGAATTCTTTGTCACCTTCATTTGATAGAAAACGGTCGATTTCACCCTTTGTCAATATTTTCGATTTTTTCGCTTGATATCCGTCACCGGTTCTTTTCAAAAATGCGACCAGCTTGGGGAATTTGCTTATATCTATATTGTAGTAAATTATCAAGCATTACTTAACCATAGAATATTGCGCCCATAATGTGGAAGACTTGTAATTCTTTGCATTTTCACTGAAGTATGCCAACAAAACATTCTCGCTCTATACTTGAACATTTTCTCGGCGCACCACTTTTTGAACCGATTGTAGGCTACATCGTATAAAGATCTTGACTTCGTAGGCAACTAATTGCTTATTGCAATATTTGCAGCCTCCACAATCTCTTCCGACTCACAATTATTCATTGTGCACTAAACAAATTTTAAACTAAACCAAACAAGCAGCTTAATTTTACAATTCTTTCTGTTTGTTTATTTTTTAGTTATGACAATAACTCAACGACTACTAAATAAATGCTCAAATCCGAATACAATAATTCTGGTGCTACTTACTTCATAATGACAAAATATGTGTTTTTAAGTTAATGAGATCGTGGAAAAAATAGTATATACCATTCGGGAGAGATGCTATTTTGTCCTCGGTGCATTGTAGCCCTCGGGCTTCAAATTGCACCTCTGCCAAAATAACTCATTTCTCTCCCTTATAGTATAATGTATTATTACAATATTTTAACGTTTAAATAGTATTTTTATTATAATAATGACATTATGGATTAACAAGTGTAATACCTATGTGATACATAAAAAGTAGGTAAGCAGATAGGCATAAAGCCTTGTCCTTATGGACGTGAAATTCGCAAAAATTCTCGCGAATTTCACAGTTTTTGATTTAATTAATTTAAGCTTCTAACAATCTATCATGACAGTTAATGACAGTTTTATGATTAAATTGTTAGAAAATATTGCAGTTGGCAAAATTCTCTAAAAGTTGAGACTTTTCCCACCATTAAATAATTCGCGACAATTTTGGCGAATCTTGCGTCCATGAGGAGAAGCTTAAACCAGATACTAAGATAATTCTTGATTTTTCTAAAAACAGTAGCTAGTTCACCATTTATGCCGAAAACACGATTTTCTCGTTTTAAAGAGCGACATTCTAACATACACAATTCTCAACGTTAATGAAGATCTTTGAGAAGGCCATCTGGCTTTGACGAATATATACAAGGTCAAGTCGTTAACCACAAATTCTTTGGATCAAGATGTTGAGACTTTTCTTATTACAGTTTTCATTTTGAAGCTGCAGCTCCAAAACACGGGGTGTCAAAATTAAAATTTTAAAAATGATTTGATAGCTCCTATGATTTTAAAGATATTTTTATGAAATTTGGTAAAGAAGAGAAAATAATTACTCGGTTAAACAAAATTTTCAAAGTGGGTACCCCCTTCACCCACCTTAGGCTATTTTAATTAGAGATTAACGAATATTCTGGAAAATATGTGGTCAGCCTTAAGTGCTCTACACCTTGTATTATTCGTTCCCTTAGCTTAGTTTTCATAAAACCTCAGAAACTAAAGTCCAACTGATCGAGGTCGGGGGACCGGAATGGTCATTTAACATATGTCCTCTACCATTCCATAGGAAAGATTCCATTTAAATGATTCTGAGTAGTTTGACTGCAATACGGAGAAGCACCGTCAAGTAGAAATCACATATTTTGCCAAACTGTCAGACCATAAAGTCAATGAAGGAGTTTTGTAAATAAAGAAATAATAAAAATTCATTAAAATTAAGATTTATTTTATGTAGTTCGAATACTAGGTAAACAACAGCTAATGGAACTAATTGTAGAAGATTGACACCACGTATTTTCCAAAAAATTCGTTAATATCTAATTAAAAGTGCCCCGGATGAAGATGAAGGTGGTACCCATACTGATAATATAGTTCAATTGAGCTAATATTTTATTTTTTTCACTGTTTCCTGTACTTGTGCCGTCTTTTTATTTCAATTAACTGAATAACATGGACCATTTAATACTTAGCGATATTTACTTTGTGCCACACCTAGCACATGCAAAAAAGTTACCCTTACCGTGTACCTTAAGATAAAAATAAGTGCCAAATTTCAAACACATTTCTTTAAAAACACTGGAGTTATCAATAAAAATTAGTTTAAAATTTTTACTTTGACAACCTATATTTTGAAAATGGCGCTCCAAAATGAAAAGTGGCATAAGAGAAGTTCCATTATTTTGTTCAAAAGAATATGTGGTTAACGGCTTGACCTAATTTGTAACACCCTGTATAATCCATGATCAATCAATTTAGGTATTGGTAAGTATGCATGGATTGTAACTAGATTATTATAATGCAACATTTGCATTTCATGCACAAAGTTAAAAAATTTAGTGTATTAACAAAAATAACAAAAATCAACGGAATGGTATTTGTGCCTCTTTAGTAATCGGTACGAGTCATCGTTTAGTTCGTCAACAACACAGATTGTTTTTGCCTCAAATTGTTACTGGTTACAAAAAATGATGGCTTCGTGTCAACGTCAAGAACAGAAAAAAATGACTTAGTCCTATCAGAAAGTCAAGCAGAAACTAGTACTCATCTGTATAAGATGATGTATATCTGATGAAGCGAAGAAAATGTATGATTTGCTTCCGAGGAGTGTAACCATCACTAACGAGATTTAATGCTAATAACTCTATCGCATTTCAAGAAAAATATTGAAACATTATCAAACAACTTAACAGTACCATAATATCCACCCTGATGGTCTAACTTCACCACGGCAGCCATGGAACTTCCGCCCTATTCTCTGATCCTATTCCATTAAATTTTCCTCTTGTCCGCTTTCTATTGAACAAATTTTTAAGAAATATTCATTAATAACGGCATCCTCTTCCAAATTGACTTGGTAAATTCTCTATTTCCAGGCCACTGAATTCCTTCAAATGCGGTGGTCTAGATAAACTGCCAGATTAATGAAAGAAATCTTCAAAAAACCGGAATTTTGTGACTTACATTTCGACAATTAAAATGTTTAAATATAAACATTTTTGTTTTGGATTTTTATTTTCTACAAGAATCATTTTACGTGTTTTATTTTCACTGCAAAACGTCTAACACTCCACATAATCCATAGAGACAAAATATTTATGTGAAAATTTTAAACTGAATAATACATTTTCTTTTAAAACTGTGCTGCTTTAAATTTTTATTTATTTTTTAAAATTATCTATTTCCTTCAGGACAGTATTGAAAAAGCAGAATTTATTTCAAACTACAACAGGATAAATTGAGACACTAAAGCTGCTTGTAAACGTATTTTTTATTAAAAAGCTGTAATACCATTTATAGAACTATAATCAAACACTAGCATCCTTTACACGTATTATCGCCAATACTATACACACCCATTGTTAAAAACCAGTATAGTCTGTATAAAAGGTATTCTCTTGAACACTGCACTGAATTGTCCATCAGATATTTATGAGAGATTAAGTCTAAGTGCTCTCCTGACAGCTCTAAAAGCTGCCAGTTCTACTATTTGAGATCGAAAATTTAGATGGGAGTTCAAACTTGCGTCCATGAACGGGTTTTATGATATACATGAACATATTTTTTTATTAACTTCTTGCAATATGAGAGGACCAAATAATTATTATTAACACCTATACGAAAATCCTGAAAAATGTTGATATTAATAACTTTTATGTCTGTATTGCTATGTGTTAAATATTTTTCAATATTTACTCAACAACTTTTATACACCTCTTTTACCCATATGTAATTTTGACTTGGTACCCCACAGTTGTCAAATGTATTATACGAAGTCATAACGTAATAATAAAACTGATTTTAATGCTTGACTGAGCAATTTCCGAGTTGGTTGCCACATCGTTGGTTTAGATTTCTTGACATTTCGGGAGAGCTTTCACTTCAAATGAAGCTATGAAACTAATGGCTAAGTTTTCTGTTGATTATATGTATTGCGAATCAATTCTAAATTCCAGGCATTTAAGTTCTGGCATAATAATAAAAATAATATCTCTACCCTCATTCTAATCACGAGGATTAGCCCAGAAGTCGAAGAGAGAGGGGGCGGCATATTATTATTAAGCAGGCCGCCCAGGAACAACTTACGTTGGTAGGCCCTTACCACAACATTCAGTACAGGAATGAGGAAAACCTGAAAAACCTTATTAATTAGGGGGGTAGTTAAACATCAACTGGTATCAATCTCACATTGACCCAAGCCAACATTCTTCCACCTTACCATACCCACAGAGAGGGTGCCAATCCTCTCCACGAATATAGCTTATATACGGTCTACCGACTACGGGGGTCGAACCCACAGCGATCTAGTCACCTCGATTCAAGTACTGACGCCTTAAACTGCGCGACCACTGACCGGTCAACATCAATTAAAATTTCTATTTTTCTGGATTTTTATTATTTTTGTAGTCTTAGTCAGAATCTTCTCGCTCTTTCTCCCTCTTGCTCTCTCTCTCTCTCTCCCTCTCTTTGTCTTTTTTGCTAAAATATTGGTATTTTCTACTTATTTTACAGCTGATGAATTTGCCCAGACGATAAGATTTTTTTAAGGTCTGTACACACAAAATTCAGAGACTAGTTTGAAACTGTCAGAAATGTTCGTTAAACTACTTCCTGAGCTACATGCACTAAAAATATATCCTTAACTTAATGATAATCGAATATTTCTAACAGTTTGAAACCAATCCCTGATTCTTGTATATTTATAATTAATGTGTACATTTGTTTCGGTGCATGGTTTGTACATGCTATGTGGCATTATGGTTCTGGATTTTTTCTTCTAATCTTTTTCAATTCTAATCTCGGACATAATCTTGTCATTAAAAGCTTTGTCCTAAAGCCTATAGAATGTCCTAAAGTAGCCCTATTTATGCAACTTTTGATGTCTCACTATTATTGTTTTCTTTAGGTGACAGTTATGGTGAATCAACTTCGTGCTGACGTATTTCTTGGTATACGTCTGTAAGTGACATATGTTGGATATTACTTTTGCAGCTAGTCTTAAGAAAGACTGCCTATATATTCACAAGTTTTAGAACTGCCCACTCCAAGGCCTGCTTATCGAAGACTTCCGTATATATGTTTGCTAGATAAGAGAGAGAACCCATAGCTGGTCTTTTCGTTTGATCATAGACATAGTTCATGGTCACTAAAGAATGCGCAAGCTTGACAGGTCTATTTATCCTTGATTTTCCCTAGGAGCCTTCGGTAAAGTTTTTCCAAAGCTTTTTTGATTGATACTTTTGCGAAGAATGACGTCATGTTAAATCTAATTAGGATACAAACTGGATCTAGTTGGATCGCCTTGATCTTGTGACTGAAGTCTCCAGCGTTCTTGCCATGGTACATTTAATTTGTGGATAACAGTAGAGTTGAAGTGTTCTTGAATCATTTAAAATCATTTATGTACCTCTTTGAGAATATTAGAAATTTAATCTACAGATGCCACTTTCTTTTCGATTTTTATGATGGGATTGTTGTTAGGTTAGGCCAAATCTTTGGCTTCTTATTTTAAAGTTAAAAAAATCGTGTGAAATATGAAAATGAAAGAACTTACGTTCCCTTCCCTCGGCAGAAAGTACAGTAATGATCTCAGTTTCTAACAACTCTTTAATGATCTAAATTATCTATTTATTAAGTTTGCGGAGAGAATTGGCATCCACTCTGTGGGTATGGTAGGATGCAAGTATGTTGTCTTTGGTCAATGTGAAAGATTGATACCGGTCAACATTTGACTACCCCCTAATTAATGAGATTTCCTTCATTCCTGCACTGAATGGTGGTTAAGACCTACCATATAAGTCGTTCCTGGACGCAAATGCGGCCGCCCCCTCTCCCGCATAAGTATCCGACTTCTAAGCTAATCGTCGTGATTAGAATGAGGGGTTATTATTATATTATCAAATTATCAGTTTATAGTTAATCATCAAACAATTCCCTTACACCACATTAAACAGCATGTTACTAACTACAAAAATACAATATGAATGGAAGAAAACTGTGCTAAATATAAAGGAACACAACTATTTTTGGCCACTGGGTATACCCAGTGGCCAAAGAGAGAACTAGAACTAGATGAAGATTTGATATCGATCATATGATGAAAGCACTGTGAAGAATTCATACGGACATCTATCATGATGTAAAAAAATTAACACAGTAAAGGTATTCGAGATTAGAACATAAGAAATGACTGCTGAGGTCAGATATGTTACAAAAGTTAATGTGTTTTTATAATAGGTAGCCACAGGTTAAATTTTAATTGTCGATGCATTAATTTCTGCTTTGTAATTATAACCATACAGAAGTGGTAGGCCCAATTTAGATTTAAGAAACAAGTTAATGATCCATCATAAAGTATTTTAGCGCACTATTGAAATAATTATTTCCAATTAAGATTAATTAAATATTTGATTTATTTGTCATTTTTGATTTTAAAAAGGAAACTGTACCTACTAGAAATTAACAGCCATATTAATGGATTCCTTCTGTAGCTACTGATGTTATTAGATTTTTATGCAGTTTTAATCAGGTATTAAGAATATTGTGTGAGATTAACTACTCTGCAGACTCATGCCCCTTCCAAATATTTTTCATTATTGATTTTATTTTTTTTTACTTTATAATAAAGCTATTTAAACTAATTCAAATCAATTTTCCTACAATTGTTATCAATGAACTCATATTTCATAGACAAATTTGGACTCAATAAATATCTAAAATCAAAATAAATCTAACTAAATTTGCTACACTGATAAAAATTTGTCTCTAATTTCGCATAACTTTATTTTATTTTTAGTGTCATGGAAAAAAGTTGTTCAGGTTAAAGAATTATACTTGTTAAAATGTACAAAAAGTTTAACTGAGTCAATATTGTAATGAACACAAAATATTAATAAGAGGAAATATAAATAATAAAAGGATCAGTCATTGCTTAAAAAGGGAAGGATTAAAAAAAATGTTTAGCATATTTAGAATACATACTAAAAAATATAAAAAGGGAGAATCAATGTACATGAGAATAATTTTGAAGGGATGAAACTGACAGTGTAGACAAGATGATAAGCATTTAATTAGTAAAATTTCATAAGTTAGTAAATAGATAGATGTCAAAATATAAAATTGATTATGAAAAAAGAATAGGGGACGCCAGAATTTTAGTTAGTTGAAAAATTTTTAGAAAGAAATATTAAGAAAACATGTACTTACCTAAGTACTTACTTAAGTCAGACATAACCTCCAAGATAAATCAACATTCCTGTACAATCTAATATCCCAGGACAGAAGAAAAAGAAAATTAGATGATATAACCACTATTTTCCATATCACTGAAAATACACCACTGAGAAAATATCGCAAAAGGTAAAAAGCAGATAAAAAGGTGTGCTGAGTATTCGTAGAGTTGGTCGAGAGGAAACCTGCCAGTTCAGCTGATTTGGAGGCGCGAAATTTAAAAATTAGCAGGAAGCACTACTGGAAGGTGTTTACAGACGACGGCGAGCAAATAAGGGCAAGCGCAGAAGAAAAATAAAAAAAAATCACTTAGAAGATTGGGAAGGTAAAAAATTTGACTAATTAGTGTTTTAAGAGATTGGTTTATGGGACCTAAATATTAAGAATTGTACTAATAATAATAAGAACATTGTTTTCTTTTAATTATTAATATAAGTTAGCGCAGGTTGCGTAGCGTAATGTTAATTTGAAAATTAAAAATTGAAAGCTATCTATTTATAAAAGTTTTTTATATATAATAATAATAATTTTGAGTATCATTATTAAAGAAAGTAAATTAAAAAAAACATTTCCTTACCTTGAAATCAAAACTTCACTGAACCGCTCCTAAGAAAAAGGTTTCTCATGCTAATACAACAATATTGTTTTATTTTTTTAATAGTGTGAAGCAACATAAAACAATTTAAGAATTGTTTATTATATTAAATATTAAAGTGTTATGCTTCGGACTGACGCTAGAAAAAAGGCAAGTGATAAAATATTTGATTGATTCTGAGCTATCAGAAACTAAACGTAGGGCACATAACAAACATTTTCACATTTGAGGCATAACAATATATAAGGTGGATGCCTCTTACTAACAAATTATTAGAAATACAGTAGACTTTATTATTAAAATTCAATAATAATGTCAACAAAGAGGATCTTAGAGAGATACTTTACAGCTGGGCATATATTTTAATTATTTTAAATTAATAATTTTAGCGTATATACGAATATCAAATTATTTTATTGAATCAAAAGTATAAACATGTTTACAATCGATAGTGTGTCAATGTTACACAAGTGAAATTCAAAACAATTAAAAGTGTCCAGTTGCAAAGGTTACTATCAAACCACACTATGCCTATCCTTCTTGCTCTCTCTAAGAACCAAGCGATAGACTTACTGGTTGTTCCCATTGTTTCAATAGATAGTATAATTCTGACGGAGTCAGCATTTTCCGAATGTGTATAAATACTATTGAAACTGGGCCAAAGCGAGCCAGTCCATAGCCGGAGCGAGTCCATGACCAGAGCCAGTCCATGGTCAAAGGTCGGCGGTCAGCCGTTGGCTGGCTCTGATCTCTAGAAGAGATACTCCCCCAGCGCAAAAGTCCACTTTATTGTAAGTATGGTTGTTGTTATGATTTTAATAAATCTTTATTTTTATTGAAAGGTTCAGTTTCTTTACCTCTCGCAGAAGCCAAGCGAGTACCCCAAGAATACAAGAGAGGTATTATTTCTATATGTTTATAGGTGGTGCAGGACAGTCACACTCATTACGTGACATTCGAGGGAAGCCCTAGACTTCCCTACTAGATAATCACACACACTTTGTGACAATATACAGGTAAATTTATATTTGTAATTAGTTTAGAAAGCCTTGTCAGAAGCAGAAATAACTTCTGTGTATGACGATTTTTTTTAGTGACAAATGCATTGCAATGTATTTAATTTGCATTAGAAAATGTGTTGAAATGTTTTCTCTGAAAATTACATCTTATTCTTGAAACATTAGTATATATTTCTTGGTTTTTACAAATATTTGTAGATATACCTACGTATATTTGTGTGAAAGTAAATATTTAGTTACAGTAATTATTACTCTTTTTACTGTCACAACGATAAATATGTTGTTGTATGGTTTAGAGACACATGTAATGGCGTACTAACATCTGGGGTGAAGTCAGACTAATATTAGCAAAAATTTTTGAAGGTTAAAGTCTTGAAATAATGTATGGATAACATGTGGACACAAAATGTTAACCGTATCATTCTTAGTTTACTTTTAAATACCTATTAGATTTATAAAAAAAAATGTCCTCAGGTGGGGTAAAGACAGACATCATGGTTAGGAAGTATAAAAAAAATTGAGGTGGACAATCCTTAATACAAAGGGAGGAAAAAGAAAGAAGATTACCAGTGGGATTGGAAGATAAACAAATAGATCAAGTAAGCGAATTCAAATACTTACGGTTTGTTTTTAATTGCAGTACATATAAAAGACAGAGTAAGGAAGGCAAACCAAGCAATGGGGGTTGGTTTGGGGAATAGGAGAAAGAAAATTCGGGTATTACTTTAAAAAACAAACAAAATTATTCGACAATCTGTTGGGAAACATACTCCTGTACAGAGCCGAGGTATAGGGATGGAGAGAATTTGAAGAAATAGAAAAAGTACAGAAGGTGAATACTAGGAACAAACAGAGAAACTCCGAGCTATAGCAGAAAAATACGAAGAAAAGATAATGGGAAGAAAAGTCTGCAAGATATTACAACAATGCTGGTTAGGAAAAAAGAAGGAAAGAGAAGAGAATGTAGGGACAGACAGAGATAAACATTACCGACAAAATGGGTACGCAACCATAGAAATAGAACGATTAAGAACCGAAGGCAGACAGATGAGGAAAGAATTACAGCTAAGAGACAAAGATATAGACAGGCAAAAAAGAAGAACAAAAATAAAGGACTCAAAATATAACATAAAATATGAGAAGTTGATTACGGTGATGATACCGTAAGTAGGAAGTAAGAAAGAAAAGAAAATGTTGGCAAATTCGGGTACGGCAATGAGGAAAAAGAGAATAAATAGTGGACAGAGGAAAGAGAGAAAAGATGTAGGGTCTGTTGGGAAGAGAGAAACGATAGAACATCTACTGCGCGATTATGAGTGAGGAAATGAGGAGAAGACATGAAATCAGAGAGCAAATTTTGAACGAGTATGGAAGAAGTTTAGAATGGATGAAGGTGGGTAAAGAACTCAGAGAGTCGAGGGCTAAACAGAATAGAATTTAAGAATGTATTTTAATATTCTAATTACTAGTATGTTTACTAATACGGAATATTGTAATTATTTAAACCCGTAGGGCAAAATAAAACTTATTACTACTACTGCTTGATTTTTAGTTTACGTCTAGCAAGGTCTTGCGTTTAACAAGGTGATAAGTTCGAAATGGTGTTAATCATTTCATAACATTTAATATTTGCGCAATATTTGAAAATAAAATCTTAAGAGAAAAAACATATCTTATTTAAAATTACAAGACCGTAAACACCCTGTGTAATTCTTAAAGAAGCTGTAATGTTTAGTGTTAAACTAATTAAATGATATCTGTTGTTACCTACCTTCAGTTTTCATTTAGAAACAACAGATTCAACCTGATATGGACGCCATTGAAGGGAAGGGCATTAGCAGCACATGTTAACAGGCAATTGTTAGCAAAAAGGCTTCATCACGGACTGCTCATTACGTTCAGATGTTTTAATTACTGCTAGTAATTGATTGTCGGATAGGTACACAGCCAGAACCTGCTGGGCGCGTGCCCCACAGATGACATTCTTCTAACGGATAACTTTTGTGTAAATATTTTTATTCCTTTTATTTATATTTATCGCTTAATCATTTCAGAAAATTAGAAAATGCTGGAGTAAATTTTAGATTCTAACAAAATAAAAGATTGTACTTCTTTCTTTTCGCAAACAAAATGCTGACTGTGGTTGCGTAAGGTATTTGTTGTTTGAATATTTTTTTTTATAGATATTGAATTCGGGTTAGTATATCACTGAGTTTTGTTTTCATGGGTTGCTATAGCGTTAAATGAAATTTACGCGGCTGGTGCGCTACACTGTCACCAATTTCTTTGAATATCTCAGAAACAAGACCAAACGTCGAAAAAAAACAGGAGACGAAAAAGTTTCGAAATTAATCAAGTCAAAGTGATGTGTAGATGGTTTATTGAAATTATTATTTTTATTTATTTATTTTTCTTACACTTAATTACACTTCCAAGAGGGGTAGGTAGTTCAAACTTAAATAAGATCATAAGGAGTGTTTGTGTTCCGAATTTCACTTAAATCGGATAAGTGGTTCAAAAGTTATGACGGAAAACCGAGAAAAAAATTTCCGCCCTTCAACGCTCTCTATCTCGGAAACGATGCGTTTAAGGAAATAAATTTATATCAGAAATGAATATTATTTTAACCTGTTCTATCGATTCCTGAAGTTATCAAGATTAAACCTGAATTACCCTGTATATAGAAAAGGTAAATTACGGTTTAAATAGCTGCACTGATGGTGAGTAAAGTCAATTTAATGTTAAAATGTGGTGGCCCATTTATTAATCAGTATAAAACATATACAGGGCGATTCAAAACTTATCTAAAAAAAATTCTTGAATGTACAGGGGACTGTTACAAATACAATTTGTAAAAAAATAAAAAGGGCAGTTCGATGATGATTTAAAAATACACTTCTATAAGGCACTGGAACCTGATCCACTGTAAAACCTGACAAGGCAAAACATGCAATCAGCAACCGGATAAGAAATTGAAAGAAATTCTCAAGGAAAGAAAACACCTATTTTATACAGCCAATTCAATTGATTTTGTCGCTATTGTTATTAATTATTAATAGAGTCAATTTGTGGTTTTAATTAATGAAATAGTTTGACATACCGGACGCTATAACAACAAAATTTTGAGCCCGTCTTACCCAGTTTCCACAAACTCGTAAGTTATTGGCATCATCAATAGTGTCCACTTCAGTGAGATATACTTCATTATTTAAACATCCCCACAAAAAGATGTCCATGGTACCGATCCTCCTTGTCCAATCCCTTGGTATCAATGCTTGACCTCGCTGTATATGGTACGGATATAATTGAGCCTCGTGTATGCCGTGGATGCCCTGGATGCTCCATCTCTTCCATGATACGGTTGCAGATTTCCCCTGTCACGCTCGCGTTGCACTACACTTGCGCTCACCGTACACCGCGGTAAAAGTAGCTGCATTTGGTATATGTTTACCGGGCAATCGTTCTATTAAAGCATTTTCACTTCACCATAAATTAAAGCGATATCCATCAACTCCAAGTTGCTATAAAAGTAAGCCACTTTTCACACTTGAAGAACTAATGTAAATATTCGCAATAAAATGTTATTCCTATAAGTAATCTGAAATCCCTAAATACTACAGTAGTCTAGCGATATAAAGGTTGAAAATAATACAACTTCATTTTTTTTCTCTCGGAAACTATAAGGAATTTACAAAAAAAATTGTATTGTTTTACTGTCTCTTGGAAAACTACAGTTGGTCTACTAATTCCTGTATTATCTCTATTTTCAAAATCTTTGATTAATTGTTCTATGCTCAAATATATAATATACAGGCTGTATCACATAAGAGGGCCACTCCCATGTATCTCGCTTAATATGCGAGATACGTCAAAAATCTTTCATTGTTTTTTGTTGCATTTTTGGAGGCCTTTATGCTCGTAAAAACAAATTTAAGATCCATGAGTAATAACAAAGAAACCTATAAAGTGCTCAAACTTTAAGGCTGTCTAACGTTTTTATTTTAAGAGATAGAGAAAACTTATTGGCAATAAATTTTTATTGCAAAATTGATACCTTCCACATAATACAAACAGATTTTTGAAATATCGTATGTGATTCGCTGCGCCCTCTAGGCGGATAAAAAATTTTTTTATTGAAGCAGGATATGGCCACAAAACATTGCCTGTTTTTTCGTCTTTCATGCAATATACTACATGTTGCCCCTATCTTTTGTATTTATTACATTTTTTTCAATTTTAGTTTTAAAAAATGTACCTAAATATTTTCGTGTTGCTCAAGATAATGTAGAACCTGTTTTTAAGACGTCAACTGCAAAAAAATAATAAACAGAATGTAGATTTATATGCAAAATACAGATTTTCTTATAATATTATTTTATTGCTTTTCACATTAGAAGCAATTGAGTCTTTAAAATTATTTTGACACAGACAATGTAATAAAATAATATTATAAGAAAATCTGTATTTTGCATAAAAAAAATACATTCTGTTTATTATTTTTTTGCAATTGGCGTCTTTAAAACAGGTTCCACATTATCTTGAGCAACACGAAAATATTTAGGTTCATTTTTTTTAACTAAAATTGAAAAAAATTTAATAAATAAGAAAGATAAGGGCAACATGTAGTATATTGCATGAAAGACGAAAAAACAGACAATTTTTTGTGGCCATAGCCTGCTTCAATAAAAAAAATTTTTATCCGTCTAGAGGGCGCAGCGAACCACATACGATATTTCGAAAACCTGTTTATATCAGGTGGAAGGTATCAATTTTGCAATAAAAATTTATTACCAATAAGTTTTCTCTATCTCTTAAAATAAAAAAGTTAGACAGCCTTAAAGTTTGGGCACTTAACAGGTTTTTTTGTTATTACTCATAAAGTTGGATCTCAAATTTGTTTTTACGAGCATAAAGGCCTCCAAAAATGCAACAAAAAACAATTAAAGATTTTTGACGTGTCTCGCATATTAAGCGAGATACATGGGAGTGGCCCTCTTATGTGATACAGCCTGTATACTAAAAACTTTATTTTACCTATCAGTATTGCTTTAAAAAAATGTGCAAAGGACTTTTGTGACATTAGCTAAAGTTACCGATGATATTATTAAATCATGCGATAGGGGTAATAACTGTGTTGCTGAACTTTTTTAAGGCTTTTGATACTATTAATCATGATCTAATGTGTCTAAATTAAATTTTAAAGATTTTTCTGATGACTCAGTGGTATTAATGAATTTTAATCTTAGCGGACCTACTCAAAAAATTTACAGTAAATAGTATATTACATACCGATGTGGAAAGTGTTTCATTTTTGTCGAGAGAAAAGGATTTCTCGAGTACTATTTTATTACAACCATACCTTTTAAATTCAAGTGACGGTAACACAAATAATTACGTAAGAAATTAACAAAGTAACTTTATACAAAATAAAAAGTATAAAAGGTCATAACTTTGACGTTTCTTGATTTGTGGTAATCACTGACGCTAGATATTTTCACACTTATCTATAACAGCCCAAGTGTCATTATTGTCGGGTTCCCTTGACAGCGGGCGAAAAGATCCATTTTATATGTTTATATATCTCATATCCTAGGTATTATAACAAAATTATAAGGTAGTGAAATATAAAAGTGTTTTCTAAGACAATGAGCGATTTAGAAAAAAATATTTGTATTCCTGCGTGCAACATGGCTCAGTTCTGGGTCCTCTGCTATTTTTATTATATACTATCAATATAATGAAGTGATTAGAGAAGTTATGAGTCAAGCGATTCCCAAAAAACTAAATCCTACAAAGTTTCATATGTAACTTGATAGTAAAAACTGCATTTTATTTTTAATAAATGTCGTAGACATTCTTTTGTATAATATACGTCTAGTGTTAAGTCTACTAAAAATTTGAAAATTTTAGAATTATTTTTAGACTTAAGGAATTGTTTGAAAAATAGTTCCCTTAATTAATACTGCTGTATTTCAATAGACATATTTTAAATTTATTTAAAAATTAAAAAATGAATAGACTTTGCGGGTCTCTAGTTTTATTTAATTTTAATTATTTTAAGAATCGTGTTCAGAATTATTGTATTTGTTTTATTTATAATTCTAGATAACGTTATCAAATTTTTCATAAATGACCATGGATGGTTAAAGATGGAACATTTACTTCGAATATTTTGTTATGAAAATTATTAATGATCCCTCTTCTTAATTTTTAATTAATATTCTTATTAATAATATACATAGTAAGTCTAAATTAACTATTTCTCGTCATAATAGTCCACTATTTCCTCGTAGTTTTACTACGGTAGGTGTGCGACGTTGCTAAATATGAAAAACCCGTTTCCTGTCTTAATTATGTTACCATGGATTAAAGAACAAAGTTAAAAAGTCGGTTATGTTTTATCTGACACTATTTATCATTCAGCAAAACTCAGATTCTGGACACTTTTTATATATTTTTATTAGGTCGTATGTAGGTACTTCAGAATCATTGAGTTAAAAAATTTGAAAAGCTTAAAACCTATTAAAAATATACAAGAAAAGGCAACTTGATTCGTCTCTGTAGTTTAGTTAAATGTAACTTCTTAAATACTCACAACATATTTAATATTTATTAAACATTATCAGCTTCCTATGAATTATGAAGGAAGAAACCAGATAGTACAAGCGTAGGCAGATAATAATGTCAGGATATTTCTTAGAGACAGTGCCAAAACGGCGCAGCCACAATCAGCTAATGGTACGATTGTAAATAACATGACAATGCAAAGTAGGCGTTTGCTGGAATCACTGACAGTACCGGATTATTCTATTGCCACTTTCTAAGTAATAAGTTGCCCTAAAAACATAATTCTCGTCTATCTATCTTATTTCAGTAAAAATTTATTCACTGGTACAATTTTATCCATAGAAATGCCATAGTTTTATTTATTTATTGTAGTATACAGGGTGAGCCAGAAAAAAAAAGGTTAACTCTAAGCTGGACGTACTAGACACCAAACTATGATGTTTGAGCTCATCATGCCTTATACGAGTGCCGCTGGTTTAAAAAATACAGGGTATTCAAGTGATGTGTTCTGTTGTGTGGAAAAATTATTATGTCGTTGCTCTTTTTGATCACTAGGTAATAATTTTGCACGAATAATAAATCACACGCAAGCAAAATACAATAATATTTATTGATATGAAAATTTGACACAAGCCTACTTAGAAAATCACCATAAAATACATTGAAACTTTTAAATGCAAATAACTCAGAAAACGATAAAGAGAGCGACCTAAACAACAGTGCATTTTTTATGTAGAATTGAACGTTCTTTTAGGCTTCTTAGATAACAGTTCAAAAAAATATATGTTTTGATTTACTTAAATAAAATAGTAAAACTAGCGCTCTCTAGGAGCAACGTCAAAATAATCTTCAAATTCGTAAATTTCACACCAAAAAACCTAACACTACCGATTTTTAGTCATGCTCTCAATTATTAAGAAATTTCAGAATAAAATTTAAACCTTAAACACCCTATTCTTTAAAACAGCAACATTCGTGACATACATGATGAGCACAAACCTAATATTTTAGTGTCTAGTACCTAGTACCTTTCTAACTCACCTTGTATACTCAGAAAATTATTTTTATATTAAAATAAAAGTTGCCATTCACTGTCTAAATTTAATGACATAGGCTGCGCTGTGAAAAAATTCCCTGAATAATATTATTCAGTCCTAAGCTTTTGTGAAGTCACCACTGAAAATGCCAAAGAAAACATTTAACAGCATTGGATGCGACCAGATACAGAGGTTGCTACAGAAAGTCTGATATGATCAGCGTTATTTTAAAAGCGGTTCCAAATGTAGCAGCCTTAGAACCAACAATAGAAATTGCAGTTCCAGGGATTACTATAGCAAATGGCCCAAATAGAGTCTATTCCAAGAACGACAAGGACACGTCAAGCTAATCTGAGCTAACTAGTCATTTTGTAACTGACGATAACCAGTTGCCTAGATCACTACATAACGAGCACAGTTAAGATCTGTTGAACATAATCTAAAGAAAAATTGTAATATTATGCTATTCAAAATTATATTTTACCTAAAAATATTTTTTTGTGCGTTAATGAGCTACGACGGTTAAAGTCGGTAGACAGATCAAATCTTCGGCAGTCTTCTCCAGAGATGAGCGACGTCAACAACGTCAAATCGACATGTCATAGCCGACGTGTCGACAATGGATCGATGTCGATTTCTTATAAAGTTTTACTGAGGTTAGCAATGTCAATAAGTTTTAAGTTATTACTCGGTTTTCGACCGATCTTTTTAAACAGACCATTGTTGCACACGACACTACACAACTAATCTAAAAAACTATTAGAATTATGAAAAATGTTATGAACTCATTAAATAATACAAACATAATCTATAAAATGCAATGTCGACATTGTCGTTGTTGTTGACATTTTCCGCATACTTGACGCATTATTGTCGAAGCGTCGACATCGACGTTGTCGATGCCCATCCCTGGTCTTGTTTCGATCTTTGTTTATATAGTTCAGTCATCTAAGATACAACTCCTGTCATCTACTCCATTTTCAAAACCTTCGTCAAAAACCTATTCAGTCACGTCAGTCAATTTTTAAAAGAGAGAAATCTGACAAGAGGAGACTGCCGAAGACCTGATTTTTCCATGCCGTCGTTGGCTACTAACATGCTGATAAACAGAACGAATTGGCCTCTGTTATATCAAATCTTTCAAAAATCCCTCACGCGTGTGCCCAGCTGTTGAATATTTAAAAGATAGTAGTACCATTTAGTTGAATTAGTAGGTACTAAAGAATAAAATCATCCTTTCACAGGGATAAGTTGATGTAATACCTACTACTTCAAAAGGAAATAACTAAGTAAATACTTTAAGAATTATGACGACATTAATCGAATTATACTCGCCTTTATTCTGATTTTTTTTATAAAATATGTGATTGCAACAGTAAAAAATATTAAGTACTAATCTATTTGGTAAAAAATTGAGTGACATAACCATTTACTAATAAATCATTGTCAATCAAATCTTGCCGTTCATTATATTTTGCTGAACTTTCATTAATCCACAAGAAAAAATGTTTTGTCATTTTCGTGGTTTTAATAAATTTTACGCCTTATAAATATCGAATATTATTTTAATAATGGATTTAATACGACCCTGAAACCTGCCGACCAACCAAGTGCAGAGCCGTGTATGACTGGCGCCATGACGTATTAAGGTGTATGCATTTATTCAGGAGGTACCCTACGAGAAGGTGAGTTCATAAACACAATGGGAATATCAATAATAAGGCAGAGCTTCTAATGATTACAATAGGGCATGTGAACTACGTGAGGTGGTTTTCAAAAGTTTGTCGACCCAAACAATTTAATCTGTTGAATATTTTAATTCGAAATTGCTTCAAGAGATCTCGGTGATCTCACTTCTGTCGAAACTAATAGTTATTATTAATACGAATGAAATGCAATAAATTCAGGAACTAACAATGTGGTAGATCATGAAAAATATAAATACACATGTCTCTAGATATCTATCTGAAGCAATATTTGCGAAATATTATAGGTTGACGTATTTTCAGGTATGTCTTTGAAAATCGATACCTCAGCATTTCTAATTTGGCATCGGGAAAACTAGCGTATACCTACATCATATGTCACAATTCCATATAAATAAAAAAAAACAGTAGAGCACAAACTTTATTCCCAGGGTTCTTTATTAGAAAATAAATGTTACGCTACTGTCTAAAATAAAAATTGCAATATATTTCAAATTTGCAATATAAATGCAAATAACATAAATGTTATCTCATGCTATCTGCGAATATTCAAAGATACTTAAGTGAAACGAATATATAACGACAGAAAGCGGTCTAACCAACAAATTTTTAGGTATATAGAAATTTTTTTAAATACGTATTTTTTAAATTCAACTGTAGATGTAAATATTGTTATAACATAAACTTACATAATTATGCATATAAGATTGTTCACTTTTATTTATGAGTATGTAAAAATAATTGTTAAAATGTGGGGTTAGAATAGCAAAAAAATATGTGTCTTACAACGCTTTTTAAAAGTTGTTTGTTGTTTTATTAGAGGAGAATTTAAATAGCAAAAATGAATAAACTAACCATAAAATACCACAAATTTGATCATTTTGCGGCGAAAAATAGGGCAACCGTAAAAAATCAAAAAGAAGGTTTTTTTAACATACTTGATTCGGTTTAAAGCAAGTAGTTTTTGAAAACATTAGATAACTTAACTTACACCAACTAATTTATTATTATATAGTATAAACTAGAGGAGTTCAATAATTATCAGCCGAATAAATGTGTTCCTTTAAAATTAAAAACAACGGAGACATTTTAAATTAGAAGTTCATGTACAGGATGGTTCTAATTGGTCCGTTTTTAAGGGTCACTGCAAATAGATAGAGCAAATCTGATAAACGAGTCCAGAGCTCTTTTTTGGAAAAAATAGCGCAAACCACATGTCTCTATCTGTTAACGTTTTCGATCTATTTTTGCCTAAATCGACTGGTGATCTTTTTTCGTTTCTCTTTCAAGATATCTTAAAAGGGATTGAACATTCTACAGACATTTGAGTAGCAAACCATTTTTGATTTGTGTTAACACGTTTATAAGAACGTTAAATGTCAAACTTGTTTGTTTTCAAAGCCTTCTCAATCAGAAAACTTAAATATATAAATATTGTTGGTATTCTAAAAATTTTATATTTTCCGAAAAAAAAAAAAAATATGTAATAAAGAGTGTTCCATACAAAAAAAAGTTGTATTTTATGCCATCGGATGTATCTCAAAAAAGTACCTGTTGAATGTTCAAACCATTTTAAGATATCTTGAAAAGCAAACCAGAAAAGGGTCGAGTATCAGTCGGTTTAGTCAAAAATTGAGAAAGGCCCTGTAGCTGGACAACGGTAACAGATAGAGTGATGCGTTTGTTTCCTCGAAAAAAAGAACTCTGGACTCGTATACTCAGATTTGCACTAACTATGACATATTTGTAATAACTCTTGCAAACCGAGCAATTTGACCCACCCTGTACATAAGTAAAAGAAGACTTTGAAAGTAACACTGATGTCAAAATTAGTTAATGAAATACATTTAAATATCATTATTTACTACAGTAGTACTACTTGCTTCTTACAATTTTGCTTCATGCAAACTCAAATCCTTTTAAAAATCCTTAAATATTAAAGCATTGTTACTTTCATTAATATTTCAATAATGCGATGTAGCCAAACTTACCTTAGTCAAAAGTTTAGGGTTAAAAAGATATAGAATGTCAACATTAAATTTTTTTCGATATTTCTATCTAAATAACTTTTTAAAAAATCCAAATATTTAACTGAAAGAAGCATGATGTGGCATAGACAAATTTGAACATTTCGCCCCCAAAAATGTATGTAAATATTTGGATTTTTAAAAAGATTTTCAATATCATAACATAAAATTTTAACTATGACACCGCATTATTTTGTCGTTAGGAATATACTCGTGCTTTACATTGCAATAATTTCGGGACACCCTGTATACCGAAAATTATATTTTTGATACTTTGTCGCTATTCGTCAACAATTTTTACAACAGTTTAATACCAGTAACGACTTTCTCCAAAACCTTCTTTCACTTTTTAAATTGAAATATTTCCCTTATGTTTAATTTTAGGAAAACAGTAGAAAAGGCCATTTTTTGATTTCTAATACTTAAGGGGCCACGCTACCTGCATCCGTACAGACTCGTACAGCCCGCGTTCCTCTAAGCCCACTATAACCGTATGACTTCCCTTACATCTTCAATCTTTGCCTGCCTCGTATCTCTCATCACCTGACTCTATTTGAACGTAAATCTCTTGCTCTGCACTTTCTTAGTTCTAAATTTACAAAGTTATTAGCAATTATTTTCAGTAGCAGAAAATATAAATTAATAAAATAATTCGCCGCTTCTAGAATGAACATAAAAAAAACCCTAGTTTATTCATATCAAAATGTATCGTTTAGGGCATCGCAGAAACTAGATTTTTTTCTAAGAAAATTGATGTAAGTGAAGTTATTTTAACACTGATTTCAAGATACCTAAAGAGATAACTTAATGCAATAATACAGAAATATACAAGATTTCACTTAAATAATAGACTCTTCTAAATATCTCGCAAACGTGGTGCTCAATTAATTTTCTATTTTGACTGTTGTAATCAATAGAGGAAATCACACAACTTCGCTAATGTAACCAAAAATAAAAAATGTAGTATTAGTGCTCCGTTGATTTGGAATACTACTTTACTTATACTTCTGGTAGTTTGATTAATTGAAAAACATCAAACAAGTTTTATTACAAAGTACCTAAATAGCAGAACATTCAGAAAGACCAATGAAATAGGCACTTCAAAAAGTGTAAATCTGTGGGAATATTGACAAAACGAAGGGCAGTATCGGGTTTACAGATGCTTAACAGGTGCATCCTTTCGGTAGGTAAAGCACCCGAGTATTTGCCCTCTCACGATTTCGATACAAACACATCACTTTCCCACATGAAAGAGTAAATTAACTGCGTTGTAGATCAGGTTGTCAGGTATAATTCAAAAATTCTCACAGAGCATTTCTAAAGTGTATTTGTTTAAAGTATTTGTATTCATTGCGGTAAATGTTTTTTTCGTAAAGGATACAGGTGTAGGTAAGCGACGAATTTTAAACTGTCTTTGTAATATAATTTTCAAAAAGTTTATACAGAGTGATTCAGAACTTATCTTAAAAAAATGTGAAAATACAGAGGACTCTTACAAATACAATTTTGTAAAAAGAAATAAAAAAGGGCAGTTCGAAAATGATTTAAAAATACACTTCTGCACTGCACTGGAAACTAGTCTACTGTAAAACCTGATAAGCCGGCAAAGCATGCAATCGGCAACCAGACAAAAAATGGAAAGAAATTCCCAATGGATGGAACTCCAGGACGTCCACGGCGTATGGCAGCAGTGTGAAGTATCATACATGAAACTCAATTATGTATGTACCATGTACAGCGTGTCCAAGCATTAATACCAAGAGATTAAATGAGGAAAACCGATACAATGGCCGCCATGATCTCCTGACAAATAGCAGAAACATTTATGTTAGTTTGTAGAAACTGGCTAAGATAGGCCCAAAGTTTTGTTGTAAGATCAGGTATGTCAAATTATTTTATTAATTAAAATCACAAATTAATTCAATTAATAATTAATAACAGTAACAACAAAAGAAGTTATAAAATGTTATTTATTGTTTTCAGGTTTTACAGCGGACTAGTTTCCAGTGCCGCGCAGAAGTGTAAATCATTTTCGAACTGCCCTTTTTGATTTTTCTTACAAAATTGTATTTGTAAGAGACATTCAATTTTTCTTCTGAATCATTCTGTACTTGTACTAGACCTAATATTTTAAGAAGAATCCAAAAATGTAATGAGACAAGCGCTATAGATATGTCAAGGTCTGAAACCATGGAGCACAACATACTGCTAAGAGATATAAAAAGCCACAGCATTTTATTGATGCCTCTAATACAAGGATGGATCAAATATATACCAGAATTTGTTTTTAATAAATTTATTGTACTGTAAAAGAAAATTTTAATACATCATATTTTTCTGCATAATTTCTACTTTTATCAACACATTTTTCTCTCCGTCATCGAAAAATGAAGTTGGTCGTGCCTGTAATCAGTGCACACACACGTTTGCTTGATTATTATAAAAAAAACGTCTTCCCAGTTCTTTATTGAGTGATCCAAATAGTTGGTGACATGGTAACAAGTTTGGGCTGTAGGGTGGATGGTCGATGTTTGCCAATGGACATGGACGGCTCCAAAACTCCAGAGAGTGTTGAACTGAATTTCACACGTACCTGCAATCTGAAGACACTCTCCATCAGTGAGCTTTAGTATTTATACAACTATCTTTTAGGAATCTGTCTAGCAGAGAAATTAACCAGGCTCTTTATATTTAACCAAAGTTCAGCTGTTGTGAGAAGATCTGGAGAAAACATGGTTCACTAATAGATCATTAGCTTCATAAAGAAGTTAAATCTATTAAATGATTTTAGTCTACTCATCAAACACCTAATCTAACTGCTAAATTTTGCACATTTTCGTATATTCGTATTTCATTTTTGTCAATTTAATCGAAACTTTCGTCAATGGATAAGCGACTTTTGATGGTAATAGTTTGTTATTTATTTCACGTATGTAATTCTTGGGTAGTTCCTTTCCTTGGGAAATATTTGTTTCCATTTTGTACCTATCACACAAATTACCACACAAAATAATATTTACATTCCGAGTTTACCAGTATTGCAAGTGTTCTTGCAATTTGATAATCCATTTGGCTGGCGCGAATGTACACCATGGGACCTGTTTTTAAATTCAACAATTTACTGTAGTGAATTCTATCTAACCCAATCAAAATTCTTTATATAAAGCGATAAGAATGGATTGGTGGATTTCACCATATCAAACGTCTGAAATAAAAATAGGCCCATGCCAAATAACATATGCCTAAAACTTATGTCGTTTTTGCTGATTATCTAACTATTATCTGCAGCTAAAGTGATAATAGCAAATTCGCCGCAGCAACAATTAAAGGTGGCTAACAAATTTGAATAAAATTCCTTAAATAGTTTTATTTATAATTCTTTAATTCTGGACGGTCAGTTCTTGATAAATGAAAAGTGAAAAGTTCAGATGGTCAAACTCACTTATTACTAATTTTACTTTATTAAATGTTGATAATGTCCCCTACCAATATCCATGCAGTAGCAGAAACTTTGCTCAAAATATTATACGGTTCGGGCTGTCTGACATAAACGTTTGTCTTTGAGACTACTCAAAGAAAAAAGGTCAATGGAGAGAAATCTGGTTAATGTAGGGGCCATACAGTAAGTCGTCTTCTGCCAACCCATTCTTGAAATGTTTTGTTTAATATTATCTCATAGAAATCTCAAAGTGTGGAGCAGAGACGATTGTCTTGCTTAAGTATGCCAATTAAAGCAGGATTAATGGTTTTCCAATAAATCCAAATACATTTTTTAGATTAAATTTTCAGGTAAAAATATAGCACAACAATGTGAACTCCAAGAATTCCTCCAGAAACGTTGAATTTTTCTGTATGCTGGGTGTATATCTCACGGAATATTCTTGGATTGTCTTCAACCAATAACGGCAGTTATGATTGTTAACTATTTTAAAAATAAAAATGTGTGCAATACAGCCTGAACTATTACAAAACATACTCCACATAATGTTAGAAAGCATTTTGTATAACGTCTCTATTACTGCTTGAAGGTTGGTAATGGCCATTTTCAATATCTAATAAAGTAAAATTACTGGCAAGAGAATTTGATAATTTAAACTGTTCATCTTTCATTTGTCGAGAACTGAATTAAATACTTGTGGAAATAATGTATCGCACAAAACTATTTTCCTTTTTTTTTGAGTTTTAAGAGTGAGGATGACTTAGAGGTAAAAATTTGATAAATGAGTACGTCCATGAAATGTGTCATCTTTTAAGCAAAAGTTGACATGTCGGAGCGTTTTTTTTAATTTTTACATTAAAACTAAGAAAACATGTATGACAAATTTTCGGTTGGCCAGACAGTACGTTTATAGGGATTATTTTTGTCTATTTGTCACAGAATTCACTATCAAAGTATTTTAAATATACCCAATACAGGGTGAACGAACTCTTACAAATACAATTATTTTTATATATTTTTAGGTATTAATAATATTGTGTGAAACTAACTACTCAGTGGACAAAAGCCCCAACCTGCGTTGAATTACACCCACAATATCTACCCATATATTCCTTATTATTAGCTTTTTTGTATTTTAAGCTAATATAAATCAAATATCCTACAATTCCTATCAATGAAGTCATATGTATGTTTTCTGATACCAAACATCTAGGTATGCTAATGAACAATTCCACAGACAAAGCTCTATTCAATAATTATCTAAAGATATTTATCTAATTTACTAACCTGCTTTAATGAAATACTCTATAAATATCTAACTTCACTTTTTGGCAGTGGGAATACGTCAATTCAACCACAATAGATGAGATCTGACCTATTTCTGCATTTTTAGGATTGCTTCTTCAGGTGGTCTCCTTTAAATTGAATCAAATATCTAACTACAAAAAACAAAAAACTGATATCTGATATAAAATTACTGTCTACAACGTTTTTTTCGTTTTACTTAAATTAAACAATTTTGGAGCTGCGTCATTATTGCAACAAGATCCTCAATTGAGCTTGCTATATAATACACACTGTTGATTGGGATATGGCCTTGTACTTATTGAAAGATTTGCCTGGTACTTATTGGAGGAATTCTCTTCAACAATCTCTAAAATGTGTTTCTGTGCTGCTGCAATAAGTCGTGGCCACCCTGAACCTCCACCTCTTTTGCGATTCAGTTGCAAATTTTCCGTGTCGCGCCCGCGTTGCGCAATCGCGGTACAAGTTGCTGTATTTGGCACATGTCTATCGAGAAATCATTCTGGGAACAGGCGAGAAGCTGCTAAATCATTTTGTCTTACTTCGCCATAAATCAAAGCAATATTCATCACCACCGAGTTACTAAACACGTAAACGATTTTTTCCATCCAATTTTCATGAAGCATCTATTTCCAATTTTTGCGGATGAGCTGTGAATCACCCTGTATATACGTACTTTTTGCAGTAGGTGATTGGTCATTACGTACACAAAAAAAAACCTTCGTAAAATGGTCACGAAAAAGGATTCTTACAGTCGAGAATGCAAAGCTGTACTTTTTTTGCTACATGCTTTCACGAGCAGTTCAAGCATTTGCATTAAAATTAGGATTGATGCTTTCTGTAGCAATATATAAACGCCGAGTTATTTTAATTAATTTAACATTTAACATCTAACCTGTGATATTATTAAAATTGTCAACTAAAGCAGCTTTCTCTATCAGTTTCTTTTACTGGGTTATAAATAAGACAACAGGTTGAATATCAGTACGCGGTTGGGGTTGTCAGAGGTCATGACAAACGTAATAAACATACATCTTGACAAATCGATAGACAGTGAATACACAGATAACCGAATGTGAAAGGATTTTATTTATTAAACTCTTAAAAAGGTAATTGGATGTTGGATGGAAGTTGTATAAACCATACATTCTAAATTTATTTCGACAAAAAAATTAAAGAGTTGAATGAAGCCATATTTTATATCCGGTATTCTTTCAATTAAATTGCGCGGTATATAATTAATAAAAGTTTATGGTTATCAGTAAATAGCAAATATAACACGTATAATTGCTTGTTCATTTTTTTCAAAAATAATAAATTATTATTAATCACATATAAGGACCGAAGAAGGAAGCAATAATAATTGTTCAGTTGTGTGGAAAGCAACTGGTATAAAACTTTACTGTTATTACATAGTAGATACGACTTCTTGTTGGCTTTTATGTACATAATTTGCATCAAGTGTTCTTAGATATGTAAATGATGATTAAAAAAAGAGAAGCTATCCAACTGATAGCGTTTTCTTTTAGTTCGTGGCTGTTTTCTCTATGATTATCTCTGCGGCGTCTATTTAAATGTGCTTCAAGGTTCAGTTTTAGGCCCGGTATTAGGACCAGTAATGCTTCTTCTGTATTCATTTGATAAATGTTACATTCAAATCGACTTATCGATCGTTATTTCCTTTGTGCAGTACCGTATACTTCGTGGTGTAGATACCAGATTTGCTATCTGTTCGCTCTACGACGTCTATTTAGATGTACCTCAAGATTCAGTTTTAGTTCTTTTGAGTTTATTTGATATATGTTTTCTTTCGTAAAAATTAGATGTTATCTTTGTGCTCAAATCGATTCATCGATTATCTTTTCCTTCGTACAGGGTCGTATACTTTGTGGTGTTTAAAAGCAGAGACGGTACCAGAGTCCCATATTATTAAAGTTGTATTGACCTGCAGAATTGCCATATATTTTGATGTCGGCAGCGTAGAAAGCATAGAAATGGTTAAATCATTATTAAGAAACATTATCAAAAGACCAGATCAGATGTCAGTTATGTGACAGTGTTAAGCCTTATCCTTGTGAACGCGAAATTCGTGAAAATTCACGCGAATTATTTAATGACGAGAAAGGTCTTCAGCTTTTAAGGCATTTTGCCAACTGCAATAATTTCTATAATTTTCATCGTAAAACAGTTATTTACTGTATTGGTCGATTGTCAGAAGCTCAAGTTAAACTGAAAATAGCGATAATTAATAGCGTTTTATGAAATTCGCGATTTAATAATTCTGATTCCTTGATATCTTCCGTTACATATGTGTTTCTGTTACATATAAATGGAGGATCTTATCTCTGTATGAATTGGCATAGTTCACCAATAATAGCAGATAGACCTTATTGACACATAAACAGGTGTCCTGTAAACATTTTTTATCTATAGTCTGTTTAGAAATGAAATAGAGTAATAAAAGCTTATTATGTATGCAAATCGTAAATAAATGTAGTACTGGTGCTTATATTCAATATTTTTATATTATGTATTATCGGTATAGATGAGGTGTACCTTTAAAAAAAACATTGGGTGATCGAACCGTACTAAATTGTAGCAGGTAGTTAAAATTTAATCCCCGACAATCCGTCTCTGTCTATGCCGCTTCAATTTCTCGGTCCATTTCTCTTATAAGTAAACAATATAAAAACAACATTTCATAACTACAGGCTACTTTAAGCATCATAACCGGGTTAAGAGGGTTTTTAGTAATTCAAATAAAATTATTCAATATTATCAAAATATTTATTTAAATTTAATTAATAGACTTTTATTCCACACAAAAATATATGTATTTTGAAAACTCTAATTATGGTGAATAAATGTAGTGTTGTATAAATGTGCAATAAAGAAAATAAAAAAGTAGGTATATTAAAATTCATCCTCTGATTATTCTGATGGATTATTTTCGTCTCCTAGATTGATAACGATAGGTTCCACAGTAACGTCAATTAAATTATCGAGTTCCCACATTTTTTCCTCTTCTTTTTGTACATGATGTATACATCTTTGCCAGTTATCTGCAGTTACTCGTTCCAAGGAATTTTTTAACACATTTTCACGTCACTTAATTTAGGCGTCGTATTATTTCGCGCTACATCTCCGTTTACCTGCGCCCAGACTAATTCGATTGGGTTAAGTTCACAGTGACAAAGTGGTAACCGTAGTACCGTTATTTACCGATTTGTTGCCATTTCATCGATAACATATTTTTTCTGATCTTTATTAAGATTGACAAGTGTTCCTTTTTTACCACATTTGTTTTAAAAGAAATGCTTTTTCCGGATAACCATTGAATTATATCCTCCAATCAGTCGTAGGCGTCTGCTCGGTCTGCCGTGAACTGTATTGTCATGGATAATGCCGTAACTGGCATTATCCATTACAATTACAGACCCCGGAGGAATAAGATCCAACATCTGTGTAAAATACTATTCGAAAACATCTGCGTTCACGTCTTCATGATAGTCACCTGTATTTTTAGATTCAAATGAAAGTAAACCGCCATCTACAAAACCACTGGCACTACCTATATGTGTCACTATTAATCTTCGCCTTTTACCTGAAAGTGCCTTGAACCCTGCTGGAAGTCCATCCAAAAATGCTTGTCGAAAACTTTTTACATTTTTATCATGCCATACTTTTGTTACAGTATATTCCTCGTTGACCCAAGTTTCGTCTAGATAATAAATATTTCTCCCTTCGTTACGGAATTTTCTAATTGATCTTAAGTAGAATCTTCGCCAACAAATAATTTCATCTTTATCGATAAGAACTGACTTCCTGTTCTACTTTTCCCAGCAAACATTCAACTCTCGTAAGACGTCCATAATTTGCTTATATTGATTTTTGACAAATCGTTGTCCTCTGAAAGTTTCTTAAAATTTTGTTTAGCGTTCTGCGAATGACATTTTTGAAGAAATCATCTATAACGACTTTTGACCACGATGTCGTCAACACTGTTCGTAGGATTTTGGTGTTTCAATGCATTAAATACATTTAATATAATCCTGATGTCTTCGACATTTTATCCAAACAATATTATATACACTGGCACAATAGTCACTAAACACAAGTCGAATTTTATTCTACTGCACTAGCACGTCTTCGTATATCCAACTCTAAGACTGGATTGATCTGTCACAATACACTGGCTCCTGCCCTATGATGTATCCAGTAAAATATACTAATGTACACCCATTACCACCTGTTAGCATTAGTGTTACCCGATAATTACCTGAAACGAAATATTACCACACCCATGACCGGTATTTTTCATATACAGTTGCGTACTTTGACATAAACTCGGAAATGTAAACGTGTACTTGGATGCTCCGAGTACCTCCAAGTAAACGTTTACATTTACGAATTTCCGTCAAGTACGCAGCTCGGATCGGAACATTTGTAAAAGTCTGGTTACTAGCAACTCTTGAGAACTACTGTATATATTTCTATGAATTCCGATTCCGTAATTAATCGACTAAATTTGCCTACACACTAACATGTTATGATACCGCCAATTACCTACACTAGACATGTGAAATATACAACACAATAAAAGACACAAACAATACAATCTTATAACCAAAGCCCACGTTTCACATAGATAGTGTATCTTGGTTTTTAATATTGAATATGTTACTTGAAATAATTACAATTTCAATAATTATTGTAGAATGATCAATATCTATTAACATTTGTTCCTAAAAAAGTTAAAACCGGTGATTACTAAAATATATACAGTTTGTCCCACTACGAAAAGCCGCGATAGATATATGGAAAGGTGTATACAAGGTGATTCTAAAACTGTGGTTACTTGCCAACGTCAGTAGGACCTACTTATTAAAAATATTTTCACGTTTCTGTTATTTTCGGTTGTACCGGGTCAATACCAACTTACTGTTAAACTTGCAATTAAACATTTTTGGTGCATTATAGGCATATGTGCGCTGAGTAAATGATTTGGTTCCAAATGGCACAAGATGGAGACCTCTGTTAACGATTAGATATGTATGGGTAGGAATAATAGCCATACGTTTTGAGAGATGATATTTTGTTAAAGTACAAAAATAATAAAGTTATCTTAGGTTCATTAGGGACATCAAAAAATCTCCTATTTTTATAAATATAGGAGAGATTTATCCTTGTCGGCTCATTATTAGAATTTAAAACAACTGCCAATAAAACTTTTATTGCCGGTAATTCCCGGCCAGTGTGAATATGCATCAATGGTTTGGTGTCCTAATTATGCTGTACATGTGTATGCTCTTGAAAATGTTCGACGTAAATTCTTAAAATATGTTAGTTTTAAAGCTGATGGTGAGTATCCCTCTGTCGGGTTCCCTCAATTTGAAATGCTTAATAGATTTGGCCTTAAAACTTTGGAAAATCGACGTAAAAAGGCTTATTTAATTTGTTTATATAAAGTAATGAATGAATAATGTCATTGACTGCAGTCCATCTGGAGAATGTTGAGCTTTCATGTTCCCAGAATTGAAGCTAGACAATTTAACATGTTTTATTTGCCACCTGCTAGGACAAATATTCTGCAACACTCACCACTTCATAATATGTGTGATTTTTGTAATGAAGTTATCTTGCCCGTAGATTTTATGGATTGCAATATGTCAACTCTGAAAAAAACTTGTTTTGTAATTGTTATTGTCTTTATCTAGATATTTAGATTGATTATTTTTTCATATTTATTTACATGTGTTATGTCTAAGTATTGTGTAATTTACTTCCTGTATGCTTTTTTTGTGTTTTCTTATTCTCTAACTGGGTCTTTGACCTGTTGAATAGTGTAAATAAAATAAAATATAATATAATATAATATAATATAATATAATATAATATAATATAATATAATATAATATAATATAATATAATATAATATAATATAATATAATATAATATAATATAATATAATATAATATAATATAATATAATATAAAATAATAAAATAAAATAAAATAAAATAAATTCCTTATAGCTTCCGAGAAAAAAATTATTGAAGTCTAGTAGTTTTAACCTTTATATCGTTGGACTACTATAGTCTCTAGCCAGGCGATATCAAATATCCGGTTACTTGTCATATTACCTTTTTTGTGATGCAAGTATTTACATTAATTTTTCAAATATCAAAAATGACTTTCGTCTATAACAACTCGCAGTTGATGGATATCGTTTTACTTTATGGTGAAGTGAAAATGCTTCAGTAAACATGTTCCAAATGCAGCTACTTTTACAACGGTGTGAAGTGAGTGCAAGTGTAGTGCAAACGCTGGCGTAACACGGGAAAATTGCAATCGAATCGTGGAAGAGATGGAGGTCCAGGGCGTCCACGGCGTATTGCAGTAGTATGACGTATCATACACGGTACTCAATTATATCCGTACCGTATACAACGTGTAAAAGTATTAATACTAAAGGATTGGACGTGGAGGACCGGTACCATGGCCGCCACGATCTCCTGACTTCAAATCATTTGGACTTATTTTTGTGGAGATATTTAAAAAATTAAGTACATTGCACCCAAATGCCAATAACTTACGAGACTTGCTGAATAGGTATTGTAAAATTTTATTTATTTTTTTTCTTGTAAATTTTTTTCAAATTTTTATCTGGTCGCCGATTATATGCCTTATCAGGTTTTACAGTGAAACAATTTCCAGTGCCGTGCGGAAGTGTTTTTTTTAAATAATTTTTGAACTGCTCTTTTTAATTTTATTTTTACAAAATTGTATTTGAATCCTCTGTATATACAAAAATATTTTTTAGATTTGCTCTGTATCACCCTGTATATCTGTACCAAGGGCTCATTCTCAGTGGCCATATTTGATTATGTTAGTAATCTTATTGTAGGATTTTTTCACATTTTTACATGTATATTGTGTATTCCAAAGTTCTAAATCCTAGAATTAAAAAATATTTGTGTTTCCTAAATATTTTAAAAAGCCAAGGATATTATGTTAGAAATAGTATAGTGTAAAACTATTTAAACCTTTTTCTCTCTTATAATTCTTGAAATTCCTGACATGCTGTATATGTGCTAACTAGTTTATAAATTTATTTATTTTATAGGATTTATGTAATATTGTTTAATAAAATATTATACTTCCCAATAACTTTATGGGCCTTAATTTCGATTAAGAAAAATATATCTACTATGTAGCTACTGACTACAGAAGCTAATAAATATGCTAATGATATAAATATAAATACCTGCCGTTGAATATTCTATCTATAATTAATTTTTTCGGCGTGCGTTTGGTTTTAACTGTAAATACATAATTTCATTAATTAACTCACTGGGAGGATTTTATTTGTTTTAGCTAATTAAAAAGACGGCAGGTATTCAAAAGAAAGTAAAGCAAACGCAGAAACGGCCGTAAAAGTTATAACAGTACTCGCTGTAAATTATTTTTTGATGCTTTAATGTACGTATGCCAAAGCGGATTTATGAAGTGTGTCAGAGTATTTTCAATTGTAATTTATAAATCCCATTATAAGAAAATAAATTTCATATTAAATTTTAGAGCCATAAAAATTGTGGCCGTTAAACGGAAACTCATTCATTAAGCCCCAGAATCCAAAGCACTGCGCCTCAGTTACTACGGACACAATTTTTTCAGATGACGATTTGCCCCTCTACCGCCAACCTTCATAGTTTCAACATTTTTGCTTTACAAAATACGAGACAACAAAATAATAAATAAAATATAGGCGAAAATTATAGTAATTTAGTTTCTACTCAATACTCAAAGTCAATACTTTGCATCATTTTATTTTTTTCTAGATTTGTTTCCATTGTTGTTCTTTATTGAGTTGTTAACATAACGAAAGAAAATCATAATTGAAACAGAATAATATTAGAAATCAAAATATTGTTCTCATTTCATTTTTATTTAATTCGAAAATATGAGTAGAAACTAAATTACTATACCCATCGTATGCTAAATCGCATCGCCTTTGTAATACTTGTATATCGATTCGCCTGAATTTCAATCTAGAATTCTGTAATGTGCTGTAGTGTAGCGACACCAATGTTAGTATTTGGAAACATCAAGCCATAAATGTCAAAATTTAACATTTGATATTGATACTATAATATTATCTTTTAATTTTGTTTGCAAAAATGTACGTATATTTTTCTACTATTTTAAAACATTAAAATATGTGGCACTGACACCATTCCAATAATTCAGACAAAACTTTTGTCTAAATATTTTACATTTTTTCATAAAACTGGGTACATACGTATTAATAATGGAATGCTATTTCTATTTCACCATAAAAACACAATACTTATTACTACAGGTTGTATCAATTTATATATTGATACGAAAATAGAAAAGTACACCTTATCAAATATTTGACATTTGCCATAATTTCTATAAAAACAATTGACGACTATGTCCAACTACGTCATTTGTGCTCTAGTGTACTGCCGCGCACGGTGAGTCACTGCAAACGGGCAATGGAACATGAGTAATATCTGATGATGACATGTATGAAAGGTTTAGGGCGCAAGGGCAAAATATGAGAAAATGTACCTGAGTAACATATATGTATTGCGCAATAAACTGCTAAACAAAAAATAGTGAAAACTCGCTGAAGGAAAGTGGTGTTTTAAAAATAAGCTTTCAACAGAAAAAAATTGGGTTGCTATATTTTACAAGATGACACTTTGCCTAGAATATACAGGGTGATTCATTAATAATGGGAGAGAGCTTAAGGGCATGTTGCTGACCTCAAAATAGAGCGATTAAGCTAAATATGCCTTATCCGAATGTTGCTCCTCGATCTACAGGGTGTTAAATTTGAAAAAATAAATCACATTTTCTTTATTATTTTTCGATCGCATCGTCCATATTTTATGAAATTTTGTATAGGGGGGTTGCTTGGGACTAGAAATTTGAATATGTTGATGATTTTGGTGTATCTGCTAGAGGGCGCCACCAACGATGGTTTGGATTCCTTTAAATCGCTACGACTTTTGTGCTACACTGTATCTCATTTTGGATTTGTTTCCATTGTTGTTCTTTATTGAGTTGTTAACATAACGAAAGAAAATCATAATTGAAACAGAATAATATTAGAAATCAAAATATTGTTCTCATTTCATTTTTATTTAATTCGAAAATATGAGTAGAAACTAAATTACTATACCCATCGTATGCTAAATCGCATCGCCTTTGTAATACTTGTATATCGATTCGCCTGAATTTCAATCTAGAATTCTGTAATGTGCTGTAGTGTAGCGACACCAATGTTAGTATTTGGAAACATCAAGCCATAAATGTCAAAATTTAACATTTGATATTGATACTATAATATTATCTTTTAATTTTGTTTGCAAAAATGTACGTATATTTTTCTACTATTTTAAAACATTAAAATATGTGGCACTGACACCATTCCAATAATTCAGACAAAACTTTTGTCTAAATATTTTACATTTTTTCATAAAACTGGGTACATACGTATTAATAATGGAATGCTATTTCTATTTCACCATAAAAACACAATACTTATTACTACAGGTTGTATCAATTTATATATTGATACGAAAATAGAAAAGTACACCTTATCAAATATTTGACATTTGCCATAATTTCTATAAAAACAATTGACGACTATGTCCAACTACGTCATTTGTGCTCTAGTGTACTGCCGCGCACGGTGAGTCACTGCAAACGGGCAATGGAACATGAGTAATATCTGATGATGACATGTATGAAAGGTTTAGGGCGCAAGGGCAAAATATGAGAAAATGTACCTGAGTAACATATATGTATTGCGCAATAAACTGCTAAACAAAAAATAGTGAAAACTCGCTGAAGGAAAGTGGTGTTTTAAAAATAAGCTTTCAACAGAAAAAAATTGGGTTGCTATATTTTACAAGATGACACTTTGCCTAGAATATACAGGGTGATTCATTAATAATGGGAGAGAGCTTAAGGGCATGTTGCTGACCTCAAAATAGAGCGATTAAGCTAAATATGCCTTATCCGAATGTTGCTCCTCGATCTACAGGGTGTTAAATTTGAAAAAATAAATCACATTTTCTTTATTATTTTTCGATCGCATCGTCCATATTTTATGAAATTTTGTATAGGGGGGTTGCTTGGGACTAGAAATTTGAATATGTTGATGATTTTGGTGTATCTGCTAGAGGGCGCCACCAACGATGGTTTGGATTCCTTTAAATCGCTACGACTTTTGTGCTACACTGTATCTCATTTTGGACTGCAACAATTTTCTTCCCTATCTTTTCTAATTAAAAAAGGTACACCTTATTGATGTCGCTAGAAGCAATGGTTTCTGAGAAAAACGCATCTAAATCTCATGATGCATGCAATTTATCTAAAAGTAAAGTCAAATTGTTGCGTAAATAATGGGCCATACTGTAACAGCATAATACTGTGACCAAAATAAGTTTATTTACTTTAGCTTATCCAAAAAAAATCCAATAATCCTCCAAAATCAATAATAACAAAGATACAGGGTGTCAAAATTGAAAAAATAAATCACATTTTCTTTCTTATCTTTCGATCGCTTGAAGCAAATTTCACGAAATTTCGCTTATTTTGATCACAGTATTATGCTGTTAAAGTATGGGCCATTATATATAAATTTTTATGTCGACGAATTCACTAAAGTACCACTAGAAGAAGCATTGAATATTGTCAAAAATAAATTAGGAAATGATAATAATTTGGCACAAAACGAACTTATTTTAACCCATAACATACATTCAATCAAATGATTAATATTTTCAACAAGTAAAATGTATTTTTTATATATTTTTTTAGGTATTAACAATATTGTGTGAAACTAACTACTCTTGAGGACTAAAGCCCAGCGTTGAGCCATCTACAATATCTATCCATATATTCTTTATAATTAGCTTTTCCAACATTTTTTACTGTATTACAAAGATATTTTAGGCTAATATTGTTAATACCTAAAAATATATAAAAAAGCGATTACATAAAGGGTAAACATTATTTAAGTAGGTATTTGTCATGTTTAATTTAAAATTTATTGACAAATTAAAGTCACTTTTGACATTGTCGATATTTAATTTCAAATAATTTTAATTTATTGGTATAATAATTTATATAATTATATATTTGACAACTTAAAGGAGGTCACCTGAAGAAGCAATCCTAAGAATGCAGAAATAGGTCAGATTTCATCTATTGTGGTTGAATTTTTGAGTTCCCACAGTTTCAAATGTGAACTTAGATATTTATAGTGTTTCTATTAAACCGGGTTAGTAAATTTAGCTAGATTATTTTTTTAGGTAATTATTGAATAGAGCTTTGTCTGTGGAATTGTTCATTAGCATACCTAGATGTTTGGTATCAGAGAGCATACATATGACTTAATTGATAGGAATTGTAGGAGATTTGATTTATATTAGCTTAAAATACCTTTCTAATACAGTAAAAAAAGTAAATAGTAATTGGAGTGGCTATCGGATCGTCATGGTTTTTTATAAATTATTTAAAAATACGGTCTTAATATTTGAAATAAAAAACGTACTATCTGCTGGAAATATGTAGAAAACATTTTTATAACTTCATCTCTTACGTTTGCTACAGACTATGCGTTATTCGCGAATAGTGTGTAGGGTCTTATTCGTTAAAAATCCATTCATAAAAACCCTACACACGATGTACGAAATCCTTACAAACCACGCATCGCGTTTAGTCCATTTGCGCATCCAAATAAAGATACCAACCCTAGGAGCAGACAAAAGGAGGCACATGAAACTCATCAAAGACATACTTCATTGATTATGTATGTGGGTGCGAGAGAGACAACCATCTGCACGTACGATATGAATTGTGTTCTTAATTTCCCATTATTTTGTTTGTAAACACGTCATTGGCGTACAGTGTGGTTTCTTCTTTTATCTTGTATCTCGTTAGTGTTATTCTTTTTGTATTTTTGTGGGTGCTATTGTTGGAACATGTCGTTTTATAAGGGACTATAAAATTAACCAGCATATAGCACGAAATAATTCTCCATATCCAGAATTCAATTTCATTTCAATTCACAATCAGCTATGCTCCTACTGCTGCGCCATTGCTAGAGGCACAAAACAAAATATGGCGCTGATCATGAATAATCCATTCGCGCAGATTTTAGCGCATTCCAGTCATCATAATATAAAATTACATTTCAGTGATCAGGCACAGTCTGTAGCGGGCATTACCACTTAAGAAATATATTCTTAGATATTATTGATAAAAGCACAACAATTAAATTCATTTTAAAAATAGAAACCTTTCCAATAATAAAGACAAAGTAATATTCGATATTTAAAATATAAAAATAAAGAAAATTGCATTATGTATATAATATATATGTTTTAAAATTAAAATTATATTTTATATATATTTTTTACCACAATTGTAACTTGCTTTGATCCATAAATTTTGAATGTCATAATATGCATGGCTACTTTATTAAATCATACAGTATTTTTATTTTAGTTAAGTACCTAGTATTAATTTTTACAGAAATAATCACAACCCTAAAGGCAACAATTATACCCATTAAGGAGATAAATGCAGCGATACAGATTTTACATAATCAAGATTGATTAATAAAGAGTGATTATTTCAAATGTCTTGGTAAAAGATATTGACCTTATACTCTAATCAATCAATGCCGCTAGTGCTTATGTGTTACCGTAGATATTACTTTATTTACAATTCTTGGAAATGCCACACCAGAATTCCGTGCCACTGATACTACCATAGTAATTAGTTTCAATCAATTTATGACTATTTCAATTATCTCATTGATATTTTTGAATACCTTTTCAATTTCCCCTTCAACTAGCGAATTCCGTCATTGCTTTAATAATACATTAATAGTGGAATATATCAATATAAGCTCTACAGAGCATTCTACAACTAAAACCATAACTTACAGGACAGGTATATTGATCCTCCTAATAATTTTAAAGAAGTTCTTAACCAATATATGCTGACACTAAAATCCTGGACTTGTTCTTTTAGTTTTCTGTAAAACAGACGAATGCTAAAAAGTCTTCTTCGTCAAAACTATTACAAACACTTTAAAGCTACTGTCACTTCTAAGCAATATGTAAGTGATATGGCTTGGTTGCTGTTACCTTTAATATCCACTTAAGCAAATTAGAGATTGAGGTGCTTCTGCTTAGTTTTCGTTCCAGACACCAAACCGCTCCACCAAAAATTACAAAACCATGAAGTAATTTTCAATGGTGAGGATTATGTACTTACAACTATACTAACAAATTAACGTTATTTTAGCTCCATGATGGTCCATTTAGTGATTATTACGTTAGCCACTTAATTGAAGATGCGGTACCAGTTTTTGTTACTATAATGCCGAAAATTATTCAGATGTATTGACAATATTAAATATTACTTGGAATTGCAAACCGATCTAGCATCAATTTGCCAAAGGTGTGAACTTAATTTCTGTCCACTGAGCATTAATAAATGTTTTACTATGCCATATACTAAAGAGACTGATTATAACTTTATTTATTACCCATATAAGTTATACAGTATTTCTAGCAGAATATGAGATTTTAGATATCTAGGAGTTGTGTTTGATTCCAAATTAACTTTTGTTCTCCACATTAATACCATTATTAAAAATACTTACAAATCTCTAGGTGTCATTATGCACAATTCAAGACAATTCTCGGTTTATATTATCAAACTGCTCTATATCTCACTTGTTTGCTCTAAACTAAAATATGCTAGTACAGTGTGGAGTCCAGATTATGATGTTCATATAAACAATATTAAAAAATGTTCTTCGATTTGCACCGTAGTATGTTCAAATTATCATCGTTATCAGTATCTTTTGACATTTTTATACTAATGTAGGTACGTAACATTAAAAGATGCATACTCGACGTGAATTGAGTTATTTATGTCTGGGGTATGAAATGTATAAGAATGGAAGGAAATTAACGAAGGAACTAGTGATTGAGACCAAGAAACAGCAGTGGAAACAGTTTGAAGAAAAAATAGAAGAAGATAGCAAAAACCAAAAACTATTTTATGGCGCATTAAAATCAGTGAGAAGAGAAAAAATATATAATATAAATAATATTAAAAACAAAAAAGGGGAGATATTAATTGATGACTGAGAAATAATGAACAGATGAAAAGAATACTTTAAAGAACTGTTAGGAACGGAGGATGAAATGGAAGACAATAGATACGAGGAACAAGATGAAATTAATGAAGGAATTAACCTACAAAAAGTAATAAATAATTACAAGGTTTTGATAAAATATCAGTGGAAATGATAAAAAATATGGGGGAACAAGGAACAGAAATATTGCTAAGTTTATAAGAAAGTATGGAAAATAGAACAAATTCATAAAGATCGGTAAGCAGTATTAATAGTGCCTATATACAAGAAGGGGGACAAAAAACGCAAGAATTATAGAGGATAACTCTGTTGTGTGTAGCAATAAAATTTTTTGAAAAATTAGCTAGATAAAAGATTAAGAGATGCAGTAGACAGATCAATCACAAAGCGGTTTTAGGAAAGTACGAAGTGCACAAGACCATATATTTACAGTAAAACAGTTAATAGAGAAGTGTGAACTGCAAGGAAAGACAATTTACATGGGGTCTATTGATTTAGAGAAAGCTTTCGACAAGATACCTAGAAATATACTATGGAATATATTGAAAAATTGTGGAGTTGATAACAAAATAATAAGACTTATAAAATATACTTACACTAAACTATAAAAAATAGCAATATGGTCATAAGCAATAACAAAATATCCAAGGCGTTCTTAACAAAGAATGGCATTCGTCAAGGAAGAGGATTAAGCCCAACACTATTTATTGTTTTCATGGATGAAATAATAAAGAAATGTTGAGATCTAAGCAAGAAAATATATATAGAAAGATGCAACGAGTAGGAATATCAGGAGGATTTGCAGATGACATAATGATAATAGCAGAGAGCAAAGAAGATCTACAAAAAAAATTGGATATATGGAATAAAGTACTGAGTCATGGATACTAACAAAGGCACAGAAAAGTAAAATCCAAGCTACAAAAATGAAGTACCTAAGAAGAGCTAGAAAGATCACAAAAATGAACAGAGTTAGAAACATAAATCAACATTAAAATACGTGGAAAAAAGACAATTAAGTTGGTGGAGACATTTGCATCTGACATTGCATTTGCATTTGCATGACGGATACGGGAGGCTAAAATAGATAAGAGAAGAAAACGAGGAAGACTAAGGCAAACATGGAATGTAATCACTGGAACAATATTAAAGGGGAAAGAAAAGACATGGATAGAGGCAAAAAAGATGGCAAGCAATAGGAAGGAATGTGCAAAATTTGTACATAGAAAATAATAGTAGAATAGAATTCTGTCTTGGGCATATTATGGATACTGTCTACAATATAGTTAGAGGTGTCAAAATATTGAACGTTGTTTTTGATGTCATCGTATAACGGAGACTGCTACATAAGACTCACGGTTAATCTACCTACGGAATATCCACAGCATAATTTACTTCATACATTTTCCATTTCTTCTCTCACTGCTAGATGTAAGTATTTTTCACAGGTTTTTCTTTATAAAATTATGCAAATAAAAAAATTCTCCTATGCATTTTATGTGTAGGAGCATAAATACTTTTAATTGTAGCCTTAATGATCTTAAATCACATTTTAAATAATTTAAATAGTCATTAGATGATTTTTGTTTGTTTTATTATTGTTCTTTAACATAGACTTAGTAATTTTTATATTCTGCACCCTCCTGTTCTGTAGATGAAAAACTTGTAGAACAGTGTATATCAAATAAATAAAATAGGTAGATCGTTGTGTTTGTCATGGAGGTTCGATGGATAATCCAAGCCTACTTCTAAAACATAACATGGTAGAACAATTTTTCAATTTCATGCTCTCCATCCATCTGAAATTTACAGTAAAAAGGTAGTCTTTCATGGATGCTCCATTCAAGTTCATAGCATCCAGATATATAATATTGTCACAGAATTTGCCCCGCTCGCACCCAATTCGGTGACTGTGGTATCGCGAAGCGCTAGATTGCCCCGGTCGCCCCTACGAGATTCTGGTAAACAAACAAAATAATGCTGTGTATCGAAGCGCGACTGGAATATTGAGAATCTACGAAAATCGTTCGAGAAATGGATCTACTCGTAGAGCTGCTAGAAAATACTTGGAATATTCGTTTGGTCTATAAAAGAAGAATAAACGGCCGAGTCAGTCAGTTTTGAATTGGAGTGTTTAGTTGGAAATTTCCTGGAGTTTCAAAGTGAAATAGTGTTTAGTTGAGTTGTAAGCATTCAATAGTGTACAGAGTGTTTCATTAATTACAGTAAAAATTAACTGTTTTTTCTCTGGTAACAGAAAAAGTCGGGTTAGGAAACCCGTATCAATATATTTCTGTATTTTAAAATATCTTATATGTTTTAACTTAGGTTTTGATTGCAATACAGGATTAATTATTTCGTTAAGTTGATTCTATTTTGCTTCGAAAATGATAACGGATATATATATATATATATATGTCTGGATAGCTGTTAGTATGTATAAAATATGTAATATTTTTCTGTTTATTTGAGTGTAATTCTTTTGATTAAATCATCTTTACTTTTTTCTTTCATATTAAAATTATTCTTTATCTATAAAACGCCAGCTTTCACAAACCTCACTATTTTTTGACATGCTGTGTATGCCTTTTCATTCTTATAACTTACATAATTCTGAATTGTGTTACTTATCTGAATGTCATAATGTTACGCAGAGTGTTTCTTAAGTAGAGATCAAAAATCCAAAGGCATATTATGGGCCAAAAATAATTGTTTTCGATTATATAAATGTGGGGTCGTAGGACAGCCACTGTCCAGCTACAGCTTGTCAGAAATTAAAAAAAAAATCAGTTTTTAATTTCTAAACCGCTTGAGATAATTTAACCTAATTCGATGTGCATATTTAGTATGACAATAGGTATAACGTAACATATTATGAGAAATATAGAATAGAATATATATGACTATATAATATTACAAGTAAGTAGGTGATCATATGTGCCATTGTATTATCTTCACTATTTATTTTTTGCAGTTTTTTGTATTGAACATCTTATGCACTAGCTGTTGAAAGTATTTGATACTAACATATTTTAGGATACCTTAACTAGTTACAATATATATTATTATGATTTGTAATTTGTGTATTTGTTTGTGATGATATGTGTGATATGATTTTGTGATGTATATAAAAATGTTTTATTTTATTTTGTTTTGTTTTATTTAATTTTTTATTAGTGTAGATTGTATTTATGTTATATGTGAAGTGTATAAGTGAATAAATATAATGTTTTTGTTTTATAAATTCATGAATTTATTTTGCTAATAATTTTTTTACCTGTACTTTGCTAATACCCTGGCTATATTTTTCCTCTTTTCTCAGGAGTGGAGAGTAGAGCAGAGTATCTAATACCTTTTTTATTTTTAAATGTTCAAATATCTTTAACCACCCAGTACATACAAAGAAACAATTATTTTTAAAAGATAGTACATTAACTTTTATTAAAAAACAGCAAAATGATAATTTCTCAATTAAATTAGAAAGCATTCAACCTAATGGATATTAAAGAATATTTTTACAGTTTAACTTTTAACAAGTTTGATTTTTCTTAGATGTCTCGTGTGTTTTTCTTGTGTTTAAAATTATATGAATCTTTTTTACTGCTCTTATGCAACTAGAAATACACACGAGTGCAATGGAACTTGTCTAATTCTATTTAGATGTAAGTTCTGGATTTTGACGTCTTTAACTTCTATTTGTGCCTTACAACATTTAATGACTGGAATTTATTAGTATAAGCTTATTAAGTGATTGAAATCTAATAGAAAGTAAGTAATTAACTGTTGTATATTGTTATTAATCATTTAGAAGTTACTTTTTGTTATTTGTGTTCGATCTAGCTAGATAACCTTGTATACGTATACGTTATTTCTTACTTTTTTGTAGATGATTTTTCTATTGTTGTTGGCTGGAATTTCTCCTCTCTGGATGATGTTGTATTCTCTGGATGCTTTTGATCCTCCGGCCTGAATATCCTGTTGAATTCTGGACTTCTATTCTTGTTGAGATCTTCATGTGTATTTTGAGGTTAATTCCATCTAAAGATGGATTTCTTCGACCTTTTGCAAAACACCCAGGTCAGGTCTGGTCTGGTTATGGAGATGATTTCCAATAAATTCCTGAATGTGATATTGATCGATGTTGTCTTGAGTTACTTTAAGTTTTTAATTATACTGTGAAACTGGTAAGTAAGTTTTTAAATTTTAATTAAATTTTAACTATAAAAATACGAAATATTCGGCTCTACCAAATTCACACCTCTTCTCGCTTCACAGTTTTCCCCGTAACTAATCAACAAATTATTGTTTCTAGGTAATTTTACCTTCTAGATTATTAGTAGTTTTGTTAGGGTCAATACACATTTAACTAACTAACTAACATTTAAATTTTTAATTATTCTTGTCGAAGCACTATTCACACTATTTGTCTTTTGTATTCTTATAACTATATTTTACAACTACATAACAATTTTTACTAATTTTATTCTTAAATATTCTTTAATTTGTCTTTTTTAGAGTCCTGTCAGAGATGTTGAAATTTCCTTGAATAGCCATCTTTACATTTGACATTTCTAATTGTCATTATGTTTTAAAATTGGAATTTTCATTTTATCTAGCTAATATTTTATTTGAATGATGTTTTAGTCTTGCGATATGCATATATGCTAAATCTTTGTTTTTTAAGCTTTGTTTTGATATGTCATTGTCTGGTTTTTGAATTCTTTTTTTTATGTACTGTATGTTTTTGTATCGTCATGTCCAAATTTGATAGATAAAAATTTAAATTGAATTAAATAATATTTGTAAAATTTTGTTATTTTAATATATTAATAGGCTTCTTTCGATATGTTTATTAATAATTTCAACAATAATAATTTATCTATATTTTACATCAATAACAGTAACATTTAAATAATAATTCTCTATTTTTGTTGCTTAAAATGAATTTCATAGTATTTAATTCTTATGCAATTTCTGTTTTATCACAATATATATCAAATATGGCTTAATTTGAGAAGAAACGAAAAGTGAAGACAATATAAAATGATGATCTATTTTATTTGTAATATAAAGGTGATATAATTTTTTGAATAATTTAGTACAAAAATAAAACGTTTATTTATACCATTGCCATATTTAAAATAACTGAATTAGTTTAGTTGTGATGAATCATAGATATCTTCTACGTTTGTACTGAAACCCTTGGTGGAAATATATATAACCTTTGTTCTGGTTACGAGCATATTTTCTAGAAGTAATAATGTCCCATAAAAGGCTTGTACCTTTTGTTATATTTTCACATAAAATAAAACAATGCGAGGCGAAATTTAAAGGTTTACGACTTGACCCGCCAAAAGTTACAACCCATTATAGGAAAAAACTCGACTTTTTTCATTAACTGGTGTCCCACTTCCTGTTTAACGATAAGCAATTAAATGCTCAAATGAACTTAAATAGGTTAACCGGAATATTTCAGTGTAAATTATAGTCTATTGTTTTCAGGACTGACTAAGTTGGATTATTTATCATTTCACAGAAACGTTGCCTACCTGTTTATTAAATATATGCATTTATTATTAGAATAATTTATTCATTGTGATGTGTGCGTATGTGTAATCTCAGTTAATTGTTATTAACTTAGAATGCAGTTTATTTTTAGCTCTATTCCATTAGGTTCAGTAAGACAATTGTGGATTTAAATACAATTGTATTTGATTATACATCACCAACTTAATTTCGTTCTTGCAAACGATTGGTAGTCTAATACACATATACGTAGTAACAAAATACAGGAAATTTGTATAATTTAAATAATTTTCCACAAAAAACATATTGTGTTACATTCTTGTAAATGTTTTGATTACTGACAATTGGAAACCCTTAATAATTATTTGTAAATGATATTAGCGGTGGATTGCAATAAAGTTATTGCTACATCAGTTGCTAATACGGTGTCCGAAACCTGGGAAAAAGTAGGTAGGTAAGAGACTATTTTACCAACAAAAGTGCCTATGACATTTGTCTGAAAACTCAATAGGTTTAGCTGTATAATATCAAAGTATTTTTTAAAGTATTTTGTCATAACTTTTCTGTGTGACTTTTTTAAAATTTGTTATACCGGATGGCCCGCTTAACTTGAGAAAGTTATATATTTTCAAAACGGCGCGTTCTATGAAGAAATGTGTCAAATAGGAGTTAGTCAGTGTTGGAGGGTAAATAAAATGGCGTTGCAGTTTTTTGACCTTGACTATGTTTTCAAGGTCATAGCGAGATTGACTTTGGGTTTTTAAATGGGAAGCTATACTTTTTTCCACTAAACTTATTAAGGAGTAAAAAACTAGTAACTTTTATACGAAACATTTTTGTATAACTTTATTTACAACTTTATAATAAATGAAAATGCCAACTAACTAATCATTTGATGTATTTGAGCAAATAGGCACCAGATTTTACACAAAGAAAATAAGTTCCTAATAAATGTTCAAAATGATCCACCAATTTCAATACACTTGTCAATTCGCTTCACATAAGATTTAAAAGAAATTCCCTGTCAAGATCTCTGCAAGTATTTCTAATCCATTCTTTCATGTTTCAACCTACTTAATCGTATTGTTTTTAAGTTAGTCAAGATCAAAAAACTTCAACGCCATTTTACTTGCGACACTGACTAACTTCTATTCAACACATTTTTTCATAGAATGCGCTGTTTTCGAAATATATAGCTTTCTCAAGTTAAAGGGACCACCCGATACTATGCGTAACAACATGTACAATGACAGCAACATAAAGGTTTCCAACCTTACATGTGGGATAATACCATAGACCTTATAAATCATGGACCGGCCCTAGAAAGAGAGATCCGCTGTCCTGATGTGTACAAGAGGGATGAAGCTAGTCCGGGCAAAAACAGATGTTCTATGACAGAAAAATATATAAACATAACCTGACAAAACCTTTCCTGTTAATATTGTTAATGATTTGTGTGCCTTTTGTGATTTAGTTGTGTTTAGTGTGTTTATTAGCAATAGTTTTTAAAGACTCATAAACTATGGTGGAGTCGGTCTGTCACCGTATAATGTCATACGTCTGTCATTTATGGTTTTTGTTTTTTTTCGGCCAATGATCTGTGGGTTTTTGCCCGGACTAGCTCTATCTCTGTTGCACACATCTGAGCATCAACGATTTGTATAGGCAGAAAACGGTTTTGGGCGCGTCCATGATTTATAAGGTCTATGGGTAATACCAAGATAGATGGACTCCTTTTTTAAAATAGACGATACTTGATAACGTTGGATTAAAAATGAATAGAAAAGTTCATTTTAATATTGTTAATATTAAATATTATCATATTTGTATAAATAAAATAAACACTGTATTACTTTAAAAAAAAAAATAATATAAAAATTTTAGCGTCACTTGTCATTGCGGGTTAGTTAGATGAGCGTCTCGGGAGAGATGAACCATTAGGATTAGTTGGATCATCCATATCAATAAAACAAAATTCTATATTTCGAAAACATCACGCTTATTTGTAGTTATAGTTCTCACTACGTCCATCACACTCATTTTCAATCCATGATTGAAGACCATCACTTTCATCTTGAAAAGATATTTCCTTACTATTATCAGATTTTGTCGTATTGGTAATAGTTTGCTTACGAAATTTCTTCATAGTTTGAACTCCTTTCTTCTGTTTCCCTTTTTTCTTTCTTTTAACACTTTTCTGTTTTTTATTTTTCTTCTCTCAGCGCCTTCTGATTCTCGTACCATCAAATCAGGATACCTTAACATAAAAAATTAAAGCCATCGGTCGTATTCAACTTTGTTAGATCGATTTTAAAGTTAGTTGTTCTGCAGAGGTATCTAACAGAAACAGAACGCATCGTCTACTTGATATTGAAAATCTAAATGATTAAACTTCTTCAATAAGATCATTTACTACAAAAACAAATGAAGAAAGAAATTGCAAAGTGCCTAAATCCAAAATGTTTCAGTTTCCTTCTGCTTCTTCTTAGCAATAGATTGTCGGACCTATTACAGATTTTTTATGCAACTAATATAACAGGATTGTAAAGTGCCTAAATCCAAAATGCTTCAGTTTCCTTCGGCTTCTTCTTAGCAATAGATTGTCGGACCTATTACAGATTTTTTATGCAACTAATATTAGGGTTATGTTTTTCTACGGAAAACTACTTTTACTAATATTCTTTATAACCAATTGTTATAAAGAATATTAGGTATACATGAAGATTCCCAAAAGGTGACTAAAAATGAAACCTCGTATTCTTTGGCAAATTTTAAGGTCTTTTTTACAAAGCTTTTGTTTGTGGAATTGTTCATTAGCATACCCAGATGTTTGGTATCAGAGAGCATACATATGACTTCATTGATAGGAATTGTACGAGATTTGATTTATATTAGCTTAAAATACCATTCCAATACAGCAAAAATTGTTACGAAAGCTAATAATAAAGAATATATGGGTAGATATTGTGGGTGTAATTCAACACTGGTCGGGGCTTTAGTCCGCAGAGTAGTTAGTTTCACACAATATTGTTAATACCTAAAAATATATAAAAAAAACACACATATTTTGTACAATAGCTGCTCCATCTTCAACTTTTCTCGGTGCAACTTTCTCCCAAAACGTTTTCTTATGTAAGCGTTACTACACTTTTTAACTGAAAACTGTTGTACGAAATAATGAGTCTAAATGTGATCTCAACTAGAATAAAATGCACTAATTGCATGAAATCATCATAACTGTTTTTATTATAAAATATAGTCACGTAAACGAAACTCAAACATTCTTCGTATTAATTTGCGAAATGTCCAGTTCAAACGGTACTTAGATACAATTTAATTTGGGCAGAGATCACGACTTGGCTTTTTGCAGTTCCTTATTGCTGAAAGTCGTATTAAATAATAGAGGCGCACGTACCAAATTAAACACGAAATACACATAATGCCAAGACGTACCACTAAAAAGGTCATTAATTCGAGCAAGCACCGCGACGACGCAAGGTGCAGCACTTGCAGTGCTTCCGATTTGCTGCAGCTTGTCTTCGTCACTGCGATTATTCGACCGATACTTCCTTCCGTCCTACAAAGTATGGGCACAACAAATAGGGTGGTTTCCTAGTTTCTCTTATAGACAAAATTATTTAAATGTTTAAATGTGTATTTCCTTATTTTTTAACATTCGATCAATCTATGTAAGAAAATAGGTACAATATATTTCCCTTCATTATTGCATCAGATGACGCAATCTTTCCAGAATCTATAAAGCAAATTTATAATCGATTAAATTCATTGTATTGTAATTTAGCTAATAAGCGTAGCCCATTGCTGATACCACAACATTATGGCAGAATAGAAAATATTGCTGAGAATAATTAGATAATTATGTACTAATAAATCCACCCAAGTGGTGCCTATAATACTGAAATTAAATAATTGACAAAGATTTATGTATACAGGGTTATTGAGAACTATCTAAAAAAAATAGGAATGTACAGGGGACTTTTACAAATATAATTTTGTAAAGAGCAATTCAAAATGAGTTCAAAATTATTTAAAAATATACTTCTGCACGACACTGGAAACTGGTCCACTGAAAAAAAAATTGAAAGAAATTCCCAAGGAAAGAAATCAATATTATTTTATAATATCTATTTTATACAGCTAATTCAACTGCTTTTGCCGCTGTTGTTATTAATTATTAATATAATTAATTTATGGTTTTAATTAATAAATTAGTATTATATACCTGATGTTACAACAACAAAATTTTGTATATTTTTAGGTATTAATAATATTGTGCGAAACTAACTACTCAGTGGACAAAAGTCCCAACCTGCGTTGAATTATACCCACAATATCTACCCATATATTCCTTATTATTAGCTTTTGTAACATTTTTTTACTGTTTTAGAAAGGTATTTTAAGCTAACATAAATCAAATCTCCTACAATTCCTATCAATGAAGTCATATGTATGTTCTCTGATACCAAACATCTAGGTATGCTAATGAACAATTCCACAGACAAAGCTCTATTCAATAATTATCTAAAGAAAATAATCTAATTTACTCACTCTATAAATATCTAACTTTTTGGCAGTTGGAACACGACAAAATCAACCACAATAGATGAGATCTGACCTATTTCTGCATTTTTAGGATTGCTTCTTCAGGTGGTAGGTATGCTAATGAACAATTCCACAGAAGAAAAAATTATGTACCTGCCTTGTCTGAGAAAATTGTTAGAATGTTTAAAAAATACGATATAAATATTGCACATAAACCATATACGACAACAAAAAAATTCTTTACTAAATTTAAACCGGTTATTCCAAAAAAAATCTTGTCAAATGTTGTCTATAAAATAAACTGTAATGACTGTAATGGAACGTATATTGGTCAAATAAAACAATATTTGCATAAACGTATTTATAATCATAAATATAATATTTCTACTAAAAACACAAATTCTTTGCTAAACATGCAATTGAAAGTAACCATAATTTTGAATTTGAAAACATTGAAATTCTCAATAATGAAAATAACTTGCAAAAACGTTCTATTCTTGAAATGATTCAGATTAAAAGAAATACTAATTCTATTAACAATAACACTGATATTAATGGGTTGTCACATGTATATTTTGACTTGATTAACAATTGATTCTTTGCAGATTTTTACACTACCTGTATATTACTCTTTTAAGAAACTTTTAAATTTACTGGTATGTTTTTTACTTTTTCACCGGCATTTTATATTTTTTCTGTCTAAAAAATAGAAATTTTTTCTGACATTCCTAAATATGAGCTCGTCTTTCATTGTTAATTTCGCATTAAAATATTTTATATTTCATTTCGCACCGCAAGACAAACTATAATTAAAATTTATATGTTTTTGAGTAAATCTAAAATAATTTTTTGGAAAAATTATTATGAAAATTAAAATTCTTATTACGATGTTAGGTATGTTTAAACTAAATGTTGTTTATTGTTTACTTTTTTAGCATAAGAATATTTGTATTTTCTGAAGATGGGTATTATATAATAAACCCGAAACGTACGTAAAAATTAAAGTTTTTGTTGTTTCTTTGTTCAAATGACCTACCGTCCCAGGATGTTGAATCTATAAATGAATATAGGTAGAGATCATGACGTGTACATTCTGTACCACGTTGTCCAAATTTAAATTTATTGGATTATTTTTATCAAGAAACTACTGTGGCAACATATTTATTATGAAACCGTCTTAGAAACTATAACAAAGTTATATAAGGCGTTTCTAAGATGAGTTTTTAAACATCAATGCAATATCTACATACCTTTTAAAAGATAAATACACATAATAAATATTAGCGATGTTACACGGTGAATTGTTGATTATTTATTGCCTAGGTCAATAGTGTGAAATAACACACAAGAATATAATGTTACAACTGTAATAGAAAATTACACATATTACTTATGTACACATTTTACACCGTTGTGTATTTTTAGAAGAAATCATGTAATTTTACATGAAAGATGTAAATGCGCGGTATTCACATGTAGATTCTTGTAATACAGTATGAATTTTTTACATTATTATGTATGATGTGAACAACGTGTAAATTTATAATCGTTTTTATCGGTGCATGGCCAAAATAAATCTGCATACTTTTGCTGACAAAAATATTTAAATAGATGTTCAGCTCCAATCTCTAAACATTTACTTTAAAAAAATTTCAAATCTATCAGAATTACCTAGGAAATCTTGTAGGTTTCCACATAAGTATAGTAGATTATCATAATTTGAATTTAAAATATTTCCGTCCATATTGTTCTGATTATTATGTGACCTCTTGTCCACTTTATGAAATCCGTTAAATATTAATGTTTGTATATTCGTATTCTAACATTTTTTGTGTGTTAATAATTCCACCTGTCCCGCGCATATCCTGTGTAAACAATGTGTATAATTGAATAGTAACTATTCTTATTCACCTGTTTCCTAGTAGTTTTGTTTTAAATTACCAAACAAAGGGGAATACTAGAAAAAATGTCATGCTTTATTTGACTTGCATGTAATTGTTAGGTTCCAAATAAATTTGGTGTCAACATGTAATAGACCAGCAATATTACGCTGAAAATAAAAAAATATTCTAAAATGTATTTTATGTGCCTATAGTGTACATTCATTTATACAGTGTGTCCACGGGTGGACCTAACTATACCTGGAACTTTTTTATATCATATTTCTTCAAAAAAAGACATTCTTTCAAAAAGTGTTATTTGTAACTGTGAAAATAGCATTGAAATATACAGGGTGTTAAAAAAATAAGAAAATATAAAATTATGTCAAGAGTAAAGAGCCACTTTTTTAAGAAAAAATTGAAAATATTATAGAGAAATGTTATTTTTAATGAAAATATAACCTCATATGAACTTTGAAGATTGTATATGACGAAATTTATTTTTCATATACTATTTTACTCACATTGAACACATATTGTGATGGTAATGGGAATACAGAACACTAACCCCTAAGTGAAACTACTTAACTAACTAATAACTAAAGTTACATTACCCTCCAACCCTACACATTTTTCTAACCTTTTCCTAAATTCTTCCTAAACTAAACTTATTTGAAAGAAAAAAAATGAAAGAATAAATAGGCCACATAAACCAAAATACAATTCATTTAGTTTATGAAGAATTTCTATATCTATAACATTTTTAATTTGTTTTTAAAAAGGTGGCACTTTACTACATTACGTTTTCTGGCGAGTGAAATTCCAATTTTTCTAACACTACGTATTTTTCAACGCCATTTTCACAGTAACTACATTTAAAAATAAGCAAAACTTTTTTGAAGGTTAAGATAATTTTAGAAAATCAAGATTAAAGCATATATTTCATCAAATTTGACATAGATACGTTTTTGGTGTTGCCAGAATTGCTGGTATTATCACTTTGCACAAAGTAGAGGGCGCTAGTTGATAGCATTTCCGTTGACATTTTATTCTGTAACTTTTTGGGTTTTCCCATTCTAAATTTCGTGCTATTCTATGCAGAACTGAATTTTGCATAAAACAGGTAATCTTAATTAATTTAGCATCTAGTGTCTCGCACTTTTATGAAAACAGCCACATGAGCATTTTATTGCTACAATTTATTTGTTCAGTTTTCACTCTGTAATTTATCAACGGAAAATAATAAAGTATGTGGTTTTTTAATGAACTACAAATACAATATTACGTGGACATTCATTTAAAGAAATGAATTGTACACTTTTCCAAAATTTCAAAAAGCAGCGTCAACATATAATAATATTTTTAGTCTATTAAAAGACCGCAAATTTTTATCATTATCCGTTGAGAAGTTACTGAGCAAAATTTTTGATAAAGCGATCACCATTAAGCTTTAATGGGCGTAACGCCGATGATAGGTATAAGTTTCCACAAGTCCAAATTATTATATTTTTAAGGAATTTATGGTCTAGTGTTACATAAAAAAGGTATGGCAATCTTTTTCACCCCACCAATGTTAATATTAGCTTAGTGCACGCATAATAAGTGTATTCTTAATATTTTGGCTTTAATTATTTCCATGTGGCCTGTGCCCTATTAATTGTATAACGCTCGGTATAATATACAATAGAAACATGATAAAGTATGTGAGGACTATTTCCTCACATACTGTCTATAAATAAATGAAACTGGTAAGCCTAATGGCTGATTTACACAATGACAGTCGATGTGCCAATTGCTGTTGGTAGTCACTGAATGTCAGCGATTGGCACCGTGTAAAGGCTTCTTGTTAGTTACTGGAGAAGCCAGTGTGCCACTGGCACGCCAGTAACTGACAGTAACTGGAATTTCAGTCACCGCGTGGCAATGACATTCCAGTTAACTTATTTCAGCCTTTAAATGTGGCACCACTGCAATAAATAAATTGTTTATTACATCTTACTTAGATGTTTTTTATTCACATTTGTTACCTTTTGCTTACCAAAGTTACTACATTCTTCAGTTTTATGAACATTAAGTTTTTGAAAACTAAAATTAAAAGACTGAATGGCATTGAATTCCACTTCAGATTTTATCGGTGGAGGCTACCCCCGCTTGGGGGGCATAAATTTGAATAAATTGAGAAATTAATGCGTTCATCAAATATGTTCAATAGAAAAGTTGATGTTTTTTTTTTAGTTTTGCATGTCGAAGAAAACTTGGGTGGCAAGTTCTCGGTGGCCCACAATGTATACACAAGTTTAATAATTTTTGTTTGTTAGTCACTCCATAATTATATATCTACATGTCTACATAAAAATTATAAAGGAAATGTAAAAAAGCTTAATGGTATATGGATGATTATTCAGGTGAATTTCACGCATGAAATCTACACACGTGCCTACCTCACCTGCTGAAAAATTAATGGTGCACTACTATTCCAAGCACATATTGTTATAATAGTAGACCTATATTTCTTTGCATAGTACTGAAGACACAAGTGGCAAGTCAGCCAAGCAAAACGCAGGATATTGGTCACTTTAAATTTTTGCAGCTTACCTACGTAATAACATTTGTAATATAAATGTTATTATTACCTAAGTATTTATTGTATTTAAAATAATTTTAGTATTAATCGATGAAACATGAAAAAAAAGGTATATGAACCTTATGTTAAAATATTTCGTGTGTTTTACTTTACTTATAAAAAAAATTATTTCTATCTACAAATATATTGAGAGGGAAAGAAAATGGGAAAGTGAAATTATATAAAAGGTGGTCTGATTTGTAGAGAAGAGGTATATTATTAAAAATAAATTTCACAGAATAGATAGATTAACCAGTAACGAGACAAGGATTCAACTAATAAAATTAAATAAAGATATAAAACGAAATAAGTTCACTGAGGACAATATAAAGTTTAATAAGTAGTTATAAATTTAAATGAGGAAATATTAATTAAATAAAAAAATATATATAAAAAAATTTTGTGACTGATGTAAAACAAATATACAAATTAAACAGAATAGGAAAATATAGCACGTGTGAGAGAAAAATATTTGGGTTACATAGCAACTTAACATACATCTAACTCCAGTCAACAAATAATATTCAAGAACCAAATTATATTGAGATAAAAAAGAGTTAGAACGATTTAATAAATATTTTTAAGAAGGCAAATATAATAAATAATCAACAATAATGAAAACGTTGAAATCTTACGTAATTTTGGATAAGGAAACCTAACTTTAAAAAAAGTTACATAAAAATGTCTGCAGATGTGCTAGCAACTAACGACCTCTACTTTATACCGAAAAACTGATAACACCAGCGCGTTCAGCATCAAAAACGTACTTGTGCCAAATTTCGATGTGGTTTAAAAAAATTACATCCAAAATTTGATTTTCTAAAATTATCTTACCCTGTATCTCATAAATAAGTTGCCCTAGGACATACGTTTATTAAGAAAACTCAGCTCTAGCAATATTGCCATGTCTTTTTGGAACGCCTTGTATGAAAGTAGAATATTATGGGTGTAATTTAATTTGAAAGAAATAGGTCAGATCTCATCTGATTGCGTGTTAAAATAGGTTCAAACGTGAATTTGAGTTTTGAAAATCATTTAATAATTTCATTATGCCAAGTATGTTGTTTTTCCTTAGGTTTAACTAATTCATTTTTTCTCTTTGATACTTATTGAATGTTGCCTTGTCTATAGAGCTTTTTTACTACTTTGACTTGATTTACTAGAATTAGCTTAAATAAGCTTACAGTAAGTGAAACTTTTTATGTCACATTTCGTGATAAAAATAATTTTCCCTAGATCTATCCTAAATCTATGGCCCATCTACTACATAGATTATAACACATCTTTAGGATAATGTGAACACCAAACACAACTTCATACTCTTTGGATAAAGTCTAAATTCTGTACACATTTTGTCGAATCTACAGTTACTAACTAGATCAGGGCCGGATTTACTCCAAAGCAAAGACATTGCCTTGGAGCACCCACGAAAATGGGGTTCCCGCCAAATTACCTTGCCACATTTTTTCCTATGTGAACATTGATCCGATTCGTTTTTGTTTAGAAATTACAAGCATTTTAGAAAATAAAAGTTCATATTTCAATCAAAGTAGCAATTTATTATATTTTTATTAAAATATTTAAGAAACTGCAACTGAGATGTCTGAATTCTTGTCAGGAGTATATGGTTATTATTTATCCGTCCCTAGTAAAATAGACTTCAGCAGACCGCATGGCAAGCGAAATTAATGTACATTTTGTTGAAGTAACTAGCGACAAAATTCTAATCGCTGAGGAGCATCTCCAGCATGTAACGTTTGTATATTTTGGCAATGAAACGGATGTCAAATTCTTCTGTTTAATACACGCCGTACAAAATTCGACGATAAATGAAAATTACTTGCTACACGCCGAACACTAATTAAAGAGTTATTAATAGGTCCCTTCAAGCAAGGAATCCGGAGCAGGCTGATGTCTATTTGGGTACCTTCGGTGGTATTCTCGGGCTACTTCTTTGGCGTTCTCATTGGAATACCCACACATAAAGACAATATCTGATTACATTTTGGCACTTTAACGCTAAGAGTCAAATGAATAAACAAGATGACACCAATAATAATAATTATTATAGCAACCATCATTTTTATTTATCAGGCCACTTTGTTAGAAATATGAAATTATATTTTCTAAAATGCTTGGAACAAAACTAAATCGGATCTATGTTCTTATAAAGTTTGTCATAGAGCTTGTAAACACTATCTAGATGCGAATACATTTGTTGCACTGCTAAAATCTTATATGGTGACCAAAGAAACCAAGTACGTGGGCATAATCCTCATTTTGATGACGAAAGAGGCAAAGAATTTATTTTGGTTGCTGCTGACAAATTCAAGGTAGAGAGTTTTATACCAGTTATTGATAATTTAATTACTTGTTTGGTAAATCGTATATCTGCTTGTGAAGAGAAACTGATGAGGGATTTGGCTTTCTGAGTAAGTTGTAGAATTCTTTCTGGTGATATTAAAAAACACTCGACAAATCTATTCAAAATTTATAACATCGATTTCCATACACTGAGATTACCCCACCCAATTTAAAGAATTAGCAAGAATGTTGATTTCATGTTCTGAAGATGATGATGAGCAAAATAAAATTAGCTAGTAAATCTGCTTGTGGTAGCTGTTGGTAGATAGAAATTTAAAAGATACGTTCACAAGTGTGAAGGCGTTATTAGAAATGTATCTTTTAATAATGAGAAATTGTAGACACTGATGAGAGATCATTCTCAAAATTAAAATTGTCGAAAAATAGATTAAAATCGTCTATGAGCCAATATAGGCTCAATCATTTAACAAGTATTAGTATCAATAGTGATATCTTCCGAACATTGAACTTTTTCGTTATTAATGAAGAATTCGCTAATTAAAAATTTCTAAAGGTCAAATTAATGCAGAATATAATGTATATTGGGATATTAGCTTATAAGTATAATGAAAAAAGTAAAACATTTTACATTTGTTACTCTGCATGCAATCACCAAATATAAAAACATTATTAAACAATATGTGAATAAAAGATCTTCATGATTTGCTCCACGGATTACAAAAAGTTATCGAGATTGATTGCCCGAAAATTACCGGTCTTGAGCCAGAAGTAATAGGTAGGAAACTATTTGTAGAGAATGAAAACAAGTGATTACGTCGACAGAGCTCTGTCACAGAATTAATCTAATTAATAATAATTTTTAATTTGTATATACCTGATTGTCCATAGCATTATTTCCTTTTAAATCAACAAGCTGATTATATACATAATAATAATAATAATAAATGGTCTTTATTCATTGCCAGTAAAGCGTACAATGAAAAGGCGAAGTATCAGCCAAGGCTCTTAACCTAATTTTACATCATTAATAGACATACAAATAGAAAAATATTTAAACTATTGCAATAATGATATAAAAAAATAAGACAACTATTAACACTAATGAACCCGAGAGATATCTGAAACATAGCAAATTTCCTGATGATAATAATAATTAGCCATCCGTATAACATACAAGAAATTCTTTTAGTTTCTTTTTAAAATTATAAATAGAATAATGTCTAAAATGTGGTGGCAATTTATTGTATCCCTTACTAGACATGTAAGAGAAACTTCGTTTCATGGTGGCAATAGAGTGTTTTGGAATAAGTGAAAAGTGTTTCTTCCTAGTGTAGGTATTATTAGAGTGGAGAGGTATAAGCTTATTGAATAAATATTGAGGTGCACGCGTGACTAAAACTTTATGTACCAGACAGAGACTGTGGATAGTGCGCATTTTATCAAGTTTTATCCACTGGACTTCAGCGAATTTGTGACTAACATGATCAAATTTACACAATCCTGTAGCAAATCGAAGGCATGCATTTTGCAGTAATTGTAATCTATTGACGTCAGGCTCCAATAATGCAGGACCATAAACGCAGTCAGCATACGACAGCTTTGAAAATATAAGCGCCTCACAAAGTTGTACCCTTATTTTGGTATCTAATATGTATCTGTTTTCGAAAGATAATTAACATGTTTAACAAATCTCAGATCAGAGTCTATCCATACACCTAAATTTTTACAGTTAATCAACTACTGGCAACGCCTCACCACTTAAATTAATATTAATATTATTGCGAATTATATCCCTTTTTGGTTTCAATCCGAAAAGCATCATCGCAGATTTGCTAGCATTTAATTTTAGATTATGAGCAAGTGATATATTAAGCAACCTGTTCAGATCAGAATTTATCAAATGTTCAGCAGTATTATATTGATCGAAAGGAAAAGAATAATACACTTGTGTATCATCTGCATAATGATGTATATTGCAACTGTTTATGAATGTATGAAAATCAGATATATAAATAGAAAACAACAACGACCCTAATATGGAACCTTGAGGTACGCCTAATTTAAGTGGCAACGGATTCAAAATCTCAGAATTCAGGGAAACACTATGAACACGATTGCTTAAATAATTACGTACAAAAGAGACAGCACTTGGGTCAAATCCAAAGTAATTAAGTTTAATACAAAGCAAGTCATATTCCAAAGTGTCAAATGCTTTACTATAATCTAATAGAATGAGACACGCAATTTTTTTTGCATCAGTAGCATGAAAAATATCATCCGCAATATTTCAAAGAGCGGTGGTATAGTCGCGACAAGAATTCAGACGACTTACGTCATACGAACAAATGAATAATTCATTACATTTTTATCAAAATATTTAAGAAACTGCAACTAATAGTAATAAAACTATATACTACACTAAAAGGTAGCATTATGTATTGCACTAAATTGCAAAAAATGGTTGTTTTTAACGCGACCAAATATCGAAAATTACGTTGACAATAAAAACAAGTGTGTAACGTCAGCCGTGACGTAAGACGTCTGAATTCTTGACTCGAGTATAGTGCTATGTTGAGCGCGGAATCCTGACTGTACTGTGGGTATAATTTTATTGTCACATACAAACGAACAGATTTGATCTTTCATTATAGATTCTAAAATTTTCGACATAGCAGGTAATATACTGATGGGTCTGAGGTGTGAATATTCAGTTGGGTTCGAAACTTTTGCCAAAGGAATGATAAATGCATGCTTCCAATTAGAAGGAAAACAATAATTAGTGGTTATAGCTGTATTTAAGATGTAAGTTATATGATGAAGTAAATGAAATGAAATCATTCTAACTATTCTTAGCGATATCTGATCGGAACCAACGGAATTGCTTAATGATAACCTCGTAGGGCTGAACTAAGGAGAACTTAAAAACATTTCCTGTAATTAAAGGACGATCATATTTTGACAACATATCGGTGCAGGTTTTAGTTTTATTGACACTAGGGACAGTATTAAAAAATAAATTTACTGAATTCACATCACTAAATGTATTTGGAAGATCCGACGATCGCTTATTATTAACGATAGTTAGTTCCCTAAAAGTATTCCATAGCGTTTTACTGTTTCTAAGGTGCATAGAAGATTGTATATAAGCTAAGGTGCATAGAAGATTGTATATAAGCTTTTTTCGCGTTTAATTGCACCAGTCACATAGTTGCGAATTTGTTTGTAATAAGTCCAGTGATTTTGAGACCTGGAGGATTTATATCTACGAAAAGCATTGGCACGTAATTTTATCATGTCCTTGATAGTAGCAGTTAACCAAGGACAATAAGGCTTAGTTACTCTGACTTTTCTAAGTGGTGCATGATTGTTTAATACAGCTAGCAAATTAGAATTAAAAAAATCAACCTGTGAGTCTACATCAAGTAATGAGTAAATATGATCCCAGTTGATTGTAGCTAGGTCATTATAAAACAGTTGGTCATTGAAACGATTAAAATCTCTATAAGTCACGTACTTGTTAGTAGGATTAAATTTTACTTTAGCCAGCTGGCATACGGTAAGAAAGTGATCAGAAATCACTGGCAAACCTACCACTAAACAATTCGAGACAATATCTGGATCAGACACGTAGATTATATCAATAAGCGTTTGTGACGTATCAGTGACTCTCGTAGGTTCGTTAACAATTTGAGTTAAATTGAAGCATTCTAAAACATCACAGACAATACAAAAAAACGTAATTATCCTCTAGTAAAAGTAATTATCGCTTTAGAATTAATATTAGTGCTATAATACTTAGATCCTATTAAAGAATTGCTTCCAATTTTGTCTTCTATAAAAAAACAATAACAATGTTTTTTAGACATCAAGTAGTTATTTTATGCTAAATACTAGCTATAAAACTTATATGTAAAATTTTTAATTCAAATGTATTCAAAGAGATATCCGCCTTCGATTGTAGTGGTCTCTTTCGAATCTTGGACCAGGCGCCAGCACACATTCCATTTCTAGGCTACAAAGAATATTTGAAAGTAAAATATTTTGATATTTTCCTTCACTGTTGGTGACATTAGGTAATTTAAAAATTTAAATTTGTTATTTTATCATCAACAAACAACAAGTCAGTTACAATGGTGAAACAAACATTCAAATGGATCCTTAAGCACACCTACAATAACTTTTATGTCAAACAAGATATATTAATTTAGTTAATTTTCGTAAAATTTTACGTCCTTTATATTATTTAATAAATTTTATTTTTTCGCCTTGTATACATATAAATATATATTTCTCATAAAGTTTATAATATTTGTCCGACCGTAACTGATACAACTACATCCTACCTACATTATCAAATTCTATTAATAATAAACAAAAATATCTAAATATTAAGTTATTAGTCACAACATCCGTTTAATTTAAATAAATAAGATAAATTAATATTAAATATATTTTATAATAAATTTTATATATTTAGTGACTAGAGTAAAGTAGTTTTTTTTACATAATATGAAATAAAAGAAACAAACACGGGCAGTATACTAATTAAAATTATACAATCTTCTAAGGAATTCTGTATTAAAGGTTTTGCAAAATTTTTATTTTATGTGACATGGAAATAGTATAAATCAGTCTTTTTATACATCTTTTATAATGTTGGAAAAATAATGTTTTAAAAGTCGGTTTAAGAAATCGGTAGCGTTGTGTTGTATGTTACTACGGTCTAATGATGTAGATGGTAAATTACTGTAAGATTACCGTAATATTACATAACGCGAGATAGCTGAATTTATGTAATTTGCAGCTACATATATTCTATCAAAAAAGGTTTATGTTCGGCAAACACAATTGCTTAAAGAAACGAAAACTGTTTTAATTTTACTATTATTTTGTAATATTATATTATTTAGTTACATGCTACACAGTGTTAGATTTTTATATAAAAATCTACAAAGGTTATTATTTTTAATCATTCATTTACAGGACTAGTTTTATAGAATGAAGTACACTTTAAAATCTAAAATTCAATTCAATAAAAACGAAACAATTATTTTTCGACCTCGAACAAGTCGATTTTTAATTTAAAAAATACATATTTTAGCGTAAAATGCGATTTTCAAATGTCATTTGTTTTCGAGTAATGACGTCATCGATTTTTTTTTAAATGGCAACACCATATTTTTTTCCTTGATTCTGAAAAATTGTTTAATTTTCTATCATACAGTACTAAAATTTTGCCTACATAGAAAAGTTTTCGAGTAAATGACGATTGAATGTTAGAAAACGTAAATCAATTAAAATAAAGCATTATGGCACATTTAACTGTTACTCAAAGAATTGAAATTTTAATTCTTATCGGATGCGGGAATATGACTAGAACTCAGCAAGAAGTTTGCGATTTATTTAATGAAAAATATCCAGATCGCCTTATCAGCCAATCAACAGTCAGTAAGGTAGTGTCTAAATTTAGAGAAACTGGCAATGTTGTAAATATTCAAAAATCTGGACGTCCAAGCATTGATGAAAATCAGAAACAGAACATTTTGATAAGTATGGTGGATAATCCTCATAATTTTTCACGATTGGTTGCATTAAACAATGACACTAGTCAGAGCACAGTGCTACGTATCTTGAGGAAGGAAAAATATCATCGCTACAAAATTCAACTTGTGCAGAAACTCAATGAAGATGATCCCGATCGCCGCTTACACTTTTGCGAAATTCTAATGGATTTATGTCAAGGAAATAGAAATTTACACCGGCAAATACTTTTTTCAGATGAGGCCACATTTTGTCTGAATGGTACAGTAAACCGTCAAACTTGCAGATATTGGAGTCGGGAAAATCCTCATTGGATGGCAGAGGCACATACCCAACACCCTCAGAAATTAAATGTGTTGGCTGGAATAGTTGACGACAGAATAGTAGGGCCTTTCTTCTTTGAAGGAACCCTTACAGGACAAAGATATTTAGAGTTTCTAGAAAATGACCTTGTTCCAGCCCTTGCAGTAATTTTTCCTAACGATAATGACCCTGACATTCCTGACGATACCATATGGTTTCAGCAAGACGGTGCACCTCCGCACTATGCGCGCCCTGTACGAGATTTTTTGAACTGTTTTCCTGGGAGGTGGATCGGCAGACGCGGAACGATAGAATGGCCTGCAAGATCGCCAGATCTTACACCTTTTCACTATTTTTTATGGGGATACTTGAAGTCAAAAGTGTACATTAATAAACCACGTAATTTAGAAGAACTTCAAAATCGCATTCGGGACGAAATACGCAGAGTTACCCCAGAAATCATCCATAATGTGCAAGAAGAATTTCTTCACAGACTTGCGCATTGTCAAGAAGTTGGTGGATGGCAATTGGAACATTTAATTTAAGTATAAAATTTAATCAATTGTATTTTATTTTACATACCTCAGAATTGTGACTTTTTTATGGATAAAAAATAACGTTTTCTAACATTCAATAGTCATTTACTCGAAAACTTTCCTATGTAAGAGGGCAAAATTTTAGTACTGTCTGATAGAGAATTAAACGATCTTTCAGAATCAAGGAAAAAAATATGGTGTTGCCATTTAAAAAAAAATCGATGACGTCATTACTTGAAAACAAATGACATTTGAAAATCGCATTTTACGCTAAAATATGTATTTTTTAAATTAAAAATCGACTTGTTAGAGGATTTTTTCCAAAAAATAATTGTTTCGTTTTTATTGAATTTATTCCATACTTTTGGCGCATACTGTATATTTCTCATAAAGTTTATCATATTTGTCCGACCGTAACTGATACAACTACATCCTACCTACATTATCAAATTCTATTAATAATAAACAAAAATATCTAAATCTTAAGTTATTAGTCACAACATCCGTTTATTAATATTAAATATATTTTGTAATAAATTTTATATATTTAGTGACTAGAGTAAAGTAGTTTTCTTACATAATATGAAATAAAAGAAACAAACACGGGCAGTATACTAATTAAAATTATACAATCTTCTAAGAAATTCTGTATCAAAGGTTTTGCAAAATTCCTACTTTATCTGACATGGAAATAGTATAAATCAACCTTTTTTATACATCTTCATAATGTTGGAAAAATAATGTTTTAATGTTGTTACTTACATAAATTACTGTAAAATTGCCGTAATATTACATAACGCGAGATAGCTGAATTTGTGTAATTTGCAGCTACATATATTCTATCAAAAAAGGTTTATGTTCGGCAAACACAATTGCTTAAAGAAATGTGTTTTAATTTTGCTATTATCTCGTAATATTTATAATATTTGGGTCGGTCAGTGGTCGCGCGGTTTAAGGCGTCAGTACTTGAATCGAGGTGACTAGATCGGTGTTGGTTCGAGCCCAGCTGCCGGTAGACCGTATATAAGCTATATTCGTGGAGAGGTTTGGCGCCCTCTCTGCGGGTATGGTAGGGTGGAAGAATGTTGGCTTGGGTCAATGTGAGAGATTGATACCGGTTGATATTTGACTACCCCCCTAATTAAGGAGGTTTTCCAGGTTTCCCTCATTCCTGCACTGAATAGTGGTTAGGGTCTACCAACGTAAGTCGTTCCTGGGCGCAAATGCGGCCTGCTTAATAATAATATGCCGCCCCCTCTCCCGCACAAGTCTCCGACTTCTGGGCTAATCCCTGTGATTAGAATGAGGGGTAGAGATATTATTATTATATTATTATATTATTTAGTTACATGCTACACAGTGTTACAATTAGATACTAACATATATGAATAAAACTTTACATTTTTATACAAAAATCTACAAAGATTATTATTTTTAATCATTCATTTACAGGACTAGCTTTATAGAATGGAGTACACTTTAAAATCTAATATTTAAATTTCATATATTACATACATTACAAACTATTTTGCCATTTACATGAAATGTTACTGGTAAAATTGCATTTCCATAAATTACAAGTAATTTTACTTTACTACTAGTATCGGATATTATTTGCTATACAGGGTTCCCCGAAACGAATGCAACATAGAGCAAGAGTATATCCCTGATGACAAAATGATGCGATCTTGTCAAACACGTCAAAAGTTGATAATTAAAAATACAGGGTGTCAAAGTTAATATTTTATTTTCGATATTGGTAAATAACTTTTCTCAAAATCCCAAATATTTTCATACATTTTGTAGATCGGGGGATTTCAAATTTTGACGTCACTAGTAGAGGACGACATTTATGGCACATCATGCTTCTTTTAAATGACAGAACTTTTTTGCGGTTTATTGTATCCATCGGACTGTTGAAACAGTCGATTCAGCGACCTTTTTTATCTGAAAAAGATATACCTTGTTGAAGTCGTTAGGAGTAACAATTTTTGAAATAATCCTATTTGAAATATTCAGTGCACCGAGTAGAAACTGTTTTGGTTTCGGGTAAAGAGCCTTTTCCGCTGAAAATACACCAAAATGTTACTTGAAAAAGTTATTCAAAATGGTAAATTATGGCGACTTAACAAGAAGATCGGTCAGCTTTGGTGAAATCTTTGTGCTTCAATGAAATTATTGTTGTAAATTCGGTTTAATCAAACCTTGCCGTAAAAAAGTTCATTCAAGTTATTTAAAACAAGCATGGTGTGCCATAAGTGGCGCCATCTACTAGTGACGTCAAAATTAGAATCAAATTTGAATTTCTCGCTCCCAAAAACTCCTAATCTGCAAAATGTATGCAAATATTTGGATTTTTAAAAGTTATTTACAAATATCGAAAATTAAATTTTAAGTTTGACACCTTGTATCTGTTTAACCATCAACTCTTGACTAAGGTAAGTTTCACAACATTGCATTATCTTATCGATAAAAAATCATTGTGCTGAAGCAATATCTTATTATTTATAGTTTTCTGTTCTAAAAGATATCTTATGTCCGTTATATTTTTAGTAAAATTAGTGATACAATTTTCTAAAAGTTCATTTTAAAAGGCACGAAGGTGGTACGTTTCTTCCATTTCTTTAATATGTAACGTTTTAGAGAAAATTGATGATAAAACGTTTTTGGGATTCAGAAAATCAAAAGTAGCGTGAATTACTAATACATTGCACTTCTTAAAACATAAAAAAGTTTATGAGAAAATTGGTAATGGAATTTTTTACTATGCGTCATATTTCGGACTCTTGAAAACTACACATACTCTTACCTGGAAAACATAAGTTTTAAGAACTAATGAATATGAATACATAAAGAATTTGAATATTGTGTTAAAAATTCAATAATGTCTATAAAACAAACAGGTTTTCAAAAAGGAGTTAGATTTTCCACAATCAGCATTATTGCCTAATGTAACATTTTATGGGTATTGACAATTCTCAGATTTCGTCTTTCACTTTATCTCAGTTGCCTTATTCTAAACTTCAGTATTATGGTATATCTAGTAATATTGTCCTGGTTTTACAATTACATGATAGAGAACAATATACTAGGTTAAATACAGTTTCCTCGATACTAACTTCACCTTATAGATCAGTCGATGCTGATGTTCCTCAAGGATCTATATTAGGACCACTTTTATTTTACATTTTTATAGCAGACTTGTCAAAATTTCCTTTGAGTTAGCTAAATATGTACGCTGACGATCTAAGTATCTAGTTTCAAGCTTTCTAATGTAAATATCGCTACAGAAGTTATTAATAATGACCAAAAAAAAAAAAACTTTATTAGTTAATCCTACTAAAAGTCAAAAAATTCTATTTGGAACTCAACTCAATTGTGAGGTTTGGATAATTTTACCGTTTTAATTAACAATGAAAATATTTTTTCAGCTAATGTTGTTAAAAATCTTTATCAAACTTTCGTTAAGTTTTTTTAATCATGTAACTGATATCTGTAAAGGTGTGATTTCCTTGCGCCGTCTAGCGTTCGCGGCCCGTCGTAGCGTCCAGCCGTCGAGCACTTGAACAATGGATTTCAATGGCAATGATATCCTAGACGCGGCACGTCACGACGATGCAGCGTCCGACCCTCGACGGCTACGGTTCGACTGCTCAAAAACATGTCGGGACGCGGACGCCAGCCACAGTATTATTTAATGTAAGCGCAACAATATAAAAGTAACCTTATTTGTGCATATATTTTTTAATTAATATCTAGTAATGCCACCGAAATAGAAATAAAAGCTAAATGGTTTGAATTGGTATTTTGTAATATGTTTCTCTGCTTCTAGATTTAAATAGTTCGTGAGTTTCGTCTTATATAAATAACAAGGTTACCTTCTACCAAAAGCAATGCTGCAAATCTTGTTGGATCCAGTATATAAGTACTTTTCGCTTTAGAATTTTGAAAACGACTGCTAAAACGCAGACGCCAGACGCTTCTAGCAAATCATGCGAACGTAACTACCAGCCATTGTTGCCAGACGTTGCGGCGGGACGCGAACGCTGGACGTTCCTGAAAACAATTGCAATGTTTTAAAAAGTATCTTAATCCTCTAAGCAACATTTGTTTCTGAATTTTTAGTCCTATCTTTGAATTATGCTGATGTTGTATATGGCCCCTGTTTTTCTTAAAAAGATAAACACCGTGTGAAAAAAATATAAAATTTCTGTGTCCGTTTTATCACAATTATTCCTCAGTTTATTCACATATTTCGTTAAATTTTTGATCAGGTCTGAGAGGAGACTTATTCACTTCGTCAGTTATATACCCAATATTTTAAAGAATAACAGACCTACATACCTACTTATGTGATAAAGAAACACAGACTAAAAATTTTGAGATAACTGTGTAGCAAAGAATATATTTGTATTCATCAGCCTGAAATATTGAAAAATTCTTATTCATATTTAGTTTATGTTATTAATAATTAAGTGACTCTTTTGCATCTATTAGATTTGTCTTTCTGAAACATGTATCCAACAACATGTATACCTATCCAAAATTCTCCAATCAAAATTTGCTATTAATAAGGATAAAACTCCTGAAAATTTTTGTAATTGATAATCTATGGACACACATGGATACAGAGATTGGCAGAACACAAATTTCATATTGAGCGTTTCAAACTTATTTTTGTAGAATATATTTAGCTCAAAGTGACATCCTGCCTACTGTTCCATACCATATATTAGAAACATCTTGTACGTGTTTGCATCGGATCTACAATGTAGAGTTTAAATTTATTCTCATACATCAGCACCCTCACGTACTAAAGAGTTATCTTTGCAACTCTGTTGCTAAATTGTTCCACGACCTAGATTTACAGTTGTGACCCTAAATGTGAAGCAAATATTCCAATAAAGAGGTCAGGTGGCTTTAAGAATTTCTTTGTTGACCGTCAATGTTAGGTGTTTAATCTTTTGTATTCGTAGATCGAGGGATTGATAAATTTTGTTTATTTATAATCTGCATCATATTAAAGTAGGCGAGATCAACGTTGCTTAAATTTATGGTAGCTTCATCTGTCACTAAACTATAATTATTATGGTTAGATAGGCTATACCGTTAGCAGATAAAGTAACAATCTTAAGCCGTTGTTATGCTCTTATTAAGTCGGATAAACAAAGGAAAAATGATCGTGGGTCACTGAATATAGTTTGATGAAATTATATATGTAGTAGGTCATCTTTTAATTTATGCTGCAATAACAACTTGTTAAACTAAAAAATGTTCGAGATGAATACAGGGGCGGATCAAATATTACGGATTTTTCTCTTATTTATACAAGGTAGGCCTTAAGTGAATTTCTATTTGTAAAGGATGTTAAAATTCTAAAAATACATGACATCCATGCAAATAAATCTAAAGCTACTTGACCTAAATTAATGGTACTTAATGACTGATAACTAAGTATAAATACAAATTTAATGAATTTTCATACTATTATACCAACCAGTGACAAAGATGCTTTCGGAGAGTTCATGTCTTTCCCATTGCTTTTGGGTAATAGGTACAAAGTATTTAAAAGTCAATAGACATATGTACTATAGGCAATAACAGATATTCCCAGTGCTTCATGATGTAAATAATACGGCCCATTTGTAGTGGAAGTATCTCAAATATCTACACGATAAAATCAAATCCTCCTCACCTTTTGCAAGACAATCAAAATTATGCAACGAATAGTCAGCAAACTGACCATCAGTATTTGTTTGATAAGCAGGAAAAAATGCATCGGCAGGTGGAAAACTTTAGATACGTTATAGAGAGTGGATCGATTTATATTGGGTGTTGCTGGTGACATATTTTTCTTACTGCAGTACAATTTTCCTATCCAAAGTAGGTATACAGAAATGCCATTTTTTACAGATGGATATAACTTTGCATTTATAACAGTTCAAAATATACAGACCACTTGTTACGTAACTAGAATATTTTATTTACCACATCAAAAAAAACTTAAACAAACAGTAGGTAGTACAGTGGTGCAGCGAAGCATTTGCGGAGTCACCACTGAAGATGCCGACAGTGAAGAGCAGCGAAACGTTTGGAAGCATGGGATGCGATCAGTTGCAGAGGAAGTTACGGGACGTCTCGGAAGACCACCATTATCTGAGGAATGGTGCCGACCGTAGTAGTCATAATACCAATAACAGGAACCGAAACCAATATATGGGCAGGCGCAGAGATACCGAAAGCGGATCTGTTCCCACAGAGTCTAGCCGGAAAACAACAAGGGCAAGTCAAATAATTCCAGATAACGCTAGGGATGTGCACTTTAATTCTATCACTGGCAGCAACCAGTTACTGAGGTCACGGCATAACAAGACGGAAATTTACTATATATCAGTAGGTAGTATTTTAATTTTGTTTTATTTTAATCCCAAATATATATGAAGTAGCTTTCGAAAAAAAACATGTGCGGTAACTTGCAAAAGTATAAATGTAATTATTGCAAATATCCCATAACGAGCAATATTAATAAACGTAACAAAAAATTAACTTATCCGAAATAAAGAAGCGCTACAATTTATGTGTAGATATTACTCATGCATATATCAATCATCTATTGTAGATTTTTCTTAATTGATATCCTTACTCGTTTATGGGATATTTGTTATTAAAGTTATCGCATTTGTTTTCTTGAAAGGGCTATTTATACATAATTTAGATTAAAATAAAACAAAATAAAAACACTGCCTACTGTCTTTGCAAGGCCCATCTGATCTAAATTGAAGATCGATATGATAAACAAAAAATTCCAGTTGCACAATTGGTCTGTCTCTTAAACCTTTATAAACACAAGAAAATGTTATTTGGGAAAAAAACTTGAAACGTCGTTTGGTTATGGTTTCGGTATCTACCTTAAATTGGAGTTTTAGTCAGACCAAACAAACTTTGATAACGCTCACTTTGCTTGAGCCATTTATAGGAAAATACATTTGCTTTGGTGTTCAAATTGCAATCTCTTTTCCATATCATTTTTGGGAACTGTAAAGGGCAGTTTCTCCTAAAAGGATTAACATGTAGATTCACTGGTATCATTTTTCTAATTCCTTTGGAAAACACTCTTGAAGGAAATAAAAATAAACAATATTTATTGATCATTCAATACTTTTATTGAAAATTACATTTTTATATCTACTAAATTTAACTTAAACATTATTATTTAAACTTACAAGAATTTATTTCACGAATACATATTTACCTGCTGGTTGCAGCTCGTCAACTTTTTTGAGTGATCAATGGATTTACTATAGGTATTACTAATTTCAACACGCATTTACATACAGCTTGCAACCAAATTCAAAACATCAATTAAGGTCGCTGTATTTTACGTAGTAAAATGATCAAATTTGTGGTATTTTTAGGCACAGGAATCTCGAAAAATAAAACACATAGAACAAAAACAATATCAGAAATAAAATTCTTGAGGTTTTGTTTATTCACTTTTACTATTTAAATTCTCCTCAAATAAAATAAAAACTTTTGAGCTTAACTTTTGCAAGACACACATTATTTTGCTATTCTGACTCCACATTTTAGAAATTATTTCCGCATACTTGTAAACAAAAGTGAACTTATATGCAGGACTATTTGCAAACAACAACAAAAAATTTGTTGGTTCGACCACTTTCTACCGTTATACGCGTATTCTGTGGTCAAAAATAAGGATTATATAAATGTGGAGTCTCAGGACAGCGAGTCAAAAAATCAAAAAAAAAAAATCAGTTTATAATTTTTAATTTCAAATCCCTTGAGATAATTTAACCAAATTCGGTGTGCATATTTAGTATGATAGTAGGTATGAGAGCAAAAATTACCAGCTTTAAAAACTTATCAGTGGCGGATATGTGGATATGATCGACCATTATTTGCTAAACAAATATATCACCCTGTATAATATTACAAATAAAATATGTCTTCATATGCGCCATTGCATTATCTTCACTTTTTGTTTCTTTGCACTTTTTTGTATTCCAAACCGAGCCACCTTCAGCCGAAATACATGCTTCAGATCTTCTTGAAATTGTAGCTCGAACATACAAAATTTCCAGGTGTATCTCTTATCACATCCCAATCAGCAATAATTTGTTGACGTAAGTGCTCCTCAGATTCAATATGAATCTTGTAAACTAATGTCTTAAGGTGATTCCAAATAAAAAAAATCAATAGAGTTCATATCGGGTGATCTGAGTGGCCAAGGTTGAATTGGTTCTTGAGTACCTCGTGCAATGACGTTGTTATCGAATGTTTCATTTAAAAATTCACGAGCAATCAAACTAAAATACAAGGGAGCCTCGTCGTGCATGAACCACATTCTTCGCATATGGAACATAGTCAAGCAGTTCAGGTAAAACGTTTTCTAGAAAATGTCTGTGGGAGGCACCGGTTATTCGTGTTAATAAAACTTAAGGTCCGACAAGACAATTTCCAATAATACCCACCCATACATTAAAAGAAAACTGATGTTAGAATCGCGATTCCATTATGACATTATGGTTTTCGTCAGACCAAACGTTTTTATTGTGGAACATGACAGCGGTAAAGTCAACATTTTATTCAATTTATTAGCAAAATCCAGTGGCAAAATTGTAAGCGAGAGCAGGATAGTCTTGCGCCAGTAAAACTTGAACCCTTTGTATGTGATACGGGCATAACTGTTGATGTTTCAGAACGGACAAACTATGATTCACATTAAAATTTGCAGCGTCTTTATTTATAATATTATACAGGGTGATATATTTTTTTCTCATAATGAACGATGATACCCACATCTCCACCACTGGTAAGTTTTTAAAACTAGTCGTGTTTTGTTTAATACCTACTATCATACTAAATATGCACACCGAATTTGGTAAAATTATCTCAAGGGGTTTAGAAATTAAAAATTAATAACTGATTTTTTGTTAAGTTTTGACACTCTGTAGCTGGACAATGGCTGTCCTAAGACCCCAATTTATATAACATTTTTGTTTTTGTTATTTTTGGCAACTGAACACGCCCCTAGATTGTTTACCTCTACTTAAGAAACACCGTGTATATTCGTATTCGGTATTTTTTAATATTTGCAGGTGGTATGAGATAACATTTCTGTTATTTGCTAAGCTCTATATTATTCAGTTTTTAAATGTCTAAAATTATTTATATTTGTAGAAAACACTAGTTCAAGAATATGGCGCCCTTAATAGCATATTTAGAATCTGCAGTTAGTGTATCTTCCTCGTATCTTTCTTGAATTATACCTTTGGCCTAGACCAACAGTAATACAATTAAAAAGATACTTATTTCTGAAATTATTATATCCATGCTGTGTACTGCTGAACTTTATTCGAACCTAGGCCTATAAATCATTTAGAAAAAAATATTAATTAATATTTTCGAGTTGACATGCAAGACCACCTAACCATAGCTCACTAATACAGAACTGCTTCTGAGTGATGCCTGCTGTGATATTTATGAGTATCTTCTATATTCTAGAAACATTTCTAATTTATAGCATAATATACTGATGTTATTATAATTTCCAACAAGTTGGTACGAACGAAGAGGTGTTTACAAAACTATTACTTGGAGAAACACGGATGTGGTCCGTTTGAAAATATTAAGCAATAATTTTTTAAAACGAATAAAGTGATATCTAATAAATAATGAGCTGTATATGGGCGTCAAGTTACGGTTGTTAAAAATATATTCTTGTCAGTTTCCTGTGCTTTTATGTGTGTATTCTCCTATCCATTTAACTGTTAATCACTAATTTGATTTTTACGACCTGTTAAATAACTATTCATAGAATGATTTTAGTAATATGTCAAATGCGATATTAATTTGATTTACCACTTACTTACTTTTTTAAAGAATTTCATATTTAGTAATAAACAATACCTAACTCTTCCTCTAATTTAGAACAAATATCTAAAAATATGTAGCAAAAAGTATATTTTTTATTACCGTATTTTGTTTATTTAAAGTACGCATCAACGTTTTTATATCCAACTTTTAAAAACGCGCGTGTTTTAATGGCAAAATCAACTATCCGAGAAACTTGAAGTCTAAATGTCACCTTTTTAAATTGATCTGACAGGAGTACCTTGCAGCGTCAAATGAAATATTACTAACAAATGTTTCAAAAACTTTATTCAAATATTCATCATAATTTGAAGTACAGTTGGTGTTGTTTGAAATATTAATACTTCAGTTTTTTTAAATCGCAGCAAATGCTGTTCAAATTAATATTGCTATCATTCTCGGAAGTCAATGAGGTTGCACTCCCATTAATGGTACTTCCAATAATTTTTTAAACATGCTTCTTACTGCTAATACTGTCTTCAACGTAACCAGTCGTCTCAGCTGCCGATTTCCATCCTACTTGTTGGATTTGATCTATTGTCGTGCCATTATTTGCCATAATGGTACGTCTAAACGCATGTCTAGTATATTTCTCAGAACCGTACAATTTATGATAACGTGCAATTTGCAAGGGACATGATCCAAATGCATTAATACCAATCACTTGATTGCTACTTCACCAAACGCATATAACTAATTCCATCACTGTCGGCAACACTAAAACGTCGAGCCTTCACTGTCTTAGATCGTCCATTAGTAATAAGTAATATGCTTTCTTCTTCCTTGATGTCATGCAAGCGTAAGTCGCACAATTTACAGCTTCTACAAGAGCTAAAGATATCACAAATGGCTACCACCCTCAAAAATAAATACGTAATATCTCGTGCATGAATACACATGTCTTCTTGGCTACATCATTCTTGCTAATTGCTTTCATGAATGCATGCACTTTCACAAATGATTTTAAATCAACCCCTTTGTTTATCCTCAACATGCAATTTGCAATTTCGAATGGATAGCCTACATAATCGACGTCTTGTATTGCTCCGACATTTTCTGAAGGTAAGCAAGCACAACTGTTACCTTTTGCTCTTTCATCCATTTGATAAACTTACCGTATCCTTTTCTATAAGCATTTTTCTATTTTTGCGGCATTAAATTGCGATTCTGCTTTACTATTTAAGTAATCAATGTTAGAACTTTTTAAACAATATACAACCAGTAGCCATGACAAGAATTAATTTTATGTGACAGATTACAAATTATTTTTTTCTCATTTTCATGACAACAAAAGGTACTGATGTTACATTACGAATTCAGCCATTTTACGTTATTAGTTCTTATTCTTATTTTTTGTAATATTGATACCTGTATTTATGAGCTCAAAGAGCATCAATAAAAAAAATAGCTTATGCATTCGTGGATAACTGATCTTTAAAACACATGTTTTATTTCGAGCACTCCAGCTACGACGTCGTGCTCGAAAAATTCACTTATATACAGGATGATTCACAATTCAATGGATATAGAACAGGTGCGTAAAGAGTACATTATAAGTAGATTTCACATATGAACTTTTTTCTCATACCTACGGCAGATATATTGGTCTCAGAAAATGCCTTAAATAATCTAAGAAAACTTTGTATTTCAGCAGTGCCTTAATACAGAACAACCTAATTTTGTAAATATATTTATTTTATTGGCATCTTCAGCTGGTGGAAAATTGAAGTAACTGGCATCTTAACAGGAGGAGGTGATTTAAGGGTGGGTCACCCTTGAAATTTTATGAATTTTTTGAACCCTAATATAATTTACAGTTAAGGTCTACTAGTTTAATAAAAAAATAAATTTTTCACTTTTTTTATTCTTGTCAATTTTTGGACAAACCCTTTGTTTTTGAGAAAATTTGCGAATTTGTGATAGGGGTCAAAACCGATTAAATCGAACAAAAATATGTAGTTTTGTAATTGCGAGTAGGCTATGCTACTACTGCTTTAAGACCCACTTTTATAACCTAGGTTTAAACCCGAACTAAAGCTTAACTTTTGGATTTGACAGATAAACAATGGAATGTTATGTCAAATCTGCAAGTTTGGAAGACTTTTTGCAAACAAGAAATAAAACGTCGCTTTATTAAATTATATAGATATTCAAAATTTAACAACAGTATTTCTATTAATAGTAAAAAATTGACACTAAAGATGCTGTTCAAAACAGCTTCTATTTTCTCTTTCACATAAATGAACTCTTCGCTCAAAGTCTACTCTATTCAATAATTGAATCTCATTTTTTGTAATGGTGCATTTATGAATGACAAATTCTTTTAAAGTCCCCCAAAGAAAAAAGTCACATTTATTTGAATCGGGTGTGGCTAGTGTTGAGGGCAGTTATTTCTACGAACTATCCATCGATTTGGAAACTGTTGGTTTAAAAATTCCTGAGCATCCATACTGAAATGCGGAGGCGCACCATAGTGCATAAATCATATTTCAGGGCAAATCTTCTAGTAGTTCAGGAAGAGTATTTTGTAAGGAACCCAAATAAGTGGCGTCATTTAAGCGGTTTGGTAAAATAGCTGGATCAACCAAATATCGCCCAAGAATACCTGCCCACACATCTATTCTAAACTCTCTTTGGTAATGTAGCATGTGAATTTTGATCAGAATATTCATGACTGTTGTGAATATTTATAATCCCTCTCCGTGTAATGCCAGCTTCATCCGCGAAAAGAATGACCCTGTGAAAACCAAAGTTCTGATCTAGGATCAAATTATAAAAAATTGTCCTTGACTCCAGGTCTACGTCGTATAACTCGATGGACCATGGATTGTGGTATGTTAAATTGCCGAAATATTCTTGTGGTACTGGTTTGGGGATCATTTTCAATACTGTCTAAAACGTGCTCCTCATTCCGTGCATTCACTGCGTATTGGCGACCTCCAACATAGCTTCGGCGGCAAGGAGAACCCGTTTCCCGAGCTCTTCGTTCAACATTGGCAAATGTTTGACGATTTAGAATAATACGATTAGGACATCTTCTTCGGTATTCCTCTACGCTTCTACCGCAATTACCTTCGCAAAACTAACAGCATATCAACTTGATCAATAAATGAAAATTTTCCAGCCATTTTTACCAGTAAATATCACGACAAACAAGATGCACAAGGAAGGTTAAATTTAATTTGTTAAACAGATAAATACATTTAAGTAACGTCAGATTTGACAACAATAACATCCTGACAACAGAACAATTGAAGAGCAGTAGTAGCATAACTTACCCGTAATTATAAATCCACATATTTCTGTTCGATTTAATCGGTTTTGACCCCTATGACAAAATTTCAATCGAAAAATTGACAAGAATAAAAAAAGTGTTAAAATTAATTATCTATGAAACTGGTAGACCTTAATTGTAAATTAAATTAGTGTTGAAAAAATTCATAAAATTTTAAGGGTGATATTCCTAAACTACCCCCTCCTGAGATGCCGGTCACGGTTTCTACCAGCTAAAGACATCAATAAAAGAATTATATTTACAAAATTTGGTTGATCTGCATTAAGGCATTGCTGAAATATCATATGAAAAATCAACTTGTTTTGGTGTGTTTTCGTTCTCAAAATAGCAAATTATATTATAAAAGTATGTCAAGTTTGTTTATCTGCTTCCACAGAAATGTTACTTCTTCTTGATACAACTGTAGCCAACCATGATCAATGTTTACTGAACAGTTTGACACACATTTATCTCCGTCCATACTGCGGTCCTTTTAATGTTCTTTTTGTTGCGTTGTCTTCCTTCTCAAAAATGGAAAAATACCCAATTAAACTAAAGAAAGTTTTTATATATTTTTAGGTATTAATAATATTGTGTGAAACTAACTACTCTGTGGACTAAAGCCCCAACCAGCGTTAAATTATACCCACAATATCTACCCATATATTCTCTTTTATTAGCTTTTGTAACATTTTTTACTGTATTAGAAAGGTATTTTATTCAATAATTATCTAATGAAATTAATCTAGCTAAATTTACTAACCTGGCTTAATGAAAACACTCTAAATATCTAACTTCACTTTTGAAACAGTGGGAACTCGAAAATTCAACCACAATAGATGAGATCTGACCTATTTCTGCATTTTTAAGATTGCCTCTTCAGGTGGCCTCCTTTAAGTTGAGTCAAATATCTAGATTGATTTCATTAGATAATTATTGAATAGAGCTTTTCTGTGGAATTGTTCATTAGCATACCTAGATGTTTGGTATCAGAGACTATACATATGACTTCATTGATAGGAATTGTAGGAGATTTGATTTATATTAGCTTAAAATACCTTTCTAATACAGTAAAAAATTGTTTTGATGTCCTCTACACCCACCTGTTCTATGTCCATTGAGTTGTGGAGCACCCTGTATACTATGAAAGTGACAATAACGTTTTATCTACAACTGTCGAGGTTATTATTAATATTAATTATTAGTATTATTATACATAAATGTTATTAGTTTAGGTAGAACGCATCCTGTATTCCGACTACGACTGTTGAACTTGTGTAGTGAATTATTTTAGTCTCATCTCACCTTTATGATTCTCTGATTCTGTGTATAGGTTAACCTTCCTATTATTTAAATCAACTGGTAAACGATATCTTTAAAACTCATTCTCCTGAATGTGGTCGTATTTAGGGCAGATTCAATAGCGTAAGTAACACACTATATACCATCAATTACATTGTAATGGGGACTCAGATCAACTTCGTTTGCGTAGCATTGAAATGTCAGGTGTAAATGTCTAATTTAATTAAAGCTATGGTTAATACATTAACGGGAAACGACCACACAACGTTATACTGGGTTAGAAAATTGCACTTTTTACCAATTCTGTGTGTTAATCGCTAAAAATCAATCATTTAATCATATGCGAGAATGATTCCAGAATGAAAAAGGATGTTTGCATGCCTCAGTTGTAACGCGATGTTTTAACCTTTTATTTTTGCGTTTCTAACTCGGGTATGTTTTGATACTGGCCGCTAATGAAGCGTTAATTTCATCGCGATGGGTGTTGAAGATAGTTAATTATGATTTAATTGGACGGAGGGAACACTTACTGGTTTAACAAATAGCTAACCACCTTCTTTCTTTCATAATATTCGCGTGCGGTCATTTATTAAAAATTAAGCTGAGCGGAATAATGGGCACCAAATAAAATGGAAATCAAATATTACTTGTAAAGTATATTATTTTACACAGTGTGTGCGATGAAATGGGTCTTTCCAGTGAATTAAAAGATTCAGTTTCCTTCTTTATTAATATCTTTCATTTTTTAGGTGTATACCCTTCTAATTTTTGCTTCAGAAATGCAATCAAACTTCAGTAAAGCAACATTTGTTGCCCTCCCTGGCAAAGCTGGCTGGCTATGGCTCTGGGTGAAGGCTTCTGTGTTTTGCATAGTTTGTGGAAATATACTAATAATCCTTTCGCGTTAGTTATGTTAAATATATTTCTTTCCATACACCATTTTTTATAGAGACCAAATGCTTGTTCGTGTTTCTCCCGTTATTTATCTGGTACGAGATTGCAAACAACATTTAAGGCCGCCGTATTTCTCACCGTAAAATGACCAAATTTGTGATGTTTTTCAGGTACAGAAATCTCGAAAAATGAAATACATAGAATAAAAGTAATACCAAAAATAAAATTATTGATGTTTTGTTTATCCAGTTTTATTATTTAAATTCTCCTCAAATAATATAACTTTTAAAATGCATTTGTAAGACACACATTATTCTCTTCATATAAAATAATAACTTTTAAAAAGTGTTTGTATAACACATATTATTGTTATTCTAACCCCACATTTTAACAGTTATTTTCACATAGTTATAAATAAAAGTGTGCAATCTTATATACAAAACTATGTAAGTTTATATTATAACAATATTTACATTTATAGTTAAATTTTAAAAAATACGTATTTTGAAAGATTTCTGTACCTAAAAATGTGTTGGTTTGTCGTTCTTTATTCATTTTACTTCGGTACCTTTAAATATTCGCAGGTCGTGGGATAACATATTTGTTATTTGCTAAGTCTATATTATTAAATTGTATTCGTAGAAAACACTATTTCAAAAAGTCTTTAAGCAAGCTTCATTCACAATATCCGATGCCGATAAATCATCGCTTGATCTCAATACTATGAGAAATAATTTAATATAGACGATTTTTACATTATGTCGTACTAGAATACAAAAATATTAGGAGTTGAGGCGGCATATTATTATTAAGCACAAATTCAGTCAAGGCGATTTTATTTACCGAAAGACCTTTAGCTGTTTTTTCTTTACATACACGTAAGTGCAGAGTAATAACATGGATTGCAGTAAAAAATATATTTTTAGGATCCTGCTAATGAAATATGCGGTTTCTAATTTCATGACAAAGCTCGAAAGCTAGCCGTTTTAGTTATTATATTTGTTTCTATGGGAAGAAGTGAGCGATAGTAGTAGACGAAAACATACACAAGACAACCATTTTCTTGTTTATATGTAAAAAATACTATTAGATTTCCTCAAATGATCATTAATATTCCAAGAAGTTCCAAATTAATTTTTCCAACAACTTGACGTTGTGCACACTTATCGTTAGTGTTATGTAATAAAACAACAACGCTCCGGCAACATTGCGATGACGAAGAATTGTTATTATTTGAAGACGAATTCATGGCCATCTTTACGATAATAATTTATATCTTCGTCTATCGGTAAATATGCCATCGATTTCACCGACGTATTAAAAAAAACCTACAAAAGTCGGTTGGACAAAATGATGTTACTTAACTACTTTACCATGGCATGTATTTCAAAATAGTGACCGTAGAATATTTAAATCACGTTAGGGTATCAAGTGTAAATAGCTTGAAGATGATAAACCAACAAAATATACCATACCATGCTTAAATTTCGACCACATACTACCAAAATCACAGAATCACTCTGAAAAAGGTCAAAAGTGTTACAGTCACTCCAATTGCAACATCTTATACTACCCTTAAGTAATTGTTACAGATACATCCATCTGGCGTTATATTATCGATTCCTTCAAGTGCTAAAAAAAGTGCATATTTTGTTGACAGCTCTATTAAATTTTTCACTGAAAGAAGAACTACTGAAGCAGTTACTATGTGCTTACAAATTTGTCGTATAATAAATTACAAATAAAGCAGTAAACTAAATAAGCTCGATGTTGCTGTAAATGCAAAAATATTATAGTAATTAGGTTGTTGTAAATTGTAATATAATTATAAAACTTTTTACTATGTGTAGATGGTCGTGTAAGAAATTATAAAAAAGGGTTTCAGTACTTAGCCGAACAGTTCAAATAGTGTAATCAATTCCCAAACAGTGAGATGAGAAGTAGGTTTAATATTATTGACTTTGTATACATAATATAGTGGTTATGAACAATTTTAATTTGTTAAAACTTTAGTATATATGCGTATTAGGTAGAAATTATCAGAAATGTCCATCTAACTACTAGCATTAAATTCAATTTTAACTCGTTCTTAGATTAATTGGTTGAATATTTCTACTTATCCCACATCTATCCACGTACGGAGTTCAATATTACGGCAGATGTGATGTAGTGGTGTGGTAGCAAAATTTTTGTAGTCTTTGTATCAATAAACTTTTAGTAAATAATACAACAATGTGTACAATATCTGGTAATATTTGTTTTATTATTGAAATGATTATTCCTATATACCTCTTCGGTGATTTGACCATACGTTCTACGTTAGGATTTAGGCAAACCACCTTAATTGTTGTTTCCCCTTTACTTTTTAGAATAGATTTAACGTTTAACTATTACCTTATTAGTTCGTTTCTTATCTTGTCCTTTCTTGTAATTCATTTTACTGCTCCCAAATATTTCTTTTCCATTGCTTGGATTTTAATTTTCATCCGATTATAACTTCAACTTTCACAACTATTGTGTTAGGATGGATTTGTACACAGTTATAAACATTGTAATCGTTGTTTTCGTCGTTTCTTTCTTATAAATGTGCGATTTAGTGTATAATATACATACATTGTAACGTTTTCTATTCCTTGTCGTCGTTTCGGTCTCTGGGTACACAGGGTGATTCGCAACTTATCTAAACAAATTTGGAAATAGATGCGTCATGAAAAATGGAGTCAACATCGTCAAAATAAAATTGGAACATCCTTATAGTTTCCAAGTAAAAAATGATTGAACTTGTAGCATTTTCAATCTTTACATCGCTGGGCTACTGTAGTCAGGTGATTCCGAATATTAAAATCCCATTACTTATAGTAGGTATTAGCCTTTTTGTGATTCGAGTGTTTACATTAGTTTTGCAAGTGCCAAAATTGGCTTACGTGTATAGCAACTCAGAGTTGATAGATATCGTTTTAATTTATGGTGAAGTGAAAATGCAGCAGAACGACTTCCCAGTAAACATGTGCCAAATGCAGCTTCTTTTAACGCGGTGTACAATGAGTGCAAGTGTCCTGCAACGTGGACATTATACCGGAAATTTGAAACCGAATTGTGGAAGAGATGGAGGTCCACGGCGTATTGCAGCAGTGTGGCGTATCATACACGAGGCTCAATTATATCCGTACCATGAACAGCACGTCCAAACATTAACACCAAGGGATTGGACGAGAAGGGCTGGTGCCATGACCACCACGATCATTTGAACTTCTTTTTGTGGGAATATTTCAAAAATGAAATGTATCGCACCGAAGTGGACACTATTGATGATTTACGCAAACGTACCATAGCTGCTAACAAAAACGAGTTCAAAACGGACAAGAAGCAGAACTATTTGTGTTAGTTTGTAGAAACTGGGTAAAATGGGCTCAAAATTTTGTTGTTGTGACATCAGGTATATCAAACTATTTTATTAATCAAAATCACATATTAATAATATTAATAATTAATAACAATAGCGGCAGAGGCAGTTGAATTTGCTGTTTTATTAATTAAAACCACAAATCAATTATACTAATAATTAATAACAATATCAATAAAATCAGTTGAATTTGGTGCATAAATAGGTGTTTGAAAATGTTGTTTATTTCTTTAAATTTTTTATCCGGTGTCCGATTGCTTTGCCTTGTCAGGTTTTACAGTAAATCAGTTTCCAGTGCCGTGCAGAAGTGGATTTTTAAATTGCCCGTTTTGATTTTCTTTTTTACAACATTGTATTTGTAAGAGTTAGATAAGTGCTGAATCAGCTTGTATATAACATCCAGTAACATTTGTACTGTAGTAAAATTGTGTTTGGAGATTACTACAAAATTGTGATCTTAGTAGTATGTAAAATTATACTACAAACTGTGTTTGGAGCTGTAATCACAACAAATTGTAGTAGGTACTATCGATTATCGATAAATAAAATAAATTATCGATACTATCGATCATATTGATATTATCGATAATTCTTTATGTGTATTATTATCGATAATTATCGTTATATCGATAAATATTCCCAACCTTACTCATCAAATGTCGCCCACTTCGTGATTGTTCTATGAAAATGTTTACATATAAGTGCATTATTAGCTTCAAGCTACGACAAAACTATCGGTAGCTACCGATATTATCGTTACTATAACGTTACTATAACGATAATATCTATAATATTGAAAATTATGGATATAATCGGAAATATCGATAAATTTTCGATAATATCGATAAATTGTCGATAATATCGATAATTCGAGAATTTTTTTATCTGTATTTTTATCGATATTCCAACCCTAGTACATAAGATACATGTAGACTATAAGGTCGTATTCGCATTAATGAACACTTAAAGAAGCCTGAAAAATCACGCTTTAGTTATCATATTAAATTTAATAAACATTTACTTTTACCCACGGAATTCTTCATAATATGATTTTTATCAAATTAATTTTAATTTTTTTTTAAATCTAAAAATATTTGAAAATTATGTGACAAAATCATAACCTAAAATACAATGGAGGCATCTTCAATAATAATGAAGTAAGGGATTCGTTACAAATGACTTGAAAAGGACGTATGGCAACATAAAATCAAAAAGTCAGTTAAAGGGTAACACACTTACAGCTTTTTACCCCCATAAGGGCCTTTTACAATTAACATGTCCCTAGTAACGTCTAGTCTAATTCTAACGCGTGCGGATATGCAATAATATTTCCGGTGTCATCGACGCATGTCGACCATATTGCTGACGTTGTACCATCAGCACTGAAGTGTGCCGCAATTATTTTTACCTTCCATGAACAACAGGTGCGTGAAAATAGATATTATTAAACAATATACTCCACAATTCTAACTTGGGCAGGTTATAGAAGCAAAAGTATTCTGATTGGTTACGCTCTTCATTTCGACTATCAATTAAGTATTACAAAAGATTTTTTATAGGTACTCAAGAAGAACAGGATGTTGATTTATAAACATACCTATACCTAATCCAAATTTCTCTATTTCGAAAACAGAAATAACTTTTTACCTGTTTTGTTAAATCTCGATAAAATAATAATAAATAATATTTTCGTGAAATACATGGTCATTGACCAATATGTCAGACCAAAATTAATATATAGATTTGAATTGCTATACCAAGGTATTTCAGATAGGTACGGGTGTTTTTAACACAATATTTTTTAACTTTCGACTACTTACAGAAATACTAGCAGTAGTTATCAACTTCGAATAATAAATGGAACACTATACAGGGTGTTCGGAATGCATTTATTTTGCTGTATGATAAAATATATAAAAGACATAGGTATTTGACTTAGAGCTGGTATTTCCACCTTTCGATAGAGTTGCTGGTAACTACCTTGAAGATAAAATTATCCGGAGATTATAATCATAAGATAACACATCTCTTTTCATGTTATGTTATGGGTCCAAGTAGCTAACCGAAGGTTAAAGCACTCAAACTGATTTTAATAGACTTGTATCGAACTTCATTCAAGTGAAGAAGTTCGTAGCTGAGAATCTATTCTTAATCATTTAAAGAGCATTTACTCTATTCTCATACCATTTAGTTGAGAGAGGAAATATTATGAAATTTTCATACTTATATTTATTTACCTTTGAGTTATATTCTCTGTAGCATCTACAATAGTTGATAAAATGACGTCCTCCACAATGGCTCTGAAAAAACGAAATATTATAAAAACTCGACTTTGTTCCAAAATTGCTTGGTTACATATTTTCCTCCATGTGTATTTTATTTCTTAGTTTGCTCCTACAGTCCTTTTTTCCCATTCCTTCTAAGTCCTTATCCACTGCTTGTATCCATTTGGTTCGTGACATTTAGAAAAAAATAATGACGGAATTTTAAAGTCTTACACCTTTTGTATTTAATAGCGGTTCTAAGTGTTCCCTTTTTCTAATTACATTTTACAATTTTCAATAGACCAAAACTTTCTTACTCGTATTTGAATAGAACACTCTGTATGCTTTTTTATATTTTTTTTTGCTTCAAGTTGTAGTAATTTAAATTATTTTGCCCTCATATATAGTTAAATTTAATATATTTTTTAAACTTTTGCAATTTTTTTCGATAATCAAAAGCTTTCTAGGATCCTCCATGGGATTGACGCTCTGAAGTATGAAGATCTTGAAACGAAAAAAAGGCAAAAAATCTTCTCTATTTTTTAGTTGACCAATTATTTACATTCATGACTATTGTGATGTATCTTCACTTGCTGCAGTATTTTAGAATTAGGTACTATTCTTTAATAGTAATTCTAATAATTTAAAATCTCTTTAGGTTTTAAGATTTCATGGTGTGCCAAATATTAGACGCCTAAATGTAACAAGAAGAAAATCAACTAAAAATTGCATGCTCTTTTCAATAATGCAGTAGTAATACGTTTATCCATTTGAAATAAGGGAATTGACGGTATTTCATCAATTATTTAAAGTCCACAAAAGTCAGGAATTGGTTTATCCTTACAAATATTCGTCCAGTAATGTTGTGCATGTGTTTTCAGTGCATCTAACTCAAGAAGTAGTTGGACGATTATTTTTGTCAGTTTCAAACTGGTCCCTGATTCTTGTGCGAACAGACTTATGTATTGGGTTACAATATTTTTAGAGAATAATGTACCTAATAACAATGGTAAAGTTTTGATTGTTATAATGATTTATAATCAAAGCATTTATAACTGTTTTTGTGCTCAGTACTACATATTTATTTGTACGTAAGTATTTTGCTTAATAGAAATAGTTTTATATAAGAAATATTTACGTGTTTTAAAAAATACGTGTGCCAAAAGAACAACCTGGTTGGGTGGCTCCCTGTCTTCCATGATTTAAATGGAGACCTACTGAGGTTTTAGTTAAAACATCTACATTTTTATGATCTCAGAGGAGTATCAAATTCAGCAGGTTGTCTAGATTCAATGAGATGCGGGTCCAGGTGAGAAACAAAACACAGCCCCTATGTCTGTTTAGCTTGCATTCCACAACGGTCATTTGATGTAAATAAACGACTGTTACAGGTTACAGGTGAACTGCTTTTAAATGTTTATAACAAAAAGTTGTAGTGGTTATAGCAAAGTACATTCACACCGGTTGACCACGAAATATACACACTCCATCATTTTTTGCAGCGCTAGATACCTGAGATAGAGCGAAGTTGAAATTATGTCATGTTTTATTTCTTATCAAATCATAACATTTTAAAATCAGACAAACTTTATAATAAATCGCAGAAACACTAGGATAAGCATTATTTAATAAGTATTTTTAATTAAAGTTGTTAAAATCAACACAAAATTCTGTCGCAATATAGTAATTAATGCATTTTTTTAAATATGATTATGTCATGTGGCCACCTTTAACAAATGAATTAATAAATATGATAAATTATGATATTAAATTTGGTATAGATATTTTTTTGTAATCTGAAACAGTTGTTCAAATAATTTGATGAAGAAAGTGTTTTAGTTTTTTTGTAAAATGTCTTTGAAGACGTAGACTTATAAAACTTAGGTTAATAATTTCTCTAAGCAAAGTTAAAAATTCAACAAATTTGTGTATCACTATGTCAGTCAGTGGCGAACACACTGTTACTAAAAACTTTAACACCAACAGTAAGACTACCGAATATTTGGAAAATTAGGCAACTGTAGTTGATTTCAACTGAGTTTTAAAGAAAAACTGTATGTTCCATTTTACTCAAAAAACTATACAATATTTTTTATCTAAATCTTACCAAGCAATTAGCTTTAGCAGATAACTCTAGAACTATATTTTCATAGACAAAAACTATATTTCGATCAAAACATAACGCTAACTACCATTTACCAATTGATTAACAAATACTCCAATAAACCATTCCAGTACCTATATATTTTATAAGGGATATTGCTACCAATTAATTTTAAAAAATTATATACCACAACTGATTTACATACATTCCAGACATATTGTTGACACTTTTTACTTGTTTTTGTTTTAATACAGCATAATTTTAAAGTGCAGTTTTTTTGTTCTTTTACCTCGTATTTACCAGTTTAGCAAAATATTTTCAAAATATCGTTTAAACAAATAATTAACACATGACAAAATATTATTTACACATTATTACAAAGCTTATTAACTTATTTTAAACTAAGCTAATGCAGGAAAAACTTTAATATTTGATAGACATTACACTGTTTTAGTTTGGTCTAGGTAAAGCAGATATTGCCAATAGCTGAATGGTGGCATTATAATAGATATAGTCTACATCATTTGTAGAATACGAAGTCTCTTTTAAATATTATAATATTATACAACTATGAATACAAATATTTTAGAAGCGGATATATATGAATTAAGGGAATCCCTCTACGAAATATTTCTAAAATTATTTATAAAGTGAAAAAAAAATGTTTCGAAACCATATTAAACCCCAAATTATCGCCGACTCTGGCGGTGCGTCTACCGCTAGCACACGTTTGCGTTTATAGAGTTAGGCAACCAGCAACAAATAGTTGTATTTCAATTTTAAACGTTTTATAGCAGCTAAGTAAAGAAATTTGTATCGGACACAGATATTTTTCTATAGTAAAGTTTTCTATTATCTATTAATATTCCTTTCCTTCGATTTTCTTATAATGAATAGGCATTTTATTTAACTTTGCGCAAAGTGTGTGTTTTATTGGCTAATACTGACAGACCTGTAACGAGTGAAAATACAGTTTTAACAATTTCTGCAACTAACAGAATTAACTGTTACCTAGCAGGTATTACTATTAATGTTCATTTTCATCATTTCAATAATTGAAAATGCTGTAAAAAACGACCGTATAACAGTTGACAGATTCAAGCCATCTCTGACAAGTTTATTATAGGCGCCTATTTTGATTTTTTAAACATAGTCAATCCTGTATAAATAATGAAGAAAACTTACCTAATTTTCACCTACATTCCTCTTAATTTTTTTATACGCCAGTGGCTTTCTAATTCACATTTTCTAATGCAAATTTATATAAAGGGTGTAACAAAAAGCAAGAGATTGTATAAAATCTCCGTATAAAATCAGTTATAATATTTTAAAACTCGGTAATTATCTATAAATTGTTCCTTGGGCGTTTCTTTGTACCTAATCTTAAATTTAAAAGTATTATTAAATGCAACATAACTTATCAAAACTAATAAGTAAAGTTTTACGTTCCGATATTGAGAGGGGCATACACTAAAAAGATGAGGGAGACAAAGTAAGCCTCCCATAAGTATCTACGTCTGATTTTTTAGTGTCGTTTACATTATTACGTTTAAGGATTGTAATTAATCACAAGATGTGTCACTATCAAATTTCAAGCCGATACGTGAAAAATTTGCAAAATTATTGCAATAATTATAAAAATTCAACTTAACACCCTGTATCATATAAGAGAGGCATTTTTGTATACAAGATTAATTTGCTTTTTTATTAAGCCCTATATATTTAAATTAGCGATTCTGCATATAACACTCTGTATCTTATACCGGATATTGTGTAAATTTTACTCAATAAATCTAAATTTCAGAAGAATTTTTTTTTTTAAATCACCTAAGCATCATAGAATGTAATCCAGACATGCGAATATTGAAGAGAGTGAGGGACCTTAAAAAATATCTTTATGTTATTTTCTTGCATATTCAAGACATATTCAAATAGACAGACAGAGTAGATACCTACCAAATATGAAGTTAAGACCTTAATAATTATTATTATTAATTGAGACAGTTTTAGATAATATTAGGCAATATCAGAAAATGCTGATTCGTGGTATTTTTAGCATTGACTTTTGAATAAAAATATAAAATACTTGTGGATAAAATACTTTTTTCGACATTATCTCAATTATATCAACGTTTCCTAAATGGAACTCCACCTTAATAAACTCCAAAAAACGTAGCGGTATTTTGAAAGACCATATGTAGTAAATTGGTCTTCCAAGAGAAAACAAAGCAAGTGTTTCTTCCACTTGGCATTTTCATTACACCTGCACAAAGTGACTCCATTTAGCCACAGGAGACAACAACCTAACAACTGTTGCTCAAAAACCTGGCAGAGCGTAAAAAGTCGTTATATAAGGAATATCAACACACCAAAAGTGGTCTACTTGATATAAAAATGCAAAATTGATTGTTACACCCCTTGACCATAACTCCCCATCATATGGCACCCAGACTTACTGGTAGGTGATCTTAGGTTGCTCAAGCACAACCACACGTGCAGCAGGTGACACCTGGCACACGCATGCGCCATGCCCACGCGTGTCGGAGCACTGTGACCAAAACCGTGACTGGGGGTTACTGATATGGAAATTAAATTTATTATTTGTGCATAGTGTTCTGTAATTTATATGTTTTGAATAATGAATATTAACAATTGATTAACTACATCTTTAATAACGATACTTTAAAACAAGACGATGGAATAATCTTGACGTGATCTTCGATGAAAAAATTCATTTCTCTTCGTATATTCATTAATTCATTGTCAGTATAGAAATCAATAAATATTTAATGTTAAAGATGTATACTTTGTACATATATACAGCGTGTATCAGATTTAAATACAGAAAATTTCAAAATCGAAAGTACGTCGGAAGAGGTTAATTTTTTGCCCTATGGCTTTTTCTCTTAAAATGCTTAGTTTTTAGATACAGGGGATTGAATCTATATGTTTTTAAACGTAGCATAAACTTTTTTTTGGCTTCATTTATTTACTTTTAAGTTTCGGTATTCTCAATTTTTTGAAAAGAGCACAAATTGATATAAAAACTTGCCCATTATCAATCACATGGGCGTAATATAGGTTTAGATCCCTTACTTTAAAAACAAAATGTACGCCTATAGATATCTGGAAATATTTTTTAATCATCGTAACTTTCTTTTGTGAATTTTAAAAATTGCTATTAGCTTTCCAGAAAATCGTGTTCAAACGGTACAGTGTTTGTCATAAATATTACTTTCATCAGTACTAAGACTAAAACAACTTAATTTCTGGATACAGCAAGTGCAGCTTTTATTTTATTGATTTTTTTTCTAACTATTTTATTGTTGCAATTCAAGAAGAAGACTTTAATTCTAACAGCTTTTTAATAAAAGTTTTCATGTTTTTTTTCTGGAAAGCTAATAATAATTTTAAAACTGACAAAAGACATTTTTTATCAAGGATGTTATGAGGATTAAAAAAAAAGAAAAATGTTTCTAAATATCCATAGGCAAAAATAAAATTTCAAGTCCCTGTGTCTCGAAAATTAAGCATTTTAAGAGAAAATTCTTTAATTTAAAAACTACTCTCTTTCGACCTACTGTTGATTCTGAAATTTTCTAGATTTTGTTTGTAATCTAGTATGCAAACTAACTGAACCGTTGGTTAGATGTGTGCTACTTCCTGCTCGGCCTAAGCGGCTCGACTTGCAAGAAGCGACCTACATTGTCGTAGGTACCGCAGACCTCTCGTCCTGGGCGATGCGCCATTAAATCTATAAATGATAGTGCAGGAAACAACTACTCCGCGGGCTAATGCCCCGACCGGCATTGAATTACACCTGCAGTATATGTGTGAACAGCCAAGAACCCTGCGGTTAAGTACCTACGACAATGTAGGTCGCTTCCTGCAAGTCGAGCCGCTTAGGCCGAGCAGGAAGTAGCAGACCAGTTACATCTAACCAACAGTTCAGTTAGTTTACGTACTAGATTACAAACAAAATTTAGAAAATTTCAGAATCAACAGTAGGTCAAAAGAGGGTAGTTTTTTAAATTAAAGCATTTTCTCTTAAAATGGTTAATTTTCGAGACACAGGGACTTGAATTTTATTTTTGCCTATGGATATTTGGAAATATTTTTCTTTTTTTTTCTATGGATATGTGGTTTTAATAGGTATATCTACCAACTACTCAAAATATAACAAGGAAAGAAAATACTGTGTAAGATGTTTCTAAATATCTTCTATGCTCATATTCAGCCCAGATGCCCTAGAAACTCCTTCATACTATATTCTAGTGAAGTATTTTAAAAGTGAATGTTCGTAAAAACACAAATACTAAGGGAGTTTGGAACGAATTAGATTTGTATACAAAAATTTCTAAAATCATCAAAGTTGAGCATAAAGTTAATAAGAGAAACAGGAAAATTTTATTTTTAATCTTTCAGGAATTAAATTTAAAACCAGAGTTCATTCAAATACAATGTTAGTATTTTTAAGACTACATCATAAATTCAGAAAGTTTCTAGATGTCTTAATGAACTATATCATATCTTAAATAGTCAATCTCAGTATTCATTGCTTATATATGTAGATTAAAATAGTAGATCATTCGTCGATCGTCTCACCTGTGGCATACTGGTGAGAGCTAATAATTTTGACACCGGTATATTACTGCTGGTTCTTAGTTGTTAGATATTAAGCATATATTTCGATGCTGGTCGGAGCACTAGTAGAATAGATGTTTCCCACATCATTGACAGTACAGGTCTTGGATTCAATGTACCCGCTTGTAGAAATAGCAGGTCGCGTTCTGCTAATTGAATCGTAGTGAAGGAGGCATCGAATAGTGAATGACCATTAGTTATCGCATGTGTGTTATTTCTGAGTCACACTCAAATAGTTACTACAGAAAGTAAATTTTGTGTGGCAATCAGGTGAAAAATTCTCGTATTATTTAATATTTTCTAATCTTTGTCAATGAACTTCCCAAATGTATTCAACCTGAGTGTTTACTTTGCAGATGACTTCAAGATTTTTAGAGAAGTTAAAGCTGATATGGTTTTGATATTATGTAGCAGGAATTGGATGCCAAGAATAAATTATATCTTAATTTAGATAAATGTAATATAAGTGACACCCATTTAACTAGATATTTAAACTATAACAGATTTAGGTATTACTTTTCAAAATGACTTAAAATTTAATCACTTTCAAACTATCACTACTGCATATAAACTGTTAGCTTTTATTAAGCGTGCGACATTAATTTTAAAAACATTGATACCATAAAGTACTTATATAATGGCTTTGTTCGTTCTCGCCTAGAATATGATACTGTCCTTTGGAGTCCATCCAAACAGTCGGCGAAGCAAACCATTGAAACTGTTCAAAATAAATTTATTAAATATCTTTATTATAAAAAATATCGCACTAGTCCACCGTTTGATCATTATCTTGCCATCGAAGTGATCTTAAAGTACCGCGACTTGACAGTAGAAGAGATCAAATTATTCTGCAGTTTTTGCATAAAATTATAAATAGTATTGTAGACAGTCCTTATCTACTATCTAAATTACAATTCTATGTTCCAGACCACTAAATACGTCCCCCGCACTATGTCTTTAAAGTTTCCTTAAGTACTCTTTTTTTAACAGCTTTAGTATTGTAGGTGTAAGCCGTTTTAAATTTTAAAAAATGTTGAAGTCAATTTTAGCTTGATTGATTATTTAGTGGTGTTATTTTTTATTAACTTCGAGAACCCTAAAAATATATATAAACTGGTCGGTTTCGCCGCTAAAGTTCAGTTTATGTTCAGAAGTCGAACGCGAATAACAGAAATGTCAAAGTAATGATTGACAGTTGTGAATTTGTTCAGTTACTGTGTAATCAAGTAGTGACAATAAAGTTTATTTTTTTTACGTGACGTATTTCAAGGCTGTCAATATAAATAACCCTTATTTAAATATTTTTCCAGATATACTAAAATATTTTAATTATCTGGTCAAAAGAAGCTAATATTCAATGTCAGTTCTCTGTATATGATGCTAAATGTACAGAACGAAAATAAACGAACTATTGTTTATGTGCAAACCCTCACAAGTGGTGAAGGTAAAACAAGCAACACTATCGATGCAGTCACTGATTCACCTGACTAAATTTGTAGACTATCATATCTAATTGGATTTGAATTACTAGGAAAACCGATTCTCTAACAGGAAATTCTTAAGGATGTCGTCGACTTATACCTGATACGCAGTGGTCAGATTAGGTTTCGTATTTTATTAACTCTTGAAATATCTTAACATGTGGATATTAAGGTGAAAAACACGATAACACCGCCCGATTACCTGCTCATTTTCCACTAGTTCTTCCTGGATAATTAATTTCATCTTGTTATTTATTACCTTATTATTTACCGCTTCAGTGATTAACAATATAAATAATGAGAATTATTATTGCATGTTTATTATTACCTATTAATGTTTTACACTTTTTATAGTACTAAACATAAAATAGGTAATTATATAGGGTGCGACAGAAAAGCCTATTAACTGAATGTTTTTGGCGAGTAATTATGATAATTTGACCATACTTACCTACAAAGATGTTTCCTTTAAAAGATGCAGGGTGTTAAATTTTACCATTTAAAATTAATTTTCACAATTATTTTATCAATTTTTATGTACCAGTTTGAAATTTAGTACAGGTACTTCTTGTGATTAACGGAATCCCCAAGAGCTGTAAATGACGTATAAAAAAACAAAAGATACTGAATGGAAGGTAGTGTTTTTCTGCCTTACAGCCATGGACAGTGTCTCTCAATGGTGTGGCATTTAATTTTTGAAAAAATTAATTTCTTGATTCGATTTTTTAGTCATGCAATGTCGGAGATAGCCCCAGAGAAATGGGTTGCACTTAATATTTATATAATTCACATTATAAAGAAACCACCAATAAACAATTTTTAAATAAATTGCTAATGTTATAAATGTTCTATCTGATTATATACATAGGGTCTTTGAATCAAATTTATCATTTTTATACATACAAAAAATGTTTACCTATATAATTTTGTCTATTATGAAAAATGACATTTAAGAAAACATTAGATGTTTGGGTAGGAATTGTAAACAACTTTCTACTAGAAGATGTTTACCTATTTAATTTCGTCAATTATGAAAAACAACATTTAAGAAAAAATTAGATGTTTGGATAGGAAATTTCCAAATCTATTGATTGGATGTTGAAGAAATGAAACTGTTTAGTGGCCATCACGCTTCCCTGATTTTCGTCCATTAGATTTGGGTGTTTGTGTTTTATAAAAGATCATGTATATTTTCAGGCTTATTATAAATGTCGTTGAAAAATTTAGACAAAAAGCAAATATTTTTATACATGTTTTATTAGGTATTAATAATGTGTTAAACCAACTACTACTAATAAGAATAATGTATGGAGTGAATGGAGTAGGTGAATGATTTTAATTTATATGAATCTTGATAGATTATCAATACTTTTAACATTATCGTTTCAAAATTTTACTTTTCAAATAATATTAATGTACACGTTAATTTTTGATATACTCGCGTCAAGAGTTCAGACGTCTTACGCCACGGCTGACGTTACACATTTGTTTTTGTTGTCAACGTTATTTTCGATAGTTGATCGCGTTAAAAACAATCCTTTTTTGCAATTTAGTGCAATATATAATGCAAACTTTTAGTGTAGTATATAGTTTTATTACTGTCAGTTGCAGTTTCTTAAATATTTTGATGAAAATATACTGAATTATTCATTTGTTCGTATGACGTAAGTCGTCTGAATTCTTGTCGCGAGTATACATGCTACATCAGATGATATATATTTTTGTGTAACCAAATATCAAGAAGGTATACTAAATACTACTTGACAAGCTATAAAATCTCTAAAAATAAAATAAACCTCTCTCTAAACTGTATTAATGAAAAAACAGAAACGAAGAATTGAAATGTATGATTTTTTTTTTTTGAAATTATTCTTTATTGCTATGGACAAAGTTTACTGAATAGATATAAGTTGCTAACGTGGGTGCTGATTTAATTTCCGGAGGTATCGCAGCATTATAAATTTTGGCAGCATTGTAGGTAAAACTTCGTTCTTACATAGAGGTGGAGTGCTTGGGGATACAATACAGGTGCTGGTTGCACGTTGAGTGTGCATTGGAATCTCCAAGTTTAATAAGTTTCTCTCCAAGGTAGCTTGGCAGGTTGTTCCTACTTATTTTATATATCAAGCAAGATAAATGGTAAACAAATCGCTCATGAAGCTTAAGCCAGCCTGTTTGCCTTACTGCGGCAGATATATGATCAAACTTTCGCAAGCCATATGAATATCTTATACAGTTATTCTGAATTTTCTGCAAAGTGTCTTTATCTTTAACGCATAGGGCAGGCCAGAAAATTGCATCACAATAGGATAAATGCGATAATATTAAAGAGTCACACAATAACAGCTTTGTTTCAGCGCTTAGTAACTCTTTAAACATATCTAATATTTTAAGTTTAGCAAAAGACTTTTGGATCAAGCTGTTAACATGACCTGAAAAGCGTAAATGTGAATTTGTTTTTTGAAAATCATTGAATGATTTCATTAAGCCAGGTATGTATTTGTTGTTAGTAAATATAACTAAACCAATTTTTATTTTAGATATTTGTTGAATCCAATTTTATCTATGGAATTGTTTCTTACCTAGGTATTTTGTATCAAAATACATACATATGACTTAATTAATAAGAATTGGAGGAAAATTGATATATATTAGGTTAAACACATTTACAACACAATAAAAATTTTCAATGTACATTTTTGCATGTGTGAAATTACGTTGTTAATAGTTTAATACATTCTGGTTTTTCATATGTTTTACACAAAATATGTTAAAAGTAGTAGTATTATAATAAAATATACTGAATCTGTGTAATATTTACCAATAATGTATTAGGAGCACACCATTTCGTGTTAACACACCACTGTGTTCTCTACTTCCGACTGGTTGTGTACAATTGCATAGCTGCAAAAGTGTAGTATTTCAGCAATAGTAGCGCACAGCGCACCATTTTGATCGTGTTGAAAATCATGAAGAATGATTAATCGATGAGATCTTCGAAGAGTATCAGTAAATTATTATACAAAAATTGTAAATAAGAGCACTATTAACCGATTTTCCAGAATGAAAGAACCCAGAAGTACTCTGTTTACAATTCCAGCCCACACATTTACTGAAAATCGTTGTTGAAAGTGTGTTTATCGAGTGACATGCAGATTTTCCAAATTACCCGATCCGTAATTAAAATGTTTTTGGTAAAGTTTAGGTTTAAATACTGCTGATGTAACAACCACTCACAAAAGTTTACTCGAAGCTGAAGATCCCTTGGAAATAAGGTTTTTATCCACTGCACGTCAAATTGGTGCCCTTACCGAGTTTTTCTTTAGTTTAACTGGGTATTATTATTTATTCAATTAATTTTCATTTTTTTTCAGAAGTGTGGCAAAATACGCAATTAAACTAAAGAAAAACTATAATTATGCCACAAATAAATATACCTTTAGAGAAAATCAGTAGCAGAGTAGTCTACAAGGCAGCAAACCCTAGACAGATGCCACTATATATACAGGGTGGGCCAATAGTGTGTGAACGGAAGATTGTGGTTATACTGATATATATTTTTAAAATCTGCTGTTGGTGGGGGGTAGGGGGTAGTAAGAGCTACAAACTAAAAATATTTTTACTGGAATTCCTAGACACACCTACATACAAGGTGATTCATATTAAAGTTGCATTTTTTTGAAAGAAACCCCTTGTATATTATTGCATATTTGGATTCCTCGGTCAATTCTAGTATGACTTCATGTAACATACTTGGTACCTAAAACGTACCGTTTGGACGTTATTCGATATTTTGTCAAAAAGTTGACGTCTAGAAACTGCTGAATATCAGAGCTGGGCTGCAACATAGGAGGATCTGATTGGGGGAAATTATTGACCACCCTCCATACTACCAAGAGCTAGAAAGTCAATTACAAACTCTGTTTGTTATGGCTGATATCGTCGCTCAAATTTTGAAAACTTCAATCATGGATAACTTGATTTTTTTAAATGGAACCAACATATTTTTTTCACGTCACCAGATAACACATTTCATTACCTTTCAACCGATATAAAGTTATCCGTATTTATCTCTAATACTTTTTTCTAATCCACAATTACTTTTTACTATGATGGATTTATGCAAGCCAATTAATTTAAACTAAATTGAAAAATAAATAAATAAATAAATAAATAAATAAATATGATGGCAGCATTTATTCATTCGAATTAATAATTAAAGTAATTTTTTTTATTAAAAATAATTTAATTCAATTGGTCTCCATAATATCACATTTAGTTTTTTCATGCACTCGGGAGTAAAGTTGGCCATGGAAAACAAACAGTAGGTTTCATTATAATTATTTGTTAAATAGTAATACAAATAAATGAACTAGAATTTCAAAAAACTTCACAAAAACTACAGTGGTTCAGTAAATAAACAGTAAATAACAACATAACTTCAAAGTAAATGTTCAGTGATGACCTTCTTGTTGAATACAAATGTGAATTCTTCGGCGAAAAGAATCTTGAACTTTCATTAACATTTCTGGGATGATCTGGATGAGTTGTCTCAGCTGTCGTTGGTTGTTCAATATACACTTTTCCTTTTTCCACTTTAATTATTAATTCGTATGAATAAATGCTGCCATCGTATTTATTTATTTATTTTTCAATTTAGTTTAAATTAATTGGTTTGCATAAATCCATCATAGTTAAAAATAATTGTGGATAAAAAAAGTATTAGAGATAAATACAGATAACTTTATACCGGGTGAAAGGTAATGAAATGTGTTATCTGGTGACGTGAAAAAAATATGTGGGTTCCATTTAAAAAAATCGAGTTATCCATGATTGAAGTTTTCAAAATTTGAGCGACATGAAATCATACTAGAATTGACCGAGAAATCCAAATATGCAATAATATAAAAGGAGTTCCATTTAAAAAAATGTAACTTTAATATGAATCTAGGAATTTCAGAAAAAATATTTTTAGTTTGTAGCTCTTACTACCCCCCACCCCTCACCAATAACAGATTTTAAAAATATATATCAGTATAACCACAATCTTCCACACACTATTGGCCCACCCTGTATAGTAATAGCTAAATTATTTATGGGTCAAAACAATGTGGAAATCGTCATAAATAATTTTAAGGTTACTTTTCCCTTTTACAGAACAGTTAACATTTTCTTTGACTGCAGCAAAATATACATAAAGAATGAACTTAGAAAAAATTTGTGGTAATTTTTCTTGCATTTGTTTTTAAATGTGAAAAATTAATTGTTGAAGTGTATGTAAAAATTCCATAAAATTAATAATTCCAATAAATATTTTCAGTATAAAATCACTACATTTTGGCAATACAAATACTATCACTACCTAAGATGAACTGTTGAACTTTCTAGTATCCAATACTGTATTTAGTAACTTTAACAGGGTTTAAAATACCTAACTTTAAAATCAACATTCCACTATTTTAGGCCTCAAATATGGTCATATTAACGTTCGCCGTTATGTTATTCCAAATTACGCAGCAATTCTCCTAGACTGCTCTTCGACGGCATTTAAAATCTCTTAAAATATATAATAAAATTAATGATTATAATTCAATAAAGCTTTTAAGCATAAAAATAAGTATTATCTTTAAATCAATCCACAAATGGAATAATGACAGATATTACAGTTACTCAGGAATTGTGACAAGTGACGTGGTTAAAAACGATCTTGTGTAAATATAATAATAGCCTTGACTATATACACTAAGACTAGTCAATCTAATGGGAGACCTTGTTGGCCTGAATGGGAAACCAACTCTCGCGTAATGGGAAACGAACTCAAAAAGAACGTTTACGCTTGGGCTATTTGCTAATAGATGGCGCAATATTAGGGACTAAAATGACATGAATTTGGATATATAATTTTGAAAGCTCCTCCCATCGAAGATGATTGGTTCATACATATTATGTTATGTACAATCGTTTGCAATAATATTGACACTCTTTAAATTCAATTTTGCTATTTCTTTTGAACTGCTGACGTATTTGTAATGAACTATACTTTCAACTTTTAACATTAGTAATTAGTTGTTTCACTTACCAATATAAATTTAATGAGTTCAAAAACTGTTTTGAGAGAGTGTCATTGTTATTTCAAAAGCTTGTATGTACTTAAAATTCATAACTTTAATGACATTCGATAGGATTACTGTTTATTTTATTATTAAGTGAATGTGTTAGTCATGAGGAAGCAGGCAGGAAATAAATGTTAATTTTTAAAATGTAATAAAACTAGATGAAACATTCCAGGAATAAAACTTTTCCGCGCAAGGCGAAAATCTACTATAATGATAGATTTTGAATTCTGATAAGTAATTATAGTAATTTCATCACGATTTTTAATAAAAAAAAATACAGAAGTGCAGTTATCCAGTTCATATTCACTTTCGCGTATCAATGAAAGATAAAGCTTAAAGTATATTAACCGCCAGATAACACTTTTATCATACTCCTCCAGCTTTGGTAAATTCAAGAGAAGAAGTCATTCAATACGTGTCGATAAAAATATACAGGGTAGGCCATTAATAAGGGGACATAGAAGAGGAGTAACATCATTGGGAGGAAATATGAAGATATAGCTAAATATATCTTCGTAAAATATTTCTGTGGAAAAAGATACAAGGTGTCAAAGTTGAAATATTTTTATTTGTGTTTTCTTTTTTTGTATTAATACAAGTATCCCTCAACTGATTGAAATTTAATTAAAAAAAATTAGTAGGTATCAATGAGTCGTTTTCTTTTTTTAAATGTCTAGAGTAACTTTGGAAAAAAACTCATATTTGAAAAAAATTTATCTACATATTTACTTTTATGGACAAAAATAACAACTTAGCCCTTGAGCAAACTCTCTCTACTTCTACATGTCTTAATTAATTAAACTAATTATTACAGCTAATTACAGAAAATTTTCAATATGGCAACTTCCTAATGCTCCTAAGAGATTTCCTCACGTCGAAAAATACATTTGGTTGTTTTAGATCAGTTTTCTGGAAAACGGTAGGAATTTCGTTAACAAAAAATAAGATAGAAATTGTCATCATCTGGCAATGGTCTATCTGTTTTAATAGGTACCTACTACATAAATTATGATTGCTTTTCTTAAAATATGTTGCCCTACCAAATTTGATGACAATCGGTTGAGCGATCCTAGTTATTAAAAAAAAACGAAAAAAAAATATGTAAACCTGTATCATTTTCCACAGCAACATTTTAGTAAGGCATATTTATTTTTTTATTTTAAATTTTGAAACACATTCTTTTCTGATAAGGCCTGTAAAGTTCACAAATTATTTTTATTAAAAATATTAGCGCATGTAAATTTATTTAAATTTGCATGCGCAAATGTTAAATTATTTGAATTTTTAAATTAATTTAAATTTAATTTTAATTTAAAAATTACTCTTCAAAAAGACTACAAAATAATATTTATTTCACACCATCACAAAATTATACTTAGATCAAACATTGAAAAAAGATACTTGGTGTTTTAGAATTTTTTCTAATGAATTTTTCGCAAAATAATAATGGATCTTATGCAGTAAGAGAAACCCACACGATAATCTGCGGTTCTATATGTCTCTTTATAGAAGTAGGTATGTCGAATTCATTTGAATTATCTTAATATGTTTAAAGGAAGTAAAACAGAAAATGTAAATTTTGGAATATCGCTGAAAACTCTTTTAACAATCTTACTTTTCTGTTTTTTTTTTTTAAATTAATTTACAGTTCATATTCTTACTTCTCTAACGCAATAAAATAAACTGCTTATGTTTCAAACTTTATGATCTGTGGTTTGAATATAAATATATTGCCACAATCTTATTATTTAGGCAGGTATATGAAAAAGGGTCACGCGGCCACGCCCTCGAAACGCCTTCACAGTTTTTTGCAGATTAAAATAGTAGCGCTTTATTTTCTTCGTTTGAATAAATGCGTATTGTTACACAGTACGACATCTAACAGGAATTATGATAACTATTTAGGTCTTTATTAAGGATTGACTCTCTTGGTGTAAATACTCAAGGATAATAGGTACCGATATTTCTTAAGTGGGGAGAAGTTTTCCAGACAGTATATCGAATATATAGCGTAATATCTCGACTCGAAGACTATACTAGGGCACTATTACAGTTTTGCCATCAGTAGATTGTAAAAAATCTATTTTAACATATAAACAATAAGCTAAACAATAATTATAAAAATAAACGACCTATTTGTAAGTATAAAAACGAAAGTAAAGGTTAGAGATAGAAATCTAGTTTTACCTGTGCACATAACTAAACGCCCACTTGTCAAATAGATATTTTTTCCAAAAATTCCCGGTAAAAACTATCAGACAAAGAGAGGCCCATGACCAGCAAGTGTTTAACAAGTGAATGGTATTCATTGATAACAAAAGAACATTCATCAAGTTCACATGTTTTAAATACGAGCTGCACAATGGCCAACCTTGCAACCCGAAACCGAGTCGGGACAATAAAGACCTTACCGATCCATTTTTTCTTCTCTCTGAGGAACTATTGCACCTGAGATAGTTCACTTGCTGTCTAGTTAGTTCTTTAAGTACCTCATAACGTGGGTGGTAAAAATAAACAAAACGAATGAACAAGATAAACCTGGGAATGGTTATGCCGTCGAGATTATTTTCAGGTTAGTTTAGTGTTACCCAAAACACTGATTAGAATGCAAACTACAAAGGATGTGTTACGGATCACCTGCGTGTTGAAGATTAAAGTAAAACTTTCTAAACCGCCTTGAATGTATCTGTGGGCTAAACAAATTAAATAATATCATTTTCATCTGGATAAAATAACAGATGGAACCTAAAAATATTATCTAGATACGGATAAAAAAATAAAATTATACTAAAATATATTTTTTATTTTTTGATATCCAAATTATTACAACGGAGCTGCACAAAACAAATCATGTTATATTTTTGTTTGTTATTAGAAAGGTATTTTAAGCTAATATAAGTCAAATCTCCTACAATTCCTATCAATGAAGTCATATGTATGCTCTCTGATACCAAACATCTAGGTATGTCAATGAACAATTCCACAGACAAAGCTTTATTCAATAATTATCTAAAGAAATTAATCTAGCTAAATTTACTAACATGGTTTAATGAAAACGCTATAAATATCTAACTTCACTTTTTAAAAAGTGGGAACTGGAAAATTCAACCACAATAGTTGAAATCTGACCTATTTCTGCATTTTTAGGATTGCTTCTTCAGGTGGCCTCTTTTAAGTAGAGTCAAATATCTAACTATAAAAACTATTATATAAATTAAAATTATTTGAAATTAAATATCGACAATGTCAAAAGCGATTTTAGCCTGTCAATAAATTTTAAATTAAATATAACAAACACCTACTTACTTAAATAATGTTTACCGTTTATGTAATCGTTTTTTATATATTTTTAGGTGTTAATAATATTGTGTGAAACTAACTACTCTATGCACTAAAGCCCCAACCAGCATTGAATTGCACCCACTGTTTCAAAAGTGAAGTTAGATATTTATAGAGTGTAGATTATTGAATAGAGCTTTATCTATGGATTTGTTCATTAGCATACCTAGATGTTTGGTATCAGAGAGCATACATATGACTTCATTGATAGGAATTGTAGGAGATCTGATTTATATTAGCTTTAAATACCTTTCTAATATAGTAAAAAATGTTACAAAAGCTAATAATAAAGAATATATGGGTAGATGGGCTTTAGTCCACAGAGTAGTTAGTTTCACACAATATTATTAATACCTAAAAATATATAAAAAATCATGTTATAGTCGCGGCAATAATTCAGACGACTTACGTCATACGATAAAATTAATAATTCACCATATTTTTATCAAAACATTTAAGAAACTGCAACTGAGAGTAATAAAACTATATACTACACTAAATGTTTGCATTACATATTGCACTAAATTGCAAAATATAATTGTTTTTAACGCGACAATTACGTTGACAATAAAAACATTTGCATAACGTCAGATCTGACGTAAGACATCTGAATTCTTGCTGCGACTATATTATAATTGCGTATATTAAATATAAATAAAATAAAAGTATTCGAAATTTTTATGACATGTATACATTGCATTATTCGTTCAAGATAATACTCCTTCTATAAGCTAATAACATTTCAAAATATGCGCCACCTAATTTATTACTTGGGATTGATAAAGTTAAAATTGTATTCTATTTTAAAAATACTATTTTAATATTAGAAAATGAACATTGACATGAACATTGGTATTTATGTTCTACTATTCTTCATTTTATTACAAGTAAACTGTAGAACTCACTCCTATCTCTATCTGAATTAGAAATATTCCTACCTGATACTAAATCGTGCTCAGTTCAGTAGTAAAAAGATTTTTACAATAATGCGTTTATCATATTATAGCTTAATATCTTACGGAATGCATTCGATGTTTTTGTATTGTGATGTCTGGATAATGCTATGATCAGTAAAATCATCTATTATTTAAATTCGTAGTTTAGATGAAAGATAAATAGATATTTAATCTAAGATGAAAGATAATTTATTGAAGTGTCATCTAGATAAGATATAAGATTATCTTACTTTATCTAGATGATTGATCTGGGTAAAATAATTTAGATAATGCACAACACTGATAATGAGCATGTGTATTAATAATCAAACACGCTAAAAGGATTAGTCAAGGGCTGTTTTTAAATAAAATTATTTTTGTTTTATCAAAAGTTTCAGACTAATTACTTATCATGTCACTTCAATTAATACTAGTTAATATTTTGAAACTCTGCTGTATCTTCAAAATTGACAGTTGCATGACAGCTTATCTTTTTTACTGTATACCTCTCTGATACCAAACATCTAGGTATGCTAATGAACAATTCCACAGATAAAACTCTATTCAATAATTATCTAAAAATAATGATCTAGCTAAATTTACTAACCTGGTTTAATGAAAACACTCTATAAATATCTAAGTTCACTTTTGAAACTGTAAGAACTCGAAAATTCAACCACAATAGATGAGATCTGACCTATTTCTGCATTTTTAGGATTGCTTCTTCAGGTGGTCTCCCTTAAGTTGAGTCAAATATCTAACTATAAAAATTATTATACCAATAAATTAAAATTATTTGAAATTAAATATCGACAATGTCAAAAGTGACTTTAACCCATAAATGAATATTTAAATTAAACATGACAAAAACCTACTTAAATAATGTTTACTCTTTTTGTAATCGGTTTGTGTATATTTTTAGGTATTAATAATGTTGTGTGAAACTAACTACTCTGCGGACTAAAGCCCCGACCAGCGTTGAATTACACCCACAATATCTACCCATATATTCTTTATTATTAGGAGATTTGATTTATATTAGCTTAAAATACCTTTCTAATATAGTAAAAAACATCTATATTAGGTTCTTTCTTTTAAATGGAAAATATTATATTTCAAATTCTTCTGTAAACCAACTACTAACATTTCCCTTATTGTAGTAAAAACGCGTTTTGTTTTACCACGATTTATAAGCTCATAACATTCTAAAAAATATTAGTCACGCTAACTGCCCGCTTGTCATTTTTTAAAACTGTTAACACAATACCACTCTTACTTGCAATATGGCTGTGGAAACAACGAGACAAAGTAGTTATAAAAATAGAAATTCCAAAAGCATGTGCTAATCTGAGACAACAGGTGTTGGCCAATTAAGAAAACACTTCCTAAAATGCCAGGTAGACTATCGAAAGTAAAAACAAAGAACAATGCCGAATTCAGAAGCGGCCTTTAAGATATTTACAAAATTATTTTAAAATATAACTTCAACTATACTTCAGATGTTGATCTACTATTACTCCAACATATTTGATTGAGTTAGTTTTCATGATTTGTGCACAATTTCATTTAAATGAGTTTCAGAACAATTTAAAGCGTGAACTTTTTAAATAATTTTTATATGTAGATTTCATTGTAGTAAAGAACGTAAAACATTTTTTAATGGTGTTTTGAAAAGTTATAGATTTAGCAATTAATTTGAGTTAGGAGTTCGATGTTTCCTAATTAGTACGGGAATAATTATCATAATTCTTAAGCACTTTTTGTCAACTTTAATTATTTCTTCAATTATTTCTTATCATTATTATAAATTTTACCTGTAACTTTTTACAATTGGTTATGGAAAGCCCTGCACATGTATTTGATAAAGTACAAGCCAAATTTGTATTTATATTGATCTGTCTTTGACGCAATATTTTTTAGGCCGCTTGAAGTTTTTGTTGAACGGAATCCTCTATACAGGGTGTTAAAAAAAGAGTGTAAAATATTTCAGGAGGTGAACCAAAATAAGCAGAAAAGTCTTAATAAACATGGGTTCACAAAGTAACGGTTGCGGAGATATGGACCACTATTCGTTTTTCAAACATTTTATTTTATTAGAAATAAACCGACAAAGGAAGCTTTTAACAAACAAAAAACAAAGTTACAAAAGATGTTCAAAGTGTCCTCCGTCCATTTCCAAGCAAGCACGACATCTTCGTCTTTCGAAAACACCCTCCTTGGATTGGATTTCCTGACACTTTTGATTAATCCGTAGCTGCAGCTCTTCCAGGCTATTTACAGGAGTATCATACACTAATGTCTTCAAATATCCCCAAACAAAGAAATCTAGAGGGTTCAGATCAGGCGATCTTGGAGGCCATAAAACAGGTCCGGCCCTTCCTACCCATCTATGTGGAAAAGTTTGGTGTAAATGCTCTCTAACGGCCATAGAAAAATGAGCTGGAGCACCATCATGCTGGAACCACATTTGTTGCCTCTGATTCAAAGGAATGTCTTCCAAAAACTCATACAGTGTGTTCTGCAGAAAGTTGAGGTAAGCAGCGCATGTTAATCGGTTTGGTAAAACAACAGGATCTAGAAACCTGTCACATACAATGCCCATCCAAATGTTTAAAGAAAAACGTGCCTGATGTCCAGATTTTATTAGAGCATGAGGATTTTTGTCGGCCCAAATATGCGTATTGTGAAAATTAAACACTCCATTTCGTGTGAACCCGGCCTCATCAGTAAAAAGAATGTTTGCAAGAAAACTAGGGTCTTCAGCATCATGACGTAGAAACCAGCAGCAAAAAAAACAAACATGCTTGATGATCATTTATTGGATTTAAGACCCGTACTCGTTGCACATGGTATGTATAAAGCAGTTGCTCGTGAAGGATTCTCCAAACAAGAGAACCACTAATTCCTACCTCGGTTGATATTCTCCGAGCACTCGTACCTGGATTCTGCTCTACCAGTGCTAGAATTTCTTCCTCTGCTCTAGGAGTGGATACCGACCTTGGTCTTCCGGATAAATGGCACTGTTTGCTCAAGGAACCGGTATCACGCAACCTTTGGTGAATTCTTCCAAACATGCGTTGTGAAGGAATCTGGCGATTTTTAAGCGTCACCATAAAAAGGTCGCGCTTCGGTGGCGTTCCCATTAGCACGACCATACATGAAATGCATGTCTGTTAATTCTGCGTTAGAGTAACCAGCCATAGCGAAAGAAAACTTATGCACTGAGAGCACTGTCAAATACATACTGTTTATTTCACTAAACATCCCCAACTATTATAAGAAAATACACAATGTTTTTGCAAATTAAAGAAAGGGGCTAAAAAACATAAAACATTCCATATCTCCGCAACCGTTACTTTGCGGACCTATGTTTATTGAGACTTTTCTGCTTATTTTGGTTCATACTATTACCTCCTTATAATATAATATTTTACGCTCTTTTTTTAACACCCTGTATATCCTTCTGCCACGTTCGTTGCAGAGTGGTGACCCTCTATAAAATTTATACCAACATATTGTCTTGTACATTTCTATATCCTAAGTAGAATCTTGAATGCTCAATTGATGACAGACGAAGAGAGAAATATTTTCAAAACATTTCGCCAAAATTGATTCCTTCTATGTTCCCGTTACAAGTAATAAATTCACTTCTCACGTGCGTCTTTGTGTTGAAAATCAATATATACCGTCTCATGTCTTTTATATGTTTAAGGTGAACAAAGGTTAATTCTTCACGACGGCATCCACTGATAATCAACACTATCTAAAATAAGAAACAATTTCAATGTTTGGAAAGAAATGTGAAAATTACATTTTAACTTCATCATTAAGTAGGTTTTATCATCTGGTTCGTTTAAAAATTTCTCGATGTTGATTTTCTTAAAACACTAGACTTCCTGGATCTATGTTCTACCGATCTGCATTTAAGAAAAGTAATTAAACTTGGAAATTTCTTATGTAAATATTCTTTTTCACTGACAATGTTGTTCTTATCATTGACTAAAGACTCCACAGCGTAAAACTCTTGTATAATCTGAATTTCTGTTCAAAATAAACTACTATAACTACCTCAGTGGTAACAGTTGATGACTACAATCTTCAAATAAGCGATACGCTTTTTCATATTCATATTTGAATCTTGTCAGCAATAATGATTGAATCTCAATTTTTGATAGTTCTTCTTTATCATCTTCCATATTATCGTTGTAAGCAGAATATTCTGACATTTTTCACAAATCACTGACACAATATATTAACGAAGACCTAGTAAATAAACTCGTTTCCTTCAGGATTCTTGATTCATTTTCGAAATTCACAATTTTCAATAAAAAATATAACCACAGTTATTTGAGCTATTTTCAAAACACTATTAAAATTATCATGTGTGCAACTCATAGGAAAAGTGTCTCTTCAGCATATGGCGTATTTTTTAAAAATCTACGCCTGATGCCGAAAGTCACTTTTCCTAACTTATTATGCAAATAGCTATTGCAAACAGCTAGTGATTATAGACATTCCGCATTCTGACATGCTTTAAGCCAAAAATTACCTACAAAATGTAAATATGATCAGGGTTTAATATTTTCTTTGCTATTAATATCTAAAAATTCTCATTGACAAAAATAAAGTAACGCCTAATACAGTACCTCGAGAAACTTTTATAAATTTAATGGGTGACTTCACATTATTATTTATTGATTTATTTTATACACATTTAAAAAGTAATTTTCGAAAACCTTTACTAAACCTCGTGTAGGATTACTTTCAAACCTAATCTTTTCTTTTTTCTGCGTTAAAATAGAATGTGAGGAACTTTTATATCAATTTTATCGGAACAAATACAAAAGACGATTGAGGTATATAAAAATTAGAAAGAGAACTGCAAATAGAATTTTTCAAAAAATGGGTACCAGTCTAAATTCCAATTTCTTAAAGTAATTGAATACCCAGATAATTTTAAACCCTTTCAGATGAAGTCTCATGATGTAAAAAATTGAAGCAGATTCATGTAGCGGAAGAAATAAAATATTTACGCATCAAACTAGAATGTTTCAAACTTATATCTGTAGCTATATAAAAGAAATTGTGCTGAGACCACATTATTCTTATAATGTAGACTGCCTGTAGAAAAAAAATTTTAGAGAACTCCGCCCACAGAATAGTCAGAGAAAGGTTCAGCTTTAAAGCTTTCATGGAACTTCTATATTTTGAGAATCAAACGTATAAAAATTGTTATTTAATTTTTTTAATTGAAACCAGAAAAACACATTGCACCATTTTTCAAATATCTAATTTGGAAAAGCAATACTGATTGTATTCTTTATATTCTATTATAAATTACTAAACCACTTTCTCTATAGTTTTATTAAAATTCGAGGCGAAATGTTGTTATTGGTTATTTTAGCGTAAACGTAAGTTTTAATATACTACTAGGTACTTCACTTTTTTCAAAGTTTGGATAATTTCACGATACAAAGTGCAAAATTCGATACATTACATACGTTAAATGCTTTAAGGTTATGGTAAAATTCACACTATAGGCTTCACATTTCTTTTGAATTCTTATTCTAGATACCAATCCACACAGGCAAAGTAATTCTAATGAGTATAAGAATAAAATAAACAATGCAATGGACTTATAACTGATTTCGAAGAAACAAAAAAGGATGAGCCGGTCCTAGCCTGTCCTCAACAAAACCTGCATCAATAATGCACCGAGTGACCATACAGACCATGACCACAACAGTTGCGTTTCTAAATTGGATCACAGATGGTAGATCTCGAGTAAGGCACGTGACTGAATTTTAGGATAATAAATTAACCCAGGAAATTACAAGAGGGCCTAATTAAATGATATCTCATAAATATTTTTTACCTTTCAGTAAACAATATGGTTTGGAAAACTTTTTATTTCTTTATAGAAAAGGATAGATGTTACTATGCATAGGCGTACCTTAAAGTTCATCTATGTGTCTCTTATTAAATTACAATTTAATTGAAAGGTAAAAAACAACTGAAAAAGTTTATCTAGATTTATCACTTCTTCTGAATTAGGTTAAATTAAAACTATAGTGAAATAAACTACGTTATGTATCATGACCAGAAAGATATATTTGTATTAATATACTTTAAATTTGCACTAAAATCATTTTCTAGTCGTAGAATTCAAAATACTTTATATTTTAGTGGACATACGGTAATACAAAATACGTGGAATTGCAAGAAATTTCGTTAGATTTTAAATAAGAACAATATTGTAAACTAGGTACATTTTCGAATATTATAAGAAATATAAACCAAACGTTTCCGACTTTGTTTTGTTACGAATTTAACTATACGCTTGCAGACGCAACGTATTTGAATTTTCGAAATCTTTTAAAAAACTGAAAACATTTTGCATATTCGAAAACCTGCTAAACATTTTACGAATTTTTTTTTATATATGAAAATATTAATAATTTTGCACCGTAGATTTTTCTGTCAAGGAAAACCACATTCAACTTTCTGTTTCTTAAATATTTGAGCGCGTTATTGGATGTGTTATATGAATGAATATAATATTATTTGCTTGATATATAACCGAAAATCTACACAAAAAAATATTATTTTTCAACATTAACTCATGGTATCTACAGAGTATCCCGAAATTAATGAAACACGGAGCAAGAGTAGGTTCCTGGTGGCAAATAATGCGATGTAGTCAAACCTCTTTTATAAAAAATTGATGGTTAAAAAGATACAGGGTGTCAAAATTAAAATTTTATTTTCGATGTTTGTAAAGAACTTTTAAATCCAAATATTTACATAAATGTTCGAAATAGAAGTTTTAAAATTGCGAGAAATTCAAATTTGTCTATAATTTTGATGTGACTAGTACAGGGCACCACTTATGGTATATCAATCTTTTTTAAATGGCAGATTTTTTTGCGGATTAGTGCATCTATCTGATTATTGGTCAGTGGTCGCGCAGTTTAAGGCGTCAGTCCTTGAATCGAGGTGACTAGATCGGTGTTGGTTCGAGCCCAGCTGCCGGTAGACCGTATATAAGCTATATTCATGGAGAGGTTTGGCGCCCTCTCTGCGGGTATGGTAGGGTGGAAGAATGTTGGCTTGGGTCAATGTAAGAGATTGATAGCGGTTGATATTTGGCTACCCCCCTAATTAATGAGGTTTTCCAGGTTTCCCTCATTCCTGCACTGAATAGTGGTTAGGGCCTACCAACGTAAGTCGTTCCTGGGCGCAAATGCGGCCTGCTTAATAATAATATGCCGCCCCCTCTCCCGCACAAGTCTCCGACTTCTGGGCTAATCCCTGTGATTAGAATGAGGGGTAGAGATATTATTATTATTATGATTGAAACAATCTCCTTTTTTATCTGAAAATTGTACACGTTGTTGATGTCGTTGAAATCGCATGCACGAATTCAGAAACTAAAACTTATAAATCTTTTCTCTGTTTAACTCTCTTAACACAAGAATTTATTTCTTTTTTTGTTACTGTAGACAAAACCGAAAATTTCGATTCTGTAGACTACAAAAAAATGGTTCTATTATAAATAATATATTTTTGTGCCTTATTTTTAATTTAATTATTAATCGTTTATTGAAGCTTTCCAAATTTTTTAAGCACGCCATTGCCTGAAGGATTTTTAATTCACTGCGTGTTGACTAATGAAGAATTATAGATATTAATTATATTTAACGAATTTAAGATCACTAAGTGTTTGAGTGAGGAATGACAATTTACATTTTTGATAATGCGACATATGGCAAATGGTTCAGAGAAGTTAACAGAAGCGTGCTGGGTGCTGGTCACAAGCGGAAGGGTTTTGATAGATCACTTTCCGAGACTTAACTTTTCATTAATAGATTTAATTTAATTTGTTTTAAACTGGTAGTATTTAATATATCGTTATTAAGACTATTAACTTATTATGAACACATCATATCAATGCTGATTAACATTCCATAAACTTTAAATGTCTGTAATTGTGTATTTTAATAAAGAATGTATATAAAATGATTCGATTAAACCTAGTGGTTTTTCTTAATGTGGTAAAAAAAGTACATGTACTTAGGGAACACCTTACTTATTACCATTTTTTTACAAATCTGGTCAGTTTGGCAGTGTATTCAGCCAAGTGTTCCTTTGAATTTTTGTACATTATAATGCCAGGATATGAAATTTCTGCGCTTACCCGAGCAAGAATGACTGCTTACATGATGCAGAATATTCTAATCATCAAATATTGAACATGTTGGGCATTCCTAGATCATCTGTTATACGAATAGTACACAGATATGAATAATTTGACACAGTGGAAAACAGATCACGTAGGATCGGTATTTGTGCAATTTTAGTAGACACCGCACACCTTCAGCTTCAACTTTCAGGGCCCACTTTCAAGGTGCGTTTCGCCGTGTTATATCTTCACCTACTATTCGAAGACCAAAACCCCACAACGCAAATTTAGAAGACCAAAACCCCACAACGCAAATTTAGAAGACCATTACGGGTCATCACTCTACTTCCAAGGCATCGTCCTGCCCGTCTCCAGTGGGCGCGAGAGCATAGGGGTTGGCTTTTACGCCATAGGCGGTGGGTCTTATTTATAGACGAAACCAGAATTGGGCTGGTTACTGATGACAATCGTCTAAGAGTCTGGAGAGAACCAGGTCGTTAACAGCGACTTCATTTTTCTCGTGAAGGATACCACAGAATATGACCAGTCAAATTTACATCAAGTAAGTTATTATGCCCATTATCTATCCCCTACTTAATGAATTAGGTGAACATTTTGTGTTTATGGACGACAACGCTCGACCACATCGCGCAAGAAAGGTTCGAGAGACACTAGAAGCAGGACATATCAATAGATTAGATTAGCCAGCCAATTATCCTAACATGAATCCTATTGAATACATGTGGCATTTCGTTGCTAGAGCCATTAATAATCATATTCCTCCACCTCAGACTGCAGAAGAGGAATGGTACAATATTCCGCAAGAGATCGTTACGTTGTTACTTCTTTTTTATTTAATACATTTTGTCAAAAATGTCACACATTTGGTGGTTTTTAATTTTCTAAGTACTCAGTTTATGAAACATATTCTTTTCACAAAAAAAAATTCAGAAAACAATATACTTTTGTAAATGTATTTAGTTTTTCTGACAAACAGATTTCTTTAACAAGAACGAGAGGGGTTCAAGACTTTTGACGTTGTGTGTAATTGGACCCTACACTGATAAAAATTAATAGTCATATTACACGGTGGATTGTTGGTTATCTATTACCTAGGTAAATAGTAAGTTATGAATATGTATTTTTTCATAGTTTGTACACATGAAATGCAATTTTCCAACTTTATTATGTATTTTTAGAAAAAAAATCATGCAATTTTTCATAAAAGATGTAAATGTGCCGTATTTACATGGAGATTAGACAGAAATTATGTTATTGTTTTTATGCACATGACTTGACAATATTTTTAAAATTTAGATTTGGAATATTTTTTTAATTTGGAAACATTACAAGTAACTGAAAATATGCACTAAATGTAGATTCTAGATATTAAAATATACCACGTGGACCATATTGTCGTAGTGCGCATACCAATATTAAAAAAAATACAGGGTGTAGAAGCCAAAATTTTCAAATTGATTTTGCTCAACATTTGAAAAAGTTTTAGAAACTTTTCTCTGAAATTCAATATAGAGAGGTTTTTTGCGAGACATATCATATCATAAGCCCCCTTTCAATATACCATATACAGGGTGCTGTTTATGGATTCAACTTTTTTTGTAGGTATGTGTATTGCATTTCTTTATAACACAGATCATTTTTAAGCAAGCAAGGTCTACTTGCTCCATTTCGATAAACCGCCTCTATTTCGAGATATTCGAAATTCAATCTTTCAATGCACGTTGACTTTATGATAACAGTTAACAATATTCATTAAAACTAACTACAATAAAAATTTTAAATAATGAACAACAAATTTACAACATTATTACAGTAAAAACCATTTTAATAATGGAGCGAAATGTCCGCCATTAACATGAATACATTTTCGTATGTCCTAATTTAAGTATCGTTTTACTTTAAATAAAATAGCTTTCTTGTTCCGAATTACATTAACACTAAATCTTTTGATGAAGTTCTTCGTGGGATAAAAGTTTCTCTTTCTTAAATAAATCTTTCAAATGACCCCAAAAAAATAAATCTAAGGGGTTAAGGACGGGGCTACCAGGTGGCCAAAGAAATTTGTTGTCACAAAGCAGCTTCAAGAAGTTTCTAACCAGTAGGGGGTTAGACGCGTAGCACCATCGTGTACTTACCAGGTGTCTTACATAAGCTAGTGGGACACCTTCTAACAATCCTGCCAAATTATCTTACAGAAATCTCAAATACATGCTACCATCAAGTCCGGCTGGCATTCATACGGTCCAACTATAAAATCATCAGCAATACCACACCAAATATTGATAAAAAATCCATGCTGGAAACTTGTTTGTTTCTCTAAATGAGGAAAGTGTGGTTATTTCTCCAGTTGAATACTCCACGTCTCGTAAAGATGGCCTCGTCCGTAAACAATATCTTGTTTAGGAATTCAGGCTCATTACCTTGTTTTTGCAATAAAAAATTGCAAAAGTTTATTCTTGCAGGTAGGTCGTTAGGCAACAAATTGTGACACAGGCAAAATGATATAGTCCTTTGTCGTGGAGAACTTTTAGAATTGTTGTTTTATCATTCCTGCTGCTGCACGTAACCGCATTGTGCTCATTTCAAAATTATCAACTACACTCACCAAGATTTATTCTTCCTGTTGGATAATTCCAATTCTTCGCTTAGGACGAAATTCACCCGTTTCACCCAATCAAATAAAAAGTCTATGATAAATGTTACATCTGGTTGTCTCGGTTTGGGTAAAGTTGAAAATATCTCTAGTTGCGGCACGACTATTGTAGTTTACTTGAGCATATACACAAATCATATTTCGCATTTCAGAATTCGTAAATATATTATGTCTCAGCATTTTTTTATTGTTTCTTTTAACGTAAAAACAACTGCAACGTAGTTTTTTGACAATTTCTGATATTTACTGCCATCTTTTATTTGTTCGCAATAACAATAGATTTTTAAGTCAAAGCCTACCTGAATTAGTTTTAATGAATATTGTTGACTGTTGTCATATAGTCAACGTGCATTGAAAGATTGAAGTTCAAATATCTTGAAAATAAGTATACCGTTTTTGCTTAAAAATGATTGGGGAGTCATCTGTGTTATAAAGAAATGCAATAAACATACCTACGAAAAAAGTTTAATCCGATTATATCGGCTAAACACACTGTAAACACCGCCCTGTATGTGGTATAGTGCATTCATTACAAACCACCCTGTATTGTCAAATAAGTTATTTACAGAGATCTCTAAAGAGCTTATCGGGCTTATCTAATTTTCGATTTACATTAGACATAACTATTTTTTAGATTCTATTTAAGTAACAGAATTCTGTATGTTCAATATCGCAGTTTTAAATCAATTGTGCATTATCAGGGTTCCACAGGGATCAGTACTGATTCCTCTTCTTCTCTGAAACTATTTGCATCTGTAAACTATTAATTTATGGCAATAATAATAAATTATCGTTAACCTTATCAAGATGCAATGTAGTGAGTGAGTTACAAAGAAACTACTGTATAAACACACATAATGGAAAGTTCAAAATTAACTTTGGTCCTTCATATTGAGCAAGCTGTAATTTCTTTAAAAATGTAGACTTTATTATGAGGAATTCTTATTTCAACTACAAATACATATACATAATTGAAGACCTGACTCCGAATTGACTTTGGTTCTTCATACGAAGCAACTTGCAATTCTTATAAAAATGTGGGCTTTATTATGAGAAATTCTCAATATTTTAAGAAGATTCTATTCTATTATCAAAATTTAAATCTGCCAGTATTGTTTTGCAACTCAATATAAAATTCATATTACTAACTTGGAAATAATTCAAAGGACATTTGTTATATATCTAGTTTTAACTTCAGTGTTTCATCTGCCCAAAATCGTTCTACTGCAGTTTTTTTATTAGGCTACTAATTAGTTCGACATGTTTAACTGTTTCACTAGTAATATAAGGCAGTATCATGTTTTTGATTTTATTGTTGGTCTTCTATTTTATGAATTGAATATATTTTCTTTTTTTAATTTGAATTTTTTTATAAACTTACGCCATTTTAATAAATGATTAATTTTTTTATAACTAGTTTGTCTGTCTGGGCAGCTATATTTCAAAATAAAAAGGTTATATTTTTACTGACTCAAATTTTCGAAATATTGCCTACTTTATTACTGAAACTATAGATAGGTGTGTAAAGTAAAGTTTACATAATATTATTTAATCACTTTCAAGCTACATTGTGAAAAAAATAATAATTTAGAAAAGTATTATAATGAAAATTTCACAATAGTATTTTTCAGCCAATTAAAGGCCTGTATTTTGTAGCGTTACTGTAACAACTAAGAAAATTTCCGGAAATTTTTCTCTTCCTTGGGGTAAGGAGCATGAAATTACACTGGAAATTTTTTGACATTTATAAATAAAATTACATTTATATTTAACTTCAAATTCATACTATCATAATTTAATAAGTACAAATCATTTATAAATAATTATTTACCAAGTATGTACTTTTAGTAGTTTTAATTAAAGCGTCCAAATGTTGCTGAAATTCCTCAGCCACGTCTTCTTTTCTTAATGGGGAATAAACAAGCACACATTCACTAAAATTTATAAAATGTCTATGTTTCAAAAAATAAATGTAGTACTTTGAAACAATCTTATTCTGCTGTGATCCACGAAGAGTTCCATATTTCTTACACACCAGAAGCAAATGATTTTTAATAATCCCAAACAAGTTTGGCGAATAAATTTCTGGCCCGCATTCTTGTAATAAATACATTAAAAATTTTAGGTTCCGATGATACATTTTAATTTCACTAACTTTTTTGCAAAACTTGCATAAAACGTATTTCTCAAACCGCTCCATTTTTCAATTGTACAACACAACGATTTTAAAGAAAATGGTCAAATAACGTCAAAAGTCAGGATTACCTTGTTTGACATGAATTGCATGGCCTTCTTAATAATATATACATATGAATTTTATTGATATTACATAGTGCTTAAGGTTCTTTGTAAGAAAATATATTTCTACCAACTTTAATAAAATGAGTATGTGGAAAACTGAGAGATTGATCTACTATTGACTTATTTTTTATTATTTTGCTTAACTAAAGTCGGTTAGTTGTATTTTATTTAACCTAATGTTATATGTATGTAAGTTACTTTGATTATATATTCTGCTTCAAGTTTTTTTGCAATAAAATATATTTTTACCAACTTTAGTGCACTAAATTTTTAGAAAACTGAAAGATTGAACTACTATCAACTTATTTTTTATTATTTCTGTCTCTTCAAAACAATCAAAAAATTTGAATATCTTTATATTTTTTTCGATATTTTTTAACACTTCATTGTGAAATTTTCTTACCGAATACCACTCTAGCTTCAATTAAAAACTGGAAATTTCCAGTAATAATTGAAGCTCTAATGGTATTATAAGTGATAATAACTACATACATTAAACTTTAGATGACGAGTACACTCTCTAGAAGAACATATCGACCACGAGTAACCGTGCATACTGACCACTATGTATGAAAAATAACTCCTTGTCGGCATCTTTTTGATGTATTAAAGAGATTAGTTGGACCATTTTCCAACTCGCACAGATTTAGGATTTCAATAAAAACTAATCTTTTTCCTAGGCATATCACTGGTTTCTAGTCTAAGCCAATTAGTCTTTTTATATAAATAGAGGAGACTAAAAATTTTGGAAGGCGAAAACAAGATCAAAAGGTTTTGTGATTAATCCATCCGGATTTACGTACACACCGCATGAAGCGTGAAAGTAGTTTTTAAAAGCATTACACACTTGAGAAAAGTTTAAATTTCCTGTATTTTATCAAATATGTGTATATGCATTTTTTCCATTAAAAATTTCATAATCGAAACGACTCTCAGAATTAAAATTTAATAACTCTTTCGATAAAATTGTAGAGAAAACAATGTATATGGTTTTCTGCAACTGATGTGATATTGCTACTATTATAGAATTTCCAGTAGTCATTAAGTTTCTCACGAAAATATAGGTTTCTATAAAGTGGTAAAGTTCACCTTTATTTAATATTATATAAATATATTTAACACTGTAGATAAGTGGTGACGTCATCGATCTTTTTTACATGACATTGTATTTTTACACGTTTTAATAGATTTTTTTATTCTTAATCCAGTAATATGAATTTTGTATGCCTCTGCATAAAGAATTTTTGAGAAAAAATAAAAAAACTTTCAGCATTTAACTTTAGTTTGCGGTGCTCACTTTCTAAATCATATCAAATAGAACGCGCTAGACAACAACAATTTTGCATACTGCTATCTGTCACATATCGGTTTGTTTATCAGGGTGTTTCATTGGGAAATATACATACATTAACAGTGAATATAGTGCATCTAGGAGTCCTCAAAAAAATCTTTTGCTGACAGATCTAACCATTGTCATTACAGGGCGTTGGCTATTTCTTTAACTTGCTATAAAATGCTAACCACTCTGTATAACCAAGTGAAATTCAATAGGGGTATTCTATTTACTTCATTCAATCCACTAAAGTTATAGTTTAGAACATATAATACAGAATTTCAAACAGACAGTTTATTTTGTAATAAAAATTTTGTAATATAGTGCATCTAGGAGTCCTCAAAAAAATCTGTTGTTGACAGATCTAACCATTGTCATTACAGGGCGTTGGCTATTTCTTTAACTTGCTATAAAATGCTAATCACTCTTTATAACCAAGTGAAATTCGATAGGGGTATCCTATTTACTTCATTCAATCCACTAAAGTTATAGTTTAGAACATATAACACAGAATTTCAAGCAGACAGTTTATTTTGTAACCTATAATTAAGTAGGTATACCAAGTGTTTTTCATGCTGCTACAAAATATGACCCAAAATTTCGGTTCAGATGCGTTTACCTTAAAAAGCATAACATTATGATTAACTTTCAGCATGAGCAAGTTATTCTTATTAGGGAGCACCATGTAGATAGAAAAGTAACATATTTTATACCTCTAAAAAAATTACAAGTTCATCGAGTGCGTATGCAGCTGCACCATTAACATTACCTATATTATTCAGGTACGTATATCTAAAATATGGTATATAACTAAGCAGATATAGTAAAATACCATATATTTTTACCATCTAAGTGATTAACAACATAAAAACTCAACCTACAAATTTTAGTAGCACATTTCTGCCAATTTTATTATTATCCAGATCGAAATTTTAAAAAACTCCCTTATAGCAAATTTATACAACTGTATTATACTATTACATTACATCTACACATCTACATTATATTTTTATTTAGATCGTAATTTTGCGACGTAATAAATATTTTAAAAGACTTCCTCAAAGCAAATGTATACATCTACATTATGCTTGGTTTTGAAAATTAAAGGTTGAAGACTTTTGGAAATATTTTTAAAATCTTACCCCATAGCTCAAACTCTCGTAGACATCATCTGTCCTTATATCGTATCAAAAAAAGGGAAGTTGTACCAGTTTAAAGCAATAAAAAAGCACCATTTTTGACAATTATTTGTATTTGCTTAAGCAATATTACACAAAACAAATGCAATATGAAAATAGGTAAGTATACTAATTGAATCTGTACGATTTTATGTCTACATTTATCTTATTTGATTAACTAATTGAATATTACATTGGTAGCTGAAATTTTTGGTAACCATTCTAGTTTTATTTTGGCTTTCAACTCAGGAAGTCATCTACTAAGCATCTTCTATTATTCTTTTTGCATAGTGTTTTGGAGAGCCTGCCTACTGATGCTAGTTCTTCACAGAGCAATTTCTCGATGAAGACTTTGCTAAAATGATTGATCTAATGTAATAGCTGCATACAGCACATAACACGAATTTATACCTGTAGGTTATAATTTCTTTGAAGCTACGTTCATTTTTCTTCTACAATATTAACATTTTAATTCTTCTGTACGAAACTGCTTACTGCAAATTCTTTAGTTATTTGGAAAGAATACACCTATATTTTCCATTACACCTTAGCACCTTCCATTTCGCTCTTTTCTTAATTAAGGTTCTTTGGGACCGTACCACAATATAAATTATGCCTCCAGAATTAGAAGAGTATTCTCAACAGCACTTAAATAATAACCAAACCAGAACAATAATTATTACACCACAATACGGATATAATTGTGTGTAACACAAAAATAACAACACGGGACATGGAGATACTCTTCTAAAATTTGAAAAGCTTTAATTAATATATATAAATATATATAATTTAAATATATATATATATATATATATATATATATATATATACAGGGTCAACCTTAAATAAGTACAAATATTTTAACTGCTGGTGTAGTTCGTCATATAGATCAGTCTAGTGAATGTCATTATTAAAAATTTCTAATATTTACGGAGATATTAATTTTTTTTTTTAAATAAACACATTTTGAGGACCGCTCTCATAACCAACCTAATGAACCATATGATTTGTTGCGAGGTTGCCATATCTCCTCTAATATAAATATTAAGTTTCCTAGTAATAGTAAAGTAATACGGTTAAATTCTATTTTAAAAATACTTGTTTGAAGCATAAGTACAGTAAAGTTGGGTATGTAGTATGATACGCAGTATTATAAACATAAATTTTAACTGCTTAACTGACCTTACTATAAACAATTAAAAATGAATTTCCGTAAGTTAAATACATACTACCATAAAGTATTTAGGAAGATATTACATGATATTACTATGTTCAATGTTAAAAAAATATACATAAACGTGCATACAAGATTACCTGTTTGTTAATAAAATAACTATTTCAGTAATCCATATTTCACAAGTTAAATGTCATTGTACACTGTTAGAAAGAGACATAAGACACAATTTCCTTAAGTTATTTTATGAAGAATAACGAAAAACTATGATTTTCACACAGCATATTAAATTTAATTTTCGCCACATAACCCCAAATGAGTCAGTATTAGCCATTTCGAATCCAGAACCATAAAGTGACTTCGCACTTTAATCAGTGAAACAGATTTTAAAAATAAAGGTACACACAATATTAAATAACAAAATAGCAGCTTGACATATGCGTTTGATATCAAGAAAAGCAAAGACATTGTATGTGTAACACTGGCAACACTGTGAACCACACGTTCAATCTGCAGTGCTATGACTCATAAGTGTATGAAAGTCAGCGGTCCTCAACAAGTTTTCTACAGAAAAGTTACAAAATTTATTTAAAATTTCACTTTTTTATTTTTGATTTTTTTGTAAAAAAAAACTATTAATTATGTGTTCTACACAGTGAACTATACTGCTGGTTAAAATATTTGTACTTATTTAAGGTTCACTCTGTATATACAGGGTGAATCTTAAATAAGTACAAATATTTTAACTGCTGGTGTAGTTTGTCATTTAAATCAGTCTAGTGAAAGCCATTTTTAAAAATTTCTAATATTTACGGAGATATTAATTTTTTTTAAAAATACCCACATTTTGAGGACCGCTGGCTGATTTTTCATCCAACAACGTAATGAAACATGATTTGTTGCGAGGTTGCCATATCTCCTCCAATATAAATATTACGTTTCCTTTAACGTAATAGTTCTATTTTAAAAATACTTGTTTTAAGCATAAGTACAGTAAAATTGGGTATGTAGTATGATACGCAGCAATATTAACATAAATTTTAACATCTGAACTAACCTTACTATACTTCAACGATTAAAAATGAATTTCCGCAAGTTCAATACTACCGTAAAATATTTAGGAAGATATTACGTGATATTACTATGTCCAATGTTCAAAAATTATACATAAACGTGCACACAAGCTTACCTGTTTGTTAAAAAATTAACTATTTAATCAGTAATCCACATTTCACAAGTTAAATGTCATTGTACACTGTTAGAAAGGGACACAAAACACAATTTCCTTAAGTTATTTTATGAAGAATAACGAAAAACTATGCATGCGTTTTTTATTTAAAATGGAAAAAATGTCAACTTTTAGCAAATTTTATTGCTATTTTCATGCATTATGTGGGGTTAACAAGTTTGACTTGGGCTTCCGATAATCTGTCATGACAGTCAGTGACAGTTTGATAATAAAAAATAATATAAAATGTTACACTTGACAAAATTCGCTAAAAGTTGAGATTTTTTCTTCCTTGAAGCAAAGACATTTGTGTAATACTGGCAACACTGTGAACCACACGTTCAGTCTGCAGCACTATGACTCATAAAAGTATGAAGGGTCGGTCTAGGCCAGCGGTCCTCAACAAGTTTTTTACTGAAAAATTACGAAATTTATTTAAAATTTCACTTTTTTATTTCTGATTTTTTTGTAAAAAAAACTATTAATTATGTGTTCTACACACAAAACTATACTGCTGGTTAAAATATTTGTACTTATTTAAGATTCACCCTGTATATATTTCCTTTCAGATACATACCTAGCAATTATTTCGGTAATACCCTGCATATGTTTTTTCAGATAGCTGCAGCTCACAAATTGTGTAGTAAACTTTAAAATATTTTTCATTTTATACCTACTCTACTGAACTTGTAACACCTGGGCAAGTGCATATTTGTTAGAAATTTCCTAGAAGGATGTTACATATACCTCTGGTACATGTCCCTATATAATATTGTTCAATACTAGAAGTCTCCCATACTTTTCGGTAGAAAGCGCACAGGTTTATAGATAGGTACGTTTCTATGCCCTTAAGCCAATTAGCAGGTAACTACGTACACAAAACAAGTGCCTACTGTTTTTATATTAATAATCCAGCGACATTTGTAAGTAGTCTATTCATTCTTTATTAATTTATTGATACTGCATTTCCATAATAAATTATTCCTTTAATTATGTTATGTTTTAGAATTAATTGCAATTTTCTGCTTTATAAAGAATGAAAATTAAGTTAGACACAACTTATTTGTACAGCTCCACTAAATTCAACTCAGCTATGGAATGCGCAGTGAACTTTATTTTTGAACAAAGTTACATAGCATTAACGAAGAGAGGAGACCTTAACAATGATTCATGTACATAGATGGAGAGAAATATAAAAGAATATAAGAGAAATTTTGACCTCTAATTATTTTTGTACAAATTATTGGAATTAAGAAGAGTGATTCCACCTCCTGGTTTCATTTATGCGCCCATCACAAGTAGTGAAAGAAGAAAAAAAAATCAGAAAATATAATTTGAACTGTAATGATTTTCATAGAAAATGTTGGGCATAAGAAGATTAAGCGATTGTACATACTAGTTGCATTTGTCACAAATGGTGAAATTGAAAAAATAAAATTATAAACAGAAAATATCATTCATTTCAATTATAATGATTTCCATAGAGAAACTCAGAAAATATTGCCTCAGAACTCTAAAAAAAAATTGAATGTACAGGGGACTTTTATAAATACAATTTAGTAAAAAAAAAAATCAAAAAGGGCAGATTCGAACATGATTTAAAAATACACGGCACTGGAAACTGGTCCATTGTAAAACCTGACTTCGCGCAAGGCAAAAACATGCAGTACGGCCGACGGATAAAATATTCCCAAGGCTTTTGCCGCTGTTGTTATTATTAATTAATAAAATAAATTTGTGGTTTTAATTAATAAAATAATTTGACATACCTGTTCATATTATATTACAACAACTGTTCAAAATTCTCAAAATCGACGTGGCAACACATTTGGACCCGTCTTCCCCAGTTTCTTCAAACATAAACTAATGTTTTTGTTTCTTATCCGTTTTGAACTCGCAAGTAATTGGCATAATAGAGCCTCGTGTGTGATACGCCACACTGTTGATTGGGGCATTCCTTGTACTTGTTGCGCGGTTTGCCTGGTACTTATTTGGGGATTATCTTCAACAATTTATAAAATGTGTTCCTCAACTGCTGCAATGCACCGTGGATGCCCTGGACCTCCATCTCTTCCACGATTAGGTTGTAAATTTCTCATATCACTCTCGTCTTTTGTCGTATTTTACCATAAGTTAAAATGATATCCGTTAACTCCGAATTGCTATACACGTAAGTAATTTTTTACATATTTTTAGGTATTAATAATATTGTGTGAAACTAACTACTCAGTGGACAAAAGCCCCAACCTGCGTTGAATTACACCCACAATATCTACCCATATATTCCTTATTATTAGCTTTTGTAGGAGATTTGATTTATATTAGCTTAAAATACCTTTCTAAAACAGTAAAAAATAATTTTTTACACTTGAAAAACTAATGTAAACACTATAGCAAAAAGGTTAATACTCAAAACGCATTCCTGCAAAAATTGCATTCGGTTGATGTTGTATACTATAGTAGTACAGCAATGTAAGGGTAATTTTATTAAATAAATTGATTTTAAAAGATGTTATTTAACTTTTTTCCTTGTTTTCACATTAATGTGAACGGGCACCGTAAAAATCTCGCCCAGGGCTAAAACCGGCACTGCCTATAGCTATTCCAAAATCAATTGGTAGATGATACTGCAAATTATATATATTATCGGGTTAACCTGTTATCAAGCCCTGCTTTAATACAACGAAAGACATAACGATGTTCTATTAACCGTTAACCTTTATAAGTCTCAACGAGATCCAGTGGGTAACTCAACCAGTGCTATGAGGTTCGCACCACAAAATTTTAACGAAAAAAGTTGTGCATACAGGGAATCAAATCGGCATATAATCTATTTCGATGAGAGTTGACATACACAATGTGTAAATTTTAAGATTGCAGTATAAACACTTCACGTAGCTCTGCATGTGCGTAGCAAAAAATAATACGTAACGTATTATTTATTTATAGCATATAGCAATCTCCAAAGAGAGAGCATACATATGACTTCATTGATAGAAATTGTAGGAGATTTAATATATATTAGTTTAAAATACCTTTCTAATACAATAAAAAATGTTACAAAAGCTAATAATAAAGAATATATGGGTAGATATTGTGGGTGTAATTCAACACTGATTGGGGCTTTAGTTCACAGAGTAGTTAGTTTCACACAATATTGTTAATACCTAAAAATATATAAAACAAATTATACAGAGTGGTACAACTTTCCCTCGAAATTAAGGCCACTACGCATATACCTCCTGCACTAGTTGCTGAAAGAATTTGATACTAACATATTTTAGAACCTTAACTAGTTACAATATATTGTCTGAAGCTATTTATTTGTGGCATAATTTTAGTTTTTCTTTAATTTTATTGGGTTTTTGCCACACTTCTGAAAAATAATAAAAATTAATTAAATAAGCCCTTGCGCCAAACGGAACAGTCAAGGTTCACGTGAATTTTATTGTTGGTTCTTTATTTCGGAATGGCAATGGGCTCATCATTATCACCAATTTTAAGTTATATTTTTATGGATTTTTTTGACGAAAATTATATTCAAAATATAAATAAAAAACCAACTATCTGGAGGAGATATGTAGATGACATTTTTGCAATTTGGCCTTTTACTGTTACAGAATTAAATTAATTTTTAAATGATATTAACAATAAAGAACCAACAATAAAATTCACTTTGGAAATAGAAAATAATAATATGCTACCATTTTTAGATGTTTTAATTAAAAAACACGATAATTCTGTAGAAACAAGTGTTTATAGAAAACAAACTCACACCAATAGATATTTAAATTTTAAATCTAACCATCACATCGATATTAAGAAAGGAGTTGTTAAATGTTTATATGATAGAGCAAAATTAATTTCATCAAACAATGATATCTTTAACAACGAACTAAAATTTATTAAAAATGTTTTAATAAATAATGAATACTCTCCAAATTTTGTTGATAGAACATTCAAAAATATTACAGATAAAACTAACACTTTAAGACAAATAAAAGAAATTAATCATACAATAAAAATTCCATACATTCCTATATTATCAGAAAAGTTAAGAAGAATCGGTAATAAATTTAATATTCGAACAGTTTTTCAGACAACCTTACGATTTTTGTCAAAAACGCTTCCAAAAAATGATATACAAAATTCAAAAAATTGCATCTACCGTATACCTTGTGAATGCAATAAACATTATGTTGGAGAAACGTCTCGGCCTATGAATGTTAGAGTTGAGGCACATAAAAATTATATAAAAAGATGGGAATTTGAAAAATTCAAAATTTGTGATCACGCTTGGGAAACGGTGTGATTCAATGGGGTTCGGCAAAAATTTTAGAGAAGGAAGATAGCGCGACAAAAAGAAAATTAAAAGAGACCGCGATTATTTTGTTGAATGGAGATAAGTGTATAATAATAATAAGATAATAATTTTTATAGTTAGATATTTGATTCAATTTAAAGGAGACCACCTGAAGAAGCAATCCTAAAAATGCAGAAATAGGTCAGATCTCATCTATTGTGGTTGAATTGTCGTATTCCCACTGCCAAAAAAGTGAAGTTAGATATTTGTAGAGTGTTTCATTAAAACAGGTTAGTAAATTAAATAATTTCTTTAAATAATTATTGAATAGAGCTTTGTCTGTGGAATTGTTCATTAGCATACCTAGATGTTTGGTATCAGAAAACATACATATGACTTCATTGATAGGAATTGTAGGATATTTGATTTATATTAGCTTAAAATACCTTTCTAATTCAGTAAAAAATGTATAAAAAATGGCTTAATTTGATCAAGTGTATTTAAAGAAACAAAAAGTGAAGATAATACAATGGCGCATACGATGACCTATTTTATTTGTAATATTATACAGGGTGATATATATATTTGGCAAATAACGATCGAAGATACCCGCACCTCCGCCATTGGTAAATTCTTAAAGCTGATATTTTTCTGTTTTATACCTACTGTCATACTAAATATGTACACCGAATTTAGTTAAATTATCTGAAGCGTAATAATTAAACTGGTTTTTTTAAAATTTTTGAAAACGCTGTAGTTGAACAACGGCTGTCCTAAGACCCTACATTTATACAGGGTGTTTCAGTTAGAGTGAATCAAATTTTAACCACAGATAGAACTCGATAAGTAATTATAAACCAAGGTTCTATGTCTCACCGTTTTCGCTCTACAGGGCCGTATTAGTCGGTTTTTTACATCATATTATTTATGATATCTATGGTATGGTTGTAACAATTTGATTCGAATCTAGTATGAATCAAGTTTAGTTCAGTTTAGCAGTTATTAAATTACGGTTGAAAACAATATTAAACAATACGTCTCTACACTTCGTGTATTATTTTTATAGCATTTATACCGTGGTGAGTTTCCTTTCTGAGCTCTGTTTTATGCTGCACTACAGTGCGGTACACATTCAATGATAGCTCCTTTACATTTCATTTATGCTATTCTGAAACTATTATAAGAAAAAGAATATTTCACTGTTTGCTGTTAACATTTTTACATGAAACGTTCCATTTTAATTTAATACATAATATTAAAGTAATATTACTTTGAAATGTATTTGCTATCATTACGAAACTAAATGCTTTATCAGAAGAACAGCCTCCCACATTATTGAGATTTTCGGCAGAACGAGATACTTTACCGATTTCAAACAAGTATTATGCCAAATTGTCCAAGGAATCTAAAAATTTACCCCAAATAAGTATTAGGTTATTGGCGTAAAAGTTGGGGCAAAAAAATCCCGACACCCTACCCGTTTCTACGCCACTGACCTACAAAAAATTTCTAAATTTTGCAGTAAATTATAGACATTCGTAACATCATACCAGATTTGAATCAAATTGTTACAACCATACCAGAGATATCATAAATAATATAATGTAAAAAACCGACCAATACAGCCCTGTAGAGCGAAAACGGTGAGACATAGGACCTTGGTTTATAAGGCAATTCTTAATTACTTATCGAGTTCTATCTGTGGTTATAATTTGATTTACTCGAACTGAAACACCCTGTATAACAAAAAAAACCTTCTTTTTGAAGACGAAAATGCTCCTGGATTTTTAACCCTTACTTAAGAAACACTCTGTATAACAAACTGACATATTTTTTTAAAGTTCTTGTAAACCTCTAAATTTATTCATATAAAACTGAATTACGTTCTGTATACGCAGTTCTTATTTCACATTTCCTCTATAATAAAATTTAAATCACTGCATTTAGCTTCAACTTATTCTGAAACCATGTTTAACCTGTAAAAAAATATAAACTGCTATTTGCGACAATAAAGTTCCATAGCCGTTAAGTTACAATGAATACTACATATTGTGTCCATTACCATTTAACCGACAATGGCAGGTGAAATATAGTATTCTCCGTTAGTCCATAACGATATAATAAGACAATCGCTATCGAAGTCGTTGAGATTCAAGTTTGTTATCAAGCGAACAAGTTTAACACGGTCGTCTTCCATTTCAGAATGCCATTAAAACATCAAACTGCCAACTGCCGATAAAGAAGTGCTTCATGTAAAAGCTACAGATAACAGAACGAGTTACCCGCCTTTTTTGCAGTATAAAAGCGTAATACATCATGTTTATTGAACGACTTACGGAGTTAATATTTCTCATTTATTATGGATATCACAAGTCTCCTGCCTGAACACTGAACAGATTGCTTATTAGCTTTAAAATGCCTAGCTTCATACTCACCGTCACTGGGATCAGATAACTTACATGCGACTCAAACAAATGAAGCGTGCGTTAATAGAAAATATTTTTGCTAAAAAACAAAAATCAATTTAAGTCAATAAATTAATTTTTCACTTCGGTGAGACGGAAACGAAAGATTCATTACTGAGGGTGTTCAAAACTGTTACTTATAGTCTAAACAAAAATTTGATTTATAATCATAATGGACCAGTCGGTGGTCGAGCGGTTTAAGACTTGAATCGTATTTGGCACCCGCCGTAGGTTCGAATCCTGCAGACGATAGACCATAGATCAGCTACGAGTATATTTGTGGAGGAGATTGGCACCCTTCCTGCGGATATGGTAGTGAGGAAGAATGTAGACTAAGATCAATGTGAGAGATTTATACCGGTTGGCGTTTGACCATCGCCCTAATTAATGATTTTTTCCAGGTTTCTCTCATTCCTGCACTGAATGGTGGTTAGGTAAGTTGTTCCTGGACATAAATACGGCTTGCTTAAGAATAATATGCTGCTCCTTCTACCGCACAAGTCCCCCGACTTCTGAACTAATCCTCGTGGAGCCTTATGTCGTAACCTAGGTAAAGGGTCACTGTCAGTAATAGAATTAATATCCACATCGGTATTCTTAACCGGAGTTATTTGACTTGCCCTTGCTGTTTTCGGGCCAATATCAAGCGTCAGCTGATCGCGTTTTCGGGTTGCCTACCACGCGCCATCTTATTCTTTAGTGATGACAAAAACACTAACGATAAACAACTATTGTAAAAATTAATTAATTTAGTTTAGACAACTGTTTTGCAATATTATCTTTGAACAGAGCATGGTAGAGTTAATGAATATTTTAATATTGAGATACTGTTTTAAATATTTAAAACCAAACAGAAATTTCAAAAATAAGTAGATAACACTTTCTAAGAAAACTCACGTCGCAGAAATGATCATAACTTATGTACAAAAAAAAGTAATAATTTAAGTAGGTACTTACTGAAACTCAAAATGCAGTGCTATTTTTGAATATTTAACTTAACATAATTACAAAATGTCCACCGTTATTTTCCACACATGCACGACACCTTCGGATTCAATTTTCGCATACTCGCTTGAAAATACTTTATTTTGTCCTTATTCCATGAACAGCCGCAAAAATCCGTTCTCCCGTCATTTTCTGTTTCTCCTTCAATAGCATAACTTCTTCATGTGTCCCTATAAATAAAAATCCAGTGAATTTAATTCAAGTGTACGGGCTGGCCAACAACGTAGACCATTCCGAAAGTTATGAACATAGATATTTATAGAGTGTTTTCATTAAACCAGGTTAGTAAATTTAGCTAGATTAATTTTTTTGGATAATTATTGAATAGAGCTTTGTCTGTGGAATTGTTCATTAGCATACCTAGATGTTTGGTATCAGAGAGCATACATATGACTTCATTGATAGGAATTGTAGGAGATTTGATATATATTAGTTTAAAATACCTTTCTAATACAGTAAGAAATGGCACAATATAATTAATTGTAAATATTTATTTACTAGCTTTCGACCCACAGGATTTCCTGCGGGAACCAATTCCCGAGGTAAAAAGTAGCCTGTGTCAATTCAGATCATCTGTGTTGCCAAATTTCATCCAAATTCGTTCAGTCGTTTAGGTATGTATCATTAAATAACACCCAAAGTTTCACATTTATTTAATCTACGTCGAATTACTATACCATTTTACAACAAACATTTATTACGAATATCAACATTAATTCTTATAATTCTTTATAAACATTTCTTTTATATTTATCATTATTATATTTATTGGGTATATTATTTGATAGTGTATTGCCTACATCTTTTTCAGTTAAATTCATGTGTCACATTATTTTTATTGCTTATTTTACAAATACAACGCTTATAAATAATGTTCAAAATATAAGTATCAATAGGTACATACTTTTGCAATAATAATGACACTACCGTAAATCAGCTTTTGATCTTCTGGAAGTACTGAGTAGAAATTTCATAAATCGCTATTGGTAGTTGAAACAACTAATTGCTAATATCAAAAGTTGAAAGTAAATTTGATTATAAATACATTTTAAAAAGTGTCATTATTATTAAAAATGGTTGTACATATTCAAGCAAGAAATCCGGACTGGTTTCAAACTGTCAGAAATATTCGACCATTAAAGTTATGAATTTGTTTTGGGAACGTTTTTGACAGTTTGGAACCAATCTGTATTCCTTGCCTAATATTTCATGTTATCTGTCTGATTCACGTTTAATACTATCAATGTTGTCAGAATTGGACGTGCCTATGCGGTGCTGATGTCGGGCGCATAGCCTTCTTTTGACATCTAGAATGGAAATTGACTCATCTTAAATCAGCTGCTTTTTTAATTGATAGAGGATTGTCATTGTACAGAGTAGTTCAAATTGGTTGGTTTTCAAGGGTTACTGCAAATCTCTCATAGAGCAAATCTGATAGACGAATCCAGAGCTCTTTTTCCGCATGTTTCTAGATGGTAATTGTTTTCGAGCTACAGAGCATTTCTCGATTTTTGGTTAAACCGACTGGTGCCCTTTTCTCGTTTTCCTTTCAAGATATCTCAACTGGCTTATTCCATGATTGAGAAAAAACTGTCACCAAAGAGTTACATTAGGTGCATATAATAATTTATTAGTCTAGACATAAATTTAAATCATTTACAATAATGTCATAGCATCCCTAAGCTTCAAAATATTCCTACTTGATCAGTATTAATAATATCAAATAATTTTGTTCTGTTCAATTCACTATATTTTTACATACCTAAATAAAAGGCACCTTTACCTAAAATAATAGTAAATTATTGTAATTTACCCTACCATTAATAGAAAGATCACAAATATAGTAGCAAAATATATATTCCGATAATAATATTCCACTACACATTTTAAGAAATTTATAGAAATGAATGTTAGATGTAACATGCCATTCGGTAATATAACACACTCGAAACTAACAAATGTGTATGACTCATTTCCTTTCAGTGAACACTTAAATAAGAAAATAACGAAAATGTTCATATGATTCCTCATCTAAATGATTAAATATAGAGAACATCGTTGAAGCAGATTCTTAGCATTTCACTATTTTTCTTCTTGTCGACCATATCAATTTGAACAACTTCTACACATTCCTGTCTTGAATATAGAATTTGTTTTAAAATATCTACTAATACATGTAAATATATCATGGTTCTAGTCTACTGCTTCGGTAAGCTGTTTAATTATTTAATTTAATTAAACAAAATAGTTCAACGTAATATGATAAATTTATAAGAGTGCAAACTTTAGTATTCAAATTATTTTGATTGTGTATATTGAACATGAAAACTAACGACAAAATAAAATAACTATGATCTAAAAACTATTGTTATTTCGGATTACATTTGAGGCTCTGATAAGTTTTTGAACGAGTTCTCTTGTATTAATGGAAAAGTCATTTGCATTTGAAACTATACTACGAGTAGACCATGGATGTTCACTGCCTTATCCTATCTATATATGGGGAAATATATTCACTTTGCGCTTTGTAAAAAAACATATTTTGACTTGACGGATATTCAAGGGAATATCTTTTAAGAAGCAACAATTAACAAACTTTATGATTATGATATAAGAAGTGTCAAAAAAAAAAATGTTTCTATACAATATACTACATCTAATGCTGTGAACGTAATCAATTGCGGTTCTGGTTTAGTTGAAATGGAAGTACCACAAGGGTCTTGTACTTTTTATTGTTTATAATAATTTTATAGAGGATGTATTGGATAAAACAAAGCTTTTACGATATACGAAGATGATTTATATCTAATAATTCCAAATAACTTGTTCGACAATTGCAATACTGATATTGACAGAACTTTGCAAAATGTCTGTGCTTGGTTTAATCAAAACTGTTTATACTTAAATCCCGATAAAATACAAATGATTAGATTTCACAATAGACAAAAAATATATGATGATATAACAGTAAACATTAATAAATGTGTCATTGAGAGCGTTAGTAGTGTAAAATTTTTAGGGATTTATTGTGATAAAAACTTTCATTAAAGTAAATTGTAATTATCTAGTTTCCACTATGAGTTCTATCAATTTCTTTTTTAGAAATATGAAAACGATTGTAACTAGAAAATAATTAATAACATAATTCTACTACGCACAGGTTGAATATAGTCTTCGTTATGGTGTCTGTTTCTGGGGTGATTCCACTCTTTCCCATAATGTTTTTGTTGCACAAAAACATATTCTGCGTACTGTGGCTGGTGTATCCAGTAGACACACGTGTAGAAACATTTTTAAAAATTATAACATTTTAGCTTTGACATAGTTTTTTAAATTTGAAATTTGTGTGTGTGTTGTCCAAACACTAACCATAAAAATGACAAGCGTGTACCATTCTCTAAGTTGTCAATTGTCCGTAAATCACCAAATTATTTGGGACCGAAAATATTTAATGATTTACCTACTGACTGTAAGCAAAGCATGTATTTACATAAAGTTAAGAACAAATTGAAATTGTTTTTAGTGGCCAAATGCGAATGTGAATTTTTGCTTTTTAAGTTGCATTTGTTTCATGTAATTTATACATTTTTACGGGCTATTATGTAATTGTCTCAAAACAAAATAGTAAATGAATTGAATTGTAAACCAAACAGGCTGTTTGTGAGAAAATTTAATGTTATTCTCCATTTAGTTTAGATGGTACATAATTCAAAGGGGCCGTTAAGGTAAGTAGTTACCTACAGCCCTACACAAAATATTTAGCTTAAATTCATACTGGAAATGCCTTCCCCAAGTAGCAAATGAATTTGTTTTTGTCCACACATATGACAGTTTCATCTATTAATTATTTCCCTTCTAGTAATAATAATAATAATATCTCTACCCTTCATTCTAATCACAGGGATTAGCCCAGAAGTCGGAGACTTGTGCGGGAGAGGGGGCGGCATATTATTATTAAGCAGGCCGCATTGGCGCCCAGGAACGACTTACGTTGGTAGGCCCTAACCACTATTCAGTGCAGGAATGAGGGAAACCTGGAAAACCTCATTAATTAGGGTGGTAGTCAAATATCAACCGGTATCAATCTCTCACATTAACACAAGCCAACATTCTTCCACCCTACCATACCCGCAGAGAGGGCGCCAAACCTCTCCACGAATATAGCTTATATACGGTCTACCGGCAGCTGGGCTCGAACCAACACCGATCTAGTCACCTCGATTCAAGTACTGACGCCTTAAATCGCGCGACCACTGACCGATCCAAGTAGTAAATATGGATTCGTCTGTGAATACAATATTGCCGACAAATGATGGATCTGGCATTTGCATTCTTAACATCATCACACAAAAATTCGTATTACGTACATGTTCATCTGGTAAAATATTTTGCACTGAGATGTAGCGTATAGGCGTAAATACTGTTTATGTAAGACTGCAGATGTGAAGTCACGACTTACTCAAGTCATTCTGGATATGATACCACGAATACTTAAGGGTCTTGCTCGGCTTGTACGGCTAACTGAATGACCGTGATGAAAGCTAACAGTTTCCTTCTTGCAAACAGTAAGTAGGTAGGTAGAAAATAATCGTGTATCTGGTAATCTACGATTTAGGTAGGAAATACCGTACATTGTAGCTGCTGCGTATGCAATAAAATTCTCTTGATCATTTCGCTGTTGGAAAATAAGTTATGTTTCGGCATCGTTTATTAATAGACAGAGGCAATTTGACATTTGTTATTGTTTTGAACTGAAGTAAGTTGGGTTAAATCGCTACATTTTGGCCCAATTGAGGTTGATCAAACTTCTCAGATTTAACATTAAACTTTACCACCCCTATTTGTGTTTTAGCTTTATTTTTATTAATGAACAAAACAAGTTGGTTTTTACACTATGAATTTTGATGTACTTAAAGTAACAGTGTTTTTGGAAAGGAATGTACTTTTGACAATGTCTTATGTGAGCCAAACACGGACATGAAATGTATGATTGGTTCATTAACGCACAAAAAAATATTATTTCTTCGAATACGCCATGAAAAGAGCTTTAATTTGATTTAGAACAATTGTATTGCTTGGTTATTGTATTGTATAAACTGAGTGGACTTAGCTATCGGAAAAGGTTTTTATTGATTTGTATATGTAATGTAATCTTTCCAGCTTTTATACACACAATTCAATGACATAAACTTCTGCCTGAAAGATAGTTGCATAATTTCCCAAGCGTCCGGCTGACCACCTGGTCATGCGACTCTACACTCCGGCCCCAACTATCTCCGGAGTTTTAGAGCAGGAGTATACCAGAAGCTATTTGTCCTTATGATGTCAAATTTATCCCTCTCCTATTCCTCACTCCCAGGAAGGAGAATTTTATACAACAAATTATAATTGATTCGCTTAGGAATAACATCCGAGACCATCATCAGAGTTATGATAACCTTCGGCATACTTAGAGCCGCCTGTTTTACTATGTATGCTGCGTACCTGGCATCTCTCTCCAATAGTAAATGGAGATGTGATAAATCCAGGAGAATTTTTACACAGCTGACGGTGTGTAACTAATTGCCTCTGTTCTCGTCAGACATGCTTGTCTCTGCAGACTAGCGAGTTTACGCTTTGTTTATCCTTTGATTTACCAAACTAATGAATCGTATGTGATCATTGGTCTGATTACCATCATATACAGCCAGTATAGTTGTTTAGGATCTAGACCCCAAGTTTTTCCACAGATGACTCTATGCAAGTGGGATTTTCATTTTGGCGTTTATGTAGGATGACTCGTAGATATTTTTCTTCCACCGCAAATGGTATTGTCTTACCCAACAGATTGGGAAGTCTAAGGTTGACCTGTTTGCGTTTTTTGTAAAGGGCACAATAAAGGTTTACAGACATATGTTCCCTCTCACACCAGTCTAGTACCCTCTTTAAAATTTCTAGAGGTAAGGACGAAATTTCTTTCTTCTGAGGTTCATCTTACTAGTATGACCAGATCGTCGGCATATGCTTGAACCTTGACCTCACATGCATATATAAAAGCAAAAAAGTGACTAAACGATAGCTTTTGTTACTGTAGTGTTGTTATAAATAATCATATTTTTGGCTTTCAAAATACAATATTAAAACAAAACATTAAAAATTGTCACTTTTATTTTAAAAATGGATGTCAACTGCACGAAACAAAACCTATTTTCTAAATAATCAGTTCTGTTCCAAGGTTTCCCCTTTCTGAGAAATGCAAAAATAGTAACGTTTTATTAATTCTATATTTACTATATTTTTCAAAACATGCCCACGAATAGCAGCACATCCTGCTCTTAGTCTATTCTACATAATATTTTAGCCCCATTGAAAACCAATTTAGGAAGTAAGTTGGAGGATCTTGGAGGACAGCGAACTGGACCAAATCTTCTAATCCATGTAGAAATTTTGCATTTAAATAATTGGTGGCATTACCATTTTAACCAGAAGCCGCATCTTATTGAAACTACATATTTAATCTGTCAAACGTCGTTAATAATCAGCAGATAATAATTCTTGAACCACAATAATTTTTCAATTATTATGATACTTCTTCCCAAAATTCTTCTTACAGATGTGGGTGAACTTGCAGTTTCATTGATAACAGTATAATATAGAAAAGTAGGTAGCTACATTTAAAAAAATAGATTATAAATAATTAAAAATCTATGGGAGCTAAATAAAAGTGTATTAGAACTATTAATTTAATTCTAAGTGTTACCGCATTACAAAGGCATTCTTGAATGCACACAGCAGAAACCATTTAAGGAAGTAAATAATAAATATTTATGCAGTTCTCATTTCCTAGTCTATTTTGACAATAAGTTTAATGGTGCAGCGCCAATGGCAGTACAAGTATCATTAAAGATAATTTGTAAATAAATACAGAAGTTCACTGAATACATTTAAATCGTAAGAGATAAAGTTGGCCACCATAACTCGTGAGCATAGTATCTGGTAATCTAAAGTTAATTCAATTTATCAATTGCTTTATCAATTCAACAGTGACCATTTATAATTCGTCTGGAATTAGAATGGTATGTTTGTTCTTGGAATTCTTATTTGCATATCGAGATTTTGATATATAAATTACAAATTTTATTTTACAAATCACCATAAATTACTATAAATAACCAAATATGTTAACAATTTTCATATCCTTTTATTACACCTTCCTGAACAAATATGGATACTTATTTCAATAGCCATATATAAATGTATATTTTGATATCCTTATGCGGATATAATACGGGATTAGTAAAAAATGCAATCCACATTTACATAAGCATTTCATTGATTTATGACATTTCAAATGAGTAACTATACAGGCTGACCAGAATATAAGTCTCGATACTAAATCGATTCACAACTTCACAATTCATAATGTAAAAAAATGGGAATAGATGCGTTATTAAAAATGGAGTCAATATTCGAGAAAAAAATTAATGAAACTGTAGAAGTTTCAACCTTTACATCGCTGGGCTACTGTAGCCTCTGTCCAGGTGATTTCGAGTATTGAAATCCGATAACTTATAGTATGGTGTTAACGTTTTCGTGATGTGACTGTTTACATTATTTTGTCAAGTGTCAGAAATGGCTTACGTGTATAGCAACTCGGAGTTGATGGATATCGTTTTAATTTATGGTGAAGTGAAAATGCTTTAGCAGAACGATTTTCCGGTAAACATGTGCCAAATGCAGTTACTCTTACGGCGGTATGCAGTGAGTGCAAGTATAGTGCAACGCGGGGTTAATAGGGGAAATTTGCAACAGAATCGTGGAAGAGATGGAGGTCCAGGGCGCCCACGGCGTATTGCAGCAGTGTGGCGTATCATATACGAGGCTCAATTATGTCCGTACCATGTACAGCGAGTCCAAGCATTAATACCAAGGGATTTAAGGAGGAGGGCCGGTACCATGGCCGCCACGATCTCCTGAGCTTAAATCCATTGAACTTCTCTTTGAAGGAATATATAAAATAGTGTATCGCATCTAAGTGGACAATATTGATAATTTACGCAATCATGGCTACTGCCAATAACTTACGACATCAAAACGGACAAAATTAGAAACATTTATGTTAGTTTGTAGAAAATTTTGTCAAACTATTTTATTAATTAAAATCATAAATTAATTATATTAATAATTAATAACAATAGCGGCAAAAGTAGTTGAATTTGCTGTATAAAATAGGTGTTATAAAATGTTATTTATTTCTGCGGAATTTCTTTCAATTTTTTGTCCTGTCGCCGATTGCATGCTTTGCCTTGTCAGGTTTTACAGTGGACCAGTTTCCGGTGCCGTGCAGAAGTATATTTTTAATCATCATTTTCGAACTGATTTTTAGTATTTCTTTTTACAAAATTGTATTTGTAAGAGTCCTCTGTACGTCCAAAAAAATGAAAAAGGTCTAAATCACTCGAACGTTATAATACGTTATAGTTTTAGAATTTTCTGGGAAACAATTGTTTGCTTCATTTATACTGATGCAAAAAACGAACTTTTACTTAACCTTTTTATCTGACCAAAGCAACAAATAAGCTCTTAGAGAAACAAGTCTAAATCGATTAGTTTTACAAAATTACAAACTAAGGTTAAATAAAAGCTCCAGTAGCATAATTTGTTTTATGCATCAAAATTAATGAAGTAATTGTTTCCCAGAAATATCTTGAAACGTACTATAACGTCTGACAACATTGTAATCTATCGCCTGCAGCTGTTAACCTACAAGTATTATTAGTCATAATAGCATTGTGGCTAGTGCGTTTCGTTTTACTGTGCATAGTGCTTGCTCGATTTTGTGAGTGTACATAAACAAAAATGAAACAATTTATAGTAACCATGGCCATCTGCATGTCATGATAAGTTCAACGCCGAATTTGGGAAAAATTCTCAAACATAAGTCATTTTGGACACATAATTATTTCACATTTTATTCTGTTTGTTTCTGTTTATTCTGTTGTGAAAAGTGTTCTAAGAAAACCATTCACAGTTGAGTACGTTTAAGTGTATTTGAAATAATTATGTTCAAATACCTGACAATCTTACAATGGTATGTGAGCGACTTAGTCACATATTGAAGACCTGTTGGCTATCATAATTCTGTTACCGTTGATCAGAGAAAAAAATTCTCAATTATATATTGTTCGGTTCTTAAAAATTATCATCCAGCAAAAAAGAGGACTTGTATTCCAGACATTCTGTATATGCCTCAAAAAAAAATTTTTATAGCTAGAATTATGTTATCTCCATCTACATATGGGAAGAATTGTATAAAAATTAATTAACAAATTAATTTTTTAGGAAGGAAATACTTCACAATTTATAAATCTGGTATTCAAAAATAAAGAACTTGCCACTGGAATTTTAATTCATTAAGGGGAAATATAAACCATGCTGCAAATGTAAATAAATAAGATAAACATTTGCTAAACATTTAAAGAGAGAACGAACGAAAAAATCAATAGATAATAACTATAAGCCAAATTTACCCGCTAAAGCGCACTCACCCGCTAATATTTAACGGGTGAGTTTGATGTTTACGGAAGTCGAATCAGCAATATCAGTTGAAATTTCATGAGCAATATGAAAAGAAAGACAACTTATTCAAAGTATGCTGCAGGGAAAACGACGTGAATGTTGTAAATGAAAATGCATTCTTAACCTATCTTAAAAATAGTTTTGTTCTGGTCAAAGTACTCCATGCTGAAAGCAATTTGATCCTGACCACTGGCATATTTCCTGAAATATTTAAATCTTCTAAGATAATTCCTGTGTTTAAAAAGGGCGATCCTTCCATGATTGACAATTACCGTCTCATAAGTATTGTTTCTGTTTTTGGGAAAATCATTGAAAAAATTATAAAGAAGCAATTGTACGCCTATTTCCAAATACATATAACTTTTTCAGTAATTCTCAATATGGCTTCAGAAACTCTCGTTCTACCACTCAAGCTGTCTATCATGTTGTGAGTGAGGTAGTGCAGGAGCTTGAACAAGGCAATCTCACAGCTATTATGCTGTCACTTGTCTAAAGCATTTGATTGCGTTTCCCACAATATTCTTCTGGAGAAATTGAATCACTATGGAATTAGAGGAATTTGGCTTCAACTCATTAAGTCATTATCTGAGTAATCGTCAGCAAGCTGTGCAGTTGAACTGTGTTACGTCTGATTTCAAATCTGTTAAATATGGTATTCCACAAGGTTCTGTACTGGGTCATCTGCTGTTTGTTGTTTATGTAAACGGTTTGTGCTGTTCTGTGTTGCCCTATAAGTCTGTTCAGTTTGCGGATGATACATCATCCATCAAGGCAAACGACTGGTTCTTGTACGACAAACTTAAATTAAATACCGAAAAAAATCAGTTTATGCAGATTTCTTCCAATCGGTGCACTAACAACGTTTGTGAAACAAATATTGTTAAAATACTTGGTGTTACGTTGGATCATAGCCTTAATTGGTCTGCTCACGTGAATGAGCTGGTGGGGAAGCTTTCTTGGTCGTTATTTATACTACGTCAGTTAAAATAAATAACTAGTATTAATACTATAAAAGTTGCATATTTTTCCCTATTTCATTCCCATATTAGTTATGGACTGTTGCTTTGGAGTAATTCTTCCCATGCTATAAAAATTTTTCGTCTGCATAAGAGGGCAATTAGAATAATGGCAGGCATTGATTTTCGGGATCATTGCAGGTCGTACTTTAAAGATCTTAAAATAACCCCTTTGCCTACATTATTCTTATTTCAGGTTCTTGTTGAAATTCACAGTAGGCAGTCGATCATGCTCAAGCAGTCTGACGTACACAACTATAACACCCGGAATTCTCACCTAATTAGAAATAACCGTTTTAGATTATGTATATCTGAAGTTAATTCGCTCAATATCAATTACTTTCACTTATTGCCATGTACTTTTAAAAACACTTAGATCTCTGTAACAGCTCACTTCAGCAGTTTACTGATACTTATTATACACTGATTGTTTTAAATTTTGTATCTCTGTATTTCTTAACTTACTTTTTTCTTATTCTTTCTTGCGAACTATCATAATTTTAATTCTACATTGTATCTATTTTGACGTGCTACAAACATATTTATTTTATGTAACGTAGTCAAATAACAACAATAAAAAATAAACAATTTTCTCTACAAACAAAATATAAATATTCAGACAAGTGTAAAGGTGATAGCTTTTTTAAACATAATTCAGTGGATATGAGCGAAGAAATCTAAAGTGCTTAGAAGAGACGAGGCCAATAACTTTCTGAAAGAGACTGACTGCAAAATGTACCTAATGCTGAAGACAGCTCTTATTATTGGAGTCTGTGGAGCATGTAGAAAGGAATAATTGCATTTTCTTCAGTTGTCTGACATCCAAAATGATGATTTCTTAATAATAACGCTTTGTGATAATATCAAGACTAATCATAAAAGAATATTTTCCGTAGCTGCGGAAGTAGAGGCTGTTAATCCTCTGAAATTATACAGCTAATTTGTTCGTCTTCGTTCACCAAAAATAATTAAATTCTCATGTGCTATAGAGAACTTAGATGCACTGTACATCGTATTCGCATACACACGTTCCACAAAATGACTGTGAAGGGCTGTTAATCCTTTGGAATTATACAGCTATTTTGTTCGTCTTTGTTTGCCAGAAGTAATTACTTTTTCATGTGTTACAGAGGACTTAGATCCACTCTACGGCGTATTGGCATACACGCGTTCCACGAAATAGCTGTGAAATATCTGAAATTGCGCAACCCCAAGTTATATACCGCGCATTATTTCAGATGAAAGTCTGCTTCTCTTGTTGCCAATGGCGATCTTCATCAGTTGCTCAGAGTATACAGGGTGTTCGGTAAGTATATGGCATACTTTCGTGAGTGTATAGGGGAGGTCAAAATAACACTAGTTTGTCATAAAAAATTGTTCCCTAAAGTGCCCCTTAACGGAGATAAAGAGCCCATAAGGGGTACCCAGCGATTTACCTTTTCGGCTCTAACTTTTGAACCGACCTGTATAATTTAATGAAATTTTAATATTTTATGTAGGCCATAAAGGCTCATAAAACCATACTACAGTAGATATTTTACACTGTCAGGGAAGTCAGGAACGGACCACCATACTCGTTGGGCCAAAATTTTGACAGGTGTCATTTTATAGAGGTGAAAACTGAATTTTTAAATACTTTGGTCATTCCTCTTTAAAAAAGGTACTCTACATTTGTTTCGATAAAATTGATCGTTATCGAAAAAAAAAGTTTTTGTATAACACGTTATTGAAATAATACATCAGAATAGGTACTGCAATAAAACACCAGTCGTTTTTATGACGTTAAAAATGTGTTATTGACATGTAATAGTACAGACAAAGCACCAACAAAAGTTTATGATTAACGTATGGGCGGGGATTATTGGTAATCATCTCATAGGACCGTTCTTTTTTGAAGACATATTAAATGGTACTATGTATTTGCAATTTTTACAACAAAGCTTAAACGGTTTATTAGAGAATGTGTCCTTAGAAATTAGAAATCAGATGTGATTTATGCATGATGGTGCACCGCCCCATTTTAGCAATTTAGTTCGTCAGCACTTATCAAATACATTTGGTTGTCGATGGATAGATCGAGGTGAGCCCATTTTATGGCCACCGAGGTCGCCCGACATAACTCCATTGGATTTCTTTTTATGGAAAATTTAAAGAGGCTTGAGTATTCGACGGCAGTTCACACCAAGGAAGACCTGATAGAAAGAATAAGACACAATTTCGACGAAATTCGAACCAATCCGGAGATGTTGCTTCAAGTACAACGAGAAAACTTCCGTAGGATAAGGAAATGTATAGTATATCAAATTTTTTTAGAGGCGAAGCTTTAAAAAGTTCTTCGGTGCGGTAAGCGTCGATTTGGAATTGTATCAGAATAAATTTTTCTTGTCTCAACATACTTGCAGACTGCTTGTCCATAAGATAGATGCATATCAGCATTAATGTGATGTAGTAATAACAAATTTTATTATTTAAATACGTATTATTAGTTATTGTGTTATTCCATTAGTTATTGTGTTTAAATAGCGTATGTTAATAAACTTGAAAATTAAATAAATTTCGAGTCAATGTTTTAACGGTCAATTTTATCGAAACAAATGTAGAGTACCTTTTTTAAAGAGGAGTATTAAAAAATAGTATTTAAAAATTCAGTTTTCACCTCTATAAAATGACACCTGCCAAAAATTTTGGCCCAATGAGTATGGTGGCAAGTCCGTTCCTTACTTCCCTGACAGTATAAAATTACTACTACTACTACTGCAGTATGGTTTTATGAGCCTTTATGATCTACATAAAATATAAAAATTTCATTAAATTATACAGGTCGGTTCAAAAGTTAGAGCCGAAAAGGTAACCCTGGGTACCCCTTAGGCGCTCTGTATCTCCGTTAAGGGGCACTTTAGGAAAAAAAAAATTATGACAAAGTAGTGCTATTTTGACCTCCCTATACACTCACGAAAGTATGCCATATACTTACCGGACGCCCTGTATAGAAGACTTAGTCGAGAAAAGAAAGAAACTATCGATGGAAGAAAATGAAAGTGGTGCTTGTTTATCATCTAAATTAGGCTCTTTCGCTAACTCTGCACATTTAATGAAAGCATGGTAAAAGTGACGTTTTCCAACAATAGCTTCAAGTAGAAGAAGCCAGAAATTATAATTTTTATTTTCATGTATTAAAATAAATAATTTATAAGAAGTGATTTGTAAATTTTATGCTTTAAGTTCAGTTTTAGCAGTAGCCTATTCTTTTTTGTGAGATATTGAATAAAGAAAAATACGCCATGAAAGTGTTTCTGTTTGGACTTCGAGTACTATATAGTTCGCTAAATAAGTAACATTTTGCGGGTTGTTGTTAGTATCTAAAATTGCTATTTTGGAAGACATGTACAAGTTTTTATACTTCTTGCAAATTTTGCAGTGATTGTTTGAGATACGTAGTAAAGAAATATATATAAAATCTGCATCCAATTAATTTTCTTATAATATGACATTACTTTGAACATGAATTGGTCTATCACATATTAATATGTCAAGTTAACTATGACTAAATATAAATATTTTAAGAGAAAATAGAGAAAAATAGGAATAAACGCAATCACCCTTCAAAAAAATTCCAAACTTATTTATAAAGGGAAAAAATATTCAAAATCATATTAAACCCCAATTTATTACCGACTCTGGCGGCCGGTAGCCGCCAGTGCATGTTTGACGTTTAAAGATTTAGGCAATCACCAACCATTTGTTGTCATAATTGAAACTCTGTGTGTTTGCGTTTGTGATTTTATGTTTCCCTTCAGCTTTTATGCCTATTTTTTTCAATGTTAAACGATTTATAGTAATTAAATAAAGAAATTTGTGTCGGGTCCAAATATTTTCCTATAAAATACTTCGCCGGTTTGTTTTTGTAGGTTATCGTACAAGATTTTATAATTAAAGACTACCGCGAATGCAGTTTGCTATTATCTATTAATATTCCTTTCATTCGATTTTCTTAAAATGAATGAGCATTTTAACTATGACAATTTTGACAATTTGGAACGAAAAACGAATCTAAAATGTTACAGTTAGCCGGATTAACTGTTATTTATCAGGTATTATTATTAATATTCACTTTCGCCTTTTCAATAGTTTGGAAATGCTGTAAAAAAGCGACAGCAAGGTAGTTGAGAGATCTAAGCCATCTCAGAGGATGCTTATCATAGGCGCCTATTTTCCGGAGAAGAAGAGAGTTTTAACCTATTTTTTAAACATCGAGCTAGAATTCCGGAATAATTTTATTGTCTTCAGGCCTCCCTGACCACGTGGTTAAAATTGTTATAGTTAGTGATACTGTTTTAAGATATACAAGACGGTTCAAATTGGTATATTTTTTAGGAAGGTTACGGATGTTTCTGTCATAGATAGAGCTAAAGTTCTTAATTGGAAACGCTACGTCAATGAAAAAAGTTATATAAATTATCCTTACTGTTTCCAAGAGAAACTCACACTCCTCCGGTTTTTTAACAGACCCATTTTAATAAAATAACGAGTCGATACAAAAAAGTTGCAAAGCACCAGTAAAAATAATTTTGTCATTTTACAAAAATAAAATACAAAATCAGATAGGTACTTCAAAGTTTTTATTTATTTTTTTTATCTATAACCACTGCGAAGACAAATGACATTTAGATTTAGCAAGTTTCACTAAACTTTTAGTTTCCATGATGATTGTCTGAAAAGGTCGATACGGAACATCTTGAATAGACCATGTCTACCTTTATTACAATACAAAATTATATGATTTAATTAAAAACCTTGACATTTAGATAACAGACTAATAGAACCAATTTTATTCACAAATTGAACGAAATGTATACGAAACAAAAGTTTAATGACTAAAACTTTCTATAAATAAATATGTTCGCGAGATGGCCTCTAACAGCCTTAGCTTCACCGTGGCATACTTCTAACAACGTTGGCATTAATTACTAATTTGTTTGGCAATGCATATCCGAAAGACAATAATTATAAAGTAGGTAATCTTTTTACATTTTTTTGTTCAAAATATGACAACTGTTTCGCCTATTTGTTTACGAAAATTATTTTTACTATCAATTTAGGATTATCTTATTTTAATTGCTCTATTAGATTAGAAAAATCCGTTCTACATACAAGGTGTTTTCTAATTCCATGTTCTAATTTCAGCAGCATTACTCGCAACTAAAAGTCTAAATAGAGCTAAATCTACCGTGTTTTAGAGATCAAAGTGTTGAAGTTGCGAAAAATGTTACATTTTTTCAAATATCTTTGAGCAAGTTTGTTGTGTTAATGAGCTACGGATAAAAATTAATTAATGCATTATTAAGCCTTGTACTCCCTTGTAATAGAATCTCGATGCGTAACTGCGTATCATACAGGTTCAAACTAAATCATGATATTCGTGACATTGACGGACAAAATTTTTCCGAACAGAACTTGATGCATGTGTTAAGAAAAAGGTTCACGTCCACACTCTGTGTAAAAGAGTACAGTAACACCACAGTATATCTCCCAGTAACATGTGAAAATAATATAAAACCATGATTATGCGCATGTGTTGATTTTACTTCTTTAGGAAATGGTTGCCGTTTGATTTGTTTATTTATAAGTTTAACAAGTTTGCCTTTACATCTACATAACCTAGGTTGTGTTTAATCTACATTTGAACTTGTACATCGTCTCTTCGTATGTTACATATTAGTTAATTATATTTAATGTGTTTTGCTTACTGTAATTTCCCCATTAACTTGAAATTTGTGCTATTTTGTACAGCGTTTTTCGCAGAATGAACCAGAAAATAGCTGCTGGTGTGCAGCCCTAAACTGCCAAGCTAATTCGAAACTACATTCTAAGTTTCTTTAATTTCTCTGTGGACAGTAAGGTCAATTAAAACTAAAGCACATAAAGAGAATAGAAAAATGTTGAATTTGGCGCTTTTATAATATGATAAATTTGTTGATCAATGTTATATGTATGTAACTTTTAAATATAATATGAATTCCACTTACAAGATCAAATAAATTAGCATACGTGTTCATAAACACTATTTTTGGCATATATTTCAGGTGTCCTTACTGGAGGATATACTGTGATAACACCCTTGGATGTGATGCGGAAATAAGTATTTCAAGTATTGGAACGTGGCGAACCTCAATGCATACACCCGGGTTCGTTATAATGTGATACGACTAGGTTACAGGATCCTGTCAAAACGATTCTGTTGAAGCACGCGATGAAGTATTGTGTACGTGACTTTAGATACTTATAAAACAGTGACGGCTCGCCAAGTGACGCAGGTGACGCAGCACTTCACTTAAAATTACATACCACTCAAAATTATTTTTAACCTAATATAAATTCTGTAACGAAAATAGAAAGAATTTTCGCGATAACTTCATGTGAGTCAATATGTTAGTTTGACTCATTCGCACTTGGGCTCCATACTGCAGAGAAATACATACAGGACTACCACAGGGCTCGATACTAGGCCCAATTTTTTTCTCTTATACACAAATTATTTCCTTCAGGCATTACTGAGGATGTTTTTTATGTAAGCTGATAACACGTCTCTGCTCATTTCGTTTCAGAAAAGAGTGATGAAACGCCGGAGAAAAGATACCACTCAGCCTTTCAAAAAATAGGTAACTGGTTTGGAGCTCATTCTTTATATTTTAATATAAATATATTAAATTGTCAGGATTCATAAACAATGCTCTAAAACAAATATTAAAATTCATAATACCTCCTTGCCAGGTATATGTAATAAAATAACCTTGGTAAGTTTTATATTAGATGAATATTTGAATTGAAGGGAACACTATACTACATTAATATCAAAATTAAATTTTTTGTGTTATTTTAAAATCAATTCCCGTAAAACATCAATTTATATTATGCCCAGGTTGCCTCTCTGTTTGTTTCTGAAGCAGTTCCGTTCTATCATCAGATGTATTTATTGCCCAAAAAAAGATATTGATCTGTATAGCGGGTGTTTCGAGGTATCAGAATTGTAGAGGTTTATTTATTGAATATGGCGTACTAACACTCTTCTAATTCTTATTATTGAATTATGTATTTGTGTATATTTGAATCAATCAATGAAGAAAAGTGATATTCATGGAGTAAGCACCCGCCAGAAAGATAATTTTCAGACGCCTCATTATAAATACAAATTATCATTAAATCCTCCTGATTGGGTTTGAAAATTTCGTGAATTTATCAATCGAAATAAGAAGAATTCAACTTATTAAATCTTCTAAATTTAAAACTATTTTTAATTACACTATAAACGAAGAAACAAAAGGTGAAGATAAACTGTTTTTTACCAAAAAAAAAGACCAATAATAATGATAATCTCTCAAAATAGGTTCTGATCTTCTGGAAATTGTGAGTAGAAATTTCATTAGATCTCTATTAGTGACTGAAACAACTAATAACTAATGTTAAGATTTCATACACATGCGTCAGCAGTTCAAACGAAATCGCAAAATTTATTTTAATGAGTGCCATTATCATTGCAAATGATTGTACAGAGTGTCTCAAACTCGATAGTATGGGCCTACTGTGACGAAACAAAAAAATTAAATAAAATTTGAGAGATGTGGTATTAAATGAGATGAGCTAAGCTCCACTTTCAATCGAAAGTTTATCTTTGAGATTTAACATAAACGACTAATGACGTCATCAATCAAGTTTTTTCCAGAAACATACCCAATTTCTTTCATGTTAAAAAGCTCTATTTTACTCTAATAAACTTCAAAATAATCAAAAAATTGACCGAAGAGTGAAAAACAATGTTAATGCTCAAGGCTATTACAGGATTTTGTTTGAAAATCCTTGAAATTTTATACGATAGGCTAATAGGGAATTGAATTTGGATAAATCAACCGTTCAAAGAATTTGAGTATCATGACTACAAAGTTCACAATTTGGAGTATTTGCCGGAGCGTTACATTGAAAACAGACTTAATTTTATGCTCAAATTGCAGTAAATGTAAAAAATATTGATCATCAGAACCTTTTTCGGCACGTTTTTTGAACGCATGAAAGTCGGTTTGTCAGTAATGGTTTGCCAAACAGGCTCAACGAACACTACTGGTCCATTGAAAATCGCCGCATTGTAAATCCAGTTCAAAGCCAAGGCCTTATTTTTATGAACATACATTGAATAGCGTGAGTTACCTAAATTTCCTACAAGAATAACTTCCTGCACTTCTGTAGAATGTGCCCTTGCAGCTAAAGAGAAACCTATGGTTTCAGCACGACTGCGATGAAGCTCCACCCCAGAAGGCCAAGATTGTGCAGTAATATTTAGATAACACTTTTCCATAAAAATGGATTAGGATTAATGGACCTATTCCCCGGAAAGTCACCAAATCTACCACCCCTCGTTTTTTATGGGAGGTTTTAAAAAATAAGGTTTACAAAACACCTTCGCGAGATATTAAAAGAACAAATCACAAATGCTGGTAATGAGTTAAACGGCAAAATGTTAATAAACGCAGCCCATAAAGAAGTCAGGCGAAGATTGGACCGTAAAATGAGGTGTATACAATATATTTTTTAGTTTTATTTATAAAAGTCATTCGAAACGCAACCACTTGTCCAGTTGACTCCTAAATATATGTTTTAACTGTGACGCTACTGAATTCCCTGTCAAAAATCAAATTTGACATTTGACATCGGCTGAATTACGTCAGTTGGAAATCAGCTGTTTTCAGATAGAACTGATGGAAAAAGTAAGTAAAATAATACCATATTGGAAATAATTAGACCTTAGACAGTCCTGTGCCGAAATAAAAAGTAATTCTTACTTAAATTTCTAACATAAATTTTTATTTATTTTTTTTAATGAATCGGGCACTTTTTACGTTAGGTCCGAGTGATTAGGGACACCGGCAAAACAGACATGCCTCGTTTTTATACTCCTAAAGGAAAGAAATTGTATCACCATTATGAGCCAGAAAAAATTCAAGCTGCCCTACAAGATATTATAGCACGAAAAATGACTTATCGTAACGCAGAAAAGTTTCATGGTATCCCTAGGTCAGTTTTATGTCGACACAAGAAAGGAAATGTAAAGAAATAAGGAGGTCAGACGGTTTTAACCAATGAAGAAGAGGATTTACTGATTAGAAACATAAACACATGTTCTGATTGGGGTTATCCAATCGGTAGTTATGACCTAAGATTGATCGTCAGAAATTATTTAGACAAATTAGGTAGAAAAGTTGTTCGTTTTAAGGATAATCTTCCAGGGCCCGAATTTGTAAGGAGTTTTTTAAAACGGCATCGATCACAACTTTCGAAAAGAATGTGCGAAAACATTAAAAGATCTCAAGTTTCACGTGACATATTAAATGAATATTTCACCAATCTCTCGATTGCTTTACAGGATGTGCCACCTTGCAATATTATAAACTACGGTGAGACAAATTTGTCAGATGATATTGGTAAAATATAATTTCTCTTGGTAATATTCACATAGGTAAGGTCATCTTTTGTTTTTAGGAAGTAAAAAAATAATAACTAGAAGGGGTTGCAAGCATCCAGAACGTATTATGAATACTAATAGTCAGCCACCTCAATAATGTTCGCAGTGTCAGGAAATGGACAAATTTTACCACCTTACGTGGTCTACAAGGCTCAGAATTTATATTCTGCATGGACTGAAGGGGAACCACGAAACACTAGATATAATCGGACACCATCAGGGTGGCTTGATATGGACTGTTTTGAAAACTGGGTCAAAACAACTGCAATACCATATTTTAGACAACTAGAAGGTAGGAAAATACTGATTGGAGACAACTTGGCGTCACACATTTCACATTAGTAAAGGAATTGAAAAATCACAACGTGGATATGGTATTTTTGCCGGCCAACGCCACTCACTTGACTCAGCCACTAGACGTCGCCTTTTTTCGGCCTCTAAAAATCGCATCGCGTAATATTTTAGAAAAATGAAAGAAAAGAGAAGGGCGTAGTGAAACTAACATCCCCAAAACGATATTTCCCCGTTTGTTAAAAGCATTATTAGAAAAAATATCGGAAAATGCCGAAACCAATATCATTTCTGGGTTTCGAAAGACAGGAATAATACCATTAAACAAAGAAGAAGTCTTAAAGTTATTGCCTAAAGAACAATTAGATGAAGATGAAAGAGAAGCATTGAATACTACAATGATCGATTTATTGAAAGAGATTAGATATTCAGAGAAACCAAGGAAAAAAAAAATAAAAATAAAAAATTATCAGTTGAACCTGGCAAAAGTGTTCAGTGTGATAGCTCCAGCGAAAGCGATCTCAGCTTACATGAGGATGAAATGCTTAATAATTATGCAGATAAAGACAATGTTTTAGCAGAAGAATATTTTTATGATTCTCATTAAGCGACGATAATAGTGAAGATTTTCCTCTAGCTAATTGGATGCGAAAAAAATCCAGTGAATCTCCAACCACTTCCCAAATCAAAGACTGCAATGATAATTTACCACTTAATGAGACTGAGAGTTTTAAGGCAAATTGTGATTTTAGCATAGGTGACTGGGTTTTCATTAAGTTCCCAGTAGAAAGAAAGACTGCCTGCATAAAAAACAGAGTTTATATAGGAAAAATTATTTCTATTTTAGATGAAAATGTTGTTGGTTCTTTTTTACGATAAAAAGAAAGTAATAAAGGCAAACCTGGTCCCGTTTACTATTATCCCAATACACCGGATGATGCAGAGTTTAATAAGAAACCGATCATCAGAAAATTACAATTTTTTAAACAAAGACGTGGATTATACACATTCCAGAATGTGGATACTAACGACTTTCAATTAATTTAGGATTAAGCAGTTCCAGTATTATGAGAATGTTCCTTTTAGAGATTAGTTTTTATGTTTATAAATCTTTAAAAGAGTGTTTTTTAGTTTTCCTGTTGTATTTTTATAAGAGTTTAGCAAAATAAATATGTTATATTGAATTTTAATGGTATCACGCGATATATTTTTTTCTAAATGTTGTCCCTTTACACCTCAGCCGCATTTAAATGAGAATAACGGCTGAATAATATGACCGTCCGTAATCACCACATTTCCAGGCGAAAAGGGGCAACGCAGTTTTAAAAAAAAAACTCATCATTTAACATTTTTTTTTAAATGCCAGTATTTGGGTATGAAAAGTACACACCATGTTCGGACGTTTGCCCCACAGAAACTAATATTAAAATAAAAAGTAAAGCCGCAACATCTTCATAAAGTTGGCGGACTGTCCCTATACACCACGTTTTACGGAACGTGTCTTGAAATGAGAGGAGATCATATAAAAAATAGAATGTGAGGGCGTTTGTCTCATTTTTTAAATTTAGTTATTGTTATCAACATCTTTCGTTTACTGTATTAAAGAATTATCGAGTTTAATCCTTTTATTTATTCTTAATGACTTTGCACTAAACAACGAACATTCAATTATTTTCCAACGACTACTTAATCCTTCCACCGCTAATGTGATTTTTAAGTGGTATTTCTTTTGAGACTCTAGGACGATATTGCTAATAACTTTTAAAGGGGAAGTAATACAGAAAAAGATATCTAATAAAAGTTTATTGGAAAAAGAGCATTTTAACAGAAAAAAAAATTGTGTATATTTCTGGAAAAAATATAATTGATGACGACTTAGGTCACATCTGACAAATCCCAAAGGTAATACTCTCGATTGAAAATGGAACTTACCTCATCCCATCTAACACCACGTATCCCAAATTTTATTTAAATTTTTTGTATCCTCGTAGTAGGCCCATACTATAGAGTTTGAGACACCCTGTACATTTTGGGAGAAAAATAAATAAATTATTGTATTTCCTGTAAAAAAGTGCATTTCACTACTGAGAAAAATTGAGATATTTTCAAGTTTCCCACCTATCCCTGATAAAACTCCAGAAAAGATTAACTCGGTTTTTTTTCTTCTCTTACAAAAGTCTTTTTATTTATGCGTAAACCCAATGCATATTTTATGTTACACATCGTGTAAAAAATAATTTATTATTTTAATATTCCAGGGAAGTGTTCCCAAGAGAATAATATCTTTAAAAAAACATGTTACTGTATCCCATAAACTAACAGTTTCTTTTGCGGTAAAACCTTATTCAAGTGACCTAGCTGGCTGCGGATCGTGTGTGGTTTGATCATCAAGCATTCCTGGCGCCACAAGGCACAATTTATGGCTAATACGCATGCTCTTAAGAATGGTCAGGATTGGCATCGAACGACTAGTAAATTTACTGAAACTGTTTTAGTTTTTCTAACAAAACCTCAACGTACCTAACTGGCATTGCGTTGGCGGAATTATATGTAACTGGAAATTATTAGACAATACACTATAATACGTATGCATTTTAGTAAACGGTTATAAATGAATGACCTACAAAATTAGATACTCGTAAAAGTTAACGTTTTTTCCACTTCTAGTCTATAAGTATAACATATATTTTAAACGTTGGGACGTAGTTGACTTCAAATTTTGTTACTGTTCTAAAAAATTGAATATAAAATTTTTAAAAAATCCAGCGTATAAAAGAAGCTGTTTAAGAGCTAGCCTCTAGATCCCACTGAAAATGTTTGTGAGTCAACTAATAAATGCCAGTAAAGTTCAATATCTGCGTGTGATCAACAAGATGTCATTTGCCTTCAACTTACAAAAAAAAAATTGGTAATTGTAAAAAAAAATTCTTTCATAGAAATAAATTTGTTGATTATATAGAACCAAACAAATATTTATTTCTTGATACCAAATAATTTGTTTGAAAAAGTAAAAATACACTTTTTTTGTGTAACGAAAGCATTTGTATCCATTAAAAAAATTATTTCCTTATCATGATACATTTTTGATGTTGATTTAATTATATTCTATGATAAAACAATATTTGGATATTTCAAAGATTTTTACTGCTTATTTAGGTTAACATTAGGTTTGTTCCTGTACACAATCCATGACAAATCATTGACAGTCAAAGATTTTTAAAGGAGGGTCAGAACGGATATATCTGACAATTTGAATGATTTGATTGAATGACGGAGCACGGAATAAGAAGTTATAGGTTAGACGACTAGTAAGAGCAGATAGCTGACAGACTAATACACAAGCGCCGGATTATCAGTTTACGAAGAATCCGCGAACTTTTTAAACTGTCAGCAAATTGGTCTTGGTCATATTGGAATATCCATACTGCGTATACCTCTGATAGTTATGGACAGTTGCAGACTGTTAAAGGAAAAACCTATTATTACTCACGAATTCATTAAACAACTGCGGGCTAATACCCTGACCAGCATAGAATTACACCTGAAAAATCTTTAGCAAATAGTTGACTATTTCGACCGATTTCGAGCTAACCTATTAACTCTCATCAGTACGCCACATGTGAGTTATTAGTTAACCGACGACAGTGATGACTACCTAACCCTGGCTGTTCATGTTTCATAAACCCGACATAACTGAGTACGCGAAATATAGTACAGCTACATCTAGCGACCACCTATTGACAATTATTTTTTGTTTATAGGAATATTTTTCCTTTCAAACAAATACTTTTTTCAACGATATGACTATATTAAGAAATTAAGTTTTTTAATTTGCATTTTTACAAAAAGAATTAAAAGATTATCTATTATTTTTTTAAATTAAATTTTCATAATTTGTTCAAATGGAATACCTACCTATTTGTTTCATTTAAACAAATACTCGTAAAGTAATGAAATTTTCTTATCAAATAAATCAATTTATTTTTCTCAAAAAAGCGATCATTACTCCCAAAAATATTTGTTTGTCGAAAATAAATTATGTTTAAATAAACTGAATTGTTTCTTCAGAAAAAAATTGCAGTGATAGCCACTGGAAAATTTAATTTGTTCCTGGGGCAAATTTTTGAGTCTAATTGAAAGCCACTTGGATGGAAGCAACAAATGTCCTATAGTGTGTGCTGCAATTTTACGTTAAATAAACAAGTGGGCAAATCTCTTCTATGTATCAACTTTCTAACGCAAACAGATCGGCTTTTTATCAATATGTTCTGTTAAAACAACGTACAAACATGCACCACTAAAATGTTCCAATGGTGCCTCGGTTTAATACTAACCAAGAAGTGTGAAACTTTAGTGGGTAATTTGAAAACATTGCCTGGCAATATGGCCTACACATATAATTTTTTGCTGATTGAAAAATATAAACTATTTACGCCACAAATTTAATATAAGGAAAATGGCACTAAGAATATTTTTTAACGTTTTCTTAAATAAAATTGTAGTTACTTTCTTTAACGTATATTTCTATGCAACCTATTAATCTTTTACGAAGAACTAAAATACAAAACATTAAAGAACCTTAAATTTAAGTTATTATTTATAAATATTGTATTCAGAGTTTTACGTCAATATTTATATTGTTTATTTTTGCTGTTTTCAGGTTAATTAAATTTGATAGTAACCCGAGTAACATCTATGAGTAATGTTAAGTGTCTTATACAGGGTGTCCGTAATATAAGTGTCTGAAATGGCTTGTATATCTGACCAAAAGCAGCAAAGAGAACTCTTGTAAATAAAAATGTCTAATACGAATAGTTTTTCTACAAATACATTTCAAAAATAATAATACAACTGCAAGAAAATGTAAAACTGTATTAACAAAACTGCTAACTTTTCACCAAATTTGTCTGTAATTTTTGTTTATCATTATTGATGAAGTGAACAGTAGAAGTTTTGCTAAAAAACTTTCAAAATGTAAGGTACTATAATGTGCGACAATATTTCAATCGATTGTTGTGTGGATTTCGTTTATTTTGCTTGACGTTTGTGAGTGTACATACTTTTGCAATAATAATGATACTCCCTCAAAACAGTTTTTGAACTTGGAAGTTTTGAGTAGAAATTTCATTAAATCTCTAGTACAAATACGTCAGCAGTTCAAAAGAAATCGCAATATTAATTTTAAAGTGCCATTATTATTGCAAACGATTGTACATAAACAAAAATGATACATTTTAGTAACCATGAGCTGCATGATATGTTGTTAATTTACGATGAAGTCATGCAAAATTCTCTGGTAACGAGACTTTAAGAAAACCATTTCAGTAAATATATTTAAGGGTACCTATTTGTAATTATTATATAGAATCATCTTACATGGTAGATGTGCGACATTGTCATATATTCGAAACCTGTTATTGTCATAATTCTATATAAGTCAGTTAAATTTTGTACAATTTATCATATAGCAAAATAAAGGCACTCCGTACAGTTCCTAATATTTAAGTATTCTCTCGGTAATATTTGTTTTTATTATAGATAGTTTAAATATAATTATTTGTTCTTGTATAAATAATAATTTAATATTTATATATCGCTTAGGTAGCGTAGCTTGTAAAGCCAATGTTATTATTATCGTCATTTTTTTTATTCTTTTGTTTCGCCTTTATAGATTCCCCATTCCAATAAAACAATTTATCTCACTCTAATTTTACCCAATGATAAAGATGAAATATTTAGGAGTAATATACCGTCATTTTGTTTTGCAATTTGTTTCTATGAATTCGAATGGAGTTTCCCTTTCTTCTACTAGATGTTCTGTGTCTATGGCTAACAATAAACGTATTGATAGTTGTTTTGTGAGCGTTTCCTCTGGAACTATCCTTGTGCCTCACCGGTTTCTGCAATTGTTTTTAAGTATAGCTCAACAGATAATAAATATGTTTCGATTTACATAAATAATACGGTGAAACTAGAGTCTCTAGGAGCAACGTCAAAATAAATCATCCCGACACTAACAATTTTTAGAATCATGCTTTCAAAACTTTCTCAATTATTGAGAAATTTTAGAATAAAATGTAAACTTTGAACACTCTATATTTCTGGAACCAGCAACATTCGTATAAGTATGATGAGCTCACATAATATTTTGTTGAATCATTCTTTCTGAGTCACTCTGTATATACAAACTCTGGTTCTGTTAAGGCCGCCGTTTCTATATGCAAATTTTCAACGAATTTCATAGCTCTTTGTTAAGACAGTCTTAAAAAAATCTGAGTAAGTTAGAAAGAATATGTCTTCACTGTGTTAATTATATATATATTTTCTTCAGGTTGTATAACAGTTTTTTCTACGTTCACGCAAAAAACAAGAGTTTATTGAACTATATTTAGTGGAAAAAGTGTTTATTGCATTCATGTGTCATTCTACTACAGCGTTTTGTAGCATGACAAACATAAACGTTCAAATCGACGTCATATTTTCCTACACTTAGTGTCATCTAAATAAAACATTTTTTAGTTTTTGCATGAACGTAGAAAAAATATTGTATGCAACTCGTACAAAAAGTGTTTATTGCAGTGGATGCAGTGCACGTCGCGTGCAATAAACATTTACTTTTTGTACTTGTTGCATAAATAACTATTAGGCTGACAAATCATTTAGAATAAGAAAATACGCATTTTTACCTGTTACTTTTATCATAAAATCTCCTTAATTTTACATGTCAACTGCACATTGTATACGACATTATAAACATTATTATATCCCGCAGAATTCTTTTAAAAAATCAGGAATACTTGAATTGATATAATTTATTAAGTATTTTTTACGGTGGATGCAACACAGTGATAAGGTTCAACATTATATTTTAGTATTACGTTAATGAAAACCTCCACCTACTGGGTGGTTTTTAAAGGGACTTTTTATGCAATAGGTACATACATATTTTTATATAGGTAGGTAGGTATTTACAAAAATATTAAATATAATTTCGGCATTTAACATGTTTATCCATATTTATTAAAATAATTTAGAAAAATAAAAAAAATATGTTTTTCGCAAAATTCAGTTAAACAGTAAAACACACCTCTGATCTGATCTGATAAATAGTCCTACTTTTAAAATAAAATTCATTATTTGTCTATATTATCTGATCGTGAATTATAAATTTTTTGCTAATCTAAATACTTGATGCAACTGAAATGTACACACGAATGAGATTGAGAATAGCAAATTCTCGATCTTCAGAAATCACCCATTTCACATATATTCTTGAACTGGCTATCACTTTTGCCTCTTTTACCTTACGTTTGGTACTTTTTTCACTAGCAGAACTTGATCTTACTAACTGTTCTTCTAAACATTTAATCAGCCATTATCTGTGTATCTGGTTTTATAAATTTAAAAATCCCAGTTCTTCAGTAATCAGTTTGTCTGTTGTACGAGCGTCAAAAATGTGAAATAAAACAAATTAAGCCATCAGATGTACAATCTACAATGTCCTACTCTTCTCGTTCTGTGGCATAGTAATATTGTATTTTGTACTCGTATTTCCACATTTTTAAACTATATAATACATAATTTTATAAAATACACTAAATTTTAAAGCATCGCGCACTCGCCGTACTGGACAACTTAGCGCTTGCAATGCGTCCAATGCGTTGCGCGGCCGTTAGGAACTTATGACGTAGGCCATGCCCCGTCTTCAAGAAACTCAATTATAACTGCGATTTTAGGGGTGAAGTAAAAGGCAGAAAAATCTGTTTTTTGCACATATGCTTTTGTGATAATGAAACTTTCGATTAAACTAAAAAGTGTACTTCCCAATTCCCAAGTAAAATTATGCTGAAAACTTGGTCTTACACAAAAGATTGTACAGATTTATTAATTTATGTATTTTGAAAAATCTGTGTAAAGTATTATATATAATCTGGAATCTTCTAGCTCGAGGTCATGCAATCAGTCTTGAGGGAGTTCAAAGAAAATTTTTAAAGTGCTTGGTTTTTCGGACTGACGGAGTTTATCCTGAGAGATATGTATGGATCAACAGTTACTACTTGATCCATTTCGATGTATTTTTTTAGCCGATAGAAGGAAAATTTTATCAATTACCTTTTTGTATAAGTTGTTGCATAACGATATTGATTGTGAAACTATGTTACACAAAATAAACTTTTTGGTTCTAAGACTTAATTCTAGAACAGCGGAAGACCTAGGACAAATACTTTTACTCTGATATTTTAAATTATATAATCTTGAAACTATTTGTTGCAGCTTAGTCAGTCTATTTTTGTTTTGTTTTTTTTTTTGTTTTTCTCTCCTTTTATTTATATATTTATGTGTATGTGTATTTTTATAAGTGTATATATGAAAATTTATGTATATTAGAGAGTTATTGGATGTGTCATAAGGTTAAGCAGTATTTAAGTTTCCTTTATGTTGACATATATGCAGTAGTAATAAGGACAGTGCTCAACCATATTTATGCATGATTAAGGTAACATCGAGCAGTCTCTTACTTGATAGATCGGGTCGTTTTACCTAAATAATACGGTGAAACTAGTGCCCTCTAGAAGCAACGTCAAAATAAGACAACTCGACACTACCGTAATCAGTGATACCCGTCCTAACATAAAAAAAATAAGGATAAATAAACTTATCATTTTCTCAAAATATTGACTTAAATTCCTTTTCTCATTCATCATTAAAATGGCAATAATTGAGAAAAATAAAATAAAGGAATCCCATCTTAACCAATAACTATATTTTTGTGGACAAAATAAGGGCAAGCAGTATTTAAATAAAATTGTACTAAACATTGTTCGGCAGTATTAAAAGATTAGATTAGAAGTATTTCTTGTAATTGGGTGTAAACCTGTTAGAAATTAATAAATCTATCTATGCAAAATGGAACATTCACAATTATGTCTGTCATGTTCCAGTATGGCTTATGAAATTTGGTATACGCCCATTTTAAGGGGCGCTTAATTCACTGGCATACTCATATTCTTTCTAAAAGAATCGCCAATATGGGTTTGTTAATTTTTACCCCCCAAACATTATCTAGTAGGCCTTGGTTTTTAAAAGGATGAGAATTGATCCTAAAATACATTTTTTTCTCCTTCTACAACTCAAAATAAAGTTGCTCAAAATCGCCCCTTATATAAGTTTTATGTTTAATTTCTTATGAGGCTGACTCGGTTTCAACTCGGTACAGTCACACTGTACTTAAAATATAGCAAAATATCAAAAATATGTTTCTAACTTTATAGGTTAGGTTAACAATTTGCATTTAAGCTATGTTAGACACCATTATTAATTACTCACTCTGTATGACATATTTGCCCATAAAATTATTATGAAACCGAATTTTACGTAAATTAGTTTATTGTTGTAATTTTAACAAACTTTGAAAATAAATATGGACCGTCTATATCAGGCCGGCTCTGAAAGCACGGACAACATCCAACTTGTATTTCACCCCCGCAAACCTGTTCCACCGCCGGCATGCTGTCAATTATATTTATGTAGTAATTTTTTCGTTCCGTTCAAGTAATTTAGTAACTCATTCCAGACACCATAAATGTTTGTTACATTTTTAAAATAAGGATAATCGGTAACATAAATTCTACTATTTTTTGTAAGCCGCTTTAGAGTTACAGGGCAGAAGCACGTAAAGTCTTATTAGTACTAGTGTGATATCAATTTCATAAAGATTTTTAAATCGTAATAAATCCATGATAAAGTACTGCAACGTAAAAACTTGTTCAGAATTACTTCAACGAATTTGCTTATGGATCACCAGAAGGTTTGATAAAAATAAAATTAATACTGTATTTGTAGACGATTATACATTTCATTATAAAATGATAAAAAGTGACAACCCATTCTTTACAGCATGCCAATTTAAATCAAACTTATCGTATCTACAGTTTAATATTTAAATCTAAAATAACTTAAAGCTGTTTCTTTCATCATCAGATACAGACAGGGGTATGAAAAAGTTATATTTTTAACAAATGAACTATAGGTACTGTAATTTTTTTGTGAAATTAGTAATTTTAGAGATATTTTAAATTTATTCAATTGTTCACAAGCATGTTTTAAATTAAAAAATATATTTCAACGTCTACTAATTTTTCGAATAATGTGGTGAAACTAGGTATATCTCCGCTACTGGTCCGCAATTTTGTGAACTTTTACCTTTATTAATTATAGGATTGGTCTAAATTTCACCAATCTATTTGGAAAACAAAGAATTTTGTAATGTCTTTTTTCTAAATAAGGAACTTATATTGCTAACGAACTTATTGAACAAGTCATAGCACCCAGAGCTTTCTAAATATAGAATTGAGATTTAGAGAACACCATACAGACACACACACCTTTAGACCTATTTTTATTTCTGCATCTAAATTGCCGTGAATGTGCTAATATTAATTTTCTGGATAAATTTGATTTTACCACTGGATTTGTATGAACAGTAGTATTTAAGTACTGGATGTCTATATAACGTTGCATCATTGAATTACACCTGAAACATCTATAGCAAACAGTCACAGTAAGTCGTCAGCGGTGCCACCAGACATATACCCGTTTCGGGCTGGTAAGCTCTTATCAATATACCACAGGTGGGCCACTAATAAGCAACCTTGACTGTTCGTATTCCAAATCATCATATCATAATCGCGAAAAGGACATGAAGACGCAAGACGTAGCATATGTGTACATCTAGTGGCCATTGACTATTTAATGTTCGGAAGACCACACTGTTGTTGACTGAGAACTGCACATCTTTTTCACCTTCGATTGCATAAATCTTGAATACGCGGTTTCGCAAATTTTTCGCGATTTAGCTGGCAATAATTTTCTTGATGCTACTTTCACTGCTTCTACTAATTCCGCACTTTAATATATTGTAATAATATGTTTCTTCAATATTAAATCGTCATTTTCACGTCACAGAAAAAATAATGTATTATACATGGATAAAAATATTAGATTTCATTTCTCGATGTTTTTCATAACCTCGAGCTAAAATCGAATACTTTTTTCCCTTGTATAATAAATAACTATTATTGCTGAATTAATAGGCTTGAATGAAGTTTAAAATTTTTAGTATATTATTGCGCTTAAATACAGATTATATTTTTCTCCGCAGAATATTAGACATGTACCCATGGTCAACTTATTTTCGTTTAGTTATCAATACTTACAACTGTTTCCTATCAAAAATTAAATAATACTAGCTTTGACTTTATCCCATAATGAAAGCTATTATTTTCTCGCTGTGTGACGAGTATTTATCAAATAAATTTCAATTGTGTCAAAATATGAGTGGGATTCTATTACTATTAGTATAATAACAATGAAAACTAAATAATATAAAGGACATGCTATGCAATGATAACGTGATTTACCTTGTACTTAGACATATATAGTAATTTTTCCCTATAGCATCATTATTTGTGGGTAGCAATAAAAAATAATGGTTTCTGACAGGATAAGAACCTCGATTCTTTAATTAATGTCCATTTTTGTACTGACGTACAAGGTGATTCCGCAACAATTACGCCTTAATGATTAATACTTTTTAATTTGGAATCTAATATGAACACAGAAAAATAATTAACGGTTCCTAGTTTACATGAAATTGCGTCTAATAACCAAAAACGCGTTGTGGGTAAAGGTCAGAAGTTCAATTTGTAAAACTTGAATACATTGAAGTTTGTAATGAGTAATTTCTCTAATATAATAGGATGGGATATGAGAAGATTAAATATTATATGTGGGCTGAGTCAAATCTTAATATTTCTGCTTAAAAAGTAATGCTTGTATATTAAAACAATATGAAAAATAGTAACACATTTATTTTATTGTGGCTGCGGCCGCATTAAGTAATTTTGAACACATGGGCGTTATTCAGTTTGTGTATTTAATCAGGACCACTTAGAATGCTGTTGTGCCAAATTTCATAGTGGAAAAGAATATTAAAATATGTACCAAAAACAGAAAACAGAGTATAACTATGTCCTGGTTGCTGTTTTATAATAATAATAATGGTAATAGTCTTTATTTAATAATAATCTTTAACAAAAATAAGGTACACAAAGAGTAAGAAGGTAATGAATAACAATTACATATAAGCAACAACACCAAAAAGCTATTATTAAAAAGGCGGAGTTCAACTGATCAAAGAATGAGCGCGTTGTTCTTCCTTTTTAATGAAGAAAAAAAAAATGGTTGCATCAAAAACAATAATGTGCAAGGTAATCATGGCAACTGAAAAAATTAAATCAAAATTTGCACTTCTATAAGTTCTAATTTGAAAATATGTTAATTTGCTCATTGAATAACGGCAAAGCTTCATTTAAATCAAAACACAGATTTGAAATAAAAACTGAAAAACTTGTATGTGACTTTTTATTATATATTATAGAAGTACTATTTACTATTCAAAATTTACTTATCACTATAGAATAGTACCTACCAATTTCGGAAATTCTATTTGATCCCTATTTTAAAGCAAAGAAATAATTCCTTTCAAACGTAGAAACTGAGGGAAAGGGGTACTTTACCTCCTCTATTTTACGTACTAAAATGTTAAGTACAACCCAATATTCTCTCTAACTATGCCTGACTTTCAAAGTTATCTTGAAAAAGAAGAGTTTTGCAAAAAAATATCAAGAGTGATATAATAATCAAACAAAATATTACGCTGCGATCTTGATAGAAATTGTCCATGGGCGCACGTCAAAAAATGGCTAGTACAAGATACTTCCTTCCCCCCAGTTTCTAAGTTTGTTTTTTAGGCCTCGTTTACAGTAATACATTTCAAAATTAAATGGTTGGCAATGTAATGGTTGGCAATGTAATGGTTGGCAATGTAATGGTTGGTATTTGTAAGCTAGTTCAATAAAATTTTTACATATAATTAGATATATTAATGATGATAATGATAAATTTTATTAGTTTAAATAAATATTTTCAGAAGAATTTCATAAAATGCGATATATATTTCCAATTGCAATTCCGTATCTCGGAAACAAAGCTTTCTTAAAATAATTATCACTAACTTAAAGTTTTCCTATAAATCCTAGATCGCCCAGTATTTTGGAGAAAGATGCAAATTCATCATTTACTTCTTTTTAGCCATATTTTTTCTGTAAAGCTATTTTGCATTGAAATTTGATACATGTAAATTTTTGTGTGCTACCGATTATAGGCTTATCGATGTTCATCAATTAATTCAATTCTGCTATATGTAGATCGCTAGCTACATTTTCTAATGACACAATAACGTATTAGATAACTTTTTCAAGGTTAGGGTTCTTGCATATAAATAATATTTTGAAAGGTGATAAGTTTTATTTAGTTCCGAATGTTTAATACACAGAAATGTGTCTATTATTCATTGGTTGAATCTAGACTTCGCTATGGAATCTTTGCTTGGGGAGGTTCCGTAAGAACGTACATTAACGTACATTAATAAATTGAATATAATTAAGTCCATCAGGTCGAGAAATTATCTGTATTTGACTCCTAGATTTTATAATCGAATGCCTCTAAGTATTCAGAAATCAGAGTGAGAATTTATGGCTAAGAGTTTTGTTCATATTGTCACGGATTTCCCAATCCGACTTTTACTATTGCCAGAAAAACAATCCGTTAATTAACTACTTCTTTATTAACTATACTCAGTACACTACTGAACACTAATTAGAACTCAACTAAACACTTATTTAATTAATCGCTATTTAAATCACTTTGATATCTCCAACCAAACACTTCCAATTCAACACTGTAATACAAGACTTATACAAGACTAACTTAATCGGCCGTTTATTTTTCTTTTATAGACCCAACGAATATTCCAGGTATATTCTAGCATCTCTAGATCTATTTTCTAGCATCTCTCGAACGCTTCTCGTCGTTTCTCAAATTTTCTAGTCCCGTCTCGATCCACGGCTTTTTGTTTGTTTAACAGAATCGTGTAGGGGCGATCGGGGCAATCTTATCAATTCGCGGTACCACAGTCGTCGATTTGGGTGTGAGTGGGGCAAATTCCGTGACACTGCCCCCTCCTTAGGACCGATCGTCCCGATCGGATACACCTCTATATGGGGACAGACGCTCCAGATGGACGACCTTCATCTTACTCCTGGGAGTCCTCTGTATCCGGTAGACGACGTCATTGATTCTTTTAATCACAGTATAGGGGCCCTCCCAACGGTTCTGTAGTTTAGGTGATCTTCCTTTCTTCCGCGTGGGGTTGTACAGCCACACCAGGTCACCTTGTTGGAATCCGACTGTATTGGCCCGGACGTCGTATCGAGTCTTCATACGATCGCTCTCTAGTCGCATTCGAGATCTGACTTGATCGTGTACGGCTGCTAGTCTTCGTTCTAGCTCATGGGTATAAGTGTCTGGCTCTGTGGGCTGTTCCGCAGGACGACCAAATACCAAATCTGCGGGAAGGCGAAGCTCTCTTCCAAAGATGATCCTTGCGGGAGTCTTCCCAGTAGTTTCATGGACAGCTGAGCGGTAAGCTAACAGGAAGAGTGGAATGAGCTTGTCCCAGTCTGTCTGGTTCTCGTTCACAAACATTCTCAGATTGGTTTCTAGTGTGGCGTTGAAGCGTTCTACCATACCATCTGACTGGGGATGCAGTGGGGTGGTCCTGGTTTTTCGGATTCCCATAAGCTCGCAGACCTTTCGGAACACGCCTGATTCGAAATTTCTGCCCTGATCTGAATGTAGCTCCATGGGCACACCAAATCTGCAGAACAGGTTGTTGACTAGAGCTTCTGCTACGGTCGTGGTCTCTTGATTGGGAAGGGGGTATACTTCTGGCCATTTGCTGAAGTAGTCCATGGCTACTAGCAGATATCGGTTCCCACTTTGAGTTTTCGGAAATGGGCCAGCGATATCAATGGCAATCCTCTCGAACGGTGCTCCTACGATGTACTGGCGCATTTTGCCTCTGGAACGGGTCTTCGGTCCCTTGCTTGCTGCACATATGTCACATTTTCGGCACCAATCTTCTACATCCGTCCTACAGCTCAACCAGTAGAAACGCTCCCTAATCTTCTGTAGAGTCCTATTGATACCGAAATGTCCACCACCAGTACCTCCATGTACTTCCTGCAACACTTCTTTAACTCGGGACCTCGGGAGTAGTACTTGTTTCTTGACCTCCGTTCCGTCATTGTTCTCCCATGCTCTTTTTAGGACACCGTCTTCCAATACCAGAGAATTCCATTGAGCCCAATAGCTCTTTAATGCTGGGCTTTTACTACTGACTTCTGCCCAAGACGGTCGGTTGTTGGCTTCTTTCCAGTCTAGTAAAGGCTTGATGTCACAGTCAGCTTGCTGGTCTTCCCGAATCGCTGCTGAACTCCATCGGTCTTCAGGTTGGGCTGCTACTACCTTGCAAGAAACTGATGAGATGTTCTCTTTCCTTTCAAGACTACTGCAGTGTTTGCAGTTGCCAGGACAGGGTCTCCTAGAAAGGGCATCTGCATTTCCATGTTTCCTGCCGGCTCGATGTTCAACAACAAAGTGATATTCTTGCAGCCGTTCCAGCCATCTTGCCATCTGTCCTTCAGGGTTTTTAAACTGTAGCAGCCATTTAAGGGAAGCGTGATCCGTTCTTAGGAGAAATTCTTGGCCATACAGATATTTATGAAAGTGTTCTAGGCTCTTGACGATGGCAAGTAATTCTTTCCGAGTCACACAATAGTTCTTTTCGGCTTTTGATAGGACTTTGCTGAAGTAGCCCACTACTCGCTCTTGGCCATCTTGTACTTGAGAAAGAACTCCGCCAATTCCAATGTTGCTTGCGTCCGTGTCCACTATAAATGGTTGTCCAGGTATTGGGTATGTCAAAATCGGGGTAGTGCAGAGAGCCTCTTTGAGCGTCTCAAAGGCTTGCTGGCATATCGGAGTCCATTCGAACGGGATGTTGTCTTCAGTGAGTTTATGAAGAGGCTTGGCAATGTCCGAGAATCCTTGCACGAATCGTCGATAGTATGTGCATAGTCCGAGGAAACTTCGAACTTGATGTTTGTCTTTAGGAACCGGCCAATTCTTTATGCACTCTGTCTTCTCCGGATCTGTTTTCACACCGTTTGGAGTAATAATGTGGCCTAGGTATCTAACCTCCTTTTGGAACAGACTGCACTTCTTCGGGTTCAACTTCAGATTCGCTGCTTTCAACTTCTTGAACACTTCGGACACGTTCTTCAGGTGCTCCTGGAAAGAGCGTCCCAGCACCACCACGTCGTCCAAGTAAATCAAGCAGGTCTCCCAATGCAGGCCATGAAGTACAGTTTCCATCAGTCGTTCAAAAGTGGCAGGAGCATTACATAGGCCAAATGGCATTACATTGAACTGCCACAATCCATTTCCGGTAGTGAACGCTGTCTTTTCCTTGTCTTCTGGGCTGACCTCGACTTGCCAATATCCACTCTTTAAATCCAAAGTGGAAAACCATTGCGCACCAGCCAAGGTGTCCAGAGTATCGTCAATCCTCGGTAGTGGGTAACTGTCTTTCTTGGTGACGTCATTTAATTTTCTGTAGTCCACACAAAATCGGGTGGAGCCGTCTTTCTTCTTGACAAGGACTACAGGAGAAGCCCAAGGACTCTGAGATGGCTCTATGGTGCCTTGGCTTTGCATCTCAATTAACATCTTGTTAACTTCTTCTCGCTTGGCTAGGGGAAGTCCTCGTGGTGGCTGCTTTATAGGAGACGATGAACCAGTATCGATTCGATGCTTCACTACATTGGTTCTCCCAAAGTCGCCTGGTTTAAGTGCAAACACATCTTCATTTTCACTTAGCAACTCTTCCAGTTGTTCCACCTCCACCTCTGTTAATCTTTCTTTAGCCCTATCCACGATGTCCCTTAGACATTCCGGTAGACTGGTCTTATTTGGTTTCTTCTCCATTTTGTTGATTTCTTTGAGTGTTCTGACAATGGTAACAGGTTCACAGACTCCTACTTCAGTTCCCTTTGTAACTTTCTGTGGAAAGGTTTTCAGGTTAACTACCCGTACTATTGTCGTCTTCTCCGGTTTAATCAAGGTGCGGCCGGTGACTATAGATTTATTAAACAAATCCGGATTACTGGGTTCCACCACTCCTACACTGCAAGGCATTTCCCCATCCATTACAGTGGCAACCAAGGTTTCGGTCTGAGCAGGTAGTACCACATCTTCTTTAACAACGAGTCTCCGTACAGTGTTATTCTCAGTGGTGTTCGTTAGCACTATTTCCTCACCCATTATCCGTAGCGTGCCAGCATTTAAATCTAAGTTCACCCCCTTTGCTCGTAATAAGTCTAGTCCGAGTATGACATTGTCCGATATATCTGCTACCAGGGCTCTGTGTTTGAACTTGACGTCTCCTAATTCTACTTCAAGCTCGCATTCCCCCTTGACTGGCAGCTGTTGTCCATTGGCTGTTGTAAGGACATAACGTTTGACAGGGTTCTTAATACGCCAAGCACCAATAATATCCGGTCGTACAATAGTTCTTGCTGCTCCAGTGTCGATTACCATAGGGAACATACGACCAAAAATCATGCCCTCTACTAGCAAGGAGTCAGAGTCCTGGAGACGTGACAACGTAATTTCTTCTCGTGGGGCGTAGTAGGAGGACGCAGCCGGCTTTTGCCCCGTCAAGCCGGCTGAACCTAGTTTTCCTGTGTAGCCGCCTGGGAGTCGCGCTTTTGCTGATCCGTGACTGGGGCCCTACACTGTCTTTTTAGATGTCCTGTCTGTCCACAGTTCCAGCATTTGAGAAGGCGATCCCTTCGACCATCAGATTGTTCGTTCTTTGTCCTAGTAGATGGACTGAATTTATCAATAATCTCCTTTAGCGTTTTTATTATGTCTCCATTTGCCATAGTATCGCTGTTATCACTGATGGCCCGAACTTTAACATGCCTACCAGATGCCATTTTTGCTGCCTCGAATTCCAGTGCATGCGAAAGAGCGTCGTTCAACGTTTTAGGTCTGGCGAGTCGTAATGCCTGCTGGGTTTCGCAATCTCTCAGGCCATCGGTAAAAACTTGGATGGACAGCTGGTCTAAGAATTCGGACGGAGCTGTTGGATAAGCCAATCGAACCAGTCGGGCAACATCGGTCTCAAAATGCTGTAAATTCTCTCCATTCTGTTGGTGACGATTTTTCAATTGTGCCTGGTAAACTTGCTGCAGGTGCTTATCCCCATATCTCATTTCCATATGCTGTTTTAGAATGTCGTAGTTATTCTGCTGCCCAGCAGGAACTCCTTGTAGGACGTCAAGAGCTTCCCCTCGTAGAGCAACTATCAGAGCAGTAGCCTTTTCACAATCAGACCATTCGTTTGCTGCAGCTGCTGCTTCAAACTGACGCAGATAGACATTCCAGGAGACCTTGCCGTCGAATTCGGGAGGTTTCGTTCTCTGAGTTCGGATAACAGGCCCTTCTGATTTGATCACGCCCTCTTTTGTTACCTTGTCTAATTTATGTCGAAGCTCTTCGCAGGTTTCTCTAACCAGGTTTATTTCTTCGTCTATTTCCTTTTTTTGTGCTAACAGTTCTTCGTTCATTTCTTTTCTTTGTTCTAACAGTTTCTCTTCTACTTGTTTTTCCACTTTATATGACTGCTCCTCTAGTTTTTCTTCTAGTGTATTCTCCAATTTTTCTAACTTTGTCTGCATTTCTTTTGTCTGATCTCTCATTTCCTGTTGTATTGCCTGTATCTGATCTTTCATTTTATACCCCTGTTCTTCTAATTTCTTTTCTAATTTTTCCTGCATCGTCTGGGACTGATCTTCGATTTTATGCCCTTGTTCTTCAAATTTTTCTTGCATCGTCTGTCCCTGCTCTTCTAATTTCTCTTGCATCGTCTTCGCCTGGTCTTCCATTTTCTTTTGCATTGTTTGCATCATTTCTAACAGTTTTGCCATTTGTACATCCATATTGACTTGGCTTCTAGTTACAGGCATTCACTCTATTTTCTTTAGAATGTCCAGGAATGTGCTTGTAAATGTCACCGTTGACTTCCTTACAATGAAACGAGTGCAGTGATATGCCACACTTGGGTCTTTGTCTCACTTCGGTATAAAGTTCTAGAATGTTCGAGATTGTTCTTCGCAAATAACACCGTTCACTTCCTTAAGTCACGACGAGTGCGGTGATATGTCACACTTGGGTCTTTGTCTCACTTCCGTATAAAGTTCTAGAATGTTCGAGATTGTCCTTCGCGAATACCACCGTTCACTTCCTCAAGTCACAACGAGTGCGGTGATATGTCACACTTGGGTCTTTATTCCACCCACGCACAGGGTTCCAGAAAGTTCTTCCAACTTCCACTTAAACCCACTTACGCACAGGGTTCCAGAAAGCTCCTCAAACTTTCAGTTAAATCCACTTCCGACACCAAATTGTCACGGATTTCCCAATCCGACTTTTACTATTGCCAGAAAAACAATCCGTTAATTAACTACTTCTTTATTAACTATACTCAGTACACTACTGAACACTAATTAGAACTCAACTAAACACTTATTTAATTAATCGCTATTTAAATCACTTTGATATCTCCAACTAAACACTTCCAATTCAACACTGTAATACAAGACTTATACAAGACTAACTTAATCGGCCGTTTATTTTTCTTTTATAGACCCAACGAATATTCCAGGTATATTCTAGCATCTCTAGATCTATTTTCTAGCATCTCTCGAACGCTTCTCGTCGTTTCTCAAATTTTCTAGTCCCGTCTCGATCCACGGCTTTTTGTTTGTTTAACAGAATCGTGTAGGGGCGATCGGGGCAATCTTATCAATTCGCGGTACCACAGTCGTCGATTTGGGTGTGAGTGGGGCAAATTCCGTGACAATATTTATGTTTTATTCTTTATTTAATTGTACGAAATGGTAATGATGTGTGTATTTTGTAAGTTTTGTTTAATATATATTCTGCTCACAATGAATGAATATATAGATAGACATTATCCACGGAAAGCACAGGCTTTGTGGATTTTAGTTTGTTTATATGTTTGTTCTAATGATTTCTGTTGTTCATACAGTGTGTCCACGGATGGAGTTGACAAGAGGAGAAAGTCTTTTGTTTTTGACTTTATCGAAACATGTCACTCTTCATAAAAAGTTCTGCTCTTCGAAAAAATGAGACTATCATAGAAACGTTTTAGATCAGATATACAGGGTGCTCATAAATTAAAAAAACATGAAAATATTCAAGAGAGAAATACCATTATTTATTATTTTACACAACATTTTTATAAAACAAATCTGTTTATAACCTGAAATAGAGTCCTAATACAAATTTTAAAATTAAAATTTCAATTTTGGCTTTTACTCTACACACTAGGAATAGTTAATTTCTTCTGTTATGCGCTCTTTTAATATCATGTGGTAGATCATTTGAATAAACTTCTTGTTTTAGGAAAAAGTCAAGGGGCGTAAGGTCAGGTGGTCTAGCAGGATAATGGGCCAAATCTTCCTATCCACCTTTCACCATTGTCTGAGCAAGGCTGTAAAATGAGCAGGACAGTAGTCCTGTTGCCAAAACATGTTATTGCGTACTTCTGGCTCTCAAGTATTTAAAAATGGTAAACCAAATGTTTTGAAAATATTTTGGCAACAGGACTGCTACCTTGCTCAGAGGAAGATTTGGCCCAATCCTAACCTTATACCGCTTGCCTTTTTTCTCCAAGGTGCCCTAAAACAAAACATTTATTCAAATGGTTTGCCACATGATAGGGAAGTATTAACAGAGCACATAGGCCAAGGAAACATGAACTGAATGAGCCGCTAACATACAACTTAATTTTTTTTCTCAAAAATTGTACTACTTATTAAAAAACATTCTAAATTCAACAGGCATTAAAAAAAATCAGTTGAAAAAGTTGACCGCAAAAAAAATACAGGGGGTACTTTATTTCAACGCGATGTGATGGGACAAGGAGAATAAAAAATACTCGTCCAGAAGAAGATTCATCAGTCTAAATAATACTTTGACAAATGTTCTTCTTAATGACAAAGCTTTTGAAACAAAGTAAGTAAAACTCTAAACTTATCACCTCCTTAAGGAAGCTCAGGTTAATAAAACTGTTTGAAAAAACCATATAATCTGTCCTTTGGTTTTGAAAATTGGAGAGGCACATAAATCATTTTTAAATTTAAATTTCTACGTAAAAACTATGAAAATATAAAAGCGTGACAAAATTTATTTTTTACTGTAAAAACTATATCAAGAAAATCGTGTAAATAATGTATGTTTCTACTATTGTAGATACTTTTAAAATAAAATATAAACAATTGTGCATATATAAAATACCCTAACTATACTAAAACTGAACATGGAAAAGTAGATTCGAACTGATTCTGGAAGTATGTTAAGTAAATTATATTTACTATCTTTCAAATAATTTAAAATTTGAAGACTTTCTAAATTGTTTCATAATAACACTTTTCCAGCTAAGTATATGTAAAACAACAATGTTATATCGCATATATGACCTGTATTAATACATTTACTTAAGTAAATGGTCTGCAAATTGCCAACCACTATAATCTAAAACTATACATCTTAAATGTTCCTTTAATCTTGTTTTAAATTTTCTATATATACTGATATATACATGCTATTACATTCTGGGCATGATATAGTTGCGGCAAGAATTCAGACAACTTACCTACGTCACGGCTGACGTCACGGAATTATTTTTGTCAACATAATTTTCGATAGTTTGTCGCATTAGTTTTATTATTTCCAGTTTCTTAAATATTTTGATGAAGATATAATTAATTATTAATTTCTTCGTATGACGTAAGTCGTCTGAATTCTTGCCGCAACTATAACTTATATTCTTTATGCCCGTTTGCATCGAAGTTAATAAGCATTACTTAAAAATAGAACATGCTTAAGTATGCTTTTCCTATTGCACCATACGTTAAGATCTTCTTAAGTATGAAAGCAGATACTTAAATTTAAGCTTCTGTTTGACAGTGACTTATGAAATTCTTTAATTCAAACAAAGTTAGAATGTGCGAAAAACAAGCATAAAAATTTAAAAAACGCGGAAAGTGCAAATATAGTGGTCAATGCTAATGAGTGTAGTATTAAAGTAGTAAAAAAAGTACTTTTAATGGATATTAGATTATATTTGATGATTTGGATACTTTGGAAATTATAGATTTTGCATTTCTCAAATTAAATGAAACGAGATCTGATCATATCCATACAATGGATGAATTGAATGAAGATGATTTGGCCACTAATACTAACCACAGAGAAAGTAAATTATTATTATTAGTTTGTCTCTGATATTAACTATTCTTGATGAACATCAACAACAACCATACCTATATTACAAATGACAACAACAAAAACCACAGTATACTAAGCAATCAGTAGGGAAACTCAGCTTTCCCGCGTCTTCCAAAAATCCGCCATCTTGTTGGCGACTGACAGTTATTACTATAATTCTGTGTGTCAGTTAGGTTTTTGAATGTTTGGCATTATTACATGGTTATCCACTCGTTACCGTTATTGTACTTATATTCCTGCTTTGTATGTCGTGTTGACTGTTATTGTGTTTTTATATTAGTGATTGATTATTAGTGGAACTATACCCAGTAAATAATAAATAAACTATGGGAGGAAATAAATGTGTTGTAAAAAACTAACGCATAACGGAGCTCTGGGCGTAAAAGACCTGTAAACAGTTTTATATATGGGAGACCAAGTTAGACGTGATAGCTTAATTGAGAAAATCCTAAAGAAGAATTAATACATGAAAGGGGGCAAAGGATTTAACTCCAAATAGGAAAGAGACTACTTTCATATATGAATGAAAGAAACCACTCCATACACCTAATAGGGCAAGGGGTTTTTGATTATGTTACCTATATATATATATTGTAAACCTCAAAATAAATTGTACCTAATATTCACGTTTTAATTTCATTTCGTACTTTGCTAATAAAAAATGAGTAAAAATATAAAAATTACACTGGGCTTAAATTTGATAATCTGCTAACAAAATAAGGCAAAAGTACTACAAAATATAAAATAAAACTACACTACTAGTTGACCTAGTTTCTATGTTTTCGCAAATCTTTTAAATAAATTTAAATTCATACTGGTTTTATAATCAAATTCAAATTATATCTGCTAGAAACCTAAATTAAGACAAAATGTGACCAAAACCTCAATTTACATGAAACTACACTGGATTACAACAGTTAATTAAGAATTAATGCAAAAGTATTAAAACTACGAACAACTTTGGTTATGTTTACGCCAAATTATTAGCTATTTTTTCGTATGTTCTCTGGGATCCGCCATATTCTTGGCGACTTTTTCTAGAGTGGGGGTATTTAAAAACTGCCAGACGTATTTCATTCATAAATTGTCTAAGATTCCATACTGATTGCTTAGTATACTGTGACAAAAACAAACACCACAGACATGACATTACACCGAAATCTAACCTTACTTCCATGTAACAAACTGAAGAAAAACAGAAAGAACCAAAATACCTAACATAAAGTAATGAAAGTAGATTTGTGCGTTGTTGCCAATACAAAGACGTGCTTTGATAAGTATGGTTTATAATACGTCGGTGCAATACTCTAAAAAAATAAGCATAACTTAACTTTAAGAACAACTTTATTAAGTTGTTTTTAGTAAAATGTCGGTGCAAACGGGCATTAATTCTCTTTCTTCTAAATTATTTTTCTTTTCGTAGAAATTTAAATTTTAAAATTATTTCTTCGATTTTTTTACCAAAGGATAAAATATATATTTTTCCAAATAGTTTTATATAAATAATCAAATTTTATGACAAATTACTTTTGACAGCTCTTGTGTTTTTCTTTTAAATTAAACATAAGGGCATAATTTTATTTATTAATGTTAAAAATTTTATTAATTTTGTATAATTGTAAGGCATTTAACAAGAGTTTTTATATTCCACCTACTAACATCTTTTAAGGTCTACATGATTAAATAAATAGATGGCAATACCCTATCCATTAAACTAACCATTTCAATTATCAATAACAAATATTAGATGAAAATTAAGTAAGCTTAAAACAATAGAATGATTACACGCAATTCAAACCAATTGACTCGACTAACAACAGTAATTTGGAAACTGTATAATAACCACCCTCATTTCAATTCACTCACCGACTATTAAATTGAACATTATTATCTCATATCATTACATAACTCCATTTTAATTAACCTGCGATGACGAGGCAACTGCACCACCATCACCGAAGGGGCGTTATGGTGGATGCTTCAACATGTGTCGCGCCCTTCTGGCACATGCCACCCCAACAGATGACACTAGATTTCTATCTGCGATGGTTATCACGAATCTCAAATTTCGGGACTACAGGGAGCACGACCCGCATTCGAATAAGTCACAAGCGCATGGTGTGATGTATAGGATGGTAACGTACTCGATTTTTTTTAAAATTGATAACATTATTACTACATTGACTACATAAAATTTCACCAATGCAAACTTTTATAGCCTAGGACTAGAATATTGGATTGATGTGCACATTTAATAAGGTGATTTAGAAATATTAGGGAGAAAATTGTGTACAGGGTGTCTCAAACTGTGAATATACAAAAAATTTAAATAAAATTTGGAACACGTGGTGTTACATGGGGTGAGGTAAGATTAATCGAAAGCATTATCTTTGGGATTTGACAGCTTTTTTTTTTCTAATAAACTTTTATTAGAGAAATTTTTCTATATTACTTCGCATTTAAAAGTTATAAGCAATATCGTCCTAAAAATGATGATAACAATAACAAAACTTAAAAAATGAGGCAAACGCTCCCATATTACAATATATTCTCTATATGACCTCTCACTTCAAGACACATCCAATATTCGCCTGACTTCTTTGTGGCCTCCTCTCTTTACAAGCGTTTGTGATTTTTTTCTTTCAAATGATTAATATCTCGCGAAGGTGTTTTGTAAACCTTTTAAAACCCCTCATAAAAAAGATCGACGGGTGTTAGATCTGGTGACTTTCCGGATAACTGAATAGGTTCATTAATTCCAATCTATTTTTTTTAGGAAAGTGTTATCTAAATATTGCCACACAATCTTGGCCTTGTGAGGTGTAGCTCCGTCTTGCTTAAATTATAGGTTTCTCCTTAACCGCAAAGGCACATTCTCCAGAAGTGCAGGAAGTTCTTCTTGTAGGAAATTTAGGTAACTCACGCTGTTCAAGGTATGTTCATAAATATAAGGCCCAATTAAATGCCTACAGATGATGTCGCACCATACATTTACCCCAAAATGGTCTTAGTTTTGGACTGAATTTATAATGTGGAATTTTCAGTGGACCAGTAGTGTTCGTTGCGTCTGTTTGGCAAATCATTACTGACAAACTAACTTTCGTACTTCCAAAGAACGTGCCGAAAAATGTTCTGATCAAGAGTTTCTATATTTACTACAATTTGAGCTATTAAATTAAATCTGTTTTCAATGTGACGCTCAGGCAAATACTCCAAATTGTAAATTTTGTAGTCATAGCATCCATTGGTCTTTAAAATTCGCTGAACGGTTAGAATTTTGTGGATTTTATTCGAAATACTGTAACAGTCTAGCTGTATTAACATTGTTTCTTACCCTTCGGTCAATTAGTTGATTCTTCCAAATAGAAAAGGCATCTTTATTTTGTCACAAGGTCTCCTCCATTCTTGTAAAGGTTCTATAATTCGACAGCTCTTTATGGATTTTTTTGTGACTCACCGTAAATTAGCAACATATCAACTTTTTCTGAATAAGAACATTTTGTAAGCACAAAAGTAATACGTTTAACGTTTGTATCGAGCACAGTATACTAAGCAATCAGTAGGGAAACTCAGCTTTCCCGCGTCTTCCAAAAATCCGCCATCTTGTTGGCGACTGACAGTTATTACTATAATTTCTGTGTGTCAGTTAGGTTTTTTGAATTTTTGACATTATTACATGGTTATCCACTCGTTATCGTTATTGTATCGTGTTGAGTGTTTAGTTATTTGTGTTTTTATATTAGTGATTATTTATTAATGGAACTATACCCAGTAAATAATAAATAAACTATGGGAGGAAATAAATGTGTTATAAAAAAACTAACGCATAACGCAGCTCTGGCCTGTAAACAGTTTTATATATGGGAGACCAAGTTAGACGTGATAGTTTAATTGAGAAAGAAGAATTAAAACATGAAAGGAGGCAAAGGATTTAACTCCAAATAGGAAAGAGAATGCTTTCATATATGAATGAAAGAAATCACTCCATACACCTAATAGAGCAACGGGGGTTTTTGATGTACCTAATATTCACGTGTTAATTTCATTTCGTACTTTCTTAAAAAAAATGATTTAAAATATAAAAATTACACTGGGCTTAAATTTGATAATCTGCTAACAAAATAAGGTAAACGTATACGTATATCTTGACATAAAGGCAAAAGTACTACAAAATATAAAATAAAACTACACTGCTAGTCGACCTAGTTTCCATGTTTTCGCAAATTTTTTAAATAAATTTAAATTCATACCGGTTTTATAATTAAATTCAAATTATATCTGCTAGAAACCTAAATAAAGACAAAATGTGACCAAAACCTCAATTTACATGACACTACACTGGATTACAACAGTTCATTAAGAATTAATGCAAAAATATTAAAACTACTGTCACGGAATTTGCCCCACTCACACCCAAACCGACGACTGTGGTACCGCGAATTACTAAGATTGCCCCGATCGCCCCTACACGATTCTGTTAAACAAACAAAATGCCGTGGATCGAGACGGGACTAGAAAATTTGAGAAACGACGAGAAGCGTTCGAGAGATGCTAGAAAATAAATCTAGAGATACTAGAATATACCTGGAATATTCGCTGGGTCTATAAAAGAAAAATAAACAGCCGATTAAGTCAGTCTTGTATAAGTCTTGTATAAGTCTTGTATTATAGTGTTGAATTGAAGTGTTTAGTTAGAGAGATCAAAGTGATTTAGATAGCGACTAATTAAATAAGTGTTCAGTTGAGTTCTAATTAGTGTTCAGTAGTGTACTGAGTATAGTTAATAAAGAAGTAGTTAATTAACGGATTGTTTTTCTGGCAGTAATAAAATTCGGATTGGGAAATCCGTGACAATTTGGTGTCGGAAGTGGATTTAACTGGAAGTTTTAAAGAGCTTTCTGGAACCCTGTCCACATAGTGGGATTTAGCTGGAAGTTTGAAGAACTTTCTGGAACCCTGTGCGTGGGTGGAATAAAGACCCAAGTGTGACATATCACCGCACTCGTTGTGACTTGAGGAAGTGAACGGTGGTATTCGCGAAGGACAATCTCGAACATTCTAGAACTTTGTACGCAAGTGAGACAAAGACCCAAGTGTGACATATCACCGCACTCGTTGTGACTTGAGGAAGTGAACGGTAGTATTCGCGAAGGACATTCTCGAACATTCTAGAACTTTGTACGCAAGTGAGACAAAGACCCAAGTGTGACATATCACCGCACTCGTCGTGATTCAAGGAAGTGAACGGTGCTATTTGCAAAGGACATTCTCGAACATTCTAGAACTTTGTACACGAGTGAGACAAAGACCCAAGTGTGACATATCACCGCACTCGTCGTGACTCAAGGAAGTGAACGGTGCTATTTGCGAAGGACGTTCTCGAACATTCTAGAACTTTGTACGCGAGTGAGACAAAGACCCAAGTGTGACATATCACCGCACTCGTCGTGACTCAAGGAAGTGAACGGTGCTATTTGCGAAGGATATTCTCGAACATTCTAGAACTTTGTGCGGGAGTGAGACAAAGACCCAAGTGTGACATATCACCGCACTCGTCGTGACTTAAGGAAGTGAACGGTGTTATTTGCGAAGAACAATCTCGAACATTCTAGAACTTTATACCGAAGTGAGACAAAGACCCAAGTGTGGCATATTACTGCACTCGTTTCATTGTAAGGAAGTCAACGGTGACATTTACAAGCACATTCCTGGACATTCTAGAACATTCTAAAGAAAATAGAGTAAATGCCTGTAACTAGAAGCCAAGTCAATATGGATGTACAAATGGCAAAACTGTTAGAAATGATGCAAACAATGCAAAAGAAAATGGAAGACCAGGCGAAGACGATGCAAGAGAAATTAGAAGAGCAGGGACAGACGATGCAAGAAAAATTTGAAGAACAAGGGCATAAAATCGAAGATCAGTCCCACACGATGCAGGAAAAATTAGAAAAGAAATTGGAAGAACAGGGACAGACGATGCAAAAGAAATTAGAAGAACAGGGGCAGACAATGCAAAATAAATTAGAAGAACAAGGACGGACAATGCAAGAGAAATTAGAAGAACAAGGGCGTAAAATGGAAAACCAGACGAAAGAAATGCAGACAAAATTAGAAAAACTGGAGAATACACTAGAAGAAAAGCTAGAGGAACAGTCACATAAAGTGACACAAGTAGAAGAGAAACTGTTAACACAAAAAAAGGAAATAGACGAAGAAATAAACTTGGTTAGAGAAACCTGTGAAGAGCTTCGACATAAACTGGACAAAATAAGAAAGGAAGGCGTAATCAAATCAGAAGGACCTGTTATCCGAACTCAGAAAACGAAGCCTCCTGAATTCGACGGCAAGGTCTCCTGGAATGTCTATTTGCGTCAGTTAGAAGCAGCAGCTGCCGCAAACGAATGGTCTGACTGTGAGAAAGCTACTGCTCTGATAGTTGCTCTACGAGGGGAAGCTCTTGACGTCTTACAAGGAGTTCCTGCTGGGCAGCAGAGTAACTATGACCTTCTGAAACAGCATATGGAAATGAGATATGGGCATAAGCAGCAAGTTTACCAGGCACAATTGAAAAATCGTCACCAACAGAATGGAGAGAATTTACAGCATTTTGAGACCGATGTTGCCCGACTGGTTCGATTGGCTTATCCAACAGCCCCGTCCGAATTCTTAGACCAGCTGTCCATCCAAGTTTTTACCGATGGCCTAAGAGATTGCGAAACCCAGCAGGCATTACGACTCGCCAGACCTAAAACGTTGAACGACGCTCTTTCGCATGCACTGGAATTCGAGGCAGCAAAGATGGCATCTGGTAGGCATGTTAAAATTCGGGCCATCAGTGATAACAGCGATAGTATGGCAAATGGAGACATAATAAAGACGCTAAATGAGATTATTGATAAACTCAGCCCACCTACTAGGACAAAGAAAGAACAATCTGATAGTCGAAGGGATCGCCTTGTTCAATGCTGGAACTGTGGGCAGATGGGACATCTGAAGAGACAGTGTAGGGCCCCAGTCGCAGATCAGCAAAGGCGCGACTCCCAAGCGGCAGCCTCCAGAGAACATGTTAAAGTGCGGACTATCAGTGATACTAGCGATAGGATGGAAAATGGAGAGATAATGAAAACACTGAAGGAGGCCATTGATAAACTAAGCCTAACTACCAGACCAAAGAGAGGACAACTCGATAGACGAAGAGAACGCCCACTTCAATGTTGGAACTGTGGGCGGACGGGTCATCTAAAGGGACAGTGTAGGACCCCAGTGGCAGATCGGCAATGGCGCGACTCCCAGGCAAGAAGGAGACATGGAAACGCAAATGCTCTTTCTAGACTTTGTCCGACCAACGGCAAGCACTGTAGTAATCTTGAAAGAAAAGAGAACATCTCATCAGTTCCTTGTAAGGTGGTAGCAGCCCAACCTGAAGACCGATGGAGTTCAGCGGCGATTCGGGAAGACCAGCAAGCTGACTGTGACATCAAGCCTTTAATAGACTGGAAAGAAGCCAACAACCGACCCTCTTGGGCAGAAGTCAGTAGTAAAAGCCCAGCATTAAAGAGCTATTGGGCTCAATGGAATTCTCTGGTATTGGAAGACGGTGTCCTAAAAAGAGCATGGGAGAACAATGACGGAACGGAGGTCAAGAAACAAGTACTACTCCCGAGGTCCCGAGTTAAAGAAGTGTTGCAGGAAGTACATGGAGGTACTGGTGGTGGACATTTCGGTATCAATAGGACTCTACAGAAGATTAGGGAGCGTTTCTACTGGTTGAGCTGTAGGACGGATGTAGAAGATTGGTGCCGAAAATGTGACATATGTGCAGCAAGCAAGGGACCGAAGACCCGTTCCAGAGGCAAAATGCGCCAGTACATCGTAGGAGCACCGTTCAAGAGGATTGCCATTGATATCGCTGGCCCATTTCCGAAAACTCAAAGTGGGAACCGATATCTGCTAGTAGCCATGGACTACTTCAGCAAATGGCCGGAAGTATACCCCCTTCCCAATCAAGAGACCACAACCGTAGCAGAAGCGCTAGTCAATAACCTGTTCTGCAGATTTGGTGTGCCCATGGAACTACATTCAGATCAGGGCAGAAACTTCGAATCAGGTGTGTTCCGAAAGGTCTGCGAGCTTATGGGAATCCGAAAAACCAGGACCACCCCACTGCATCCCCAGTCAGATGGTATGGTGGAACGCTTCAACGCCACACTAGAAACCAATCTGAGGATGTTTGTGAACGAGAACCAGACAGACTGGGACAAGCTCATTTCACTCTTCCTGTTAGCTTACCGCTCAGCTGTCCATGAAACTACTGGGAAGACTCCCGCAAGGATCATCTTTGGAAGAGAGCTTCGCCTTCCAGCAGACTTGGTATTTGGTCGTCCTGCGGAACAGCCCACAGATCCAGACACTTATATCCATGACCTAGAACAAAGACTAGCAGCCGTACACGACCAAGTCAGATCTCGAATGCGACTAGAGAGCGATCGCATGAAAACTCGATACGACGTCCGGGCCAATACAGTCGGATTCCAACAAGGTGACCTGGTGTGGCTGTACAACCCCACGCGGAAGAAAGGAAAATCGCCTAAGCTACAGAACCGTTGGGAGGGCCCCTACACCGTCATTAAAAGAATCAATGATGTCGTCTACCGGATACAGAGGACTCCCAGGAGTAAGATGAAGGTTGTCCATCTGGAGCGTCTGTCCCCATATAGAGGTGTATCCGATCGGGACGATCGGTCCTAAGGAGGGGGCAGTGTCACGGAATTTGCCCCACTCACACCCAAACCGACGACTGTGGTACCGCGAATTACTAAGATTGCCCCGATCGCCCCTACACGATTCTGTTAAACAAACAAAATGCCGTGGATCGAGACGGGACTAGAAAATTTGAGAAACGACGAGAAGCGTTCGAGAGATGCTAGAAAATAAATCTAGAGATACTAGAATATACCTGGATATTCGCTGGGTCTATAAAAGAAAAATAAACAGCCGATTAAGTCAGTCTTGTATAAGTCTTGTATAAGTCTTGTATTATAGTGTTGAATTGAAGTGTTTAGTTAGAGAGATCAAAGTGATTTAGATAGCGACTAATTAAATAAGTGTTCAGTTGAGTTCTAATTAGTGTTCAGTAGTGTACTGAGTATAGTTAATAAAGAAGTAGTTAATTAACGGATTGTTTTTCTGGCAGTAGTAAAATTCGGATTGGGAAATCCGTGACACTACGAATAACTTTGGTTATATTTACGCCAAATTATTAGCTATTTTTTCGTATGTTCTCTGGGATCCGCCATATTCTTGGCGACTTTTTCTAGAATGGGGGTATTTAAAAACTGCCAGACGTATTTCATTCATAAATTGTCTAAGATTCCGTACTGATTGCTTAGTATACTGTGGTATCGAGTAATGACAAGTATTTTGTGACATTTATGCGTTTTAAACAACGAACATTTAATTATTTTCCAACGACTACTTGATCCCTCCACTGTTAATGTGATTTTTAGGTGGAGACTCTAGGACGATATTGCTTATAACTTTTAAACTGGAAGTAATACAGAAAAATTTCTCTAATAAAAGTTTATTAGAAAAGACGACTTTTTTAACAGGAAAAAAATGGGTATGTTTCTGGAAAAAAATATAATTGATGAGCTTACTTCAATTTTTTGTACTATCACATACTATCGAGTTTGAGATATCCTGTACATAATCAAGTTGAGAATTTATTTGATTAATATTTGATCTTTTTTTTTCAAATAGGGTAAGTTTGGGATAGATAGCTATAAAGAAATATTATTGACAGTAGTTCGAGTTTAAATATCATAACGAGAAAAACATACACTGAATATAATAAGTGTACAGGTAAACGTGTTATGAAAATTGTGCAAAATTTAAAATAATTAAGTAATACAAATTATGTTTCACGGGAATAAATTATTTGTTTGTATAGAGCCCAACAAATATTTATTTCTAAAAGCATTTGTTTGCAGTAAAGAACATTATTTCCTTTTAATTGATACACTTCTGGTGTTGGTTTAATTATACTTTATAAAAAAACAGTATTTGTATATTTCAAATAATTTTTGATTCCAATCAAACAACTGCCTATTTAGGTCAACAACTTATTATAAAAAGTTGTTCACTTAAATAAGTAGTTGTTAACGGTAGCAGATATCTTGCATTTGTTTGGTTTATCTTAATGGCCATCAGAAGGCGCATTTTTTTATAATTTGTGCCATCCGGTATATTTTACGATTTCTGAGATATTGGAATCTCCATGAGAGCTCCAGTGAGCCACGAGAAACGGACCACCCTGTATAATTTTTATATACACGTATGGATGTATAAATTTCAATTCAGCAACAAAAATAACACAAATAGTTTCAAAGGTTAAATAAATGTTTGCATTTTTTATCAAAACTATAATATATTTGTATATCTATATAGTGATGGGATCACTCAAGTGAAAAAATAACTGATTATTCGGTTATTGCAATAACCCAAATCACTCGGTTATCAGTATATATGAGTAACGAATTATTTATTTAATTATTTTTTTACTGTTCACTAAGTAGGCTTGCCATCTTTTCATATGTGCAAGTAAGGACAATCTTATCTTTTTAAATTCACAATTAAGCACATTACTTGCTTTATCGAATAGCAGGGTTGTATACATCAATTTACGTCGTATTTGAACATTTTTTTTACATATTTTGGTTTTGTCTCTTTGTGTTCCGATAATTATATTTTAATATGAACAAGTAACGACATTTCTAATAAAAGTAAGGACGGAAGGGCATAGAGGTTGCAGTAAGGACAGGTGGCGACCCTACTGTTCACTTAAAATTTATGTGTTCGAGCTCAAAATTTGTATAATAATAGATACGCATTACAAGAACGACTAACAAACAACTATAAATTGAATAGCTATAGAAATGATCAGCATTCATATTTGTAATTCGTAATTTGCAATCGTCGTAGCCATAGATTACAATAAAATTTTCTGCTGGCGGAATGCAGGACGGTCGTAAAATAATTTGTAAAAAATTTAAATAATTAAGTTAACAAATTTTTTGTATACTGAACTGCATTGTGTAATGCAACATATATTGCTATATATCTAAGATTTATATATATATATACATACAAAGAGTATATATTTAAATTTATATCTAGGCAAACGACAAGAATAGTAATATGTCAGCTACTGAGTATTCAAGTGACCATCACTCGAGTTATCAATCGGTTTTTGAAGTCACTTAAATACTCAGTATTCGGTTATTGAAATAACTCGGTTTTTCCCAACTCTAAACCCTAAAAATAATAAAAACTCACAATAAGTGAGTAAAACTTCCACGTCTATTGCGGAACGCACAAACTGAAGCAACGAATCACCGGCAAGCCATCTATATTGAATTGGTAGGCAGGACGAAGAGCGTCGATAGAAGGGAAACTTTAGGCGGAAGTGAACCGATTTATTAGAATATTATTGGATGGGAGACGTGGAAACCGTCACTTTTATTTTACAGCTTTATCTATCCTATTTTGTTTTATTTATGTTTATGTGAATGGATAATGCAGATAGAGTGAACAAAATAATATGAAATAAACAGATATTTCCGCAGTCTGGAAAGTTGATTCTTTTATTCTCTGTTTAACTGCCTTAACAGAGATTTTTTTTCTTATTGTAAACCAAAGGAGATGTATGTAATTTCCGAACTTGTAAATACATCAACAAGTTTATGATATTAATAAATCAAATGTATGTGGAAAGAACATTAATCAAGCAGGTATTTTATGGACATTGTGATTTAGAGTTTGTAGTATGTTTTAATGTAACTAAATATGTGACACAAATTTTGTGCTCTTTTTACTGCGTTTATTAGGTCGATTGTCAAACTTTGCAACAAGCAGGAACAACCCTATAAAATATTAGCTATATTTTGCGACATTCAGTAAATAATTATTTTGTAACATAATTATGCTATTTAAAGTCAGTTGTACCCATTATTATTTGACCAGTGTTGATGTGCCCCAATCCATCCAATTAACTCAGAAGTTTATTTATGTAATCACGAAGCAATAACAAAAGTACAATGCTAATAAATTTTTATTCAAATGTCTCCATTCAACTCAGTTAACCTGTTATTGTTATACCTAAATAAGTGTACCTTATAAGAAGTAAACATGTATTCTGACGACTAAGATTATAATAAATTAAAATAAATTAGAATAAATAAAAATTTTGCGGGACTAGTGTGGTAGTCGACATAAATTATGTGCCATTGGCAAGTTATCATTGAAAATTTACAGATCAAATTCCATGCCGTTTTCGATGGGTGGGCCAAATATATCATCGCCTACCTACTATTATAATTATAGGCACTTTTACTATCCACTCATATTGGTTGTTGTTGACATTAAAATATGTTTCCATCTTTGAAGTAACATGTAATAATGGCTGTTATGAATGGCGCGAACTATTTTTAAATAGTCACCAGCAGCTACTCATTTCGTAAAAAAAATCATAACGTTTTTTTACCCGAAATATCATAATCGTAATAGATCTACTATTAAATATCTACTTCGTAAATATTAAATATCTATCTACTATTTTAATTTTGTTACCCATTTTAACTTTACTAACACTAGATTTCTTAAACTTAAACACTTCTCTTTTCTTACTCTTTTCTCAAGCTCGTTGCCAAAACTCATTAAGGCACAACTTTTTATAAAATTATGTTTATTCTGAATAATGCAATAATTTATAGTTCCTATTCTATTTAATTATTATCTCATATATGTGATTATCGATTGTAAAAAAAAAATGGCAACAAAATAATTTGGATTTTTGTATCTATTGTCGAAGTTGTACATTAAAAAGCTTTAACTACGTTTTGCTTAAACTAAGCTATTTTGACTTAGTAAAGCATTGCATTGCATTGGTACTGCAGAAAAGTTATTAAAAAAGGCGCTGTATTCTTGAAATAGTGTTTTCTACAAAATACAAATAATTTTAGACATTTAATAACTGAATAATCTAGGGTTTAGCAAATAATAGGAATGTTAACTCATCCCACCTGCAAATATTCAAAGATACTAAAGTAAAACGGCGAGAAATACGGGTGACTTTTGTAACGTTCGGATAAACTTAACAGTAACACCTTTGTACTGCAGTTGTATGGCAGAAGCTAAAAGCATTTTAGCTTTTACCAATCCTTTTCCAACAATCATACAATGACCAATCAGAAAACTGCTTTTTTGACAGTAAGCAGAAGATTCACATTTTTGCAGGTTAAGTTTTTAAATTAGATTCTAATTTAGATATTTAGTTTAGAATTGATTTGTTTCTAAAAAAATGGATGAAGAGGACTGTTTGGTTTAGAAACAGTTACTTTTGTCGCTCTTATTCGCAGCGACGTCAATATGTATAAAAACTATACATGCAAAAAAAAATGAAAAAAAGAACTCGGAGATGGTGGGTGCGACCTATTATCCGCAGAAAGCACATGCAATGTGATTTATATAATTTATATAAAGAAATGGGAAATGAGAATGCCGATTATTTTTTAATTACACCCGAATGACAGTGGCAATGTTTGATGACTCGCTGAAATTAGTGAGGCCTCATTTAAGGGCGCCTTGTTTTTGAAATAGTGTTCTACAAATACAAGTATTTTTAGACATTTAAGAACTGAATAATATAAAGTTTAGTAAATAACGAGAATGTTGTCTCATGCCACCTGCGAATATTTAGAGGTACCGAAATAAAATCAATATATAACGTCAGAAAGCAATATTTCCAACAAACTTTTAGGTACTGAAATCTTTCAAAATATGTGTTTTTTTAAATTCAACTATAGATGTAAACATTGTTATAACATAAACTTACATAGTTCTGCATATAAGATTATTCACTTTTGTTTATAAGTATGTGAAAATAATTGTTAAAATGTGGGGTTAGAATAGCGAAATAATGTGTCATAGAAATGCATTATAAAAGTTATTATATTGTTTGAGGAGAGTTTAATTAGAAAAAGTGTATAAATAAAACATCAATAATTTTATTTTTGATATTACTTTTGCTCTACGTGTTTTATTTTTCGAGATTTCAGTACCTAAAAAACACCACAAATTTGATCATTTTACGGCGAGAAATACGGCGACCTTAACCAAACAGTCAAATACACCATCTATTCCTGCAGATTGTAGGCTTTTAATTACTATTCGGCAAATGATAAAACCCAACAATTTCCGTAGATAGGGACGTAGTTGACAAAAATATAAACATAACCTCTTCATCTGAAGGTCAAGAATCTTGAGTTTTTGCATGTCGCCAACTTACAGCGGAAAAATTTCCCAACTTCTTAAGTCTACAGTAATTTTATGTAAACAGAGTAAATAATATTTAATACCATACAATTACCATACAACAGTACAACTGCAGTGCCATTGCACTAACGCACGATATTTTAATCAAAGTAGGTTGATAAAAATGATGGTTGTTATAACAATAATAATTATTCGTATCATTTTATTTAATCATCTGACACTTAGAGTTAAAGCGCTAAATAAAAAATGCTTTTATTTACAACTAAAAAGTATGCAGGTAATATCTTTTTTGGTATATGCGTATTGCAACGCCAGACAAGCAGCCGGAGAATACCGACGAAAATACCCAAATAGACATCAACCTATCCGCAGTCTTTAGTGCATCATTTCGTAGACTTCGAGAAAAAGGTAACGCCACTTCAAAAAGGCCATTCGTCCTACTGAAGTGAGTGCACAAAATGAAGAAGAAATAACCGATTCTGTCATTGATAACTTTTCAATTAGTATTCGGCGTATCGCAAATAATCTTCATTTATCACCGAATTGTGTATGGCGTATTGAACAGAGGAATGTTACATCCGTTTCATCACCAAAATGTACAAGCGTTACATGCTGGAGATTCTCCTCAGCGTTTAGAATTTTATCACTGGTTACTTCAACGACATGCACAAAATGATTCTTTTTGCTTGTCATGTGGTCTGGTGAAGCGTGTTTTACTGGGGACAGCATAAATAATAATCATAATGAACCATCTAGACGATTTCAGTAACGTTTCAGTGTCAGGGTAGCATTTTCAACAATAGCTTACTGCCTTAAAATGATCGTTTAAATGCAGATCTGTACATAACTTGAAAAATAACTTTTTTGGTTTTATTGATGACGCACGGTTTAATATTGTTCAAAATATGTGGTATCAGACCACCACATAGAGGGAGACAAGTAACTACTTGGCTAAATATTTATTTCTCGAATAAATGAATAGGCCAACAAGGTCCAATAGCATAGTCCCCTCATTCCCCAGATCTAAATCCTATGGACTTTTATTTATGGGGACATATGAAGCAGCTTGTCTACCATGTTGAAATCACTACTTACATCAGGATGCAGCTAACAAGATAAGAAATGATCCAAATATCATCCGTCTAGTGACGAAATCTTTAGTTCGCTGATGTGAAGCTTTCTTTCTAGCCGAGGTTGGATATTTTAAACAATTTTTATTGTTTTCAGATTTGTTAATTTGATTAATAAAGGCTAACTAATGTGTAAACTTTAAATAGAAATAATAGTAACCATCATTTTTATTTATCAGGCTACTTTGATTGATATTGTCTGAAGCTATTTATTTGTGGCATAATTTTAGTTTTTCTTTAGTTTTATTGGATTTTTGTCACACTTCTGAAAAATAATAAAAATTAATTAAATAAGCCCTTGCGCCAAACGGAACAGTCAAGGGTTATTTTTGAAACTAAGTTTGCCTAACCAAAAAATCTCACACTGAAAAAAGCAGATAAGTAAAAAATAATAAAAATCACATCACTATCGCGCACTTCCGTATTATTGACATTTCGAAAAACTCTCTGTTTTCGTTTTCAAAATAGTAGTAAAAATATTAAACGTATGTCAAGTTTGACAGTTTAAAATTTGTTTATCTGCTGCCATAGAGATGTTAAATGATTTTTATTTTATTTTTACTTACTTCTTCTTGATACAACTGTAGCCAACAATGATCGATGTTTACTGAACACTTATCTCCGTTCAACAAAATAATCGCGGTCTCTTTTAATTTTCTTTTTGTCGCGTTATCTTCCTTCTCTAATATTTTTCCCGAACCCCATTGAATCACATGACCGTTTCCCGCGTGTTCGCAAATTTTGGATTTTTCAAATTCCCGTCTTTTTATATAATTTTTATGTTCCTCAACTCTAACATTCATAGGCCGAGACGTTTCTCCAACATTATGTTTATTGCATTCACAAGGTATACTGTAGATGCAATTTTTTGAATTTTGTATATCATTTTTTGAACGCGTTTTTGACAAAAATGATCGTAAGGTATTAGTTGTCTTAAAAACTGTTCGAATATTAAATTTATTACCGATTCTTCTTAACTTTTCTGATAATATAGGAATGTATGGAATTTTTATTGTATGATTAATTTCTTTTATTTGTCTTAAAGTGTTAGTTTTATCTGTAATATTTTTGAATGTTCTATCAACAAAATTTGGAGGGTATTCATTATTTATTAAAACATTTTTAATAAATTTTAGTTCGTTGTTAAAAATATCATTGTTTGATGAAATTAATTTTGCTATATCATATAAACATTTAACAATACCTTTCTTAATATCTATGTGATGGTTAGATTTAAAATTTAAATATCTCTTGGTGTGAGTTTGTTTTCTATAAACACTTGTTTCCACAGAATTATCGTGTTTTTTAATTAAAACATCTAAAAATGGTAGCCTATTATTATTTTCTATTTCCAAAGTGAATTTTATTGTTGGTTCTTTATTGTTAATATCAAATAAAAATTCATTTAATTCTGTAACAGTAAAAGGCCAAATTGCAAAAATGTCATCTACATATCTCCACCAGATAGTTGGTTTTTTATTTATATTTTGAATATAATTTTCTTCAAAAAAATCCATAAAAATATTATTTAAAATTGGTGATAATGATGAGCCCATTGCCATTCCGAAATTTTGTTGATAAAATTCATTATTTATTTGAAAATATGTTGTTTTTATACATAGACTTAGTAATTCCATTATACATCTTACATTTAATTTTGTTCTGTTTGCCAAATTGATATCATTTTCCAGTTTATTTTTAATGATATTCAGTGTCTTGTCTACTGGTACGTTAGTGAATAAACTAACTACGTCAAAACTCACCATTAAATGATTATTATTAAAATTATTTGAGGAAGAAATCTTTTCTAAAAGATGTTTGCTATTTTTAATATAAAAATCGGATTGTCCAAATAAAGGTTTAATAATTTGTAACAAATATTTTGCTAATTTGTTGCAAGGCGAATTTATAGAACTAACTATTGGTCTTAGAGGTACATCACGTTTATGAATCTTTGGTAAACCATAAAAATGTGGTGGTTTACTATAATGTGGGTTTAAAATTTTTCTTTCAATATCTGAAAATTCTCGTTTGTATTTATATAATGTTCTATAAATTTTGTTTTCAATAGATTTAGTTGGGTCTTTGTTTAATTTTGTATAATTTCCGTCATTAATTAAACTCTTTATTTTTTCATCATAAGTTGTTATATCTAATATAACTGTGGCATTACCTTTATCAGCTGATTGAAATATGAAATAACATTTTTTTAAATGCTTGTTACTTCTAAACAAATCGTAGCTATGCTCGTCTAATAAAAAATGTTTGACAACTGTGAAGTACAAATTAAGTTTAGTTTTCGTAATATTAAATATTTGTGTGTAATGCATTAAATATGCACTACTTTATTATTAAATCTCTATTCTTATGGGAGTGTCTGTAAATAGTGGTTTTGTTTATTTTTTCATAAGTTCCTTCTATTTTTATGATTGCTCTGAGCAAATAATACATTTTTTTTTTATTTTTACACGTTAACATATTTTTAAATAAATAAATTTTCCAGTTAATGAGTAGTTCCATAAAAATTATAATTTTAATTTGAGGCAGAAATGAAACGTACAGTTTTTTCTAGTTTTTCTTTAGGTAACAGTGCTTATCGAAGAATATCCAATGTGAGACTACATTTAGATAAAATGGATCTATCTACCTACATACATCTACATCTTGCTTATTTCTCTATCTTACCTTTTTTTAAAAAAGTTATGGTCGAATATAGACGCCCAGTAAGTTATATCTAATAATCCGAAGATAAATACCATTAGTATTTGTGTCACAGAATGAATAAAATACCAACTTGATATATTTACACAAAATAAATTCATATTGTAACCTTATATAGAGACTAGTGACCCAACACCTGAAACAGTAAAAAGGTCATTCAGATCGGATCAGGTCACGATGTGGAAACAAAAGACAACTTTGAAGCAAGTGAAGCACGGTCCATAAAAAGGCAGTGCCTTACTTAAGTCCATGATACTATATAGTCCAGTCAGTGAGTAATGCAAATTTAAGACTATTTACTTATTGTGTTGCACAAAGGCGACACGTTATAGTGCTTCATAACCGTAGCATATTATTATAAGTTATTTCAAATTATTTAGTATTGAAATCACCGATGCTCACTTATAAGCAACTGTGCTACTTACCACTTAACCCAATTATCGCATGTAATTGATGATGGAATAACCAAGGGTCAAGCTGTATTTATATTATCCATATGTGTTTAAAGGTATCCCCACCGGTACCCGATAGTTTGATAGTTGAAATTATTTAATTTAGAAAATTACAATATTGAAATAGGTATACAGGCTCTTACAAATACAATTAAAAAAAAACAAACAGGACAGTTCGAAAACGATTTCAAAATACACTTCCAGCAACCGGACAAAAAACTGAAGAAATTTCCAAGGAAAGAAATAAATAACATTTTTGTAGTTTCAATTAATAAAATACCCCGCTTTCTACAAACTAACAACAAATTTTTCTGATTCTAGTCCATTTTTAACTCGTAAGTTATTGGTAGCAGCTATGATACGTTTGCGTAAATCATCAATACCTAGTATTCACTTCCTTTTTTTTAATATCTCCACAAAAATAAGTCCAATGAATTTAGTTAGAAGATCGTGGCGACCATGGTACCAGTCATCCTCGTCTAATCTCTTCGTATTACTACTTAGATCGCTGTACTTGGTACGGATATGATTGAACCTCATGTATGATACACTACACTGCTACAACACGTTGTGGACGTTTTGGACCACTATCTCTCCCACGATTCGGTTGCAAATTTCCCATCTCACGCCTGCGTTTGCACTGCACACTGTTGTAAAAGTGGATGCATTTGGCACATGATTACCGCGAAATAGTTCTGCTAAAGCATTTTCACTTCACCATAAATTAAAACGATATCCATCAACTGCGAGTTGCTATACACGTAAGTCATTTCTGACATTTGAGAAACTAATGTAAATACACGCATCATAAAAACGTTAACACGATAGGTAATCGGATATTTGACATAATTCTTTTCTCGGAAACTATAATTTAATTTTTCATGACGCATCTATTCCCATTTTTTTTTTCTTTAGATAAGTTCTGAACCACCCTGTATATTTGTCCCATTTAAGATGGAGACTACTTTGTAAATGAGTCATTTTAATGTTTGTTTCATTGGTATTATTTTTATTTTTTCATAAAAAACCTTAATCTTTTAATATCCGCTACCCCGCCCTATATCGAAACCTGTATTTGACAGATGATGAGGCGAAAAATCGGATCTATATTGGCCGGTATAAAATTGTAATTTTGCTTCCCCTAAACATTGAGCCCTGTTAAGAAACTATTGAAGACTCCAAGATCTTTACTAAGCTCAATTTCTTCGACATATTTTTTGTACTCCTTTATTTACGTTCCAGTAATTTATTCAAGTGAAGATTTTCATATAAAACCCCATAAGGTCCAGTTTACTACAGCATTTTTTTGAAAGATGCAGGGTATTTTAATTACTTTTTCATTTTCAAAACCTACTTGCAAATTGTCTTCGTTGTCAAATTTCTAACGTCTACGTCAAAAGCTGCCATTTGGCAAAAATTGCACAATTGGGACATTTTAGTGGATGCTATTAAAGTTGTCATATCAGTTGCTGAAGTTTGAGAAGCAAATTGATGTCTAAAATGGTGTTATTTCTATGTTGCATGTTGTCTTAACAAACAGAATATATTAATAAAAAAACTGACAAAAAGATCTGTTTGAGTTAGAAAGTGAAAATTGCTGCACACACTGCTTCTATTAGTTAAGTGACTTTCAACTAGATAGAAAAGTTTGCCCCAGGAGCAAACTAATATTTCCAGTGGCTAAATAGAAGGTAAATGACAACTTTTTGAGCTCGGTCATTTCTAGTTCACTTTGCTACGGCGTTAATTGACATAAGCAAGCAAAAGAGTAAAGAAAATAATTTTTTATTTTCAAATTTCATAAAATCATAAAAATCAAAAAAAAAATAAAAATCATAAAATGCATAAAAAATAAAAAATCTTAAATACGAGTGCGAAGCAAAGACTCAAATTGTCTACCATTGACCGAAGTACAGCCACATAATCTTCAAGGAAGTTGAATCGAACACGCTGAAAAATTTCATGTTGAATTCGTATGGCATCGAAAGCTTCCTTCACCAATACGTTACCGCATCTCTTCAATGGTAGTCACAGACGTAGCATATACCATTCTTTTTACGTTGATCCATAAATAAAAATCATCCGCATGTAAATCCGGTGAATGAGATGGCCATGGTATGGGCGTGTTATTTCCACGACTATCCATTTTTCCGGGAATGATCGATTTAAAAAATCCCTCACTGAAGGAGCTCAATCTTTTAAAAAATCATGTTTGCTCGTAGTTCAAGAGGAATACCATCTAGCAGGTTTGGAAGATCATTTTCCAAAAAGCTTAGATATTCAACACCTACTAATCCATTCGGGAGAAAAAATGGTCTCAGAAGGTGATTGCTAACAATGTCGGCCCAAACATTCACCGAAAATTCCCGTTGATGACGAGTTTCAAAAGTGGCATGGAGACTTTCATCATACCACGTATGCAGATTGTGCAAAGGCCATCCGTGTAAAACAGGCCTCTTTTGTGAAACTAACTACTCAGTGGACAAAAGCCCCAACCTGCGTTGAATTACACCCACAATATCTACCCATATATTCCTTATTATTAGCTTTTGTAACATTTTTTTATTGTTTTAGAAAGGTATTTTAAGCTAATACAAATCAAATCTCATACAATTCCTATCAATGAAGTCATATGTATGTTCTCTGATACCAAACATCTAGGTATGCTAATGAACAATTCCACAGACAAAGCTCTATTCAATAATTATCTAAAGAAAATAATCTAATTTACTCACTCTATAAATATCTAACTTCACTTTTTGGCAGTTGGAACACGACAAATTCAACCACAATAGATGAGATCTGACCTATCTCTGCATTTTTAGGATTGCTTCTTCAAGTGGTCTCCTTTAAGTTGAATGAAATATCTAACTATAAAAATTATTATAAAAATTAAAATTATTTGAAGTTAAATATCGACAATGACAAAAAGTGAATGAATTAAATATGACAAAACCTACTTCAAAAATGTTCACCTTTTATGTAAAAGTTTTTAAATATTTTTAGGTATTAATAATATTGATAGGAATTGTAGGAGATTTGTTTTATATTAGCTTAAAATTACCTTTCTAAAACAGTAAAAAAATGTTATAAAAGCTAATAATAAGGAATATATGGGTAGATATTGTGGGTGTAATTCAACGCAGGTTGGGACTTTTGTCCACTGAGTAGTTAGTTTCACACAATATTATTAATAACTAAAAATATATAAAAACTTTTACATAAAAGGTAAACATTTTTCAAGTAGGTATTGCCATATTTAATTTATTGACAGGAAGTCACTTTTTGTCATTGTCGGTATTTAACTTCAAATAATTTTAATTTTTATAATAATTTTTATAGTTAGATATTTGATGCAACTTAAAGGAGACCACCTGAAGAAGCAATCCTAAAAATGCAGAAATAGGTCAGATCTCATCTATTGTGGTTGAATTTGTCGTGTTCCCACTGCCAAAAAGTGAAGTTAGATATTTATAGAGTGTTTTATTAGCAGGTTAGTAAATTAGTTTATTTTCTTTAGATAATTATTGAATAGAGCTTTGTCTGTGGAATTGTTCATTAGCATACCTAGATGTTTGGTATCAGAGAACATACATATGACTTCATTGATAGGAATTGTAGGAGATTTGATTTATATTAGCTTAAAATATCTTTCTAAAACAGTAAAAAAACTTGCAAAGTGCTTGAAGATTTCTATCCATCAATAAAAAGTACTAATGATTGCGCGGTTATGATTACTTTAAGTACTGAGTATTATCATAGTATAAATTTTATACTATTATTATGAGTATAATTATTCGAGTACTGACGAAAATCATCGTAAAACCACCATATTGAATTTTATTTGTATCATTTGAATTATATTTATAGCGATCTTATTAATTCACCTTTATCTTAATGATTACTGAAGAATTCTGTTGTTATTCGGTTTTAAAGGAAAGTTACATGCATGAGGTCATACTCAACATTAATAAAAGTATTACAGGAAGTATGTACCGAAAAACAATTTGCATACAAATATAGAGAGGTATGCAGTTTAAGGCTGTACGCCACCACTGCATTCAATTGACCGAACGAGGTATCACACAAAATGCAACCAGAAGTGCTATCTGTAAAGTCATTAATATGAGAAGAGATATGTATCTAGCAAGCTTAAGCTTCGCTACCGTGACTCTGACAAGACACTGCAGTGATAAATGGTGGTTGGACTGATTTTAATTACCCAACACTGAATTGTTTCAGTGCTCTAGTATTTGACCGCCCTATTTTTGATTGCACCGTTTCACTTGATGAAAGTTAAAAGTAAAGTAAATAGTTCCTTTGCTTTTTTATTTCCAACGTGAAGCAAATAAATATCTTTCGCCTTTTAACCATAAATAGTACACTCCACTAAAGAAACTTAAAAGCCACAAGAGTTTTATTTGTAGTATTTAATCAATTATCTGCGACGTCAAATAATTATTTTGGTAGTTCAAACTCTACAGATTCCTTCTAATTCCGAGGTCAGTAGTTGTGTCGTGCAAATTTTCCATATAGGTATTTGCAATGCAGAACCTGGACTATCATGCTTGAATTCTATATGGTTGTTCAGTATATCATATGTAGGTTTGGAAATCATTTTATTAGAAATCATTGTTTTTATATTTTGTTATGTGACAAGAAAAATCAGCCCTGAAAGTTAGTAATTATAAACTACAGTATCATTAGAATCTAATATCAAATGTATACACAGACGATTGCAGCAAGGAATACGTGAATTATTAACATTAGTTTGTAACATCTACAGGGTGTTTCAGAATGTATAACTAAAAATAACACGTTTGCAGAAAAATTACCTTAGTAAAATCTTCACTCCTCAGGATATACGGCCCTTCAAAATTTCCAAAAAAATATGGAATAGCCGCTGTAATTTGGAAACCAAAAAAGATATAATACTTAAATTTTACAAAAATGTTCTACTAATGCATGTGCAACTTCTCAATTTTTCGAAAACTTGTGCTCTTCAGAAGAGGTTGAAATAAGCATGCTCTATGTTATTTTTTGCTACAACTATTGTTGTTTTGACAAAAAAATGAGTATTCAAAAATACGTACCAGATAGCTTGATTTATTTTAAATCTTTTACCACTCTTACTTTTTGCTTTAAAACCAGCCGTTTGTTAACAAAAAAAAATCATTCAGTCAGTCAGTTAACAACTCACACAATTACAACTAAGCAATATGTAAGTAGGCGGTTGCCATGCTAATTTATGTAATTAGACCTTTTATGAGTGCTTCCTTATATTAGTAAAATTTTATTTTTTACGATAACTTAAAATAAAATATTTATGGAAAATAATTTTACTAATGATGAATGTGTTGATGCTGCGAATATTTTTTTAATGTCAGGAAATTGGCATGACCGCCGTCTATTAAATTTATTTTATTAGTTGCAATCGTGCGAGTTCTAATGCAAATGATAATAAATTTTATTTTTTTACCTTTAGTTTTAAAGAGAAAAAGTAAGAGAGGTAACACTTTTAAAATAAATCAGGCTGATACGTGTTCTAGCATTCTCAATTTTTGGCAAACAAATAGGTTGTAGCAAAAAATAACTTAGGAGATGCTTATTTCAAGCCCTCCAAGGGGCATAAATTTTCGAAAATTTGTTGAAAAGTTGCACATGCATTAGTATAAAATAACCTAATGCAAAAATTGACTATTATACCTTTTTTGACTATCATCATCCAAGATGGCTTAGATCTGACAACTACCATGCGGTCCTTTTTTATAGCTTTGTCAAATGTAGAAACGACGAAAATAAACATTTAACTAATAGTAATACCTACCTGATAAATAACACTTTATCCAGTTAGCTGCAGTTCGTTTTATTCTAAGAATATCTAAATTTAATGTAAGGAGTGTCTACCAATAATGCGGGAAGCACCTGCGGCAGTCTTTACTTATTAAATAGAAAAACAGCGCATAGCAAATATTATAGGGAAATATAAATGTACCCTATATAAATTTCTGTATTCAGTTACTATAAAACGTTTAACACTAAAGTCAAAAAAATTCAGAAAAGATACTTCCCGCACGTAATAGGTACAATATTTTTCCTACGATCATCGTAGGAAATATATTGTACCTATTGTACAACGCAAATCAGGTTTATTTTTATTATCAGCTATAACATTAACAAGTAGTTATTAAGTAGTTATTTAAACTAATAGGATATGTTAACGAAAAACACTGAAATTAAATGTACAATTTGTGGCAATTTGTAAATTGTTAAAATGTGCTGAGGCAATAGCGGCTTGAGGATGTTTTTGAGTCGTGGCATTCACTGTTGACAAAGTATGTACTACATGATTAGCTTGTAACTTCAGTGATGACGAAATAGCTGCTAGATGCTGTTCTTCAGAGCATGCTGTTGTACGGCACGGTTTTCTTTCTAATGATGAATTTGATGCTTTGAGAATGCTGTGGGTCGTTATCCAAACAATCCTGAATATATGACTCAGCTACTACTGTGGACTTCCATCGATCATGCCGTTTTATGTTTGTAATATTGGATCCGGAGTTGCCTAATAATGTGGCAGAAGAGTACCGAAAACAATGTCCTATATACGCTTCGAGGTTTTGGAGGCCTAAGTAGCCAGCGATGTTAGATAGCATTTTCCCGAAGCTATTGATACACACACATTGCTTAGTACATTTACCCCTTTATAGAATAAGAAAAAACGATCATGAGGGGTATCTCTAGGACGCAAAATAGCATAACTGCGATAGATATCGACATATTTCATTATTACTTCGTTGCTCACCACAAATGTTCTTGAAACATTGATTTTCGCATTTGGTATGGTAATAATAAGCACATCCCCTTTGTCTTCTATATTATGGATCATCATATTTGCTAGATCTTCACGGCGAGAGGCACCGGCAATTCCAAATATCGACTATTTTGGTCACAAGATATACGTGAGGCATTTATTTCCTTTCTAATACCTTTGATTTTTTTTGTTTATAACCAACATATGATTTCTTCCTATAAACCGTTAGCTTGAGGTATTCCAATATCAATGTCCTTTACTTTGAAGCATAGTTTCAACATCGAATACCTCGATCATAGAGTTGACGGAGAATTACGTTTTGCAATGTCATGGAAATAGGCCAAAAACACCTCTTCTTTTAAAGATGAAGTGTTCTTCTCCATGCGCCATTGATCGAAGATAATAAGCTCTTTTTCACAGCGAATTCTTGATTTTACGGGAATTAATGCATTACTTGCATCATTAGCGGCCTCCAATACCTTTATCGGAACATCATTGAGAGACTCCTCACTCATTTTGGGTAGTTTACGACGAATAGATAAAATAAATCAGACTCAACCTTCAAACTGAATTGATTGAAAATTTTAACGCTTATAGCCAGCTTCAGAGGACGGCATAGTGTTGCTAGCAACACTAAGTCACGTGACTTTCAGCCAATGAAATTAATTGCATCCGTTGTTGAAGTCGAGTGAAGTGCAAAATTTCCAACTTCAACTATCCAGAGGAGCAATATTTGTACATAACATAACCAACAAAAACAAAACCAACTTTATAAAATCTTTATTTCACTGAAATTAAATTGGTGGTGGGGATGTTGCCAGCAACACTACATTGTTCTCTGAAGCAGGCTTATGTCACAAAATATTGACAATCAAAACTGTACGTAGTAATGGAAACGGAAACGGAATCGTTTTATCTGTGATTACTTGTGTCCAGCGTAATTCAGCGTCGCAACAGCTTTACTGTTATTTACTACTACACGGTAAGCTGCATCAAGCAGTACTCGTAAGCTTCTTGAGAAAAATCTAGCCCAAACTTTTTCGCTTTATGCTGCCTGCATCCGCTGAATTACGTTGGACACAAGCTTTGTCACACCAATATGATAAGCCTACTGTATAATGTAACAAAAATCGTGCGCAAAACTGCACTTTACCGCACTAGTGCAAAAAAGTGCCACTTTCACCACTAAAAATCATGAAAAAAAGTACACTTCCGCATTATTGTAGGAAAAGTAATTTACAAATTGATCAGCAACTAAATTATATACAAGCATTTATTAAAATAGCAATCATTCAGTCTGCCTCTACCTTAAACACAAAAAAAGTAATAACGTTTCAACTCTTCAGTATCTCCGACTCATTTTTTAAAAGAAGGTTACTATTGCTTAAATGCAAGGAGGAAAGAAAAAATATGTATTTCAAGAGGAAAACAATATCACAGCAACCAAACAGAAAATGCAGAAAAACAATTAACATACAAAAGGGTATTTCTCTAGTAGTATTTGCGAAGTAGTACTTCCAGAAAAATGTGTTAGCAATTGCTTCATTGCATTGCTTGCATTGATGATTTAACATTGATAATGATAAAGGTATATGTTTACCTAAAATATATTTTATCCGCAGAAAAAGTTAATTATAATAAATTTGAAGATAGGCAAACTGGAGATCATATGATAATTATTACTTAATTATTTATTCTAATATGTCTCGATCAATTAGATATCTTGTATATTTACATCGTTAAAAATGAAAATTATTGTCCTTTTATAGTTTTATATATGCATAATAAGAAATAAACTACAAAAACCTCACAAATTATGCTACTATAGTTTGAAAATTAAAAATATAAAAAATAAAATAGTAAACTACATAACCAATATTAACAAATCTAAGAAATGTTACTAAACATATCTACCCAAAATAATAATGCACACAGGGTCTAAACCCGATCTATACTGTTTTTCCTGCGGTTTTATTAGAAATATAAACATACAATTAATAATAATATAGCAGCTTTTATTTTGTCCAGAGAGTTATCTTGGTTGTTATCAATCAAGACGTAAAAAGCAATCAAATTTACATTGGAAATTGATAAACACAAAAGATTGGTAATAAATGTAGCTCTCTAACATCATAAATTATATGAATTCCACCTGCCAAGACATGACTTCAAAATTTTCCAGCAAAAGATATATAAACACTATTACTCATAATAAATTTCCTATCGATATGGTTCTGTGAAATAACAGTGACAAATGGACTTCGATATACAAGGATTTATGTATGCGCTGTCTGTGTCATGTCACGCCTAGATAAAATAAATAACCATGCATATTTTGGCACCGATTAACCGTAGCTTTAAACTAAATTATCGCCGATCTGTTAGTTCTGTATTTGAAACGTTGCAATATCTGGGCCAGGATTATCTTGCGGGTGGTCCTCTTGAAAGGCCTGATAAATCCTCCGCTAAGACCAGATTTCGCTGAAAAAAACTGAATGCATAAGTATTTAATTATATTGAAGCATAATTATAAAAAAAATTGGAGAGATCCATCAATGAGAAAGGTTGTTCCGTTGTTATTAAAATTTTATTAAATCATTTGCATATCTTGTATTAATTTATAACAAATCTCTTTCAGAAGGAATTTTTCCTAATATTTGGAAAAAATCAAATATTATACCAATACATAAAAATGGCGATAAGAATTTAGTGTCCAACTACCGACCAATCTCCATGTTGTGTGTACCGGGTAAAATTTTCGAGGCAGTCATAACGAATGAGATATTTTTTAGATTCAAAGGTGTTATACGTGTCGAACAGCATGGGTTTTTTCAGGGGCGGTCGGTTATAACAAATCTTTTACCTTTTGTACAGGAAGTGTCAGAGGTCATGGACAGTAGAAAACAAGTCGATGCGGTGTATGCTGATTTTTCTAAGGCATTTGACAAAGTTCACCATCAAACATTGCTTGTAAAACTGGAAAATCTCGGCATACACGGCAATTTACTCGAATGGATCAAATCATATTTGACTGACAGGTATCAATGTGTGAAAATAAATAACTATACATCAAATTATATAAATGTTACATCAGGCATTCCACAGAGATCCCATCTTGGACCCTTGTTGTTCTCATTGTTTATAAATGATATTTATACCTGTTTTTAAAGTACAAAATTTTCCCTTTACGCCGATGATCTTAAAATTTATAAAGTAATTTCTACAATAGATGATTGTATAGTTTTTCAAAAAGATCTTAATAATCTGGCTTCTTATTGTCAATATAATAGATTATTTTTAAATTTTAACAAATGTTATTACATTACCTTCTCACGTTTGTTTAATAATGTAAGCTTTGCATTGATGGAAATGTTCTTGAAAATGTAGATTCTATTAAAGATCTTGGTGTAATTATAGACAAAAAGTTGACCTTTGAGTTACATATTGATAGTATTGTTAAAAAAGCGTATCGGTCGTTAGGTTTCATTGTACGTTCTACAGTGTCATTTAAAAACCCTTATTCAATTATTACATTGTACAATTCATTAGTCAGAAGTCATTTAGAGTTTGCAAGTATAGTTTGGAATCCTATGTACTACGTTTATATAAACAGGTTAGAAAAAATTCAAATTAAACTTATACGTCACCTTAATTATCGTTTTAATAGACATTTGTAGTTCAAAACATATGATTTTTGTCTTCACCATTATAAAATGATAAAACTTTCACTGTTCACGAAGGTATATAAGCTATGTTATATTCTTACATAAATTACTGAACAATAATGTAGATTGTAATGTCATATTAGAAAAATTACAATTTAATGCTAGGCATTATTATGCTAGATCAAACTCCTTGTTTTATATCAATGCCTATAACACAAATTATGCAAGTAATTCACCTATATATCAACTTCAAAAAGTATACAATTCATTATTTTCTACCATTGATATATTCCATTTGCCATTGTCTTCTGTTAAGCGTTTAGCAACTTATACATTTTTATAATTTTGCACTTTATTTTTAGGTTAAGATTTACTTAGTTTTAAGATTTTTTCTCTTTTATATTCTTTTATTTGTACACATAAATTTGTGCTGATTATCTGTGGAACCCTGTAATTGGAATGTTAATCCATTCTGTTCTTTAAATAAATAAATAAATATCTTGGCTTACATATGTGTTGTGTTTTATAATTATGACTATAAAGTATTGGCTAGCGCATAAATGGGCTGAATCTATTTAATACTTAATGTGTTTTTGTCATATTTCCATTCAATGAAATGTGTTCGATAATGTCATTTTATCAAAATTATTGTATTATACTTTTTACTGACTCTATTATTATAATTGTGAAGGGAAAATATTGTAAATGAAGGTACTGTTACAAATACCCTAATTAAAGAAAAAACAAATAGGCATGTCAGAGAAAACAAATGACAATTTGAAAAAGTCTAGCCACAAATTAATTAAATATCAAGAGAAACAGATTATTAACTGACTAGTGATGAAGTTATATAAAAAAGTTGCCATCAGATCAGGGTATATTTAATTATCATTTAGCAAATAGTTCATTTATAAATTTTTAGTTAAACTGTTATGGTACCCTTGTACTTTCTTATGGAACACCTAATTCTGTTGGAACTTTATTAGGCTTATTACGTCCATCTCTAATATAAAATGCACTATAAGTATAATGTTTCTAATTTAATTTAAAAAATTTTAATCAAAGAAATGAATCTTCTCTTGAAAAAATGGCACGGTTAATTATCCTTCTCCATTTCGTTCTACCGCTTGCTCTTTCTTTCCCTCTGACAATTTGTAGTTCTTGTTTGTGTTTGGTGTCCTTACCTCTACCATTCTCTTAATATGCCCTTAGCCACCTTAACGTTTTGTTTTTACCACGTCTGGTATGCTCGTTTCTCTCTATAGGATTTCCTCGTTCCACCTCTCTTTTGTTTTTTCCCTATATAGATTTATCTCGATATTTTTTTTTCTCACACATCCAGTCGTGCTTATTCTGCTTTATTCAACGTCCACGTTTCATTGGCATATGTCATTGCTAATATACCACTGCCTAGTATAGTCTTTGTTTGCTTAGAAATATTTTTAATTCTCAATATTATCTGCGGTCCTGCTACATATTTATTTCTTGGCATTTTTCAGGCTTAAATTTGTTCCCTTATTTTGGGATTTCTGTCAAATATCATTCCTAAATATTCTTCTTCCGTCCATTCCATGTACTTAGTTGTTTCCTCATCAATACATAGCGCCCTTTTAACTGACTATTCATCTATTCTCTTTATTACTTTTTTTATTTTGTTATATTTCTTGCTACCACTAAGTGAGCATCTGCAAATACCAGACACTGCCTTTTATACAGGGTCAAAAACTTATTGTATATTTACTTATCGTATTAAGTTTTTTGTGATGCAAATATTTACATTAGTTTTTCAATATATCAAAAAAGGCATACGTATAACTCACAGTTGATATACGTAAGCGAGTATTGTTTTAATTTATGGTGAAGTGACAATTCATTAGCAGAACGATTTCCCGGTATACATGTGCCAAATGCAGCTACTTTTAAAACGGTGTGCAAATGTAGTATAACGCGAAGGAAATTTGAAACCGAATCGTGGAAGAGATGGAAGTCCAGGACGTTCACGGCGTATTGCAACATTTCCATTTAATAACTCTTTAACTGTCTTTTCCTTCTTATCTTTATGAAATACTAGTCTTATCTGATAGCTTCTTGTTTCATTCTTCACTCCTTGGTATAAGTTTCTAATGTTGATATTTCTCAAGTTCTCCTCTATTTATACTAATATAGCTTCATAATTTTTAATTTTCTTATTTCTTAACAAAATTTTGGTTTTCCTTCTTTGTTCTTCATATTTATGCTTTGCTTCTTCTATTCTCTCTTGAAATATTTTTTGTCTCAGTTTTCTTCTTACTTCAAACTCCCTCTTATATTCATTTTCAAACCATCCATTTACTACTGTAATAATAATAGTCATATTAGTTATCTACATACTTAAATTATTTTCATATCCTTTGTCCTCATTGATTCTTGGCCCAGCTACTTCCTACTATTCCTTACTTATTTTTAATGCATTTTACCTCCGACTTTTCTATTGCAATGTGATCTACTACTACTTCCTTTGTGTATTTCTTTCCTTTGGAAATATATACGTTTTATAATTATTTTCCTTTGTCTATTAAAAATTTCTCGTTTTCATTAGTTACTAAATGCTTGCTATGGTTTCCTATTGTGGGTTTTTCTTTACCTCTGTTTGCTTTTGCATTCCCTAACACAATTTTCAATATCATTTGCTCTTATACTCTATCCAATTCATTATATAATTCTTCCTTAGCCCCTTAATCAGCTTCTTCTTCTTGAGGTTTAACCAGTGTAGTAATGATATTAGATTATTTCTTATCAAAACTTACTTTCCTATTTTTCTTAATTTCATTTCTTCATGTTCTATGTATGTTCCTCATTATTATTCCTGTTTTTTTACCATTGGTTTTTAAGCTTCTCCGATATCTTCAAATACAACGAAATTACACTTAAATACAAATTCTACTTTATATTATGGTATTATATAGGATTTTTCAATTGAAGAAATGGAACAGATGGGTAGATAGTAATTTAATAGAATAATTATAGAAACAGCTACAGTAAAAAAGAAAAATGTTAATATTTCTAAGGAAAATAGTCATATTCGCTCACATAGTTCAATGTTTCAAATTTCCCCTATAGAAATCTAACATTTGTAGTGTAAAAATGCATCGAGGATACAGTTAATGTTTAGATTTGCTTAATAAGAACATCGTGACTGAAATACTATAATATATCAAACATGTAATTATCTTGAACCGCAATAGTAACAGGGTCATGATCATTGAAGTCCTATTTTTCAAATAATGTATTTATTTAGCATCCTTAATGCCTAACAAAGCAAGTATTTGTCTATCAAGTTCACGATGTCCTATCTTTCTCGGTCATCATTTGTTCACTCAGTTTGTATTTCTTTATTGAAGTCAAATAATAGGATGCAGATTCATATTCATTACTTAATACTGCTACTTCTACTACTATAATATGTTTCACAAACCACGTTTCTACCTTCCATTAAAATTATTTCTATAAATTACCAGATGAATGTAAAGGACAAATGAATAAAATAAAATAGAAGTGAGTAAACAGAATGCATGACCAAGTGACAAGAAATTTGACATTTGTTAAATAAATTCAATAGTGCATAGATAGTTTTAAGTTGTTATTAGTATTATAATTAGTATTTATGGAGTGAACAGTGTTTTTAAAACGTAGTGAGGTGTGAAATGAACGCAACCCAGCTAAATGCATAAATTGAATATGACTAACAAAAGTTTAAAAACTTATGTGAGAAAGATATCACAAACTTAGAAAAATATAGACGGTGCAAGCCGGCCGCTAATCCATGGCCACCCTAAAAGGTCCAGAAGCGCTAAAACTTGCTCTTTATGCCAATTTACGTTGGTTGTACTGTAGCGTGAAGCTCATTTCTTTATTGTGATTGGTTACAATCTTTAATGGCATTTAAAATGACAGCAAGTTAGTTAATTTCCTATTGCAATGCATCCATCATATTTACAGAACTGCAACATAAAGCAAATAAAATATCCATTTTCCGGTTCTTAAGGCCCTAGGCGACGCGGGACATGCGCAGGACCTGTTACGTGACCTATATAACGGAACGGCGCCGTCTATATTTTTTCTAGGTTCGTGAAGATATCCTTGAAATCACCGTGGAGACGAATTACTAGGGGAACGTTGTTGATTACGGACTTGGTGAACGGCTAGCAAGGAGAAATCTTGGAATCCGCGTGGTAAAATAATCCCCAGCGACGAAGAAGCTCTCCACATGCAGAAAACCGCACCAAACCAAATGCAGCTGAAGTGCATTATTAAACTGAGAAGTAACGTCCGATCCGAAACTACAAGTGGTAGAAGCGACCCAGCACGGATGCAGAAGAGGGTATAAATCGAACGTACGTACGTAGAGAAAGCAGAATGGAGAGAAATTTCGTAACAACTATGCGGAGAGGAGCTGCAAGAATATAGGACTAGTAAGTTTCTTCCACATTAAATCATCAGGATATTCTTTCGAAGCTAAATAAACAAATAAAGAATTTTCTCACTATATTTATTAAATTTATTCATTTAAGAACATTCACTCGTGGAAACAGACTGATTTAGTTTTAAACAGAGACTATTCCCTTTTTACTTTCCTGTACTAGAATAAGATAATTTGCTTTTAAAAGGTTAACTGAATCATACATTCAGTTAGGATAATTTTTAGAGAATAAAATTTGTAACTTTACACTGTTTGTCTAAAAGTCAATGCAATACATTTTGTTTTGAGTTGAATTCCATCTACTTTTTATTATTTGATCTTATAAATTCAAAAGTTAGCCAAGTGAACCGCCTCAGAGGTGAAAATCTCAGGCTCTAGTATACAGGGTTAACTATGACTAAGTACAAATATTTTAAGAGGGGATAGAAAAAAATAAGAATTAACAGAATTTTCTTTCAAAAAATTTCCAAACTTATTTATAAAGCGAAAAAAATTTTTTTCGATATTATATTAAATCCTTATTTAACGCCGCCAATGCGAGAATCAGAGTATGCAACCAGTAAGCTACCGTCATGCAACAGTCGGCCACAGTCGGCAGTCGGTCCAGTCGAGTTGGTTCGCTGTCATGTTATAATTTAATTCCTGTGTTTACGTTGTAGTTTTGTGTTCTTCAGTTTTTAGTTCCTTATTTTAATTTAAAACGTTTTATAGTTAATAAATAAAGGAATATGTGTCGGGTACAGATATTTTCCCACAATATAGTTCGCCGGTTTGTTTTTCTAGGTTATGGGACAAGACTGCTGCGGGTGTTAAACGTTTTCTGTTATCTAGTAGAACCTACCTACCACCCCTTTCTTCGATTTTGTTATAATACATAGGCATTGTATCTAACAACTGTACCTACGGGAAGTGTGTTTATCGGTAGTCAGTGAAAATGTAGTTTTACCAGTTTGTAACCAAATAATGAAAAACGAATGCAAAATACTGGAGCTAACTGGATTAACTGTTACCTACCTATCAGGTATTATTACTAATAAGAATGTTAATTTTTGTCGTTTCTGCATTTAGAAATACTGCAAACGACCGGTAGTTGTTGACAGATGTAATGCCAACTATGTATCTAAGCCATAAGCCATCTCAGTCTATACTCATCATAGGCGCCGACTTTCCGTAGGAAAAAAGGGTTTTGCCCCATTTTTTAAATATCGAGCTAAAATTCTGAAATAACTTTTATATTGTCTTTTAGGGCTCCATGGGCACGTGGTTAAAATTTTTGTACTTAGTCATAGTTAACCCTGTAAACTGGATGATCTAATTAAGGTGAAATTGAGCTGTGTGTAGCAATACTCACAGATCTGGCGCCAACGGGTTTATTTTCCATTAAGTTGTGTATAAATCGTAAGCAACATAACTTACCTTGATTAGAGCATTCCAAAACATCATATAGTACACATCACTCTTTTTGCTGGGAAGGGGTTAGCATATTGAGTAAGTATTTGTCAGATTACTAACCATAGCTACTACGCCGGCATATTTAGGGCATTAAAAATATACAAATAGACAAAATTCAAATTCTCCCCAAAAATAATATTATATAATAATATATATCGATTTATTTAACCACGAGTTCTCAAAAATAAATTTGTGTGTCTGTTTCAGGATATTTATCTTCTCTGTGTATTGTGACATTCTCTAAGCAAATTCGAGATGCAGACGCACGCTGATCTGGTTATATTAGCAACACAGAAGTCAGCAAGATGAATATCATATAACTCAGGAAGCTTCAAACGTGGTGCTATACTTATATGAGAGCAAATGTCTGTAAACTCGCAAAATGATTATTGTATACTTACAAAGAGACAACAAAGTTGGTCAATTTGGAACTTCTTACCTTGTCTTAGATAAGACGCTTAATTGAAACTCCCATTTGGAGGAAGTATTGGTAGAAAATCTTGGAACATATAACCAATATTTGATAGTTACCTATCAGGCTCATGATTATTTATAGCTCGGAAATTTGGACATCCAAAAGTCTTTAAATAGTATGGAAACAATCAGTTCTGCATTGTAAATTCCTCTGAATTTTACACTTCCCATATACTATTGAAGGAAGAAGCTTGGAGGACAGTATTCAAATTTATGCATGCGACTTTTGGAGGATATGGAAAACCTTGCTTTCCAAATTTATCCTTCGTGAGAGAGATGAACAAGATCGGATAGAACATTTTTTGTAGACGGACGACTCTAAAGCTCAGTAGAGGTTAAGACTGCAATAATAGTTAAAAAGGCAATCTTAGTTCACATGCAACTATTTTTTAGGCAGAAATGTATGTAATTGCCTTATATATAAACTGAAATAATTGAGGACTTTGCAGCAAGAACGGCGCAGCTCCATTTTATGACAGATATAGGGTTATGTGCCAGATAGATAGTAATAGACATTTAACATTCTTTGGTGCAAGATCGACGCCGATGATTTTATATACTTTAATAGCAAATAATGGAGATGCGCCACACATCATTTGATGCAACAGACATGTAGCTCCAAGGAGCTGCGTCACTCTTGTTCCCAACGCGCAACGAATTTTGTTTTGATATTTATCAGATATTCCTTCTAGGTTACTAGGGTTACTACTGTTATTAGGTTAGTCGTTTGTTTGTTTGCATCACGTATTCGACTATCGTCTTCCTAATAATATTTGCAGTGATTTTGATTGTGTTTTAATATATTATTCAATATGGACGTGCTGAGTAGTGAATCCGAACCTTATAATGGTGGTTCTAGTGATGAATACGTAGCAGATACATCCGATAATACGTCAAGTAGTGAAAGTGATGATTTGGAGGTTAAAATGAAAACTAGAAAGTCGACTGATACGTCACAATGGGCTAGAAATAAACGGAAGCAACTTTTAGCAGCTGGAAAAAGATATTATGATGCAAGAAGGATGTAGCTCCAGTAAAAAAAATTACCAACTTCATATTTATTAATTAGTATAAGTTTTATTACACTTTACTAATATCCTTTTATAACTCGAAAACAAAAAACTGATATCTGATATAAAATTACTGTCTACAACGTTTTTTTCGTTTTACTTAAATTAAACAATTTTGGAACTGCGTCATTATTGCAGCAAGATCCTCAATTGCAAGTACAATCGATTTGATAAAAGAAGCATAATAATGTAACAACTCTTTTGCTATAAATCAGCTAACTCAAGATACTAACGAAACTTTAATGGTGGCGTATGGTTGTCCAATTATCATATCTCTATTCTCTCCTCATTATAACCACGAGAATTAGCCCAAAATTTGCGGGCATATTATTATTAAGCAGACTTACGTGCCAATCCTCCCACAAGCACAGTTGATGTTTGTCAATTGTACTTAAATAATATATAATAATTATTTAAGCTCATGCTAGTTACAATTATACAATGTGTATAATATATGCTCATTTCGCTCTCTCTCTTTCTTGAGTGGTATTATGTAATACATCATTTAAAGGGCATTTAGTTATTTCAACACGATCTATATGTTTGATTTTGGATGATTAATTCTGATAAATTAAAAGCGAAAAGTTTATATCAACACATTCACTTACCATTTATTTTATTAAATTGTTCCCACCACCAACCCCCATACAATACATTAGAGACATTGCTCAAAACGTTTTCTAACATTATGGAACATTTGTGACTAATAAAGTTACACGCGCTGCCGTAAGTCTTGTAATGATCAGTGTGGAATAATGTTTTGTCTTTGAATTTTCCCACAGTAAAAAGTTCAATGGAGACAAAATGTGTTGTCTTGTTTAAAAATTAAGTTTCAACATGGTAACGATCATCTTAATCAAGTAACAACGATTTATGTTAATTTACCTACAATCAAAAATGCACTGTTACGAGGTGCCAAAGTTTTTGAAAAATAACATACTTGATTAAAAAAAAGCATTGAACGATTAAAATGAAATTTGGTATACGAAAATATACAGAGTTAACTATAACTAAGTACAAATATATTAACGGAACCGTCGAAAAATTATTTACAAAATGTAGATAACTATTTAATGAGAAACACGATATGGTTGCACAGGGAAGTAGTGCCTACTTTACTGATATTTATTTCCGGGGATAATTTTAAGAATGTTGAATCATTTTCTGTTTTCTTGCTTATTTAGATTAAAACTTGTCATAGCAAAGATATTTGTACTTGCTGAGTGTTTGCTGGGGACCTCTCCTTCTCTTGACCGTTTTTTTAGCTAGGTACTCGGCCCGACGACCACGATCAGGTGGATTCCTTAGGTTGGGAAAAACTACAAAGGGTAACAAAAAAACACATGCAATTATACACAAATACATAAAACACTGCCACATGTTTACCGCCAAGGCATTACAGCATTTGTTCAACGTGGTTCAAAGAGGATTCGGCATAATATTTTGTCTACTCACACACGATAATATGTACATGTCACACTTCCCATAATTCAGCATCTCATATTATAGATGTTATGCTATGTAATGTTTATTGATCAACATCTCGGCGTTTGAATATGACATATTTATTAGTCAATACTCGGTAATCCAAATTAACATTACTGGGCCACCGAAAATCCACAGTATGTTTGATATGACATTATTGATTCCAACATTAAAAAATCAAATTCATTAAGACACCCACGAGAAGTTTAAACCATTTAAAAATGACATGCTTCTGAAAATATCTTAATAGAAATGTTATTTAAAGGTATAACAAGGGAAATTAGAAAAAGGTTGGATAAATGTTTAGAAATAGAAGGCTTGCATATCGCAATTTTTTTAAAGTAACCTTTGTAATTTTTTATTTTGTTAATGTTTTGTTTTTGTTAAAATGTTTATTGATAACTTCTGAATTTATTAGTTATTGTTTAATATTAAAATACATTTACGCCACATCCTGTTCTGGTAAAAGGCATTCCTGTATATGAGAAATTATTTCTAAATATTTTATAATATGGTTTAACAACTTTTTCAGAAGTAGACAGAAACTAATATGTAAACAGACCTCTGACAGCAGTTCCAGCGATTGTCTTTCACAGCAATGTTAATTAAAGTCATGGCAAATTCAAGTATGATCGAAATCCTTTTTATACATATAATATTTGTTATCGTAATTTTATAAGGAGAAGATATAGAAAAAGAAACTACATAAAAAATATTCATAAAAAAGATGATTGTAGTTATCATACAATATGGGTATGTATGTTCGAAGGAAAAAAATAATGAAGTCAATTTATTTGGTTTTTGAGTTTTGAAACAAAAGGTTTTTCAAACAAAAGTGAAAAAAGAAAAAACACAGACGCGAATCTTTCTACATCGCAGTAGAAACCATTGGAAGCTAGCGACCTCAATTGCCATTCGGCGCAAACACATAATTCCAGGAAACAACTTCACTACGGGCTAATGCCCCGACCAGCATTGAGTTACACCTGGAAAACCTGTAGCAAGCAGCTAAAGTCACGCGTCCTCAATCCACCTGACATATACTGGTTTCGATATCTCTCATCAGTATGCTATCGGTGAGATTTTTAGTCTCGTTTTTTATTTGTTTGTCATGGGCCTAGGACGCGAACTTTGGTACATCCTGTACATACATAACTAATAATTGTCAAGTTACAGTTATGACCATTTAAATGAGATATTTACTATTCATTATAATAACAAAATGACAATAACATAATTTAGATTTACTTGCATCTCAAAACAGTGTTCCCTCAAGTTGTAATGAACATGTGAAAAAGCGCATGCATTATATGTAAATAGTGATACGTGCATACTTTCCATAATGACTTTGATGTTTCGAGAACCGTCAAGCAGGTAATATAGGAAACGCTGAGCAGCTCCTGCCATATTAGCTCAAATACATCGTTTAGCTCTTAGCCAAGGTACAAGCTACAAATTGATGCATGGGCTACTTGATTATAATCCTAGGTTATCGGCCGTATGGGATTTACATATTTTTACATTTCCTTTAACTGATTTTAAAACGTGTATTGGTACGGTATATCTTCTGAGAATCTAGATAAAGTACATATTTTACAACGATTTAAATTATTAATTTTCTATTAAATTATTCATTTACTGTTTAATTTCTACAATCTTCATCCATAACTTTTTCTGCAGGTAAAATAGTACGTATAACTAGAAAACATGTTATTTTCTTAACCAAAATTGGCAATGGAATACTTGACAAAACGTAAAAGTGAAATTAATATTGAGTACAGTCCATCTAAATATGATTGAATGTTGAATGACATCTGTGAGTCATAATGTCTCTGTCCAAGCAAAAAATCCGGACTGGTGTCAAACTGTCAGAAATATTCCACCAGTAAAGTTATACATTTGTTTCCAGTAAACATCATGCAATAAGTAATAAGACGAACGTTTTTAATAGTTTGAATTCCTTGCTTGAACAGACCTATTGATTTATCCTTAGCCAGAAGCGTGCGTGTTATGTTTTAGAAAAGGTTGTAGATGATCGTGATATGGACGGAAACTTTTTGTGTTAATGCAGTTCCAATAGTCTTAATTAATTCATTAATTCGTGTTTGGCAACCAAAAAAACATTTTTTCTTGGTCCACGCACTGACACGGAGCAGCCAGTGAGACCCACATCTATCAAAGTTAAAAGCCACGTGACATTTTGTCTTCCGTCGCTTCGTGCGGCTTCTCTTCGCTTCACTCCGCTTCTCCTCAGTGAGTGTGCACCCATACTTACTAACTATTTCACATTTTATTCTGTCGTGAAAAAGCTCTAAGAAAACCATTCACAGTAAATATGTTTAGTTATACACCCACCTGGCATGACAGGTATGCGACGTTGTAATATATTCATATATTCAAAACCTTTTTTTGTGACAATTCTATTACCGTTGGTCGGAGAAAAAAAAGTGTTAAGTCAAATATGTGTGACGTTTGACAGATTCGCCATAAAAACATGTCATGCAGCTGATCAGCTGGTCATGGTTGCCATGAATTGTTCCATTTTTATTTATTTATTGAGGTTAATAGAGGCGGGTATTAGATTGCAATGTTAACGTACCTTACAGTAAGTTATAGTTTTATGTTTTCTTGGGAAACAAAAAATTACGTTATAGTAGCTTTTACTTAACCTTCGTTTGTAATTTCTCAACACAGTTTTGCATTTTATTGCAGTTGTATATTTATGTTTCAAATGTATTTGCAAAAAAACTATTTAATTTAAAAATGTTTTCATATTAGATTTTTGTTGGACATTCTGTATTTTTTATCAAAAGATGATGAAATTTCTGGTGTACCAGGTACCGAAATTACAAAAAAAAGTGTACTCCAAATAAAATTTTTTCTGTTCTCTTAACATTTTTTATTTACAGGTATTTGGATCAGGTACTCCTCCAAAATTTGGAAGAACTCCCCTAGCTTCAAAAAAGTGATCAAAACTTTTCCTCAGACTCTCACATCTCCTCCCCTTTGTTTTCTATCATATATTTGTACTTTTGATATGTATATTCACATGTTTTTGAATATGCTTTAATAGAGATATATTAAAATAACTTTTTTAAAATTCAATTTTGTGTTTGTATGTGATTATTAATATTTCACTCTAGTCGAAAAAGAATTCCTGTTAAAGTACTTGAAAACATCATTTTCGAATAAAATGTAACTGACTTCTAAATACGGCTTTGGGTTGATAGAGCTTTTATTGGTTAAATGCCAAATTATTATTTAGAATACGACATCTTAAGAAATTTGCAATTTGAAGCATTTCATGTGTTTAACAGAATCCTGTTTTTCTTTTAAACTAAGTCTCATATGAAGAAAAATGGAAAAACGTTATTTGTTCGGTATTAAAAGTGACATACGTGTATGCAAAGTATTGTGGCGTACCCTAGAACATACAACAAGATTTAAAGATTTCAACTTCTCACCTCAGAAAACTCATTAGCGTAAATATTATTAAAAATATTATTGAAGAAAGGAACTATCTTTGACACCCTGTAACTGGGACACTATCAACTTTTGAAATAATGTAGGTTGAAATATCTCGTCATATTTGGACCCCAGGATGGGGATAGTTGTGCAGATATTTTAGAGGCACTCTGTATATCAGAATAATTGTAATGTTGCTGTATTCAGGGTGTTTCAAAAATGGTTGAGGAAAATGGAACAGTGGATTCTTCAGTAGATTTAAATTTCGTGATTTTTCAATCGAAAACTTGTTGAGGACTCCGACTCCAATACTAGTATTTTTAAGAGTCATGGTGGATGAGAATTCCACAGCGTTGCCAGCATACACTAATGTCTTCGAATAGGGTTCAACAATGTTAAGTAGAATTTTTAGACACGTCAAACAATGACTGAAATATGTTAATTTATGAAAATATTAACTGCCATCTCCTACCCTTTGCCATTCCTATACTTCACCGATAAATTGAAAATATAAAACAGATTCTTTACTTACAATTAGTCTAGAATCTAGAATTTGGTTGTTATCCATTTTTACTACACTCCAACTGATTTATCACAATACGTTATCATTATCACTATCACTGATTATCACTACTTCACAAATATGCTTTTAGCATGTCAATCTTTTCACTGTTTGAATAATGCATCATATTTTATTTAATCACACTCTATTCCACGAAAAATATTAATTAAATACACAAGACACTTAAGATAAAAAACACTGCCCGTGAAAATAATAAGACGATTTAAATACGTTGTATACGTTAGTGCTGCAACTCTTAAAATAAGCAGTGCATTACTTAAAAACCATTAGATTAGTTCCGTTTCAGAAGATGCAAAAGTATCTCATATTAACTTTCAATTTACGTGTATTGTAATTATCAAATCCCTTTCCACAAATATTACATGTTTTCTTTCCACTTGCCTTTACCACAGCTTATTCCTTTGCCCTGGTTCATACTAGTGCACCGGTGTCAACATAACTTCTATCAATCCTAGAAGATTGGGCTGGTGCGGGACAATTCGCCTACTGCTCGTAACACCTACCTGTTACCTGTGCCTGCGACACCAGTTTCTTTTTTGCATGCAATTGACTCTGCTTTTAAATATTTTACTTTGTTTTCTCTTGATATTGAACGCATACATCAAGCTAGTTATTTTATTATTCCATGTTTTGTGTTTATTTTTAAAATCTGTGTCCATTACTTTATGAAATGGCACTGACACGTTGTTTCAGTTTATGTAACGAAAATTAACTCTAAGATGTTGTGTGAAAATCATAGTTTTTTTTTTGTTATTGTTCATAAAATAATTTAAGGGGATAATTTGTGATAATCTTGTATCAATGTACAATGGTATTAACTTGTGAAATATGGATAACTTTGTTTAAATCTTTGTTTTCAGTAAGTAGGTGAACTTTTATGCATGTTTAGATAATTTTTGGAATCATTGCGCAAAGTAACCTCCTAAAGATTTTAATTGATAGTATCGAACTTGGGGAATTTCATATTTTAATCGTTTATGATAATTTTACTTTACTTATTTCTAAAAACATGTGGCAAAACTTGAATTTACATTAAAAAATATTTATCTTACAGACGATATGGCAACCTCGCCTTCAGTAAATCATATGGTTTATTTTATTAGGTTACGCCAGTGGTCTATCTAGTCAGCGATCCTCAAAATGTGGGAATTTTAAAAAAAATTTAATATCCGTAAATATTTGAAATTTTTAAAAATGACTTTCACTAGACTCATCTATATGACGAATTACAAATGCAGTTAATATTTGTACTTGAATAAAGTTAGCATGACTATTTCAAAACCTGTTCAAACTAAAAATTCAATTTTTGCATGCAGTTGTGTTAAATTAAATAAAATGATAATGACAGTTATCTATTAAGGGTTGATCGTAGGGTTGAGATGCAGACTTATAAATTGAATTATTTAAAAGAATATTAAAAGGTATTTCGCAAGTTCTTTGAACAGGGCTATTCAAAAAATATTTTTCTATTCGACATTTTTCAATTCGTAAAAATTCTGATAATAAACATACAAGGGGAGTATTATTACATCCCCTTACTGTGAGGTGGCAAAGAGTAGAATAGATCAGGAAAATTACATTTTACTACGAATGCTTCTATGCAAAAATTGGAGTTTTTAATTTCAGTCGGATTTGAAATTTCCATGGAATTTTGATTTCCAACATTCATTTTTAAAGGATTATAATTTCTTAGTAAGGCTAAAATAATAAAGGTATACAAAACACTCTCTAAAATCGGCTGAAGAACCCACTGTTTCATTTGCCTCATGAATTTTCGACGCGCCCTGTATAGCTGCTGTATTAAATTATAAAACTTTAATTCCAATCACTTCTCACATCACCAATTTACCCACCCTTCCATTTGCAGAACTGGCAGTGTTGCTCCAGTTCTTTAAATTTAAAAAATTATACTCAGAAACCGTTTTCTGCAATAAGTTTAAATTATTAATTGATAAATTAACAATTGATTGCTGCATAAGTATAGCAATTAGCCTGAATAAGATGAATTTTAATCAACTACATTTGCCATTAATACTAAAGTAGTATAGTAATAATTTAATATAAATGACCTGTGTGTTATGATGCAAAGCTTATTGATCAAGTCCCGTCTCAATTATAAAAACTTATTTAATCGGAGGAATCGTGACGAAGGACAGTAGCTGGAATGATGCAATTAATTACAATCATTTATTTTAAGGATCCTGTTAATACATAATAATGTACTTATAGATAGGATTTATTAATTTAATCTCGCCCAACAATATTTTAAAAAAGATTGATTAATTTCAAATAAAAAAAAAAATCAAATGAATGTCAGACCTCTAGGAGCGATAGATGATATATCTTCGTAATTTGTTAAATATTGTATAACAAAAAACGCTTTCACCTAAATCAGTGTATGATGTTCGTGTCCAATGCTGTGATAAACTTAATAAACTAACCAAATGAAATATTACTCATTTTTAAGTTGCAAAACTGTTATTGTAGCCTAGAAGGAGATGATGACAGGTGAGAGGAGGTTCACCATAAATGGATTGACACAGGTTTTTTCCTTTTTCCTACGTATTTATTATTGTCAAGAAATGAATGATATCCTTTAATGGAAATTGCATGATTAATACGAGTGGTAGGTCTTTTAAAAATTTTGAACAATAGTGAAAAACCGACGCAATTGCATTATCAATGTTATTCAGGCACTCATGAATTGTTAAACAAATTACATCTACAACTTTCTCTAAGAACTTTACACACGCTGATAATTTGCTTTTCTATCAATTACAAATTGTAAAGAAGTTGTATAAATTTTTGTTTTAGATAATTATTGAATACAGTTTTACTATAGAATTATTCATTACCATATCTGGATATTTGGTATCAGAGAAGATATATATGACTTTATTGATAAGAATTGTAGAAATGTTAATAATAATAATAATAATAATAATAATAATAATAATAATAATAATAGTTTATTTGCCCAACAGGTAGACACCCAATTACAGGACAACTTACACCTATAATAAACATATCATACGACAATCTACTATGCAATTATCATTACAATTATTACACATTATGAAAATATTGTTTTATACATTTCAATAAAAAAAATTTCGAACAATTCTGAATATCACATATGCTAGATATTTTATTAAAATTACTACACATACTGTACAATGGAAACTTTAGCATAACATTTGTGTTTGGATGATTGAGATGAAATGTAATATTCTGTCTTGAATTTAGTCTTGGTATTAAAAAGCCAATCTGGGAAAGTATTTCTGAACAATCAATTTTATTATCAAGAAGTTTAAACAGGAACATGATTAACGAGCAAACTCGACGATATTCTAAACTCTCTAAGTTAAAAATCTGTAACAGATACTTGTTGTCTATTCCTCTCTCAGGATAATTACCAGTTTCTTTATATAATAAATATTTTACAAATCTCCTTTGTACTTGCTCCACAACACGTTTATGAGATTGATAAAAAGGATTCCATATTATAGACCCATATTCTAATTTAGAACGTACCAATGAATAATATAAAGTTTTTAATGCTTATGTATTTGTAAAAGATTTACAGTTGCGTATAATAAACCCCAACATTCTTACAGCTTCTTGTGTCTTCCTATTTATATGTTCATTAAAACGTAATTCGTTATCAAAGTATATACCTAAATCTTTAATTGTATTTTCACGTACTAAAATGTTATCGTTTATATAATAGTTATATAATACTTTATTATTAGTTTTTCTCGTATAAGACACCACTTTACATTTGTTTATGTTGAGATTTAAGTTGTTATCAATGCACCAATTTTGTATTTTCAATAACTCATTTTGTAACATTATACAGTGTTGCTCAGAATCAATTGTTTTGAAAATTTTTAAATCATCAGCAAATATTAATTTACAACATTCTATGTTTGTTGTTATATCATTAATAAACAATAAGAACAGAAGCGGTCCTAGATTACTACCCTGTGGAACACCTGAAGTAGATATATATTTCGTTGACTTATAACCGTTGTAATATACATATTGTTGTCTATCAGTTAAGTAGGATTTAAATAATTTTAATACATGTGTGCTAAATCCAATTTCGTCTAACTTTCTTAAAAGTATTTTATGATCAATCCGATCAAATGCCTTTGAGAAGTCCGTGTATAATACATCAGTCTGCCCACGGCTGTCTAACACATCAGAAACATATTGAGTGAAGATAAGCAAGTTGGTCACGGTTGATCGATTTGTCATAAATCCATGCTGATATGGAGAAATTATGATTTTTGTTGCTTGGAGTATTCTGTTATACAAGATAATTTCAAAAGCTTTTGCAAAATTACACAGTAAAGAAATTTGTCTATAATTACATATATTTGAGACATCACCTGTCTTAAATATAGGACAAGCTTTTGCAATTTTCCAACAACTTGGGAACATTGACGATTTTAATGCAAGGTTGAATATAATAAACAGTGGAATATCCAAAACATATTTACAGTCTCTAATTAAAAAAGATGGTATCAAATCTGGGCCAGATGTCATTTTATTTTTAAAGCAACCTAAAGCATCTTGAATTTCCGACATAGTTATATTTTCAATATTAATAGCATCATTAACTACATAGCTGCCATCAGCTATATCGTTATTTGTAGGAGCCGCATAAACAGATTTAAAAGATCACCAAAACCATTTACAATATCTTGTGGGCTATCTAACATTTTATCCATGTATATCATTCTACCAGGAATTCTTGTTTGTTTTTTTTTTAGAGTTAATGAAATTCCAAAAGTTTTTTGAATCTGAATTTATCGACTGCTGAATACGTTTAATATAATTTTGATATGCTACATCAACTTGCTGCTTTATTAAAGTCCGCAGTTTTTTAAATTGTTCTAAATGATAAATAGATTTTGTGGATTTATAATAACAGTGATGTTTGTTTTTTTTCTTAATATTGGTTATTATTTCTTTTGAGTACCATTTTGGATAACATTGACTCCGATAGTTATACTGCGGAACATGTAAATCTAATATACTATAAAATTTCGAGTAAAATTCATCAAGAGCAGAATCAACATCATTAAAGTTCTGTAGAACATGCCAATCAGTATTTAAAAGATCATTATATAAAGCCTGATAATTTGCTTTTTTAAAATTATAACTTTTTTGAGACGTATTAGCTGAAAAGTTAGTATATTGTATAGAAGTGCTAATATCAATAATTAGTGAAGGATGGTAGGAATCTTCTGGTACTAAAGGTGTTTCATTATGCAGGATCTCACATTTCAAATCTGTACATACCAAATCCAGTAGACGATTCGTACAATTATATATACAGTTATGCTGCTTTATGTCAAAAAATGTTAAGAAGTTTTTCATTGCGACAACTTTTCTATCATACACCTGATTTAACACAAAATTAGGTAAATTAAAATCTCCATAGATCAGAATGTTCTTACTGAACAAAAAATCTAATTGACCAAATGCATCTAAGAATAATTCAAAATCTTCATTGCTAATATTAGGAGGAATGCAGATAACAAAAACATAAATTACACTATATTTCAATTGTCCTTTGCAACATAAAATGTCAATCCTAGGAAAATTCATCGTGAAATAAGGCAAATCAATTTTATTAAATATTATGTCGCTTTTATGGGCTAGTAGTACACCTCCACCTGTAACATATCCAGTCAAATCCAGTTTTCTATCACTTCGATGAACGGTATACACTGCAGGAAACAATTCGATGCTTTCCACATTTTCTCTTAACCAAGTCTCAGTTATCGCTATCAAATCAAACTCTGCTTGCGCTACACTGGCACAGAAATTTTGCACTTTACTGTTAAGTCCTCTTACATTTTGATAGTTGCACAAGATAGTTTCAGTGTCACGGGGCTGCATTAGTTTAAAGGACTAGACACAATTTTTGGAATTCCATTGGTATATTTAATGTAACAATTTTCTCCCTGCTGCTGACGCTCTATTAGCTTGTTTTTAACTTCTTTGTAATAAGAAATTTGTCGCGGGGTACGATCCGGAGCCACAAATATGTTTTTGAATTTGGGATTTGTTTTAAGCTTCTTTCCTTGACGTATAATGGTATTCACTTGCGCTTCAGATGTTAGTTCAATTTTTATGGGACGTATCTTGTCCTGTGCATATTTACCCAATCTCAGTGGTTTGATATTATCCATCGAAATCTCTGTTGACAACATCTCTATCATTTCAGTTAAAAAAGTTTTATCTTTCTTTATTTTCTCCATTGGTGATCCGCTGTTATCTTGTTCTTTAACACCAAAGACCATTATATTACACTTGCGTTTATTCCTTTCCTCAATTTCACTTATTATTTCCTCGAATTCTAGATTGCTAGATGCACCATTCATTTCTGATTTATTTAGCGATTTAATATCTTCTTGCAAACTAATTATCATTGATTTTAGGGCCTTTATGTCATTTTCAAACGATCTACAGTTCTTACAAGACCAATCGTAGCCCTTATTAGCGTTTAAATTTCTAACTTCTGACAGTGTTAATTCGACACATGCACCTTTAAAGTATTTCCTGCATATAGAGCATTGTATCATTAAATGCCTCTCATAAGCATTGTTGCAGCAGGTACAAGTCAATGTATTTCCCGGCATTTTAAAATATCGCTCTTATAGTTTAAATAATAATAATAAACAACAAGATTATTGCCGGTACTTAACAAAAGATAATGCGACCTTTGGTGGACAAATTTCCATACGAATGTTTAATTTTTTGTAATTATGAGGATTACACACCTCTTTTCTGTTGTAACTGATCTAATTCACTCAAATTTTGTCCTGCAAACAGTCGTACGATATGACAGGCATATAACAAGCATATATACACAAACTGCACAAATTAAAATGGCCTATAACAACTCGTATTAAACACACAGTTACGGAGCAGCAATAAGACAAATGCCGTACGCCGATACCACCACTGGATGAAATGTTGATTTATATACAGTTTAGTAAAAAAAGCTAGTAATAAAGAATATATGGGTAGATATTGTATAACAATAAAAATAAAAATTTTTCAATATTATTTGAACTCTTATCGTTACACTAAAGGGGCATTTGATTTAGTTGCAATGGCAAAAAACATTAGCATTTTCCACTTCTATTGAAAAACAGTTATAATATAGGGTCCCACTATAAAACGACCTTCACCGAACTGGTTAATGGATGAAAAGTATTTTATATACAATTAAAATGTCAATAAGTATATTGCAAATGGGTTGTCTAAAAAATTTCAGTCCAGAATATGATTAATTAACAATTAATTTTTTTTTAAACATTTCACTGGTTTGGTTAATAGACAAATTCCATACCAATCAAAAGTATGAAGCCCATAGAATATGCAAACGTTAGGTTGACTATTTCTTTCCCGTCACAACTCTTGGGAAGGAGGTACAAACAGGTAAATCGATACTAGTAACTTGCACCTGTGTGGTTAATAAATTAAAGTTAAATTAAAATAAAGATTATTTCATTACCCACACGGTGGTATAGGGTTGTCTGCGAAAAATCAGTCCTGAATTCTGGTTGTCGAGTTTTAAAAAGTGAAATATTCCCCAGCGAACCATTCCATGCGATAGAAGAGTACACAGCATTGCAGCTGTGTGTAGTTCGTCCATACCGAAGACGATCCGTTTATCCGTTTCTCCAAAAAATCGAATAAAGTCCGGGGGCGGCGGTATTATTATTAATCTGCCCCTAGAAACCCATAACGCCCTTCAATGACAATAAAACAACATTTTCGACCCTACTAATGGTATCTCGAGATCGAAAACCCGTAAAAAATAAAATTTTCTAATAACCCATTTGCCGCCCCGAATTACGTTTAATATTTTTTTAAGGATACATGTAATCAAAAAATGTTATTAGACTTTTCGATAGTTAAGGTGGAGAAGAAGCCTTAAAAAAATTTCAATGATTTTAGACAAATTTCGTATTTCGTAACGTCAAAATAACATTTCAAGTCACTACCAGGAAATAATAGTCTATACAGAAAATGAAGACAATCCGTTTATCTGTTTCTCCAAAAAATCTAATATAGTCCGGGGCGGTGGTATTTTGCCGCCCAACTCGTAAACCGTTGTTTGTACAAAAAACTCTATAGAGGCATTTTTTCATATTTTCATAAAAAACATTCGAATATGTATTCGAAATGGAACAGAAAAGGTCGATTTCTCGAACTCGTGGCTTTGAGACTCCACCCCTCAGTTATGAAAACAGTTAGGAGGGCAACGTATACGGTTCGGACTAGAGGGTTATAGGTCCTTCATTCGGAAAACCTCCGATCCCGTCCCACAGCCGCCGTTTACCTAGCCTCATGTTTGTCGTTAGGGGTAAAAAAAAATTTCCGCACATCTCACGGCCACAAATCGAATTCTATCGATCTCAAATTTTATGTACGTATACTTTCCGATAAGGCGAGGGCGCATCCAGTAATGTACCGAAAAAATTTTAGAAAACGGAATGCCGCCCGCGGAGCCGTCCCCCAACCGATCGAATCGAAATTTCACGTACTCTTTGAAACGCGGAATCGAAAAAATTAGTCCGTCTTCGCGTTAGGGGTTCCTAGGGGCAGATTAATAATAATACCGCCGCCCCCGGACTTTATTCGATTTTTTGGAGAAACGGATAAACGGATCGTCTTCATTTTCGGTATGGACGAACTACACCCAGCTGCAATGCTGTGTACTCTTCTATCGCATGGAATGGTTCGCTGGGACCTCTCTGTCGCACGTATTCATCCGCAGCTATGTTTCACTTTTTAAAACTCAACAACCGGAATTCAGGACTGATTTTTCGCAGACAACCCTATACCACCGTGTTCGTAATGAAATAATCTTTATTTTAATTTAACTTTAATTTTAACCACACCGGTGTAAATTACTAGTATCGATTTACTTGTTTATACCTGCCTACCCAAGAGTTGTGACGGGAAAAAAATAGTCAACCTAACGTTTGTATATTCTATGGGCTTCATACATTCGATTGGAATGGAATTTGTCTATTAACCAAACCAGTGAAATGTATAAAAAAAATTAATTGTTAATTAATCATATTCTGGACTGAAATTTTTTAGACAACCCATTTGCAATATATTTATTGACATATTTAATTGGATATAAAATACTTTTCATCCATTAACCAGCTCGGTGAAGGTCGTTTTATAGTTCAGTTGAATCTTAGACTATTACTCTATCTAAAGTTACTAACACTTGTAATAGATTAAAGAGTACTACTAGAAGTTTAAGTCTCATGTGTCATAAACCATTAAAGGAAAAAATTATCAAGTCTTTATATTTTCGTAAAAATATTGAGTTGGAATTCAAAATCACAAAGATAAAAACATTTTTATTTATAAACTATATTTTATTAACATTAACGTATGTAGCTAAATCACTTTATTAATAACAAAAAATTATCAGAAAAATAAAAATTTATAATTGACAAAACCTTTTAGTTTTGCGGCCACTAATAGGTTTAAAAAGTGATTCTTTATTTTAAATAACTATGTCTAACATCAGATCAACTGTTACCGAACATTTATTAGAGAGATACATGATGTTTCCACAAACTTAGCAAACAAGGAACCACATACAAACTGAGTAAGCTCTATCAATCAAGAACAGTTTAGTTTAAGCAGCTTTAGTTTTATCATAATTAAATTAGTTATCATATTTATATCATATTAAAATAAAAAAAAAAACAATAATCGAATTGTGAACATCATTTAAGCAGGGACTACAAATATATGTTACATGCATAACGGTGTTCAAGGAACTTGCAGAAATTGCCGTATTGAACCTTTATTGAATCTAAATAATTTTTTTAAATTCCTCATCAGACAAATCAAATGGACTACTTAAATTTTGTATCTTTCTTCATTGGGTGTTTTGATTTAAATTGTACAACTTACTTTCGATGTGTATTTATAAAACTGCGAATTGAATGTAAATTTAATAAGCAATTTCACAATTCAAATAACACATAAGTTAAACTACAGGGTGTTTATTAATTGAATGCCGATACTTAAGGGTGTGAATCCTTCGGTCATTTTAAAAGGAAACTGAATATCAACATATGTCCTAAACCTCTTCATTTTTGAACTACAGGGTGTTACAGTATTAAGAAAAAATTTACTTTTTTATTATAATTTTCTTATCACCCAGATATTTTTATGACATTTTATACACATCTATTAATCATTAAGGAGCATTGTTTGATGTAAAATATGTTTTAAAATCTTTGCCAATGACATCCGTACGAGGATTGAACTAAACATTTTTGAAGAAGAAAATGGTACGCCACTGCTTTTTCTTAAAACTAAAATTATTTTTAAAATCTCCATTTATTTTACAGCAAATTCGGTCTCTAGACTTACTCTCGTACGACGCACCATTTTCACGTAAAAAAATTAAAACCAAAGAAATTTTTTCCACAAGTTCATTGAGACTGCTTTTAATATTTTGTTGCCATTTTGTAGACTCCCACCATGTGTGGAAACACTTTTTTTAGGACAAACATTAATTTTCTACTTTAACCAGTGATAGAAAAAAACGGTCCGCCTCTGATTTTTTAAAATTTTATTTGAAATATCGCGATTTATTTAGTAAAACGATAAATTCAAAATCTTAAACCTAAAACGAAACTACAAGACAAGAAAATACAAACAAAATAAAGAACCCAAATTATGTGTTTACAGTAGTTGTTGAAAGTGTCCTCCACCCACACGTATGCAAACATCTACTCTTCTTCGCATAGACTGACGTACATTTTCAGAAATTCCTGGGGTGTCTTTTATGGTTTGGCAGCATACTATTATACGATTTCGTAACTCTTCTTCGGCTTGAATCGGCACTGCGTACACTAAGCTTTTCAGATGACCCCAGAAATAGTAGTCTAAACTATTAAGGTCGGTAGATCTGGGCGGCCATGACTTCGTTCCTCCGCGGCCTATCCACCGATCGCGATAGTTGTGATTTTAAAATTCACGCACCCGTAAGCTAAAATGTGGAGGAGCACCATCGTGCATTAGCCACATCTGGTTTCTTAATAAAAGCGGAAGGTCTTCAAGCATTGGCGGCTGATCTTCTTCAAGAAGATGTAAATACTAATCCATCTAATCTTCTTGGGAGAAAAAAATGGGCCTATCAAATAATCGTCAATAATATCAGCCCAAACATTTAATAAAAACTGTTCTTGATGATTTGATTCAACAATTGCAAAAGGGTTTTCATCCGCCCACAAATGGTTATTATGGAAATTTCGTATTGAGTTTCGAGAGAAACTAACTTCATCGGTAAAAAGAATGTACTTGTCAAATAACGGATTTTCCAGCAGCTTTTGATAAAACCACTCACAGAAATTAATGCGCAACGAGAAATCTCTAGGGAGTAATGCCTGGACTCTTTGAATGAACAAATTTTCGATAAGAATTTTCCAAACAAGTAAGTGTGAAACATTAAATGTTGTCGCGATTTTCCTCATGCCAGTTTCGGGGCTCCTCAATTTCATGTAAAATTTCTTCGAGTTCCGGTGTTCTTACTGTTTCAGGGACTCCTTTAGCACTGTGGTCTACTTTTAAATTTCCGGTTTCGTGAAGACGTCTATGAATCCCGGAAAATGTTCTCCGATCGGGTAGTGCGCGATTTGGATACCGCTCTTGGTATATCTTCCTGGCTTTGTATGCATTTGCGTCGGCAACCCCATAAGTAAAATTCATGTAGCTGACATGAATTTTACTTATTCATCGATTGTAAAATTTGCCATTTTTTATGAAATTTTACCTCCTACTCTAATAATAATTTTTTAATTATGAAAAATCAATGTCAACTTTATTGTGAAAAGATGCGTCAAAAATTATGAAACTTTAAGCCCAGCCTGCTAATGTTTATTTCATTTGCTTTAAGGGGGCATTTAATGAGGTTACCGTTTTTTCTATTCAAATATTCAATATCATGCCTACGTGAACGTCATTTGTGAAAGCAGAAAATTAATTTTTGCCCCGCAAAAACTGTTTCCACTCATGGTAGGTGTCTACAAAATGGCAATAAAATATCAAAAGGAGTCTCAATGAACTTGGGGAAAAAACTTTTTTTGGTTTTAATTTTTTTACGTGAAACTGGTGCGTCGTACGAGTGTAAGTCTAGGGACCGAATTTGCTGTAAAATAAATGGAGATTCTAAAAATAATTTTTTTAGAAGAGCGAGTGGCGTACCATTTTTTTTCTTCAAAAATGTTTAGTTCAAACCTCGTACGGACGTCATTGGCAAATATTTTAAAATATTTTTTACATCAAATAATGCTCCTTAATGATTAATAGATGTGTACAAAATGTCATAAAAATATCTAGAGTGATAAGAAAATTATAATAAAAAAATAATTTTTTTCTTAAAACTGTAACACCCTGTACCTCGAAAATTAAGAGGTTTAAGACATATGTTGATATTAAGTTTTCTTCTTAAAATGACCGAAGGATTCACACCCTTAAGTATCGGCATTCAATTAATAAACACCCTGTATAGCGGCACCTAATTCTTTGTCGTTAAGAAATTCTGCTAAAATTCTACATAACGTGTTAGAAATAACATCGCTGTTATTTCTTAACAGTTACGTGGTATACGTGCTACAAAAATTTGTGGTGATGAAATATAAAATTTAACCTTGAAATAACGTAAATGTTATTAAGACCAAATGGGATATACCTATACTTGGGCTGAATAAATAAAATTTGTTAAATTTTTCATAGTTAATAACCACAAGTAAAAGTGATGACTAACTTTGTTTTTATTTATTTTTTCTTTAAAATTTACGTGTTATTATGGATTCATAATGTCACTGAATGTTATTATGAAGCCCATAATGACATCCAAATGAGGATGCTAAATGTGTCACAATGGCACCGTCGTAAATTGAGTATTTAAGACAATTTTAATCGCTTATAGAAACAATGTATAGCATCAATCGCTATTCAGCAACGTGTTCATGTACACGTACCTTTAAGAATCCAAAGATTTACTTAACCTGCACCTATCGGCACCATCAGTAATTAGATAAGATATCCGGCATTAAGAATCACTGTTGAATCAATAGAAGCATACGCCTCCTGCTGCTTCGCTTATAATGTATTTCATTAGACAGCACTAAAGTATTCAGTTACATATCAGCTACAAGTGAAGGCAATATTACAATCTGACGGTCTATCATGATAACAGGTGAGTGATAGATAGTGATAATACCACTAGTGCTACTGCTAAGCTGAAGTGAGAATTATTGCGTGAAGATAGAACGTGTTTATTTTCGTATACAGCATAAGAAATGCCAAATTTATCACTAAAACAACTATTCACACCCATGAAAGCAATAATCGTTTTATAAAATAGATATAAAACAACTATAATCTAATTGTTATGCCATGAAGTAATTTCAGTTAATTTTGACAGATTTTCTATAAAGGCGTAATTTGTATTAATTTCAAGTTTGAGATTAAGCGCAGAATACAGGGTGTTTGTTAAGTAGAGATCGAAAGTCCAGTGGCGTATTCCGTGGCCAAAATTAAAGGCTTTTTGTTATACAAATCTGGGGTCTTAGAACAGTCATTGTCCAGGTACAGCGTATCAAAAATTTTTAAAAAAATATGTAAATAATATAAAAATACAATGAGAAAAAAATACAGAATAATAATTCAATAGATGTACCTACCTCTCTATGCGGCAAAGCAACAAAGGATGTTTTTCTTTGAGAAAGTGACAACCCTAGTAACTGCGTGTACTTACATTCTCATTTTTGAAGTTGTAGTTAATTACAGTGGGAAATATAAAAGAAAGAGTGGAAGATAACTAAAATTTACTGAAGCTTTATTGTATCAAGTCATATTTATCACTTGCCGTATGGGCATAAGTACCATAACAAGGACAATAAGAGAAAAAAGGCAGGTAGGGATACGGTTTCAGATAAGATTTCGGAGCTTACGAGACATTATTGCGATAATTAAAAATGAGCGGTTCAGAGGGATTAAAAAATATTTGATGATGTCAGCTGAAGACTTCGATTAATTATTATGCTATTTTCTTTGTATTTTAACTAAATTTCTTTTTAGAGACCAGTTAATTGCTTTTTATCATAATGCTAGGCCATGTTTTCTTTTAAAATATAGATATCCTTATCTTTATTTATTTTATAATTTTATTTTGTTATGCACTCTACGAACTTGCCGCAAGTATATCGACAACAATTCGAAATTTTAACTGCAAGTTATACTCTCAAGTACGCATGTTCACTACAAAACATACAAGTACTTCCTAGCTAGTCATTTAAATATACATATGAATGTGAGAGCGATCTAACAAGCTTTACTTATAAGGGTCCATGAGTCTTTACACATAATTAGGAACTCTTTATTACAAAATGCCTGATATTTCTATTTTCCTTCTTTTTAAGACATTTCGCGGTTTTTCTTGTCCACTGTACTGCGTCCTACCATACTGTTGACACCATCAAAAGCTTTAATTTCTATCGCCTTTCGGCGATAACGATGTTTGCACAACGGAATTCCATGAAGCAACTACTCTGCAGACTAAACATTGAATTATACCTGGAAAATAATATAGCAAACAGCCAAAGTCATTCGGACTTTTAATGGTGCTTACATCATGGCAGAACGATTCATGCTTTATGATCACCAGGTCCAGCATAGAGTAATTAATGGTCATTGAATACAACTTTGACGGCTTTTACAGACACAAACAGTCAGGGTTGTTCGTTGATTACCTCTCCTGTGACATACTAATGAGATCTAATAAGCTCGTAACAGTTATATGTCTGATGCGCAGGTGACGAATGACTGACTATTTACTATAGGTTTTTCAAGTGTAATTCAATGCTGATCGGAGTATTAGTTCTCAGGGTAGTTGTTTCCTGGCATTCCATTTCGAAGTCATATTTAAATCATATTGCCCAAATATTAATAATATATCTGCATTTCAAATCAAAACAACACAAGACCTGCCTGTTATTTCAGAAATACCATGTATACGATACAAAGTATCAATGTACATAATTATGTTTTCATTGTAAATTAAACAAACTTAATTAAGTAAAAGACGAGGAAGATACCCTAACAGCATATTTTATTTAGCGACGTCGCAGCGTACAGATGAAATTAATACGACATAAAATAACTACCAAATAAGTGTATGAGATAAAGTCCTACGCAGCAACATTTTATGTTCAATTACTAGCTCAATTTTAACACATATATACAAACACAACCTCTAACAAACATGTCTGATCCCACATGGGTCTTTTCATGAGCATATCTACCCATTTTATGACAAATAAATATGTCTACATTATTTTATTATATTGTTAGTAATAATAGCAAATAATTTAAAATTTTATATTCCTAAACATCCATCCTTGTATTAAACTGTGTATTTTATGATAAAATGTGTAATGGGGCATAAAACAGGTACATCAAGTTATGGCTAAATATGTGTAGATTTTCCACTATGGTTGCAACTTTGTTGCCTTGCACGAATGGTGTAAATATTAAGAAATGCGGAATATTTGTGCAATAAATAAAGAAAATAGATATATATTTAGGTAGATACAGTATATTCCAGCAAAAACTTGAACCCTTTGTAACTTTGCATAAAGTATATGTTATAGTGAAAATTTCACACCAACGTTGTCTAACCAAATATAGGCTTGGATGTTGTTCCGTTACCATAGTAATTCAAAAAATTTCCAAATTTTTTATCCTCGCATGTGACTGCACTGGAAATTATTTAACATTTATAAATAGGTTGGCAGTAGTTTTGGACAGAACTTGATATTATAATTATTTTTATTATTGAATTTTAATGGTGTATATGTTAAAACAAATAAAAACAGTACGTTTTTATATATTTATTATATTCCGCATTTAATTTTTTTCAAATACAAGAATATAAAACATAAAAGCAGAACTTTCCTAAGGCTTTAAGGCTAAATTATCGAAGACCTTGTAAAATAGGGCGCCATGTGGTTTGATTTAACAGCTTTTTTTTTCTTCACATGAGAAGTCGAAAACCACAACAGAGTTCCCAAAAGTAAACATTCATGAACTAACAATTTTTATTTCCTTTTTTTTATTTTTTTTTGAGTTGTTCACTTAGGGCCAGTCTGGAATCTGGAAATGGGGGGATGGTAGCTTAAGAGACTACAGCACTTACTGTACTTATTCCCATTAGAGGATCAATCCACCTGAGCCGCTAACCAGCCTAATAAACAAAAAAAGGTGGTGACGTTGCTCACGGGGATCTCTCTAATGTAGGCCATATAAGGTCATCGTTCTCCTAATACGGATTCTCTTATTGACGATATGGCACTGCACTGTTTCGTCTTCCTGTTTGCAACCCCTACAAAAAGGTGTTTCACACATCCTCATATAATAAAGGTGCTTCCAGTGTCCAGTCTGAATACCTGTCAGCAGGCGAAGATTAGTCCTAGACATGGCTAAGTACTTCTTCGTTGTATCCTTGCAGGGGTACTCCAGGAACTCCTTAGCAAATTGGCAGCTATTTGTTTCATCACACCGTTTCTTAAACACTTTGTGGGTCCTCCTTGATAATTTCAACAAAAGCTGACAACGGAAACATACTGGAGGGACCAGGTCCAAAAATATTGAGACCCGATACCTTTCTGTCTAGTTTGTCAGCTGCTTTATTGTCATGGCACCGCCCGTGTCCCTTCACCCATCATACAGATATGCTCTTGTCGGTTGAGGCCACTACCAGTGCCTGATGGCATTCTCGTTTACGGACAATTTCTTTGGCGACTATGGTTGTACATGCTAATTCCGTTTGTACTACGGTAACATGCCTATCCATTGATCACTGATATTGGATGTGTAGGAATCTGGAATAGATTCCACATCCTGCACCTTCCTTCCTTTTTGATCCGTCTGTGAAGATGTTTATTACATTCTCACTGACGGTCTCCTCATTCCTGATAAGTACCGTCTAGTGTCTGTCAAATGCAAACTTGGGAGAAATGCTGTCAGTGTCTACCTGCAGAAGGGGCATCTTCCTGACGACCCCATTCCACAGGCGACTCCTAACTTTTCCACATCCTACATCTGGTATAATACCAGTATTTTTGAGGCGAAGCATAGTTGACACAGCCACTTCATTTAGATGAATATTCAAAGGTGGCAGACATAGCATCACCTCCGGCTAAGCTGTTGGACTTTTGGCCACCAGATGACAGCCCCATAGACTAACATTGGTCTCACAATGGCAGTGTATATCCACATGACTACCTTTGGTTTAATTCCCCAAGTTTAACCAACGATCCTGCGGCACTGTTCATAGGATATGTACGCCTTTTTTAGTCTCCTTTCGAAATGAATATTTCATGTTAACTTTGCATCAAGTGTGACTCCAAGGTATTTCACATCTGATGCAAAGCTTGACCTAGTGTTTAGGAGAGTTGGTGCCTTTATTGATCCCATTTTTCTCGTCCTCGTAAAGAGAACCATTTCTGTATTCCGGGGTTGACAGACACAGCATGGTCCTCACACCACTTTTCAATGGTTCTTAGGGCTGTTTGCATTGTTTGACAAAGGAGCCCTTCGAACTTTCCATTAATCAGCATAGTGGGATCATCATCATAAGCGATGTTATAGATGCCAATTTCCAAGTTAAGGTGGCACAGAAGACTGTCTAGAACGAAGTCCATGTCAGTGGTGATAGAATACCTCCCTGTGGGGAACCGCTTACAACCATTCCTCTGACGGAGGCATCCGCCACGCTGATTTGTATGGCTCTTTTGGAGAGCATATTTGATATCCAGCTACAGATAGTAGGAGGAACTCCCTTCTCCACAAGAGCTGAATTATAATGTCCGGTTGAATTCAGGTCGAATTTCAACTGACAGCGTAGCCAACATTCAGAAATACATCTCAACATGAAATAGTGTTATAAAACAGATTTTTTTTCAACCGACGGTCAAATTCAGTGTACAGTTGGACAACCGGAGGTTCAACCTGAGCTTTAAAATATCGGTACTTCGAGTGGATAAAATTGGAAGGGAATATTCAAATAGATTTTGTTTGTGAGTGGTATATCTTATCACCATTATTAAAACAAATATCGCGTTTTCTTAGATTGTAAGCTGTAACATTTCACTTATACGTGGCATACTTTTCCTTACCTGTGCGATAATTTCCGTTGAATTAGTCAAATCTTCCACGTACATATTGCGGTCCAGGAAGCAATTTTGAAAAGTGTGATTACCGAAGTTTTCTGAGCCCTATACGAGCTTTATTTGACATTTTTTGTAATTGACACGTTTTGCAAACGGGTAAAAATTTAAAAATATGTTGTCGCATTCTAGGCCAATATTCTTCTTGAACACGGGGAAGTGGTGTTTTATAGAAACCGAAATGGGCAGAAGTAGATGGGTCGTGACATAAACTAATTATATCAGCACGTTGCTGTTTTGGAACTAGACGTTTTTACTCTTTAAGATTGGGCTGAATTGGTAACTTGGATAAAACGTATTTAAAGAGATGATTATTGTTGCGTATCCGCCATTGGGAATAAAACTCAAGCTTACTAGAAACTTTTACTCTTAAGGACAATAACAAACGTCAATATTGTCTAACGAAATTTCAACCATACATATTTGTGGTTATTCCGAAGATTTAGACTCTGATAGTTTGCTTTTAGGAGATTGTTCAACGGAGAAATTAAAGTAGGGAAATTATCAATAAACCAACGATACCAAGAGCACAGCCCTTTGAATATTTTTATTTCAGTAGAAGTGGTTGGTCTGATAGCAGAACGTACCTTTTTTCAATAAAAATGGTACGTGTACAGTAACGAGAACTTAATGGACATTGTCTTAGCGTACGAAGAAGGAGGTCTTATGATAAAACACTACGATAACTGTTCTATGTGGGCGTGCAAATGGATATTTATACTCCAAACGTGGACAAAACAGAGGTCAGGTTCGCCAACAAAGGGTTTTGTCGAAGAAAAAACTTTAAACCTTCTGGAAGATAATCTGTGAATAAACACAAGGCAGTTAGCCCAGCAGTTTGCAAGGTCAGAATGTCCAAGAATTACTGCTTACAGTCTACCCCGTAAGGATAACATTGTGTGAATGGTTGTTGCAAGAAATTGTTCAAAGTGTCCTCACGTAATAGTTCGAGATTACTTTCAATATCGTTTTTGTTTCATATTGTTAAATTGGATGGATGGTTATCGAATTTCTTCATATTGAGCTTTCTATTCTTAATGATGGCCCTTAGAGGTATAATAACGGATGTGGTTTCTAGACGAAGGAGCATCTCCTCTTTTTCATTTAGTATTCCAGAATTTTTTTAATTATACACGGGATTGGATCGAACGGGATGAATCAGTATCCGCCGCGATATCCAGATCTAAGGTTTATACATAGATTTCTTTTTATGGGGGTATTTAGGAAACAAAGCATAGCATACCGAAGTAAAAAATTCCGATGAAATGAGTGAATGAATCAACACGGCTAGTAATGTGCATCTTTAGGACAGCAGGAAGGAGAAACATTCAAACTACTCCGACGAAATTTCATTCGGCACGCCGAACTTTTCTTACAAGTGAATGGATACGACATTGAATAGCTATTATTGCAGAAATAAATAAAATAGTATGTTATAAACTTTAACAATAATTTTTATTTCGTTTTCTGTTATTCTTACTTAAACGTGCAGATATAGCTAAAAATTGTCAGATAAATTGTAAACCACCCAATATGTGCTGGTGTCGATACGTTACAGCGCGAATAGCAGAATCAACGTATTGAAGGCGACCAGCTGTCGTCCATGTGCTGTGCTGTTAAATGGGTAACCGCATATTACACAATCATAAGAAAGCATTGCAACAAAAAATGTATTCATAACTGATAATCTCTGAACTACGGTGCTCAATTGACTTTCTATATTATTTTCACGAAGTTAAGTCGAATCTAACATTAGGCACGATAGATTTAAATTTCCAAATACCTACAATCGGGTGAATTTAAAAGCCAAATATTTTAAGTAAAATATACACTCCCATTTTATTATACCACATTGTCCTTATACTATAAAGTTATTACTTCAGAGGTCGATAATCTGTAATAGATACTTTGAATGGATTTGTTTCTAAACAATGGACAGTGAACTTAAATCACTATTTACATATTCACGGATTATTAGGATATTATTTGCATGAGCGGAAAAGTACGCTGTATCATCTAAAGACAGTGTGAGAAATGAATAGCGTTTATAACTTCTGTTTGCCTAAAGCATGGTAAAACGCTTAGAAATAAAACCTTTGAGCGTCCATATTCACATTTCATTACAGGTAAGTAGAAAAGAAATAAATCACTTTGTTTTATATAACTGAAATTTTATTTGTTATAATATACAGTATGCGCCAAAAGTATGTAATAAATTCAATAAAAACGAAACAATTATTTTTTGGGAAAAATCCTCGAACAGGTCGATTTTTAATTTAAAAAATACATATTTTAGCGTAAAATGCGATTTTCAAATGTCATTTGTTTTCGAGTAATGACGTCATCGATTTTTTTTTTAATGGATATGTATTTTTTAAATTAAAAATCGACCTGTTCGAGGATTTTTCCCAAAAAATAATTGTTTCGTTTTTATTGAATTTATTCCATACTTTTGGCGCATACTGTATATTATTGATGAAAATGGGTGAAGAGGTGTATTTTGATATTAATTATATTTTTGAATTAGATTTTCATGGTTAAACAAAAATAAGACGACAACAAATAACACACATAATTCTGAAAAAAAATTGCACACAATGGATTATATAACTTAAAAAAATATATGTTTATAGAAAATAACCATCTACAACAAATTTATATAAACAAATATTTTCAAACTTGTGTCTAAAAATATTTGTGCTTCATTGTTAAGAATCACTGAAGTGTTTTTATAAGAATCATTTCTTGTAACCGAAAGAAATACAGTTTAACAATTGAATACCTGCACTTGTCCCTGCTCCGTTGTTACCTGAACAAAAGAATATCGTACTATTGTTACAGATTATACACATTGAAAAGAATTTAAAACTGTCAACTCGCTATTTTACGGTTAAACACCTTACGCTATTTTGCAAAATCATGAAAGTGTACTCTACCTTTCTTTTTCTATTCGTCTATTTCGGTACAAGAATCTAGCTGAAAGAAAAATATCCAAAGTTCAGTACTGGACTCAAAATTTTCAAATTTATAATAATAAATAGGTATTTTTGACGTATTAGTAAAAACTGAATAATTGAAAGTAAAATTTAATTTCGATTATATAAACCTACACTTAAGATGTTTTTTTATAACTAAAATTTAGCGATATCGTATCAAATACTTATACAGGGTGTTCTACAACCTATATGACAAACTTTAGCAAATGGTACCTGGGTCAATTTCAAACATTTTTTTTTATATCAACATAGGTCCAATTCGTTTAGTTACAAGCATTTTATAAAATATAATTTCATATTTCACTCAAAGTAGCCTGATAAATAAAAATGATGATTGCTATAACAATTATTATTATTTGTGTTTAAAGCTTAAAATCGTCTGGATCTAATTGCATGCAGATTTTGTAAAGCCCAAATATGTCATTATGCCGTCCCTAGTAAAACACGCAAGTCTAATAAATATATCATTTTGTGCATGTTTTGGAACAAGCGACAAAATTCTAATCGCTGAGAAGCATGTACATTTTGACGATGAGATAGATGTAACATTTCTCTCAATACACGTCATACAAAATTCGGTGATAAATGAAGATTACTTACTATACGCCGAATACTATTTGAAGAGTTGTCAATGATAACATCTATTATATCTTCTTCATTTTGTACATTCACTTCAGTAGGAGGAATGGCCTTCTTTTGGAGCGGAGTTACCTTCTTCTCTACGAAATGATGCACTAAAGACTGCACTGTGATCTACAAAAACAATGTCCAGTATATTGTTGAGTAATTGGAAGACCAATGCTAAATTATATGGCGTTTTCTGAAAAGTATTAATGCCAACTGGCTGCTTGATGCATTTTCCATTTCTGTACCCCACAAAAAATTGAGTATAATCTGTATTGCTAGGCCTCATCACATATCTTCCAACCATATCCACCATATTTATTCTTTCAATGTTTCCGTTTGTGATAAAAGAAATCTTGTGGTATCTTTGTTTTCGTAAACGGATTAATAATATTAATGCATTGTCATCTTTAACATTTTGTAGGTGCGCATTTCTTAATTTAGTACGCTTGCAGGCGCTTGCAAGCCCCACTATCAATGCAACTTTTATCATAAAATGAGTTCTATAGTCAACTTCAAGCAAAAATTTAGTTATGTTTTCTTTTGCTAAAATTTTAGATCTTTTTGACCGAAATCCTTCCAATTTTCTTTTTAGAAATTAAATGGACGTACTTAGATACTAATATCCGTATTTTTCTTCATTGATATAACTGAACGTACCATAGAATACACCCAAAGCGACGAAGGCTTGCTATGTTTTGAAAGATATTCGAAACATGCCACAAGAACCTTTTCTTTCCTGCTTTTCTTGATTCCTTTCCCTTTACACCAATCTTCAAGTTTTGCTGAACTTTGCTCGTACGTCGACAACACTTTGCGCAATGTCTTTAATATCCGAAGGAACATTCGGAATCAGAATCATCAATATGAAACTCGACTAACGCCTCGTGATTTAACGTTACATGCATATCGAACTAATATCATTAATAACTATTACTACCCTATTAAAATAGTATAAAGTAACAAATTACCTCTTTTTCTGGCACCGGTCCAGAGATCTGGCGATGCCTGACATTTCTGATGGTCTAAAAATGTTGTGGGCAATATCAACGATTAGACGGACAATATTTTGGATCGTGTGTTTCGATGGATAGACCGAGGTGGTCCAATTGAGTGGCTTCCTCGATCGCCCGACTTAAATCTGCTTTTATTTTTGGGGTCACGTAAAAACTATGGAATATGTTAGCGAAGTTAACACTGAATAAGAGTTTGACAAATCGCATACATGCTGCCCCTGAGGCAATTCGACTACAGCCTGGTTTAGTCCATGCGTGTGGAGACTCCATGGATTCGGCGATCTCAACTGTATATTAAAAATTACGGAAATATATTCGAATATAAATTAAATGCATTTTTTACTTTATGAAATTATTTATTATTTTAATTATTATTTTATTACTATTATTTTATTGTAACAAAATAATATACACTCTTCAAATATTAATCCAAATTTTATTGTTTTATTTGTATGTAATAGCAAATGGCATCTATCAAACTCTAATTTTGAAGCAAACAACAGCAATCAGTTGTTTATTTCAAAATTGATGAAACAAAATAATTATTTGTGGTTTACTTAAATATTTCACAGACACATTGTCTAGACTATGATTGTATACCTTAACATCTTATCTAAATACATAGATAAATACACACATAATCATTTCGAAGAAGAAGGCCTTCACTAAATCATAAAAAACAATCTTTGGATATCTATAGTATACTGTTACGCTTGGGCTTCATATTGAAAAGGAGTATGTAGGTACTGCTTAAAATCCATTTGCAAATCAGCAGGTCCGGTCCTGATGAGAATACTTTTCAATGCACACTTCCACGGTGGTAACAATGAATGAAATTCATTCTGTGACTAAAATGTGTTGTAAGGTTTTACGCCTTATTCTACATTTTAAGATGTATGAGAATGAAAACTAAGGAACCATGACGGATTTTAACACACTTCTAAAAGAGTCTTGAGTGGTGGATTAAGATTTTGGTATTTTTATTGTGTTTAAAAAACATCCGAATCAATGCGAGCACTTCAGTGGTGCATTTATTCAAGCCATTCTAAATTTTTGTTTGGCAAGAATAGACAGGTTGTGGGATTTCTAACATCCCTATTTATAAAATCCAATGCAATTTGCTCTTATCTATGTTATGCCCATTAAACATTAATACAGTTGGTTTTGTACCTACATCCAAAACGGAAATTATATTCTTGCTTCAAAAACTACTATATCATGAAACCTTAGTTTTTCATTATATTACTTCTGTTTTGCACCTACTTCGCGATTCAAGCAGAACTACTTATGGCAAACATTTTAAACTGTACAGTGCGGCGATAAAGTCTTGCACCTCCCCTTGAAACTGGTAAACGATTGGTAGGATGTCTTTGAGAAAAAACAGGTCGATTTTTATTTTCGAAATAACCTCCTTTTAAATTATTAACATGTACGTGGAACTTCCTGTTTTCCCGGAAATGGCGTCACACTGATATTTTTGTTACAGATATCGAATCTAAGGTATATTCTGAGTCAGATGATATGACATAATGTCGGTCAAACCTTGACAAATAGTTCAAAAGAAGAAAAACCTCTCATTAGACTGAATAAAATATTTAACAATACGTATGGTTAATTTTTTCTTTAATAATAATTATTATACTAATTTAATGGAGTAAATGTTCGAAATGTGCCCTCTGAACCTCTTTATAATAAAACCTGGTTTTAAACAATCTGTCAAGGTTTGATAGGCATGGTGCGATACCATTTAATTTAAAATTTATATCTGTAACAGAAATACTAGTGTTCCATTTAAAATATAAAATGTGACGTCACGAATGATGTTATTTAGAAAATAAAAATCGACCTGTTTTTTTCCAAAGACATCCTACCAACCGTTAACCAGTTTCAAGGGAGGAGTAAGACTTTATCGCCACACTGTATAAAGGATCAATGTTTTAAGTGTGGTTATAATTAATTTTGTGGTATTAGTTTAATTCTTTATAATGGTACCTATAAGATTCGTCAATTACCTTTCACAGTTATATAAATATACTAAGTATTAAAATAACTGGATATTCAGTACCTGTAGCGGAATTTCTTAATGAGTTACAAGTAGGATGAATTACCCCAACTAGATTTAATTCACAAACGTTCAGTCTATTTCAATAATGGTACACTTTATAATGAATTTAGACTTGTTTAGAACTGGTGTACGTATTTGTAATTAAATCTACCTTTAACATTAGTTCTAAGTTGTCCTCTTACCACTCACCTACTCAGAAGTTCCAGAAGTTCAAAAATATTTTGAGCGATTGTCATTATTATTGCAATAGATTGTACCTAAACGCATTAAGAAATAGGTAGGGGATCAATACATTATTAATCTTAATTCATATTCTGTTGTCAAATTGCATTGAAATTTCAATCAATTACCTACTATAACCCCCTGAATATATAAAATGTTCTACAAGCTCTGTGACAAACTTTGGCATAATGGTAGCTCGGTTAATGTCAAACACTTTTGTTTTTCTTTAAAGTTACAAGCGTTTAATAATAACATATAATAATATCTCTACCCCTTATTCTAATTACGAGAATTAGCCCAGAAGTCGCAGACTTGTGCGGGAGAGGGTGCTGCATATTATTATTAAGCCGGCCGCATTTGCGCCTAGGAACGACTTACGTTCTTAAGGCCTTAACCACCATTCAGTGCAGGAATTAGGGAAACCTGGAAAACCTCATTAATTAGGGGGGTGGTCAAACGTCGACCGGTATCAATCTTTCACATTGGCCCAAGCCAACACTCTCCCTACCATAACCGCAGAGAGGGTACCAATCCTCTCCACGAATATAGCTGATTTATGGTCTACCGGCAGCAGGATTCGATCCCACAGCGGTCCGACCGCATAGATTCAAGTACTGACGCCTTAAACCGCTCAACCACTGACCGAACCGTTTTAGAACATGTAATTTCTTATTTCAATCAACGTAGCCTGATAAATAAAAATGATGGTTGCTATAACAATAATTATTTATGTCATTTTGTTTATTCATTTGACACTTAGCGTTAAAGTGCTAAATAAATATGCATTTATTTACAACGTATAAGGGTATAGGGCATCGGCACGTGACGTCACGATTTTCAAGGTCGTTGTTTGGAGATAAAATAAAGGTATAACCTTATATTTATTCCAATTTATTATTAAATATTTGAGTGTTATTTCTATTATAAAATGCCTAATTATTGTATGGTAGTAAACTGTGGGAGTAATTCTGCAAGGAACAATGTTAGCTTTTTCAGAATTCCTTCTGAATTCGATATACATATAAGACTTGGATGAATAGTAAAAAGAGCTGACCTTACAGAGTCCAAAATTAAATTTGGAAGAATATGTTCAAAACATTTTATTTCAGAGTATGTATTTATTACAAACAATTTTTTAATAAAGGAGCAAATATTATACATTTATTATACTATAGGGAAACCTGTAAATTTGCACGAGCAAAATAATCCGGATTAGATCCCCACTATGAATATGAGTTATACATCTGGTACTTCATCAAAAGATTCAAAAAAAGATAGATAAGAGAGAATAAAAAGGCGAAAAATATTAAATGAAGTAAAAATAATTCAAACCAATCTTCCGTGGCTGTGTCAACGCCACAGCAGCATATGTATGAATTGTACTTAGTGGCAACCTATTTCAGGACTCTAAATTTTTATTTATTCTTATTCTGTAGATACCTACTTTTGGAAAACTTTGTTTAAAACAACATTTACGAATTCAAATGTTTTTAGTAATATTTTTTTTGTGAAAAGTTAATATTTTATATAAAATTTTGTAGAATGAATACCATATCGGAGTACCATTTTTAGTTGTAAATAAATATTTCTTTTGTAGGTAATTTAGATTATTTGAAATGAAACTGTTTTAGCATGTATATGTGTACATTTTTGGTGAGAAAAATTACTTATTTTCTAAGTCTTTATATGCTTTATAGTCTTCATGTGTATAAGCACTTTTATATATAACAGATAATTTACAATATCTGGATATAAAGTTTTAGGAAAATCTTCTTCATTATCAGATTTAATGTGTATGGATCTATTCCAATTTCACTAATTTTATGTTTATATCTATCAGTACTTTCAGTGTATAATAATATTCACTATACATGACTATATAAATGAAGGAATATTTTAGCCACAAAAAAAAAACGAAAAATAATAACAACAATAAACTATAACCAGAACACAACCACTTGACGAAACGTAAAAACGTATAATAAATAAATACGTTTGAGGTTATGATCGCTGTTTGTTTTACCTCCAAACCACTAGCAACGCCTACTTTGATCACGTGCCGCAGATGCTCTATTCCAATGGGAACGCCAGACAAGCAGTCTGAGAATACCGACAAAGAAACCCACATAGACATCAACTTTCCCACACAGTATTTAATGCTTCATTTCGTAGATTTCGAGAAGAAGGTAACACCGCTCTAAAAAAGACCATTTGTCCCACCGAAGTGAATATACAAAATGAAGAAGATATATCTCATCAATTAGTGTTCAGTGTATAGTAATCTTCATTAATCGCCTAATTTTGTATGGCGTGTTGAACAGAAAAATGTTACATCTGTTTCATCGCCAAAATGTACAAGCTCACATGCTGGAAATGCTCCTCAGCTATTAGAATTTTGTTACTGGTTACTTCAACAACATGCACAAAATGATAGATTCATTTCGTTTGTCATGTGTCATGATTAAGCATGTTTTACTAAGGACGGCATAAATAATAATCATAATGAACATATCTGGGTGTTATAAGATCCGCATGCGATTAGATCAAAACGATTTCAGCAGTGTCAGTGTTTCGGGTAGCATTTGCAACAATAATTTAGTGCATATGCATGTTTTAAATGATCATTTAAATGCAGATCTGTATAGAACTTTCTTGGAAAATAACCTTTTTGATTTCATTGATGATATATATAGGGCTTAATATTGTTCAAAATATATGGTATCAGCACGATGGTGCACCACAACATAGAGAGAGACAAGTAATCGCTTGGTTAAATTACCATTTCCCGAAGAAATGGATAGGTTAATAAGGTCTAATAGCATAGCCACCGCGTTCTCTAGATCTAAATCCTTTAGAAATTTATTTTATGGGGACATATGAAGCGACTTGTCTACCATGTGGAAGTCACTACCCATCAGCATTTACTTGAAGAAATTCAGGATGCAGCTAACCAGATAAGAAATGATCCAAATCTCATCCATCAAGTGACCGAATCTTTAGTTGGTCGATGTGAGGCTTGCATTCGAGCCGAGAGTTGATATGTTGAACAATTTTTATAGTCTTAAGACTTGTTAATTTGATTAATAGAGGTTAACTTATGTTTAAACACAAATAATAATTATTGTTATAGCAACCACTATTTTTATCAGGCTACTTTGATTGACATATGAAACTATATTTTTTAACATGCTTATAATTTTTATAAACAAAAACGAATTGAACTTGTGTTCATATAAGAAAAAATATTTGACATTAACCCAACTACTCTCTGTCAAAGTTTATCATAGAGTTTGTAGAACACATGTAGATAGGTATAAAAAATTATTCACAGGATGATTCACTTCGGCAAATTCCAATATTTGATAAACAAGGTAAAAATTGCGTAGGTACTTGAGCAATTCTAGTAAAAGCTTCTGTATCTTCGGAACTGTTCGTTTAAATGAAAAAATGTATTCCTCAAAAATGTTTAGAAACCAACAATCTATCTAAATATAGTACCACCAGACTTCCTGCAAACAAACAAAAAATAAGGGGCGTCACGTCGTCGACTGGAGAGACATAGTGATGTCTGCATAGAAAATTGAAACTATTAACATTTCCTAAAAGCTGGTTTTTATAGACCATCACTATTTTTTTAGTTTCCCTGCAATTTGTCTGGAGAGTTTTACGAGAATCGCCCTGTATATGTCTTCTTTCAAGAAGATAAATAGATGCAGTGAAACGTGAAACATCAATTATATAGTGATATACAGGATGTTGAAATAAATACGTTTCTTCAAAGGGGTAACAGAGGACATAAAAATAATAAAAAAGTCATTAGGCAATTTATGCTGTGTAAAATGTCTATTTATTTTAAAAATTTACTTTAAAAACTTTTTAGGGCCTCTCGGTGAGAAAAACCGCTGGAACTGAAATAAATGTCAAAGTTATAGTATAATGGCAATCCGACTTACAAATATTTTTTTTTATTTATATTAATTAACATTTTGTCGTTTGTAGTAAATTAAAAAAAAATGGTTTTAAAAAGATCTCTCAAATTTATATAGAAAATCTTTTGTAGTGAAAGAATGTTTGCAGTAGCAAGAATAAATATATTTACAGCTATTTTCAATATATTGCGGTATGTCAAATTTATAAAAACTTCCAATTTCCAGTATACTTATACAATAATCATATTACATTTCCCATCGCCTTATAGCGACTACTGTACTACAAAAGACTGCAAGCGATTTTTTCGGCCTTTACTTGAAGTACAGCTACTCTACTTTAGATTTCGAACAACTACAACTATTTTAGATTTAGAAGAAATTTCAAACAAAATAAACGTTACTTCGAATAACTGCAAATGGAATTTCAGTCTCTGCATGGAATGTACTGATTGTACTTTAGATTTCGAGAAACTACGAATGAAATACATATTACTACAAACAAGAAAACATACGAAAGATTCTTATACATATAAGTACACTTGAAATTGGAAGGGTTTTTATATATTTTACAATACGAAAATGTAGGTATTCAAAATAGTTGTATTTTTTCATTACTACTACAAAAGGAAATGATTTCATTACAATCAATAATTGTAAATTGTATTATTGTAGTATTGAGGGTGATATTAAGAATAATACAAATCATTTTTGGTCATTCATTTCTAATAAATCAACTAATAAACGTTTTCAATTATAAAGGTCAGGAATTGTCAATTGATCAGGATATCTGTGATGCCTATTGTTAATACGTTTCTTTAATATTTGAGCCAAATGATACCTCTTCTAACGTAAGTGATACATCTACCTTAACTGGTAGTCAAAATTTTAGTATAAACATTAAACGTATATCTGTTGAAGTAATCGAGCAGGAATTTGACCGACTTGTCATTAATAAAAGTGCTGGTCCGAATGACATTCCTCCTATATTTGTAAAATCTTGTAAACAGTCTCTAATTTTGCCGTTGTTCATTATATTCAACAAATCCATACCTTCTGGTTGTTTTCCTAACTTTTGGAAAAGGGCAGCATTAATTCCAGTTTTTAAAAGTGGTCCTAAAAATGAAGTCAGCAACTATCGTCCCATTTCTTTACTTTGTGTATTTGGTAAAATATTTGAATCAATAGTTACTAAGGATGTTTTTTTTAAATTAAGCATTTAATAACTGATAATCAACATGGATTTTTTCGAGGCAGATCTGTTATTACTAATTTAATGCCTTTTTTATAAACGACTTTTGAAGCTATGGACGCTGTGTATACCGACTTTTCAAAAGCATTTGACAAAGTATATAATCCGACACTATTAATTAAACTTGAAAATTTCGGAATTAATGGGGAACTGCTTCGTTGGCTGAAGTCTTATATCACTAGCAGAATCCAATGTGTCAGATTGAACAATTACTTTTCTGAGTACCATAGTATTACCTCTGGAATACCACAAGGTTCTCACATGGGGTCTCTTCTTTTTTGTCTTTTTATAAATTACATTGAGTCCTGCTTCAATTATTCAAATTATAATTTATTTGCCGATGACCTTAAATTGTCAATGACTTTTCAATCCATGAATGACTGCGTTAAACTCGAGGAAGATCTGTCCAGATTAAATGAATAGTGCATATCTCATAAGTATTTCCTTACATTAATAAAATAGTATAATATTTTCCAGAAAAGAACTTATTGCTTACAATTACATTGCTGGCGGTCATACTTTGAGAGTCGTTCGTGAAATATCAAGGACCTAGGTATAATTTTAAATAGTCAATATCTTTTGAGACACATGTTGACTCAATAGCAAGGTATGAGAACTCTAGGTTTTATATACAAAGCAATACAAAGCGTTTCACTAATCCTTCTTCAATTATTATTTTGCATAATGCATTAGTTGGAAGTAAATTGGAATATGGTAGTGTGTTATGGAGCGTTTTGTATTACAAATACAAATAGATCAACTTGAAAATGTTAGAAAGTATTTGTTGATGTGCTCAATTATAGATTTAACAGAAATTTATATTATGAACCATATGATGTGAGACTATCGCACTACCGTTTAAAAAAATTAATCTCCAGGAGAATAATTTTTTCTTTTATATTTTTGTACAAATTACTTACCAATATTGTTGATTCTCCTTATATTTTCAGTAAAATTTCTTTTAATCATCATTCCCATTTTTTAGATATGCTAATCTTTTTTATTTCATCTAGATCTTTTTAATTAATTATCAAGTTTAAAAACATATGTTAATTCTTTACTACATTAATGTTAATTGTACTCACTGTTTCTTTCGGTTTAATGTAAGTACTTACCACAAATTTGTATATTTGGTTGTGTAATCCTGTTATTGGGCATTGAATTGCCTGTTGGATTACCTATGTCGAAAAAATACCGTCAGAGTTCCGTGCCGAAATTCGAGGAATATGTTACTGCGAACAACTATTTATAAAAATCACAAAAAAATGGAAGTTTATAAGTTTCGAAATAAAAGAGATCACTGAATTTCAGAAACATTCTCAGTTAACAATGACTTTACTTTTTTAAAATATTTCAATAATTATTATTATAATGTGTATAAAATATTGGAGTAGATATTTTTCTTCATTTAGGAGTTAATTGTTCATTTCCAAGACCTTCAACCTTAAAGTTTCTATTAGCACATATTTTGATACAATTTTTTCCAAATTTATACAACTCAACAAAATGGTCCCATTTGACCAATAGATACGTAAAGACTTACTTTTATTTTTGTTCTGTTTTATTAATTTTTTCAACACTAGATTATTGATAGCCAAAAATAGCTTCATAAAGACTAATCTTTGACCCTTTTGGCAAAACACTTTACTTAATTTCATTTAATTTTTTGAATTTATATAATTGTGAAAATGTTGCCTATCTATGCCTCCACGCATTAAACAACCATGAAAATTAATTACAGAAATTAATGGTACCTACTAAGTGAATATTTCCGATACGAAATAATCGCACTTGAAATTTTATCATTAATCATCGCGGTCACATTACCGAAACCACGTCTCGGTAATATTATTTAGGGAGTGTATTCTGTGCTGCAATTATACATATTGAAATTTGATTAAACCTGATCAACGTTCCGTATAATCAACCTAGTAACTAACATAAAGCTGCCATAGACCACACTTTTAACTTACTTAATAGGCTATTAAGAACAAAACTTCTTATTTTTTTCTTTAGTTTAATTGAACATTTTGCCACACTTCTGAAAAAATAAAGATTAATTGAATAAATCCTTACGCCAAACGGATCAGTCAAGGGTTATTTTTGAAACTAAGTTTGCCTAACCAAAAAATCTCACACTGAAAAAGCAAATAAGTAAAAAGTAACAAAAAGCGCATCACTATCGTTTGCACTTCTGTTTTCGTTCTCAAAATAGCAAATTATAAAAGTATGTCAAGTTTGTTTATCTGCTTCCACAGAAATGTTACTTCTTCTTGATACAACTGTAGCCAACCATGATCAATGTTTACTGAACAGTTTGACACACATTTATCTCCGTCCATACTGCGTTCCTTTTAATGTTCTTTTTGTTGCGTTGTCTTCCTTCTCAAAAATGGCAAAATACCCAATTAAACTAAAGAAAAACTAGAATTATGCCACAAATAAATAGCTTCATAGAAAACTTCTTATCTACATAAAAGCCTCTGGACATTGAATCTTACAGAATCAATAGATTTTTTCTTCTAAATTCACCGTGTAATATTTATAAAAAAAAATTGTAGTGAAGATAATACCGCTTCTAGCATTTAGGTTTGGAAGGGGAGTAATGGAGAAGTTTTGCAAAATATAAGCTAATTTTGCCTGTGACTCATTTCCGAATCAGTTAAAGGATATAATTAGATTTTCTTTTTATTACAAAAATAATGATCTTAATATCTCTCAAGTCATACCATGGCTAAGGTGAGAATGCTATTTGCTTAAAAATCTCTTTTTTTATTCATATTTTCTAGAGAAAATATATTACAGATTAAGTAAAATTTGGAAACAATATCAATTACAAAATAAATAGTAGTACCCAACGATTTAATATTCAAATAAAATATTATTAAACATTATCTTTTTACTTTATTTTATTCATGATGTCAGAAGACACTGAACTGTATTATCACAAACAAACATCCTTATTTTTATTTATATTAAATTCACTTAAAAGATAATGATAGTTTTTTTTTGTAGTTTGTATTGAATGGGACTTGTTTTATCAAATAAACATGTTTGTTTACATATACGTCATTCTAATTAAACAATTATACCATTATTAAAACATTTTGCAAATTTAGCTATCTCATACAGTAGGTAATAACTTACAATTCTATATAATTATTGCTATAACATGAAATTCTATAATATGCCTATTTCAATATTGGTGCCCAATGAAAACAATGTTGTAATTATCACATCAATTGTAGTATTGCCACTATCAGCATAATATAGTATTTTAATTGACATTATTTGACTATTTGTTTAGCTATTAAAATTATAAGTATATAGGTGTTCCTTAAAGACTTAAACTCCTGCAAGTTATGTCTTGGTCGAATTGAACACAAAAAGTTTTTTAATAAGCTCAGTTTTGACATGTTAAGCCTTTAATATAGGGTGGTCCGTTTTTCATGACTCATCATTGACATTCCGGAAACCGTAAAATATATAGGGTGGCTCAAATTAAACAAGTTGCGCCTTGTCATGGTCATAAAGATATGCATCTTTCACTCGTAGAGGATCTTTTATGAATATTTCGATGTAAACCCCCATGCAAGTTTAAGATAAATGTTTGAACCGGTATTTATTGAACATTATTTGTTTGGACCAGTTATTTTACCAAATCCATTAAATGGTGAAAGTTATTTGGAAATTCTGCAAAATACTCTCCCTGATTTAATCGAAGTTTTACCGTTGCAACTTAGATTAGAGTTTTGGTTTATGGACGATGGGCACAGCCTCATTTTAGTGCTGCTGTTCCTCATCAATTGAATCCTGAGAAGATTTCTGAAATAGTATTACGATATAGAAACAAACGGTCATCATTTATTAAACAAGAATAAATATCAATTTTCCGCGAGAAGAATTTCTTTAGCTTTAATTTAAATATTTTTATTCTAGTTTGTAGTGTTATTATTAACTGTCAAATTTTAAAGACAAAGCCTACTACTGACTTTTTGATTTTTTAATAATAAACACTATTAAAATTTTGTTTTAGTTAATACATTTTTTTTTGAAAGATTGTTAAAATTCTTTTTTAATTCGATAAATGAAAAAAAATGTTAGGTATAATTTTAGGGGTGACTCACCCTCAATGAACACCTTCTAGTGTTTCAATTTATTTGAACTCATAGTCAAAGAAAACCAATAATAAACCTTAAATTACATGCAAATTTGGTTGCTCCATGTTAAAGTAATTCAGAGATATTTTTTTTTTCGAAATATTTGACCCCACTTTGAAGTATGTTTAGTTAAATTGCAATATTCCCTATACACTTTTCCGTTTGGCTATTTGGCATCAGGCAATAATACTAAAACTGTTTTTTTTAGCAGAAACGCTGAATTAAATGCAGAAAATCAAAGGACCCCGTACATTTTATATGGAAAACGGTCTTCCGGTGAAATTCGCTGAAAATTTGGGAAATTGTTCGTTTTGTACCCCTGAACAAAAGTTTCAATTGGGTCGAAGCTCGAAATGCCCATCTTTAGGCTCTACGGCTATTTTTAGTGGCCAAAAACGGCCAAAATTCATTTTTTTTAAATATCATGTGTAATGCTGGGAAAGTGTTCGTTTTGTATCCCTGATCAAAAGTCTCAATGGGGTCGAAGCTCGAAATGCCCATCTTTAGGCTCTACGGCTATTTTTAGTGGCCAGAAACGGCCAAAATTTATTTTTTTCTAAATATCATGTTTAATTCTCGGAAAGTGTTCGTTTTGTACCCCTGATCATAAGTCTCAATGAGATCGAAGCTCAAAATGCCCATCTTTCCATTCTTTTTTTTATGTAGGAACATGTCCATGTCTAATTATATGTGTATAAGTCTCATTGAGACTTTTGATCAGGGGTATAAAACCAACACTTTCCCAGCCTTACACATGATATTTAAAAAAAAAGAATTTTGGCCGTTTTTGGCCATTAAAAATAGCCGAAGAGCCTAAAGATGGGCATTTCGAGCTTCCACCCTATTGAAACTCATTTTTTTTAAATATCATGTGTAATGTTGGGAAAGTGTTCGTTTTGTATCCCTGATCAAAAGTCTCAATGGGGTCAAAGCTCGAAATGCCCATCTTTAGGCTCTACGGCTATTTTTAGTGGCCAGAAACGGCCAAAATTAATTTTTTTCTAAATATCATGTTTAATTCTCGGAAAGTGTTCGTTTTGAACCCCTAATCATAAGTCTCAATGAGGTCGAAGCTCAAAATGCCCATCTTTCCATTCTTTTTTTATGTAGGAACATGTCCATGTCTAATTATATGTGTATAAGTCTCATTGAGACTTTTGATCAGGGGTATAAAACCAACACTTTCCCAGCCTTACACATGATATTTAAAAAAAAAGAATTTTGGCCGTTTTTGGCCACTAAAAATAGCCGAAGAGCCTAAAGATGGGCATTTCGAGCTTCCACCCTATTGAAACTTTTATTCAGGGGTACAAAACGAACAATTTCCCAAATTTTCAGCGAATTTCACCGGAAGACCGTTTTCCATATAAAATTTGCGGGGTCCTTTGTCATGTAACCATAACAGATACGAAAATAAGTCGAAATTTAGTAAACTAAACTGTACATGTAAAAATCATCAATTTTAATATTATACACGTTGGTACAATTTTTTTGTTTAAACTCATGGTATCCGCCACTGGTTGTTGAAAATGCTTGGTATTAAGTGCAAACTCTCAAAGTATGTTCATTTATACCTGCATCATCCTGTATATTTTTGCCACGGTTACAACGTGGAATTTACCGATAATTATTGTTTTGTAAATCACAGGGCATAGGTCACAACTAAATGAAAGTATCTATCGACAGTTATAAAACTTTCTCATCACAAAATTATATCTGGAAGTTTTACTGGTGCGCCCGAGCAAGCAAGTTGAATCGCAGGTATAATTAGTCGAGGCTAATAGTAAGATAATCTAGATGAGACCACCAGAGCGCCCATAATTTCTACTGCGCCTTGATATACAACAGCGATGTCCACGGTTCAAGAAGCCCGTCTTATTTAACGCTACTTAAAGATGTCCAATAGACGAAACCATCGACTGCGAAAACACAATAAGAGGACTTGACGGCCTGCGGCTCACCAATGCATAAACAATACATACACCATCCAATGTTCCATATTTTTACGAATGTTAAGGTTATCGTACACAATACAACGAACACGATAGTAATTCCTCTCTCTTGTAACGACGCAATTCTTTTCAGAAGTGACAATAAAGTTTTAATCATAACTGCATATTACAACATGTCTCTGTTATCGGTTCCTCATTGCGTTGGCTGAATTCCCTAAAAAATGATTGAGTAAAACTACATGATAAATATTTATGTTCAGTTATTTAATGTTTTCTAAACTCACCGGCAAAAAAACAGCCTCAATTTTAAAGTTGGCTTTCTCGCGAACCGCTCATTTGATTTTGATGATCTTTTTTTTAAATTGTACATTGATTTCTCAGGAACGGATGCTATATCGGAAATTTTTATTCGGAATTTAATTTGAGCATATACGAGGCGCAAGGTGCTGGTGCTGATGCTGTTGCTGTTGCTGTTGCTGATGCTGTTGCTGTTGCTGTTGCTGTTGCTGTTGCTGTTGCTGTTGCTGTTGCTGTTGCTGTTGCTGTTGCTGTTGCTGTTGCTGTTGCTGTTGCTGTTGCTGTTGCTGTTGCTGTTGCTGTTGCTGTTGCTGTTGCTGTTGCTGTTGCTGTTGCTGTTGCTGTTGCTGTTGCTGTTGCTGTTGCTGTTGCTGTTGCTGTTGCTGTTGCTGTTGCTGTTGCTGTTGCTGTTGCTGTTGCTGTTGCTGTTGCTGTTACTGTTGCTGTTGCTGTTGCTGGTGTTGTTGTTGCTGAATATTGACATTTTGATTCGAGTTTATATTCCTTACTTGAACAGATTGACTATTGCAAACAATGCCATACCAATTTTTTATAAATAAACTCCTTAAGTTAACATATATTAAAATTTCTTTAATAATATTCTTCAAAGAACATCTACAAAAAAGCTGCAGTTATATCAAAAACGTTCAAAAAACTGTGTTCATTTTTCAAAAATAAGTTGAATACATGTACACCTAAGAACTTGCTCATCATTGGGCCCATGTTATCGTTGCTGAAATTAATATAAAAAAAACGGCAAATAGCGATTTAAGAAAATGCCATCTAGAGTTATTATTTCTTAATAGAAGAAGCTGAAATTGGTACAGAGGATTAAGAATAATCGAGTAATCGTTACTGTATAACAGATGTAGAATATAATTATGAACGCGTCAGTATGTAACACTACTATTTTATTTGAACATTTTGACAAATTCAACATTTGCTAACTTTGTTTTTATCATTGAAAGCCTTACTTCCCAGAAGTATTTAAATATTTTAGGATTGGAAATGGAGACTGCACTGATAATCTTCCATTAAATTATAAGTATTAGAAATGATTCTGTAAAATGTCGAAGGGCCTTATAATTATATAATGATGCCCCTATATTTAAATCGACGCTTTCCAAATATGTAATTGGATTGGCACTCATGGGTTGTTGCTTGGCCTCCACGGTGTTGAGATAATCATAAACTTATTACACTCCCTGTTAAAATATAAAAGACCTACGTGGCAGATGTTTATTTAAAAATAATTCAGTAAAATGGCGCTGGGCATTATAACTCTGCAAAGCCGTTTCAATATTTAAATCGAAGCTTTCCAAATTAGATTGGCACCCATAGACCTATTTCTTGGTCTTCATGATGTCCATGTCTCAACCCATTAATTTTTTTTTGTTGGGATAGTCCGAAAGATAACATTATTACAATCTATGTGAAAATATAGAAGACCTACGAGACATAATTTCTGCTGCTTTTGGGTTTATTTGACAAAGTATTTAACATGTGCACAACATTAGAATAACGACTGAGAGGTGTGTGTGCGCTTAAATGGGAGTCACTTGAAGGATTTGTACAATATTTGTGTATTTTCCTTGTTACGTATTGAATTTTGTTTTACTTCAAGTCTAACTAGATTTTTTTATTTAAATTATTGTATTTTGACTGAAACTAGTGACTGCAGAAATTCTCCTTCGAGGAAAATCGATACATTATTATCCCTCTATGCTAAATTTCAGTTCTTTCTGTTGAAAAACTATATGGCATGAGGAGATTAACTCTTTTAATTATAGCTCTTATGTAAGCATTATGACTCGAAGGTCATAATAATAGCATAAAGCATTTAGGCTGACTTTTAGTATATATAATGCAATGTTAGGTACCGATTGGGGGGATTTAAATGTTCACACGAATATTGATGTTGCTTGTGCAATTTTTTATATTATTTATTCTTTATTCGACGTATTTGTGCCTCTTTAGAAAAAAAACTAGATATCCGCCTTGATATATCAAGGATATTATACAAAAATTACGGAACAAACACAATATGTTGAATGAATATAAAAAAACTGGATCTCAGTATCAATTTCAAATATTTAAAAACTGGTGTTTTACGATTAAATGCGATATAGGAAAAGCCTACAAAAGTTATATAACCAATGCATTGGTGTGAACACGGTTCACACTAATCCGCGTAGTTTTTGGTCTTTCGTGAATGGTAACTGAGGCCCGGCAGGATATTGTTGACGCATTTGCTTCTCACTTTAAAAATGTATATACCAATTATGATTTCCGTTATCCTCTTGATATAGTAACTAATAACAGCTGTATTAACATCCAATTTGTTCCTACAAGCCAAGTTAGTGAAACACTGAAAAAGTTGAAACCAAAAATGTCTCAAGGAGTCGACAATATTCCAAGCTTTTTTGTGAGGGACTGTGCAGCGGTGCGCGTGTGCGTTCACTGGGTTTTATGATAAGATCGTGCAAGGATTTTGATAATATAGATTGTCTAAATATGCTGTATTATACGTTTGTGAGATCTCGGTTAGAGTATGCTATTCTTATCTGGTCACCCATTTACCAAGTACACAAAGCCAAACTTGAGAATGTGCAGAGGAAGTTTCTTAAATATTTATATTTGAAATGTTATGGTATTTATCCCGAACAGGGATTTAATCATACTGCTCTTTTATCCCAATTTGATATGTATACCCTCGAATTTAGAAGAATAGTTGCTGGGTTAGTGTTTCTGTACAAATTATTTCATAACTGGATTAATTGTTTGCAACTTCATTCCAGAACAACATTCAGAATTCCATCTATTAATGTTAGAAACACGACACAGGCAAGAACAAATGCTATGTTGAAATCACCTATATATTCTATGTGTAAAAATTTTAATTTGATTAATAATTTAGTAGATATGTTTTGTGTTTCATAGAATTCATATGTTGGTACGATTTATCAGAATGTACCTTTATTAACATTATCTCTTAATATACTTGCATCTGAGTCCTGTTGACACTTTTATTAATTTTTATCTCTTGTATTATTACTTACTATGCTATGTATCTTGTATATATTTGTTTGTTTTATTCTATCTTGTTATATTTTTATCACATCTATTTGTATTACTCTTTTTTTATAGGTACCTACATATTTTTGTTTCTTTTTGTTATTTGTCTTTATCATTCATCTCTATTATTGGACTTTATCTGTTGAGCCATGTAATTAAATAAATAATTAAATAAAAATAATAAAGCTAAACGTCATTTTATAAAATCGCTATTTTCAGTTTTTTACAATCTTCTAGCTACAACAGCAGATATTTTAGATCTGGTTCATTTTAATAGCCATCAAAAGACGCAGCTTTTTCTAATTTCAGTCACCTTGTATTTTTTAAAGTTTCCAAAATACCAATGACGAGCCATGAAAATCGAATTATTCTGTATGAGCCTGGAAAGTACTAACTTTATGTCTGATCTATACTATATAATAAGAGAAAGAGGAAACAAACTCTTGTATTAAGGTTGTGAGGCAAAAAAATAAACACTTCTAAACATTGCCAGACTCCAAACTGCGCAAGTACGTGTTTCACATTATTTTGCTCACTTTCTCTCCGTGATTCAATTCAACAGAAATCAAACAAAATAGGATAGATATAACTGTGAAATATAAGTGAGAGTATACATGCCCAATAATGATTTAATAAATCCGCCCACTTTCCATTTCCGTAAAGTTTCTCTTCTACCAATGCTCTTCTTGCTGCCTATTCATTCAATATCACTAGTCGGCTTCCCGTTGCATCAGTTTCTGTGTCCCTCAAGAATAGAAAATACAATTTTTGAAAAAACTGTATTACACATAGTTAGTGCCCTATGTCTCATTTGGTAAAACTAGCATATTAATTATGTTTAGTAAAATTATATATAATGACATACCAAATTATATTAATGTGATTTTATAAACAAGTTTCCCAAACTGCACTGCGTTAACTACTTAACGTTAACTATAAGCACCTAATTATTCATATTTCGAAATCCACTATAGAACCTACACTGAACCTTTTTTCTTTTTCTTCTGTAATATCTCCAGGACAATCGCACTGACAACAATTTTTTGTTTCCATACCTCATTGCGATGCAACTGAACTTTCTACAATGGATATATTTGACACAAGTGCATTCAAAACATATGTAAACATTTCATATATTTATTGTAAAGTTAAAGCGTCGAGAGATGTCATATATATAAATAATTCAAATTTACAGCAATTTATATCAGATTGTAGACAGTCACCAGCGATGTATGCCTGATACTTGACATATATGTCCAGATGTAAGTGTCAAACGAAAACGTACCTTTAGATGCCTGTCATAATATTTCAAAATTATCATTAAAAATTATTTACCTATATATATAAAATTCTTAAAACCACCTTTTTTATCTCAATCTCTTTCAGTTATTTCATTGACCAATATCCGCATCCGAAATATTTTACCTGTTTTCTAAAAATTCGTTGCATGACAGACAAGGTGATAAAAGCTGTGAGAAATGCATGCGACCTATCTATCCAATGTTGATATATTTTCATTCATCCTGAAAAAAACTTGCACTACTCAATCTTCCAGTTGACATTATTTACCATCTAATCGGTAGCTTCGGTGAACTCAAAGGTGGCATTATATTCATTTCCAAGTTCCCAGCGGCGGTTACGAGGCAAAGAAGCAGAGTGTGACACCACACTTATGCATAAATGTCCAGCAGTAAAAACTATAAATTCAAATGCGGTGTGCTCGAACAATGCTGTCTACATAGAACGCTCATAATCTTGTGTCTACCAGATTATAATATTATAAAAATATTTATTAGATAAACAATTTCTATCGAACAAAACACGAAAGAGATCGTTTATCTAAATAGATTTAGACGTACCGGCTTTGTCGGTAACTTTAAAGGACGAAACAATTTAACCTCCTTTGAAAAGGTAGGGAAGTAATCAGTTTGAGGAATATTCTCATAACTGTTGATAGATGAATGAGTGGCCGTAACGTAAAGGTTCTCAAAATTAAATAAAACAGATTTGTGGAATATAGAAAATGACGTGGTTATCTTAATAGTTTTTATCAAATTATTTAAACAATAGAGTGAAAGCAGTGATAGTACATCTCAGACATTAACTAATTCCTCAAGATTTTGCATTACCGTTCTTATTTTTTCACTTTCCTACAATGTTTTTATCTTGTTGCCAATTTTATTTTGCCGATGACACTCATTTACGTTTATCTTTAAAACGAAAGTGATCATGCTGCCTATGTGTTAATGTGTAACCTAATTACTTTTACTAATTACGCTCGCTGGCATTCCTTACAAGTAAATTGTAATAAATCTGTAACTTTTTGATAAGAAAACTGAGAGAACATTATGTGCTTAAAATTGGCAATTCAACTCTTAGTCAGTTAAAAATTTGTTGCTGACTTATATGTTTGTCTAAAAACGAAAAAACAAATACGACCACCAAAAACAAGTCTGTATAATTATATTTTTTTAAAAATACAAAAATTGCCATCAACTCATACAGTCAGCAAAAAGTTTGTTTGGCTTATGGGTTTGCCAAAAAATGAAAAATCAAATATGGCCGCCAAAATCAATTCTGGATATTTTATTGCTAGTTTGTACTACCTATTTCCAGTTTGTACAACTTTTACCATTTTAGAGAAAAATGGTGGCAACTAGCGTAATATTACGCTAGCATTTTATAAGATTATAAGAAAAAAATTCTTATCGATATCAATTTACAAATTCATTTTAATGACGCAGTAATATTATTGTAATTTGACTAATTATTATTTGATTTTTCATTTTTAGGCAACCGGAAGGCAGCAACAAATTTTTAACTGACTGTATGAGTTGAATGGTGAATTTTTTTAGTTTTGAATAAAAGCATTCACCTTCTGAAGGTATCCGTTGAGCAACAAAATATGGTGCAACAATCGGTTTGTTTATCGTTCTTAGTTGCCGAGCAATTCTATGGCCTACCAACGTAATATTACGTTAGCTGCCATCATTTTTCTCAAAAACGGCACAAACTACAAAATTAAAATTGGTAGTACAAATTAGCAAAGAAATGTCCACCATTTGTTTTGATGGCCATTGAAGTTGGTTGAAAAGTGACATTTTATTTTGTGAGAGAGAAGTTTGTCCCATCTCTTCGAACAAAATAAAATCACTTTTACCACATACGTCATACACTGTTTTTTTACAAACACTATTAAAAATACAAATCAACACATTTCTTACGTTATTAAATTTATAAAATATCATTTTGAAGTTAAAGCAACACTACGAATTTTTTAAAACTGTTTTGTGAGATACTGTAATCTAAAAATGTTAGTGGCAAGTTCAGTGAAAAAGTACTTTTGGCTTTGACGAAAAGTCCAAAATATGAAAATCATCAACGCTTTGGTCAAATTATTCCATGCTAGAAGAAATTATGAACATAAAGAATCAGGACATAAGCAAATATTACAAGCTTGTTGCTTTTTTAAAGTGAAAGGGCGAAGGATGTCAACCAAAAAAGTTCAAAGTATTGACCACGGAACAAATTGATAAAGTTCTTGCAGAAGGTTGCCGTAATTTTCGGTGTATTTGGAGCCTGTCATCACGAAGAACTGTGCAACTTGACATTCAATAATATCGACAACTTCACTAGTTGAGCATATACCAGACATAAAAACTAATCTGCAACGAACTTTTGTTATTCTTGATATATTATATTTGAACTATTATTAAAAGTAAGCCCTTCGTACACTAATCATTCAAGAATTTTCATAAAATACATTAAAAATAAATGTGCCATTTGGTAAGAGGCTTCCGACGATCTTCGGCTAGTTCTTTAGCAGAGTCTGGTGCTAATCTTACTACAATTAAGAGATACGGTGGATGAAAGTTCAATACAGTAGCGGAGGGTTATATCTATAGAAAACTCCTTAAAAACAAGAAGAGCATCGCAGGCCAAATTTTGTTCAAAACTGCAACGGATAATATTGCTCACTACTGCAGCTACTAATAAGATTGGCCATGGAATTACTTCTTCTAATAATTATAGTTTCTCTAAATGTACATATAATTAAATAAATAAATATTTCTTTGATTTAAAATTTCTTAATTGTTTTCTATGTTCACACCAGTGTTAAAAGTAAATTCCTTTAACATCAGTGCCTTAAAATTGAATTATAGATACTGACAGCATACATTAAAAGTTATAATTTTACTGACGTTTTTAGAAAATATATATTGTGAACAAAACGTAATACATTTTTAAAGTTATATGTATCATACATATCTTTGGATTTTAAGTTAAAGATTCAAATAACCACCATTTTCTGCAATGCAAGCTTGAAGACGTTGAGAGAAAATTGACCTGACATTCCCTAGAGGATAGATTCAATTTCAGCAGTTATGCAGATTTTTAACTCGTTTAAGTTATCTGCAGCTGTCAAATCTAGCCAGCGAAATCAATCGTCCAGGGAACAAGTTACGTAAAGTTATTATTATTCCTAACGAATGGTAGGCGGTATGAGTAATAGCTCTATTTTGATGGAAGTAAACATTCTTGATTCTTCGAAGATGCAACTCTGGTTACAACATTTATCAACATCTCAAGATAACGCTGTGAATTTACCGTTACTGAACGACCATTAACATCTTCAAACAAAGTATGATGATTCCCATTGATCCAACAACACACCAAATACCTAATCACATTTGGACTGTGCAGTAGCTCTTCATGAACTTCCTTAAGATATGTCAGACTAATAGCGATAATTCTACCTATTGACAAATCCCGATAAAGAAAATTGACTTCGTCAGACATCAGAGGCTGGTCTGGCAAGTCAGGATGATTTGAATGTCACTGAGAATATTCTGACAACATTGGGGTCTATTTTCTTTGTGACGTGCATTCAGTTTTTGGACAAATTGCATTTTGTAAGCATGGAATTTTAAATCAAAGTTCAAAATTCTTGCAAGAATTCTTTCACAAATGTTAAGAGTTTATAATCGTTTTGCGAAAGATTTATGACTGTGCTCAAATGCATTTCTCATTTCTAACATATCTTCTGTAACTATTTCTTTGTTGTTGCAAATGGACTATTGATCTTGCCATTTCCTTCCATCTGCGAATGGTCAGTCGAGATGGCGCATCTCCTCTGTCTATGTCTCCTACTTCCGTATAGAATGCACGTTGCACTACAGTTACTGACTGCAAATGTCTCGCCAACAGAAACATTTGACCAGCGATCCATTTTTTATCTATCACAGTAGTGATATATCGAATCCAAATGTTTGTAGATCGAGTCATGAAAGGAATCAAAATAATTATTAATTATATAAAGGAATTAACAAGCCTTTAATCCACGAGAAAAAAATGACACTCGAGGCGCAGCCGAAACCGGTCAATCAGGAGACTAAAAGCCGTGTGAGAGCAGGTGAAAAATTATGGTTTTGAAAAACGTCACATTTGACAAATTTATTTTAATCAAGAATACTGAATGTCAGTTGAATAATAGAAAGTTGAATCGTCTCTATGACTGTGTCTATGACATTCGTTTGCTTATTTATCAACAAGAGTGAAATTCGATAACTGGCGAAAAAGGGGGCATAAGGGAAGGAGCAATTACAGAAGAGGTGCTACTATCCCAGTTTTTCAATGTGAAGAAACCGTTTGCTGCCTCTTCGATGTGGACAAAATATGCCATGCTAAAATCAATGTTGAAAGTGCACAAAGGTATTGATATTTCGAACTATGGTAAATTTACTTCATATTTGAAAGCAAAATCAAGAAATTATAAACCAAAGATACTGGAGAGAAACCAAATCGAATAATTTTTTAAAAAAGCACCGGATGAGTGTTAAAATGTCAAAGTCAAAATAGTGTCAGTGCCGGGTTATTGGTAAATAGTTATATATGTTGGTAAAAGAATTACACATATAGAAGTTAAGGTAGAAAATACAGGATTTGAATATTTCAATTTATACATTGAGTGTTTTATTTTGAACTCTACAGGTTGCAACTATCATGGCAGTCGCAAGTGCTTGTTGATGTAATGAAATAATCTTTGTCGATATCACCCATGTCCAAGATAAAGGCCTATACGTACTCATTCCGGATACGAAAACAAATATTTCAAGAAGTTTCACGATCATGGAAGAAGCTTTGTCAGTCAATGCTATAGATATGTGTTAAAAATACATCAATCTGCGACCTAAAAATGCCAGTGGGAAATTTTTCTTGCGATATGTGGCTGGAAATGTACCACACAATATGTAGACATCAACACAATTTCGAAAACGTTTCCAAAAGTGGCTGCATTTATTTTATTTATTTATTGGACAAGGAATGAGGCGTTCTTCGGCAACATTACTGGCCAATGCTGGAAGTGATATTACTACTGTGAAGCGTCATGGAGATTGGAAATCGACTACGGTAGCGGAAAGCTATATTGAAAATTCATTGTCCAGCAAGATTGCTGAAAAGATCCAGGTCCTACCTGACGAAGTTGTGGGCACCTCCAGTCCTTCAGAATCTTCTTAGGCCCAACTTTCGTTCAAGGGAAATCAAATACAAAAGAAATTGTTCTATAGGAAGGTTCTACACAAGATTACTAGTATATAATCAATTTTCTTTTTCCGCGGAAATGTTTCGTTTTCCGGAAAACTCGAATTTTTCTTATATTATATTTTAACTGAAAATTGCCTCAAAAATGTCTTTTTTAAATGTCTTTATATTACATGCTGCTCTATAAATACAAAATTAATAAAATTGCGGCTTTCATTTGATGTAAAAATGTAAAAATTTACGGAAAATTTCCATTTTCCTTCGACTTTAGAATAAGGAAAATCTGTTATAGAAATAATAATTGGATAATTTGATTTGACTACTAATTTGCGCTTAAATGATATAAAATTTTATTTGCGAAAATTTTTTTTAAGGAAAATATTGAGGAAAATCATTCACATATTCATGTTTTTTAGGGTTTTGTGAATAATTGACGGTTAATTAGAATTAGTATTCATGTTTTTTGAGTTTAGTGAATAAATGAATGTTATTCAAGTTATAAAAAGTAAGTGGATTTGTAGCATTTTTTAAAAATTGAGGGCGCGCTCGCTTCCCTCGCGTATATTAATTATATACACATAGATTTGTTATATAAATATAAATGTCAAATAAAAATCATGTGACTTTGTAAGAATTTTGTATGTATTTAAAAGTTAAGGTATCTTTTGTGGTAATATTATGGCGGATAATGATTTTTATGTTGAAACTATTTATTTGAAAAATCCATATTCTAATTTTATATAATTAATTCGTCCGGTGGAATATGTTGACCTTTTTGATTTTTTTTGCAGCCGACTACGACGACTCGATCCGTTGGGTATGAGTACCGTCTTCAGCAATGAATATAACACTATGGTTAACAGTCCAATGCCATATTTAGTGAATTAGCGTGCCTGCATCCCTTTTATTTTCGGGACAAATTACCATTCTTATGTTTTCTGAGTTATCGGCAATCATTCCGAATACCCAAGGACCTTAAGCTACACTTCCTCTGTTATATTTTCTTTTACCAAATTTGGATTTTTGTGGTCAGAAATACGTTTAGAATTCAAAAATAAAAATTGGCATTTCCGCGGGAAAATTTTAATGTTTCTGTGCTCAGAGAGGCTTCTGAATGCTATTTGTTATTTTTTTTTCTTCATAGCTGATTTCCCTTAAACGAAACTTGACCCACTTCTTATCGAGTGAATTTAAATAATCTCGGTCAAAATGACAAAATCGTTCTTGAGAAAAAATATTAACGTTATTAATAATAATTCTAAATAAAATGCTATAAAATCGATGTGTGGTATTATGAATTCTAATCCACTAGTGTGTTAAAAGACCTGTTCTACAGAAAACAGACATGTTAAACCTTCTTAATATAGTGATCGTGAATAAATATATATTTTATTCAAAAGATATAGTGTTAAAAATGGTAGCGCTGCTATGCCAAACCCTCTATTAATTTTTTGCTTGGAAGCTATGATGGACATATTGAATTAATTTTGAATTTCTTGTATCCCTTAAATAGGAATATATAAATTATTTTTCTGAACACCTTGTTGATATACAAAACTTGAACACTGTTATATATCAGTTATAGATCATGCGGTGAGATTTTTATTTGCCCCGCGGTGGTCCACAGATTTAAAATCCACGCCGTACGGTAATGATCTAAGAACCAGCTGGAAACTAGAATACGATTCACCTGAGAATTCCTCCGATTTCTGAATGCAGGTTAATTTGCTTACCTAGAACCTGCAGGGTCGTCCGTGTCGTGAACTAGTGCGGGCGGACAGTTTGCTCGAAGCTAGTGCGCCAATCTTACACCATTAGATCGCCAACAAAGGTCAATGCCTGATCAAAAAACAATAAAGAGGATTACTGTTTTAGCCGCACGCAGAACATATTTAGAATCTAGTACAATATGGGAATATTTCAGATACTTTATTCATGAATAATTCAACAAATATTTCCTCCCGTTCGCAGCGTTCATATTTTGATTCAATATCTAAATAGACGTATCTATAAATGCATAGAACTACTGCAAAGGCCAAAATATTATAGAAAAATTACTATACACTTGATAAATTTAAAGATTCCAATCTTGTATATGGAGTTATTCTTTTAGATATTTCATTTCAATATATTTTAAGGTATTAATAATATTGTGTGAAACTAACTACTCTGTGGACAAAAGCCCCAACCAGCGTTGAATTATACCCACAATATCTACCCATATATTCCTTATTATTAGCTTTTGTAACATTTTTTACTGTATTAGAAAGGTATTTTAAGCTAATATAAATCAAATCTCCTACAATTCCTATCAATGAAGTCATATGTATGTTCTCTGATACCAAACATCTAGGTATGCTAATGAACAATTCCACAGACAAAGCTCTATTCAATAATTATCTAAAGAAATTAATCTATCTAAATTCACTAACCTTGCTTTAATGAAAACACTCTATAAATATCTAACTTCACTTTTGGCAGTTGGAACACGACAATTCAACCACAATAGACCATACCATAGTGTAAAAAAGTATTGAATAATGTATTTGGTACTATATCGTTTAAAGGGAAAAGTTAGGTGTTATAAAATAATGTTGCCTGACACTAGTGTTGAATTTTTTATGTTGTAATTTTAGAGTGTCCTCTAAGGCATCTATCTTCATTTAAGATAAGTGAGATATATCAGTAGAAGAAAGATTGTGAATAATGCAAAACATCTGGATACATCCCTATATAGTGTCTGCTGAAGAAATTGTGTAATCTTACTAAGAGAGACATCATCATCAGAATCGTTGTAGAGCCAGTTAGATTCGACCAACCATCACAATATGTTATTAATTGTTATATCGACGATGAGCTACTTTTCCACGGATGCTATAAAACTAGATATATGAGTGTAATTGCACTCCACCAATGAGTGGACATTAATCATTGCAAAGTCATTGCTTCCCACATCATCAGTACCTAATAAGAGTATGTAAAATTTAAAAAAATTACACAGTAGGTATACCTACTTATTAACAAGATATTGCAACAAACTGAAATAATAAAAAATATATGTTTTCTAAGATCTCTATACTTCAACGATTGGTTGTGATACATAGTTTTTTAATAATTACACAAAAACCACTAAAGAAATAGACTTTTCAAACTTAACATAATGCTTAGTAATACCTACACGCTACGAACTAATGGTGCTGAAATTTGGAAAGATTTAAGGAGTTTCAATAGAATTTTGTTTTACAGATTTGCCCATTAATTTTATTTTTATGAAAGTTAGTAAGTAATTTCAACTTTTCCGTTTCGTATTTCTTTATAATTGAGAAATTACAGTAAAATTATTGGTCTTTATATGTTGCTATATATGTTGACAAGCTTTTGATATTGATAAGATTATAAGTGGATTCGATGAAAACAAATTTAAGAGGCTCAAAACACTGTCTGGAAATGGTCTACCCATATCTCTAATAAAGAATTCAGTTTGATAACATATTTTGGATAATTGAAGCAAATCTTTTCCCTTCTAATTTCAGCACCATAGCTTCGTTTTTTCCTCAAATTTCACATTTACCTGGATGTGACTGAGTCACATCGCATCAAATTTTATCGGTATCTGCAATAGTTCTTAAGTAATTGATGGTGATAAAACAAAACCAAAATGGTTTAAATTTAAATAAATTAGTTACTGGTCAAAAATAGTTGAAAAATCATAACATTGGTACGGCGGCATTTAAAGTTGATATAAACTTAAAAGTATAGAAAGAATTAAAAGATGTTTCAATAAGAACGAAAACATATGGTGTTCCATTTAAACAAGTACATTTTCACTAACCATTTTTTAGACATCTTATAATATATCGAACAATGCCAGAAGAAAATTTGTTTTCATATAATTAAAATTATGAAATGTTAAAACATTTGTATTGTAGTATTGTATTTAGGATGGTTCAATATAGTAAGAAATAAAAGTACGAAATGATCAAATTAAATTTTTTTAGCGAGTGTAAACTGCAAACAAAATGCTACATTTACGGTATGCTATGCATTGCCAAAACAAACTAGCAGACAACATTCAGATCGAAAAACATTTGAAAAGTTGAATATAAATCTTGTACAATATGGAAAATATGGCTGAAACGATACAGCTGGGATTTTGCACTGCAGCAGGTAGGAGGTAATCCTCATATTTCAGACAAGAAATTGATAGGTATGTATCGTTCAGAGAATCCTTTCCAGATATAATTTTCATGCACACCAAGCACACACTTCACTCCATAATTTACGTCTTGAAGATTCGGAAAGAATATTAGAATTTTTGGCAGAATTCTTCATTGTGTATGAAAATGATAAGTTTTTGCCATACAAAAATTTTCATTTTACGCCAGAGCTATCTACAATTTGCTTTAGAAAATTATATTTGAGGTATTAATTGATGTTATTGAAGAGACAATTGGTAACTGTCTTTTATCAATTGAGCTAGGAATTTACATGCATTTTTCGTATTATGTGCTAGATTATGCCAATTGTTCCTAACATTGTACTATTGAAAATAATTTTATGGTTTCCTGGAAAGGATAGACATTTTTTCGGTCTCACATTTTGCGAAAAAATTTATTTTATGAATAAATTACAACAGTCTTTCTGAATATTGTACCTTAAAAATAATCATCTCTGTTTCTGTTTTCAACAAATAGATGCAGACATGATAATAGAATAGAAATATTTCTAAATTACTTAGTGAGAAACCTATTAGGTACAGATGTATTCGGCAAATTGATTTATATTTGTATTTTAGATTGTTATATGTTGTATCCGTTTTAAAATTGCTAACAACATGTTTGTGTTCAGTTGTTATTGTACTTATTAAGTAAACAAAATATTAATAGCTTTTAAATGATTGCAATAGTGACCTTATACATGTAACAGAAAACAGGTCATCCCATTAACTGCGTATTTTTGGCGATAAAATATGACGATTTAATTCTACTTACCTATATACAAAAATGACTTCCTTAAAAGATACAAGGTGTTAAAGTTGAACTTTTAAAATTGTTTTTCGCTACAATTTCTTCAGATTTTCACGTATTACTTTTAAATCTTATAAAGATACTTCTTGATATAAACTAAATCCTCAAAGGTATTATTGTAAACGACACCTAAAAAAGAAACGTAGAAACGGATGAAAGGGATTATTTTAACCCCTCACTTTTTTCTGACCCGATGTTCTTCAATTCTAACATTTAAAAGTCTAGAACTCTCCCCAATATAATGTTTACTGCATTCACATGGTATACTGTAGATGTAGTTTCTTGTCTTAGCTGTACTAATATATTAGGACAGTTTTTGAAACTAGTAATACATTACGAACAATTTGTAAAACTAGACCAAATAATGAAATTCAAAATTCAAAAAACTGCATCTCCAAAAAATGTCGGACGCACAACTTTTTATCCAAACACGTTCAAAAAAACAAATATATTGTACAAGGTACGGCCTCCTAGTCGTTCCAATTTGTTTTCGGATGTAGTCCGACGAACAACTTTTTACCTTCCTCGCAGAGAGGGTAAAATTTTACCCGTTTTACAATACTGAAAAATAACATAAAAAAACTTTGATTAAGTCAGTTTTGTCCATTGCTGCAGTTTCCTCGGCCTTTATACTAAGCAATGCCAAATTACTATTTTGAGAACAACAATTTCTCAAATAGTTTTTGATTATTTTTAATTTAGAAAATGAGCATTTTGATGACGCAATGGTTACAGGAAGCGACAAAAATAATATTAAAGTTGTATATACCTCTGCAAAATTTGATGCTAGGGTATGATTTTCTACCATTAAAAAATGTGCCAACTCTCTAATATCTTTAAGGGAAGATAAGGCAACAATTTGCAAAAGGAAATGCTGAGGATATATCGCGAGAATAAGTTTGCTGAAAAGCTTTAAATAATTCTTCCGTCATTGATTTTGTTAACAGTCTTCTCTATCCCATCAAAACGGTTGTTTAATTGACTAATAACGTCAAAAACTTTATAATAAATATTTACTTTAAAATGATGCTCTTGATTATAAAGTAGAATATTTACATCACATTCATCATATTGTTTTTTGGCTTATGCTGACTTTTTCCTGTAAATAATGAATTAATAATCCATATTTTAGTAATACTAACTGCGTTACTTTTCAAATTTTCGTAATTACTTCGATAATATGATATTTTCTAGAGACGAATTTGCCTCCATTCAATCAGGAGTTTGGAGAGCAGCAGAACATGAAAACAATAAACGGTTCGATTACATACATAGAGCGCCGACGCACGTGGCAAGGTAATATTTGAATACACTGTCTGTTAGGTCATTTGATTATTTCTGGTGCAATTATATATAATGTATTAATAACTCTATTAAAACGCCAAAAGAGGGAAGATTTACAAATATCAAATCTAGTACCAACACTGCTAAAATAGGTGTATTATTTATATTACATATATGTATGATACATAACAATGAAAACATACCTGTAATTATCGGGTGTTACTAAAATCCACAATGTTGAAAGTACTTGCTTTTCAATATCTATACTAGGTCGGCCTCTTCCTTCAGCTTTTTTTAAAAAGGGCAATAACTGTCGATATATCGATTTTATTAGTCTAAAATGTGATTGAAATTCTTTGTCTGTTGAACCACAAATTGTTACAGAAATAAAATTTTTGAGCCTGGATGGTACGTTTTTGCCCTATGACGTCATGTATTAATCTTTATCCGACACAGGATAACTTTTTTGGAGCACAGCCCAGTATACAATATAAATGCAGTGAACATTATATTGGGGAGACTCCCAAACCGTCAACTGTTAGAATTAGAGAACATAGGAATTACCTACATTAGACACTGAGAATTTTAAAAGTCAAAAATTTGCGAACACGAATGGAATAACGCTCATGTTATTTAGTGGAATAACAAAAAAATGTTAGAAAAAGATAGTAATTCAGTAAAGATAAAATTAAAAGGATCTGCGTTTATTTTATTAAGTAGTGACAATTGCGTTTCAAATTATTCTTTAAATTTTGATAGTTGTTGGTTGAATCTTCTCAACGACGAGGTAAGTAACAGAATAAATATTATATAATATATTATATGATATCTTATATCACCATGGATTAAAAAAATTTGTGTTATTTAGGTACTGAAATCTCGAAAAATAAAACACGTAGAGCAACAGTAATATCAAAAATAAAATTATTGACCACCTCTCACCTCCCATGACCACACTTTTACTATTTAGACTCTCCTCAAATAATATAATAACTTTTTTACGTGCATGCAAAAAACAAAACATTATTGCACTATATTTAGTGGAAAAAATGGTTCTTTATTGCACTAGTGCAATAAAATGTTTATTGCATTCATCTGTCATTCTACTACAGCGTTTTGTCATCATGACAAACATAAGCGTTCAAATCGACCTCATACTTTCCTACACTTAGTGACATAAATAAAACATTTTTTGGTTTTTACATGAATGTAGAAACAATATTGTATGCAACTCTACAAAAAGTGCTTATTACACTCGACGTACACTTACTTTTTGTACTTGTTGCATAAATAACTATTAAAATGCGTTTGTATGACACACATTATTTCGCTATTCTAACCACACATTTTAACAATTATTTTTACTTATAAACAAAAGTGAACAATCTTATATGCAGAACTATGAAAGTTTATGTTATAACAATGTTTACATCTATAGTTGAATTTAAAAAAAACAGGTATCTTGAGAGATATTATTCAGTTCTTAAATATCTAACGGTGTCCTTAAGTAAAATATCTACTTTCTCAGTGCGAGATATTTTGTTTTTTTAGGCAAAACTTAATTATTTGTAAAACCAACCCCTTCACTAATCCATTAGGTGCAAAAGGTTATTTATTAATATTTTTAGATTTCAGTGGCAGGAATACCCAATTAAAAAAATAATAAATACAAAAAGTTTTCACATAGTGAAGATTTTCTCCATTTTCCGGAAAACCGTGGCATTTATGAAATCTTTCTCAATAGCATAATATTCAGCTCTTCAAATTATTTAACAGCAAATAAAAACTTAAAATAACTGGAGAAAACGCCCCATAAAATGTAATCATTTTAATCCGGTTACCCTTAAATGACTGTGAGAACGAACATCTGTAATTAACGAATTCACCGTAAGCCCTAAATATTTTCCACGGAATGATTTGATTAGAACTCATTTCCTGATCACGCGATTGTATTCCAAATAAAATCCATGTCGAACTCTTGTCGTGGTACCTTAGAGGTCTCACCTCCCATGACCATGGCACGTCATGAAACAGAAAACTACGGCACAGGATAGTAATCATGCTCTTCTTGTGAATCGTCCGTTTCTAGCTGATACATTCCTAATCTCAATGCAGATTCGCTCCGTGTAAATCTCTCTGTTACCCGATTAACATCGGGAACTGTGTCGCATCTAGCGGTATATTTTTCAGGCAGATTATAACTACTGCTCAGCACAATATTCCATCACGGTGGCCAATTTGAATAAGCTCTTTCCCATGTCACTATTTCAGTCCGCTTAATTCAAATATCCATTAAATATTTGTTTATTAATTCATGTTGCAATGTAGAACTGAAATTTAGAACATATTTTACAATTGTATAGGATACAGGATGTTTCCTAAAGGTGCGGATACTTTTGCAGCGAAACATTGTATAGTAACGTACTGGCAACGTTGAAAGGTGGCATGCAACATAAACTGCATGTAGCGCTGATACAAATATTGTTGAGACACAACATTCAGTCGACACAGGTGTTTATACAGGGTGATTCAAAACTTATCTTATTAGAATGTACAGGGTGACCCAGAACTGATGGTTGGCCGCCATTACGTAAAAACAGAATGAGCAATAGAAAAACCGTAAACGTGGGTGTTTATGGTATGATGTAGTGAGTGTTTATCATAAAATACCATCTTGGTAAATTTAACACCCAATGGACAGTGACGTCATCGAAATCATTTTTCCCAATTTCATACTTATTTTTTACATAATATAAAACTTCTCATTCTTATCAATAACTTTCATTAAAACTTTTTTAATATCACCTTTCGTGTAAAAGATATAAGACCATATGTATAGAAAAATTCTCGATCACTTATGTTGATGATTTTGACAACGTCGCCATGGAAATATCAATACTGTCAATGTTGTGTTACTCATATTTATCGATAAAATTTAACTGTCAATTGTTGCTGTTGTTTTAATTATTTATACGCAGATTTACTGTTTACTAAGATGAATAGTCATAATGAAAAGGTAGATATGCTTTTAATTTTTGGAGAAGCTAGAAACAATTTAAAATTGGCAGCACGGATTTACAGTGAAAGATATGCTGACCGCCAAGTACCAGATTATAGAAGATTCTTGAAATTGGAATAAGCACTTAGACGGAACACGGATGCTTTTAAAGTCCAAAAAAACATTGAAAAAAATAAATCCGTTTGCAACAATAATGTGGTGGCTCAAGTGTGTGAGTGTATTTTAATAATAATCCTAGAAAATCAATACGAGATGCCAACTGAGAACTAAATATTTCTTATAGTTCAATTCAAAGAATTTTAAAGAAAAACAAGTATCACGATTATAAAATTTTAAACGTGCAAGCCCTCTCTGAAAATCATAGGCTACGCTGGATAAATTTTATTTCGGAGATCGTTGATTTTCAATTAGATGTGCCAAACTTTTATAAATATGGACAGACGAGTTCCGCTTTGTCAGCAATGGAGTACCAAATAAAAAAATACGCACTATTGGGCAACTGAAAACCCTTACGAAATTAATCAAGTTGAAAATCAAGGGCATTTTGGTATCAATGTACAATTGGTATATAGGCAGACACTTAATTGGTCCATACTTTTACAATAGTGCACTAAACGGAGAGCGTTATTTAACATTTTTAAAGAACCATTTACCAACTTTATTGCAAGACGTGCCATTACAACTTAGCAGTGGCGTAGTCAGAAATTTGACATGGGGGGGGGGTTCAGTGAACAAAGTATTTTAAACTAAATTTTTTTAATAAAAAAAATAAATAAGTTTTAATAAATTGAAACAATAAAAAGTAAATAAAAAAAACATAAACATGTAAATAATAAATAGGTACGAACAATATTTGTTACAAAAATGAAAAATAAAATTAGAACTTAGTTGCAGGTGAACCCTAATGTAAGGTTGCCGTAGGAGATCTAGTTCACTGACCGCGTTGCTAAATCTTTGCAAATAGAGTGATTGCAGGTTTAGGTTTGTAGTGAGACATTACCTATATGACCCAACCAACCCAACCCATGGGGGGGTTCTGACCCCCAAACCCCCCCCCCCCCGTGGCTACGCCACTGCAACTTAGAAGAAATATGTAGATTCAACAGGATGGCGCACCAGCACACAATGCGAGAGAAGTAATAAGATACCTCAATGAAAATTACAATGGCCGATGGATTGGTGCAGAAAGTTCTATTCATTTGCCTTCGAAATCCCCGGATCTATCCCCAATGGATTTTTATTTATAGCCTGAAAAATGAGGTTTAGAAGAAAGAAGAAGAAAAGTTATCCATCTGAAAATCCGACATAGACTAGAAATATGTTTACAACAATTTGATGGACATGTAGAAACATAGAATTATTTTCCACGATGTTTTCCTTGTTTTGTTCATATTTTAAATTTTATAAAATTTTATTATTAAATAATCGTTATAGCTTTTATTGTGTATTATTTTAACCAAACATACTTACTAAATTTATTTATTTGTACTTGTATTTGCATACTCTTTTTGGGTACAGGTACACATATCAATAAATAATTTTGTTGGAAAATTGGAAAAATTTTGTTTTCCATAGCAACTCTGTCAAAATCATCAACATACGTAATCGAGACTTTGTTTAATTTTTCTATACATATGGTCTTATATCTTTTACACGAAAGGTGATATCGAAAAAAGGTTTTAATAAAAGTTATTGATAAAAATGAGGACTTTTACATTATGTAAAAAAAATAGGTATGAAATTGGGAAAAATGATCTCGATGACGTCACTGTCCATTGGATGTTAAATTTACCAAGATGGTATTTTAGGGTAAACATTACATCATACCATAAACACCCACGTTTACGGTTGTTCCATTGCTCTTTTTGTTTTTACGTAATGGCGGCCAACCATCAGTTCTGGGTCTGTACAGAGGACAAATACAATTTTGTAAAGAAAAAATCAAAAAGAGCAGTTCAGAAATGATTTAAAAATACATTTCTGCACGGCACTGGAAACTGGTCGGCCGTAAAACCTGACAAGGCAAAGCATACAATCGGCTACCGGACAAAAAATTTGAAGAAATTTCCAAGGAAAGAAATAAAAAACATTTTATAACACCTCTTTTATTACAGCAAATTCAACTAGTTTTGCCGCTATTAATTATTTATAGAATTAATTTGAGGTTTTAATTAATAAAATAGTTTGACGTACCTGATGTTACAACAACAAAATCTTGGGTCCGTCTTACCCAGTTTCTACAAACTAACACAAATGTTTCTGTTTCTTCTACGTTTTGAACTCGTAAGTTATTAGCAGCAGCTTCCGCACGGCACTGGAAATTGTTTCACTGTAAAACCTGATAATGCATATAATCGGCGACCAGACAAGAAATTGAAAAAAATTTACAAGGAAAAAAATAAATAAAATTTTACAATACCTATTCAGCAAGTCTCGTAAGTTATTGGCAGCAGCTATGATACGTTTGCGTAAATCAGCAATAGTGTTCAATTCAGTGCGATACACTTCATTTTTTAAATCTTTGCACAAAAAGAAGTCCAAATGATTTAAAATCAGGAGATCGTGGCGGCTATGGTACCGGTCCTCCTCGTCCAATCCCTTGGTATTATTGCTTGGACACGCTGTAGATGATACGGATATAATTCAGCTTCCTGTATGATACGCCATACTGCTGCAATAGACCGTAGAAGTCCTGGACCTCCATCTCTTCCACGATTCGGTTTCAAATGTACTACACTCGCACTCATTGCACACCGCGGTAAAAATAGGTGCATTTGGCACACGTTTACTGGGAAATCGTTGTGGTAAAGCATTATCACAGCGTAATAAATTAAAACGATATCCATAAACTCCGAGTTGCTGCTATACACGTAAGCCATTTTTAACAATTGAAAAACTAATGTAAAGACTGGCGTCACAAAAACTTTAGAGCCTACAAAAAGTAATCGGATTTCAATAGTCCTGTTCGCAGAGCAATTGGAAACCGTTTTCAATCGTCCGACACACGCGCAGTTTATTTATAATGCCTCCATAAGGCTGAAAATCCATTGTTTTAGTTGGAATGTACGATTGGAAACTAATTTGTGTATTGTGCGAACAATGCTATTATTCCGAATCGCCTGTCTAGAGACTTGACAAGCCCACCGATGTAAAGGTTGAAAATACTACATCTTCAATAATATTTTACTCGGAAACTATAAGGATTTTACAAAAAAAATTTTGCGATATTGACTTCATTTTTTATGACGCATCTATTCCCAAATTCTTTTAGATAAGTTCTGAATCACCCTGTATACAGGAGTACCACAGGGCTCGATACTAGGCACAATTTTATTCCTCCATCCTTTCCACGATTCGGCTTCATATTTTCCGTGTCACGCTTGCGTCGCATTACACTTGCACTCACTGTACATCGCGGTAAAAGTAGCTGCATCTGGCACATGTTTACCGGGAAATCGTTATGCTAAAGCATTTTCACTTCACCTTAAATTAAAATGATATCAATCAAGTCCGAATTGCTATACACGTAAGCCATTTACTTGGAAACTATAAGTGTTTTACAAACAATCTTTTGTACGACATTGACTCCAATTGAACCTCGTGTATGATATGCCACATTTCTGCAATACGCCGTGAACGCCTTGGACCGCCATCTCGGTTTCAAATGTAATGTAAATACTTGCATCACAAAAACTTTAATACCTACTATAAGTAATCAGATTTTCATATTCAGAAAATACTACGACTTCAATAATTTTTTACTCGGAAACTATAAGGTTTTTATTTCCAAATTTTTTTAGATAAGTAATCACCCTGTATAATCTAACTATATCGACATAGAAGGTCCATGGCTTTCCATCTGACAATTTGTAGTTGTTGTAGGTCTTTGTCCACCTCTGTTTCTTGCCACCAATTGTTCTCGTCATTACCATTATTGGTGTCTCTAGCATCCTCTCAATATGCCCTAACCGCCCTAACATGTTGTTTTTACCACGTCTGCGTTTGGTATGCTCGCGTCTTTGTATAAACTTTTTATTTCCTCGTTCATTCTTCTGATATACCTCTCCTGTTTTTTTTTCTCCAAAAATTTTTCTCAATATTTTTCTCTTCCACACTTCAAATGTTGCTTGTACTGCTTTATTCAATTTCCACATTTTGCTGATATGTATTGTATATATCACAACTGATATTACCACTATATTTGCCTAGAAATATTCTAGTTCCATTTGCCATGTTTAGCACTAATGTAAATACTTGCATCACAAAAACGTTAATACAACAGTAATCGGATTTGAATATTCGCAATCGCCTGACTAGATACAACAGTAGCCCAGCAATGTAAAAGTTGAAAATACTACAACTTCCTACTACTACTCAACACGGGCGTGACATGGGAATTTTACAACCGAATCGTGGAAGAGATGGAGGTCCAACACGTCCACGACGTATTGCAGCAGTGTGGCGTATCATACACGAGGCTCAATATCTGTACCAAGTAGAGCATGTTCAAGCATTAATACCAAGGGATTGGACGAGGAGGACCGCTACCATGGCCGCCACGATTTCCCGACTTTATATCCTTCTTCCGACTTCTTTTTGTGGGGAGATTAAAAAAATAAAGTGCATCGCAGCGAAGTGGACACTATTGATGATTGTTTATTGTTTATAACAATAACAGTAAACATACTGTTTGCTGTTTTCTGTTTTCCGTTTTCCGTTTTCCGTTTTCCGTTTTCCGTTTTCCGTTTTCCGTTTTCCGTCTTCCGTTTTCCGTTTTCCGTTTTCCGTTTTCCGTTTTCCGTCTTCCGTTTTCCGTTTTCCGTTTTCCGTTTTCTGTTTTCTGTTTACTGTTTACTGTTTACTTTTTACTGTGTGCTGTGTACTGTTTACCGCTTGCCGTTTACCGTTTACCGTTTACCGTTTACCGTTTACCGTTTACCGTTTACTGTTTATTGTTTCCGTGTTCTCTTATAAGAACAAAAATAATAATACATAACGCAGTAGTAAATATGAGAAAAAAGGTAATAATACCCACTAAATAATAATAAATATAATAGTAATAAAAGTACCACTAAATGAATGAATGACTTATACATAAAATACAATAATATAATAATAATAATATCTCTACCCCTCATTCTAATCACAGGGATTAGCCCAGAAGTCAGAGACTTGGTCGGGAGAGGGGGCGGCATATTATTATTAAGCAGGCCGCATTTACATTCAAACAGTAAACAAACAAATAAAAATAACAATAAATACAAATAAATCAAACAAAATTACAGAAATATTTTTTGAGGGTCTTATCTAAAGAATACATTGAAATAGAAAAAATATCAATAGCCATTGCAACTAGATAAACACCTATTTAAGGGTGAATTCAAATAATAATTGGTATTAGAATATTCACAATGGAATATATTTTTATTTCTAATTGCATACAATGGAACTATAAAGTTTATTAAATTATTAATTTCGGATGAATCAATTAAATTGTTAACAATTTTATAAATAAATTTAATCTGTTTAGTCTGCTATACGTCTGTTATCCTGGAGAGATATTAAGTTTAATTTCTTTTTTATATTAGAACTATCTAAAATGCCAGGGTAGAGCTTATGATTTACATATTTTATTAATTTATTTTGGACTTTTTCAAGCTGATGATGAATGCTGATGTATATAGAATATTGAGGAATCCAAATTACTGAGCCATAGGGTACTATTAACATAAACCATAAATAAATTACGGAAAATATACGGTTTTTGAAAATCAACACAATTTCTGCATAAGAAACCGAACATTTTATTAGTTTTTGCAGAAATGTAATTAATGTGACGATCAAATATCATCCTGCTATAATACCCAAATCTGAAATTTGTGTAACTTTTTGCAATTTATAATTTGACAACAAAAAGTTTGTTACAATCTGATTCCTATTTCTAATAAATGTTATATGATGACATTTCTTAAGGTTTATATATAAGCTTGTTTTCATCATAGTAGTTTTTAAAAGTATTTAAGTCTTGTTGTATTAATTCAATATCATGAGCATTACTTACAGAATGAAAGACTTTAAGATCATCTGCATACATTAAAAATTTAGAAAACTAAAAATAAATTGGCTACATCATTAATGTATATATTAAATAACAGAGGTCCTAAATGCGACCCTTGAGGGACACCCGAAGTTACTAACGAAAAATCAGAAGTGTGTTGACCAATTCTAACAACCTGATATCTATTTGAGAGATACTACTGAAACCAACGAAGTAAACACCTGCCCACACCAATTTCAGAAAGTTTATTGAACATGATCCGATGACTCGGCTTATCAAAAGCTTTAGTAAAATCTGTATAGACAGCATCTACTTGCAATTTATGATTCATACTACTAAGAATATAGTTTGCATATAGAAACAGATTACTGTCTACTGATCTTTTTTTCATAAACCCATGCTGTTCTATATTAAGCCAATTTACGACATCATAGTACAAAAAATCCCGGATAATAGATTCAAACAGCTTGGCTACAATACATAGTTTTGATATAGGACGATAATTTTCAATAAAATGTCTATCTCCAGATTTAAAAATAGGGACAATATGTGCCTTTTTCCAGATATTGGCAAAGTGACTTTCCAGAAGAGATTTATTAAAAATTATAAATAGTGCACTGGAGAGCCCATCAGTACAATGCTTGAAAGAATCCGTAGGTAAATTATCTGGCCCTGCAGCCAGATCTCTCCAGCCAGCCTCTTTGATAAAGATTTATTTTTTTTAACAATAGTCTCTCTACTAATATGATAATTATTAATATAGTTATTATTTTGAAAATGGAGAGTATTATAATCATTATCATTAATTGATTCATTAAACGAAGATATAAAATATTGAGAAAAAGAATTACATATGTCCTGACCTTCAGTTAATAGAATCCCATTATGAACAATAGAATTTATAGAATTATATGGCTTTCTCCGGTTATTTATAAATTGCCAAAACTGTTTTGGATTATGCATTAGATCATCTTCACAAGATCTAACGTATTTTTTATAATCTTCAGATATAAGAAATTTGGAACAGCCTCTCAAAATTTTGAATGTTAAATAATCAATGTTATTACCAAAACTTCTTCCATAAACGATGATATTTCTTCTTCTCCTTAATAACTTTAATAGTAGCAAAACTATACCAAAATGGAAATTTTCTATAAACATTAGAATTTTTTTGAACGTGAGTCTCTATTAATGCATTAATTATACAATATTTACGCAAAGTATCATAGCTGCTGCCAATAACTTATGAATTCAAAGTGGATAAGAAGCAGAAACATTTATGTTAGTTTGTAAAAATTAGGTATGTCGAACCATTTTATTAATTGAAACCATGGCTTAGTTTTATTAATAATTAATAACAATAGCAGTAAAATCAGTTGAGTTTGCTGTATAAAAAGGTGTTATAAAATGGTATTTATTTGTCTCCTTGGGAATTTCCTTCAATTTTTGTGCGGTCCCGATTACATGCTTTTTTAGGTAAGTTATGAGTCTACATGCGTGACAAATCATATAACACAACACGACAAAAGTAAAATTTACTTCACTAAACTATTATAATACGTAGATAGTTAGTTCATTTAAGTATCTGCATAATGAACATTTTTTGTATTACAATAATTTAATAAATGATTATCTTTTTTCGAATGTGAGTTGATATGATTTTTTATATTCCAACTGTTTATATTTTGTTCCCAAACCAACTCTAAGTGGAGAACGGCCCCACGTGGCCCCCCCTGGTTACGGCCCTGAAGTAACAAGTTATTAAAAACACTATAATGTACTGAAGCGAAAATTTGGTTGAGTTTACTGAAAATTAAATAAGGCTGGGTGCTATTTTCAAAATAACTAGCATTTTTTTTAATCAAATTACATTTTTTTAACAATTCACCTCACATCGACAAGAAATACTTTTTTTATTGTCACATGAAATGTACATTGTTTATTTTTCAATCAAATTATTACTCGAATTCGTGTTTCAAACTGCACTAGTGCACTTAAAGTCTTGCATACGCCACTACAGGGCAGAACCTTTAGTATCTAGGTACTCATACTCAATTTATATCAACATCTGAACAATGGTTGTGTGGGCACGCATAGATATCGGTGTTGGAGTGGCAGACAGAGTAGCTGCAATGGAAAATAATTTTATAAAAATTATTTGTTTTCTATGACTTTACGACAGGTTATTTTAAATACTCAGTGCCAATGTCCTCTGATATTGATCTAGTTTATGTGAACACTACCCAGTGAACACTAACCTCTATAAGAGGTTTTGTGAATTTATGTTCAAAATGTTACACTACAATCGCTACATCACATGGAAGTCCTTGTAACTGAAAAAAGCGGATTTTGTTTTAATAGCAACATTGTAATGAAAAATATTAGTAACAAGTATAAACCCCAAGACTTTTCAGTACACACTTGTGCGTTTTGAGTTTTATGAAAAGCCCTAGGTGTTCACCCTTGATGTTAGAGCATGTCCTATTTTTTGCAGTGTAGTAGACATAGATAAAGAATGCCACTAGATTTGTGGGTTAGTGCCACACCATTAGATTTGCAAGGAGCTTTATAAAACTAATGATACATACCTACTCACGATTTTTTTTTTTTATTATTGACGTTACGTTACAATAATTTTTATGTTATTCTGTTTTTCATAAACATATGCATAAGTAAATCAAAAATAATAAAAATTAAAACATTTTGAATTATTACGTAGACATAAACACAGTGGCTCCTACGGCAACCTTACATTAGGGTTCACCTGCAACTAAGTTCTAATTTTGTTTTTGTCATTTTTGTAACAAATATTGTCCAGACCTGTTTATTATTTACATGTTTATGAGATTGTTTTTTTATTTACTTTTTATTGTTTCAATTTATTAAAACTTATTTATTTTTTTTTTAAATCTAGTTTGAAATACTTTGTTCACTGAACCCCCCCCCCCCATGTCAAATTTCTGGCTACGCCACTGCATAAACATAACTAATTTTTACCCATCTACAAAACCCCTAAATGGCATGGAAAACGGTCTTTAGAATTTATATTTTATACCTAGCAATATATTAAAAAAATATGACAAATTTGCCAAAAATGTCTCATGAGGTTTAGAAGTTATGAATTTTATATTTATTTATTATTATTTTTTTTTCAGCTTTAGACACCCTAGGTATATCTCGGGAATGACTCCCGGGACTCTATGCTTATTTAATAAAATTACCTTATTAATTTTAATCATAGAATAACTACGCCCATGAATTTTTTGTACGCAATTACGAACGGGGGTACAAGATTTCAGGATTTATCGTGAGATCCCAAATTTCACGATCACACGATTAGTGTGATGAATCTCACGATTATAGTGTGTTGAATCTCATGATTTTTGAGCGTAGTGTGATTAAAGATGTGTACGTGCTAATACCATGTAAATATAGGAATTCTCTCCCACGCTCTTCAATATTTGTAGGATGGTCGGATAATTTCGGTATTCAAAATCAATAAATTATATGTATTCTCTCCCCGCTCTTTAATATTCATAGGATAATGTTGGTGTCTTAAAACAAAAAACAATGAAATTACGCGATTTCATACAATTTTTTTTCGATCTACATCACGTATTCCACTTCAAATCATCTGGGACCCCTGATTAGGAAACACCCTGTATACAAGCAGAAGCTAAAAATAAACAATTCTAAATAATACCAATTATGTTTTTATCTTAGTAAAGGTTAAATTATTTACTTGACATTATAATATCACAAAATCGTACGTTAGGTACATAGGTTAACCATACTCGATTCTTGCATTCTTTGCTTGTGACGCGTCATCCTATCAAGTGGAATGACCATAGAATGACAAACAGACGCATGTGCTATAACCTCAAAACATCAGCTGTTTTCGAATACTCTGTTTATCAACAAATTTTAGTTGTTTTTCATACAACTGCATCAGTTAGTGATGAAGAAGTTCAAGATTAAATATAAAAAAACATAAATCTCGAACTCGAGTGAAGTTTTATATTCTATATTTAATAATAATGCACTACATCTATAACCTAAAAATAGTTCTTTTTACGTTGTTTGCGTTATGTTATGCAAATCTAAATCCTGTGATATTGATACCTGGTGACGGAGGATCTCAATTAGAAGCAAAATTAAACAAGAGTAATGTTATACATTATATTTGCCAAAAAGCAACTAAAGACTACTTCAACATATGGTTGAATATGGAATTATTGGTTCCGCTTGTAATCGATTGTTGGATTGATAATATCAAATTAATTTATGACAATGTAACAAGGACCACAAGGGATCCAGATGGAGTTTCTATAAGGGTACCTGGGTTTAGTGGAACAGAAACTGTGGAATGGCTGGACCCGAGTCATGCATCTACAGGAGCATATTTCAACGATATTACCAACACACTTGTTAGTTTAGGATATACAAGAAATGTTAGTATTAAGGGAGCTCCATATGATTTTAGGAAAGCACCAAGTAAGTATAATATGCCTGTATGCTTAATAAACCCAATATTTAACTTGTTGAGTACGTCAACACAAATTAATTAAGTAAAAGTAAATATATTTCTTTAAAATATTTAACATGATTTAAGTAGTTAAACTTATAAATTATAGAGAGGTAAGTATAAAAATTAATTGACAACTCAGAAAAGAGAAAATCAGTTGAATTAATTATTTTACAGTGGGATACATTCTACAAAAATTCTATATTTTCCATTATTGTACCTAAATATAAATAGTTGTTTAATCTAAAAAAATTGCAATTTTTATACGCAATAAAAAAAAGTAAATGTAATGCCTTCGAAGTATTATGTAATACCTAAATACATACAGAGTGTCCGGAATATGACTACCTTAATTTTACCATATGATAAGTTGTATTAAACAAAATATATTTGTATATTTGACAACAATTTTTTTTATCCAACGATAATAGAGTTATGACAGCAAACCGGTCTTGAATATGTGACAACGTCACTCACATACTATCTTAGGATTATTGTTTTATACATAATTATTATAAATAGGTACACCTAAACATATATAGGTACTTACTGTGATTGGTTTTGTTAGAGCTGTTTTCAAAACACAGAATAATAGTTACAAATGTTCAAACTGACCTCTGTTGCTTGCAAGAAACATTTACCATACAAACGTTTCGTAGCCAGAGAGTTTTGCCTTGATTCGCCATAAATTAACAAGTCATGCAGGTGGTCATAATTACTACTGTTCCATTTTTGTTTATGTACATTCACAATCATCAAAGAAAAACTATAGAAAAATAAAACGTACTAGCACAATACTACTATAACTAATATTACTTTTAGGTTAGCAGCATCCTAACACATTGCAACGTTGTTAAACATTACAGTACGTTAGTTTTAACAAGTTTCTCGAAAACTTCAATTGTTTATTTCATTAATACTGATCTAAAAAGACAAATTACGTTACAGGTGCTTTTTTTAACCTGAATTGTACCTTAGTTTGTAATTTCGTACCATAGTTTTGCATATTATTACAGTTGTATTTTTATTGTTGAAACGTATTTGTAGAGATTGTTTTAGACATTTTATTCCTAATATAGACGGCACTCATATTCCGGACACCTTGTATATTACTATTTATTTTCTTTTAATTTTTTTTATACATTCTGAAAATGAGTATTTTAGGTATCTACATAATGTAAAACATGGATACTTACCTGCTTATATAAAAGGATTTATTAGTGTGCTAGTTTTTAATTGAAATAAAACAAAGTATGTAAATGATTTTTGTATTTATTTTTTTTATAAACATTTAAGTACAATTGATACCATTTTGTATGAAAAAGTATGTTAGACAAAATAATCAGTTCTCGTTAACAGTTTCGTATAGCCGATGAAATTTCATTTGGATGGTTTCATGCATCACGTGATATCGTCTTATAGAAACCAAATTACTCTAAAGTTCATTTGATGATATCTGGGTCACTATTCAGTTATCATTGTCCAACATTTTTTGCTATTAACAGTTAGAGCATTTTCATAAAACATTTTAACAAATTTTTCATAGTTTGGAATCAAATAACTCTTCATTGTAACTGTAAACACAATACATGCTAAATATGATACGAATATCATTGCAAATAGTACGGTCACTAAATGCAAATGAAAATCTAAAATTCAAATAAAATTACTAACATTTTAAGTACTTGAAAAAAGTCTCCTATATTCTTTTGTCTCTGTTATTTGATTTAACACAAAATCATTTTTTTAAACATAGTTTTATATATATTTTTAATAAGATGTATTAAAAATTGTAACAAAATTATGTGTTTTCAGATGAAAATCAAGATTATTTTGTGAAACTGAAAAACTTGATAGAAGAAACTTTCCGAGCGAATAACAACACACCAGTAATAATCGTAGCGCATTCAATGGGTGGACCCATGACCATGTATTTTTTAAGTTCCCAAAGTCAAGCATGGAAGAACATGTACATTGCACGTTTAATTACCCTTAGTGGAGTCTGGGGTGGATCAATGAAGGCTGTGAAAGTTTATGCGATAGGTAAAACTATACTGTTATCATTAGCTTTACATAAATAAATATAATATCTACTGTGATACCAAAGGAAATACGCATCATAAGGGAAAAATTTGTATTAAACCATTTTCATAATATTTTACTTAGATAAAAAAATTTTTAAATGGTTTACCAAATGATATAGACTTGCCATAATATAAAAGTTTCCAGTCCGAATTAGTGTCATATTTTGTTTGAATTTTCATAACTTATCCACTTTTCCGAACTGTGCTTAGACAAAAACAACGCAATGCCTCTTTTTTTTTTTTTTTTTGTTGACAGGAACTCTGATAGTGTGTATTTGTTGTTGGTATCTAAACCTTTTTTGAGGAATCCATTGTTTCATTTAAATGAACAGTTCTGAAGGACAAGTTTTAAAGTTCCCGTTAAAAAAAAAAGAACAACATCTGTAGCGCGGCAGTGATGTCTGCATAGAAAATTGAAGCCATTAACAATTCCTAAATGCTGGCTTTTACAGACTATGACTACATTTTTTTGTTCCCCTGTAATCTGCCTGGGGAGTTTTAAGTAAATCATTCTGTATATCTTAGTTGGAAACCTTTATGTTGCGACCACTATACATAAAGATATTCATGTTTATTATATTTAAAAAAACGGTACTTTTGTATTGGCCAAGTCATGATAAAATCCATATACCGGGTGTTAGAATATTCATGCATAATGGACAGTAGCAAGGTATATACAGTGTTTTTACGGATACGATTCGAAAGAGAGAACTTTTTAATTTGTAAATTTAGTAGAAAAAGCTATTAATTATAAAAACGTCTGCTTGTCTTGAAACTACAATTTTGAATACCTGACTGCTATATAAAAATAATATTGTTGACTTCTACCTACTACAATTTCGATTTTCTTTTTTCAATTTTATGAAAATATTTTTAAAGTATCTCATTTGTTTAAGCCAGGCTACTTGATATTATAAAATTGTAATACCCAGCTAGCAAAAAGTAGTTCTATAAATTTAGAGTAATAGGAGTTTTATATTCTGTTAATATTTTATTGTTGTATCTAGAATACTAAATTGTTGCATTAATGTGGCACATGAAACTAATTTGCCTTCAGAAACTCAATTGTTTTTTAAATTTGATGCAAGAACGTTCTTAGAGCATAATTTATAAGGCGTTTATAAGATAACTGCTAATGTAGCCCTATAAGTGTGTATAATAACAGAGTTTTACAGCAACCGTGCTTATAGAATCAAATTATTGTAAAACCGATGCAAAATAGTGCTTTATAGAATTATATCTCCTGTGACACTCTTATAAAATTATTCTGTAATGTCGCTTGTAGTTTAATTATAGAACTATTGTGTAAGGGATTGTTAAGTTACAATTCTCCTGCGGAAAACAAATTACAAATATGGAAGCTGCTATCGAACTTAAGAGAAGAAGCTCTTTAAAGTAGTTATAGACAATAATAATACAGTTGCTATAAAATCATTACAGTAAATAAGTAACAAAAGCCTTTTTGTTCCATAAAAAAAAAACGCTATAGAACTACCATTTATATATGTATATATGCTAAAAGAACTAAAAACTTTTACAGAACGGTATTATAATAATACAAATACCTAAAGCTTAAATTTAAAATAATAACTTGCATGTGATTAATTTTTGTGTACTTAAAGTGGAAGGCATCTTAAAAATAATGTGAATAATTAAGTTCCAAAAATGGCATCAATATCCTGGATTTGTTAGTGACAGCATCTCCACCATTCGACAATTATTTTATATGTGTTAGGTATATCATTAGCCTCAGATAACTTAATCTAAATTATATAAAAAATATAATTATTTTATTTAAAATTTTAACAAATATTCATGTATTGACATAACCAGCAGTATATCTATATTTAAACAAAATTTTAGGTGATGATTTGGGGTCTTATGTTTTACGAGAAAGTGTTATGAGAGAGGAACAAATTACATCTCCAAGTTTGGCATGGCTTTTGCCATCAAAATTATTTTGGAAACCAAATGAGGTTCTGGTACAAACTGAAAAGAAAAACTATACAATAAATGATTTGCAAGATTTTTTTACGTAAGTCTTATATATTGTACTTTCAAATTTGATTACTGTTAATTTTTAGGGGTATATCCTTCCCAGATGGCTGGGAAATGAGAAAAGACACAGAGCCATATCAGTTAAAGTTTAAAGCTCCAGGTGTTGAAGTTCATTGTTTGTATGGCGTTAATGTTAGCACCGTAGAAAAGTAAGTGTTTTTGAATTTTATTCCTTTTTTTTCCAAAGTTTTGTGTTACTACTTAACTTTTAATTGAACTGGTATTTAGGAAATACCAGCACTGGTGCTAAAAGTAAATGATGTGATTTACTTTTAATACTGGTGCGAAAATAGAAAACAATTAAGAAATTTTAAATCTAAGAAATATTTTATTTAATTAAATGTATAGTTACTACAATTAGAGTAAGTAATTCCATGGCCAATCACATTTGTAGCTAAAGTAGTAATAAATTCTGTGACACCACGGCAGATAAAAGTAGCTTCATCTGTTTCATAGAGAATTTGCTGCTTTAAATGCTGTTGATAAAATTACCCAATCTTCTAAAATTCTGGTTTGTAGTCCTTGATCTTCTTGTATGATAAGGGTAAATTGATTTTGTTCAAGGGTACACCAAATGACAAAATAGGAAATATTACCCTTAAAAATAAAAATTAAATATATGTACTTAAAACTTTAAATTTATATTTTTTTATCATCGGAAAACGACTAAAGTAAAATGCTGATAAATCAATTAATCATCTAGGTTTTACTTCCAGTAGCATCTAAAACGTAAAAAAAATGTTTTAAACGTTATTAATCAAATTAAATCAACTTCTCATGATTCTATGAAATACATCTTTATAATCATCGATATTATAAGAAAAACAATATTTATACTCATTTAAATGCATTTTTATCAGATTAAATAAAACCATTTCATTATTATTTTCTTATTAAAATACCACGTGTCTAAACCGGCTGAGCTGTAATTATCACATTTGATTTTTATTCTAGGTTGTATTATAAACCAGGTACTTGGTTAGATGGTTATCCAACGCTATTATATGGCGATGGTGATGGAACGGTAAACTTAAGGTCATTAGAAGGCTGCAAATATTGGCAAACAATGCAGAAAAGGAAGGTGTATATAAAACAGTTACCAAAAGTAGATCATCTGCAAATTTTACATGACAAAAGTACATTGCAATATATCTCTAGTCTAGTACAAGATCTTAAGTAATAAGGTAATAAAACAATTAGTCATCGAAAACTGTTATGACTTAAATTCTACAATTAAAAATTAAGAAACGTTTGATGCTTTTTTAATGTAAATGTGAGATTATTTTTTGTAATTAATTATTTATTATATTGAATATTTAAATGTATATATGTAGTGTCTCAAAAACTCATTACCTCCCACGAAAATTTTTTCTTTATTTTCATGAGTTTTTTGTTTTACTTGGCGACTTCTAGGTACAATTATTAAAAAAATTAGTTCAAATAGTTTTTGAAAAAAAGTGGTGTACTCAAATGGGTACAATGGGAGAATGTATAGTAAAATAAACCAAAATATTAAATGCTACAAAAAGTTTTTATTAGCTTTGTTCGCGGTAGTGATTCCGAATAGATCTTGAATTAATACTGAATTTCTACTAATCTGCGAACGTTTCTCAAATGTATTCTGTGTTCAATTTGGAGTTGAATGATCACAATTTGAAATTTAAATTAACAATATTATCTGCCATTTTCTTTTTGTATCGTTTCCTTTTTTTAATAAAATATATTTTGTAATAGAAGTTATAGTAGGCTAGCCATAACTATTCGTTGTATTAGATTCGATATCTTATTATAATGACAAGATGTTAAATTATTTAATAAATTATATACAGTGTGTCTCTCATAAAAACCAACACAGAGCAGGCGATGCATGTAGAGGTGTTCAAAATAATGTAATTTAACTGAACTTACCTAAGACAGTTACACTCCTGAGCAGTAATTAGTCCCCAAAGTGGGGCTTTAAATTTCGAAAAAAAAAATATCTACGATATTTTACCGTAGAAGAATCAAATTTGGTACATGATTTAGGTTTATTACTGGTTGTTTTTGAACATGAGTTAAAGTTAATTGAAGCACTACAAGGTGTTTATTTGGGGGCAACTCACCCCTAAAATTGTGCTAAACTTTTTTTTCTCTTTGACCAATTGAGATTCAGAGACGATAATGCAAAATGATTTAAACCTACTAGATATCGATATGTAAATTAGATATTAGAAAGAAAACAATGTGCGTGTAGTGTCATAAACTTAATATTCTCATTTCATTCTTAATTCAACAGGCATTCAATAAGATTTTTTTTTCAATCAAAAAGTTAACCTCAAAAAATGTAATGAATATACATAGGGTACTTTATTTCAACGCCTGATGACAGGATGAAAAGAATAAAAAATACTCGGCCAGAAGAAGTTTCATCTGCCTAAATACCTTTCCAAAATTTACTTCTTAATTTCAAAGTGTTTGGAAGATTGTTAATAAAACTCTAAATTTATAATCTGCTGTTAAGGGGTCGTAAGTCCTTAAAGGGGGCTCATATTAAAAAATATTATAAGCAGGGCCCCTATTAAAATCAGTCGTACAATCTACCCTCAATTTTTTTTTGCATATTATTCGGGATCACCCTGTATAGAGGCATTTAATGAAGTTGGGTCATTTATATGAAATCATTTTAATAGATTAATATAATGTTTCTACATATAAATATTTTTGAAAGTAGTCCGAATATGTAAGACATCTAGATCCAGTTCATGCAACAACTAGGTACTAAAATAGTAAAATACGCATGCATGGGATTAAAAATTCTGTATCAGGTCCGGGGATGCATGGGACGGATTCAGAACACGTTCAAATTTATAAATCTAGGTTCCGCAAACGCAGGATTTATAACTCCGAACGTGCACTAGGTGCACCGCGAACGCTCAACTTCAAACTGCGCATGAATCTAATGTTTGAAATAATAAATGAATAATATTTAATTATTTGACTGAAATTGTATAAAACAATCACGTTCAATGCACAAGGTGACGCCACACTTTATACAACTCCATCTTGCTCGTAGGTGACATTGACGGCACCTTAGTTATTTTTCAATTTTTTTCGGAAAATGACCGACGCCGTCTTCTGCAATACTTCTTGGAAGAGAAGTGGGTCGCCTTTTTGAAAAAGTTGCCTTTCCAAAAGATTTTAAGTAATGATGAGTCACATCTCTAACAAAACTAAGTAAATCCATTTTTTTTATCATTATGAGCCAGTAGGTACAGTCTCCATGCATTTACCATTCGAACATTTAGCGAATTAGTAAAAAGAGGCCACCACCATTTCTTTCCACGAATAGACACTCTATAGTTATTTACTGCTTGGTCGACTAAGTCAACACCACCCATAGATGAATTATAACTGCCAAACAAGTGTGGTTGAGGCACATCAACTTTTTGTTTTTCTGTTGAAGACCATCGTTTTACTTTTCCCAGAGGCGCTATAGTGTCGTAATTTGTTACCATAGTAACAATTGAAAAGTAATTATCGAAATATACAACATGGTCGGAAGGTTCTTCTATGCATTGAAGTAAGTCTAAAACAACTGTAGAACCTAATGGTAAACTTTTGTCTATCTCGCCATGCTTTTGTGTAGCTAGCTCCACAATAAATATCATAGTTGTAACATTGTCCAGAAGAACTACACAGCATCCACTCCTTGAATCCAAATCGTACCGGTTTTCCCTTTATAAATTGCTTACCAGAGTGGTGCTCAAAATATTTCACCATAGCTTCATCAGCTGAAAGATTTTGGTGAAGAAGTTTAGCAGTGGACGCATCTTATACATTTTGTATGTACCTCGTTATTTCTTGAAACTTATTTCTAGACATACTACAAGCTACGAAGGGTACACAAATATCATCGTCAATGCTCCAGTACATGGGTTCACGGGGTAATTTGTGATAGCCAGAAAGCAACAAAATTCCTAAAAATGTTTTTATTTCTGCATCCCTCACCACAAAACTATGGTTATTTTTTTGCATGGCATATAGGTTTAATTGCTCAACGATCAATTTTTATAACCTCATCAAACAATCTTTCAATGGTTTGAAATGGCCTATCGTTCTTCACATCTTCTATCATTTATTTTAGTCTCTCTTCGTAGACCTTAGTTTTCACATTCATACTAATATCTATGTAATTTTTTGTCCACTTAGGCTCCTTCTCTTTGTTACTTTTTTTGCTTTTGGAAACTTTAGGTTTCTTGCAAAATAATACAGATAATGGCACGTTGTCACTGGAGCTGACGCTTTCCACAACCTCGACTTCTAGCAGCTACTTCAGATAAAGGAATTTCGTCGTCCGAGGAAAACTGAACTTCTACTTCACCAGAAATATCACTGGGAAAGTTGGAAATATCCATATCGTTTTCATCAAATTCTTCATCTGTTTGTGTGTCTACCTCAGGCGGAATAATAACTATTTCTGCCTCATGATTTGAAGAAGAAAGTTCTGCCAGTGTTTTGAAACGTTTGTCATAAAAACATTTTGAAGAAATTGGCTGAAAATCAAAATCCATGTCGCACCAAATTCTGAAAAAAGATAATCCGAATTAATTTATACATATCTTCCCATTGTACTCAAATGAATACACTGCTATTTTTTCCATTTTTTTTTTTTTTTAATAATGAAAATTTGTGAGTTCCGATATTATAAATGACTACAACACTTACCTGAAATGCTAATTTATCAGCCCAAGTAGAATATTTTAACATTCATGTTACAACAACTAACTCTTTAAAACACGAGATTTGTCGCAACTTGCTTACGTAAACTCTTAAATTGTTATTTGCGTCAAATGCCCCACCTGCAAGAAAATCTTCAAATTACAAACTTCTTTTATATTGCGGAATACTACCAAAATATTAATTTGTCGAAAAATTTCAATAGATGTCGCTGAGAGAGAATAATTCGCGGTGTACTCAAACAAGTACAGTGGGAGGTAATGGGTTGTTGATACCATTGAACTTATGAAGCTACATGATTAAATGCCTTAAGAAATAGTTACTTTTATAACAGTTAAAAAGAACATTAAAAATCGTATTTATCAGATAAGTATAGGGTGTAGTTTGAATAAACAGTTTTTTGGCGACCACAATTATTATTGTTATTTATTTATTTACGAGCCTAAGCCCATTTCCGTTTGAATTCAGAATAATAATACACTGTATAACAGACAATATTAAAAAGAACATACAATGTAAAAACAAATAAAATAAAAATCTAAAGTCACGTTAATAAAATAAAATACAGACATCAATACATTCAAATGCTAAATAAAATAAGAACAAAGATGCAATAAAAATACAAATTAAAAATTTCAAATGAACAACTTATTAACAAAAGCAGAGAATGAGTCAAAAAAATCCAATTCATCGGACATCATTTGCCAGCTGCGGACATCTCACAATAAAAGAGTTATGTCCACAATTAGTTCTATGTACATTGACACGAAACAAATTGGTATTTCTTGTAGATCTAAGTGGGACGTGAAATTCAATTTTTTAAAGCTCCTTTTGTGCTTTCTACGTACTGAAAGTGGTAATATATTTAAATGTGATGGCAAGTCATTCATGTAGTTAAAATGATAGTTACTTATTTTATATGCTATGTATAAAAATTTATGCTGAATTTGTTCAAGCCTTTGGGAATAACAGTTGTAAAATGGATAATAAATGGAACAAGCATAGTCCAAGTGATATTGAACTAATGAAAAATATAGGAGTTTGACAGAAAATACATTAGAAAAATGGCAAGTTACCGTATTAATAAAACCTAACATTTTTAATGATGGAAGTAATGTTGCCCATATGGGATGAAAAGTACAAGAAAGAGTTGAAAATAACGCCTAAATCTTTAATTGATTGAACACAATGCAATTGTATATCATTAACAAAATAACTGTTCAACTTTATTTGATGGTACAGGACTTGGAAGGATTGATATCCATATCGTTCATTTTACACCTAATCTAAGCAACGAAGGGGTTGTAGCATGCATTGATGGTGGGAAAATAGTTCTCTGCTGTAATGCGTTTGGGGTGGTTAGGACGTAAAAATATTAAAAGTCCCCGACCCTAGCCCTTCCTCTTCAGGGGAAGAGGGAGTACAAATGCCTCCTTTTTTAGTTTTTCGTTTATAACTTGAAAACAATGCGTTGCAGCGAAAAATGTGTTACATAAAAATGAGAATTTATAATATTTTCTATAAGATTGGTTTCATACATTTTGTCGGTAATTAAAAAAAAAAAAAACAGATGTTTACTAATTTCCTCTGTCAGTTAATCTATCAAACTCCGCGATGAAAATGTTGAAGTAGATCCTTTCCTGCTTTTCCAATGAATTTGCATCAGTAAAAAAGTGACGTCAACTTGAAGGATTATTTTTAATAAGAACTGGCTCCATTTCCCTTGGCCTTATTCAATGAGGATGGTATGAGGAAAACAAAAAAATCCGTACTTTACAATCTGTTTAAACCAACCATAGAAATGTGATTGATGGAGACTTTTTCTTACATAAGGTCATCTGGCAAAGAGGATCCTCAGTTTCCACACCTAACATATAGAAACATAAGGCATAAGATAGACCACTGTTTTTGATGGATATAGCAGATCCCCCAACAGCATTATGTCGGTAGAACAGGAAAGGCGTTATTGGATAAAACGTGTGTCGACCAACTTCAATCTGATAACTAAATATCAGTGGCTCCAGAATTATTTATCTCCAACCACCAGAACTAAGACAGGTTGATCAACCTATTGAGCTCTAAAGTCCTGGAAAACGGCACCATAACATATTAAGCATCACATAATACTGACATATTGATTGTAAGCACTGGTGTTCGTACGTGAAATAACTTCTACTTACAGCAAAAACGCCACCTGACCATAACATCCTGGTTGGAAACGCAAAAACAATACAAAAAACAAAGCAACACCCAGAGAAATTTTGGACCTCATACTTTGTAGGTGCACTGTAGCAGTGGAAGGTGCAGCTGCAAAAAAGCAGCGTCCCCATTTTAAACTGAAGTGACGAAGAAGACTTATAACCCATGCCCACATCTCCTGCGGAGACTGATGACGAAAACAAGGGTGATTGGCAATTTGTGCTGCGATTGGTACTGATGATACCAGGAGAAACAGGCCCAAGTTTATTTTGTTTTGTTAAGATTTTTCATTTGTTACGTTTTCTCATTATTTTCTATAAAATAAAAATAAAATTGCTGTAAAACATACTCTTACGGAACTTTTCTGTAAAAGAAACGGCAGAGGAGTTACCAGGAGAATTATGACAAGAAACGTGTGTTAAAATTTTTTTTTTGTGACCTCGATCGAATCTCGATTTCAAAGTAGATATCTCTGAAACGGTAGATCGTAGGAAAGAATGTATGGAATTAATCTTATAGAATATTTTATAGTTTCTCATTTGTATGTAAAGTATTTTTCGATGCAACGCACATTCACATTCCTGCACCAAAAAAATTTCCCCCCCTCAATGCACGCTACACCCCTTTTTCGGCCATTCATTGCCTAACCAATATGAAAGATTATTGGTGATGAGGTCCACCCATTCATGATGTGAATTTGAAAATGCCGTTGTTAATAAAAGTAAAATCATTGAATAGAAATGAATATAAGAAACATTGCCTCTGGTATTGTAAAATTCTCTACTTATTTACATTTTTCACTTTACTATGTTGCTGCCTAACAGGTTTTGGGAGGCGGAATTGGATCAGTTATTCGAGGAGAAAGAGTGATCCAACTTATATTCTATAAAGTTTGATAATAGTAATTAAGAATATATAAGATGATCCATTTAAAAACAAATGTCAGTTTTGCTCGTCTAGTAAACATCATTTTCAATTGTTTTTCATTTACTGTCTGTTAATTAGCAAAGAAATTGCCGTGGTCTTTAGAACTGAACTGTCATATTAATAAAATTAATATTGTTAGAAATAATTTGACATATTTTGAAACACCCTGTAATATGTGGATATTAAAAACTAAAACTTAAAATAAGTTATATATACTCTAAACAACATAGTATTAGAGATTAATTAATTAAAATAAAAAAGTTTAATATGATATGCCATGTAATCCTTACAAATTAGGTTTGTAGTTACCGCACACCCTGTATTCGTACAATATTTTTTTTGTGGTCAATAATCATCAAATGTTATAGTTTATATTATTAGTAACTATTGTTAAATGTTGTATTATTCATACATATTTTAAAAATTACTATTTTTTTATTATTAGAAATTCAAGTGATGCACTACGCCCTCCTATGGTAAAAATTTAAACTATATCGGGAGAGTTTGGTTTCAGTAGTTTATAAATCTTATGTGTTTGTTTATTTCTGTTTTATGAAAGACGTTATAAAATTAGTTAGCAATATTATATATGGCAAATAGTTCTTAAATATTAACATGATGCACAATTAGGTTAAGCTTAAAATACTAGTGGTAGTACTTAAAAATTATTTACAAACAGGTACCAGGTCTTGGTACCCTTGTTACTATCAACACAATAATTAAACTGATTTATACCATTGAGTAAAGGAATTACTCGTTGCTTGTACCCTTAGTGACACCAAATAAAATCAAATAACCTTGCTCTCTACTTTCCTTACATTCCTGAGCTCAAATCCCAAACTAAGGGAAACAGTCCTCGTGTCTCAAATAAGCAAGTGCTTCCAACTGCTTACATGTAGCTTAAAGCTGCGCTGAATTTCAGCAGCTGTAAAAATGTTCCAGCAAAAATTTTTTTTCTGGATCGCTTGCGCTGAATGTAACTCCATTTTGAATCTCAAAAATTGACATTACTGACACTTATTTGTAGGTTACTTTTGTTTATCTATATGAAAAGTTTTATTAAATATATAGACTTATTAAAGCAATAATTATTAATTTTTGTACAACACAAAGCACAGTGTACAAAAAACTAATGTTAAGGTTTAAGTGAAAAGAAACGGCTGTAAAATAGCCAGTAGCCCATTTTAAAAACATAAAGCGGCTTGCTTTGCTGAAAATAAGCAGCTTTTAGTTTACCGCTGTATAACTGAATCGTCATAGGCACCAGGAGTAACTAGGACTAGCAGTAAAGAAAACCACTGGTATTAACAATATCTACTAACATGAAAACATAAATAACATAAACAGCAAAAATAATTAAAATATATTTCAAAATCGCTAAATGTAATTAACAACATGTACAGTGTTTTGGAGGTTCAGCTAGTGATCATATAACCCAGCTTACTGGTAAAGCACATGAAAATTAATTTCAATCACCAATTAACTATTACAGAGAATATGAAAATTAGACACTCAAGGTATATCACATTTAATATTTTTATAACAATATAAAGATAATATAATAATAAAGCAACAATTTATATACTTTATTTTTCCTTTAACCAAAAATACATTTAGAAATTGCACTTACATTAATTAAATGACGTCAAGAATATAACATTTTACATTGACTGATATTATATATATTACATTTTAAACTGATTATTTACAATCTTTTATACAGCCATATTTAAATGCCCTAGGTACTGCTTACATTGCTATTTTACTTTGGTTTTAAGACGAAAATCTTACTACTTCTCGGTGTTTAAACTTTCCTTGCAAAAATAAGAGAGCTTTACTTTTCAAATTAATATTCCAAGAAATGTATTTTAAAATGCGGAAAATATAGAAGTCTCTAAATATATCTTAAATAAAGCTTAGCATATAAAATACAAATTCACATATAAAAATAAATTAAAAAATAGTATAAAATCTCTTATGCATCATAGTCTTAATAGGTCCGGGATTAAGCAAATGTCATGTGTTGAATAAACTAGAAAAAAAACAAATATGAGATAAATAACTTCTATTTATCAATTTAAAATATTAAAATTTGAAAATAAAAATCAAAAAAGTCTTAAATATTTTTTTCATTTGTTGTAAACAACAAATATGACATACATAGTACAAATTAAGTAAAAACTTCTGAATTTAAAATGAAAATTTAACATAAGATGTTCAAAACAAAATTGAATTATCTCTTGAAAATTTTATTTTTTTTTAATTGAAAGACAAATTACTTTTTTATAGTAAAAAACAAAATAGTAAATAAAAATGGCTCATTCTTAGATACATTGGAAGAGACCTCTTCATAATATTAATTATGGATATTAAACGCACTGACTGAATTTATAAAAATTATAACTCAATCATTAGTTGAGCAACTTGTAAGAGAACTCAGTGGATTTGTATCTCTAATTAATTAGTGATTAATTAACGATAAATAAATATCTCAAATTTATGTCAAAATTCAGAAAATAAACTTTTTCAAATTTTCCAACCACCCCCTCCCCCAATACCCTGCCACTGGTTGGCGTATTTGTTAATTAAATAAATCATTGGTCTAAATTTGATCAGTTTACAATTGTCAAAATTCAAAAAATTTAATATATTTCTCAAACTTCAATTAACATCCTGTATCTTAAAAATGAAGTACTCCTCTATGGCCAATGTTCTAATGAAATCATTATTTTAAAATAATTATTGCTATAACCTAGTAATGTTTCTTTATTAAAACTGTAGCATATATCTGCATATTACAGTATAACAGTGATGCACGATGAGATGTTTATATGAGAAAGCTACCTAAAATACACAAACAGAATTGAATGAACATGATACCGCTTGACATAAATCTCTACAAAAATATTATTTCATATTTGAATCAAAGTAGCCTGAGTAAAAATGATGTTAGCTATAACAATAATTTTTATCTGTGTTTAAAATTTAAACATTAGTTAACCATTACCAACCAAGTTAACAAAGATTACAAAAATTGTTCAAAATGTCACCCCAAATGTCCGGCTCGAATGCAAGTTTCACATCGGCGAACTAAAGATTTCATCACTCGATGAATGAGATTTGAATCATTGCTTATTTGGAAGTACCTGCTGACACGTATTAGCTTCAACAATGTAGATAAGCTGCTTCATGTTCCCATAAATAAAAGTCCAAAGGATTTAGATCTGGGGAATGCTGTGGCCATGCTGTTGGATATTGTTGACCTATCATTTATTCGGGAAATGATCATTTAACCAAGCAGTTACTTGTCTGCCTCTATGTGGTGGTACATTATCGTGCCGATACCACATATTTTGAACAATATTAAGCCCTATATATATATCATCAATGAAATCAAAAATATTGTTTTCCAAGAAAGCTCTATACAGATCTACATTTAAACGATCGTTTAAAATATGTACATGCACTAAATTATTATTGCAAATGCTACCCCAAACGCTGACATTGAAACGTGGCCGAAATCGTTTTGATTTAATGCATGCAGACTTCCCAATGCCCAGCATTGTTCAATATGATTATTATTTATGCCATCCCTGATAAGACATGCTTCATCAGACTACATGATAAGTGAAATGAATAATTTTATACATGTTGAAGTAACCAGCAAAAAAATTCCAATCGCATCTCCAGCATGTAACATTTGCATATTTTGGCAATGAAATAAATGTAGCATTTCACTGTTCAATATATTCCATATAAAATTCGAACACTAATTGAAAAGTTATAAATGACAGCAACTATTATTTATTTATTTAGTATACATCACCCGACAGCCTAAGCCAATTAATGGGTGGGGATAACATATAATATTAGTAATAAACTAAAATATACATACAAAATAAACACAGATAATATAGAGAAAAAAGTTATACATATGTTACAAAAGAATTACAGATGAAATACAAACTAAGAAATCGAATAAAAGAAAAAACAAATTGAAATCCATTACGGACAAAGGTGAACATTTTAATAGATTAGTTTTAGGTGTGGGAAAATAAAAAAGTCCTGAAAAACGGGTGGCAGAATGGGGAACGTGAGAGTATAATGGACAGTCGATTTTCCCGGTTACAATTTTATGTAGTGACCAATGAAATTACATATACGTCGTGTGCTTAGGTCATTAAGATGGAATCGACTTAGTAAAGTGCTTTGTGGTATCCCTTGAGGTGGATAAATATTGTCATTTCTAAACCATAGGTACTTAACATATCTACATTGCATGTCCCCTAATTGCTTGACATGGATTTGATAAGAGGGACACCACACTAGCGACCCGTATTCCAGTTTTGGCAAAACAAACGCGTTGAACAGTAAGGAAATCGTATCAGTTTCAGAAAACTTTTTCGAACTTCTTAGAACAAAACCGAGATTTCTATATGCCTCACGTTGTACATTATTGATGTGTTCCACAAAACTGAACTTATTATCAAAGATTATCCCGAGATCTTTAAAACTATTGCATTTTCTAATTGGGTTGCTGCGAATCTTGTAATTAAAAGTAATAGAATTTACTTTCCTCGTGAAAAAAAGTTAAACATATGTTTGAAAAGTTCAAAAGCAATATATTTTCAGAACACCAATCAGAAATTTTGTCCACGTTTGACTGAAGCTTGAAACAGTCATTAATATCTGACACAGACAGATACAATTTGAGGTTATCTGCATAAAGAAGGGCCTCGCAATTCAGGTTCTGGACAATGTCATGGCATTACCTTATTTTCGAAGTCTACGAAGTAATGCTCTATCTGGGTATCTTCTTCACTATTCTTGAACTGCTTTGGCATTCCCATTGGAATACCCATATACAAAGATACTATCTGCATACTCTTCAGTTGTAAATAAATGCATTTTTTATTTAGCACTTTAACGCTAAGTAGCAAATGAATAAACAAAATTACACAAATAATAATTATTGTTATAACAAACATCATTTTTACTTTATCAGGCTACTCTGACAGAAATATAAAATTGTATTTTCCAAAATGCCTGTAACTTCTAAAAAAAAACATACTATATTCGAATAAGAAAAAATGTCTGACATTAACCATCTGCCAAAATTTGTAGAACATCCTGTATACACAGGTAGTATAATGTCTAACAACACAGAGCCAGTGTTTTGACTCATAAAAGCAGAAGAAGTGGTGCTTTCATCACTTCTATGGATTACACGACTATATTTTAAAATTTAAAACATCAGAAGTAGTAATTGTTCATCTTTTAGCCTTTTTGATGTATTTTATTTACATCGAATGTGGTATCTGTCAGTTTAACTGAGCTTCGAAATCCTATTCTGTTAAGAAGAAACTGAACATAACCTAGAACAATTTTACAATCAGAAAGAACCAATATCGATGACTATTGCATTCACTGTTTCTGGAAAAAAATATTTATGCATACATATATTTCAGTTTTTAATAAATTAGAAGCGGATAATTAACTACATGTATATTATATCATTTTTACTCAGAATGACCTAAGGAATGTGTTCTTTAAGTTTGTTGAGTACATCATGCCATACCCTGTATACACATTGAACATTTCTCTAATTGCAACTTGCATTGGCTTTTAAGATGTTAAGCCTCCTTAACTCGGATATTGCTCAGCATAAATAGTGTCTGTGCCGTTCTTATAAATAGCTACATACATATATTATATATTTTTCATAAGCATCTCAGACAAACAAGAGCTTGATTATATTTCTATCTGATACCATATAATTGATTTTAACTAATTTATTGTTCAGAAATCGTTAATTTTATAAAAAAAATTACAAGAGACCATTTTTGTTTAGATTGAATCTGGCTATCTGAAATAAATTTTTAAATGGTAAGGTAGGTAGCAATAAGAAAAAAAGTTATGAATAAAACAAGTCTTAGGGGTGGTTTTTCCCACTCCTTACCGTAGGAAAAAATCAACAAATTGTTTCCGGTGTGCCTTCTCTATAGCAGAAAATGTCAACTTAATTTCATTTCTGTCACTTTTTTGGTATTTCAACAATTAAAAACTACTATTTTTGCACCTTATTTATTCACAGATGTTGTTTAAATATTTTTTGATCTTTTGAATTTTATCACACTTTTTCATTTATACCCTGTATTTTTTCTGCATTCTTATTTGTTGTAACTTCTTATTTATATAAAGATAAATAAAATATATTTTCAGCATTTATTCCTCTCTCAGAAAAAACACAAACCGAAAATTTTAACTTGAATGTGTTTGAGTGAGAGGAATTTTCTGTTACTTGAATTTCCTCTAGCACGAACAAACTTTGCTTTATTTAGAGGGTTCAAGTTGGAGAAGTTTGACTGTATTATTATTTTGGTGTAAGGAAACATTCTAGGGCTTCATTTGATCTACAGAAAAGTCGATTTTTATCAGATTTCTACTATAATGAAATTAAGATAGTTTATTAAAAATAAAAAATAACTTCCTACTAGGAAAAAATACTAAAATAAAATATATCCTTGTTCACTATCACTGACTTTTTCGCATTAAAATGAACTTTTGAGTCAAATCGGGGGCACATGTGTATACTATTACTTTACTTAACGCTAGCAAAGTTCTATGTGCACTGCAGTTTTGACATAAAAATTAAAACACAATGTTCTATATAGAACATAGAACTTCGTATACAACAATCATTTCTAAAATTCCTTTGGTATCACCCTTGGTGATAGTAAAATGATGCTTTTAGGAAAAGTTAGAGGTATTGCTGTTTTTGCTGTAAGAAAAAGTAATAAAATTAAAATTGAAAACTTGTCATTTTGACCAAAGTCAGTGACCATAAATATCATCACAAAATTATTATTTTATTAAAATCAATCGTAAGTTTACTTAAATTTATAAAATAAAATTTGAATTTAAAAAATTTTTAGATTTTTAAAAATCTAACTGTGCTCTCTAATTTGTATTTGCACTTAAAATCAATATATTTGGTATCACTTTGTTTAAAAACGTTGGTTTTAGAATTTAAAATTACTAAAAATATATCAATTCTTCGGTAAGTTATCCAAGTGAAAAGTTAATATATCTGACTAGTATGGTGTTCAAAGTTCTATTGGTCTTCAAAGTTTATTCGTTTACCAACTGAATCACCTGCATAAACATAAAACAGTAAGTCGGGTTTCAAAATAGTAAAGAGTGACTCATTTTATAAACCTGCTCATAATTTATAGCAGCCAACACAGAGAAATATGGACCGTCCGTAAATTCTTCGAATAAAATTGTGTGTTTCGCGTAGCAGAAGATAACCGATTACGCAGCTTTGGCTTCATTTTCAGGTACTGGTTATTTCTTCTGCAGCAGCAAATACGCATGCATATATCAAAATGCTTGACTTCTATTTGTAACAATGCTGCGACATCAATTAAGTGCAATAATTCAGATGCACTTATTCCATCTGCAAGGTTAACAGTAATTAGGTGTAGGAAAAGTCTGAGTATATCTTTCCTCTAATTGCAATTAATTTATTAGTGATATTGCGTTTGTGTTCTTATCCAACGATATAAAATAAAAATTAGGTTACTTTCTGACAGAATGAAACTGCCTTTTGCAAATTATGTGAGATATGAATTTCCATTTTATAAAACAAAATTTAAAGCGTATGCTGATAGAAAAGACGAAGTGAGGAAACTATTTAAATCAAATATTATTACAGTTGAAATCTAAGTCGAATATATTATACTGAAGAAATACGGCATGATCATTATTATAATAATATTAATTGGATATTTCCCAAGCAAACAGCAGGCATTTCTTGAAGGATTTTTGACTAGATTTTGAAGTCACCTTCTGGAAAAAGACAGCGCCTAATGATAACACTTATTAGAAATACAGAAGGATTTTTGGAACAGGGTTTACTTGTTTTTGAATAAAAAATTGGAAACTGTCGCAAAGATATGGTTAGTAAAGTATTTGAAAATGATTTGAATTTATTTTGCCATATTTGAAACCTGGTACTATAGTTTAATAGATCTATCATAGTCAACGATTAGAGAAGTTGTCAACATCAACATGGAAAAAGGTGGAAATTAGAAAAATATTAAACTCAACAAAACAATGCCTAAGCCTGAATTACTCAAAGTCAGGGAAAAAGACCAATACATTAAGTATGTAGTGGATGAAATGGCCACAACTCATGGGATTACAGTACTTCGCTTACCTACAATTGTGAACTGAATCCCATTTGAGTTAATCTGAGCCCAGATAAAAATTGGAGTGACACGAAAGAATACAACATATAAATACAGGATGTAAAATTACTCTCACACAAAGAAATTTCCATTATGCATGTCCTGAAGGAGAAACAATGTATGCAGGATCTCGACATGATAGGAGTTGATTTGATTGAGATGGCAACAGGTGTAGTGATGAACTCGTGTCAAGAATTCAGACGTCGTACGTCACGGTTGACGTTACACATTTGTTTTTATTGTCAATGTAATTTTCAATATTTGGTTGCGTTAACAACAATCATTTTTTCCAATTTAGTGCAAAATATGATACAAACTTTTAGTGTAGTGTAGTGTTCTTGTCGCAAGTATGCCATAGTTCTTGTGATGCCAGTGATAGTAACAAAATTTGTGGCCATAATGTATATGTATAACTATGGCTAACACAAAAATTTTAACCACATACTCAAGGAGGCCTAAAAGATAATAAAAAATTTATTTCGCAATTCTAGCTCGATGTTTCCTCTTTTGTTCCAGAAAATCGGAGCCTATGGTAACTCTCACTCGGGATGGCTTTAGATCTGTCAACTACCATGTGGCCGTTTTTCACAGTGTTGACAAATGTAGAACAACGAAAATGAACATTTTTATTAATAATACCTGATAGGTAAAAGTTAATCCAGGTAGCTACAGTATTTTGCATTCATTTTTTGTTCGATACTGCCAAAACTACATTGTCACTCATTACAGATTTGTCAGAATTACTCGCTAACAAAATACACACTTTGCGTAGATACAGTTAATAAAATTGCCCATTTATTCTAAGAAAATTGATTGAAAGAAACAGTAACAGAAAACTCTTGATGCACCCATGGCAGTTATTAATTTATAAAATATTGTCTGATAACTGTATGTTTATCCATTATTTAATAATTATAAAACGCTTAAAACTGAAAAAACTGTCACTAAAAATGGAAAACTAAAGTCCCAACGTAAACACAAATATTCAGTCTTAGATCTGCCACCACCATGAAACTAATATTCTTTACATAGTATATTTGTGCTCATAGAAACGGTCATGGGTTATTCTACATCTTAGTATTGCCTTGACACTTCCTCCGTCTCCAAATGTCAAACGTCTATTTGTCAAAGAGCATAATTGGTCAAAAAAAATAATATTACAGAACACTGTAATTGCCTCGGGAAGCTATAGTTTAAATTAATACTACAATATTATATGCAAACATCGTCGATTATTGTTAATATCATTACTATTATTAGTATTATCAATTTAATTTCTCAACAATTAAAAAATGAACGCGCACAGTGTAACTTGTGCTAGTGGCCTAGAGATGGCGACTGTGGAATGTATCAAATTCAGATTAAATTAGTCACTCTCTACTATTTTTAAACTCAGGTATATGCAAAAATACTTATATTTTACAAAAAAAATTGGACTTATATTTACCTTGTAATTGAAAATTTGTTTTCAGTAGCTTTAATATAATAGATGTATCCAATCAAAACTGTTGCAGCAGCAAACAATAATCCGTATCTACTTCTGAAATTGAATAATATCCAGGCTGGAACACTGTTGTTTATTCGCAGCCATAAGCTTCTATTTTTATTTAGGCGATTCCTCATCATCTGTTCGTCTCTCTTGCGTTGATCAAGTCTTAAAATAAATCAACATGTGACTCCCATATTAGTGTGACACAATGAAACAGTTTTTCCAATCACCGTAACAGAAATGGAATGACAGTCAAGAAGCAGGAGAACTGTGTAATATGTGCTACTTAAAATTAATATGAGTATATGCAAAAGCAAATAGGGTGAGGTTAGGATACAAAATAAAACAAATGTGATCAGTATATATTTACAAGCTAAAATCTACAAGCACTTAGAAGATTGGCACATGTTCATAAATTTTTTTGTTTATATCTACGAAATGCTAGAGAAGAAAGCAAAATAAAATAAAAGCGAAGAGAAAACAACTGCTTTATAAAACATAAAATTTTTTGAACAATATAAAATAAACCGAAAACTACATACTCTTTTTGTACTCTCTTCTTTACTAAATATTCTAATTTTTCAGGGGGGTATTTCTTGTAGAATGTGGAAGCTCTAGTCAAAATTTCTTCAAAATCTAAGTCATCTGGTATTTGGGACAACAAACAATGAATGCTCGCCATATCACAACCCTCTGAAAATACCTCTTGTCGTCTCTGAATCACTAGTGACGTTGCCACATATATTGGCATTAATGGAGGAGTGGCCAAAAAATAATCATATAGTCTTACTACATCCTTATATTGATTTAAGGAATGTCCAAACCAAGTTAAATACCATGGTAGTGCAAACATCGTACCCACAGAAGCACTAAAAAATATATTGTTTTCTATTCTAATATATAATATAATACTACATTAACACATTTGGAACATAATGATATGTATTTTATAAACATATAAAATTTTGCCATCACAGTTCTACTATGTATAAACAAAAATAATTTATTTCCAGAAATACTTATTTCACATTAATCACAAAATATTTTCTTCCCTTGATTTAATTAAACATAAATTTAATGTTCAATATACATGGTGCTCCACTTTGACCAACATGAAATTTTTTTTCAGTATAAAATATATTCAATGAGTCATGACCTTAATGTACATAATATGTGATATTACCCAAATTTCATGGCATACTTGTTGAAAATTAGAAAATCAACCAACTGTATTAAACTGCCAGAGACAAAACATAATTATTTAAAATTTATAACATATTCATTCGACTTTGGGTGATTCTAAGTTTTTTTATGATGGAAAATGGCGTTAGACTATTTATATTTAAAGTATAAATGTCGTAAGGTAGATAAAATGCACTTACGGTTTTATAAAATAAAATCAGAACCAGTTTCGTAGGCACTTATTTAATTGCAAACAATATAATACAGCATATAGTATAGACTAATTATAAAATACACTAGAAATAATATTTTCTATTTTAGTTTATTCGAAATGCGCTATTATATCTGTGGCTGTTTCAGAAACCGGCAAATTTTCACAAAAATTCAACCTGGAAGCAGGCATAATTCCAGAAGGGCTTTTTAAAAGCTTTTGTTTTTTCTAAGGAGATATCCCTCGACAAATTTCTACTGGACGTGGCTTTGGGCAACCATTTCTTGCAAGTTTTTTTTGTAGAAAATCAATTTCTATATAATCATGTTCAAATTAAATTTTGTACATTAATTTATAAGGTCCTCTAACAAGTTTCACCTCAACCATGTCAGAAATATAAGGTCTACGTTTAATCTTTTTTAATGCTATTTGAGATACATAATCAGGTCAAATGAAGAAATCCTCAATGAGCATGTCTTTTATCAAGACACGACCAGAATTGGCGGTATTAACGCAATTGCAAAAATCAGGAAAATCATACACCTTCTTCAACTGCTTTAATGCCATCTCAATTCGATGTTAGAAACTGTCAGCCGACATGAAGGTATGCCCCTTTTCAAAAAACTTTAAGTATATTTCTTTAGTTTCAACTTCTGTTGAGTTTACTGTTTACAATATAATGTCTGTGAAAGGTTGGAAAATATCAGAGCTGGAGATACTGGTAACCTAAAAAAGTTGTTTGAGCCAAATATACCTTATCCGAATGTTGCTGGTTTCAAAAATACAGGGCGTTCAATGCTAGAATTTTATTTTGAAATATCTCAAAAACTTTGAAACCTGTCGGAGTATTAAGGTTGCGGTATTCTAAATAAGAAAGTACCTCGATCGTTGACAGACAATGATATAAAACTGTGTACCGGGAAGTGCTGGATATCTAGCGGAGAAAACTTGAACTGCAAATATTCAAAGAATGTCACAGTTGGAGTGCAGACAATAACGGGTAGCCGAAACTGAGTTTAAGGGTCATGCGTTTGACCCTGCGGCAAAATATTTACAACCCTATCATCTAAATGGGATATCGATTTTTCCGTAATCTAAGTTTCAGCGTTCAGATGCAGTTTATCCTTTGCAAATCTGTGCTTTGCAGTAGCAGTGGTTTTCTGTATTCTTTATGTGTGTGTAATACTAGTGAAAATTATAGAACATTTTTATTAATTGAAAGTTCGTTGGATTTAGAAAGGTATGTATATCATTATTTGTAAATTGAATTAAAGTAATAATTAAATAATAGGTACTTAATAATTATATATTTATATGTAACAGGAACAGGGGAGGGGATTCGAATATTTAATTTATCAAATTTTAGGAATACATAATAGTTATTTATGCAATAAGTACAAAAAGTAAGTGTTTATTGCACGCGACGTGAAAACGTCCTACGAGGCCGTCAGGCCGAGTGGACAACACGTGTTTATGTTGTTGTTTTGTGTTTTTCTTCAGTTTTTAGTGCCATTTTTAATTTTTTTGTATATGCTGTCTAGTTACGTAGTATTATCCAAATTTATAAAAAAATAAATTCTAAATCAGGATAAGCGTCAAATTAACGTGAATGCAAAGAAACATTAGTGAAGGCAACAAAATTTAAAGAAAAACGATATACTTACTCGCAATAAAGTTATTAGAAAACATTAACTAAAAATAATTTCCTAGACGCCTTGGAACTCGAACGAAAATTTTATAGAACAGTGTGATATTTATTAATTTTTCATGTATACTGAACTCTCGAAATCATATCCGAACAACCCTGTATAATGTAAATATATTTTTAATTCATTATTTATCCCTTTTATAATAGCACATAATAGGTATTTAATAATGAATAGTGAGACAATTCACAGAAGACAAATAGCAATATACTTTTTGAGAAATTTGTGTTCCTGCAAAATAAAAGATAATAGTAAAAACAATCGTTTTATGTTTCAACCTTACCCTGATATCTATTACATCTTTATTTGTGTGGTGGGTTTAAAATATGTAAGCAAACTTATACGGCAAAAATTAGATGTCAAAATATATTGCTGAGATCCAATTTACCTAAATGTCAACCTCCAACGAGTTACAGTCATTTACAAGACGAATCCTAATAAATGTTTTAAAGTAAATGTTAAAAAATCCCCAGACGGCATGAGAACAATGTATACTAATATATATGTAAGCGTCATTTGTTTTATGCATCCCTGTATACTCCATATTACGATAGCCAGCAGTATCAGTGGACAGATAATTTAACTGTAAGATTTTCCTTTTGAAATTTATAATTTTGAAGTGGTTGCCATTTCACTTTAAAAATTTTCAAATTCTGTCAATTTTGAGATTTTTTACTACATTTTTTCAACACCCTGTATTTTAAAATTTGAATCAGATAGATTTAATTCTCTGAATTTTGTAGAAGTTTGGTTTGGTGTTTTAAACACCTGTATGTATTTTTTCGTTAACAGTGTTCCAATAGCCCTTAGTTAATATTAAAGAGATTTTTTTAGTTCCCATAATTTTGAGGTGTTTTTAAAGGTCAAAATTTTCTCATAACTGCATACAGAATGTCTTTCGCACGTTCAATAACCGTTCCGAAGTGGAAAAATAAAAAATTTATATCAATAACAATGCAATCAAATACATGTGGTATGTTCATTTCGTCTTGATTTCTAATATAATACTTAATTCCAAATTTTGCTCACCCTGTAAACAGAATTTACTTTACTGCCACCTCTTAGTCAGAGGCTGAACTATTTATTGCTAAATTGTGTCAATTTTTATAGTTTGTTTGTTGAGAAAATGACCCTTATGGAAAAATGCTAATAAAATTTTAGGTACTGAAATTTATCAAACTAACCAAAAAACATAATTGTGCCAATTTTTTTTTAATATTCCTACAGGTTTCAAAGTTATTGAGATATTTCAAAATAAAATTCTAGCATTGAATGCCCTGTATTTTTTAAATCAGCAACATTCGGATAAGGCATATTTGGCTCAATCAACTTTTTTTGGTCACCAGTATCTCCAGCTCCGAGATTTCCCAACCGTTCACAGACACCCTGTATACAAAAAAATACATTAGTGCACAGTTTTCATTTTGTGCACTGCAGTTATCCAACCAAATAACTATCTTTTCACAATCCCGGTGTAAAATAAAAAACTGATGGAGGCAGCTAATTATTTCCTCCTTCTTCCTCCCGACGATAGCTTCGTGCCAAATGGTGGCAACAGGTTTATATTTTGAATTGCTACCCAAAAGAACAAAACTTTCATTAAAAGCTATTATTCGTGGAGTGAAAATTATAGACTTAAATATTTCCATCCGTGATAACATAATTATCTTTTGCATATCGGCTGAAAAAAATAGTGTATTGGATGTTGTACTTTTTTTAACATCTTATTTATGTGCTTCACGGGCGTTTGTATATTTTTTCTTATGGATTTGCCAAAATTTACAAATGTCACAGTTAGGGTCCAAATTTTCATGCGAATGTGAAACATCATGCAGCTTATAATTTTCACAAATCTCGCATTCCTCATGTCCTAAATGACAAATGAAATATTCATCTCTTTCACTACAACATGTTGATATAATCCATAGGAACATTTAAAATTTGGAAATTCTTTCTGAAAGTCACTATGCATCCCTTTTATAGTTATATCCGAGGGCAATTATAATGTATCAGGAGCATGCTCTCGTCTGTAGTGAGAAACACAAGAGTAATATTTTTCACATGATTTTGTAAAATCTCTCGATTTACTTTTTCATGTTTGGCATGGTTGCCTCTCATGTCTTTAGAAATAGCTACGTCAGAATCATTTTTATGTAAAACGTGTTTTAAGATGGTATCATTCTTTTTAGAGAACCCCAGTGTCGCTAAGTAGAAAACCTTGCACACCTGATGGACTTCGCCGCTTTTGTCTTTGAGGATACACTGTAGTTTAATTTCTCCTAGAAGTTGTCTGTGTTGACCCTTTTGATCTTCGCTTGACATCCATTTTCTTTGAATTATGAAGTACAAACATTCTTCTTTTGGACCAATATAATGTTCAGACTTCGATATTTATCTGTTACCATCTAGATTCTGAATTTTTTTGCAATTTCTTTTACATGAATCATTACACAGTAATTTTAGTTCATGATACTCCTTGTCTTTCTTCATTTTTTTCATATTTAGTACCTTTCCGACGCTTCATCTTGCGTTTTCCTTAAAGTCCCTTTATTAGTAAGCTCATTTTCAGCTTGTCCTGTCATACTTCCTAATGCCGCAATTGTTTGACTTTTGCTTTCAGTCCTAACTATTTTTTCTTTTGATAATTGAGGAACAATGTTAGACTCATCTGAACTACAGCTAATATTTGTATCTGCATTTGGTTGATAATCAAGATCAGAGTTATTGGATGGAGATTTTTGGTTTGACAACGTATCAACTTCTATTGTTTGAGTATAATCTTCAGACATGGTGTTTGTAGTACTTTCATTCATAAGTAATATTATAATAGTAATAGTACTATTATTATTACATACCATATTTTGTTGGATTATCATTACATCTTCACCTCCTATTTCTTGAGTACTAATAAATAGTTTCACTATTAATTATATTAATAATATCGTTTTCATTATACTCTATATTTTGCAGAAGAGGGATTAAATTTTCATCTAACACAATAATGTTGTTTATGTTCACATTATTGGACAAATTAGATTGATTATTTAAATTATTAGCAACAGCAACGCACACCTGATTGCAATCCTTCTGTTCAGTTCTACAAATACTCGTATCATGTTCTTGTTGGTGCATGGATTTAGCCAATCACATGATTTTATCCGTACGTGATTTACTCATTTTATTTGCAGATTATGCTTACTTTTAACTTGCCAGATATCTGTAAAAACAACATCAAAATGAACAACATTTTCAATAACAAATTCAGATACTTACTGTTTATAAAAAGTAATGTTTTGAACCAAAAAATCACTGTAATTACTATTAATTTATTAGTTTACGCTACAATAACGTAAATAAAACATAGGGCTCGCTGTAACTTAGGTAAAGTAAATTAAAGTAAAGTTGATGTGTTACTAGCTTATAATGTATGAAATACACTCTTTTAGCGACAAATGTCAGCTGCGGTCTTATTATTTAAACTCCCTTGTGACATAATTTCTTCACTATTTCATGTTTTTCTGTCAGTATACCCTTTTCGATTTCATTTATATGGAAATTCACATAGCATAATTCATATGTCATAATCGTAATGCGCAAAAGCACCCTTGTATATATTCTAGGCAAAATTTCATCTTGTAAGATACAGTAATCCAATTTTTTTTTGTCAAAAACTCATTTTAAAAATAAAATCCTCCTTCCGCAAGTTTTCGTCACTTTCTGTTTCACAGTTGTACTTCTTTACCACTTTTTTATTTGCGCTCATTTGCTATTCACGTACAATTTTGTTAATGAAATACATATTTCAACATCACTTACACTCATATTTTGACTTGGCGCTTTAAACTCTTCATACATGTCATCATCCAATATTCCTCACTTGTTAAATAAGCACGATTTTGAGAATACACTGTAGAGCTTGAATTATTCTTCATTCTTCAGAACACAAAATCACTAATAAAATTAGTTACATTCATAATATTAATTAAATTAGCGAAAAGTATACCCAAAATTTTGCCCGCCCTAAAAATATACCCGTTCAAGATAGCGCTGGAAATGGAATAGGTCAATTCGTCACAGCCAATAAAAGGCTGCAGCGCAAGTAAACACCAGTTGTGATATGAGTCATAGATGGACAAGGAGACAAACGGTTAACATTAATTGGATGAACATATCATCACTTTATTATTACATTTATTTTAGTTTTCATAAATATGCAGATTTTTTTGGATTATATAAACATTTCACTGTACTAAATTTTTAATGTCCCGCATTTCAATTAATGAATATAAAATAGTGCAAACGTCTATTGAATGAGAGATATAATTGTAGTTTAATGTTGGATTACAAGAAGCCGTTTGAAATATTGCAGATAATTCTGCAACTTTCTGTGTAATATATTAATTACTTTTTACTGGAATCAAGATAAAATTTGTATAGTGCAATGTTGTTTTATGTATTTAGTGAACCATAAGATGCTAAGATGTGGCAAAGCTACATCTAGTGGCCATTAACTACTCCATGTTAGACCGGATAGGCCACATAACAATAAAGAGTTCTAGATCTTATAGACACCATTGAGTAGGAGTAGTAAGTAGTAGGGAATGTAGGGGTTTGACAAACTTAAACAACCAGGGTTATTTATCGGTTGCTTCACCTATGACATACTGATGAGCTAAGAAGCTTGAAAATGGTATATGTCTGGTGGACCACTGACAAATGACTTTGACTATATGCTATAGATTTTTTAGGTGTAATTCAATGCTCGTCGGAGCATAAGTCCCCAAAGTAGTTGTTTCCTAGAATTCCGTTTTGTTATAAAGTTATTTAACTTAGTGTTTAGTAATGGTACAATGTTTGTGTCTAGCAGTACCAACAGATGGTGGGTAAATTTGGTCTCTAATAAAATTCCTCGCCGTTCTTTTAAAATATGAGATTTGAACAAAGCCTGCTGCAGCTTCCAAGTTTTTATACACTCATGGTACTACTGCATGTAGTTTAGTTCATACTAGGCAGCAGGGTATAAAAATTACGCAAAAAAAAAATATAAAAATGAAAACTTAGTTTTTGCAATAGAATTTTAGAAACAAATTTATTTATTTGATCCAATAAAATCAACATAAATTGATTATGTCGGGCGCCTAAACTCGGCTATCTCACTGTAAAAGTTTATGGTTTTTTAGATTTCTCTTCAAAATTTTCCCTACCAACCCCCTACATACTGCACATTAAATTAATCAGAAAGTCCTAACCTTTCATACGAACCAATAAAAAAAACATTAAATACCATGTGATCTTTAGGATTAATTATTTTCTTAATATATACCTATAATTTTCTAATTCTTGCCAAAAATTTTTGAACACTGTATGAAACCGGAGTAGAAAATTATTTATCTATGGCAAAAAAAAATGTTTTGGGAGATCCATATTCTAGATTATAGTGCTGGTCAAAATGAAACACATAGATATATTTTTAATTTATATAACTATAAAATATGGAAAATTATTTAGTTCTATTTTTTTAAATAGAAAATTATTAATTTATTTTTAATTAAGATAACATGGAATTACATTTACAAACAATTAATACTTACCTCTCCATAAAATTGTGCAATTCTGTATCAACTTTGTACAGTAGGGCATACATATAATTAAGTCTATATGAGGTTTTCTCCATTGTTGGTTCCATACACTCTCGTAAATGATTAGTGCTTAATTTTTCCATTATTCTAAAGGCTATCACTTCTCCAACGACTAATAAAAAGGTTACAGCTACATCATGATACCCCTAAAAAATAAATTTTGCAACAGTTAGTAACGTTCTATTTTTCAATACAACTGTTGAAATTGTCTTAGGTATATAACAATCAAAGAAATAAAACAATTTCAAATAAAATAATTAAATTTTATTACCTAATTCAAAGTTAATCAATACCAACCTGATAATATCTTAAATTTGGATATTTCATAATTACTCTTAATATAAGGACAGTAAGCTGATCTTGTAAAGCAACACGTTGTTTATATGGAATGCCTAAAATTTATATAAAAAAATTAATATAGAATTGTAGAGATACAGAGTGTGCAGAAGCTAAACCGACAAATGAAGACAGCAAATTCTAGGGATGACTTGATATAAATCGTCTCATTCAAAACTCTTAGATTTTTTAATTATTGACATCGTATATCCGTATAAGGATCAAACTTAGGTTATGTGTTAACTCATAAATACTTTGTAAAAATGCTTATAATTGTAACCAAAGGCATCACATTTGGGAAGTTCAACTGATATTTTTAATTCTATATATTTTTTTCTCTTGACTTTTTGGTATTTTTAATATCAACATCTAAAATTGCAGAGTATTCATGATTAAAAAAGTACTATGTTGAGTGGCTAGGGTGTACCATATATGAGAAAAATCTATTTCAAAGGGCCATCTTCAAGGAGATCTCCTTTAGGAAGGATTCTTGGATAAAACGATTTATGTCAAATCAATAGGAAATCATCTCTAGAATTTGCTGTCTGCTTCTGTCGGTTTAGTTTCCGAAAATTCTGTATTTATAAAAAGTTATCAACTATTATAGCCTTATAACTTACTGCCAAACTAAAACCACTGAAATAACACATTTACACATACAGGGTGAGGAAAAGGTAATGATGCAATATGGCTATAACTTCTTAACTATTAATTTTTTAAAAGAATGTTGATGATCTTGAATTTATATCATGTCATCAGGTGTCAACGCGAGATCACGAAACTTTAAGTTTTTAAGCGACAACCAATGTTTTGTTGCTCTTTTTTTTGAAATCGTTAGATATTTTGCTGCAGGTTGCGTAACTAATTTTTTGAGAAAAATGCTTTCATATCCAACACTTAAAAATGTGTTTAACACATGGTTGAACAAGTATAAGCTATATTGAAATGATTGATGATCAAATTTAAAGTTTAATAAAATAACGTATAATAACACATTTTTATTTTCTTATTTTGTTTCATTATTTTTTATTTTTAACTCGCTGAATGAAACAAATCTTAGGTGGTGATATTCAGAAACAGTATTAATTTCAACACATAGGTGACAGTTGCTGTTTTCTAATTTCATAGATATTCTTATACTATAGTCGGCGGCCAAAATTGTAGAGAGTGACTAATCGTTAGTTTGTAGACAAGCGTGCAAGAAGCAACAGTTCATAAGCCTACTAAATTTGAATGCGATCAGATATAAAAAATATACAAAAATGACAAAAATAATTCCATTACATAACATCTATTATTTTTAGAGTAGAAACAGTTATATAATAGTTTTAACCAATTTTGAGGCGTTAGATAATAAAAATAATAAAAATATTTCAAAATTTGAAGTTTTTTTCTTGTATTATCAACTACCCATGGTCGAAAATAATAGAGAGTGACTAATTTACAACACAGAGATGAGTACGGAAGATACGGGTGGTATGATTACCTAAACGTGCCACTTGAGAAGAGTTAAAGCACACAAAATTATCAAAAATAAGTTGACGTTAGCTGAACGTAGCACATTAACAATTTACTTTAAATGTGTCATATTCTCTACAAATTAGAATGCCGTCCTTTTGGACAGCGATTGCCCACCACCACCCACTTACACCTACCTGATGCACACTCCGCGGACATCACACTTAAGCCTTGTCCTTATGGCCGCGAAATTCACAGATTTTTGCACGAATTTTGCAACTTTTGTATTAATTGTTTATGGCGGGAAAATCTCAACTTTTGACAATTGCAATTTGCGAAACTGTCAAACACTACAAATATTATTGTCCCTTTCATTATTATGTGAATAATCTACCACGGCAGTTTCATGATGAAAATGATAGAAAATGTTATAGGTAGTTGATAAAATTTGTTACAAATAGAGATTTTTCCACCATTAAATAAATCGTGCAAATATTTGCGAATTCCGCATTCAAAAGAACGAAAGGCTTTAGAATAGATACACACTATTTACTATTGGTTACTAGCACTGTCACTATAACGGTCGCACATTAACACTTATTATATCATATCGTACTACTTTCCATATGACCTTCATACGTCCATGTTTCGTCAAAATTTAATATATTCTTCAATCCAGATTCTTATTTTTTAATATTTATTTTAAATAATTTCTTTGCCATATCGCAATTTCATCCTTTCTATCAGTATACTCTTTTGGATTTCATTTATATGGGGTAAATTTCATACTGTAAGATATAACAAACGAATTTTTTTTGTTGAAAACTCATTTTAAAAATATAATCCTCCTTCTGCCACTTTCTGTTTCACAGTTGTACTTCTTTACCACTTTTTTATTTGCACTCAACTCCGATATTCCTCACTTGTTAAATAAAGATGATTTTGAAAATACGTTGTAGAGCTAGAATTATTATCCATTCTTAAGAACACAAAATCACTATTAAAATTAATAATATTCATAATTAAATTAGTGAAAAGATATCCGAAATTTTGCCCACCTGAACGATATACCCGCCCATGATAGCGCTGGAAATGAAACAGTTGGATCCGACAATTTGTCACAGCCAATCATAAGCAGCAGCACATGCGTACTTACTGCAGCAGAAGCTGTGTAATCGGGTATGCTCTCAGAGATATGCGGCACACAATTTTGTAGGAAAAGTATACGAGCTGCATGTATATTTCTTTGTGTTGACTGCTGTAAATTGTGAGCAGGTTTATAACATGAGTCACTCTCTACAATTTTGAAGGTCTACTATAGCAACTAAAATTGCGGCAAGAATTCACACAAATTACGTCACGACTGGCATTACGCAATTGTTTCTATTGTCAACATAATTTTCAATTGTTTGTCGCGGTAAAAAACAAACATTTTATCACTTAAATTAAATAAATTTAATTACAATTTTTCTCAAATATTTTGTTATGCAGCCTACACATTTTATGCCAACAGAAGCAAAAACAAATGACGATATCAAAAAACGGCAAAACCACATTGGTTGCCATTTAAGAAATTAAAGTTTTCTAATTCCGCTCCTGACATTTGATAACGTAATAAATTCAAAGTCACATAAATGTGAAATATTTGTTGCCTAGTAACTTTCTTTTGTCACATTTTTATGAAAATTAATAGTTACCAAGATATAGCCATATTGGATTACTTTTTCGTCACCCTGTAGATGTAACCTATTTTAACAGTATTATACAAGGTGTTTGAGGAGGAGATGTACATACTTCAGTATGTTATTCTACATTCAATTTTAAGCAAATAATTTCCTATGAACTTAGGTCTAGAAACGCTTCGTTTTTGATATACAGGATTTCAAATTTTAAAAAAATAATTTCATTTTCTTTAATAACTCTGGACTACTTTGAGTTAAATTCATGAAATTTTGTATGCGGAGGTTTCTTGGGACGGGAAATTCAAATTTTATGGACGATTGGCAATATCTCCCAGAGGGTGCCACAAGCTACAACAATAACTTTTAATTCACTCTAATACATAATTTGCATGCATCATCATCTTTATATGAGTTTTTAATGGAAACGGCTGCTCCTAGAGACTTCAATAAGGTGTACATTTCTTAAGTAGAAAATGTAGGGGACAATGTAGTTATTAAAGAAAATGTAATTTTTTTTTAATTTGACATCCTGTATATACTAAACAAAGCATTTCCAGACCTAAGTTCATAGAAAATTTTTTGCTTAAAATTGAATGTAGAATAACATACTGAAGTATGTACATCTCCTGAAACACCCTGTATAATAAAAACAAGTTTTCATAATTCTAAAACGATTGTAACTAATACTATTAAATATTAAAATTCTTAGAATTGCTTAATAAATAATTAGAAATGCCTATTTGGTGAATTTATTGAAACTCAGAAATTTACCATAAATTTTACGTTATGTTATTACTTGGTAAATATAAAACAGATTACATATTATATGTTGCAGTAATGACTAGTAAATATACTACACCCGAGGCCCAAAATAATAGACAGTGATTCATTCACAGCACTTAGATGAGTACGGCAGATGAGGGTGGCAGGGGATAAGATTCCATAGGCATGCCACTTGAAAACGGTTCAATGAACACAAATTTACCAAAAATATGTTGACGTTGAGTGACATTAAAAAGTTTATATTCATTCATACAATGCCACTCACTTACCTTTTTTATATTTTAGGTAAAGTTTCATTATGTGAGATCGCAACCTGAATTTTGTTGTAGGAAGCTCATTTTTAAAACACCATCCTTAAAGCGGGTTTATAACATGATGAACTCTCTATTATTTTGGACCTCAACTATGATTTAAATGTCTTGTCATCTTTTATTACAACAAATGGATGTGAAATGCTTTACACAAAACTTATAATCAACTGGGCTCAGAATGTAGATTCGATCTATAAGTGTACAAACAATTATCACAGAAAGTAAAAGTAAAATATAGAAACTATTAAATAGATCCTAAAGATGTGTATACTAATTACAGATTAATATTTTAAAAATCATTCTATTTTTCTATAGTAGTGCATACAAATGAAGAATATTTTTTTACACAGCAGTAATATAAAAGATATTAGACATTACATTATGCAAATATTTTTCTCTATCTATTTCTCTCTTGATTTTGACTTTCTTCCTAAAGAAATTTGTTTTTGAAAGAAAAATTAAATTTTATAACAGATTGTTGTGTTCAACACTGAGTTACTTGAGATTGTTAACCCTAATTAAATGATTTATTAACACAAATCCATTAAAAATATTAAAATTAAATTAACAAAGAAAATATGAAGGAAGGTTAATTATTTCGTTCATAAAATATTAATGTTTTATAATTTATACAATCTCACTCATAACTGAATTACTTGTAGCAACTAAAATTACTTTAATTAATTCCAGTTAAATCAAATGTTGAAGAAATTAATGAGTAAATCTTTCTTACAAAATATAACATTCTGACATAATACATGAAATCTTCACGGAAGTCAACTAAATGTAATTCCTAATATCACAAATCAGAGTAATAACTAGGAATTGTATTTGAAAATATTATTAAAGGATATGTATTTTGGGGTAAAACATTATGAGAATATGTGTAATAAGTATTCTAAGTTGAAATTTTCTAATTTTAAGTAGGAAATAGCAAAAAAAATCGTAACTCTACACATCAACAAGAATATATTCTCACAATATTTTATGGAAAAAAAAACTCTTGATAATGTTCATAATGTACTTGATACACAAAACTTTTTCACACAAATAATTATTAATTATTATTAGGTATTATTCACTTACCTGGAGGAAATCTTTTTAAAGACCTATTTACATCGAGAACAACCTGCTGATATTCACTGTGAGTAGATAACTCCTCTAAAGATGGTATTTTTTCATCAAGACATGGATCGACTTCCAAAAGTAAAGGCCATACTTTGCAACGTAAATCGTCTAAAAAAAGAAAAATTGAGTAACAGAACTTTAACTAGCTTACTAAATAACGTAATAAGTATTTTGATTTAATAGATATTGTTATGTAAAAATAAACTGTCTATTATTTGTGTTTAAAATGGACTGAGAAGCAAAAGCTTATAGTAAACTTAAAGAGTGATATACACAGAGATATATCATAATAGCACAAATGAACATACTGATAATGAAATTTCATCAAGTTACTTCAAATAATGAAAAAGCCTTAAGTATTTACATTTTATATTACAATTATTTTATGTTAGTAAATATTTATTTATTTATTGAACACCCAAACAGGCTGTAATAGCCTAATTACATGGAGTACTATTTTTTTTACAAAAGTAAGATATAACCTAATCTAAGCAAGCACGAGTACAATATATACATCAATTACCCAAAAAAGCGTACATATACATACATTTAACTAAATAGAAAATGCCAGGAAATGATTAACTAGAGAATTTTGAAACAGTCTTTGAGAATTCAAAAAATCTAAATTAGTAAAGACATTTAATAAGTTTGCTAGTCGGAGCATTGCAACAAAAGGGGCGTGGACGGAGCATCCTAGGAACATTAAAAATTTAAGATGAACGGGTACGAAGTGATGGTACATTAAAAGGTATTAATAGTAAAATACTTGGTTCATTTATCAGATTATTAATAAGTTTATATAAAAACATAAGTGAAGCTTTGCGCCTAATCTCCAAAGAAAATATATCAAATTCAGTTCGAAGTTGTGTCGATCAAATAACATTGTAATCAGGATGTACATATTATTTTTTGAAGTAAAAATTAATTTTGTATTTTTTCAATTGAGCTCAAATAATATTGGGGCTGTGTTTGTCAAATAATTGAAGCAAATTCAAATTTAGGTCTGACTAATGTAAAGTACAGAATTTTTAATGTTTGAATCTTTGTAAAAGCTGCAGTTTGTCTGATAATAAATCCTAACATTCTATTTGCGGAAATTATAATACATTGAATATGGTCGCAAAAGAAAGATCACTGCTAAATCTCAGGCCAAGATCCTTAATACTAAAAGTTCTGTTTAATAAGTGCGATAAAAAGAAACTATATGGCACTTCTTCAAGTTAAAATACAATTTATTACTAACACTCCAATTAACAATACTATCTATATCTCTCTGTACTGCCACACAATCTCCGTTTTAAATTTTTTTATAAAATTTTAAGTTATCAGCATAAAGTAAACAATTTGAATGCGCACAAACAGTAGGAAGGTCATTAATAAATAATACAAATAGTAATGGTCCCAAGTTGGAAACCTGGGGCACCCCAGAATTGGCATAATACTTGCCTGAAGTATTTCCATTGTGTTTAACAACAAAATGTCTGTTCTGGAGATACGTTTTAAGTAAATTTAAGTGTTTTGAGAAATGCAATGTGTGCACAACTTTTTCAATAGTAAATCATGATTAACTTTGTCAAACACTTTTGTAAAATCTGTATAAATTGTGTCAATTTGATGTTTCTTCAAATGCCTTATACAGGGTGAACCTTAAATAAGTACAAATATTTTAACTGCTGGTGTAGTTCGTCATATAGATCAGTCTAATGAAAGCCATTTTTAAAAATTTCTAATATTTACGTGGATATTAATTTTCTTTTAAAATACCCACATTTTGAGGACCGCTGTCATAACCTACCTAATGAAGCATATGATTTGTTGCGAGGTTGCCATATCTCCTCTAATATAAATATTACGTTTCCTTTAACGTAATAGTAAAGTAATATGGATAATTCTATTTTAAAAATACTTGTTTTAAGCATAAGTACAGTAAAATTGAGTATGTAGTATGATACGCAGCAATATTAACATAAATTTTAACTACTTAACTGACCTTACTATAAACGATTAAAAATGAATTTCCGCGAGTTAAATACTACCATAAAGTGTTTAGGAAGATATTACGTGATATTACTATATCTAATGTTCAAAAATTATACATAAACGTGCACACAAGCTTACCTGTTTGTTAAAAAATTAACTATTTAATCAGTAATCCACATTTCACAAGTTAAATGTCATTGTACACTGTTAGAAATAGACACAAGACACAATTTCCTGGAGTAATTTTATGAAGAATAACGAAAAACTATGATTTTCACACAACATATTAAATTTAATTTGTGATAAATCAGTTGGAGTGTAGTAAAAATGGATAATGAACAAATTCTGGATAACTATAATGGTGAGTAGATAATCTGGTTAATATTTTCAATTTATTGGTAAGGTATAGAAATGACAAAGGGGAGGAGATGGCCATGAACTTCTGGGGTTTACTCACATACTTCTACTATATACTGCGCACTTTGTATCTTTTCAATGTATGACCTTGGCCCCGAAAGTTAGGGAAATACAAGAGATTAACCAGAACTGTGGTGCACTTGCGCATGCTCCATAATAAAGCGCAAATTTCAGATTCAAACTTCACTGATTAATCATGATCCTAGACACATTTAAGGGTTATCTGTTAACTTATTGTGAGCTTGCGGATTACTATGGCTGTTCTCTCATTCATTTTTTTAAATTAAAATGAGCCGCCAATGATCTTAGATAAGTTATTTCTTGGAACAAAAATATTCTATAATTATTTTTCGTACAACTATCCCTTTCGGAATTTTTCGTATTTTAGAATTACATCCTAAATGTAGAATCAATTTTAATGAAATATGGAAAGTGTATTTTGTTTATACTGAGATTAGGTAATTATATCAACATTTATCTTGTTTACCAGGGATGCGCTACCCTTAATGTAAAGTGACTGTAAACTTATTTCCTCTTTTTCAATATGCAATTGTTTATATATTCAAGTGTTTAACCTAATTTTAAATAAAAAGGACACTTCATTTATAACAAAAAAAAAACTGAAACTTATTTAAGTTGGTAAATACTGAGGTAAATACCTACTGTTTTTTTCAAAAACGCTTCATTTTTTCATTGTTATTTTTTATTGTACTAAAGAATTTTAACGCAAGTACAGACATATATTATCATTAAAAATTAGTTAATGAAGTCTTATTTAGTAATTAATTAGAAGAAAAGTTTTTAAAAATGAAGTAGTTTGATATCTGGTAATATTAACGTATGTGCATAGCACACCAAATCCTGGCCCCCTTAATTGCCCTCACCATTTGGGACCAGTCTGGTTTACAAGTGAGCGGTATATAGTAGAAGTATGTAAGTTTACTGCACCCTATCTTACCAATAATATCAGAAACCAACTTGACCGACCTGACCAACCTGACCTGACCTGACCTGAGCAACACCATATTAATAATAATAAATAGTTTTTGACAAAAACTTTTCTAAATTGTGAACGTGTACAACACTTAAGCGCAGTTTCACACAGGACAATATTATCGGTGTCAGTACTGCTGTCGCATTAAGTTAGAAAAACATAGCTTCGAATGAAGATGTTCGCACAGTCTCTAATCCTACAGAAATATCGGTGGCCGTCACTGATATCGCATGCATGTCAGATGAGATAGTTCCCTTTTAAACGGCAATTCAAGATACATATAAGTGTTCACACAAATTGATAACGAACTGTCGGTACATGTCAATATAGTGTTGTAGTCAAACCAAGCAAACTAAACTTTAGCAAATGTGTTACATCTGCAGAATCCGCTAAAAAACACTCATTGTTGATATGAGTGAACACTGTATTAGATACCGACACTGATAATATCATCTTATATCAACAGCAAGCTAGCGTTATCTTACCTGCAATTAAACCATATGAACTAACAGCTAAGTTTTGCCAAGTTTCAACATTTGTACATTCATTCCCTAAAGCTTCCTCAATTAATTTTCTTTTCTCTACTTCCTCTTCAGATTCTAGTTCTGAAAATCAATGGTATATATTTTGTAATATAAAAATTAACATATCTACCTCTATCAAATTTTAATTCGCTTCTATTATCCTCAATATCCTCATCATTCTTTATATCTTCTGATTTCTTTTCAGACGATGATTCATTATTGATCAAAGAACTTTCCTCATCTATACTACTAATTTCATCTTCATAATTCTCCATTATTTAAAAGTTCTTGAATATATTACATTTGTTATCAAAACATAAGTAGTATAGCAGAAGAGTAAAATACCATAAATTTAAATAACCTCTTTTATAAACTGTCACAAATATAAAGATACGTCAAACAACAGCTGTTGTCATTAGCTGTTTCATTTTAAAATGTATTTTATGCTGTTATTCAGTAACTGATCAACTCATTGGGGTCAACTATTAGGAGTAATTTAGGGTATGTTTTGGTTCCGATAGCGAACGTTATTTGAGAACGATCAAAATAACTTTAGTATTTCATTAATAACAACTATTAAACGATGACAAGCTGAAAATGCAACTGAATGACAACTTAGAACTGTTTCAGGATAATTCAAATTCGAAACCAAAGCATATATGTGGGTATTTTATTTATTAATTAGTTATGCCACTCTCTAATTAATCAAATGATTACTTTTCTTCTTCCCTCAAGCATTTTACAGTTTAATTTAAATTAGAGTCACTGTGCATTACATTACATTTGGTCAGTGGTCGCGTGATTTAAGACGTCAGTACTTGATTCAATGTCGCCAGAGCGTTCTGGGATCGAATCCCGCGGTTGGTAGAGCTATATTCGTGGCGAGGATTGTCACCCTCTCTGCGGGTATGGTAGGGTGGAAGAATGTTAGCTTAGGCAGTGTTTATATAAAGTATAGTTAGTCAACCGGCCTTAGTTGTGGACCATGTCGGTTAGATGGCGGGACTATAATATGTGCAAAATCTCCTAAACGAGCCCTAGACAAGTCAGTAAACTGAGTCAGTCTGACTTTGTTTATAAAATATAGTCAGTTTGACCCTGTTTACCGACTTCTCTAGGGCTTGTTTAAGAGATTTTGCACATATCATAGTCCCGCCATCTAGCCGACATGGTTCACAACTAAGGCCGGTTGACTAACTATACTTATATAAACACTGGCTTAGGTCAATGTGAGAAATCGATACCGGTCGACGTTTGACAATCCCTATAGTTAATGAGATTTTCCAGGTTTCCCTCATTCCTGCACTGAAAGGTGGTTAAGGGCCTACTAATTCAAGTCGTTTTTGGGCGCAAATGGGGCCTGCTTAATAATAATATGGCGCCTCCTTTCCCGCACAAGTTTTCGATTCCTGTTGTGTATGTTTGTCGGTGTTATTGTTGGTACATGTAATGTTTTATAAGGGACTGTAAAATTAACTAGCATATAGCACCAAATAATTCTTCATATCCAGAATTCAATTTAATTTCAATTCACAATTAGCTAAATCTTTAGTGCTCCGCCATTGCTAGGATGAATAAAACAAGTATGGCGCTGACCACAAGTAATCAATTCACGCATCTTGATATACATTCCAGTCATCATAATATAAAATTTTATTTCAGTGAAAAAACACGGCTCCATAATTTAGCAGACGATGGTTACAGCCACAGTCTATTTCAGTCCGGCATCTTCACGCTGGCTCCTTTGATGGTCGATGTTCCAGATTTCGTTTTTTTTTAGACAACCAAAAGACGACTGCGCATTGAGCAGCGCACATGCCCGCGCTCGAGAGGCACGGTGATTTGTCAAGAGACAGTTTATCTCGCACTTCGTGGAGTACAAATGAATTTCATTGGTGTTCATTGCGAATTTAACCACAACCTCTGAAATTTAATCGGCGAACTGTATAAATAAACTGTGGTTACAACTACGGTCTATTAACTATACGGTCGGGGCCATCCACGCCCTATTAACTATAGGTCAGGGCCATCGGGGACAGGTAACGTCACAAAATTTCAATAAATAAAAACATAGTAATTCTAGAAAGGTGGACTGAGATAGCTGTGTCATACATCACAAAAGTCCTCAGTGTTCATTGGCTACCTGCTGATGATCCGGACCACAGTATCCAACCGTGTGGGCCATCGGGGCAAGGTGACGTCACAAAATTCCCATAAATAAAGACAAAATAGTCATTTTCGAAAGATGTACCGTGCCATACATCACAAAAGTCCTCAGTTTTTATAGGCTACTTGCTGATGATTCCGACCATGTAGTTAATAGACCGTGGGGACCATCGGGGCCAGGTGACGTCACAAAAATCCCGTAAATAAAGACAAAAGTTTTCTCGAAAGATGGACTGCCCTAACCTAACCTATTTTTTCTAGGTCTGTGGCTGTTTCATACATTAGAAAATAGAGATGGGCAACTCGATTCTTTTTGATGAATCGATTCACACGATTCAATTTGATAAAATGAATCGACTCTTACGATGGTGATATATTCACGCATGCAATATCTGTATTTATTCACTGGTTTTCATATTTAATATTTAATACAATGTAAGTGTATAATAGTTATACTTATACCTATGTAAAATATTAAATTTCAAATTTTATACCAAACTGTACGTAAAACTTAATATTTGCATTTAAATGGAACGTTCTGTAAAGTAAAAAATTCTATCCTTACTTAATAATAATTATTTTACTACAAAATATTGAGAAATGTGTAAAAGAATCAGATAAATAAACTCGTATTTGATCTTTTAACTACGATTAATTTTAACCGAATATTTGTTGTAAATTATAAATACGAGATGCGCGAATTTATTAAAAATGCAATAATTTATAACATGTGGCAAATGGCGATTCATTTGAACAAATTTCTTCTCAAATATTGGACAGATAATACATACTACGATTCATTTCTCGGCTCAATAATCTTCACAAGGTAAGTGGCGATTCGTTTAAAACGAGAGTTGCTTCTCAAATATTGGTTCGATACGCTACGATTCATTTCGCGACTCGCGAATCGTCTGACAAGTGACGATTTATTTGAAGAGAGGTACTTCTTAAATATTAACCCGATGCCATTACGAATTATTTCGGGATATGCGAAACAGTGCATGGCGATTCATTTGAACGAATCGCTTGCCAAATACAGAATCGATCCACACGATTCTTTTTCGTTCAAATGAACGACTCGTTCAATCTTTGCCCATCTCTATTACAAAAGTCCTCAGTTTTCATTGGCTACGTGCTGATGATCCCGACCAGTATACTCCACCTGCCTAGAGCACTGAAATGTACGATATGGAATGCGTTTAGTCCATTTGCGCATCCAAATAAAGGTACCAAACCTAGGAGCAGACAAAAGGAGGCACATTAAACTTAGCAAAGACATACTTCATTGGTTATGTATGTGGGTGCGAGAGAGACAACCATCTTCACGTACGATATGAATTGTGTTCTTAATTTCCTATTATTTTGTTTGTAAACACGTCATTGGCGTACAGTGTGGTTTCTTCTTTTATCTTGTATCTGGTTAGTGTTATTCTTTGTGTATTTTTGTGGATGTTATTGTTGGAATATGTCATGTTTTATAATTAACTGTAAAATTAACCAACATATAGCACGAAATAATTTTCCATATCCAGAATTCAATTTCATTTCAATTCACAATTAGCTAAGCCCCTACTGCTCCACAATTGCTAGAGCCACAAAATAAAATATGGCGCTGATCATAAATAATCCATTCGCGCAGCTTTTAGCGTATTCCAGTCATCATAATATAAAATTACATTTCAGTGGCCTAGAGAGATGGATAGAAAATAAGAGTAGTTATTTCTTACTATAAAGTTGGCAACAAAAGGAGGCACCGCATCTGTAGTGAATTAAACTAAAAAGCGTGATACTCGAATTGATTTCCTACTTACATATTTTTTTCTGAAAGGAACATATTTTACATTGTAGTAGAAATCATCAAAATAATATTACAAATTTTTATGATAATTGATATGAATTATTATTTATGATATTATTCTTCTTGCTACAATGAAAAATATTACCTTTATATTATTAATATACATCTCTCACAATTATTCTTTATAGGTACTTCCTTAATAAATATAATAAACTCATGAAAAATTCATAATTTTTTTATTAATGTTAACACATAAATACAGACAAACATAAAGAATAGAAATGCAAAATAAATAACTTTATTGTAATTAAATTTTGTGACTGCAATACTAATGGCACTCCTCAAATCAGTTTTTGAAATTCTGGAAGTTCTGAATAGAAATTTTATTAAATCCTTATTAATGAGTGGAACGATTAAGAACAAATGTTGAAAGTAGATTTCATTACAAATGCGTTAGCAGTTCAAAATAAATTGCCAAATTACTTTTAAAGAGTGCCATTATTATTGCAATAAATTGTACCTAAAACCAGTTACGGACGATGAGTGATATTTATATTTTTGTAATTAAAAATATATTCCTACATAGTGCTACAGAAACATAAACCTCATAGTTATTACATTTTATGGCGTCAATGCGTAGCGTTCTGTACTTTTTAGTCACAAGCGATATTTTTATATAGGATATAATATAATACATATTTTGCCTAATTATCGCTCACCATCCGTAACTAGCTTAAATAATACTTAGACAGATTACTCACAAAATTTAATTTTTTCTTCATTCTTTAAATGTGAACACATAAAATATAATAATATATTGAAGATAAGCTTTAATAACACGAATTACTATTTTTATCTTACATATACTCCAATCAGAGATAAAAAATCAAAAATAAACTATGCCTGCAGAACGAATTATTGTTTTGTTGTTATTATTGCTTGTGCTTGTGCAATAATTTGATATTTGACAATTTTGACCAGTGTTGTCAGATTTTTATAGATCATGGTCGCCAATATATCCGTAAAATGTAGCCAACTGTAGCCAAACAAACCGGGCCAAGTATATTTTATCTAGGGGGCCAAATATTGGTTGCGTTCAGCGAATGATCGGATCAATTAAAAGCATTCAGCGAATGATCGGACCAATAAAAAGCGTTCAGCTAGTAAATATTTCGAGGGTCAGCCCAATCAGCTGATTGGGAATATTGAACGGATTTCAGCAGGCTTCTCCGTTGACGACTTCAGTAGCCAAATTGGTAGCCAGTAGCCAAAAACAAATTTATGTCGCCAAATCAAATGTTTTTGTAGCCCAATTGGCTATAAGTAGCCACATCTGGCAACACTGATTTTGACGTACGCACAACCGGCGCACTGAAATGTACGATATGGAATGCTTTTAGTCCATTTGCGCATCCAAATAACCCTAGGAGCAGGCAAAAGAAGGCACATGACACTCATCAAAGACATACTTCATTGGTTATGTATGTGGGTGCGAGAGAGACAACCATCTGCACGTACAATATGAATTGTGTCCTTAATTTCACATTATTTTGTTTGTAAACACGTCATTGGCGTACAGTGTGGTTTCTTCTTTTATCTTGTATCTCGTTACTGTTATTCTTTGTGTATTTTTGTGGGTGTTATTGTTGGAACATCTCATGTTTTATAAGGGACTGGTAAATTAACCAGCATATAGCACAAAATAATTCTTCATGTCCAGAATTCAATTTCATTTCAATTCACAATCAGCTAAGCCCCTACTGGTCCGCCATTGCTAGAGGCACAAAACAAAATATGGCGCTGATCATGAATAATCCATTCATAATATAAATTTACATTTCAGTGAACCGGCGCAACCCCGATGCGCAGGGAGGCGCTGCTATTAATGTTGCCAATGTTGGCATCATAGATATATTAGTTTGGCATGGTTTAAAATAGTTGTCTATGCTCCCGACCGCGTAGTTAATAGGCCGTGGGCTACAAAATGCACCATCAAAAATCGTCTTTAGTTCCCTTCAAATTTGACACTGCGGTCAATTCAAAAATTTCAAGTAATCATGTTCGATCCAAATCATATTACAAATGATAACTTTCGGCAAATAGAAGATATAATCGATGCGCGAAAATTATTGGGTCAATACAATGTTTGTAAACAATCAAATGGAGTAAATTTCAGACACATTTATTCAAGTTCTACCGGTACCGCGCCTAGCAAAAACGTTAATTTTGAAGATACTGCAATTTTAAACGAAAGAGATACTCCTACGAACTTAAAACAGACGGATTCTGAAATTACCGTTGTACGAGTAAGATGTGACGATATAAATCCTAAAAATAGACAAAACAAATGGGATATGCATGATATAGCCATACCTGGAGACGGTTCTCATTTAGGAGAAAGTCCATCTTTGGTAAATTTAGCTACACTAGTAGGTCACAACGTGCCATGTGAAGGCGAAGAATATCTAGTACCATTATCTTCATGGGACCCATTTTTAAAGCTCGAAGAAATACACCCTGATTTAAAATGCTGCTCTGATTCAAATTTTGATAATGCAACTTGTAGTAGCAATGTTCAACCTGAAAACAAAAACCTTGAAGAAAACGATATAAATGAACAAGAAATAAATTTAGGAAGTGATGGGATTAATTTAGTTTTCCGCCGACGTAGTTGGGCGGGCAAATTTTCAAAATTTATACGCAAGCACTGTAAGAAATCAAAAACCCTAACTCACCAAAATCCAAACAAAAATTGAGGTTAGTTTATAAAATTAGGAAAATTTCAAAATTTTAACAATATAATTATAAATACAATGCTAAAATAATGCTTATTTTAGTACAAGTATAAGTGAACATAAAACATACGAAATAGATAAAATAGAAATAGATTAAATGTTAAGTACAAGAAAAAAGAGGCTTAACCTAAATCAGTCAATTTTCTAGTTAGGTGACACATTAGTGACTATACAACTGAATAAACCATAAAACAATATTTAGCAAACCAAGACCATTTAATGGACAATAACTGGGCTCTTTCTTATTCCCATTTGGTAATATTCTTTTAAATATGTATCCCTGAAATATAAAAATATTTTTTAGGTAGTTGAAATGAATGGACTTTACAAAGAACATCATATCCAACAAATGCACTCAAATGGTACGACAGCATATCAAACTCTAATCGCAATTTTCCCTTCATCATTATTGACATTCATCACAGTGCTATTAAATTCAGTATTATGGACCTATATTACAAAACAAAAAAAATATTTGTTTGTATTAGAGTATATGTTTCTAATTATACCAATTATACTTAGTGTAACAGTGTTATCTCATTATTTGATAAACATTCTTGTTGTGTTAGTGGCCATTGTTCCAAATTTTGTAATATTAATTTGTAACATAAAGTCATCCAAATCTCTGGTAGCTGACAATATATGTAAGACAAATTTTTTAACTAATGCAAGATCAACCATAAATGTTCTATCTGTCATAGCTATTTTAGCTGTAGATTTCAATATTTTTCCTAGATATTTTGCAAAAACTGAATCATTTGGTTACAGCCTTATGGATGTAGGAGTCGGATTATTTATGTATTCAAATGGTATAGTTGCTCCTGAAGCAAGGGGACGAAATGATCCATTAAAAAAATCAATTAAATCGACCTTTCCACTTTTTATCTTAGGTTTAGCTCGATTCATTTTTGTACAACAAACAGACTACAATGTCCCTGTTTCTGAATATGGATTACATTGGAACTTTTTTATTACATTAGCAGTGACAAAAATTGTTTGTGCATTTGTTTTGAGTGTTATTGAAATAAAATACATCCTTTTAAATGCAGTTTTTATAATTGTAACACATGAAATATTGTTGCAGAATGGTCTACAACAGTTTGCTTTAAGTATTGTGAAACGGAATAATTTTATAGCAGCTAATAAGGAAGGATTAGTGTCAAACCTTGGGTATATATCTATATATCTGTTTTCTGTTTCTTTTGGTCATTCATTGTATAAAACAAATCTAGTAAAATATAAATATACAGGTGTAACGTTCATTATATACTCATTATTGGCATTAATTTTATCCGTAATTTTACAAAATTACTTCGGTGTATCTAGAAAATTAGCAAATTCGGCTTACTGTTTCTGGGTACTGTTTATTGGAATATTCATGACAGGAATATATTATGCTTTACAATTGATATTGGAAACTCTTTATAGTGGTAGACTTGAAGGTGTATACTCTCCGTTAATATTTGAAGCTATTAATTTCAATGGACTGGTATTCTTTCTTCTAGGGAATTTATTGACAGGTTTAATTAATCTAACATTTAATACTTTAACCTTAACTGATCACCTTAGTTTAGCAATACTTACGTCATACATGTTTCTCAATTGTTTAATAGTTACTTTGTTATATAATAAACGGTGCAAATTGAAAATGTAGGAATAATTAAGTAAACCTTTATTCAATTTCAATTGTTTATTTAAAAAATGTAATGTTTATACAAGTATAAAAATGTACATTAAGTCTTTAGTGTTAAAATGTCTTTAGAGAATTGTATAAATTATCACATGTTAATATTGTAAATGAGATTAAATATTTTGTACGTACATAATACAGTTACAATTCATCATGAGAATGTTTTTCTTTCGTGCTATATACAATTTTCTTGAATTTTTTATGATTCTTTACATGTTTTGCAGCTTTCGTTACTAACCTTTTAAATTCTTCTACATCAAAGGAATAATTAGCAAATTTTGCGTGTGCCCCACCAGTATATGATTCCTAAAAATATGAAGTAAAAATATTTTATCATGTTTAAAAAAAAAAAACATCAAAGGAAAAGCAGTCAGAAATAATAGTTTTGACAGAAGATGACACGGGAAAACTAAAATCATTGCTACATTATGAGAAAATATGGTTTGAAAATTTAGTTACAGAGGCTTCATAAGTTTTTTTGACTCCACAGCGATCTTGTGATGGAAAAATTAAATTTTGAGAAAAATAATAGTAACTACATTAATTTGAAGTATTATGTACTAAAAATGGAAGAAAAAAAACGTAGGTTTCACACTACAAAAAAAAATAACACTCCCGCTGTCAATATCTCGGAAATGAAGACATTTATTTTAGTTCTGGAGACTGGGGTTGTCAGATCCCTCGAATAGCTTCAAATTACAGTTAGAATTATTAGTTGAAATCTTTCTGTATACGTAGATGGCTTGGCGATCCTAAAAATTTTTTTGATTCCTGGAACGTGACTTCAATATGCAATGTATGATGTAATAGGAAAGTCCATTATTTTATTTAAATCATACTGAGACAAAATTTCTTTTAAAATATTGTTAATGGCTATTCACACGACATACTAACAAAAAATAAATTATAACAAAAACAAATGATCAACTACAGAAAATCTAATAGGGGCAGACGAACCGTATTTTATCAAATATTATTAAAAAATTCAGTCATAGTTGGCTCATTTAGATCATGACATTTTATTAAGAGTGTATTAATGCCGGTGGACGAAATTCTGAACATTAATTATAATCTTTGTTTTAACTTACTTCAGAAACTACATCTCCGTTATTATTTTAAATAGTTTCTGTTACTTTTTGTGTAGTTGATCATTGTTTTTTTTTTTTTGTAATTTACTGTTTGTTAGTTAGTATGTGGTGTGAATAAAGCCATAATAATATTTTACAAGAATATTTTGTTGTGATTTTAAATAACAGATTTTCCTGTTACATCATACATTGCATATTGAAGTCAACATGTCTCGAAAACAAGTAAATATTGGGAAAAACTTTATACAGGGTGTTATGAAAGTTCATCAGGAAACTCCGGGAGGTGATTACGGATTAAAATAATAGCAGTCATGAAAATTTTTTTCGAATTGTCGATTGTTTGCAAGTTGCAGGCTTGTCACAGTTAATTTTTTTATTTCTCTTTTGAAATAACTTATTTAATTCAAGTTCGATTATTCTCTCATTTGTCACTCCCACCTTAGTAGATCAAGCTCTATTGGACCAATCAAAGAAAAGTTTTATTATGCGTCACTAGAGGGCACTTTACCTAAAACTCAGAATTAGTTTTATTCATAACTTTTTTCTTGCTAGACATCACATCACAGAAATTTAAACATTATTAAAAAGAAAAACAATATTAGAATAAATTATGTACTCTTTATTCAAGCCGATAAATGTAATCGTAGAACAGGAAATCACTATTAAAGTTTTATTAAACATCAAATTTTAATAATTCTTTTGTAGTTAATCGTTGTCATGCTTCAAATAAATGTCATTAGTAATTTTGATTTTACAAATTGCAACAAAAATTGTTTAAAGCAGGTATAAGTTTGATTTTTCACCATAATAATTTGAGAAATGGCTCAGCAATGCTCAAGTAGGCATTGAATACTGTGACATGCATTTTTTTTATGGATAAGTAAATGGTAATGCAGAACAAGTTTGTCGAAATTACATAGACGCATATCCTAATAGAAGATTACTACATGCACAAACATTCGTTAACATTCATATAGGTCTGGAACAGCAAGGTTCTTTTAAAAATGATAATTATGGCACAGGAAGACTAACGCTGGTATTCATTGTTAGTTGCCTAGCATACCGTCAAAGATGTGTCAGTTGACAATTCCCCAGCGATGCACTAGCCATGGGCATTTCATATTCGATAATCGGCGTGCCGCCTGTTGAAGAATTGCGAGCAAAAGTTTGTATTATACGTCTTACTAACATCGTACTGTTTACAGTGAAAATGGCATAAAATAAGTCAAACATAGCATACGGCAGAAGAGAAAGAAGTTTTAATATAACTAATTCTAAAATATCCCATAATCGAGAAGAAAACAGATGCAACTTCGATTAGGAGGAAAACAGAAGCTTGGGAGAAGCTATGTTTTGAATACAATTCGATTGCTAGCAATACAAAGGAATATAGGTTATGTAACCGTTATTCGGACCTTTTAAATTAATAATTTGCTCACATTCAATAGCAATCTTAAAGCATGTTGTTACTTTTCAGTGAACGGTCATCAAATTAAGAAGATGTTGGGACAAGATAAAAAGATCACGCAAGGAGGAATTGGCAGCAGAATGAAGGAATCTAATGGCAACAGGGGAAGGTCCTCCAATTCCTGAAAAAAAAAAATGTTTATCCGATCTTGACAAAGCGGTACCCCATTTGGGATATGAGGTTACCAACTGCTTCGATAGCGACGGTATCTTCTTGAGCACACAGGTTACAACTGCAAATTCCGTAGATGATAAAATTGCGGAAATTGTAGAAAATTCTGTGCATGTCTTATTACAAATCCTACACCATTTGCAGCGGGTACAGGAACTGGCTGTTCATTGTTATCATTATCTTGAAAATTATCGGCAGTAAAGTCATCATTTGCCATTAGCCCTGTATTGTATAAAACCGCACGTGACAATAATAGCACAACATCTTTCAGGTGTATTCCCTTAACTTTTTGAAAGGCATGGAAAACGCCGTTTCCATACACCAAACAATCTCTCTCTCGTGTTCGTATGTGCGAACGATTGTATCTATTTTCTGCATTTGTATTTGGGTTTTGTAATGAAGTCATCAGGTATGGTAGACAAGGATAACCACTATCCCCCAGGAGATACCCTCGTAAGACTCCTTGTTCAAATTTTGTTTTTAAAGAGCTGTTGTTAAAAATAATGCTGCCGTGTTCTCTCCCGAGTCACACAATATCAAAAATTTCCAACTCTGGCCCACCAACTACTTGAACATTGATGGAAAATGTACGTTTCCTATTTCTGAATACTTCTGCAAATTCTCCACCAGGATTTTTAATTGGCACATGCGTGCAGTCAATACAACCTGTTACCTCCGGATACTGTGCAATATTGTAAAATTGTTGTCATGTAGTTACAAATTCCTCTTAATTTCTCGGGAAATAAACATAACGTTGACAATGCGAGGCAAGTTCCATGGATATCTTGTAAACACTTCTACATACTGAAGGCTGTGAAATACCTCTTAAATCACCGCAAACAGCCTAAAATTAAATAACAGTTTATTATTACTTATTTATTATATTATTTGCCAAATTTCACTTACCTGAAAACTTGCAGTTGCATAAAAACGTAGGGATGCTAGGAGCGTCAAAGTGGGAGGTATTGGTAGTCCTTGGTTATTAAAAATTTGTGAAAATAGATAATGGGCGGCCCACTGGAGATGGTTAACAGCAAATCTGACAAGTCGCCAACTAAATTTCAATTGAGACTGCTAATTTCAGGCACGCGCCAACTATGAAATACATTTTGTCTCTGCATTACTGATAGACAGCTGGCGTCTCGCTGAAGCACAACTATGAATACCGGTGTAAGAACCACGAGAACTGCACAAAGAGTGCTAGATGCAGTAGAAATAAATTCGGCTATAAGTACAAGAAGAATTGCTGCTCAGGAGCGTATCGCTTATTCTTAGTTTGGAAAGTTATCTACGAGCAACTTCTTCATCCATTTCACGTGCAAAAGTGTCAAGCACTTTATCATAAAGATACAATGTGTCGTTTACAGCTCTGTAATAGCATTGTGGAAAAATATGATGAGAATAATGCATTTATTAATAATGTTTTATTTACTGACAAAGCTGGTTTTACAAGATGTGGCGGTGAAAATTCTAACTTATACCTACTTTAAACAATTTTTGTTACAATGTTTACATTTATTTGAAGCATGGCAACTTGATTAATTACAGAAAGAATTATTAAAATTTTAATAGTGATTTCCTGCTAAACGGTTACATTTATCGGCTCGAATAAAGAGTACATAATTATTTCTGATATTGTTTCTCTTTTCAATAATGTTTAAATTTCTGTGATATCTAGTAAGAAAAAAAGTTATGAATAAAACCAATTCTGAGCTTTAGGTAAAGTGCTCTCTAGCGGCGCATAATAAAACTTTTCTTTGACTGGTTCAAGAGCTTGATCTACTTAGTGGGTGTACCAAATAAGAGAATAATCAAACTTGAATTAAATAAGCTATTTAAAAAGAAAAATAAAAAAAATCGAACTTTGACAAGGTGTAACTTGCAAACAATTGACGATTATTTTAATCCATAGAATCACCTCCCGGAGTTTCCTGATGGACTTTTAGAACACCCTGTATTACAAAAATTACTCAAAACTTAACGATCTTTCAGACGGACTGAATAGTCAAAAATTTAAATAAACCAGTACTCGTACTTTCAAAAGGAAAAATGAATTTATATTTAACGATGTGGCAACTGTTAGTAATTTACTGATTTTCATTTTGAAAAACATATTCAAAATGATCCAACATAAGCTTACTTTGTATTATGAAACACAAACCAAAATGAGAAAGAGGCTTTTATTTCCATAATTATTTTTAAATTTTTCGGTACTTTCCAAGAAATATTGTGAAATATGAAAACCAAATTTATTTTCTTAAGCTCTTTGTAATTCAGACGAAAACGAAACATGTATGTCACAAGATGATAAATAAAAAAATGATAAATTACACATACATCTTTTATGGAAGTAAATTTATCCACATTCTCCCAAGTTATGTATTTTACTCCTCTTAAACGCGCTAGATCCAGATAACAGTTAGTATCTTCACAGTTGTACCTACAACATTTTAGATAACATTCTAGTACTACAATATCAAAATATCTTACAATTCAAAGACAACTGCCCATTCTGGTAAAAACAGTAGGTGAGTTAAACCAGCTCCATGAATCCCTATAAAAATATCTGAATTTCTTGAAACCTCTAGCTGCTGCTTAAATGGCATGTTTCTATCATAAATAACTTTAATTATTTCATAATCCTCATTATCCCTCAAGGAATCTATCAGTTCATCCTCATTTAATATTCTACGATATTTAGTTTCTCTTGAGAGAAAAGTAATGTGGATTTTTTTTTCATGGCGGGTATGGTATGGTATTTCTAACCGATGCAATATATGCTTAGAGAAAGCATCAAATAATCCGCTACCTTCACAGCCATATATTATTGGAGTATTATAATATAAACCAAATATCATTCTTGGTAATAAAGGAAAAACCACATTTTTAAAACATACAGTGTCGCCCCTGAATGTTTTTAAGTCCCATATTGAATGGTCTGTAAAAGCTTGCCATGTTTCTTCAAATGCTGAACGGTATGTAAATGTTTCCCATATTAATACATGTACATCCTTAGAAAAAGCATCTTCTTGTGTTGAATTTAAATGCAAAGATGCATATAGATTTAAAAAGTCACAGAAGTGATGATACATATTTACTGCTGAAAATAATTTAATATATTCATTAATGTAGGAACTAGTCAATAAGAATATTTGTAAATCAGTTGCAAAATTTAGTCATCATTCAATACTTCATAAACTACTTTAACTGATATAAACAATTAAAATTTAATATACATACTAGCATCTATCTTCATAATAAAAGTCGGTTTTTCTATAACTACATCACAGTCTCCTTCAACTATAGGTCTACGATTAAGTCTAGTAAAATACCTCATTTCAGGTCCCCAACTTTGTAAAGGACTTATATGATCGGCTTGTTCAATCAGTTTGTCCTTATGAAAGTCACAGTAACCACCAATATCTCCTTCCTGCAGTACATCCATTTTGTATCTAATTGGATCTTCTCTATTTATTAATCTAGTAAAATTTAACATTAAATTTCTTCCTCGGCAAAACCTTAAATGTTCTGTACATTCTAAAGAACTGTCATCAGGAAACAATGGTTCACAAAGCAGACGCATTTCTCGTGCTTGCTGTTTTATATAACCAAAATCTGCTTGTGTGTAAAAAGTTGTCTGTTGTGCGAATTTGGTTTTAACCCAACCTTTATGATCTCCAGGGCATGCAGGTACAGAATACTGCTTGTCCCATTTACAATCATGCTCATAACCCCAACATTTACTTTTATTTAAATATGATTTATATGGACAGTCAACGTCATTTAAACATCTTTCTGCTGCCTTGGGAAAATTAGCAAAATAGTATGTTAAATGATCTTCAGGTAAATTAATAGTTGAATAATTATCACATAAAACTTGCAAAAATAATACAAAAAATGGAAATACTATATTCATTTCGATTGTTTCGAATAATCTAAAACTAATACGGAATTAATATATTCAGCACAACCATTCACTTCAAAATATTACTTAAATTGGATAACATCTGGAATTATAAATGAAACCAAGTTTTTTGATTATTCAAACGCCCGTGCCCTCATGAGAAAAGAGAAAGTTACGGACATACACTCATACAGTAAATAAATAATTAATAAATATAATGAAATATAAATAACAAATCCCTAGACCACGAAGCACAAAACATCCACGAAGGTTGTTATCTGTTATTTTGACCACAGAATACAGACACAGAGGATTATTATCTTTTTTCTATGATTTTGACATATGTTTTGTGATTTTGACTTGTTACTTCAACTCGTAGTTATAGCACTGAAATGTACGATATGGAATGCGTTTAGTCCATTTGCGCATCCAAATAAAGGTACCACACCTAGAGCAGTCAAAAGGAGGCACATGAAACTCAGCAAAGACATACTTCATTTATTATGTATGTGGGTGCGTGAGAGACAACCATCTGCACGTACGATATGAATTGTGTTCTTAATTTCCCATTATTTTGTTTGTAAACACGTCATTGGCGTACAGTGTGGTTTCTTCTTTTATTTTGCAACTCGTTAGTGTTATTGTTTGTGTATTTTTGTGGATGTTATTGTTGGAACATGTCATGTTTTATAAGGGACTGTAAAATTAATCAGCATATAACACGAAATAATTCTTCATATTCAGAATTCAATTTCATTTCAATTCACAATCAGCTAAGCCCCTACTGATCCGCCATTGCTAGAGGCACAAAACAAAATATGGCGCTGATCATGAGTAATCTATTCGCGCAGCTTTTAGCGCATTCCAGTCATCGTAATATAAAATTACATTTCAGTGAGTCATAGGAAACACACAGAGTAGATCATGAGCAGAAATATTCTGATTCTGTGGAGCATATATTATAGGAAGCATAGCATAACTAGATCCGATTTCAAGCGAATGACCAATAATAACTGCGATTATTCTCTCAGAAGCCCTTAGTTATGCCCTATTCTGACCCTCGCGATAACCATGCTAAAACCACACGTAATGCGTTAAAATTTAATTGGTTATCGGTTTCTGTTATGATATGAAATAGGGTGACGTCGTTACGTTGTTTATTGAGGTTATATGAGAAGTTGATTTGATGTTAGTTTAATAATAATTATCTAAAGAAAGATGTGACAATTCTCGTTATACCTACCTAACCGAATATGCTTGTATCGTTTTATTATAATTACAGAATAGATAATTTATTTTCAAATTGAAGAATTAAAACGAATTTGCTAGTATTTAGCCATTGATTATTCAACACTGAAACAACAATACTGAAATTTCTGCAGATTTGCAATGGTAATTTACCACTTTTATATAAGTATAAAATATAATGATTGATATTTGAATAAGAGAGACGGAGAATAATAACCAGCTCCCGACTTGAGTATTTACCGGTTATAGAATTTCAAACTCATGACATCACAAAGGACTTTGACGTCTATAATATAATCAAAGTTCTTAAATGTCTGTGGTAAATACTATTTATTACCGGTAATTTGCTTGAAATCGGCTTAGGAGCATCGTTTGATGAGAACCACAGTATAGCTAGATCAGTAGGGACAGCTAACGAATTTATGAATGAAATCCACCACTCGAATTTTTTGACCTTGTTGTTTGAAGTAAAGATAGCATCACTCCCACTTGGGAGTGAGGCTCTCTTTAAATAATGAAAAGAAAATAAATAGAAGTTGGTGTGCCCTTATTTTACATTTTTTTGTTTTTAATTTACTACTACATATATTCATTATTTGTAATTAATATTACTGTTATTACTTGCAGTTTTTTACCCAATTTTATTATAGTTTTTTTCAAATATAAGTTTACATTTTCTAGATTTATATATTTCTTCGAGTTACCAGAAATTCAAATAGATGACCCGATTGCAAATATAAGCATATGCAAATTTGTGAAATACGTGTAATTTTTAAAAATAATACAACAAATTATTGTTTAAATTAGCAAAAAACACTAGATGTGTGAAATAAATTGTCATTTTTGTAATAAATAAATTGAAAATTTTGAAGACAATAAATAAAACAGAGATGTCCTCACCTAGAATTATGACATTTAATAAAATACAATTTATATATACATTTTATTTCATTATAAAAAAAATAGCATAAAGCTACGGCGAGTGTACATTTATATTTAAAGTTTAACATACTCAATTATTTCCTACTTATAAACAAAGGTAACTTGGTCGAACTATTCCTGGGCTAGTTACCATGTTGTTGCTTTAGGTTTTTTGACTTTTCAAGAGACATATGTTCGCTTCTTCAGAAGCAATTCTGAAATTGAATTAAGTCCTCTAATCGAAAGTATATAATGTGCATTGGCTCATGACATTTCAGTGCATTGTTTAAAGTCGATCGCAAACAAATTTACGAATGAAATCCCCGAAGCACGTAGAAATTATATAGGAGGAAAAACTGTTAAAAAACAAAAGTAACTTTACTAAAATTGAGAAACAACTGGTTAAATATTTACATTTATTTTAGGTTGGTATTCGTGAATTGAAGTATATTGATGAAAAATTTGAACAAGTTTTAAGTCGTCAATAACTTGACGAAGTTCCTCATCAGTTTATTTGACGTCCAAGTTTTAGTATTACATTTGGTAATTGACTTGACGAAGCCACTTGATCAATTAATTGACAAAGAAATTGTTAATGTAAAGCGGGCTTTAGCATTCTAGTAGCTTTTAGTTAGCGGCTGACCTCGTCTGAATACGCCCAATGAAATGTAAGTTTATATTATGATGCACTAAAAGCTGCGCGAATAGGATTACCCATGATCAGCGCCATATTTGTTTTGTGCATTTTAGCAATGGCGGAGCAATAAAGATTTAGCTGATTGTGAATTGAAATGAAATTGAATTCTGGACATGAAGAATTATTTGGTGCTATATGCTGGTTAATTTTACAGTCCCTTATAAAACATGACATGTTCCAACAATAATACTCAAAAGAATAACACTAACGAGATACAAGATAAAATAACGTACTGGTTAACCACAATGTACGACAATGACGTGTTTACAAACAAAATAATGGGAAATTAAGAACACAATTCATACCGTACGTGCAGATGATTGTCTCTCTCGTACCCACATACATAACCAATAAAGTATTTCTTTGCTGAGTTCCATGTGCTTCCTTTTGTCTGCTCCTAGGTGTGATATCTTTCTTTGGATGCGCAATGGAACTAAAAGCCCTAAAAGCATTCCATATCGTACATTTCAGTCAGTTTCAGTCAACAATGCAGCCATTATATTTGCATAACTGCCAACATAACGCATATGAAATATCCATTTTCTGGACCGTAAGACCCTAGGCACAAACCTAGAAAAAATATAGACTGCGTTGGTTCATGGTATAGGTCACGTGACAGGTGCCGCGTTTTCTAGGGACCTAAGGTCCAGAAAATGGATATTTTATTTGCTTTATGTTGGCGGTTGTGCAAATATGATGGCTACATTGCAATCTGAAATCAACTAACTTGCTGTCATTTTAAATGTCATTAAGGGCGTGTACCGTAATTCAAATATTTTAACCAGAACCCTGGTTCAGCGTCCCATAAATCGACGCGCCTGACAAATATTAAAATAACGGTACGCGGTTACTGAAAACGGTTACGTTCGGTAAGAACCAAAGCAACCGCTAAGATTCTTCGGTTCCACTGGTGAATTTTCAGCACAAAACAGTGCGACTGTCATAGTTGTGTTTTTTAGGTGAGGTTAAAATTTTGAACCTGAAAATATTGGTGTAAACTATATAAACATGGAAGTAAGGAAGCTATTATATCATAAATAATAAATATAGACTAATTCAATATATATATATGCGTATACAATTTTTAGAGTTACAAGAGATAATGTAATTTTTTTTTGGGGAACTCCGTCGAGGCAACTCTCAGACACTAATGAGGATGACGAAGAAGAAAATATAGTATCTAATAGGATTTCCATTACTTTAATGTAATTGCCTATATTTTGCAAATAATAAAATGCTTAATCTATACAACTGCATAATATAAACACGAATATTCCAAATTCTTTTAATTTTGATACCATACAGCACAGAAAATGCACTAGATGCATAGTTTACAAGAATTATTGATATGTAACATAACCTATATGGTCTTATTTACCCATAGATTACGAAATCTATGAATTTACCGTGCCTCTTTTTAACTCCAAATTTCAGTTACCGTAAATAACCACAACCTTGATTTCGGTAACATTTGTCAAATTACGGTACACGCCCTAAAGAATGTGACATGAATGTGACCAATCACAGTAAACAAATGAATTCACGCTACAATACAAACGTAAATTGGCATAAAAACTAAGTTTTAGCGATTCTGGACCTTTTAGGGCAGCCATGAATTTGCGGTCGCCGGCAATATATATATATATATATATTGTAAACCTCAAAATGAATTGTACCTAATATTCACGTTTTAATTTCATTTCGTACTTTCCTAAAAAAAAAATGAGTAAAAATATAAAAATTACACTGGGCTTAAATTTGATAATCTGCTAACAAAATAAGGTAAACGTATACATCTTGACATAAAGGCAAAAGTACTATAAAATATAAAATAAAACTACACTAGTAGTCGACCTAGTTTCCATGTTTTCGCAAATTTAAATTCATACCGGTTTTATAATCAAATTCAAATTATATTTGCTAGAATTTACATGAAACTACACTGGATTACAACAGTTAATTAAGAATTAATGCAAAAGTATTAAAACTATGAACAACTTTCAACTTCTCTGGGATCTGCCATCTTCTTGGCGACTTTTTCTAGAGTGGGGGTATTTAAAAACTGCCAGACGTATTTCATTCATAAATTGTCTAAGATTCCGTACTGATTGCTTAGTATACTGTGTTCCAGATTTCGTTTTTTTTAGACGACTGCGCATTTAGCAACGCACATTCGCGCGCTCAAGGGGCACGCTAATTTGTCTATAGACAGTTCTCTCCCACTTCGTCGTGTATAAATGAATTTCATTGGTGTTCATTGCTCATTTAGCCGCAACTTCTGAAACCTTCACTCGACAAACTGTATAAACATAAACTGTGCTTACAACTTGTGTTGACTAGTTGAAAATTTGAAATTAGAATTGATTAGAATCTTTCGATGTAATCAAGTGAATAAGTGTTATAGAAACATTTTTTTTTTAGTTTTCTGTATTTTCTTATTAAAATTTTTGTTTTTCTTCCATATAGATATTAATAATGAAATGTGGTTATAACAAATACCTAATATCTACTTCAAGTATAAGGTAGTGTTTATCTGTGTACGAAAAATATGGAAATAGATCCGGCAAGTGTTTTTAAGGACTTAATTACATTCACAAACGACCTTAAAAGAGGCCCTAATGAAAGTTTGCGTCTGTTACAAACTTTAAATCGCAATTTGATTGAAGAACAAATAAATTCATCTTATATTGGTATCGAATCATTAATTTTTTTTATCACAATTAACTCAAATATTTTATTTTGTAGATTTATTTTTGATTCATTTATTTGAGAAGAACAATGGTTTAATACATTTCCTCGAGATTAGCATCAAGATTAAAGATTTTAAAAGTTCTGTAATAAAAGCAGTGGAAATACTTTATACAATCGTTAACAATTTTCCATGCAGATTAGTTGAGAGTAATATTTTAGATATATACACTTTTTGCAACACTGTAATAAAGTTTCATACCTTTTCCGAAATAAAAGTCAAAGCATTAGATTTACTATTTGTCAGTTTCGAGAAACTTGATATTTGTTTTGATACTAATGACGTATCTTCTACATACAAGGAATTACTTAACTCACTCCAAAATGCATTAAAACAGAAGCATAGCGATACAGGTAAATTTATATATGAAAAATAATAATAGTATTTATTTTTAAGGAACACATTTCTACTATACTTATTATAGGTATCGTATTAATATGAAAAAAAAAAAATTTACATTTCTGTGAATAGTTATACACATTTTAATTAGGTACTTTGTATTACAATCCTGCTATTAATTGTAGATGATCCTTGATTATTTAAAATAGAGCACTGTATATATAATATACATTACTGTGTATTTAAATTTTCCCTTTCTTATTCAATAAATTTTAAAAAACTATAATTTCTTATTTTGTCATTGGCATATTAATATTTTTAAAGGGCACTTTACACTGCGAGACTGATATATGACATTGATGAAAGTTAAAATATTAAAATACGTTAAAAAAATGCAATTTCAATGTAAAAAATATTCAGCTATGGTTCCCGGGATAGGTGAATCGACTTGTAAGGGACAAAAAATTTTGGTGTTGAAAAATTACCTGGAATTCAGGTCTGCTTATTTAAGAAAGTAAATCTGGAAAAAAAACTGATTTTTTTCACCAGTAAAGTGCTGTTTCTGTATGAGGATCAACAAAAGAGTTTGTCGATATGAAAAACTGAGTATATGTGCAAAATTTGAATGTCCTAAGCCTACTTTGATTCTTTTGCTCGATTTTCAAATTTTTTGCTAGTAAAGTATCGTTTTTGTATGAGATACGATAAAATGCTATTAAGAAAAGTTTGTCAGCATGATGAATTGAGGACGTGCAAAAATGTAGTATCCTATGCTTACTTTGAGAAAAATCTGTATCAAGCAAAAAATAAAAATAGGACCAGCACATTGAAATTTTTCATATACATATATTCAATTTTTCATTCTAAGAAACTTTTCTTAATACCTTGTTGTATTTTCGCGTATTTCATACAGAAATGGCATTTTAGTAGCAAAAATTTTGAAAATCAAGCAAAAAATCAAAGTAGGTCTAGGACATTGACATTTTGCACAGATACGTAGTTTTTCAGATTGAGAAACTTCTTTCAATAACATTTTGTCACAACTCAAAGAGAACTTTACTAATTAAAAAAAATCAGTTTTTTTTTCAAGGTCTACTGGAGTTTACGGAATTGAAATCATGGCAGATTTTTTTTGTTAAGCAGAATTTAAACTCAGAAGGCCATTTTTCATCATCAAAATTTTTTCTGTTACAAGAGTCGTTTCACCTAGCTGGAGACACTGCATATTATTTGAATAAACGTCTATACCGGGTGACAATGGAAAGTGGGAACACGCTGTAACTTTTTTATTACTGCTGATAAAAATTTGAAATTGGGTGGGTTTATACTAGATGGTGCCATGAATTCTTTGAGGTCATTTCGGAAAAAATTAATTTTTAAGGAAATACAATAAATAGAAATTTTTAGTGGTAATAACTAAAAAAATGTACAAAAATATTCAAATTTAGAATTGGCCTTATAGTTTCTAGTCCAGAAAATTGATCCTACCATACGTAAAATGATCCGCTGATTCCAAAAATATCAAAAAATACAGGGTGTCCCATTTAAAAATATAATTTCAGGTCAAACCAGAAATGTCATGAAATCCGAAATGACCTCAAAGAATTCATGGCACCATCTAGTATAAATCCATCCTATTTCAAATTCAGCAGTCATAAAAAAGTTACAGCGTGTTACCACTTTCCGTTGTCACCCGGTATACGTATAAAAGGTTTGTTTATAGTATAGTTTAATTTCTAGTGAAAGATAAAGAAATGGTTGTTCTGGGTTATTTTGTGAAGCGATATCAGTACCTAATTACGCAACATAAAGATTTGCAACTGCTGTTTGAAAGAAATCTTGACCCAGAATTATTTAAACCTAAGAAGTCACAACATATTGTCTGTGGATTTTTCACTGGTTTTTCATATTTTTGTGAAAGTTTCCCTTTAGATTCAACTAAAAATGAGAATAAAAAGCTGCTGGAGAAGTTGTATAAGCTTATTTATAACTTAGTTACACCAACAGACAAAATTAAAATTGGTAATAGAGGTAGGTATCATTATTTCTTTAAAATAATTGCAATAAATTAACATTTTTATTTTTTGTATATAGTACAATTAATTATAGGTTTTATAAATTTGTATGAGCTCTATCAAAAATAACTGAACACATAATGTCATAATGATGCGGAAGACTTCAAAACTTACTTTATAATACTAGAATTGAAAAATAAACAAATTACCAAGAACTTTAACGTTCACATTTAAAATTATTTTTACTTATACAAAAAGATGTATATTGCTAAACTTATGTTTTATTAAATGGAACACAGTTGAAAAAATACTGAAATAATAATAAGTCTCTTCATAACATATTTTCTTAAGACTCTTACTTACTAACCTTAATAATAGATTAATTTTTTAAAATACTGAATTCAAATGTTAAACGGTATGTACATTGTCATAAATACCCTGTAACATTTCAGGTATTTAATATTTTTAAAATTATTGATCCTTCTTGTATACAGGGTGTGTTTCAGAACTTATCTAAAAAAAATCTGAGTGTACTTACAGTCAGTGGCGGCTGGTGAGATTTCAGGTATGCCATATCTCAATAGCCAGACATGGGAGCCAAACCAAACTTTGGGGTATATGTACTGTGACCATATAGAGAACTTTGGTAGAAGAACAACGATTTTACAGTTTGCGAAAAAAAGTTGAAAAAATGTGGGCCTCACCTCAAATTTTCTAAACGGCTTCTTTAAATTTCGAGAAACATTTTTTTCCATAAACTAGATGTAATTTTATGGATAGGTTTCAATTTTATGGATAGGTTTATTAAAAAATAACTATATTTGTAGAATTTATAGCATTTTGAAATTTTTATAATGTATCACAAATACAATATTAATTTTCAAATTGCTGTAACTTTAACAAAAATAAAAATTTTTGAATAAAATCTGAAACCTATTGGTAGAATTATGTCTAGTTTATGAAAAAAAATGTTTCTCGAAATTTAAACAAGCCAATTTGGAAATCTTAAGTGAGGCCCACGTTTTTTTTTAACTTTTTTTCGCAAACTGCAAAATCATTCTCCTTCTACTGAAGTTCTCTATATAGCCACAGTACATATTTACTAAAGTTTGAATTGGGTCTCATGTCTGGTTATTAAGATATGATATAGCTGAAATTTCAGCAGCCGCCACTGCTTACAGAAGACTTGCAAATACAACTTTGAAAATAAAAAATTGAAAAGGGCAGTTGATGAAATGATTTAAAAATATACTTCTGCACGACACTGTAAACTGGTCCATTGTAAAACCTGACAAGGGGGCAATCTGAGACCGGACAAAAAATAGAAAGAAATGGTCATGGAAAGAAATAAATAACATTTTATAATGCCAATTTTATACAGCAAATCTAACTGATTTTGCCGCTATTGTTATTAGTTATTAATATATTTAATTTGTGGTTTTAATTAATAAAATGGTTTGACATACCTGATGCTACAACAACATTTTGCGCCCGTCTTACCCAGTTTCTACACACTAACACATATGTTTCTGCTTCTTGTCCGTTTGAACTTGTAAGTTATTGGCGGCTATGATATGTTTCCTTAAATCATCAATAGTATGTATCCACTTCGGTACGATACACTTCATTTTATAAATATCCCCACAAAAAGAAGTCCAAATGACTTAAACTCAGGAGATCGTGGCGGCCATGGTACTGGTCCTCCTAGTCCAATCCCTTGGTGTTAATGTTTGGAAATGCTGTACATGGCACGAATACAATTGAGCTTGTATATGATACACTGCTGCAATAGGCTGTAGAAGTCCTGGACCTCCATCTCTTCCATTCGGTTTCAAATTTCCCTTGCATTGCACTGCACTTGCACTCACTATACCCCATGAAAAAAGTAGTTGCATTTGGCACATGTTTACCAGGAAATCATTCTGCTAAAGCATTTTCACAGCGTAATAAATTAAAATGATATCCTTCAATTCGGAGTTGCTACTATACATGTAAGCCATTTTTGACACTTAAAAATCTAATCTAAACACTGGCGTCACAAAAACTTTAGTGCCTACAAAAAGTAATCGGATTTCAATATTCGGAGTCACCCAGCCGTGTAAAGGTTGAAAATACTATAACTTCAATAATGTTTTACTCGGAAACTATAAGGATTTTATAAAAAATTTTGTTGATAAGTTCTGAATCACCCTGTATAGTACTTTTATCAAATCAAAATTCGAAATTTTCACAGGATATGATCACAAATAGGTTGGGTGTTTTATGTATAGCAGGAAATGAAATTATAGAAAATTGGTAAATATGAGATTTGAATCTAGTACTTAAAGGGCAACATACATATACCAAATCTTTGAAAATTACAGAGTGTAATTTAATTATAAAATATAAAATGTTTTTTATAAGATCTTAAACATTATTTATGTCTGTATTAAACTGTGCTGCTCTCTATGCACAGCAATACGGCTGTGGATATAGTTAAGGCTCAATCAAACTGAAGTCTGTTGTGTTCTCTATTTTTGTCTTTTGCATTAGGAAAATGTTTTTTTAGTGTAAACCGTACACATTAGTAATTGATTTAGCTGAACTTAGAAACGCCAGTAGAATAAACGTATGTTCAGGGTGCTTCTTACAATTTCTATAGCTTTATTAAATTACAAAATAAATTAATACAACTGTAAATTTTTGATACATAATAACAATTATAAATGGATGAAAATGCGAGTTTTAGTAAATGGTATGTTGGTAAACAACCTAAGCTAAGTGACGTACTACTTAATAGTAATAAAAAAATGTCTATGAAGGAATTTGGCTCTGTCAGTTTCTGATGTATGTCATGCTATATAAAAAAAAAACTAGAAGTAAATCCAAAGAAGAGAAAAGTGGAAACACGAGGAAGGAAATCCTTCATTTTGTCAGAAAGGCTAGGAAACACTCTGTATGCAAACGCAATTGAACCGATTATCAATAAATGCTTTATAAAATGGAGGTTAATATTGTCTAATTCTCAAATCCTATTGAATTTTTTTATTACAGATACCTACACGGTATGTTTATAGAATATGATCATGGCAGAAATTTGTATCTGCTACTATTTATAGAAAATGAGTCTACTCCTATCGTAATTTTTAAAAGCCATATGACACTACAAATGATTTTCAGCAAAATTACGTATAAAATTTTGTTGGTAATTGTCGTTAGAAAAATGTGAATTTTAGTTAATTTATGAATGCTATTATGAATAAAAATTATAAAATTTAGAGTAAAATTATCTTCATGCGCGTGCATATTAACTGGGTTTATGTGGCACCATCTGTTGAGCGATTATATTTTGTGACATATTGAAAGGAAGGGATCTATAATAAATATTGTCAAATAACAATTATAACAAAATATCAATGATAATTATATCAAAATATTATTATTATAACATAAATATATGTTTACATAGCACACCACAAAATAACTATAAAAACTATAGTAATTATTCCAATTTGCACACTGCGCATTTTCTCGTGCAGATTCTCATAAAAATTTAGAACATGTTTTAAATCTTTATGGACATAATTCTTCCCAAAATTATTTGATTTGTTTTCTGTATGCAGTTACAAAACTAGCGTAGAACAAAATTATTCCAAAAATTTTGTAGAGAATTTTTATAGTGTCATACGGCTTTAAATCTTTTGTTGATACCTTATGGTTGAAATCTACATTAATTCTAGCTGCCTTGACATTTCTTGCTAGCTATATTGGTTTATTTGAAGAATTTTTATTAAAAGACTACAAATTTTGGCACATGAAACTTTTGAAATGGTTAGAGATGGGTGCAGATGAAAAAAAAGTTGCTGTTACTGTATTGAGAGCGTTTTTCCAAGGAATATCTACACTTCTATGTAATAAATCTGAAGGAGATTGGAGTACCACTGTAAAGGTAAGTGTTACTAAATTTTATACAATTATTAATTGTTGGAGGGTTACTTAAGCACTGCTTAAAATGGAATACTATATTTTGCCTTCAGTTTGCTTTCTAGTTTGACCGAATTTAGGGCTATAGATTGATTATACTATTGATTTCTAATAAATGGCCCAACATCCAACATAAACTTAATAGCACGTAGCACAGGAAAGATGGCACATATTGAATTTTTTGGAGTATCGCACAAGTATAAAATACTTTGTTTTGTGGAATATCTATAATATACAGGGCAATAGTGGTTTTGAGGCTATGGCGCTGCTTTTATAGGAGCCTTTGGTTCGCCCCCATATTGACTTCCATTCCTGTTAGTATTACGACTGCTGGTCAGAACCGCTCCTCGGATAACGGTGTTCTTCCAAGGTGTTCTGCAGCCGCCTCTGCAATTGTGATACAGGGTATTCTGAAATTAACATAGAGCAAGAGTAGATTCCTGACGACAAAATAATGTGGTGTAGCCAAATTTACCTTAGTTCAAAAGCTGATGGTTGAAAAGATACAAGGTATCAAAGTTAAAACTTTATTTTTGATATCGAATTTTTTTTGTGGCTTTGTGTATATATTTGACTATTGAAACAATCGATTCTCCTATCTTTTTTTAGCTTAAAAAGGTATCTGTTGTTGAAGTCATTAAGAGTAGCTGTTTTCGAAATGCACTGAGTAAAAACTGTTTTGGTTTCAGGTAAAGTGAAAATACAGTAAAACTGTTACTTGAAAAAGTTATTCAGAATGCTATAAATGGCGATGTGCAAAATTTCATTGAAGCCTGCTTCAATTAAATAATTGTTTAAAGATAACGGTTTTATCAAACCTTGCGGATCTTTTTGAAATTTTGTACATCACTATAATTTACTATTTTGAGTAATTTTTCCAAGTAACATTTTGCTGTATTTCTAGTGGAAAAGGCTCTTTACCTGAAATCAAAACTGTTACTCGGTGTACTGCATATTTCAAATAGGATTTTGAAAATGTTAATCCTAACGACTTCAACATACCTTTTTCACATCAAAAAGGTAGGCCATTAAAATTTGAAACAAGTTTGAATTTCTTGCCCCAAAAACTTTCAATATCCAAAATGTATGCAAATGTTAAGATTTTTTAAAAAGTTATTTACAAATACCGAAAATAAAATTTTTACTTTGACATCCTATATCTTATTAACCATCAACTTTTGAACAAAGGTAAGTTTGGCTACATCACATAATTTTGTCGTCAGGAATCTACTCTTGCTCTATGTTGCATTAATTTTGGGATACTCTGCACTTGCAAACGTTTCACCACTCTTCTTTTGTGCTTTGCCACATCTGATCAATTCCAGCCCATATAGCACAGAGTTATTCTTAGAACGTCTATTAACGGACATTAGGACTTCCAGTAGATGTCTGTTTTTCAATTAATTTTTAATATAATATAATCACTGGTTTTTACATAATATAATCTCTACTCACAATTCAATTGTATATAATCACAGATTATACCCTTTTCCTAATATTGTTTCTAATGGTGTAACCCCATTAATATTTTGGAGTTGTCGTACTTGTGACTTTATTTTTTTCGCTATGTCAGAAGACAACGTTTGTTTTTGAGCCCCCTCCCTGACAAAGCTGACTGGTTCAGGCTCTACCTTAAATCCTTGATAGAATGGTAGTGCTCGAGGGAAAAGGGGAAGATATCTGAGGGCATCATGCCCTGGATTAATACGTGTTACGGGACAACTCCGAGCTTCTCTAAGCTGCTCAAGCCATTGAAAAGAATGCAATTGGGTTTTATTTTATTTTGGAGATTGGCCCTATGAATAAATACAATTTATTCTCTTTTTTGTCTAAAGTACTGTGGTGTTACTTCCAAAAGGTAAAACACATTTTAATCTTATTTAATTTTTGTGAGAACAAGGGCGAAGAATTCCAGCTAAGGCTAGAAATATGCACTTTAATTCTGTTACTGCCATGTTTTTGATTAGATTTTTGTAAAATTGTCTTTTTAGTACTTCAACCAATGGTGTTTGGATGTATTAAAAAAACAAAATGCTACCAACTATGAAAAGCATTTGTCAATACAATGTTTGAAGTTTTTCTCAAGACCTTCTTATAAATATTTACCTCAAAAAGACGTAACACAGTTGTTTGTAATAATAATGCAAAATTTCGAAAAAAATTACATTTTGAATTATGACCCAAAGGGTGAGGAATGGGAGTACCTGCCTGATTATGTTCAAACAGTGGCAAATTTTATGCAATTCAAAACATTCAAAGCAAGTGAATTCTATTGCCTTCAAAGAGCGGTAATTAATATGATTAAATCATTCCATCAACTGCCGTATTTGCATTACTATTTGGTCATTGATGGAATTGTTATAACATGTTTTTATTTAAAGAAGTCTCAGTATTTTGATCCATTTCTGGAAAATATGATTTATCAAGGTGAGTTATTTAAACTAATTTATAATAAATATGAATATAAAAACTGTTTTTATATTCATATTTTGTTGACACATGTAAATATAAATTTATTAAAATAATATTGTAAGGTGTGTGAAGAGTATATTAATTGCTCAAATTTAAACATATTTTGTTAAGACGTTTCAAATCAATGTGATAACATTATTTTCGGAATGTCACAGATAAAGAAGTCATTTAACTGGGATTAATTTGTGTAATTTAGCACGTAATATTTACTGGATAGAAATCGAAAATGTCTGGTATGTAGTTTGAGTAATTTTTGAAAAAATAAATCGGATTTGGTGATGTTGTTTTCTGGGATTCTTAAAACTATTTTTGTTTCTATTTTCTAATATGATGTTAGATTTAAAATAAAAGAAATGAATATCAGCAACCATCACAATTTCACGTTTTTATATATTAAATCTGTTGTTTCGTGTACAGTGGAATTATCGCAGATTCTTGGGATAAAAATTAAAATAAGACTTTCCAATATTGCTTTGGTTAACCGTTAGAGAGCATTAGAGTAAAAAAATATGTTATTTTTTAAAATTTCTATACTTTATCTGAGTTAATGCAATTTGCATTTACCAAAATTTAATAAAATTACTACCTTCTAGCAAATATGCTCATATTTTTTATTGCAGTAACTATTCTCAAATACTAACGTTTTTGAGTTATTTTGGAATAACTAATTTTTAATGCTCTTCACTTACTAAACAAAGTAATTTTGGATAAAGTTGTAAGAGCTGTGGTAGTTCTACATTTGTACACAAATATATGAGCACTCTGTATAACATGCTGGTTTAGGGTGCAGCCTTTATTAAAACATAAATTAGCAAAATATTTATATCATAATATATTTTAGGGATTATGTGGTCTTGCTCACATCAGCATATCTCGAATGCCGATATTTCAGATGAAATCTATAAAAATCTGACAACAGTAAAAAATTTTTTTCCATTATGGACGGGTATTCTGAAGTTGTCGTCTAATAGAACTTATGATAAATACGGGTTGTATCTGGAAGATCGAAAATATATTCTAGAAAGGATTGTCAATCAACTTGTGAAAACGCTTATGATTCTTATTAATAAATTAAATGTATCGATGAGTTTAAAAGAAGAAAATATTGCTATAACAGAAGTGGAGAAAGCTTATCAAGTAGAACAAGCAAGTGACTATGCTATATTCTTAAATATTGTTGATTTATATCAAGAAATTTTTAATAGCATCGAGCCAAAGATGTTCAAAAAATGTATTTGTAAAATGATCAAGCACATTCTTAATAAATGTATCAATTATCCCTTAATTAGTGGATTTTACAAATTATTATCTTATTGTTTAAATATTGCAAATAAACTAGATTTATTTAAAGAATACGATGAGAATCAAGATATTGTAAACATGAAAGAAACTTTAAAACAATTTTTGGAATTATTGCTAGACAAAATGACACAATATAAGGATGAATTGTTAATTGCTTGCTTAAGGGTTCTTCTAGAAAGTCCTGTAATTTTAATTAAAGACATGTTACCTATCTGTGTTACTCCTTTTATAACAGTATTTAATATTGGAAGAAGTTATTTCCCATTAGCAGAAATGGGTTTAAATACATTAAATCATTGGCAGGACTCTCTGAATAATGAGGAATATGATGATTTTGTGTCAAAAATTATTCCACATTTTGATAGTTATTTAAGAAGCAAATCTTTACTTGGACAGGCACAACCAAATGTTAAAGCGAGACGAAAAACAGCCCAGATCTTGAAAAAAAGGAGGGTTGTTTTAGAGATGGAGCCTGAACTTATGAAACTTCAAAGAAAAATCTTAAATTTCATAGGAAGACAGACTTCTAGAGTTTGTCATGCATTTGTTTATTGTGATGAACTAAATGAAATTGTGCCATCATCAATTTACGGAGGAAATCTTCATCTTAAAGTAGTATTGCCTTTTGAAGACTTTAATGTGGATATATACTTAGATGTGTTTGTCCCTCGTATAGTTAACTTGGCATTATACAGCAGCGATAGAAAGACAAAGATTACTGCCTGCGAATTACTTCAAGCAATAATTATGGTATTTTTAGGAAGAGGTAGGTAGTAATGAATATTTTGTTTCTACCATTATTATAAATGAAAATAGACTAATCAAAAAATATTTAGTCAAAAATTAAATCTTGCCGCATAACCTGAGAATAGCAACCAGATAGAAGTGACAAAGTCAATCTCAGCGAAAATAATGGAGTGGGGAATAAGCCAGCTAATTGTCAATTTGACATTTAACCAATTGACGACTCTAACTGTTTAACCAACGTCAATGTATGTGATTCTCAAGTTATTGTCTGCCGATTCATTTTATTTACAAGTTAAATATTTTGTTTTTAAACTTTTATGCTTTAATTTAGTTTATTTATCTTTATAAAACAATATGCAAGATAATTTTTTTGGATTATTGAGAACAAGGTTCGTTTTTTAATAATTTAAACATTTTCTATAAGGTTTCATTCCTAATTAGGAACTTTTCAATATTTGTTATACTGTTACATAATTAATAAAACCTGCAAGGAAACAAACATATTAAATTAATTAATTAGATGGCTACATTAAATAATTTATAGTTTAATATTCTACCATATTAGTCAGGAATGTGTTAGAAAAAAATTTTAATCAAGCAAAAAATTAGTATACATACCCAAAAACCACACCAAAATAGCAATTAACTATGATAATAATAAATCTAATTCTTAAAGTTGTAATATATATTTGAACAAATAATTGTGTATGTATTTCTTTTTCTTTCTTTCTTTTCTTTTAAATACATCAACAATCAATAAATTTTTTATCGCTGTATATAGTATTTATAATATCGCACTGTTATTTCTCTTGGTGAATTATACCGGCTATCTGTCGCCTTGACGTAAATTCAAGGTCAAAATTTTGCCCCCAAAACTTTGAAGTGCTGAGTTTTTCTCACTTATCTGGGCCTTGACTATATACACTAAGACTAGTCAATCTAATGAGAGACCTTGTTGGCCTGAATGGGAAACCAACTCTCGCGTAATGGGAAACGATCTCAAAAAGAACGTTTACGCTTGGGCTATTTGCTAATAGATGGCGTTACATTAGGTACTAAAATGACATGAATTTGAATATATAATTTTGAAAGCTCCTCCCATCGAAGATGATTGGTTCATACATATTATGTTATGTACAATCGTTTGCAATAATATTGACACTCTTTAAATTCAATTTTGCTATTTCTTTTGAACTGCTGACGTATTTGTAATGAAATCTGCTTTCAACTTTTAACATTAGTAATTAGTTGTTTCACTTACCAATATAAATTTAATGAGTTTCTACTCAGAACTTCGAGAAGTTCAAAAACTGTTTTGAGAGAGTGTCATTGTTATTTCAAAAGCTTGTATGTACTTAAAATTCATAACTTTAATGACATTCGATAGGATTACTGTTTGTTTTATTATTAAGTGAATGTGTTAGTCATGAGGAAGCAGGCAGGAAATAAATGTTAATTTTTAAAATGTAATAAAACTAGATGAAACATTCCAGGAATAAAACTTTTCCGCGCAAGGCGAAAATCGACTATAATGATAGATTTTGAATTCTGATAAGTAATTATAGTAATTTCATCACGATTTTTAATAAAAAGAAATACAGAAGTGCAGTTATCGAGTTCAAATTCACTTTCGCGTATCAATGAAAGTCAAAGCTTAAAATATATTAACCGCCAGATAACACTTTTATCATACTCCTCCAGCTTTGGTAAATTCAAGTGAAGAAGTCATTCAATACGTGTCGATAAAAATATACAGGGTGGGCCATTAATAAGGGGGCATAGAAGAGGAGTAACATCATTGGGACGAAATATGAAGATATAGCTAAATATATCTTCGTAAAATATTTCTGTGAAAAAAGATACAAGGTGTCAAACTTGAAATATTTTTATTTGTGTTTTCTTCTTTTGTATTAACGCAAGTATCTCTCAACTGATTGAAATTTAATTCAAAAAAATTAGTAGGTATCAATGAGTCGTTTACTTTTTTTAAATGTCCAGAGTAACTTTGGAAAAAAACTCATATTTGAAAAAAAATATATCTACATATTTACTTTTATGGACAAAAATAACAACAGAGCAGTAAAAACAACTTAGCCCTTGAGCAAACTTTCTTTACTTCTACATGTCTTAATTATTTAAACTAATTATTACAGCTAATTACAGAAAATTTTCAATATGGCAATTTTCTAATGCTCCTAAGAGATTTCCTCACGTCGAATAATACATTTGGTTTTTTTAGATCAGTTTTCTGGAAAACGGTAGGAATTTCGTTAACAAAAAATAAGATAGAAATTGTCATCATCTGGCAATGGTCTATCTGTTTCAATAGGTACCTACTACATAAATTATGATTGCTTTTCTTAAAATATGTTTTCCTACCAAATTTGATGACAATCGGTTGAGCGATCCTAGTTATTAAAAAAAACGAAAAAAAATATGTAAACCTGTATCTTTTTCCACAGCAACATTTTAGTAAGGCATATTTAGCTATATCTTCATATTTTGCTCCAAAACTGTCATTCCTACTCTGGCACATCATTAATGGGTCACCTTATATAATACTTAAAATAATAAATTTTGAAACACATTCTTTTCTGATGAGGCCTGTAAAGTTCACAAATTATTTTTACTAAAAACATTAGCGCATGTAAATTTATTTAAATTTGCATGTGCAAATGTTAAATTATTTGAAATTTAATTTAAATTTAAAAATTACTCTTCAAAAAGACTACAAAATAATATTTATTTCACACCATCACAAAATTATGCTTAGATCACACATTGAAAAAAGATACTTGGTGTTTTAGAATTTTTACTAATGAATTTTTCGAAAAATAATAATGCATCTTATGCAGTAAGAGAAACCCACACGATAATCTGCAGTTCTATATGTCTCTTTATAGAAGTAGGTATGTCAAATTCATTTGAATTATCTTAATATGTTTAAAGGAAATAAAACAGAAAATGTAAATTTTGGCATATCGCTGAAAACTGTTTTAACAATCTTATTTTTCTGTTTTTTTTTTTAATTTACAGTTCATATTCTTACTTCTCTAACGCAATAAAATAAACAGCTTATGTCTCAAACTTTATGATCTGTGGTTTGAATATAAATATATTGTCACAATCTTATTATTTAGGCAGGTATATGAAAAAGGGTCACGCGGCCACGCCCTCGAAACGCCTTCACAGTTTTTTGCAGATTAAAATAGTAGCGCTTTATTTCCTTCGTTTGAATAAATGCGTATTGTTACACAGTACGACATCTAACAGGAATTATGATAACTATTTAGGTCTTTATTAAGGATTGACTCTCTTGGTGTAAATACTCAAGGATCTGGGTTGCTATTCTCGTACATAACCGTGTCTACATGTATGTTTTCTTTCAGCTAAACCTATGAGTGGTGCTGGCCTATCTGAATTAGAAGACTTATTAAAGGCAGTATCAATGCCTTTACTTCAACTTGGATGTGATATCGATCAGCTAGTACAACAGATTTTTTCACCTTTAGTTTTCCAGTTAATTCATTGGTACGCCTCTCCATCCCAGTTAAGGGGAAGTCATACTGCTATTGTAATTGATTCCTTGATGGTAAGTAAATTTTAATCCAGGAAATCTCTGGTTTTACATTGTACACATACTAGCATTTGTGTGAAGATATCCACATATTTCTATCCACACATTCCTATAACAAGAGAACGTATGTCGTAGTTTAGATGTAATTTGCGCCTGCGCGGTAGATACACATTTGAATGCTACCCAAATGCTTCCGTATCAAGAGCAGTAATTAAACTAATTTCCAGCAAAATGACATCACAAGAAGAGAAAAATATGTAACGATTTTAGAAAATCTTTGTTTTCTTAAATGATAAATAATAATGCGATATTTATGACAATTATAATAAACATGTCTATGTTGCATGGAACTGTGTCACTTTGGGGTGTTCCACAAAAGCCACCTTTAAAGTAATAGGACGTTAGCACGTTTCTTATTCTCAAAATATTTAGGTATAACATTATTCCCTACGGCCTGACACTCAATGTGGCTACCATTGCTGCACTTCTCACTTAAAATCACACCTTTCTACCAAATTCGGTGAGGGTATATGGTGGGACTATTGAGATATTAATATTTCGGTAATAATAAGAGTTGCGTTGCGTCCCCTACGGCCTGACGCTCAATGTGGCTACCATTGCTGTATTCCTCACACAAAATTACACCTTTCTGCCAACTTTGGTGAGGGTACATCGTTTGGTTATTGAAATATTAATATTTCGGTACCTAATAATAAGGGTTGCATTGCATCCCCTACGGCCTGACACCCAATGTGGCTGCCATTGCTGTATTCCTCACCTAAAATCACACCTTTCTACCAAATTTCGTGAGGGTACATTGTCCGGCTATTGAGAAATTAATATTTCGGTATTAATAGGGGTTGTGTTGCATCCCCTACGGCCCGATACCCAATGTGGCTACCATTACTGTATTCCTCACTTAAAACCACACCTTTCTACCAAATTTGGTGAGGGTACATTGTCCGGTTATTGAGAAATTAATATTTCGGTATTAATAAGGGTTGTGTTGCATCCCCTACGGCCTGACACCAATGTGGTTACCATTTCTGTATTCCTCACTTAAAATCACACCTTTCTACCAAATTTGGTGAGAGTACATCGTTCGGTTATTGAGATGTTAATATTTCGGTATTAATAAGGGTTGCATGCATCCCCTATGGCCCGACACCCAATGTGGCTACTATTACTGTATTCTGTTATGGTTATTTCGGCATTAACAGTAAATATAACATTTCTATTACTAATTATAATATGTAAAGCTATAAATTATTTCATCCTTGTTGTGGCTCACATGAATGAATAAATACGATTTTTCTAATTGGTTGAGCGTTAGCTGTGCAGGTGAAATAGAATAGGTACAAGGGAGTGAGCGGATCGAGAGAGAAAAATGGTCGACTGTGCGGTGCTCGAGGAGACTTGTAATTTTTCATGGTTTTTGCAAACATCCTTAATTGGGTTCTAAATTCAAGTCTTCCTATCTATATATTTGGAAAAGTTGGTGCTGGTGATGGCAATATTGTGATAGTTATCCAAATATTAATCCTTAATTGGGATTCAAGGAGCACGTGGTGGAAGTCACTGACTGTTCTTCTAAATTCTGCCTTCCAGTTTGCTACGAATTTGGTCAACGGTATGTTAATATTCCTTTTTTTTTCTCCTTGTTACATATTATAAGTAATGTTATTTGTATGTCCTTAGTTATATTACAAGTTGAAAAACCCCTTTTCCTATTCTTGGTGATCATAAGGGTCATATTCGTCTGCTATCTAGGACCATTTTTTAAATATTGAGCGTTAGTTGGATAAGAATCCACTCTGGAAAGGACAAAATCCTGGGAGAAGGGTATGTGTATATTTAATTACTATAATTTTTGAGTTGATTATTATATTTATGGGATAATTTTCTCCTAGGTTTTGTTTGGATACTTTCTTTGTCACATAATTTAAACTTTAATGTTGTAAGTTGTCTGTCTCTAAAGTAAGCCTTTGTAGATTTATTTTAAATTCCTATGGCTTGGTTCATTTTTATTGAATTTTAAATACATATTTTACGTAGAAACTAATTTTACTATTACTTTCTTATTAGGGTTTTTGTCTACGGCACAACAAGTCGGTATCAGCGGGTCCTCCGCGGCGCCTTAGCGCCAGCGTATATACTGGCCGGCCTCTGGAAGAATTCTACTATACCAGCTGTCTCAGTTCCGGAGAGGAAAATCTCAAGGAATCAGGAATCCGCAAGTTATTTCACATTTTTATTTAATTCTAAGTCGCGATTATTGTTTCTCTGATTCATTTACTCACCTAGTGTGTGTATGAATATCAAAATTTTTCTCAAATTAATTATTCTTTGTATTAGAAACATATTTAATAGTAATTAATTAACTTAATATTTAGAAATTAGTTAGCATTCGATAAGAACTTATTAGCTTATTATTTTTTTTTCTCTCGTTCGCTTAAGTTAATTATTCAATTCCCGTTTAAATTAAATTTGTAGGTGCCTATATGATTAGTATTTAGATTAGGGTTATTGCTTATTGTTATACGCTCACTATGACTATTTCTTTTTTTTCTTATTCATACTTTTATATTGTTTTAATTTCCGCCTCTTAACTTCGCCTTAAAATCACTTGGTGTAAGGTGCCGGCACTAGTTACTATATTTAAGAGTTAATTTGGTTAATGCTTAATCCCTTCTAATTTATATACATATATCTTGTTTACATTATTATGTTTCATATCTGGCGAAAACCAGACTCCGATTAGTGTCAGCAATAAATAAGTGCAAATAATACCGTAATAGTATTTTCTTGTCCTGTTTGGTAAATTTGGGGATAAATTATTAGATCAGTATCGGTATTTGTTGGAGGTAAATTTACCTGGCGCCCAAGCATTATTTTTTTATAATAATTTTTTTGAACCTCCCCTTCTCCACTGAGTACTAGCGGCGAATATCCAGTTGCCTACCATATTAGCATACGAGTATTTATAATTAGAAGTAGAAGATTGGGTGACAATTCCTCACCTAAAATCACACCTTTCTACCAAATTTCGTGAGGGTACATTGTGGCCGTAGGGGATGCATGCAACCCTTATTAATACCGAAATATTAACATCTCAATAACCGAACGATGTACCCTCACCAAATTTGGTAGGAAGGTGTGACTTTAAGTGAGGAATACAGAAATGGTAACCACATTGGGTGTCAGGCCGTAGGGGATGCAACACAACCCCTATTAATACCGAAATATTAATTTCTCAATAGCCGGACGATGTACCCTCACCAAATTTGATAGAAAGGTGTGATTTTAGGAGAGGAATACAGTAATAGTAGCCACATTGGGTGTCGGGCCGTAGGGGATGCATGCAACCCTTATTAATACCGAAATATTAACATCTCAATAACCGAACGATGTACCCTCACCAAATTTGGTAGGAAGGTGTGATTTTAAGTGAGGAATACAGAAATGGTAACCACATTGGGTGTCAGGCCGTAGGGGATGCATGCAACCCTTATTAATACCGAAATATTAACATCTCAATAACCGAACGATGTACCCTCACCAAATTTGGTAGAAAGATGTGATTTTAAGTGAGGAATACAGAAAAGGTAACCACATTGGATGTCGGGCTGTAGGGGATGCATGCAACCCTTATTAATCCCGAAATATTAACATCTCAATAACCGAACGATGTACCCTCACCAAATTTGGTAGAAAGGTGTGATTTTAGGACAGGAATACAGTAATAGTAGCCACATTGGATGTCGGGCTGTAGGGGATGCATGCAACCCTTATTAATCCCGAAATATTAACATCTCAATAACCGAACGATGTACCCTCACCAAATTTGGTAGAAAGATGTGATTTTAAGTGAGGAGTACAGAAATGGTAACCACATTGGGTGTCAGGCCGTAGGGGATGCAACACAACCCCTATTAATACCGAAATATTAATTTCTCAATAGCCGGAGGATGTACCCTCACCAAATTTGGTAGAATAGTGTGATTTTAGGTGAGGAATACAGTAATAGTAGCCACATTGGGTGTCGGGCCGTAGGGGATGCATGCAACCCTTATTAATACCGAAATATTAACATCTCAATAACCGAACGATGTACCCTCACCAAATTTGGTAAAAAGATGTGATTTTAAGTGAGGAATACAGAAATGGTAACCACATTGGGTGTCAGGCCGTAGGGGATGCGACACAACCCATATTAATACTGAAATATTAATTTCTCAATAGCCAGACATTGTACCCTCACCAAATTTGGTAGAAAGATGTGATTTTAAGTGGGGAATACAGTAATGGTAGCCACATTGGGTATCGGACCGTAGGGGATGCAACACAACCCCTATTAATACCGAAATATTAATTTCTCAATAGCCGGACAATGTACCCTCACGAAATTTGGTAGAAAGATGTAATTTTAGGTGAGGAATACAGTAATAGTAGCCACATTGGGTGTCAGGCCGTAGGGGATGCATGCAACCCTTATTAATACCGAAATATTAACATCTCAATAACCGAACGATGTACCCTCACCAAATTTGGTAGAAAGGTGTGATTTTAAGTGAGGAATACAGAAATGGTAACCACATTGGGTGTCAGGCCGTAGGGGATGCAACACAACCCTTATTAATACCGAAATATTAATTTCTCAATAGCAGGATGATGTACCCTCACCAAATTTGGTAGAAAGGTGTGATTTTAAGTGAGGAATACAGCAATGGTAGCCACACTGGGTGTCGGGCCGTAGGGGATTCATGCAACCCTAATTAATACCGAAATATTAACATCTCAATAACCGAACGATGTACCCTCACCAAATTTGGTAGGAAGGTGTGATTTTAAGTGAGAAGTACAGCAATGGTAGCCACATTGAGTGTCAGGCCGTAGGGAATAATGTTATACCTAAATATTTAGAGAATAAGAAACGTTCTAACGTCCTATTACTTTAAAGGTGGCTTTTGTGGAACACCCCAAAATGACACAGTTCCATGCAACATAGACATGTTTATTATAATTGTCATAAATATCGCATTATTATTTATCATTTAAGAAAACAAAGATTTTCTAAAATCGTTACATATTTTTCTTATCTTGTGATGTCATTTTGCTGGAAATTAGTTTAATTACTGCTCTTGATACGGAAACGTTTGGGTAGCATTCAAATGTTTATCTACCGCGCAGGTGCAATTTACATCTAAGCTACGACATACGTTCTCTTGTTATAGGAATGTGTGGATAGAAATGTGTGGATATCTTCACACAAATCATACTAGCTACAATCCAACACGTTTTTCCTTTGATGATTCATTAATTTATCAGCAGGCGGAAAAATGAGTTAGTTTGCTCCCACTTTTTTCTCCGTGTAAATTACACCAGCTTTAGCAAACAAATTTGTTTGCTTTTGTTCCCTCTAATTTAAATGCATCTTTAGTATAACATGTTTTTCTAAAGTAAAATGCCATTGTTAAAATTTGAGCAGTTGTTTTTAGCAATGGCGAAAAATGCTATTTTGGTTTGAGGGAGGCAAATGAAAAAATCTTAAACTTAAATCTTCAATTTTGTATGTTTCATTTTGAAACAAATAGAAAATTAGTTCTCACCCTGCGCATTAAGCATAAATAGATTAAATATAGTGATATTGGAAAAATGTGACTAATGATGAAGAATTAATCTCTCAGACTAACGCGGGCACGGGCTTAAGTGTAATAATTAGCTAGCTTTGTCTTAGTGAATGATTAGTAAAAACAAACCTAACCTATTTAGATTGAGGAAATTGTACTAAAGTAAGTTAATTTATACCCGACTTTCAAAATTGTAGAGAGTGACTAATCGCTAGCTTGTAGATAAGGGCGACGGGCGAAGCGTGCGAGGAGCAACATTTCATAGGCGTACTAAATTTGAAGACAATCAGATATAAAAATATACAAAAATGTCTAAAATAATTGCATTACATAACATTCATTATTTTTAGAGTAGAACAGTGATATAACAGTTTTTACCAATTTCGAGGCGTTAGATAATAAAAATAATAAGAATTATTTCAAAATTTCAAGTTTTTATCTTGTATTATCAATTACCCAAGGTAATAATAGAGAGTGACTAATTCACAACACAGACATGTGTACGGAAGGTACAGGTGGTATGATTACCTAAGCGTGCCACTTGAGAAGAGTTAAAGCACACAAAATTATCAAAAATAAGTTGACGTCGGCTGAACCTAACACATTAACAATTTACTTTAAATGTGCCCCTGTTCTTATTGACGACGATTGCCCACTACCACCCACTTACACCATATATTCATATATTCATTTTTTGTTTCTCCGGTTTTGTCGTGGTTTATCAAATTTGATTGTACTTCATTATAAGTTTAAAGTTAAATGTTGTAACAATATTTTTGTGCATATTTTCTATTTTGTTTATTAGTCTATTATTGTCTTGTAAATGGGTTTAACTCGTAGGTAATAAATAAATAAATAGATCAAAAGATCAGAGATTAGTGAAGTTTGCTAAGCTAATATGCTAAACGTCATTCTGTTATTTGACAAAAAAACTGCAAACTTTGTTAAAGAATGACTGAAAAAATAACTATGCTAATAAAATAACTTGTACTTGATTCATTCGTTTCCGTTGTTTCGCAACTTAGTTGATAAAAATTGCATAATAAAATAAAAAGTAATCTGTGTGTTAAATTTTTTAAATGCAAACATTTCAAAAATGGTTAAGGTATGAGATTCCTCAAGGTTATGATATTTTTCACTGGGAAAGTCCAAATTATTATATAGGGCAATCCAACGAACTGTCAAATCACTATAAAAATGGCGGCTGTAGGACAAACAACTCGACATATGACAAGCAGTGCAAGTGCTTTTGTGTAGAACGTTTAGTTATTGGTCTGTGTTTAGAACTGTGTGTTTTGCTCATTATATTTTATACCTATTTCGGAATACCAAGTTTTAAATATATTATTTATAAATAGGTACCTCAGTTCTTTTTTCTCTCCAACTAGTAGCATAATTACACCCCCGCCAGCCCTAGCAATTCAGGGTCCTGGAGAATACTATATATAATATTAATAAAAAAATATATTGATAACAATATTGGCAGTTATATATAATTAATTAGTAAACTATTACAGAGGTACGTAATTTGATTTTAACAATTATTTATGCATAGATACATGGCAGAATTTATTTTCAGTTAAAGAAAAATTCTGCAGGGGCTTGAAATTCTTAATAATGCCACTGTTTCCAATTCACATATATTTGACAAAAATTATAAATAATAAATAAAAGTCCATTTGATAGAAAAAATCTAAAATATATTTAATAAAAAATATTAAAAATAAGGTATATATACAATTCTAAAAAAATTGGGTACATAGATAAATAGTACAAAATGTTTAATAATCAATTGGTTTTTTGATAAATCAAAATTTAATGCACCAAGTTCATTTTTGATTAGTCAACTATTTCTTGCCTCGGCCCATTTGAAAGAAAAAAATTGTAGATATTGCAGTAAATACTGAGAATAATAATAATTTTACGAATATCCAGCAACTAGAACGTTTTACCTAAAATATAAACCCACTTTTTCTTATTATAATGAAAATATATGAGAAATAGGCTCATATTACACTTTCTAATATGAGATATGAAAGAGTTGCTGATCTGGCAGGAACTAGGGGGCCCCACTAATCGCAGGGCCCTGCCCAGTGCCCAATGGAAAATAGGGGCCTGCATAGGTAGGTATATATTACTTTTACATATAAATATTGCAGATATTTAAAAGTTCAGAAAACATTAGCACAACAATATATTTTTGTTTATATCTACCCATCTTGGTCTCTGACAACGTTGCAGTGGTAATTTGATAACCCAAATACAATGTAGGAATCCAATCAAGATGTAAGTTATCTGTTAAAGCAGCCGGTTTATCTGAAATATATGCTTTTAAATTGTTGTATATAACTTTTTATTAACTAACCCGATACAAAAGGTTTTGAACAAACGACACTGTATTTAATTTTTTCTTGAGTTAGGGTCTTGCTGTTATATTGCACAAAGCCACTTTTGCCATTTTATATGAGAGAGTTCATTGAAATCAGTTCTATGTCTATAATTCAATGCAGCAGGAATCCTAAAAAATCTAACTTGACCTTCTCACTGTCCTCTACTCCAACAATTCATAACACAACAAAACAAAACCATTATGATGTCTGAATTATCCTTGGTATTCCGAAATAGGTATAAAATATAATGAGCCAAATACACAAAATCACAAATTTCTGCTTGTCATATGTCGAGTTGTTTGTCCTACAGCCGCCATTTTTAAAGTGATTTGACAGTTCGTTGGATTGCCCTATTAAAGAATGTTTGCCCAAGTTTTAGATTATGTGGTGTCCTTATAAATTATGATCAAAAGTGGTATGATATTTGACTTTGGCACCTTGAAAAATCTATTGACACCAAATTTGAAATCGATATGTCAATAACTGTAAAATTTATTAGAAGTTTTTGTAAAAATTTGTTTTACTTCGACACCTTGCGTCTCTGTTAATATTAGCATTAGCCCCGACACATACTCTTAATAGTTTAACTATTATCAGGTGGTCTGTGAAACAATCATTGCTCATGAAAACACCTTGTATTCAGTGTTTTGTAAATCATATAAAAGTAGATAATTTTTAAGTAACTAAATTAGATTCTTCTAAATGAAGCTATGGCACTTTGTATAGTAAACTGCGATAAAGACGTGGTAGTGCAGCATCAAAAAAAAAAAAAAAAAATGCTGCAATACCTCTTGGGAATACGTGTGTCGTCTCGGTCTGAATGCTCTTATATACCGACTACCATGGTATTTATGGTAACTTGACTCACTCATTCTCCTTTTTTTTTAACTCTTGATTTTTAATTTTATAGGAGGCTATTACTCATCCTACGAATTCTTGCTTGAGAGACTTTTCTGGCAAATGTATTAAAGAATTTGTAAAATGGACCATAAAACAAATGAGTGAAGAAGTACTTTCTACAGATCCAATTAACATTAAAATTTTAATAAAAAAGATGAGATATTTCAGTACCCACTCTGATCCTCTAAAGAAGTTAGGGGCTGCCTTAATTTTCAACAACATTTACAGAGAAATGAGAGAAGAAGATTCACTAATAAATATTTTTTGGTTCGAAATTCTTCATATATTCATCAATAGCTTGTCTTTCATTGAAAATAATTTGTTTGAAGATGGGAACACTATAGTACAAATTAATAATGCTCTGAATCATTTAGAAAGAGTTCTAATAGAGAAAGCTCACATTTTTAGAGTAAGTAGTGGTAAACGTAGAGTTCCAAGCGATATAAGTGGAGGTACTTTAAAAGATGTTGCTGTTTGGTTACTGAAGCAAACTGGAAACAACAGCATACATTGTAGAAGAGCTAGTATGGATTTATTTATTGCTATTACCCCTTTGACATCGGATAAAAAAGTAAATTTAAAAGCTTTCGTTAATGAAGTATTTAAAACTAATTTAATTAACAACATTTATGAGAAAATTTTGGAAACAAATCCAACACTTAAAGATATTTCCCATTCCGAAGATTGTTCTGTTTTGTTAAAGTGGATGCAGGGCTTTTGCTGTGCACTGGATGGTTATAACTTTGTTATAAAAAATAATTTATGTGAAATTAATTTTGAGAATAATACTACCTTTAGTGTTGTCAATTACTTTCTTAAACACTTGCAAGAAGTTGATATGGCAGAAGCATTAAATCTCATAGATCATAAAACATGGACATTTACAACTCTTGATATGGAACAATTTAAAAAACAAAAATGTGCATGTGTTCTATCCATATTAAAAGTATATAATGCAGTACTTTTTGATGAAATTTTAGTAAACAAATCAAATGATTTGTGGAATGAAGAATGTTGGAGACTTTTTTTAAACGCTATATTTTATCCTCAACAATTGGGTTTAGACGATAGAGTATCACAACCAAAATATTTGGAAATATTAAAAATTTTGTTAAATAATCTTCCAAGAAAGATATCAGAAGATAATATTTCCTTATTAGTTGGAACTCTATCAGATTTTATTGAACAAAATTACATGTCAAATATAGATTTAAAAAGAAATGTCCCTCTTCTCCAAAGAAATATTGTGAAAGGACTTTTGTTGCTGAATTCTACAAATATTAATAAGTGCTTGAATGTCGAAAAATATGTCAGTGGTTTAATTAATAAGCTCATGCTGGGCTTTTACGCTACACTCAATGACAACGAACTATTTATAAACGATTTTCAAGAAACTACATTTGAATACTGCAGTTCAGTTTTTGAATTGTCTTTGACAAATATGGATGAACTTAAGCAATTTATAAATCATTTGCATCGTTCTTACTTAGTTCAAAGTATGGAATTTAACAGAGAAGTTAAATTTGGCATCTTTATATTGAACACATTTGAAGGAGTGGTCATGCCTCCCATTTTAAAGAATTTTGATGATTTTTTGAAGTTGTCAATAGAAGCTGGAAATTTGATGCTGACGGTGGAACTAGTGCTGTTTATTTTAGTTCATATTGTTAAAAACAAAAATTATAAACAGTACTATGAAGGTGTGTCTAAACTATTATTGAGTAAATGGAATAATTTTGAACTTTTTTTCAATTCAAAACCGGAGAACATACAATTGGGACTTGAATATATCAAATTGCTTATTGTCATCTGCAAATTGAATGATGTTATCCAACTTAATAATTGGTTGATTAAGCGGCTGCAGCAAGAACAGGATTTAAATAGCAAATTACAAATATTTAATTTATTAGTAAGCACAGTAAATGAAAACAACCTTCAGTCGAGGTGAGTAACATTTTTATTTGTTATATTATACTTCATTAAATTCATATTACAGGATTGATTTGGAAAACACATTGTCAGATTTGTTCAATAAGATGATCTCCGTCGAAAAAGAGAACATACATTTTTTATTTGTCAAAATTTTAAATAATGTACCTGTTTTAAAATCCAGTGTAATTTTAAAGTTTCTTGTCGCATTATATGGAAAATTGACTACTGATTTAGACATAGTCACTTTGTTCATACAATATATGAGAAATATAGATGTCAATATGCAGCAGATCACTTTGAGAACAATTTATGGTATATCAAAAGATGCAGAAATGAATTTTCAAAATAGATATAAGATTATAAAAAATATAATACCTCCTTTGTTTCAAACTTGTGATATCATTTGTTTTGAACAATTTTTTGTGGAATATGTAAATGAAATGATCACAAGATTCCAAAACACCGAAGATTTAGAAACAAATATACTTAATTTTGTACTGGTTGAAGTATTATTTTTAAGAATACCCATAGGAACTGCTCAGCGAACTGTTTGTTCGATATCAAATGCTGCAAATAACCAAAAATTACTGTATTTATTTCTTAAATTTACTTTGGAGGCTTTTAAAAAGTATTCTGCTACGATCAATGAAATGCTTAGATTGTACAAATGCCATGCTTATAACGCTTTAACCTCCATAATAAGCAACTCGGTGAAATCTCTACAATTTTATGAAAAATTATTTGCACGCTATGAAAATAGCAAAGACATTTTATGGAATGGCATCATAGATACTAGCATTGTTTATGAATTTCCAATTTTATTTGACACCATTCCTTCTCAAAGAAAAATAATTATTAATATAAGAGATGAATTAAGAGCGCAACAGAAGCGGAATGAATATAATAGCAAATCCCTGAAGTATATTGAATCACAGAAATTATTCAGCAGTTCATTAAGTGAAGATGTAACAGACTTTGACTTTACTAACACTACCCTAAGAAGTGAGAAAATAGCTGATGAACAACCAGATTCACTTCATTTTCAAAGTGAAATACAGCTTGACAGTGTAGAAATCAATAATCATGAATGCATGGCGACAATTTGTGGATTGATACAACATATTTTTGACACTGGTATAAATGAATTGCCAAATGAAGAAGATGAAGAGGTTATATTACCAAACTGGATGAAAAGTAGGTTATAAAAACTGAATGTTAATGTAAAAAAGTATTTAAAATAGTCTGTGAAATTCCAGCACTTGAAGCTTTTTTGACAACTATATGACAAAACTCTAATTTTAATTTCTGGAGTTTAAGTTTAATAAAAAATTATTTTTTTAACTCTTTATTAGTCGCTACCTAAATCTAATACTGTCGCAATAAACATTTCAATTATGTTTGCCACTTAAGGCTAGCTTTTGTCTCCGTCAGTTATGGGACCTTCCGGCTGTGGGTAGCTCTTAGTTTCAGTATGAAGTGGCAGCTTGAATAGTGATTGCTTACGAATTTTATAGCTGTAATCGATATTTGACACCATAGCAGCCATAGATGACTGTAATATTTATCAGTTATAATCGAATAAAAAAAGAAGAAAGAGGTGAGATTTTAGTAAAACTTTTCAATTTGTAGTTTTTTAACCTGCATATATTACAAAGATACCTAAAAGAGACTCCAGTATCTTCTAGAAACATTTACTGCTGATGACGAAACTTGTGATGAAAGTACTAGCGAAAATGAGCAAGGTATGGTTGAAAAAAGAAGGAAGGGGGTAAAATAGATAAAGATCTGGAAGAAAAATGTTCCACCCAGAAATGTAAGGACTAGACAGGAAAATTATGTGATTCTCTTGCCAATGTCTAGATTACCAATAAAACATTTGAAGAGTGGGATTGACTATTTGCAATTCAAATAAGCACTGGCCTACTTAGGATTTTTCTCTGAGTGGGGTCTGAAATTTTTTTGACAAAATTCTTTTGAATAGTTATTCTGTATGGATAGTAAAGGATACAGCAAATTGTTGGTTTTATTATTTATAAAGATAAGAAAACAGATCAATTGAGAATCCAATACTTTATTGAGGAAAATACGAGGGTTGTCCGTAAAATAAGGTTGCCAATGATTTTTCACAATGAAAAACATGTTTATTGACATTGAATAATACATTTGTGGAAAGCTTTGACTTTAACCTATTTTTCAACATAATCGCCGTTAAGATCAATGCATTTTTGCATGCGGTGGACCATCTTCTTTGTGCCTGAATCGTACAGCTCCCCGCTGCACCGCAAAGGTAATTTAATACCTCTTCTTTCAGTTCCTCTCCGGTTGTGAAATACGTCCTACCCATATGTTTCTTCAATTTGGGGAAGAGAATTTGGGAATTTGGTCTTGAGGCTATGTCTGGGCTGTAGGGCGGGTGTGTGGTACAATTCCATTCAAATTTGTTGATGAGGCTGTTACACGGGCGATGTGCGGACGAGCGTTGTCCTGATGGAAATGTACTCTCCTCTTGTTTTGAATCGCGCGGCGAATCTTCTGCAGTGACTCATAGTAGCGGTCCCCATTGATTGTTGTACCGGCAGGCATTAATTCGCACAACAATAATCCCTTCCTGTCATAAAACACGCTTGCCATCACTTTGCCGGCAGACAGTGTTTGTTTGAAATTCCACAGCTTCGGCGAGTCTGGATGTTTTCACTAACGAGATTGTTGTTTCATTTCCGGTGTCATATAGCCGACCTAGGTCTTGTCCCCTGTAACAATAGAGTCGGTTTTGTAGGCCTGAAGAATTTTGCGGGCTGCTTCAGTGAGCATTCTGGTGACCCACCTTACAGAAGCGAGTGGGAGCTCCATCTCTAACAGCTACCAAGCCCAAAGACAATATAATAGTAAACAAGAGTGTCTATTCTATTGTGTTTCCGTGGTAATAAGAGGGATATATAGCTTTATCTCTGTTGCATTGACGGGCCAATCAAAACCGGTGCCCATAAGAGGCAAATTTTAAAATAAGAAATTTTAAATATCCATTTATGATATACTTTTACTTGTTTTGTAATTTACACATGAGTTCATAATTGATTTATCAGTCAATTATGAATTCAGTTGTAAATTAAAAAACAAGTAAAAGTATATACCATGGGACAATATCATTATCAGATCGAAATTAAAAAAAATAATAATAATAAATGAAAGTGAAGGATATGTTAACACAAGACTTTATTGTATTTGTTCAGCGATATATAAAAAATAAATCTACGAAAATTCAAAATAAGTAAAAAAATGCTTTAATTCTATTATATGTAGTTCAGGATGGATAAAAAATAAAATTATGCACTATTTATGCATATAAATATATACGAATATACAGTGTCCTTGGCTAGACAAGTGTACTAACTCTTGTAAACGTTCTCATTGTTAATAATGTCTTCTTGAAAAATCAACAATATAAGAATGTTTACAAGATAAATGAAATATTTTAAACAGTATTGTCCATAAAAAATATCACATTCTGTGTAATAAATAAAAAACAAATAAAACTGCTTAAAACAAGCAGATAACAAATAACTTTAACATAACAAATAAGTAAAATATTGCTTAATTTTTTTTATTTTGCCACTTTTATTACTTATATTAGTCTATAAATTTTTTGTGAATATTTTCACAATATGACTCACTAATCAGTGACTAAAGACACTAATGACTTTAAATATTTCATCATTATGTTCCTGACAGTTAAACCATGAATAATTTACTTTATTTTTAATTAACTCTAATATTTTATTATCAAAATTATCTGTCGTGCCTTTGGTTTTTAATATAACATTTACAGTTCTGTAAATTTGATCTATAAAATTTATTAGATTAAGACTAGTATATAACAGCCTCTTCTAATTATCATATTCCCTAAACATAATATAAATATGCTGAGGAAGTACGTTTTCAGATGTTAAACTTGCCATACATGCTGGACAGTCTTTTATTTTACATTTTTTCACTAAATACCCACAAACATAGGTGATGGCTTACATGTTACAACTGTCCAAGTCACCATTTACTACCTCTGGAATATTTAATTCTAATAGTTCATTACATGCGTCTAATGATTTACAAAAAATTTCCAATCAGTCATTAAACATTTTTTAAAATTGTCTAATAAACTACAATGGTCTTCATCGCAATTTGCCCCTCGACTGTGTATAGATATTAGATTCGTTTAACACTGCAGTTTTAAATGCCAGCACCGTATTGTATTATTGTCCCAAACAAATTTTCCAAAGGGTCTTGATTCAATCCACGTGTTCGCAAAAATTTAAAACCAGCCCTATCCAGTACTGTCCATACACCCTTGACTGCATTAATTGTTTGTAACCACCCTTGGTTAAAGCGCATACTTTTTTTAACGGTGCCTTTGTCGAGGTCTATAAATTCCCATGTTCACTATAAACTTTATTCCAAAATAAAATATGGGGACTTTTTTTTGAAAGGGAACTCCCTTTAATAATAGTTTAAAATTTTTTAAATTTTCTACCCTATTAAAGGAATCAAACAACTTGTCTACAGTTGCTATAAATTCAGCAGTTTGTGTAGCTTCAGCTGGTAACAAGTTGCCAGAAGCACACAGAATAAATTGCACAAGCAACTCTATGCAAGCAACCAGGAGCCGCTCTAGCTATTTTGACGCACTGGGCAAGATTACATTTTGCCGGCCCCTTCTATGTAATTAAGATAACAGTTTTTTTATATATATATATATATATATATATATATATATATATATATAAGATATTTTAATATATCTTGGGTCAATTTCAATTATTACAAATTTCGTGACGTCTGTAATAAATAAAGAATATAAACCTGTTCTAATTACAATAATAATTATTATTATACAAGTACATATTAATTTACCTGTGAAACAGTAGAGCAGTTATAAGAAAAATGGTCATTTATTAAAACTAATAACAAATAAATAAACTATAACATTTAATAATAATAATAATAATTTACAATTTATTGCCCAACAGATTTCCATCCAATAATAGGACAAATATAGTAACATTAAGAAAGTGTATAATCCTATGCTAACTTAACTAAATAATAATCATAAAAAAAAACTTACATAAATACGTGTTACTTATTATCTATACATGGCAAACGCCCATATCAACTACACCATCTTGCAAGCGCAATTTTAACTATTACAGAGAAGGTGTCGTTAATATCACAAATATTTTATTAAAATTTTTACACAATATCTATGGGGGATCTAAGTAGTACGTTACTTCTAGCCGCTTCACAATAAAAAGTGCTCTGATTTCGTGAAGTTACTCTAGGTATTTGGAAAGGTAACAGATTTATTATGGGTGAACAATCAATATTGTTGTGTAGTAAACTGTGTAATATCTTGAGACTAGTAATTACTCTGCGTACTTCTAAAGACGAGATATCAAATCTATGTAATAAAATAAAATGTTCATACCCTCTTCTCGGATAAAAGCCATTGATCTTTAATCAAAGAAAAAAATCAAATCAAAAATTTACGTTGCGTGCCCTCAATTAGTTCATTGGTAAACGTGTTGCAATTTCTAATAATGAATCCCAACATTTTCAGCGCTGATTTGGTGATTTCGGTAATGTGACCCGAGAATGTTAATTTTGAGTCAAATAGCACCCCCAAATCTTTTACTGATTCGTAGCGTCCAAGTACCATATTATTAATATTATAATCGTATATTATTGGTTCATGTTCTCTCGAATAGGTAACAATTTTGCACTTATAAGCATTTAAAAAAAAATTATTATTCTCGCACCGCCTGTCTGTAATATCCCCACTTGTTGCTGAATAACCTCGGAATCAAACAAGTTATTTATTCTTGAATAAATTTTGAGATCATCTGCAAATAACAATTTTTCACATACTATCTCCATCTCCAGATAATTAATAAACAATAAAGAAAGTAATGGACCAAGATTACTGCTTTCTTTTATGTAAGTACGATTTGAAAAACGAAATGAGGTAACTATTAACGAACAGATCCGAACAGATTTAGTTTGCGTAAATGTAAGCCGTGGTCAATACGGTCAAAAGCTTTAGCAAAATCAGTATATATTACATCTACTTGACCTAGAGTATTCAGAGCAGTTGCTATAAATTGATTTAGTATAGTTAAGTTGGTAACTGTTGATCGTCCTTGCATAAAACCATGTTGAAAAGGTGATATAAATTTTTGTATAGAAGGATATATTCGGTTATACAAGGCCATCTTGAGTATCTTGGCAAAATTACAAATAATAGAAACTGGTCTGTAGTTACTTATTAGTGAAGGATCATCAGTTTTAAGAATGGGGCACACCCTGGATAATTTCCAACATTCAGGAAATGTTGCGGTTCTGAGTGCCAAATTGTAGATAAACAGGAGTGGCTGCACCAAAGCAAAAGCGCAGTTTTTAACCAAAAATGACGAAATATGGCCATGACCTGATGTCATCTTGTTTTTAAGTTGTTTAATAGCTGATAGAATTTCACAATCGGATAACTCGTACACTCCAAAGCACATTACGTTATTAAGTACATTAGGTACCTCGACTGTGGCAGGTGGTTGATATGTATTGCTGAAAAAGTCAGCAAAGCCATTAACGATAGAATTGGCGGTACCATATGATATCTCCTCATATGAAACTAGACCGGGAATCCTAGATTTGTTTTTTTTATTTTGTTTAAAAGACCAAAACTGAAAAGAATCAATTGTGACTGAGTTTTGAATATAGTTAATATAGTTTTTATATGCAGTGTTTATTTTAGTTTTTATTATAGCTCTTAATCGCTTGAAATGTTCTAAAAAGTATGTATCTTTAAACTTCTTATACTGGCTGTGGTATATACTTTTTAATCTAATATTGTTTTTAATTTCAGTGGTGTAACTAGGATATGTATATGTTACTTTCTTATTAAGATATTTAGGAACAAATTGATCAAGAAGTGAATTTAACTTTGAGTAAAATTGGGAACAAGCATCATTCACATTACTAATACTAGACTAAAAAGTCCAGTCTACATTTAGAAGCGCATTATATAAATTAGGAAAAGTGGCTTTCCTGAAATTATAGGATACTGAAAATTCTATGATTACAGGAGGGTGATGATGGAACTCTTCATTAATTAGTGGACTGTTGTCACGGACAACTTCACAAGGAAAGTTTGCAAAAATTAAATCTAACAATCTATCATTAGCATTAAGAATATTATTTTATTGAGTCATGTTAGTAAATGACATAAAATTTGAAATTGTTTGAGATTTACTATCATTTCTGCTTACATTGTTAAAGGCTAATTCAATGGCAATTTTGCACAATACACCCTAAATAGGAAAATGACACATATTACCTTTGAGTATTGTATACACTTACATACACATAAATACACGGGAACCCAAATGGATCGGTGCTGGAGATGCTGCAACTCCGCATACTGCGCAGTTGTCGGGTTCCGGGTCTACGGCAGAGATGCCGCCCCTACAATAATTGTGGCGCCCCGATCAGTCGCTCAGTACGCCCACTGTCTGAAACGGTCCCTGTCTATAACTTAAAGTTTTTGCTGCTACCCTAACTTTCATTTTATATGGATTCATGCCATCTAACTTGAAGCAGTTAATGATATACTTGAATTTTGCAATTTTTTTAGAATTATATTTTATATTATATTTAAAAAGTGCATTTCTCGTATTTTTAAGATGAAGTGGGTCAAACATTCAGTGTATTTTTTCACCGTTTACTGTAAAATAAGGGTCCAATATGTTTGATTTCGACAACAAATCAGAAATTGCTCGTCGATTGGTGGGCCCTTAATCGCAAATCAATACTACTGGTTTCAAAGTAATACTTTGCAATTCTTCAATTATTTTTATCATGATTTGCTTTAATTTAATGGAAGAAATTGTGTGTTCTGTAAAGTAGTACACTATGGGTTGTTTGAATTTTTTATGTAGGCCTCTGATCATAAAAACTAGTATAGTATGGCTACAGCATTTGTTTTGCCTTCTTCACCCAAATCTACAAACCCTATTATTTCATCTGTTTCACTGCAATAATTGAGACCTGCTGTTAATAATTACATCAAACATTACTCCTATATATTTATCTATATCTGATAATTTTTCAAATCACTTTTTTAATCGTAACATCATATCTTTATTTATGCCAGTTTTAAATGGAATACGATTTAAATATGATTTTAATGTGGTTCGAGACGGAAGCAAAATAAAATTTCTAAGAAAACAATATACACTTGGACCACATTTATATAAAGCCAAAGCTAGCACTTTATTAGTGTGATTTCATGAAAATTTTTTCTTTTTCACATTAGAAAACTGAGCAATGCTACTCCTGCTGGATCCAATCTTTGCTCTATGTCTTTAAAGAAATGTTTGTTTATAATTGATATATATATATATATATATATATATATATATATATATATATATATATATATAAAATTGTTTCTTGATTGAGCCAACTTTCTTTTTAGTTTACATACATTAATATGTTGTTGTTTGTGAAGATAATACAATTTCTTTTTTTTAGGGGTTAGCTCTCACTGATTTTTCACATATCATTTTGTTTGTTGTTCGGTTTGATTTGTTTATCAGAACAAGCACTTACTGCTATTGAAGACGTAAATGACAGTCCTCTTTTACAAGTTGGCCTTGAATCAAAAGGAATTTCAGGAGTTGTAAATACACTAATTTCTTGTTCATTATGTTTATTTTATTTTGGATTTTTAACAAGGATATTATTGCCATCAACAGCAGGAATTTGAGGCTGCTCTTTAATGCAATTAAATAATGAGGGAATTGCTACTCTATGTAATCTGTTTAATAATGTACTTGTGAAGCATTCAAGTGTAAAATGATCATGGCAAAGGTAATACGTTTTGTTATCTAAGAATTTTATATTGTTACATCCACAGCTATCAATTGCAGAATACCATTTTTAACGAACTGACAAATTCAGGGAAAACTTGAAATAATGTTTATTTTCATAGTATTTATCTGCATCAGTTAAATAAGCATTACCACAATGTGGTGCTGAGCACCTGTAACGAAGTCGGCTTGGATAGCTCATAATCAAATTATTAGTTGCAGTACCTTTCTAAGCATACTTATAATGTAAAATGTAAAGCCGTGGTAAAGCCTTTCCTATCGATTTTTCAATTACTTCTACCTACTCCATTAAGGTTATGTACGTTGATTTGAAATTTTTAAAATTGTCAAATGTCAAACTTATAAAAGATGTCAAACGAATCTTAAGATTTGATTGGCCCGCTAATGTGCAACAAAGACTTGTATCGCATAAGTTAGAAAGAGATCAAGTATATTACTCAAAATATTTCTATTTTAGTCTATAATCGGTCTTTCTCGTTTACTATTATTTTCTCTCTGACCAAGCCCAGATTGAGCGTTGCAGATAGCTCAGTCTTGCGGGGACTGGGAGAGGGGGAACCAAGCTACACGCCACTACCGTCAGATCCCACTTAACAGCGTTCCTCTCGATTGCAGCTCCTTGAGAACCTTATTTTACAGACAACCCTTGTAGTTAGCAAAAAGTAATGCAAATAAACATTAAGTAAAAGATTGAAATATTTCGTATTATTGGTAGCCTCATGGGGGGCTAAATACGCCACTGCAAATAAGTAATACATTCAGTAAGAGAAAATTTCTCACACGACCAAGATGCCAGGTCTACTGATATATAGAAATTTAGGTCTTCTACTATGCAGGAATTGGAAGACCGAGAGGGAACTTCCGATCGAGTTCACATATTCGAAACACCCAGAAATGCTAGTATGTTTTGGGTTCATACCAAATTCTAAGCTCGTTTTATATATTTTCAAAAAAAAAATAAATAAAAACTTGTTGGTTTCTTCATTGCATCATGATGCTATTGATACTAGTAGGTATATGCAATTTGTGTAAACCAGAGATAATAGCAGTCTATAATGCCACCATTAATAAAAGCAATTGCGTTGAAAATAATCAGAGATTTACAGAAGTAAATAGAAATGCAGATCAAAGGACCTTTGCTCATTTTGTAGCTCAAAAAAAGAACCAAATTACTTATTTTATCTGCGTAAAATGCAAAACTTTTATGTGTTTATATGCTGGTTTTGTCAAAAATTGCAAAAATGACATTGTGGATCTTAATTAAAAATTTAAATGGTTTAACATTTCTTTAGTTTTATTCTGAATAACTTGAATATTATAAGTAATGAATGTATATTTTGTTAATTGACTTATTTTAGTTATGCACCTTTTTCCCAAATACTATAGCGACAGAACATGTTTTAATATTTACAGTGACTAATGGAGGGTTAATGAAATCTATTACTTATTTTGTAATGTTTTAAGGTATACGCAGCATCCTACTAACTAATGAAACTCATAAAAACATAAAAATATTTTTGGTGAAAGTTATAGACAATATGATTCATATTTTCAATCATTATTCCCAGTGGTTTTTAGAACCGTTGTTGCAATTTGTTGTTGACAAATGTGCTGGAGATAATTTAAATTACTTCGTAATTGATGTTGTAAGTACTTTTTATTGAGTATCTATATGATATATATTGAGAAGTGTATTTATTTCAGATATGTATTTTGTCCAAATGGTCATCAAAAATAGCGAAACCCAGTGAAAAGGAATGTAAACTTGCTACTGAAATGTTACTCTTTTTAATAACACATATAAATAACGAAAGGACAGATGTATTCAAGTATAATTTAGACCTGATTAAATTAATAGTCGAGTCTTGGAAAAATTATATCAAAGTACCCAGCATTAAGTTGTTTGAGATATTGTCTTCAGAACATAAATGTGAAATGGGAATTCATTTGGCATCAATATTTCTTGTTAATAAACTAGAACCATGGCAAGATAATGGAACAGACGGTTTTATTACAGTTCTTTTAAAAAAACTAAATTCTTCGAAGAAATCTACTTATAAATCTTGCGCAGAAACAATCGGACTTATGCTTAAATATTTGAATGGGTTGTATGCCGAAAAAGTAGATAACCATTTAAAATCAATTAACGATTTTAACAAATATGTGTATTGCGTAGAAGGTAAGAGAACATTTACTTATTTTTGAACAACTAAAAATAGTTGTTCTTTTAAAAATGTATTAATGAATCAATAATTTGTTTATTGCAGTGGCACTCGCTAAGGGACCACTTAATAGTATATTAAACAACAAGGTTTGAAAACGACTTGTGGACCTCGCCTTTGGCTTGGTCCACCAATATGTCTCACTCGTGTGCAAAGAGGTTTTCAAACGAGTTTTTTACGATACTTTTTATATAACTGCAAACAGAGACCACAAAAATCAAATTTTAATTTAAATCGTTTTTATTACTAAAAATTTTAAACACTCAGGGAGGCCTAAAAGACAATAAAAAAATTATTCCAGAATTTTAGCTTGATATTTAAAAAATGGGGTAAAACCCTTTTTTTCGGCAGAGACAGAAAGTCGGTGCCTATGATAAGCATTCACTCCATAGATAAAGCTTACATCTATCAACAATGTCAACTACCATGTGGTTGCCTTTTTGCAGCGTGTATAAATGCAGAAACGACAAAAATTAACATTCTTATTAGTAATAGCTCTTTTCCAACATGGCACCTGACTGGTTGGAAACCTGTCCCAAGTGGATAGCCAAATCGTTCACCGACTTGTTGTAGCGTAGTTGTATCTAATATTAAACTGACTGACGACTTCGGACAGGTTTCAAACTAGTCAGATGCCGTGTTGGAAAAGAGCTTATAATACCTTATAGATATCCAGTTAGCTCCAGTATTTTGCATTCGTTTTTCATTATTTGATTACAACCTGGAAAAACTACATTTTCATTGCAACCACTCACTACTGATAAAACACATTTCTCGTAGGTACAGTTAAATAAAATGCCTATTTATTATAAGAAAATCGAATGAATGGAATGTAGGTACCAATCAATAATAGTAAACTTTTAATACACCCAAGGCAGTCTTGTACCATAACCTAGAAAAATATACTGGCAAACTATATCGTGGGAAAATATCTGTACATGATACATGTTTCTTTATTTAATAACTATAAAATGTTTAAAATTAAAATAAAACACAAAAAACTGAAGAAGAACACAAAAGTACAACATACACACAAGAGTTGAATTATGACAAGACAGCGAATTACACCATTGCTTGTTGGTTGCTTACTCTGTCTCTGTAAACGTGCGGCGGACGGAAAATAAAACACTAAAAACTGAAGAAGAACACAAAACTACAACATAAACACAAGAGTTGAATTATGACATGACAGCAAATTACACCATTGCTTGTTGGTTGCTTCCTCTGTCTCTGTAAACGTGCGGCGGACAGGTCGCATAGGCGGCATTAAATAAGAATTTAATATGTCGGAAAAAAAATTTTTCGCTTTATAAATAAGTTTAGAATTTTTTTGAAGGACGATTCCATTAATTCTTATTTTTCTCTATCCCCTCTTAAAATATTTGTACTTAGTCATAGTTAACCCTGTATAATGATAAATTTGCCGCAAAGTATTATTCATAGTTCCACTACCTATTATAAAGTCCGCTAGCGGCCACTGGTTTATTGATATGAATGTTACCTAATGCTTACTTTTATTTTAGGTGTTGCCATACACTTTCCTCAATTAGTAAATGCATACCATATTTCTAAATTGATTAGTACACTTAACCAGTTCCCAGATACTCAAAAAATTGTACATTTAAAAATTATATTTCGAAGAGTTGAAATGTCACTGGATATTCTAGAAGAGATAAATGATTTTAAAATTGTCGAATGGAGTGATCTGCTGGAAAATGCTAATTTAGAAATACAAATAATTACACTAAAAATAATTAAGACATGTTTGAATATATTTATGAGTTATCAAAATTATCCAAATATAATTAAAACTCTTGGAAGAAATATTACAAATTCAAATACGTTATATCGAAACTGCATTTATGACATAGCTATTGCAGTATATAAAGAAAATAAAGATATATCGGACACTTGCAAAGAAATACTTATTTTTGGTCTGATAGACGAAGATGCTGATAATAAGGACAAAGTTGTTAATTTCTGGAAAGAAAATTCAGATTTGCCTAGTACGGTAGTGGATAGATTTTCTTATTTGCTTTCAAATTTTTACAAAGCCAAAATGGAAGATAATTTTTTAAGTTATGTAAATTATTTTCTTATTACCGTATTAAATACACAAGAGGAATACAACACTGAGATATTTGAGCATCCATTAGAAGATTGCAATTTTGAAGATTATCGACTTGAATTGAACTGGCGGATGCAACATCCTTCAGTTGTTCCCTTATTTGCGGAAACTCTTGCTACTGAAAAGACTGACTTTTATGACAATTCTAATTTATTCCAACTTAAGGAGACACAAGCTAATTTATCGTTCTCTCCTACTCAAAGTATGAAGGAACAGGAATTTTCTAAATACACAAATTTGGATAGTTCTCTTGCCGTTAACATTACTGACACTGAAAATTCCATAAAAAATCCCAATGACTTTATTCTCTCGCAAAAATATCGCTTGCCAAAGAGAAGGTTCTTAAAGGATAAATCTAAAATATCCATTATTTCTGCACACTATGAAACCAAAAAGCAAATTAAGAAAATAGAAAAAAGGAAGGATTTAGCCAGAGAAAGAGAAAAAAAAGTTACTATTTATCGAAGTTATAGAAAAGGTGATTTTCCAGATATTCAGATTTTACTGTCTTCAGTTTTGGAACCATTGCAAGTGTTATCCTTGGTAAGTTTTTTATATTGAATTTAAGTACTTAATTCCCTTGAATGTGAGTATTTATGGAAAATCTTTTATTTAATTTTTCTTTAAAGTGTTGTTTAAATAGATTGTTATAGAGTGGTTGTTAATACACTTGGATAATAACATCTTTTAGACTAACAAGAAGTAAGTAACATAAAAGCTTTGTCAAATTTCTACACTGATTTCTTTCTGATTTTTCTGAAGTTTTTAATAATTATTACATTGTATTTAAAATGTAATTTTTGTAAAATAAATTGTGAGGTATGTTTATTTTAGATTAAAAAAAAATATATATATATCTAATATATAAAATTCTCATGTCACAGTTTTAGACGCTATACTCCTCGGAAACGGCTTGACCGATTTTTATGAAATTTTATATGTATATTCGGTAGGTCTGAGAATCGGTCGTAATCTATTTTTTATACCCCTAAGTGATAAGGGTGGTCCACCCCAAACATTTTTTTTTTATTTTTTGGATAAAATTAAAAATACTTATAACCCTTAATTTTCATCCTTCTATCACAAACCTCTATTTTTTAATAACCATTTTAGTAATTTAATCATTTTTAACCCTGGTCGAAAATTGATCAATTGTCACTAGATCAGTTATCCCCGCCAAGCATCTACCGGTGTCACTTCTCACCCAGTAAACAGTACGGTGTAGGGATGAGAACGAAGCCGGTCTCCTGTCTCCCTCTCACACAATAAGCCTTCTCTCACTCCCTACACAGTTTTTGACCATTATTATTGTGTATGAATCGAGCGTAGCAGTGACGTTTACAATTATCTTTTTACCTTCTAAGTATAATTCTCAAATAAATTTATTATTAATTTGCTGGGCCATAATTATTTATTTCCTATTTTATCAATAATTAATAAAATTATTAATTTTAAGTGTAGTTCTCATTATTAATTAATTAAGTGATCTACATAACCTCAAAAGTACGCAACACGAGTCACGAGCTCCCGCCAACAACGGCTGTTTTTATTACTATATGCCTATTTTTTTGTACAATGAACAATGCCAACAAGACGTAAAGGGGCTAATTTGGGCCGTCAAACAAGTAAAATTGCAGGCACGCGAAATAATTAAAAAAATGAATGTTTTGTGTTTTATTATTCTTATAGGCCGTCATCATTCACAGTGCTCCATTCCTCTTTTCATATACCACATCTCCACACACTTACAATAAGTTACTTATTTTTTATTTAACTGTCGAAATATGTACACAGTAGAGGATATTAAGACATAAAAATACAAGATAAGAACTTCTGTCTGAAAATGTTCCATTTTCACACAAAAGCCCTTATAAGTGATAAAATTGTGTTGTTTTCAATACCGGTTAAGTCTTGTCCTCAAGGACGCGAAGTTTCACTCGAATTTGTCAGTTTTTGATTTAAATTATTAATGGCGGACTCAACATTTAGCGAATTTTGCAAAACAGTATAATATTTTCATCATTATGTGGGGTTAGTAAGTTTAATTTGAGCTTCTGATAAGCGATCATTACAGTCAATAGTTATGATCAAAATAATAGAAAATGATAGGCAAAGCTCTCCTGCCATATGTCAAGGGAACTACAGACAAAATAAGCAGGGTTTTAAAGAAATACAAAATAGAAACCGTCTTCAACACGGACAGGAAGATTGGTAATATGCTACCATCAGCCAAAACAAACATTCCTCTAGAAGACCAAGGAGTATATGAAGTTCCTTGCGGAGGCTGTGAGAAGACGTACATTGGACAAACTAACAGAAGAATCCAAACCCGGAAAGAAGAACATCGGAATGCTGTCCAGAAAAATGAAAAAACTTCGTCATTAGCTCAACATGTAAAAGACACCGGCCACGAGATTGATTTCGATAATACCAAGGTATTAGCAAGAATGGAGCATAAGGCAAAAAGAATAATTAGAGAAGCCATCGAAATTGAAAAACATCCTCAAAATCTCAATACACGTGACGATACCCAAAGATTACCAACAGCTTGGAAACCTGTCCTGGGAATCAAGAAGATCAATAAACCAGTGACACGCAACGGTGAGAGTAGGCCAAGCAGAACACAAGAACCCACAGCACCATTAAACGCAAGACCCGTGACGCGCAGCCATGCGAAGAAAACCACACACCGGAACGAAAGCACAGTATATAACTCACCAAGTGGACAAACATCTTCCAGTAAGCCGAACGTAGTAACGCGAAGCAGAAGTAAGAAGACCTGAAGATGGTAAATGAGATTTTACCGAAACGTTGTCAAACAAATGGTTCTTTTGAAGACCATGCAGATTCATCGCGGAGAGGAACCCGGAGAAATTTTACAACCATATATATATATATATATATATATATATATATAAATCTGTTTACAGGCCTTTTAGGCCCAGAACTGCGTTATTCTCCTCCACTATATATATATATATATATATATATATATATATATATATATATATATATAAATAAATCTGTTTACAGGCCTTTTAGGCCCAGAACTGCGTTATTCTCCTCCACTCCATTCTGTTCTTTGCCTTTCTTTTCCAATCCGTTACATTTTTCTCCCTTAGATCCATTGCCACTGCCTCTCTCCATCGCTTCTTCGGTCTCCCTCTTTTTTTCTTGTAATTAAGTTTACTCCCTACAATTTTCTTAACTGTCCTTTCATCTTCCATACGTTCTAGATGCCCTAACCACTGCACTCTTCTGGCTTTTACCACTTTGTCTATTTTTGGTGCCTGGTACATTGCATATATTTCCGCATATAGCCTTCCTCTGTTTTCTTGCCCCCTAGAATTCTTCTTAAGATCTTTCTTTCCCACCTTAAAAGGTTTTCTCTTGAATTCTTATTGAGGACCCTGGTTTACTACCATACAGCGCTGTCGGTCTCAAAAATGTTTTATACATTCTAAATCTTACTCCTCTGGACAAATTTTTTGATTTGATTAACTGGTTGGCTGCTGCCGAACCTCTGTTTGCTTTTATTATTCTCCTAATTTCTTGTTCCTAATCACAGTTAGCTGTTATTAGTGCCCCCAAATACTTCTTCAAACTCCATCTCTCCATGCGGTGTTCTTAATTTGAAATTGTTTTTTTTTTGTTCTCCTATTCTCAAAAGCTTACTTTTTTTTTGATTTACCTGCAATCCCACTTTACATGCTACTAAATTAAAAAGAAGCGTTGAGAGTGGGTTTCCTTGTCTCAGTCCTGTGTCAATAGTAAAACGTTCCGAACATTCACCTTTTATTCGTACTTTGCTTTTAGTATTTTCTAAGGTCATTTTCAATAGCCTAATCAGTTTGGTTGGTATCCCAAATTGTTTCAATATTTTACTTAGTTTATTCCTTTTGACCGAATCATATGCTTTCCTGAAGTCCACAAATAAGACCATTGCTTTAATCCCATATTCATAGTATGTAGTCAGAATTTCCTTTACCATGAAGATTTGATCCGTTGTTGACCTCCTCTTTCTAAAACCTGCTTGATATTCCCCTATCTGTAGTTCTGCTATAGGTTCTATTCTCTGTTTTATTAATGTTGCCATGATTTTATACCCTATATCTAGCAATGATATACCTCTATAGTTTCTGCAATCTGTTGCATCTCCCTTTTTTAAAATTGGTATAATCACAGCATCTCTCCAATCTTCAGGCATACATTCACTTCTCCAAATCATTCGGATCATTTCTTATATTCTTTGTTTTAAATCCTCTCCTGCGTACTTAATGTTCTCTGCTGTTATTCCGTTTTTCCCTGGACTTTTGTTATTTTTTAAAGCTTCTATAATTATGTCTATTTCCTGTTTTGTAGTTTCTTTTACTTCCACTTCCTCTTCCCTTACCCGTGTCATCTCCTCCTGATTCTCTCCTTCCCTGTCGCTCTCTCCATTCAATATATTTGCAAAGTATTGCCTCCATCTTTCACTTCATTCTTTCTCTTACTTCTGTTTCCTCTCCAATTAAATTGCCACTTTCATCCTTCACATATATTACTTCCTCCTTTCTCTTTTTCCCATTTTTTTTATCTCTCTGTAAAAGCGACATATTTCTTTTCTCTTATAATGATGCTCTATTTCATCTATTTTCTTAACCTGTTCTGCTCTCTTCTTTTGTCTAAACACTTTCTTTACCTTTCGTGTTTTGTTCCTTATCCTCCTTTTGTACTGACTGAAGTGCTTTAATCCTTAGCTTAGTTCTCTTTTTTTTTTTTGGTATTACTTTCTCACTTTCTGTTTGTATGACATTTTCGATCTTTATCCATTCCTAATTTCTATTTACTTCTAATAACTGTCTGTTTTCTTGCAAACCTTTCCTTATCTCTTCTTCATACTTCTTTTGGGTTCTCTCATTTTGTAATGCCACCATATTTAGTTGTCTTTTTTCCTTTGTAATTCTTTCCTTTTTATAGTTTTTTTTTTATCTTCAAATCTATTCTCACTAGATAGTGATCCAAGTCTGTCAGCACCTCTGCATGACTTAATATTTTTTATTATGCTTCTGTGATTCTCATCTATACAAACATGATCGATTTGATTCATATATGCTCCATCTGGAGAGGTCCAGGTACCCTTATGTATGTCTTTTCTCTTAAAGAATGTGCTCATTATTTTCATTTTTTGTTCTTCTGCAAATTCAGTCAGCCTACGCCCATTGTCATTGTTCTCTAGGTGTTTACTTTCTGTCCCTACTATATTTTCATACATCTTTTCTCTCTATTTTTGCGTTTGCATTCCCTACCACCATTCGTACTGTATTTTTATTCAGCTTGCCGTAATTTTCTTCTAGCTTCTCATAAAACTCCTCTTTTTCTTCTGTTGGCGCATACATATTTAATTTAATATCTCCATATTTATTTCACTCTAATTTTAATCATACATAACCTATCTGAAATTGCTTCAAATTTAGTAATTTTATCCTTCATATTGTCCTTCCCTTTATATGTGTCTTCTATATTCATTTTGTATCTATTTGCTTCTCTTTCTAGAATTTTTAATGATCCTTCCTCGTTTAACCCTCTTACATTCCATGTTCCCATTCTCTTCCTCCTCTCCATCCTTCTAGCTTGGTTCTGTATTTTTTGCTTTTTGTTCCTGGTTCTATTTATGTCATTTCCTTTTCTCATAACAGTGTTCATTGCCAGCGATCTTTCTTTTATGTTATGTGATATATCTAGTTTTTTTGCTTCCTTTTTTCTAGCCTGCTTGTATCATTATTCCACTTCTTACTTCTTTGAATTTCCCTCTCTTTTTTACTCATATCATCATTAATATAGACTTTAGCTTCTCCTACCTCCTTTAATTTATGTTTGTACAGTGCCTTCATAAATAATTACAAGCCACGTGATCAGGGTTTAGATTCTCAAATCAATCGCAGAGCAATTCATATGCGAATGTCCTTTTCCTCACTACAGTAATTGAGAGAGACAAGAAATCTATTTGCATACGAGTTGTTCTTCGAGAATCACAGTCCTGATCATGTGGTTTGTAATCATTTATGAAGGCACTGTATTTCATTATCCTTATCTTGTCCTCCACGTTTTTTAATTGTACCAAACATTAACTCCTATTTTGATACAGCTTCTGTATCAATCTCAGTGACTTTTCTATGAACTCTTCTATCTGCACTTTTAGCTCAGTCTGATCTAACGTTTCTCTAATCTGTAGGCCTTGAATCACTATATTATTTCTTTTTTTCATTTTATCTATACTCTCTACTCTCTCTTCTACCTCTCTCATCTCTCAGCGCTTTATTTTCCTGCCTCATGTCCTCAATTTCTCCTCTGAGTTGTCTTATCTCCTCTCTATACTCTTTCTCTTCTCTTCTCACCTCTTTTACTACATGTGTTAAATTTTCCAACATTCTCGGCACCTTTTCCCTTTTGTCATACGTATCACCTTTCATTACTGGCGATCGTGCAAGTTTTTTACTACAGCTGAATACCTCAGCTACTTCTTCCATACTTCTCTTTTTCTTTCCCTCATCCGTTCCACTGGCATCACTTTCTGTTTCTATTTCAATCTCTTCCTTTCTTCGCTTGGGTGTCCTCGATACCCTCTTAGGAACCACCAATTTCTCAGTTTTCCTTAACATTCCGTTTAGTATATTTTCGAAATTACTGGTTGCCTATCTCTTTTGACACTAGCTCATTACACTGAAATGTAATTTTATATTATGATGACTGGAATGCGCTAAAAGCTGCGCAAATGGATTATTCATGATCAGCGCCATATTTTGTTTTGTGCCTCTAGCAATGGCGGTAGGGGCCTTAGCTGGTTGTGAATTGAAATAAAATTGAATTCTGGATATGGAGAATTATTTCGTGCTATATGCTGGTTAATTTTACAGTCCCTTATAAAACATGACATGTTCCAACAATAACACCCGCAAAAATACACAAAGAATAACACTAATGAGATACAAGATAAAAGAAGAAACCACACTGTAAGCCAATGACGTGTTTACAAACAAAATAATGGGAAATTAAGAACACAATTCATATCGTACGTGCTGATGGTTGTCTCTCTCGCACCCACATACATAACCAATGAAGTATGTCTTTGATGAGTTTCATGTGCCTCCTTTTGTCTGCTCCAAGGGTTGGTACCTTTATTTGGATGCGCAAATGGACTAAACGCATTCCATATCGTACATTTCAGTGGCTCATTAACACGCTTTTGCCTCTGAAATACGTCTCTGACACTGGTTACCTACCCCGCATGACAGAGTCGCCCTTGTCAACCAATCAGAGGCTCTCTGTCAATCTCTGTAAGCAACACTGAACCTTATTGATGATATAGTTTCACTAACCTTCGAAAAATGTTTTGCCTTTCTTTTATTTTTACTCTGTTGTTTTCAAAATTTCCTTTTCACCTGCTTGCCCCTTTTCTCCACTACAAAAAGACACTATTTGTATCCGGAGTACTTTTGCGACACGTACATACACTTAAGGTGATGAACGACAACAAAAGTAAAAGGCAAATTTGCATATTGATTGATGGTTGTTGTCTAGTTGCCCCACCAGTTGTTGATGTAAATATTTATACACGTTCAGTTAATTTTTTTCTCCACTGAATTGCGTTTCTGTGACATTTTTCAAAAGTCTCAAACTTGGGCCATTTACAACATATATTCATAATAACATATCTCTAAAATATTTTAAAGAACAACCAGTCTATTATCAGAGTGTACTTAAGGACCATACAGTATAAATAAAAGTTTTACATACTTCTTTTTTTTAGCATGATGGTGAAGTGGCAAAAATATTGTTAACAGAAATATTTAAGGGTATCATTCAAAAAGTTGGAAAGAATGATTTATTTATGAAGTCGGTTCTTGATAGTATTCAATATATTTTTCATAATTCTACAAATTTCAATCCAAACGTAATTAGTACCTTATTAGATATATTGTTGAGACATAAAGACAAGTTTCACTTTGGCCAGCCACAGTTAATATCTTATATTTGTCAACAAAGTGGTTTATTATCTATTGGAACTTTACTTTTGGAAGAGTACCTCATTAGCTCTGATGATTTACCATCTGGAAGTAAAAAAGGCTCAGGTACTGAAGAAAATAAGGAAACTGTGTATTGGGTAAAGTTAGCGGAGTAAGTATTTCTTTTACCAATATTTTTTCTTGCCATTCTTTTTTAAATAAAAACTATAATATATTTTAGGCTTTATAAGGAACTAGAAGAGTGGGATATGGTTAGATCGATATTTCTAGAAAAAATGAATTGTAAAGATATTATTCAAAAAGCAGTACACCATGAATCTGAGGGGCAATGGCGAATTGCTCAAGAATTATACGCAGAACTTATAGAAACTGATGTGTCGGCAGAAAGGAAAGATTTCTATTATGATTCATATTTTAAATGTTTTGCAAATTTAGGAGAATGGGAGGATTTACCGGAAGCAATAGAATCTGTAATTACTTCCAATAAAATTGATGATGTTTGGACCATCCTTTGGGATAAAGACTGGTGTCAGCAAAAATTATTACCTTGGTATATCCAAGCACAAGTTAAGAACACTCTATTCAATCACAAATGGTCTGAAGAATTCTCTAATAATTTAAATAAATGCCTCAGTTGTGCAGAAAAAGCGGAATATATCCATAACTATTTTTCAGAAGAACTGTCCATTATGTGGTTATTTAAGAAAGATGTTGCTAGTAGTTCTCTTTATCTTAACAGTTATATAAAGAATTTTTTAAATAATTGGCAACTGTTAAATCCAATGCATCAGTCTTTAAGATATGATAAAGTATTACGGTTGAGAAATATTATTGAAGTTGATGTATTTATATCAGCATACAAAAATTTATCAGATGATTTTGAGAATTATTTAAAAAAATTGACTGCCACATGGGAGAGTACAGCAAATGAAATAATGCCATATATTTTACTAAATGAGACTAGGGTACTATACAGAACTTTATTTATAAACTTGTTAAAAGAAAAAATATTAAAATTTGAATTTATTGATACTAACCAATGTGTCGAGGAGATAGAATCGATAAAAACAAACTTAAACATGTCTTTAATCGAAGTTGCAACAGAGTTGAATAACTATTATATATCAAAAAAATATTTCAAGAAATATGCTACTAAAAAGAATGCAAAATTTCAGCTGGCTTTTGGTAACATCGCTTTTCTTAAATCAAAAACAATATCAAATCCACAAGAACAAGTGAAGGGGTTAATCCAAACTGTAGACATTTTTGGTAAGTATGAAAATTATATTATACGAGGTGGTACAACTATCGTAGAATAAAGCAATTCTAGTAATTCATAAAAAAGTTTTTTTTGGAAAAATAAAAAGAAAGTTAGAAAGAGACATTTTTTGATACAAATTTGATATTCATAATTATTCTGTTGATAAGTATAGGGTATGGTTCAAGCTAAGAATTGAAAATATAAAAAAACGAATCAATAAAATACTCCAGCATGTAAAATGACAGGATCATTATTTAAAATATTAGATTTGAATCTTTACTTTGGTGTTTTTGAAGACATCGAAAGAGTAAAATATTATTTTTAATCATACAGAAAGTGAAAGCAAAGAATCTAATGCAAGGGATGAACAAACATGTTCAGATGAAACAGGCATCCATTTTTCTACTCTGCGCTTGCTACTTACACAGGATGTTACCGATAAATTTGGAGAAACCACCGATATATTATATAGATGAAAATTAGGCTTTGAATAAAAAATTGTTATATAATTAATCCCAATTATTTTAATCGATAGCATGTGTTGATGAAGAATTAAATGTTTCAATAATAAATTTTGTTTTTTAAATGGCACCACATTATTTTCTGTCCTTATTTGGAATTGACTTCCTTTTTTATGTATAAACGTGTAAAATGTGTATGAGGTTCAATTACAAAATTTTACAAAAAACCTAGCATTTCTGTTAAAATGCAAAAATCAGAATCTAAGAGCGTTGCCAGAGACAGAACAGTACCTGCAGAAAATTTTTACACTTTTGCATTAAAATTGTTGTTTGGTTGGGGTAAGAGCTTACTGAAAATGTTACAGGCTTATTTTTATTGTATTCATCAATAAAAAAAAAACAAAACCCTATAAATTGTATTACTGACCATAACGTTAATAAACAAAATATTTCGAAATTTATTTTTGCTGTAAACTGTTAGTCATCCACTAAAAATCTAACCACATCACATTTTTATTTTGTGATGGATTGATGGCTCATCAGAATGATCAAATGATGAATTTAAAAACCTATTTTCTAATAAATGATTAATCTCATTTACTCAAACAAAACAAATTAGTACAAACGACCATTAATATATGTTACTTGCTATGGAGTCATGCAATCATGTCTTTGCGTGACAGTTGGCAATAACCACATAGAGACTCGTCACTGGCTCCAGTTTTTGTATGTGTATTGTACTGTTAACCATTAAAAGTGTAAATGTTCTGTCATTATCAATTTTACCATGTGCTGTTCCAATTCTACTGATTTCTGGACTTGGAAGGGTAAATAGCAACTTGGAATTGAAATAATGTACAATAAAACTGAACTCTTATGTAATACATTACGCTTACGGTACATTATTTCTGTTGTTTCTGTTAATATTATAGATGAAACCTTACATTTCTTCTAATCCTTCTAATAGTATATAGAAATATATAGAGTGCTCTATAATAAAAACAATTAGGACTAAACTTTTCAAAATATTTGAATTTAACTTCTTACTTTTCGGAGATCTTCAAAGACAACGAAGTTGCACTTAAATCTAATATTTTTATATGACAGTTGGTAATCTTGTTGATATTAGATGTCGAGTAGTTTTTGTATAGACATACCTCTACACATTTAATTGTGATTTCAATAAAATATTGTCAAGTTTTTTTATAATATCCTTAATGTAGCAAACAGTTATAGATTTCTATAGTAAATATATTATTTAAATATACATATGAATGAATTACAACTGAACTTTGGAACAGTCCATCGTATAATATGCCTACATATTTCAATCTTAGTTTTTCAAAAGAACATATTGAATTTTCTACTTCTATTTTAGGGTCACTTTTTAAAGAAGTAAATGACCCAGCTATATTGCTAACAGCTAATATCAAATATTTTGATGTGGTTACGAATATTTCACATGTATTAGCAAATAACCCGGAATTGTTTACCCAATGTCAAGACGATCTTATAACTAGATTTGGAAATGAAATTAGTACTTCTGAAGATATAAATACATATATATCAAATAAATTACGATTAGCTATTGAAAATGCAGATGCAGCTAGTGATATGGATTGTGATAATGGTACTTCTACATCTTCCAAAATTAAATACATTGCAAATGCCTTAGTTAAGTTAGCATACTTCACCAAGGATAAGAATGAAGAAAAACTTCAAGGAGAATTTATTTCATTTGTTCTTAGAGCAATGAAGTTAAATTCGTTAGAGGCAAAACAACTATTTCCCTGTATATTAATACAAAATCGACTGGCAACTGATTATACCCAGCTGTTTATTGATGAGGTAAGTCAACATGAAGAAAGATTTGATTGAATAAATAGTGTACTATAACAAAACTATATATTAATGAAGGATCTAAAGTTATTTGTTCCTGATATGTAAGTGTTGCAATTTAAAAAAATATGCTAACAATATTTATTCAAATATATAGAATTATTGATAAAACGTGAGCTAATGATTCATTGGAATAAAAAAAATATTGAATTATTGTACAAATCTATCAAATAGTAGCAGAGATACTACAAGGCACTGTAAATAAGGTCGTGAGTTTATTTTGAGAATTTGTATTTTGATACAATTCTCGATAACATTTTTAAGAAAGAAACTGTTCAGAAAATAAATCTAGTATTTTTAAGACTAAATGTTTCATAAAAAAAGTGTATAGAAATTTTTTGTTTTAAATATTAGAGCTAGAATATCCAGCAAGAATGATAATAAACTAAATGATTATTTAACCTAAACACATATCAGAAGCATGTAAAAATTACTCCATTAAATATATGGAATTCATAGTATGTATTGTTTAATTCATGAATTCATTTAATCTGTATAATTTGAACAATCTTTACAGACTGACAAAATTCCAACTTGGATGTTTTTGGGTTGGATACCACAGTTGCTAGCAAATTTAGATACTAAAAAAATATATGCTCTTTCAAAAATAGTATTAAGAATTGCTGAAACGTATCCTCAAGCTATAATGTATCCGTATCGACTAAGTAAAGAACATTATAATTTAAAAGATAGTGAAGTGGTAGAAGAAAGTCAGTTACTAATAACAAAGTAAGTATCAGATTGATATACAGTGTGATTCAGAACTTATCCAAAGAAAATTTTTGAATGTACAGAAGACTTACAAATACAATTTTGTAAAAAAAATCAAAAAGAGCAGTTCGAAAATGATTTAAAAATACACTTCTGGAAACCGATCCACTGTAAAACCTGACCTTGCGTAAGGCAAAGAATAGTATTCAAGATGGCCGCAAGTAAAGATGTGAATAATAAGCTCTGTGAGAAAAATTTTAAATACTGTCCTAAACAAAAAGTAAAAATTACAGTATGCATACACTGTAGCAATTTATTCCACAGAAGTTGTATGAAGCGTAAAAATTTTGCAATTATTGACGATTCACAGGTAATATCGACGCATACAAGGCAAGCGACATTTTAGTTAAAATTGAGTTTTTGGTGTCAATAGAAAGGTATAACCACCAGCAATCAACTGATAAACGTCCCAAACGCCAAAAAATTATGTTACTGGATATATGTGAATTTGAAATTGCGCAAGCGCCATCTTCCTGCAACCATTTCTATTCAGTGTTGTCAGTTTGTGACTTAAGCGCCAGTGTAACATTGTGCGTCATAGGAAGGAGTGCTAAATTTTACCAACTGTTTTTATATGTAATTGAAGCTCCATATACTCAAGTAAGTACATAAATAGCTTCCTAAATATAATCACTACGTTAAAATTAAATTAAATTAATTAAAATGCAGTATTTTTCAGGGTTTTCCTATAATTATCATTATTAACTATAATTTGTCTTTATTATCTTTAATTATTATTTGTAGCAATGCAATATTGGAATATTATATAAATCAAATTCCATCCGCTTCGTTAGTTGAATTTTACTTTAAAATATAAGCGACAATAGGACGAGTAAACTAAAAAGTCATACTTAGGCATAAGTGTGCATAAGCGACAGTTTTGAACGCATGCCGACATTTAAGTTTGTAATAAATGACAGTCATAATCACCATATATCAAAACTAAAAGACATAACCGACGAAATTTGACTTTTTAACGATTTATTAATTTAACTTGGATCTGAAATTCACGAAGTCTTTACTTAAAAGTTTTGTCATCATGTATGACAAGGTTATAGAAAAAAATGTGTATAAGAACCCATATTTCCGACAATTTCAGTTTTTTCCTTCTCACCAAAATTTTATCCAGTGGCGCTTACGTCGTTTTGAAATGTTATGAAGTAAGTAATCAAGATGACACGTCTGATGACAACAAGGCAAATAAAAGATATGTGTACAGTGAAGAAAATTTGATACAAAAATTACAACTGGAGAATCAATTGCTGAGGAAAATTATTCAGGAGGAAACAAGAAATTTTGATTGAAAACAAAGTCCTGTTAGAGAATAAAATTAAATATTTATCAGCATTAAATTCCACAGATAATGGAATTATATGCGCAAAAAACTACACAAACAATGATGAAATAAAAACTGATCAAGCACATGTTTCTTATAAGGACAAGAAGTTACAGAATGTAAACAAAAATATAACCAGTAACCATAATATGGAACCCTCTATTGCTACATATAGTAATAGTAGTAAGTGTGGGCGGCCTCAGCCTGGCAAGTAGGCCACACATGGGCCCTTTTTGCCTACCCTGACATCCCATCACCCCTCCACTATTCTCCCTCGGCCTTCCTTGAACCTACCCGACGCCCTAATGAACGCCAGGATCCTGGTCCATGGTAGGCCCCTCATCTCTTCCCTTTGCAGCTCCTCGGTGCCAAAGATCCTATATCTTAGTCTTCCAAGAGCTGCACAGTATCCTAGGAAATGGATAGGGGTATCCTCCCCCTCTCCGCATTCCGGACATAAGGGACTTTCCTCTATGCCTATCAAATTCAAATGTCAGGACCCCCACCATTTGGTTCAGGGATCCTCGACTAAGGCTCAACAGCCACTTCGTCCTAGATTTATTAGGCTCATTGAAGAAGTCGTGGGCCTGTCTACATCCCCCATTCCTTCTCCAATTCCCTCCTAGTGTTTGATAGGCCCATTTATTAAGGGCACTATTCATACTACCTCGCGTAACTCCCAAAAAGGGTTCGGGTCCCTGGCAAGGTGCCCCAGATCCGAGACGAGCTAGCAAGTCAGCCGTCTCATTACCGGGGATTCCCTTATGGCCAGGAACCCAGACCAACTCCACCTCCCGTTGTCTGGCCAGGGACTCCAGGGCATCTCCACACTCTTGAACAAGACTAGATCTCGTCACCGGAGAGCTAAGTGCCCTGAGTGCAGCCTGACTATCAGAGCAGATGAAGATTTTCTCCTCCACACAATTCCTTACTTCTTCCTTGCCTGCTACCATCAAAATAGCAAAAACCTCCGCCTGGAAAACCGTGGGGTGCGTGCCCAGCGAAAAGCTCTGCCGGATGTCCAGGTTTTCCAGATATATTCCTGCCCCAGAAAACTCATCCCCTACCCGAGATCCATCTGTATAGCATATCAGAGATCTCGGGGGAAACATGTTTTCTGCCCTCTCCCACTGCTCTCTCTCTATTGCTACAACAAAAATAAGAAATTCTGGTTCCTACCTGATGTATGCCCTGAAAAGTTAGAGATACAAAAATTAGAGCATTCAGATTTGCAGAAATCTATCTCTAATAATAATAAACAACAAATGTCACAAAAAAATTCACTCAAGTATCACAAGCAAATGTTGCCCTCGCAATAATGTAGGCACAAAGTCAAGAGAAGATGACTGAAGTTAGCAATCTTGAAGATGATATTACTATGGATGCACCACCGTTGGATCAAAATCGAGTCATGTGGACAAAAGTATTCAAAAAACCTAAACGTAATATGAAAATTGTTGGTAAAAACAATAATAATAATAATAATTTTATTGAAAAGTATTGTACGCACAAGTACAAGTATACATATATAACAATAATACATACGTAATAAATTAAAACCAAAATAGGTTGTGCATGGACAGTACAGGTTACATTCACACTATGACGTGCGTGTTTATATTTAAAGAAAAACAACGTAATTTATACATTTCCTAAATATCAACAAAAAATATATAATAATAATAATTCTAGGAACAAAGCTGCAAGCAAAATTAATGTTAAAAAAAAATATGTTTGGACGGACACAGACGAACGAAATGTCAGAGAAGGAAAAAGAATTTAGTTACAAATTTTAATTTGTTTTTGGACTTCTGTTCTACCTAATGTGATTATATAATTTCTAAATATATTTTTTATCATGTTTCTAGAGTTTAATTTGTCTATACAGGTTTTATACATTTCTGGTAGGTTATTATAAATCTTGTTTGACAGATGAGTATAACAGCGTAATATAATATTTTTTTGCGAAAATTCAATTTTTACATTATTATTTTCCTTATATCTTGTACAATAGCAATGATTAAGTTTTTCAAAGGTTTTGTTTTTATAAATATAGAGTATAATCTGGTGCATAAACAACTGCCTTAGATCCAGTATTCCAGTTTCATAAAATAATGCTTCTGATGGATAAGTAAGTTCTTTATTGTAAATAATTTTTAGTATGCGTTTTTGTAGAATGTCAAATTGTTTTCGGTGACAATAAGCAGTACCGCCCCAGCACAGTATTGCGTACTGTAGTCCTGATTGTACTAATGCATAGGATAATATCTTCATATGTGATAAGTGCAAGACATTTCTTAGATATTTAAAACGATACAAAAGTTGTCTTAATGTTTTCGTTATGTTACTAACATGAATATTCCACCGTAAGTGAGAATCCATAGTAAGACCCAAGTACTTATAATTATTTTTAGAGGGTAATACAATATCTTTCAGTACTAACAAGTCATATTCAGGTAGGCATCTTACATTGTTAGAAAATGGCATAAAAAATGTCTGCGTAGTTTACTGTTAATAATTTATAACTAAATCAGTCAAAAACCTTTGATAAGTCATCCTCTACTTTATCTTTTAATTGTTCCCATGTTTCATCACTGTATAAGATAGCAGTGTCATCTGCATAACTAAATATTCGTCCACATGTAGGAGAAGTAAGGATATTATTAATGTACAATGTAAATAGGATTGGACCCAATACTGTCCCTTGGGGTAAGCCGTAAATAACATTCTTTACTGTACTATGTAATTTGTTAGTTTTTACTACCTGCTCTCTATTTGACAAATAGTCTCTAAAAAGTTCACTAGGCATACCTCGTATTCCTACGTTTTCCAAGACTTCAAACATCTGTGTGTGGCTAACAGTGTCGAAAGCCTTGGCTAAGTCCAGAAATACGCATATTGTTGGTTTACTTTTTTCTAAAGATTTTACAATTTGTTCTACTAATTTTGTTACCGCATCATTAGTTGATATACCCTCTCTAAACCCAAACTGTTTATCCGAGATTATGTTATTTTCAGCAAGGAATTTTACAAGTCGTACTTTTAACGTTTTTTCAAAGATTTTCGCCAACGTTGTTATAACTGAAATTGGTCTATAATTATTAACACATTTAACATCACCATTTTTATATATAGGGGAAACTACTGCTATTTTAAATTGCTGCGGAACTTTGCCTGTTGTGAAAATACTATTTATAATATGACATATTGGTTTTGATAATATTTCTGATGTTTCCTTGTAAATTTCCCCTTTTATATTATCAATACCTGGTGACTTTTTATTCTTTAATTACCTGATAATTGATGTTATTTCTTCTTGATGTACAGGAGACAAAAAAAAAGAATTATGATTTATTTTATCGTGGGGCGGGGGTGTGTCAGGTTTTTTAATATTGTGTGCATATGACTCACCGACACTAGCAAAATATTTATTAAATGCCTCTGCAATATTAAAGGGCGTATCACAGATGACGTTGTTATTAGTTAGTATTATTTTGGGTTCTTTTTTATTATCATGTGTAGAAATATTTTTTACTACTTTCCATAAATTTGCAGAAGTATTTTTGTTAATATTTATCAGTTTATTATACTAATCGTATTTGGCATTTCTTATCAGTTTGTTCAGAAGTTTTTTGTATTCAAGATATTTATTTTTTTCGTTCATTTCCCGGTTCTCTTTTAAAATCTCGATATAGTTTATTCTTTTTATTAACTGAGTTTACTATTCCATCTGTAATCCAATGTTTACGTTTTTTATAAAAATTGCCCCAGTTGTAACTACCCATATCCATCTTTAGTTTTTGATAATTTGTATAGTATATATCACTAACTGAACTATTAACGGACTGATTAGTTTTCTTTTTTATAGGTAAGCCTAATATTGTTGCTCGATGGTCTGTGATGTAGTTTTCAAATACCATAGCAATACTATCCTGTTCAAAATTCGACATATTACATTTTAGAAAAATATGATGTAGGCAGTTGCCTGTGCCACCATGTACCCTAGTATTTTTATTGATCATTGATGTAAAATTATGCTCACTTAATGTGTTGAGATACCTTTGCACAACATCGTTTTCCAAATTAATTTTTATATTTATATCACCTACTAAAATATGAGAAAAAACATTTAAATGTTTTGTTTGTTCTAAATAGAGGTTCAGTTCATCTAAAAAAATATCCTCACTAGTAGAAGGCGGTCTATATAAACAAGTTATAATTACTTTTTTATCATTGTTTAGTGATATATTTAGTTGTATTATTTTGCAACATCCAATATAAGAAATTTTGCAAGAATAGTCAAAGCATTTTTTTATATATACTACTACCCCATCATTTCCATCAGTATATATCATTTCATAGTCTGTGAATTGAAACAGATCAGTATCTATGATTTTAAATGTTTCAGTAAAAATAATGCACAATAATACAATGAATCAATGGTTGTATAAGGAGTTCCTAAATATATAGACTTGCATGTCAGTAGGGTCAATTCTACAAATACAGTAGAAGCTATGTATAGAATGTTAAAAGCTAACTTTGCCAAGGTAAAAATTGAATCTATAACTTCAAAGCAACCAAGAAAATTTGAAAATATTAGTTTAAATATAAATAATTCAATTATTACAGATCCAAATGTAATGGCTAATTTATTTAATAATTATTTTTTAAATACGCCTAAGGAAATAGTACAACAAATTGATGTTAATGAGACAGTCAACACAGTTACATCAACAAAACACCGCTGATAGCATCTTTCTGAAAACATACACTTCACATGAATTATACACATTACTAATGAATAAAATAAAACCAAAACATTCTGCTGGACCTGATAAAGTTCCACCATTTGTAATTAAACAGTTTTTAAATTCTTATTAAATATGTTATCCTTGATCGAATAACATATTTAATAAACTTATCTTTTTCTGCTGGTACTTTTCCAAATGCATTTAAGGTTGGTAAAGTCACTCAGATTTACAAGAATAAAAACAGTTCACACCAAATGAATAATTATCGACTAGTGACAGTCTCAAATTCATTTCAAAAACTATTTGAATATGCATTTCATAATCGTTTAAAAAATTTCCTGGAGGACCACTGTATACTTAATAATAACCAGCATGGCTATCAAAGTTCTCAACCTACTTTAATAGCTTTTATGAAACATTAATTAAATACATAGACTTAGGTGAATGTTCCGCAATAGTATTTTGTGTTTTAAGCCGCGCATTTGATTGTGTTAATCATGAACAATTGCTATCTTAATCCTAATCCAGTATGGCATAAGAGGATATCGTTCCTCAAAAATCGTATGCAGTACGTACAAATTCAAAACCAATCTGAAAAAGTAATTTGAAACTATATTTCACAAACGGTGAGAGTAAGCATGGGAGTCCCGTAAGGCTCGATCTTGGGTCCCTTACTGTTTATACTATACGTAAATGATATCGACGTATTTATACACAATCAAGACTATATTGCATATGCCGACGACTTCTATATTACCATGTCCAGTAAGAACAAGTCTATTTTAGAAAATGATATGTGTATAATGTTAAATAATGTTTGTGACTGTTTTCAAAGCAAAGGTCTCCTTTTTAAAACAGCTAAAATAAAGATTATGATATTTCACACTAGACAGAACAACTGTGATCCTATTAAGATAACAGTAGGCAATAATGATATTGATAGTGGACCAGTCAAGTTTTTGGGTCTACATTTTAATGAACACTTAGATTGGAAATTGCACTGTACAGATTTGATATCTAAACTAAATTCAATTTTGTATATGTTTAGAAACCTAAGGAATGTTTTAACTTCGAATCAGTCTATTATGCCATGGTAGAATCAAGGAAAGATACGCAATGGTTATCTGGGGAAATTCCGTGACGGCGCAAAATGTTTTTGTCATCCAAAAAAAAATTATCCGGTGTATAGCTATTTGAAAGATATGGAATTTTGACATTGCCAAGTTTATTTTTATTTGAAATATGTATATATTTATTTAGTAACAGGAGTATCAAACAAGCTCACAAGTTCATTTGAAAAACACAAAACAAAAAGATAATTTCTATGCTCCTCGGGCACGACTAAAAATTAGCTTTAATTCCCATTTTTACTTAGCTCCTAGAATTTTTAATAAATTACCTGAAGAAATTAGGCAAATAAATAACTTAAGAATTTTTAAAAAAGAACAGACAATTTTTATTATCAAAAACATTTTATAGTGTATCACAATTTTCTTGTCTTTAGTTTAAGTGCCTTTTGTGTGTGTTAATGTAGCATATTTTTTAGTTTGTAAGTTTGTGTTAGTGAATTAGTTTAAATTTTACTGACTCTTTCTATACATTGTATTTTACATGTCTACAGGAATTTAATAAAAAAAAGCATGCAGTCGTTAACACATTTGGACCCAGTCTAACCCAGTTTCTATGAAGTAACAAATTTTTCTGGTTCTTGCCCGTTTTTAACTCATAAGTTATTGGCATAATTGAACCTCGTGTATGATACGCCATACTGTTGATTGGGACATTCCTTGTACTTGTTGAAAATACTACAACTTCAACAATTTTTTTCTCGGAAATGTTACAATTTTTTTTTTAACGATATTGGCTCCATTTTGATATATCTATTCCCAAATTTTTTTGAATAAGTTGTGAATCACCCTGTATAATATGTTCCTTATTTTAAGAAAACTGTACACATAAATATTAATAATATCCTGTTTCTTAGTTTCTATCATGGGAAACACAATTATTTTAAGGTTTATCAATTCATAAACTTAAAAATGACACCTAAACGGAACCGTACACCTTGACAGGAATTTGACATATCTTATGTCTAAGACCGGTATTTATAAACGGTTCTCAATCTCAAGCATAGCAAATAGTGGCATTATTTTCCACTTAAAATAATGACATTTGCTGTGCTTGAGATTGAGAACCGTTTATAAATACGACCCTAAGGAACATCAAATTGTTAATTCAAACAATTGACAGTTATGTCATAAATCCTGTAGTGTGCTGTCATTCATGGATGAACGCGGTAATTTGACAAACTAGAAATGGCATCCATGTGGATGAATGAATGTGGTTCATACATATATTTTTTTTACTTATATTACATAACTTTCCATCTTAATTTTTAGGCTTGATTGTCTCCTTTTAAATGACCCAATGGTTGATAAATTCTTAAAAGCACTTACGTATGTTAGTGTACCTGCTGCAATGCTGAAATATTACGTCTCTAAAATGTCTAAATCAAAGAAGGAAAGCGATATTAAAGCTATTCAAGAAACTGTAATAACTAGTATCTTTTCAGAAACACCAAATTCCAAGAATTTGGAAAGTATGCAAGGCAATATGTTCAAAACTATACTTAAATATAAGAAGAACATTGAAAAAATATTGAGTAAAAATAGTAAAATATTATACATTAAACATAAAAATTATTTTTTATATATTTTAGTTTCAAAGAAAATGAAAGACGAACTAACAACAATTGATAAGGAATTATCAGCTCTGTTAGAAGCAGACAAAAAATTTTCAGTTCTCCTTAAAGACTATTGTCCATGGCTAGCAAATTTTTCTGCCAACAAACTAAACTTAGACCTAGAGATTCCTGGTCAGTATACTGGTGATAAGTTGCCTTTACCGCAACATCATATTAAAATATCAGGATTTTATCCACATGTAAGTACTATAGTAACTGTCAATACCGCATCATAAATTTTTTTTCGCTTTTTTAAAGGTATCTATAATGAAATCAATAAGAAAACCAATAAAATTGACAATATTAGGTGTTGACACACAAGAGTATCCATTTTTAATTAAATTTGGAGAAGATATTCGTCAGGATCAAAGAATAGAGCAGTTGTTTGGACTAATGAATGGTATTTTTAAAAGTGATGCAACCTGCAATTGTACCAATCTAGAAATTTTAACGTATCAGGTAATTAAATTTATTTATTTATTTTTTTGTAATTTTAATGTTTTATTTAATAGCAGTAGTGGTTGGAGAAAAGATAAAATGTTCATTTTTTGATAATGAGACGTGAAGCCCATACTGTTTGGGTAACAATTTCTATGTGCACAGGTGAACTTTGATGATTGAGCATTTCAAATAAAATTTTAAAAATAAAAGAACGAAATAGGGGGCAACCTTCCCTGAGATACCGAAGAGGGCTGTACATATATGTGCAAAATATTATTTCCAAAAAATCCACTGAACGGTTTCATGAAATTATAATTTTTATTGAAATTTTGATACCATAAGAAAATTGAGTTTTTTGAAGAATAAAAAAACCGTGTACTACTACTGTACTGTAAACAGTTGATTATTGAAAAATATTTTGCACATATACAATCTGTTTTCGCCGTCGCTAATTTTATTCGGAATAACTTATGAAAAGTTAAGTAATTTTTCTGAATACATTTTTTACACTTAGAAATTTCAATTTTGGTACACAATATCAGCTAGTCAAAAGCTATTTTGTGGTGGTATCTACTCCTTGGCTCATGTTTCTGGAAAGCGGGAATAAACAACCTCTAGATTTGTTTCTTTCAGAACTTTTTCCTGCAATATCCGATTTCAACAAAACTTTTTTATGTAATTTGACTACTTTTTTTCTCTCTTATAATTTTTTCATACAACCAACAGTTTGCGCGAAAAAAAATAAAAATACTTTTCTTTACTCTAAACATCTTTTCGTCACTGGTTACTGATAACCGCAGTAGGCGGTTGCGATATTGATGTTTCTCTGTTGTCTTGTCAAACAAATCGCTATTAGTTTGATAATTGACAGTTTTTGAAAGTATTTCTAAACAAAGGTATTCCTATAACTGTTGCCAAACCTGCTGTATGCATATTCCATCAATTTATTCGCTAATATTTGTATGGACGAGTCAGTTGTTTACAAATATTGGCAAAAACTGTCAAGATTGATTTGTTTCATAAGACAACAGAGAAACATCATCATAGCAATCGCCTACTGCGGTTATCAGTAACCGGTGACGAAAAGATGTTTAGAGTAAGGAAAATTATTTTTATTTGGTTCCGCGCAAACTGTTGGTTGTATGAAAAAATTACAAGAGGGAAAAAAGTAGTATAATTATATGTAGTATTTAAAGAAAGTTTTGTTGAAATCGGCCATTGCAGCAAAAAGTTCTGAAAGAAATAAATCTAGGGGTTGCTTATTCCCGCCCTCCAGAAACATAAGCTAAGGAATAGACACCACCACAAAATAGCTTTTGACTAGCTGATAATGTGTATCAAAATTGAAATATCTAAGTGCAACCGTTTTTAAGGAAAAAAAATAAAACTATTTTTTTCTGCCATTTTGAGACTCGAATATCTCAACAGGGAGAACTCAAATTGAAAAATTTTATATGAAGATCCCCCCTGAAATGGCTTGTGGAACACACTTGTAAAATATTTGACCATCATTCTGGAACACCCTGTATTTAGTGGTTCCTATATGTTAGAGGTAGTAGCCATAACGCTATTGCGTAGAAGTGCTTTATTAATTTTGATACCCTTATCCGGCTTTGCCGAATTTTCCTCATCTCGTCCTCTTTTTTGCGTGGAATGTTCAGTAGATAATATTTTTGGCTCACCTCTAATAATATACTTAATAGTAAAATTAGCTTCTCCATTGTTTTGTCGTCTTGATAACTCTGATCGTAAATCTGAGAAGTGTTTGATCTGCATTGGTGTTAAATCTTGATAAATTTTAATATTAGGGAATTGCTGCCGAGAGAAATTACGTTTGCGTTATAACACATGTATAACTTCATCTGTACATGAGAGAGTGGCTTTGAAAGGACGAGAACGAATGGAGGCACTCTCCTGACCAATGCGGAAACCCGTGACTAAACAGTTTTCAGGAACCATACTTTTTAGGAGTGAATTGACTGTTAGGATGTCCTGTTCGATTGTATTTTGTGCAGGGAGGCCATATATTACTAGATTATTTTCACATTTAATACGTTCAGTGACCTCCTCAACAGACTTATGTATATTGCAAGTGTTCAATTGGTTCTCGAGCTCGCTAATCTTTTCCCGCAGAACGGCGTTTTCCTGTTTGAGCTGCAAAATATCACTAGTGTTGGAGCTAGTTTGGGCTTTTAGCATCTCCAAGTTAGCATTGCATTTATCTATAGATTTTTCTAACACATTAAATTGCTCCATAATAGCGGTGAAATGAGAGGTGTTAAGAGGCGCTTCAGTTACTGTCGCAGGGGAAGTAGTCATTTTACCTACTGCGGGTGGTGAAACGGTAAAGCAGCAGCTTTTTTTTTGTGTTATCTAATCAGTACTCTTCCTGTAAAAAATGTATTTTTTTTTTGAAGGAATAAAGATTATTATTATTATGTGCCTTTTATTTTATGTCAATTTTGTTTATAGGTAATTCCGTTGACATCCAGTTTAGGAATGATACAGTGGATAAACGATACACAACCATTAAATGATTTCATAACAAAATCCTTAAATAACAAAGAGATTAAAGAATTTAAAAGAATACCAGATGATTATACCAACTGGTTATGTAAAAGTGACAATGCAGCAGTTAAATATGGATTGTCAGCAATTAAATACGATAGAAACAAAACCATTGCTTTTTATCGAAGTCTGGTGAATAGAATTCCATGGGATATTTTCAGGTAAATATTTCCTATGAAACATAAAATTAATTGTCTTCATGTTTCACAAAATAATCTATATAATTAGAAAGCAATATTTCTCTAGGGTATTCTTTGTCAATAAACTATTTCTTCATCTTTCTTATAGAGGGGTAACATCTAACTTAGTAGTGCTTTTATTTTTCTTTGAAAAATATGAAATTTCTGTTTTTTGGTAAATAAGGGTACTCTTAATAAGTTATAATTATTTTGTAGCATAGCAGCTTGTGAAAAACAAAAATGAAAATGGCCTTTTTTGCATTGATAGTTCAGTTATTTACATTTTATAATTGTTATTTTGACAGAAATTTTTAGTAAACATCAATATAGTTTGAAATTATTCTAATAAATAGTAACATAATAAATTTATAAAAATAACTAAAACTTCATATGCTTGAACAGATTCTTCACAATCCTATGTACAGGAAGTTTTTTTTGTGAATAAACAAAATAAAAAAAATGCGCTACTATATTCGTGGCAAGAATTCAGACGTCTTACGTCACGACTGACGTTACGCAATTGTTTTTATTGTCAACATAATTTTCTATATTTGCTCGAGTTAAAAACAATATTTTGTTACAATTTAGTGCAATATATGATGCAAACATTTAGTATAGTATATAGTTTTATTACTCTCATATGCAGTTTATTCAATATTTTGATGAAAATATAATGAATTATTCATTTGTTCGTATGACGTAAATCGTCTGAATTCTTGCCGCGAGTATAGAAATGCATTTCCGTTTTGGTTTAGTTAGTGGATTGATTGAAGTAAGAGTACCCCTACCGAATAACATTTTTTGATTATACAGAGTAGTTCAACTTTTATGGCAAGCTAAAGAAACAGCCAAAATCAGTAAAACGCCCTGCGTCTCGGCAATGACAATGGTTTCACCAACCACCACCACCACCACCAATGGTTTTTTGAGATGTGCTAGATAATAATAATAATAATCAAACTTTATTGTCCAACAGAGTTCCATTTACAGGGCAAAATCTTAAATAAACAATTCAACACTAAAAAAAAAATTAAAAATTCATATACAATATAAAAATTTTAAGTACATTAAAAAAAAAGTACATAAAAAAATTAAAAGAAAGTTGACTGTATTGATCATTAACCAAATTAACAAGGATATTCAATGTATAGGCAAAAATATCACAAGGGTGCTCTAACCGATTAATGTTATCACACATATATATAGCAGACCTTAATAAACTATTAGTTTTAGCAGTATCACATTTACAACTTAACGTATTTCTTGAATTCAGCCTAGGTACATAAAAATTCACAGCGGAAAGCAATTCAGAGCAGTCAATAAGATTGTTTATAATTGTATATAAAAATACCAAACACCAAAACGTCTAGTTAAAATATTGTAATCAATGCCTCTCAGAATAAACTCCATCGTTCTTAAATACCAAATATTTTAAAAACTTGTTTTGAACACTGTCACCCAAATACGCACTGCATACTCTATCCTCGAATGTACGTAAGCGTAATACAAAATCTTAATAGCTTCTATGTGTGTAAATTGCTTATAGTTTCTAAGAAATAAAATGTAAATGCTTCATTTGTGTTAATAGTTACATGATCATGAAATGAAAATTTTTTGTCAAACAATACACCCAAATCCTTACAAGAGTCACGAGATAGTACAGTATTATTCTTTTCTAGAAAAACTTACGGTCTTACATTTAGCAGTATTGAGATATCTTATTTCTAACACACCAAGACTGTACCTAATCAAGCTGTTTCCGTAGATTATAACAGTCATTAAAGCTAGCAATAGACGAAAAAATTTTGAAGTCATCTGCATATACAATAGTTGCGGCAAGAATTCAGACGAGTTACATCATACGAACAAATAGTAAAAAAACTATATACTACTCTAAATGTTTGCACTATATATTATTCTAAATTGTAAAAAATGATTGTTTTTAATGCAACCAAATATCGAAAATTATGTTGACAATAAAAACAATTGCGTAACGTCAGCCATGATGTAAGTCGTCTGAATTCTTGCCGCAACTATAATAACTTTTTACTACTGTTACAATAACTGTATTCATTCTATTGCACCTCGGAGGCTTTGCCTGGCCTCGCAATGGGGGTGATTGGGGCAAATCCCCAAGCAGCACAAACCACACCGAATTTAACTAACGACTAGTTTTATAGCAAAATCATACAAATTATGACTACAAAATTGGTATAACATTACGTCTATGGTCGAATTTTGGTAGGAACCGCTTACGTTGCTATTGCCGACGTCACAACGACGTCAGCAATGTCTACGTCGGTATTTCGACCTGTTCCTTGCTAAAAATAACAATAAATGAATAATAAAACAGGCCGGATAGGCCGACGTCGGTGTTAACTGTCTCATCCACACCGACGTCACTACTCCAAATTACTTAAGACTAATTGTAATATCGGATGAGATAGGTACAGCCGATGTCGGTGTTTATACCATATTTTGACCTATACACCAACCACACGTATCTGAAACATTTTGATGCTTGACATGATGTTACCTATGTTATTAGTGAAGTAATGAAAACTGTCAAGTATTAAGAAATCTGATAATGAATAATTTAAGTAAGTCGAGACCATTATCTGAGGAATGGTTTCGACCAAAGCAGTCGTAATATTAACAACAGGAGCCAAAAGTAATATATGATCGGGCCCAGAGATAACGATATCGGGTCTGTTCCCACAGAGCCTAACCTGACTATAACCAGGGCATGTTAAATTATCCCGCCTAATGCTAGGAATGTGCACTTTAATTATGTTTCTGGCAGCGACCAGTTACCGAGGTCACAGTTACCGGAAAATCACTATGTGTTAAATATTTTAAATACATCAGTCATTTTATTGTAAATAATACTAAACTATTTATTTATTTAGAGGACACCACCTGACAGTCAGTACTAAATTACTGGGTGGGGAAAAACAGCTAATAATGTTACACAGGTATATATGTAAAGAAACATAAGTACATAAAGATAAAAAGCAACAAAATACATTGCATTAAACATTTTTAAAAATTCTACACAAATACGAGTTGTGGCTTAAAAACTCTCTTAATATGTGCGGTGACTGGAGTAATTATATTCGTTTACACCAATAATAACTTTAAATCATACATATATAACAGATCGGTATTGCCAACGACGACATCTTTTTAAAAAAATAATAGGAAGCCATATTGGAAGAGTTGGGATCAAATACACAATAATTTTTCATTTTTAATATTTGAAGATTGATTTTCTTGTTCTTGACATTACTAATAAAAAAAGATTTTCTAAAAAATACAAAATAAAAATATGTATTGATAAAAATAGTGTTCATTTAATGGCGCTTTAATTTTAATAGTCTATTTTGTCCAATATTATCAATAAAGTTGCATGTGTTTATAATTTCAGTGTTTGAAGGTCTCGAAACTTGTATTCTTAAAATTATATTTCATTAATATACTGAATCGTATACGAGTAGATGCATACCTTCTATTAAAATGAGCTGCAGTATTTGCTACAAAATTAGTATAAACGGAACAAAAATATAGTACTTGTCTGATTTATATAGAAAAATTTATACGTAAATTATAGAAAATTTTATGTTAGGTAATATTTGTCATATCTAATGTGACGTGGAAGTACAAACATTTACATCTAACGCTACTTACTTAAATTACCATATACTAAAGGTCACTTTGGGTAACATTAGCCTTACCTAAAATTTGCTCGAAATAGTTATAATAATTTGAATATAAGAGCGACTATTGCTCGACAGGTTGACGTCGGGTCGACCGGAGTTTGTGTGACCATTTTCATATAAATATTGGTTGATACATCGTGACGCGGACGTCGGCTACCGACTTCAAGTTAGACTGCCGACGTCGGCTCGACGTCAACCCGACCAGTCTGTGTTTCTTGGGTCACGTGACAAATGATATACATCACAGTAAGGGTGTAATAAATAACTTCTCGAGGAAGTAGTAAACTAAAATACTGAGACTGCAAAACAAAGAAATATAGTTATGTGCTGCTGTGGTCATAGATGGACCCTTGATAAGATAAATGCATCACATATGAGTACAAACTTTTTCACAGTAATGTATAGTACAAGAATTTCATGTTGGCAAGATAAGTTAGTAAAATTAGCATGGCATTCATTGTGTACAAAATTGTGTAACAAATTACTTATATCGCTCTGCATTTATAAATAATTATTTATTGTTTCAGAAAATCATTTTGGTCTCTAAGCAGCACCACAGAAAACTATATTGCTCTACGAAACAATTTTATAAAGAGTTATGCCGTGCTTTGCATTAGTCAGTGGATTTTGGGAATAGGCGACAGACATTTAAGCAATTCATTGGTATGTATTAGAAATGGTAAAGTCTTGGGTATAGACTTTGGTCATGCATTTGGTACAGCTACACAGATTCTGGCCGTACCTGAATTGGTACCTTTTCGATTAACCCCGCATATAATAAGCCTCATGGAGCCACTGAAAGAGCGTGGTCAATTTAGACAGTGCATGATTCATTCCTTGAGAGCTTTACGTGCCAACCACAACTCTTTACTGGCCACAATGAATGTATTCATAGAAGAACCTTCCCTGGACTGGTTAGAAAATGCTTCTAGATTTGAAAATGAAGATGAAAGAACACATGACTGGTATCCTAATGTTAAAGTGAATCAAACTAAAAGAAAACTTGAGGGTGCAAGCTCTACCAATATATTGATAGAAGATCTACTCGGAGGACGAAAAGAGCCTCGCTGTGTACAAGCTTATGTAAAATTAGTCAAAGGATCATCGGAATTTGATAGAAGAACAGAACTGATTAATGACAACTTGAGTATTGAAGATCAAGTTGACTGTTTACTTGATCATGCTACCGATTATAATTTGTTAGGTAGAATGTGGACAGGTTGGATGCCTTGGATATAATAATTATTAATTAGTATTAATATATTTTAAATATGCCTGTATATTTTTTTAACAGTTAGTTTTATAGTCTTGTATTTATTTATAATAAAGATTATTCAGCTTATGTTGGCTTTTATAATTGTTAAAAATAAATAAAAAAAGTGTTAGTTTCAAATGTTTCATATGCAGCAACATTTAATTTCATAGAACCGTGGACTGTCATCAAATGCAAAATGATGGAAACCTACTAGATATCTATGTATAATTTAGGTATTGGAAAGGAAACTATGTGCGTGTAGGATTATAAACTTTATTTTTTTTGCTCAAATACGGTAGGCTATTTATCAAAAAATTGCAAGAGATAGAAAAACTCTAAATTCAACAGGAATTCAAAAGGATTTTCCAATCAAAAAAGTTCGCCAAAAAAAATGTAATAATGAATAATACACAGGGGGTACTTTATTTCAACGCCTTATGACAAGACGAGAATAAGAAATATTCGGCCAGAAGAAGTTTCTACAGCCTAAATACGTTACCAAATTTTACTTCTTAATTTCAAAACATTTGGAAGAAATTAAATAAAACTCGAAATATGTCACCTCCTGTTAAGGAGTCTTCACCAAAAATTTTTATATAAAGGGCCCTATTAAAATCGGTTGTACAATTTACCCTCAATTTTTTTACACACTATTCGGGATTACCCTGAATTTCATGGATCAATTTATACAAGGTTGTCACTTTTACGATATCCAGTACATAGATCTCAGAAACGGTAACATATACAGTGGCTTAAATTAGGAAAAAGTTGCGCAATTTTATGCCTATCAATTTTCTGAAAAAAAAAAAATATATTTTGTGTAGTTCCTGATACACTGGCTGAAAACAGAAATACTGTATTTTCTTTTTCCTATCATAACTTTTTCATTTTTATAGCAAATGTTTTGAAATTAGGTACACTTATACTGTTCAACAACAGCTTTCCAATGGAAGTGGAAAAAAAGCTACTAGTTTTGCAAGTTTTTGAATTTCTTAAGTCCGCTTTATATTAACAATTTCTGTGTCAATTAATTGATCAAGTGGCTTCGTCAAGTTAATTGACGATTTATATTTAAGTAGTAACCAAGCAGCAGCAATAATAAACACTATGGAAGCTTTTTTTTAACAATTTCTCCCTTTTTTGCTGTAACATTTAACAGTTTTTGTTTCGTAAATAAATGAAAATGATATGTCAAAAGTTAAAATTACTTTTACATTGGTACGGGTGACATCTGACAGCAAAATTGTTAAGAAACTTGACAAAGCCCTGAACAAGTGCAAAAGCAAAGACCTTGAAGAAATTGATAAATTAATTCATCAATTTCTTCGTCGATAAATTGTTAGTTTAAAGCTCACCTTATGGCTACCATATTTGATTTTGACACCGAAAAGAGTGAAAAAAGATGAATTCAACCATGTATAACATGTATATAGTCGCGGCAAGAATTCAGGCGACTTATGTCACAGCTGACGTTACGCAATTGTTTTTGTTGTTAACATAATTTTTGATATTTGGTCACGTTAAAAACAATATTTTTTTACAATTTAGTGCAATATACAGGATGATTTAGGTTTAATCTTGATAACTTCAGGAATTGATAGAACAGGTTAAAATAACGTTCATTTGTGATATAAATTTATTTCCTAAGACGCATCGTTTCCGAGATAGAGGGTGTTGAAGTTGGAATTTTTTCTCGTTATTTCCTCATAACTTTTGAACCACTTATCCGATTTAAGTGAAATTCGGAACACAAACACTCCTTATGATCTTACATAAGCTTCTTAAGTTTGAACTACCCTCTTAGAAGTGTATTTTGTATGCTACCTCCTTTTGCTTTATTTCAAAACTACAAAAAAAAATAATTTCAATAAAACATCTACACACCACTTTGACCTGATTAATTTCGAAACTTTTTCGTCTCCTGTTTTTTTTTCGACGTTTGGTCCTGTTTCTGAGATATTCAAAGAAATTGGTGACTGTGTAGCGCACCAGCCGCGTAAATTTTCAATATCTCTCTATTATCAGGAACATTTCTTAAGTTTTGAAAACAAAGTTTTCTTACTTCAATCCATAAATCTGGAGCTGGAGATGACATAAAGAATTATCGTCTAGTGAATTTATTGAGTTCATTAAATGCATTTTCTATACGCTGACGCAACTGATGTTCCTCATTGTTAACAGCTTGGAAATACACCTTTTGTTTCATTTGACCCCACACGTTAAAATCCATTGGATTGAGGTCTGGTGACCGTGGACAGTTTAAAGCAGCATCATTTCCTCAACCAATCCAGCGATTTGGGAAGTGCTCGTTTAATCACTGTTGACATTGACGGTTGAAATGAGGAATATCCTCTAAAAAATCATGCAATCTAGTGGACAAAAGTTAATGGTACATTGCTCCTGTTAAATTTCCAGGCATGATGTGATATCCAAATATAGTCGCGTCAAATTAGCATGAAAAATGTGAAAATAGACAACTTTTTGCGGAGAAGTCCGATTGAGATGCGGTTTTCTGCAAAATGTTCAGGGAATTTTTTATAACAAAAGGTACATCTAACCTCTGTACGCTCACAAATTTTTAATTGTTTATTTAACAAATGACCCATTTTTGTTGAATATATGGCAAATGTCACACACGATTCAACGAAAATGTCTGAAAAATATTCTCTCGGGGGTTTTCGAGGTCGTTCTTTATCACTTTGGTGTTAGCTTTATTATTTAATTATTGCTAAATTGTTGTAACTGGGCTAATTAACAAATTAAAAACTCCACCCCCGAAATCACTAGAGAACCGGAATTTTTTCCAGGATTTCTGGCTTATTAAGGCAAACTACCGGCACAAGATTTTTGCAAATATAATTGTTTATTGTTCGATTGTTGCAACCTCGCTAATTAACAAATTATTAACTCTTCTTCCGGAATCGTTAGAAAATCGGATGTTTTTTGCAATAATTCTGGAATCAACTGAACAATAAACAATTATGTTTGCAAAAATCTTGTGCCGATCGTTCGCTTTAAAAAGACAGAAATCCCGGAAAAAATTTCGGGTCTCTAGTGAATCCGGGAGTAGAGTTATTAATTTGTTAATTAGCCAAGTTGCAAAAATAGAAAAATAAACAATTTCGTGCAACAACCTTTTGCCGATGGTTCTCCCCATGATCCCAGAGTTATTGCAAAAAAATCTGGTTCTCTAACGATTCCGGGAGTAGAGTTATTAATTTGTTAATTAGCGAGGTTGCAACAATCGAACAATAAATAATTATATTTGCAAAAATCTTGTGCCGATGGTTTGCCTTAATAAGCCAGAAATCCTGGAAAAAATTCCGGTTATCTAGTGATTTCGGGGGTGGAATTTTTAATTTGTTAATTAGCCCAATTACAACAATTTAGCAATAAATAATAAAGCTAACACCAAAATGATAAAGAGAGACCTCGAAAATCCCCGAGAGAACATTTTCCAGACATTTTCGTTGATTCGTGTGTGACATTTGCCATATGTTCAACAAAAATGGGTCATTTGTTAAATAAAAAATTAAAAATTTGCGAGCGTACAGAGGTTAGATGTACCTTTTGTTATAAAAAATTCGCTGAACATTTTGCAGAAAACCGCATCTTAATCGGACCTCTCTGCAAAAAGTTACAAGTGAAATGCTAATTTGATGCGACTAATAGATTGTTTCCTAATGTGGCAGGCTAAACATTGCAATTAATGTATTTGGCTATGTAATGGATGTTAAATGTGGGGCACGTTACTAATGATTAAAATCAATTTTACTGAAAAATGGTACATCCTATTGAAATTTAACAAGAGTACCTTTTTTTATTAAATACTTTAAATTTCAATATTTTCGAGTCAGAAACAAAAAATTAACAACAAAAATATGATTAAACTTGTCCCCGAGTCTGGCATTTTCTCACTCCCCTGTAGAAAATTTTGAAATGTATTTTATGAGACTTAATGTTGAACCACTGACAAAAGTTGTACTAAGGTTTTCCTAAGTTTTGCATGAATACTTACTACTGGTACACCTTGTACATATACATATATAAAAAAAATATTTAAATAACAAACAATTTACAAATGTCAAAATAATTTATAATTCTTAAACCAAATTAGCTATAAATTTCTATATTAAAAATTGTTCAAAGTGGCCACCTTCATGATCAATAGATAAATGGTTTTTGGTGTAATATTCTGAAATACCTCAGAATTTTTTCTCGTTAATTTCTCTCGAATGTGTTCTTCACTTTCGGCTGATATGTCATAAATTTTATTTTTTACAAAAAAAGCCAAAGGATTTAGACATGGTGACCACGCTGGCCAATGTATCGGGCCATTATTTCCAATCCACAAATCTGGAAACCGTCTATCCAAGTAGTCTCGTACAATGGGAACTCACCATAGACTTAATATATCTATGGAACTCACCCTGTCTAGCTGAAAGTATTTTAAGTTTCTGATTGTAAAGGTAAATTATCAAGTAGTCTTTCAAATTCGTTTTGCAAAAACTGGAGAATTAACTCTCCTAATAGACTACACCAAATATTTATGGAATATCTAACCTGCGGTCTAATCTCGAACAAGATGAGGATTTTCTGTTACGTAATAATGTTACACAACTGTTAATACCACAATATTTTACTGAGTAAGTCCGGATCTTCGTATACTTGTAACTCAACCAAAAGTTGAGTTGTTCATTGTGAAACAAACAACAAATGAATAATCTTCTTAGGTCTCATTCTACGTGTAAGATTTATGCTGGTACAAACTTCAGATTTTTATAAGTTGCATTCCACACCTAGCTTTCGTTTGGACACTTCAGGATTAATGTATCAGCGCTAGCACATTTACTTATTATTATTATATAATTAATAAATAATGAACACATTCTTTAAGAGAAAAGAGGGTACCTGGTCCTCTCCAGATGGAGCATATACAAATTAAATTGATCATGTTTGCATATAGATGAAAATCACAGAAGCATAATAAAAAACGTTAAGTCACGCAGAGGTGCAGACTCGGATCTCTATCTAATGAGAATAGATTTGAAGATAAAAAAAAACTATAAAAAGGAAAGGATTACAAAGAAGAAATAGACAACTAAATGTGGCGGCATTAGGAAATCAGAGAATACAAAAGAAGTATTAAGAGATAAGGAATGTTTTGCAAGAAAACACAGTTGATGTTAATGGAAGCAAATATAAATGAGGAATGGATAAACATATACATACAAACAGCAAGTGAGAAAGTAATACTAAAAAAAGAATTTGCAAGGAAGAAAGGATGGTGGGATGAGGAGTGTAAAAGAGAGGCGGAGAAGAGAAATAACTTCAGGAATATATTAATTTTAAAAAAGGGAGATGCAACAGACTGCTGAAACTATAGAGGTACATCATTGCTAGATATAGGGTAAAAAATTATAGCAACGTTAATAAAACAGAGAATAGAACTACAGATAGGGGAGTATCAAGCAAGTTTTAGAAAGGGAAGGTCAACAACGGACCAAATCTTCATGGTGAAGGAAATCCCTTACTACATGCTATGAATATGGGATTAAAATAATGGTCTTGTATGTATACTTCAAGAAAGCCTATGATTGACACAATGTAGGATACGAACCAAACTGATTAAGCTATTGAAAATGACTTTAGAAAATACTAAAAACAAAGTATGAATAAAAGGTGAATGTTCGGAAGATTTTACTATTGACACATGACTGAGACAAGGAGACCCACTCTCAATGCTTATTTTTAATTTAGTACCAGAAAAGCTCATAAGAAATAGTCAGTTCAACAGAGAACACATATTGTTTAAAAGTCGCCAAATAGTAAGTTGTGTAGATGATGTGGTCATAATTGGAAGATATACTAGGGAACAGCATGGAGAGGTGGAGTTTGAAGAAGTTTAAGAATATGTGTATATTTGGGGGCGCTGATAACAGCTAAGTGATGAGGAGCAAGAAATTAATAGGAGAATAATAAAAGCAAACAGAAGTTCGGCAGCAGTCAATTATGAAATGAAATCAAAAAAATTGTCCATAGGAGTAAAATTTAGAATGTACAAAACAATGTTGAGGCCTACAGCGCTTTATGGCAGTGAAACCTGGATTCTCAATAAGAAACCTGTTCAGGTGGGAAAGGAAGATCTTAAGAAGAATTCTATGGGGAAAAAAGGCGGAGGAAGGCTATGTAAGGAGAAATAATGAGGAAATATATGCAATAATGTACCAGGCGCCGAAAATAGACGAAGTTGTAAAAGCCAGAAGAGTGCATCAGTGACTAGGACACCTAGAACGTGTTATGGAAGATGAAAGGACAGTTAGAAAAATTGATCTATAATAATAATCAATAGATCTAAGGGAGAAAAATGTAACGGATTGGAAAAGAAAGGTGCACAGCTCTGGACCTAAGAGGCCTGTAAACAGCTTCATATACGGGTGAGTCGGAAAGAATGGGGAATGTCTTATACGAATGTCGCTGGTTTAAGAGGGCGTTCAAGGTTTAAATTTTATTCTAAAATTTCTCATTAATTGATAGTTTTGGTAGCATGACGAATTGGTAGTGTTGGGTGTTTTGGTGTGAGAATTAAAAATTTGAAGCTTATTTTGACGATGCTCCTAGAGGGCTCTAGTTTCACATCGTATTATTTAGGTAAATCAAAACGTATATTTTTTTTATCTATTGAGCTATTTTTAAACAAAATTTAAAAATCTAAATCTACGTTCAATTCTACATAAACAATGTACTCTTGTTTAGGTCGCCAAACTTTATCGGTTTCTGAGTTATTTGCATTTAAAAGTTTCACTGGGGTGATTTTTTATTCTCAAAAGATGAAAGTAACAATAACAATTATTGCATGATAACAAACCTTAAATCAAATGCAACCTAAACAAGAGTACATTTTTATGTAAAATTATTTAGAAATTTCAGAATAAAATTGAATACCCTGAATTTCTTAATTCAGTGACATTCGTAATAGTCATGATGAGCTCAAACATAATATTTTGGTGTCTATAGTATCTCCAGCTTTAGTGTTGACCCATTCTTTCTAACTCACCCTGTATATATAAATATAATAGTTGCTATAGCATTGGGAACTTTCCGATTTTGAAATGTACCATACTGATTGACCAGGATAAAGGTTTAAGTTCACATGGTAATTTATAAATTATTAAACCAAAATTGAACTTAATTAATTTGTTGTGATTGTTAAAAATATTATGTTATTTCTAAAATCTGTACATAATTAAAGCTCAGTTAAATTAATATCCTATTCACTGGAGTTAATTATATTTATTTGGATTTCTAATAAAACTGTTTTACACTACATTATTTGTAACAGTGTGATATTTTCAGTTTAAAGCAAGTAAAATAATTAGATAATAGTAGATAATAGTTTCTTGCAAGCAGGTAACTAGATTTTTTTTCTTAATTAAATTATTAATTTATTGCAGAAAGAAAATTAGACAAATAAAATTGAATACCCTGAATTTCTTAATTCAGTGACATTCGTAATAGTCATGATGAGCTCAAACATAATATTTTGGTGTCTATAGTATCTCCAGCTTTAGTGTTGACCCATTCTTTCTAACTCACCCTGTATATATAAATATAATAGTTGCTATAGCATTGGGAACTTTCCGATTTTGAAATGTACCATACTGATTGACCAGGATAAAGGTTTAAGTTCACATGGTAATTTGTAAATTATTAAACCAAAATTGAACTTAATTAATTTGTTGTGATTGTTAAAAATATGATGTTATTTCTAAAATCTGTACATAATTAAAGCTCAGTTAAATTAATATCCTATTCACTGGAGTTAATTATATTTATTTGGATTTCTAATAAAACTGTTTTACACTACATTATTTGTAACAGTGTGATATTTTCAGTTTAAAGCAAGTAAAATAATTAGATAATAGTAGATAATAGTTTCTTGCAAGCAGGTAACTAGATTTTTTTTCTTAATTAAATTATTAATTTATTGCAGAAAGAAAATTGTCTAAACATACAATATATATTGAATTTGTCATTTTTTTCACTTTTCAGTGGATCAAAATCATGAAGAAATTCAAAAGTTGGCTATGAAAATTGACAGATCTAGTAGGCGTAGAATTTTTTTTACTTTCCATTGGAAAGTTTATGTCAAACCATGCATCGTCTGGTAAATCGCGTCGCCTTAGCAGGGTCGCTGTGATTTAGCCGCCGATGGTCAAACAATATAAGTGTACCAATATTCAAAACATTTGCTTTAAACATGAAAAAGTTATGAAAAGAAAAAGAAAATGCATTTCTCTTCAGAAAATAGATAGACATAAAATTGCGCAACTTTTTTCTAATTTAAGCCACCCTGTATATATATTACCGTTTTCAAGATCCCTGTATTCTGGACGTCGTAAAAGTGATCACCCTGTATATGACGAGTAAATAATTATAGTTTGTATTCATATTGCATAATATTTTTACTTTTTACACTCAGTGTAGCAGACTTGTTATTTGAGAAAGGCAATATGATAAAAATTTCCTTTGTACTAGGATGTTTCTACTTTTTGATTTAATTTAAATATTTTCTTGAAAGTACAAGAAAAGTAATGACATATAAATAGGTATGTTAAGTTGGATCATAAAGTGGTCTCTTACCGTTTGGTTCAAATTAGCAATTTGTAAAAATTATACGTTTTTTTCCTACTTCCTATTAAAGTTATAGGGTTATAGGTAGTTAAAATTCATAATTCGTAATAACGAATAGGTAAAGGACAAATAATTGATCAATAAAATAAACCTACTAAAAGCCGTAAACGTTATTGCTTTTGATAGTAACCTAAAAGGCGCTCCAGGTTTTATGTGATCTCATGTCATGACTTTTATACATTCTTTGCTTTTATATACCTATTCAAAATGGCTTGATAATCAATTTATTCATCACGCTAATTCATAAATCTTATGTTTCCCGCGCAAAGGCATGTGTTTGATTTGCGCAGTACCTGGTACTGACAGTGACAATTTTCGACAAAACAGTTGAAAACAAAAGCTTTTTTATTCTAAATTGTAACAGTAGTGTACATAAATCGGGGACTGATATTTTTAAACTCAGTTTAGTTATGGTTGACGACAAAGTTGAAATGAATAACGAAGCTGAAAGTTACTCTAGCATTAATACAAATGATCCGAAAAATGTTCAAGAATTAACCCAATACGTGAGTTTGGAAATATAGCCTTAAATTTAACTGACTATTAAAATTATTTTAAGGTACAAAGCTTGTTGCAAACAATCCAGGATAAATTTCAAAATATGTCTGATCAGATATTAACGAGAATTGATGAGATGGGGAATCGAATAGATGATTTAGAAAAAAATATAGGTGATCTAATGACACAAGCTGGTGTCGAAGGAACAGAAAAATAGTCATGTACTTACTACGAAATATTTATTCTAAGTTACAAACTAGGTAAATAATCCTAAATAGTACATAACTATTAGGTTTATGGCTCTAATTTAAATTAACAAACAATAAAATGTTTTATTTTTTTGCTTATATTTTCATTTGACCGATTTCTGTTCAATGAAGATTATGAAGCATATATCTAAACCTTTTTTAATTCAAGAATTTAAAAATTCTAGTAAGATAATACCTTTCTACCAAAGAATTTGTAAAGAAGATTTAGTTTAAGTGCAGTTTAGTAGTTTTATTTCAATTCACATGTACACTTGAACAATAATAAATATTTGGATATTTATAAATCACAAGTTTTTGTTCTTTGTAAAAGTGTTTTTTAAATTTATTTGTTATGAAGCTTATAATAATTATTTGTGAGCATCAGTCTATGAACTACATATAAATAGTATCCATTATTCATCCAGTTAGCATAATGGTATGAATATATAATTTGTTCTTTATTTTATGTTACCAATCTATAATTTTACTCGTTATTTCTATTCAAAAAATTTGTCTGCACTACTTATTCAAGATCGTGATGTTCATTCGTGATAAGTTCTGGAATGGGAATTTATGTTTATGAGTAAAAGTTGCTTTGAAATGAGTATTTCTTGTAAATGGTTGAAGCAAAGTGAGTATTGCCAAACAAAATTTGAGCTGACTAAGACTTGAAATTAAGGTAGATAATAAAACCATAACTAAACGATACTGGGCATCGTGACGCCTCCAAATGTTTTACGTATATTAAAAACAATCAATAATAAATTTTGTAATTAACTACATCAATGAAGAAAACATTACCTACTGTTTTTGCAAGGCCTATCTGATCTAAATTGATGATTTATGAGATAAACGAAAGACTCCAGTTACACAATACTTCTGATCTGTATCTTTTGAACTATTATAAACACAAGGAAAAATTATTTGGAAAAAAAGCTTCAAATAACAAGTTCTTCCAATATTCGTAAAAAAATTAGTATGCTTCTAAGAAAAAAATTTTTGTTTGGCAATGCTCACATTGATTCAGCCATTTACAAGAAAAACTCATTTCTTCAGTTAAATCAATCACCCTATACATGTAAAATAATGATACATGTTTAATTTATCAGACCTGAGAGCGTCGATCAAAATATCCCCTGGATATTGACAGCCTACAAACATTAAAATTTGTAGACAAGCTTAGCTTATCTGATAGTGAAGCTTGTCATTAATATATTACCCATAATTTAATATAGAATTACAGTATCTTTGCAAAAGCGTATGTTTTGTAAATTGCTAAAAATAGATACTTTTAATTTTTGTGGATGTTGCTTACTTTTTTGAGTTGATTTTTTTTATTTGCAATAAAGTGAAAATTGAGCTTTGTAGGCCTAAGTATACAGTGTTTATAATTTCTTTATTTTTGTTAAAATATTCACACAATGTCTTAAATAAAAGACCACTACACTATAGGACCTAACTGTACAATACGTTTATGAAGAGTAACCTTCGCTTTCAGCACGATGGTTGCCTCATACATTTTGCAGTTTGTGTTAATAGATTGGCTAAGTAGACATTTTAATAAATATGAACATTTAGGTCAACAACGATCTCCTGCTCTCAATCCCTTTGATTTTATTTTATGGGGATATTTGAAGCAAAAAGTATATTCACATGATTTACGGCATGACATAACTATTAAAGAAAAAAACAATTCAGGAAGAAATATACTACATCAAAATAACTAACTTAAATTTAGGAAAATGTTACAAAATTGTGTAGCTGTTGGAGGACATGTAGAGTTTTAGTTAGTTAAGTAGACTTAGGTGTTAGTGTTCTATGTCCACATTAAGTAGTAATTATGTATCCAATATTAAACAAAAAATAAAAATTTTCATATACAATGTTCAATCCTGACATCTGTGGTTATATCAGTGTTTATTTAAACACTGGTTATATTGGCTTTAGAAACAACTTTTCTGTATAACATTTTTAATTTCTTCTTAAAAAAGTGATACTTTATGCTTGACACAATTTTACATTTTCACAGTTGTTATGTGCATTTCAAGACAGCATCAGAAATTCATTCTGTTGACCATGAAATTCCTACTGAAGGTTTTATTTGTTCTATAGTTTTTTCCCAAGCAAGAGAAAATTAAAAATGGGCACCAAAATTCAATGTGCAACATACTGTTTGAACCACTGAGAGGGCGGTTTCAGCAAAATATTTGCGTATTTTTGAAAGTATTCATTTTAGGGAAAAATATAGAATACAAACATTTTGCTCACTAAATTCTGCATGAAAAATGTCTATACTGTTTTTTTTTTTGTAATTGGACAATAATTGGAATCAATGAGTCTAGAAATAATCACCAGACAATGTTTATTGTGGAAAAATATACAGGGTGTCCGGAAAGTCCGTCAGGAAACTCCGTGGCGTGATTCTACGGGTTAAAATAATAGCAGTTTGTAAGGATTTTTGTTACAGTTTGTCAAAGTTAAATTTTTTCTTTCTAAATAACTTAATTAATTCAAATTCGATTAATCTCTCCTTTGGTACACCCACTAAGTACATCAAGCTCTATTGGAACATTGAGAGAGTTTCATTATACGTCGCTAGGGGAAACTTTACCTAGAACTCAAAATTTGTATTATTCATAACTTTTTTTCTTGCTAGATATCACAAACATTTAAACATTTCTGGAAAGAGAAACAATTTTATAAAAAATTATGTACTCTTTATTCAAGTCGATAAATGTAACTGTTTAGCAGAAAATCACTATTAAAGTTTTATTAAAAATCAAATTTTTGATAATTCTTTCTTTAATTAATCAAGATGCTTTGCTTCAAATAGATGTCACTAGTAATTTTATTGTTTGACATTATCACGAAAATTGTTTAAAGCAGGTATAAGTCTGATTTTTCACCATAAAAATCTGAGAAATGGCCCAGCAATACTCAAATATTGACATGGTATTTTGTTACGGACAAGCAAATGGTAATGCAGAACAAGCACGCCGGAATTACATAGACGCATTTCTTGATAGAAGAGTACCACATGCCCAAACATTCATCAACATTTATAGACGTCTGGGGGAGCAAGGTTCTTTTAAAAATTATAATTATGGCACAGGAAGACCAAGAACCACGAGAACTGCAGAAAAGGAAGAAAGAGTGCTGGATGCAGTAGAGATAAATTCAGCTATAAGCACAAGAAAAATTGCTGTTCAGGAGGGTGTACCTCGTTCTTCAGTTTGGGAGGTTCTGCATGAGCAACTTCTTCATCCATTCTACGTGCAAAAGGTACAAGCTCTTTATGATGAAGATCCAATGCGTCGTCTACGGCTCTGTAATAGCATTGTAGAAAGATATGATGAGAATAATGCATTTATTAAGATTTTATTTACCGACGAAGCTGGTTTTACAAGAGATGGTGTTGCAAATTATCATAATACTCATTGATGGTTCGATGAGAATCCCCATGCATACCAGGAAGCAAGACATCAACGGAGATATTCTCTTAATGTATGGGCCGGAATCATAGGAGATCAACTACTGGGTCCTCACTTCTTTAATGGAACATTAAATGGTGACAGTTACTTGGAATTTCTTCGAACCGATCTTCCAAATTTGCTTGACGATGTTCCTTTAAGAACAAGAGCGAATATGTGGTTATTACAAGATGGCGCACCTCCGCATTTTAGTTTGCCTGTTCGTGCGTATTTAAATGAGGTATATCATAATTGTTGGATCGGTAGAGGTGGACACCGGTATCTTGGGCACCTCTATCACCCGACCTCAATCCTATGGATTTTTTTCTATGGGGGCACTTGATAGTTTATGAAACACCTGTAAATGACGTCAATGATCTTCGTCAAAGGATTGTCGGTGGATGTGAAGTGATTCGAAACAATATCGGTGTTTTTCATCGTGTCAGACGATCATTTTTAAAACGTGTCAGAAAATGTATCGAAGTGAATGGAGGTCATTACGAACATTTATTATGATAAAATAGGACTGAAAATCTGTCAAAAATTTGATTTTTAATAAAACTTTAATAGCGATTTTCTGCTAAACGGTTACATTTATCGACTTGAATAAAGAGTACATAATTTTTTATAAAATTGTTTCTCTTTCCAGAAATGTTTAAATGTTTGTGATATTTAGCAAGAAAAAAAGTTATGAATGATACAAATTTTGAGTTCTAGGTAAAGTGCCCCCTAGCGGCGTATAATGAAACTCTTCTCTCAATGTTCCAATAGAGCTTGATGTACTTAGTGGGTGTACCAAAGGAGAGATTAATCGAATTTGAATTAACTAAGTTATTTAGAAAGAAAAATTTAAAAAATTTAACTTTGACAAACTGTAACTTGCAAACAATTGGGAATTCGAAAAAAAATCCTTACAAACTGCTATTATTTTAACCCGTAGAATTACGCCACGGAGTTTCCTGACGGACTTTCCGGACACCCTGTATATAGGTGGAGAAATATTTATTTTCCTATCTCAACACCGGATAAAGGAATAGATTGTACCATTTGAATATATAAAGTAGAGATCAGAACAGATTATGAAAATAAAATATAACTGAATGAAATCAAGTGAAACATGTAAATAGTTGTTTATTCAAATTTATATTACATAGACCATTTTCTTTATTCAATTAATCTCTGTTTTGGGATGCTGGTCAAGGTGATGTGGAGTTGGTAGGTTGCAGTCTAGCTCTGTATTCGGTGATAAACTATGTATGCGCACTGTTGTGCAGCTGCATGAGTAAGTGGCAGAGAATGAAAACTACACAAATTTTTAGCCACTGCCTTTTTGAAACAGAAATTGTATTATGTATTAAGCAGTGACAGAGCGGTATGCACCTTTACACAACGATATCTTAAAAACCATTGCCCAATGAAAAAATTGAATATACATTTTCCTGCAAAATTTAATAAGAAATTATTTAATTCTATTTTTTTGAAGGTATTTTAGAAAATCGCCCAAACCTCTCTCTTATTTGTATAAACAATAATATGTTGTACATGAAATTTTCCTACCCATTTATTATTTTTTTCATGAACAAGTAATCAAAAAACTTCAATAGCAATTATTCAAAGAACCAGGTGATTTTCAACCTCTGAGTCCTGGATTATTATTATGAGAATTATTTTTTACGAGAAATGTGAAATAAAAGTTTACAAGTATAGTTAGGACACATTGTTTTATGTAAGTTTATAAGAAATTTATTTATTTACGTATTTACAATATCCAACGGGCAATGCTCAATTACAGGATAAGGAACAAGAAAAAAAGAAGTAAAATACATATGAATACAAATAAACATATAAGCAGACAACAATACAGAAAAATATGATATAAAACAAAAAACTTATATGTATACATACACCTACACATAATCACATATTTACTGAAAAGTCACATACAACATAGTAAAGTAATAAAGGCTCAGAATAACACTTTTTAATATGAATAATACTTTAACAGAATATATCTACATAAGATTCAATTTCAGAATAATTAATAATCATCTGGTGAATCGGAGGCCCTTTATATAAATTAGTGTGATAATGTTTTACCTCCAAAAGATGAAAATGCCATGTATATACCCTAGGGATGTGGAAATTAACGATATATCTTCACATATTACCTTATTAAAAATTTTATATAGAAAAATGACTCTTTGAGATAAGCTACACATATTGAAACGCTCAAAAAACGCATCCTAGGGAAAACTTTGATGTGGATATGTCATTAATAAACAATGTAATCAATTTGAAGAATCAGCGTTGAATTTTCTCAATAGACATTATGTGCGTAGCATAGATAGGTGTCCAAACCACAGAAGTACACAAGCTTCGATCTAACAAACGTATTAAATAGTAAACATAAAGCATCTAGTTTTTTGAAGTTGTTCATGTTGCGAGGAATAAAACCTAAACTTTTTTAAGCATTTTTTACTACATGTTCAATGTGCTTAGTGAAAGATAGTTGGTCCGGTCGCTGAAGGATAAACCCATTTAGCCTGTAGTCATATGGTATTTGGTCACATTTTGCACCAGGAAGTTAATAAATTAAGATGTCTTTTGGAGATTCATGGCCTCTAAAACATTGATGGAACACTATTTTTATGTCGTCTACGTACAATAAATATCTCACATTGAACTGAGAAGCAACCTCATTGATATATAATGCAAACATTAGCAGTCCGAGGATAGAACCCTGTAGAACACCTGATCTTGGGCAAACTCAACAGATTGAACTCCAAAAATCTGAACAAACTGAATTCTATCAGATAAATATGAATACATAAGTCCGAGTAAGTCTGATGACAGTCCAAACAAACTTAGCTTAGTAATAATCCAGGATCAAGACGGTCGAATGCCTTTGAAAAATCTGTATAGACAACATCTACTTGACTTACCCGATTAACAGTCTCGCTAATAAACTGAGTAATGCATAGTAAGTTAATAACCGTTAAAAGTCCTAAAAATCCATGTTCTGGCAATATTTAACATTTTTCAATTGAAAAGAAAGGACATGGTATAAAGCAATCTCAAAAATTTAAATATAATACTATATTACTAAATAACATGTCCTCGGAGGATATATAGGTGTATGTAACAGTAAGTGCATTGTTATAAACGCTTTTAACAAAGTTACTAGATGCAATAAACTAGGAAGAGAGATAGTCAGCGAAAACCTCAGCAATTTTATTGTCATTAAGGGATGCTTCGTTATAGACCATTGAAGATGGTACAGTTGAATTACCTACCTCTCTTTGAGTTAACAAAGTTCAGAATTTATTTGGATTCAGTAGCAGCAATATAATTTTTATAAGCTGTATGACTTTTGGCACATGTAAAACTTTTTAATGGAGACCAGTCAACTAATACAAGTTCTTGATATAACCCAAGGAAATTAACCTTTTTGAAATTGAAATCCCTGCCAGAGATGCTTCGACTCATCGGTAACTTATTATATAAAAATATTGACAAGTAATGCAGGATGAAAAAGATCTTCTGGAAGTAAAAAGTCGGAGGAGTGTGATACCACACAGTCCATGTTAGAGACAACTAAATCAAGAATTCTATTGTTGCAATTTAAGGTGCTATTATATTGACGGAACTCATATAAATTTAAAAAGGTTTCAATCAAATTAACTGTCAAATTATTTAACTTAGTATTATTAGGGATATTAAAATCTCCGACGATTACAATATCTGAAGATAAATTGGGTATTTACTGCAAATACTGTGGAATACGTAGGTTATTTATAGGTAATTAACAATAATAAGATTTGTTTAAAACAGTTTTTCTGCAGAAAACTATATTTATACTATTCTGTATTAACATACATTAATAAATTAATACTTAAAATGGTAAGGTTTAGTTCGACAATTTTCTTCTAATTATTGGTGAACTATGTATGTTACTGGAAGTATCATTTCCATCTTCCTGACTTTCTGAATCATTACTCTCGGAAATACTGTGTTTCATTGAATCTAATGTTTCTTCACTTTTAAAATGCGACTTTTCAGTTAACTGTGGAATACCAGCAGTATTCTTATTCCGTTGCGTTGCTGAAAATATTCCTCCTATCGAACCTAAAGATCCTGTTGATCTAAAGATAGACCTTTTTTGGACTGGTGATTTTTGTAGAATGGTGTCTGGCATCCTTAAAGACTTTTTAAATTCCTAAATAAAATAATGACTATATAAATTTATTAATAAACTAACATTACTTTTATTACCGATTCCATTTTTCCTCTAACTTTTTGAAAATCCTATGCAGCAAAGAAAGAGAGAGAGAGGAAAATATAAAAATCTAATAGGTTTATTGCTTCTTCGTCACATTCTTTTTTGATCTCGTTTACTGTAAATCTCTTTGACAGTGCTCCGGCTATGGTTTTATAGGAACAGCAAATTGTATTTCGATTAGAAAAACATGACGAAGAAACAAACCTAATGTTACGGGTTACTGTTACTACAGCAAAACAAAAGTAATTGAAATATGAAAATAATTACTTAATTAAAAAATATAGAAGTAGATATTTTATCACCGATCTTTCAGCATTTAATAAATTAAAATTTACACATACATATGTATATTATATTTTTACAAACCTTCAAATCTGACTCCTCATTTATGTGTTCTATATCATTAAAAGCTTTGGTAAATGTTTCTAATACTTTAGCATGATATCCTATCTCTATGCTTATAAAGTCAAGTAGAATTGACTTCATGTCATGCAATTTCTGTCTTTCAAAGTTATTGGTTTTTTCTTCCAAACTGTGTATGGTTTTTGATACTTCTGCTGTAGCTTTTACTAGTTCTGTTTCTGCTTGCACCTATGACATAAACATTTATCTATCGTAACAGTATCTAATAATTTTTAGTTAACTACATATTCAAGGTGTTCGGAAACTCGCAGAGGTGATTCGACAAGTTAAAATGATAAAAAAACTTAATAAATAATGGTACACACTATATGTTTTATTTAATCTCAATTATTTCAAAAACTACTAAGTTTAGACATAGAAAATCTCGCTTATGAAATTGTTACGAATCGAATAAAGAATAAAAAATGTAGTTTGGATTGTTACACATTTTTAGAGCGCCTTGTATATCAGATAATAATTTTAAATTGTACCTTGTAAAAATTATTTTTTGATATGCTTTAGCAATTGGAAGTAAATCTACTTTAAATAATCGTTGACTTATCCTGTACATCAGCTCCAGCTTTTTTAAGTGAGGAAGCTGATCTAAGTAGTAGAGCAGTAAAGTATGATTAGACTAGATAACCCATAAGTCGATTGTGCATCATTTATGACTGCAATAGAAAATCTATTTTCTCAGGCAATTATGCATTTTAGCGATAAGCGACAAATATACCATTTTTTTTTTACAGTGAATAAACTTTTTTCAGAATGTACCGACAGAGGAATATAGTAGAAAAAACAAAAGATTTTTTTAAGTTGCTTAGTGCACTATTTTACCTTATTCATATTTGGTTATCATTAAATTGCCCAAATTTTATTGAAACATTTAAAAAACTGAGGAAGGTATAAAAAAAAATTGAAAAAATGGTTATTTTGTAGACCCGTAACTTAAAAATTCAAAATTGTAGTAATGTGATTTGATCTAAATTAATTTATTTTGCTCCAAATCAATTACTCTTGAGGTACATGTAACATTTTATCTGGACAGCCTGCATTTTAGACTTGCGATTGACTCGATTTGATCTACATTTTTTAATTACAATATTTTAATCTACAGGTTTATTATCAGTAAGTAGATACATTACTTTTTTATGAGCATTTATACACACATTCTGAAGGTAAGTATAATTTTTTGTGTACTTACAATTTGCTGTCTGTTTCTCGGATTTCTGTCTTTTATTCTATCTAATTGCTTTTTTCTGTTTATTTCTCTTTCTCTAGCAGTATATATGTCTTTCACTTCATCTTTAGCGTGCTTACAAATGTCTTCATATCGTGCAAATTCGCTAATAACTTTAGCATCCAACATTTGGACTCTACTATCGCCATAATCACCAATGGTTGATAAATCCTCTGCAAAGCTTTCTAAGCCCATTGCCAATGATTTATTTATATTTTCTGATTCTGCATAATTTAATACAATCTTTGCTAATTCATCACCTTTATCACGAAGTCTTGCTGTTTTACGACAGTATTGTGCAAACATGTTACAAAATTCACCCAAATTTCTCTCTACGAACTGAATTCGATCCTGGATGAATTTGGCCTCAATTTCACTAAAATTAATAATGCATCGATAACAAAGATGACTTCATGATGTTACGAACCTATAAGATGCAACATACATAAAAATATTTCAGTAGATGAATACTTCATCATTTTAAAAAGAAGTTCATATGGGCCAGTGTTGTAAATAGCTTAATTTTAGAGATAGGTCGAGTTAGAGGTGGAAAATATAATATTTACACAAATATATCTGGAAGTGTTTGACACACAATGAAAAATCTTATTAGACTAGTCACAGATACACATTTACTGAATTTGTGTTCAAATACTGAAAGATATGAAACATTAGCACAAAGAACCAAGATTTCAACGATGACCAAGTATTCAGTGCATTTGAATGCTAACTATTGTAAAGAAAAAAAAAATCTGTTTTATATATTTCACTTATAAAACGGTAAGTATTTTTGATTTGCCACACAGTTGAGTAAATCAAAAATTACAAAGAAAAAAATCTATAAATCATTTTTTATTTTAAAATATAGAAATTATGAATTAACTTAAATTCATTTTGTTTTAGAGTTGAAAAAATATTTATGAAAAATTGATATAAGTAGATTTTAAAGTTACATCAGTTTATTTAGAAAATATCTGTAACTAGCAAAATGGTTATTTTTGCAATAAAATGGAAAGATTTCTCTTTGAAACAAAGGCGTTGTCATCAAGAAAAAATACGCTTGACAAATTTAAAAAATATTTGATAGTGTTGAAGGAAATCTCAACAACTAAACTGTGTAAAATATAAGTTCATATAAAATCTCCAGAAATTTATTCAAAGTTGTTCAATGGCAGTATTGAATGCAATCAGTTGCTGAAATGGTGTTCCTCCAAGATGTCCTAACTAGACAACCAAAAAATCCCAATTAAGGCAGAGAACGACATATTATAATTCTGTAATTGACAGTGACCTTTACGTATACTTATAAGCTACAGCATAACTGCCCAAAAACCATTGTAGATTGATTTAAAGAATTGCCTACTGAAATATTTTTTACTGTTACACCCTTGTTAAAAAATGTTGCTGTAACAAAATAACTCCATTTTCCTAAAATAAGTTGTACTAAGTACTAATCTTGTAATGCAAAAGTGTAAGATTAATATTATTCCTTGATATCTACTCTTGTATACATTTTTCGGTAATTATATGAGTATATTTCTAGTAAAATATACATCTTATTCACATAAGATAGATTATATAGTAAAAATTAATAATACAATAATAATATAAAGAATTTGGCGATTTATTTCGAAATGCCAACGTAGTCATAATGAAATCTACTTTTAACATTAGTTCTTAGTCGTTTCCACTCACCAATAGGGATCTAATTAAATTTCTATTCCAAACTCTCATTAATCAAAAACTGATTTGGGGGAATGCTGTTATTACAATATATTGTACATACCTACATGACAATTTGAATTTTGATAAAATTGTTATGGTTTATATTTACTAAACGGAAAGTAACTTGGATTAAGTTCTTCATGCTAATTTTAATAATTATTTTTTTTAGAAATTGATCAAATTTTAATTTTTTTGTGCAAAATAAATGCCTAATACAGATACTGCATTGTTCAGTTTTATGAAATATGTTTCTTTTTAACATGTAATACTAACAAAATGATTTTTGGAAATGTTGTATAGTAATAGTTTTAAACAAATAATTTAATTTGATATAAAAATATTTACCAATTACTTCTTGGACGAAATGAGTTCAACATTTTGAAATTCAACTAGTCACTTTCTGACAAATCAAAATTTGTAAAACAGTCAAGTCAATACAAACAAAGGAGCAGGTGGAAAGTATTGCCAACAAAGGAAAAATAATCAATACATGCAACACATTTTTATTATAAAAATACAGTACAATAATAATTAATTATAATTCTTTATAAAAATACTTACGAACAAGAAAAACATGAAAATTACATAATTGAGAATTATACTAATTTAGTGCTATTCAATGACGGCAAATGAACTACCAGTACAAGCAAATGCAAATTTAATTTTTTTGTTACTTAATATTTGTTTTGGGATTTTAACGTCTTTTTTATCACCAGTACCACAACTGCCATGTTCGTTCCATCCCCATGAATACAACTTTGCTTCCTTCGTGACGGCCAAATTGTGCTCCGAACCAAGACTTAATTGAATAACATTATTCATTGTAGGGACTTTTTCTGGTTTATATGGTACTTCCCTTTCTGCCCCTAATTGTCCATAGGAATTGCGTCCCCATGTAAAAACTTCGCCATTCTTAGTAAGTCCTGCACTGTGGGTCCAACCAGCATATACAGAGTGCAGTCCCTCATGACTAAACACTTCTAGAGGTACAAAACTGTTTGCAACATTTGGGTCAACACCTAATTGACCAAATTTATTCTCACCCCAACTAAGTACCGTTCCATTGTCCCTAAGAACTACAGTATGATGTTGACCACTAGCAACACTTACTACATCTTCTAAGTCAGGAACTTTGGATATACTTAAGTAATTGTTGTCATCAAAATTATCACCTAGTCCTAATTGACCCTTGGCACCTGTACCAGCAACTAAGAGTCCACCATCCTTTGTTATCATTGCCGAATGTCTTAATCCGCAACTTACATGTTTAAAACCTGTAGCTAGTTTTTGCGATACTTGCAGCCTTGATGGTATTCCTGTGCATGTTATACTTTTAGACAGACCGAGCTGAGTATTAGCATTATTCCCCCATACAAATTGTTTTCCACATTCAGATACAGCTGCACTAAAGTCCCACCCACAGGAAATCTGGACAATTTTAAATTCTCCTAAAATTTCAATCTGAGTTAATTTCAAGGTATCATCTGATAGTCCCAGCTGGCCTTTCGAGTTCAAACCACAACAGTAGACAAAACCATATTTGTCTAAAATCAAAGTATGTCCAGCTCCTCCGGCTATAGAAATTATATCTTCAGCTCTCAAGTCACAGTTCTTTAATGGTACTTCTTTCGGTTCTAACTCTTCATCTGACTTGTAGCCTAAACCCAATTGGCCGTAACTGTTAGCACCCTGAAAAGATGAAATATAAATATATTTTGTTTTATATATATTCTTTATTCCTTACCCAACAATATAAACTCATGATGTGAGGGATGAATTAGAAAAAAATCCGTTTTTGCGTTGTTAAGGTTCTGAAACACGCGTCTTATCCGATTAAAGAAGTGAGGTTAATGTGATGAACTGATGAGGTGGGTGAAAACTCCAGCGTATGGTGAAATATCTTCAGTTAATAATTAAAGAAAAAAAAACTATATCACTAGTGCATTTTTTACTGAATTACCTTTTTGATTAGTACCGGATATCTTTTTTATATAGATTTTTTTAACAAAAATGTAAAGTAAAACCTCAAAACTATTAGGTTCATTCGTTTCGTGGTATTGTCGAGATCAGTTCAGTACAGTCAATAATTTGAGAATATTCGTCCTCTTTGATTGCATCAAAATGATGTCTCATTATTAAAAGTAATGAGTGATACATTATATTCTCTCTCTAATATTATAGAAATAATATTGGTTATATAAGATATGTATCTAGAATGTATGTACAAGGTGTTTCCTAATTGCGTGGAGAAAGTCCAGGGGCGTATTATTATTCTACGGTTAAAATTAAGGTAATTTTGTTAAATAATCATAGGATCCCACGGACAGCGTTTCCGAGATATGAGATATATAGGGTTTCCAAAGTTGATTAAAAAATACGTTTAAAATTCATAATTTCTAAACCCCTTGAGGGTCAGATACTGGTTTCAAGCTATTAGAAATGTTCGACCAGTTATGGTGTGAATGTGTTTATGATGTATGCTAACTCAGGAAGTAGTTGGAAAAACATTTCTGACAGTTTCGAATTATGCTCTGACTCTTGTGACCTATAAGCAAAATATCATATTTCTATAATTTGTTATTATGTTTTCAAAATATTTAGTAGGGCACGATTTTCCTTGAATACATAAAGCGAAATAGAATCTCATCATGCTTCCACTGCCCGTGCACAAGCAACTCATGCAAGTTAACATGATATAGAAAGTCAATACGAAACGAATGAACTTTTTCAACAATGACATATCAAATTATTTTCTTCCGTTTCATTATCCGTCCGTGTGATTATCCGTTGACAGATTTCATAACCTCAATCATTTTCAAAATTTGTATGATAAATAGATTCTTTTATTTTAAGCTGAGTAAAGTGTTAAATACAGAATATATATCTGCACAGAAATAATGGATACTTCAGATATTAAAATTGATTTTAAAGTTATGAAATATGATTTAATGAAAGGCATACATGAATGTTCACAGAGAGGACTATTTCATACAGTAAAGTGGCTATCTGAAATAAATTATGCATTAAAACATATTAAATTATTTCCTGAAGAGCTGCCTCGATACTCAGAAGATTCAGAAGAGGAAATAGAAGAATTCTTAATTGCAAAGTCGTATTTTGATTTAAAAGAGTATGACAGATGTGCACATTTTGTTAGAGCTTGTATTAATCCTAAACCACGGTTTCTTTATTTTTATGCACGCTATTTGTCTATTGAAAAAAAGAAATTGGATAATATGACGGACACCAATTGTCCTCCTGATCCTACAAAAAATGAGGCTTTAAAAGACTTGTGTACAGAATTGAAAATAGACTATTATGATAATAAATTGGATGGTTATTGTTTGTATCTATATGGAATAATATTAAAAAAACTAGATTTGTCAACGCTTGCTATTGACGTTTTTATTAAAGCAGTGAAAACAGAACCTATATTATGGTGCGCTTGGTATGAATTAGGCAAAATTATTCCAGACAAAAATAAAATTTATTCATCTCAGTTACCAGATCATTGGATTAAATATTTTTTTATAGCTCATACTTATTTGGAACAGCTAAATAATGACGAATCTCTTCAAATGTATAACACATTGTATTCAATGGGCTTAGAAAACAGTACCTATATAATGTCACAAATTGCTTTAGGACATCATAATCGCAGAAGTAAGTTCTTACATATTAATATATTCAGTACAACCTCGATTATGAGCTAATGTCGTATTGCAACATATAATCAAATATGAAATTCTGGAAAAATAGGTAGGTACACAAATATGAAACCGAAAAGTTTAATATGTATTGTATTTAGTCGGTCAGTGGTCGCGCGGTTTAAGGCGTCAGTATTTGAATCAAGGTGACTAGATCGGTGTTGGTTCAAGCCCAGCTGCCGGTAGACCGTATATAAGCTGTATTCGTGGAGAGGTTTGGCGCCCTCTCTGCGGGTATGGTAGGGTGGAAGAATGTTGGCTTGGGTCAATGTGAGAGATTGATACCGGTTGATATTTGACTACCCCCTAATTAATGAGGTTTTCCAGGTTTCTCTCATTCTTGCACTGAATAGTGGTTAGGGTCTACCACCGTAAGTCGTTCCTGGGCGCAAATGCGGCCTACTTAATAATAATATGCCGCCCCCTCTCCCGCACAAGTCTCCGACTTCTGGACTAATCCTTGTGATTAGAATGAGGGGTAGAGATATTATTATTATTATTATTATTTATTTGTTATTAAAATAATGATTAGCTTTGAACTGCATTAAAGTTTTAAATTCTTGTTATACAAATCTATGTCTTATAACATCACTTTTTTGTGCAAAGATTGGTTAAATATACAGGGAGTTCAGTAAAGAATGGGCCATATTATATGGCTAGCTTCCTTGGATACAAATAATGTGATTTAAGTCAACTTACCTTAGTACAATTTTGCTTCTTTAAAAATACACTATTTTAAAGCAAACTATGTTTAATGAATTTATTAAACTTGGAAATCGATGCATAAATTCTAACAAATTATTAATTAAAAAATTACAATTAGTAATGTCTAGTAAATAGCTGTATGACGTATATTTGAAAAATAAATTTAAAATAAAGGTTTTGTTTTTGCTATTGTGTTTTGGTTTTGGTAAACTTTTATTTAATCAAAACAGCTGCTCTCTTAACACGAAACAGCGTATAATTGAACTTGATACATCAATTTCTCAGAAAAATGGCTCAATTATAGATCATGATTTTATAAATTTATTTCTTTAACTACAAAATCTACTTGAATATATGTTACTGTTATGCATAACAATCATAATCTTATGCACTTTCAATAAAATCTTGGAATAAATTATTTCAGATATTTTTTTCAGATAAAATATTAAACAAAAACCAGCATGGATTATTTAGAGGCAAATCTACTGTATCTAACCATCATCTGCTAATTCACATCATCTTTGTAACACTTGTCTGTTGAATGTTAGTATTTGAAAACATACACATCAGGATATAAATGTCTGAATTTGCCATTTACCTACTTATTTAATTTGGTTTCACATAAAGCTTTTTGGTTATAATATTTTATACATTGTTCACAAAATTGAGTACATACGTATTAATCATGGACTGCTACTCCTACACGTTTGCCATAAAAACACAATACTTATTATTTTAGGTTGTATCAATTTATAAATTTAAAAATGATACATTAATAGAAATGTACATTTTACAGATATATAACATTTGTCATAATTTCTATGAAACGTCAAATTACTGATGAAAACAATTGACGACTATATCCGACTACATCATTTGTGCTGTAGTGTGCTGCTACACGTGATAAGCAGTGGCGGCTGGTGAAATTTCAGGTATGCCATATCTCAATAACCAGACATGGAACCTAAACCAAACTTTAGTTATGTAGTGTGGCGATATAGAGAACTTTGGTAGAAGAAGGATTTTACAGTTTGCGAAAAAGGTGTGAAAAAAACATAGGCCTCACCTCAAATTTTCAAAATGGCTTCTTTAAATTTCGAGAAACATAAACTAGATGTAATTTTACGGATAGGTTTTATTAAAAAATAATTATATTTGTAGAATTTACAGCATTTTGAAATTTTTATAATATATCACAAATATAATATTAATTTTCAAACTACTGTAACTTTAACAAAAATTAAAATTTTTTAATAAAATTTAAAACCTATCGGTAGAATTATGACTAGTTTATGAAAAAAAAAAAAAAAAATGTTTCTCGAAATTTAAACCAGCCAATTTGGAAATCTTAGGTGAGGCCCACTTTTTTTTTTAACTTTTTTTCATAAACTGCAAAATCGTTCTCCTTCTACTGAAGTTCTCTATGTAGCCACAGTACATATTCCCTAAAGTTTGGTTTGGGTTCCATGTCCGGTTATTAAGATATGACATACCTAAAATTTCACCAGCCGCCACTGGTGGTGAGTCACTGCAAACGGAACGGTAATGAAACAGACTAGAAAAAGCCGGCTGTGCGATGTTCTAACCTTGCCCCTTATGTACAGTTCATCTCCAATAGTATTGCTAAAATATTCAGGTGGATGTTGTATACACGAACTTTTCAAAAGTTTTTGGTAAAGTTCATCATGATACTCTTTTTAATTGATGTATTGATGTGTATGGCAATCTTCCATTGTATTTAGCAACTGACCCCTATATGTTGTGATTATGAATTATAGCTCCGATATAACTGTCAGGTGTTCATTAAGGCAGCTGTATAGGTCCATTACTCTTTTTCAATATATCTATAAACAATATATCCAGTGCTTTATTTAAGCATTGTAATTTCTTGATATATGCAGCTGACCTTAAGATGTTTATCTAAATAAATTTCAAGTGATACTGATGTTGAAGTTTAGGAATAAAGAATATTTTTTATTTTCTCACCTTAGATTTTGATAAAAATTTCAGATAAAAATTAAAATACTAATTTAGAGAATAGCTCGACTTGTTTTACTTTTAAGTGGAAATTCGGTCAGGAGCAAGGTATAGATATATTTTTTTATGATTTTTCACGTTTATCCCATTTCTATATAATACAAACATAATTGAGAACTATGGTGTACCAGTTTCTAATAATTTCTTAAATTTACATCATATTAAAATATATTTTCCAAAGGAATTTAAGATAAAAATATTTTTGTCTTGACTAAATGTGGACGTAGACTCCACAGCGGCTACCTAATAATATGCAGAAGGAGACCTATAATGATATAATTATTTGCAAAATAATAATAGCACGGTTTCTAATTGCAAAGTCTGTATTTCCTGTAACCAGTATTTACAAAATTCAATTTTTTTAACTTGTCTATTCAAATTTAATTGATCAGTATAATTACTTGTTATATTTTTGTACGTAATTGAAATTATTAATAAATGTTTTTCCATACGTAACAGCCTTCTGTTTTTCTATATCTATTTTTTCCAAATTTTTCATTTGAATATATAAAGCTCTTCCTATGTATCCATATTCCTTAACAAATGACAAACCACCATCATTGATATTTTGTGTTTTTAAGAAAATAGGTGCAACACTATTTATTATTATATCTCTCACATGTTTAGCTTCAATAACCTGTTGCTTATATTTATCTTCAGTGTAAAATGTAAATATTTTCTTCTCAAATATCATATAGAGTCTTTTACTTATATTACATATGTTTGGTATAACGTGTGTTTTTATGGTTTCTTCGCCAAGACTAGCTAAACCTTTTAGGGCTCCATAGACTGTAGTTAATGGTTTGGAATTTTCTTTTAGAGATTTCAGATATATGTCTATAATTCTAGTAGTAATGTTATTAATTCTATTGGAATATGTTTTACATATTGTTGCAACAACATATGCTGAAAAATCTCTTAATGTCCAGTGATTATCATAGTAATATTTACTTATTCGTTTTGATAATGAACAGGATAAAATAGCAGGTAATATCTCATGCAAGTACATTTTTAAGCAGATGTGTTGGTTGGCTAATAAACTTTTTGTCATTCTTACTGCATATATTAATAGTGTTAAGTCAGCAAGTACTATATTTAAATGAATGGTTTCCTTAATGAAGACACTTAAATACGGCATAAGAAATATAACATTATAATCTACAGAGAGAATCTTTAGATTATCATTTCTTATTTGTTCATTATATCCAAAAATCCCTTCGGTAATTTTAACATAAAATATTTGTTCTTCCATTGAAAGTGGATGATTGTCAGGAAATAATTTTAGTAGTATTACATCTGCTTTTGGGACAAATTTCTTATTATATGACGTTTCACATGTTAGTATTCTGTTTAAATTATTATAATTTTCACTTTCTTTTTTACAATCATCAGTTACTTCTTGTTTATTGCATTTGGGTGTCCATTGTATTTCATCTCCTATATCCATGTTTATTTAAACTTATAGAGAGATGTAATAATTTACAATCTGTCTAAAAATGAATTTGACAAATCCATATTTTTATTGCAAAAATTGTACTTAGCCCACTATTTATTTATAGATATATTATTTATATGTACGTATAGGATATTATTTATTTCATTGTTGAAGAAAAAAGAAAATTTTAGAAATATGGGCCAGTTTTGATGCAACTATAATAGATGATTAGATTTAACATATTTAGGCTTCAAAATTGTTGAACCATGTCTAAATTTTTGAGTACTTAATCATATTTTTAAATCACATTGTCAAAAATTTTATTTGGGGATTTTATCATAGTTAAGTATTTTTGAAATAAAATAATGTCTGTTGTTTATACAAATACACATGTTACGTATTTTTATACAAGGTTACTGGATTTTTAATAGTGTAAAATATCAAAAAACTTACCATTATTTGTGTCTAGAAACAATAAATAAAATTGTAACTATGTTGCAAATGGTACATTTTACAAAGTTGACAAATAACATTTTTTTGGTGCTACAAATATGAAAATTAAAAAATCTTTTTGTTATGATAAAACCTTTACTGTTTAAAATAATGTTTTTTAATTTCTAAGGAAAGTGAGTATATCAAATAGCACATCACATACGAAAATCTAGGTTTTATCTATATTTGCATGAATAATTCAATTATCAAAGCGCTATCCTAAATCCTCTGCTAGCTTAATTTTTTTATGATCAATAATGAAGTACCGAACACTGTAATGTTCTTGAGATTTTCACAGCCAGTGTTATTTGATTTATAATGGTTTCTCAGGTTATCATATCATAACCTAGTTACATAATTAATGTGCACATCCCTAAATTTGACTAGGATTCTTTTGATGTAGTCTTTGTTGTTCTCGAGGTAGGATGTGAACCTACTATCAGTGCTTTCAGTTCATGTTGTTTGTATTCCATCTGTTGGTATTCCATTGTAGTATTCTTTGCAATTGATCGCACTCCATGCTTTCAAATATTTTGCCGCTTTTTACTGTTGACACCTTTAGTGGTGACTCCGCAAAAGGTAGAGGAAGCTAGTTCACTCGCTAAGAATGTGTATCTTTATTCAGTTACTGTCAGCGTTACATGATGTAACAACCTGAGAAATTGCCATAGATCAAAACTTTATTATATTTATTATAAACAGTTATAGATAACTATTTATTTTATTAATTTTGCATACCTTGTATTTTGTAGAGAACCATTATCGTTACAATCACTTTCTCTATAAAAAAATAATTTTAATGTGATTTATTATTAATTCTTACCTATATAAATTTATGTTGTAGAGTTGGATGAAGCGATCAATATGTTTAAGAATATACTTGCAGTTGATCCTTATAGATTGGACAATTTGGACACTTATTCAAACCTTTTATATGTATTGGAATTAAAAAAAGATCTTGCAGATTTGGCACATAAAGTTGTTAATATTGATAAATATCGAGTAGAAACTTGCTGTGTAATAGGTATGTTAGTTTTTATTATTGTTAATTTAAGTTTAAGAATTACCTTATTTGATTTCATGAACAAGGCAATAGCAGATACTATGTGGTTAGTGTACATATTTTTAAATTAAACTGTTTTAAAGTTTCAATTGAAATATGGTTAAGTTGTTACAGTTTGTAAATCAACATCATTTATTATCGTCAAAACAAATTCAAAAGTAATATTGATTTTTTTAGCAAAATATCTTATTTCTAGGAAACTACTATAGTTTAAGGTCCGATCATGCAAAAGCTGTGTTATATTTTCGAAGGGCTTTAAAACTCAATCCTCAATTTTTATCAGCGTGGACATTAATGGGCCATGAATTTATGGAAATGAAAAATACAAATGCTGCAATTCAAAGTTATAGACATGCTATAGGTATGTTTTTTAAATAAATTTGACAATGTACATAAAGGTTTTGTGGAAAACTCAACTTAATTATGAATGTCTCAGTTTGTTGTTTTTTAAACGATATGATTTCTTAAAGTATTTTTTTCAAGTACAATCACAATACAGTAGTCAAGAGCTAAGCCAAAAACTAAGCTTAAAATTTAACAAAGAACTTTTACACTATTTTATTTTTAACTAGTTCTGTGTTTACAGGACAAGAGTTTACGAGAGTCAATCCTTGATAATATTAGTAGAGATACATACAAATTGTTTTTCTAATATTCTAGAATGAAATATAAGTGTTCTAATTTTTTATTGCTGTTTAATTATATTTTAGAAATAAATGCAAGAGATTACAGAGCTTGGTATGGCTTGGGGCAGACATATGAAATACTTAAAATGCCGAATTACTGTTTACATTATTATAAACAAGCACAACAATTAAAACCTAATGATAGTAGGATGGTAATAGCTTTAGGTGAAGCTTACGAGAAATTAGATAAGACTGAAAATGCATTAAAATGTTATTATAAAGCATGTAATTTAGGCGATGTTGAAGGAACAGCTCTAATAAAGTTAGCCAAGTAAGTAATTAACTTTTTTTAAAATATGTACATGAAAAAAAAGCATCTAAATAATAATATAAATATAATTTTTTGTTCGTCATGTTGGGGGCCCCAAGCGAGGTTTTTTTTAAATGCACTTCATTCCTGTGAATATTTGGAATAATAATAATAACAATAATAATAATAATTTATTCCACCTGTTACAAATCAGAGAATTGTACAGGCTAGTCAAAAAAGAAATAAACATGATACACAGATGCATTAATTTACACAAATATATTACTGAAAGTAGAGTAGAATCTGGTCTGGTGACAATATCCAATATATCTAATGAATATTTTGTAAATATTCCAAAATAATTAAATAAAAAGTTAACTAATGTAAAAGATCCTCTCAAATATTCTTTCAAAAAATGTTATCATACATTCTATTTGTCTAATGTGAGTGAAACTAAAATATTTAAAATAATTCTTCATTTAAAAGAATCTAATTCTGCAGGTCTAGATGATATTTCCTCAAATTTGATAAAAGGATATATTAATTTTTTTGCTAAACCTATAACGTATTTAATAAATTTATCGATAAATGAGGGCAAATTTCCAGATATTTTAAAAACTGCTAAAGTAATTCCACTACATAAAAAAGGGGATATCAATAAAATGGATAATTATCGGCCAATTTCCTTATTAGCAACGTTATCTAAAATTCTGGAAAGAGTGATATTTAATAAAATATTTCATTTTCTGACTTCTTATGATATAATATCATCTAGTCAATTTGGTTTTCAAAAGGGGAAATCAACCAAATCTGCAATAATTAACTTTTTGACATGTCTTCATAATAATTTAAATTTAAAGAATAAATGTGTTGGTATCTTCCTGAATTTGAGTAAGGCTTTTGATCTTGTAGATCATAATTTATTGCTCGATAAACTATATGTGTATGGTTTCAGAAGATCCATGAATGGATAACTTCATATCTTACACATAGAAGTCAAATTGTACAAATTGAAAGTTGTAGATCTGATAAATTAAGTGTAGAGTGTGGGGTTACCTCAAGGATCGGTGCTTGGACCTTATTATTTATTATTTTTATAAATGATATAACCAGTACAGTTAATTCAAATAATTTGACACTATTTGCTGACAACACATCTTTTATCTGTGCGGATTCCACTGAAAATAATGTTATTACGCAGAGTCAAAGTGTTTTAGATACTATTTTGAACTGGTAGCAATAAATTATTTATAAATGTTTCCAAAACAGAATTCATAATATTTAAATCCAAATCTTCAGAAAGAACTGAAAGTAGATTATTAAAAATGAATGGCACATATATAAAACAAACAGATACAACAAAATTTTTGGGTGTATATATAAATCAGTACTTGGACTGGACTGACCATATTAATAATTTACATTCAAAATTGTCATCTGTTTGCTATGTTTTATACAGATTAAAAAAATTGACATCACAAAAGATACTCTTAAACTACTATTATGCTCATTTTTATTCTAGAGTAAGGTATAGTATTTTATTTTGGGGATCTTCGTATAAAATAATAAAAATTTTTAGATTACAGAAAATAATTTTAAGAAATATTGCAGGTGTAAACAATTATCATTCATGAAAAAATTTATTTAAATATTTTAGATTACTTACAGTGCCATACATTTATATATTGGAAGTGTTAACTTTTGTTAAAAATAATTTTTCATTATTTGTAACGAACATCTTTAATCATAATTATAGTACAAGAAACTGTGATGCTTTGATTATCCCACAACACAGCTTGTCTGTTTATAAATCAAGTCCAATGTACAATGGAGTAAAATTTTATAATAAACTTCAGTTTTTAACCTTTTAATACTTTGACCATTAGGTATAAGATTTTATTTATAAGATTACTGTATCGACTAGTCCTGTACACCATGTATATATTTTGTATTTGGTATCTTTTAAAAGACAATAAAGATTATTATTATTATTATTATTTATACACTAACATACGGATTCATCAACAGGGCGTAACGTTAATCCGACTAGCAGAGGTTACGCGAAAAATTTACGCCAATTTAAATAAAAGGCGTACTTGTATTCACTGCTATGTATAATACTTACTTTATGATATGTTAACTAATCCGTAGCACTGAAAAGTACTGTTTTTGAGTATAAATACTAAATATACAGTGGGAAACGCAAGGAACTAGAGGCCGAAGTTATGTGATTTTTAGACAGGTACAATACTGGGTCTAACTTTTGGCATAAATATGGACGTAAATAAACAGCCTAACTAGCAGCGCATGTTTTGTGAATGGGCTACTTTCAGTTAGAGATAGCCTTTGCATGGACCAGGCATTATGTCTGCTTGAAAATTGTTTTTATTATTATACAGGAACTTAATGCTTTCATATATGTATGCCACTAAGTGTGAGCAGATTTAGGTTTTTAAAGTGTCCTCTGCAGGAATCTGTGGGAGATAATTTTTTAATAATACGTCTATGTGCTTCTGGCATAATGGCTATTACCCCATGTGATAATCCCAAAACGAATTCTTGAATAGGAGTTTGAGTAGTAGAAAATTTTAGTTATATTTTGCTATATTTTGCTAGGATTCTTAACCCAAAGAACGTTTTGCTTAACTGTTTATTGATGTATGTAATATGTTCTTCAAATGGTAAAGTTTCATCTATATGGATGCCTAGGCCTTTAATTGATGTAAAAAATTGTATTATGTGATTATTGATATCGACATGATTTAGTGTGTTTAGTCCATGATTTGTATTAAATAGGATTATAGCAGTTTTTCTTTGATTTAGAATTTGCCCATTATTTGTACACCACCTTTCCATAGATTTAATAATGTTGTTTCCTTCATCTACGACATCAGGGAAAAAATATTTCCTTTTTACAATGAAACTAGTATCGTCTGCATAGTTTATTAACAACGAGTTGTTATTAATAATCGACTGATTATCGTTAATAAAAATAAGGGAACACACAGCAAAATCATTGAAGATGTTGAGTTTTGTCAAGAGACTAACTTTTACCGATACTCTTGCCATCAAAACTCTATACTGCACCTTGGTGAGAACTCATTTGGAATATTGTTTTTGTGTATGGTCCCTGCATTATGTAACATATCCAAAAAATTAATTCGGTTCAAAATAATTTTATTATTTTTAGATATATAGCATTTAAGTTACATAACTGGGATTACAATTCAATCGAAGAATATTTAAAGATGCAGTCTCTATCTGTCAGAAGGAACCACAGAGATCTTTTACTACTCTCAAACATCATAAATGGCAGATGTAATTGTCCTGAACTATTATCGAAAATTAAGCTCCTTGTACCTAATCGCTGTACTAGGCAATTGCATCTGTTTCATGTACCTTTCTGTAGAATGAATGTCACTCTAAATAGTTGCATACTTGCTTAGAATGGCAAATGCAGTTACTGATGTAGATACAGGGTTAACTATGACTTAGTACAAATATTTTAAGAGGGGATAGGGAAAAATAAGAATTAACGGACTCACCCTTCAAAAAAATTCCAAATTTATTTATAAAGCCAAAAAAAATTTTTTTTCGATATTATTTTAAATCCTTATTTAACGCCGCCAATGTAGAGTAGGCAACCAACAAACAAGTTGGTTGCCTACTCTACAAGCATGCGACAGTCGCTCAGTCGGTATCGCTGTCATGTCATAATTCAATTCCTGTGTTTACGTTGTAATTTTGTGTTCTTCTTCAGTTTTTAGTGCCTTTTTAATTTTTAAACGTTTTATAGTTATTAAATAAATACATTTGTTTTGGGTGCAGATACTTTCCCACAATATAGTTTGCCGGTTTGGTTTTCTAGGTTATGGGACAAGACTGCCGCGGTTACATTAAAACTTGCTATTCTCTATTCCTATCGTTCGATTTTGTTATAATAAATAGGCATTTTATCTAATTGTACCTACGGGAAGTGTCTTTTATCAGTAGTGAGTGGCTGTAATGAGCGAATATGTAGTTTTACTAGTTTATAATGAAATAATGAAAAACGAATGCAAAATACTGGAGCTAACTGGATTAACTGTTACCTATCTATCAGGTATTATTACTAATAAGAATGTTAATTTTTGTCGCTTCTACATTTAGAAACGCTACAAAAAGACGACCGCATGGTAGTTGACATTGTTGACAGATGTAAGCTTTATCTATAAATCTAAGCCATCTCAGTCGATTCTTATCATAGGCGCCGACTTTCCGTAGGAAAAAAGGGTTTTGTCCCATTTTTTAAATATCGAGCTAAAATTCTGGAATAATTTTTTTATTGTCTTTTAGGCCTCCCTGAGCACGTGATTAAATTTTTTGTACTTAGTCATAGTTAGCCCTGTATGTTTGATGCATTGTTAGATAGGTTAAAGATGCGTCTTCTAAGCACACAGGTTTGATGTTTGAGTTAACATTTTCCTAATATTTACTTATATTTCTGTATTAATTTTTCCCAAGTTTCTCAATTTGTTCTTATAATTGTTTTTAGTATAGTATATGTATGTTTTTTGTTTACTGTATTTCATTGTATTCTGGCTTTGTGTGATTGTATATTTAAATGTATTTCACTTGTTTTAACTATTTGTTTTATTAATTTTAGTATGACTGTTTGCATTATTTTACATTTTTTATACTGTTACTTAAGTGGGCTTGTCCGTGAATAAATAAATAATAATAATAATAGAAAAGCAGTGGACCGAGCGTACTGCCTTGCGGAACTCCACTAGACAAGTCCAAGGCCTCTGATATCGCATTGCTGCCATTAATCTGATCAGTTATTTTTAAAGCATGTTTCTTGCCTTCCAAATAAGACATACCATTTAAGAGAAGTACCACGTATTCCATAATGTTGCAATTTGATCAGTAGGATATCGTGATTGATGAGATCTAAGGCCCTGGACAAATCCAGAAAAATGCCACAGGCAATACATCCCTCATCAAGTCTCACATATATAAAGTTTGTCAATTCAAATAGAGCAGTTTCAATGCTTCTACCTCCAAGAACTCCGTGCTGTGAATTACTAAATAAATTATGTAACTCTTCTTGTTTTGTGAATTTACTAATTAGTTTTCGTATTATTTTATTCTCGATTTTTCCAAGTGTTATATTCTTATTTATACTTTGAATGTATTTTTGTATTCTGGAAAGGTAAAGGACAAATTTTGATATTTTAGCATTATACTTTTACATTTACTTAATTCAGGGTCGTTTATCTCTTTTTGTTTCCTTTTTTGTTTTTTTGTCTTGTTTTAAATGAGAAATGTTTATTGAAGTATATACTAGAAAGGTATTTATAAAGTTATTATATTTTATATTTATATCAGTGATCTCATACATGGAATGGAAATATTCATCTTTGATATCGTTACAAACTCTTATAGCACTTTCGGGAAAAAATATCTACTTAAATGCATAATTTTTTTTAGCAATGTTTGTAGGCAATATCTGTGCTGAGTGGTCGGATATGCCAGTGAATTCATTTGTGATATTAAAGTCACCTTCCAAATTTGTTATGATATTGTCTCTACAAGATTCACTATATGAGTCTCTACGGGTACATTCTGTTACCGTGACAGAAACGTTATTTGAATTTAATAAGTTTAGGAAATGATATCCTGTATCACTTGGTGTAAGCAAGTCTATATTGAAATCTCCCGTTATGAAAAAAAGTTTTTTCTTATCAAATAAAAGTTGTAACAAAGAATTTAATTTGTACATAAAAATATCTACATCCCCATCTGGGATTCTGTATACAGTGGCAATTATAAAATACGTGTTACCAAACTTAATTTCTGCTCCCATATATCCAACTGGCAGTAGATGGCCACACCCCTATGTTTTTTTGGAGGACGACATATGCTTGAGACCAATTTGTAGGTCTTGGTGTTTATGGCTTCTAATTGTTCTTTAGTCTGCCAATGTTCTGTTATGCATAGTACACTTATATTTCCAGTGTCTTCAGTATACTCGAGGAGTTCATCGACAGAATTTCCTAGACAGCATGCATTATGGTGTAATATTTTAAACGTGTTTGTTGGGAATAGATTTTTTCCTTATTAAATGGACTTCGTATCAAAAATCCTTACCTTGCTGTCTTGAGTAATTATGGTACTTTTTAAAATCAAATCTTTTAAATGCCATACTTCTTGGCCATGTGGAAGGTTTGTAGATTTCGTCTTTAAGTTCCCAATTAATATGAAACATAAAACATTTATTGTGGGTAATTCTTTTATAATGACATCTGCATTTTTGAAAGGTTGTTGATTTGTAATAAACTGTTTGATTTTGTCACATGTAACATCCCTTTTAATTCTGCTCAAATATAGCCATGCTTTCCTTTCTATTGCTAAGTCATTATTTTCATTTTCTCCATAGTATTTATTTGTTACTCTTTTGGTTCTCCTCCTATTATTTGAATTTGAATTTTGTATTCACCATCATACTGATCATTGGTTAGGTTTATAATATTACTCATTTTATTAAGCTGTACGGTTTCTAATTCTCTAAGATTTTGTTCGCCTGTATTGGGATTTGAGGTGTTTCTAATTTGCAATCACTCTTCTTTGTTATCTGTTATTTACTTATTTATTGATTGTGAATTATTTTGTGTTTGTCTATTAGCTACAGTACTGTAGCTTACATTTTGGGTTCTTTCTTGTGTATTGGTGTTTAACCTTTTTTATGAATGTATTAACCTCCTTCTTTAGCATGTCCACTTTTTCTTCCAGCAGTTGATTATTATTTTGTAATAATAGATTTTTCCTCTCCGACATTTCCAGGAGTTTTTTTAACATTAAGTTTTCCAATTTTAGTTTTTGCACTTCACTTGGCTCGTTTGCACAAATTTGACTTTTATTTGTAAGGTTAAGTTGGTAACACCTTATCAATAGATCATAGATACTTTCATAGTTTATTTTTTTGTGCACATGATTTATGATAAATTGATGCACAATCTACACACAAAACTGTACACTTTCACACAAATCGTTGGGTCCAAACTTTATATTGCAAAGGGGCCATGCAATTTTGCGTTACGCCACTGACTACAAAGCAGATAGCAGCAAAGCCCAACAAAATGATAGCTTTTCTATTTTGCAAAATTGGTACTGAAAATAAAAGTCCTACAACTTTTAGTGGATATACCAAAAAATGTAACTTAAAACAACTAGCTACAAGTTCTATAAAAATGAGAAAAAAAAAGGGTACTTTAGACAGTCAGTTTAGCCTTATAATCTATAGCAAGTTTGAATTTGTTTTTTATGACTTATAGTTATTTAATTTTTTTCAGGTTATATGACAAGTTGAATGAAACTGAAAATGCAGCTGCTGCATTTACCGAATTCTGTTTAAGAGAAGAAGATAGAGACATAAAATGTTTTGAAGATCAAACTGATTTTTACAGTGCACTTCAATATTTAGCAAATTACCATCTCAAAAAGGGTGAACTAGATGATGCTTACACATATGCATATAAATGCATGGAATGTGAGGAGGTAAGTTTATTATTCTGTAAATGTATATATAGGGTGAACCTTAAATAAGTACAAATATTTTAACCAGCAGTAGAACATATAATTAATAGTTTAAAAAAAAAATCAGAAATAAAAAAGTCAAATTTTAAATAAATATCGCAATTTTTCAACAGAAAACTTGTTGAGGACCGCTGATTCGGTTGCCAGTGTTACACTAATGTCTTCGAATAGGCTCCAACAAATATGTTTATTTATGAAAATATTACTGGCCATCTCCTCCCTTTTGCCATTCCTATACCTGACCAATAAATTGAAAATATAAACCAGATTCTCTACTGACAATCATAGTTTTTCAGAATTTGTTCATTATCCATGTTTACTACACTCTGAGTTATCACAATATGTTATCCTTATCACTGTCACTGATTATCACTACTTGAGAAATATGCTTTTAGCATGTCAACCTTTTCACTCTTTGAATAATGTGCCACATTTTATTTAATCACAGTGTAAGGTTTAATCTGTATCAGGGAAGGATCTTTCACAAGTAACTGAAAGGATGAATAATCAGCTTTATAAAGCGAGCTTTACACTAACAATTTATTGGCGAAGAAATTGATGAATTAATTTATCAATTTCTTCAAGGTCGCGCTTTGCTTTTACACTTGTTCAGGGCTTTGTCAAGTTTCTTAACAATTTTGCTGTCAGATGTCACTCATACCAATGTTAAAAGTAATTTTAACTTTTGACGTTATATCATTTCCATTTGTTTACTAAACAAAAACTGTTAAATGTTATGGCAAAAAAGGGAGAAATTGTTAAAAAAAAGCTCCCATTGTGTTTATTATTGCTGCTGCTCGGTTAGTGGTTAAATATAAATCATCATATCCTCTAATCTCACTTTTTGCATTTATTTTAGGTTGGTATTCCTAAATTGAAGTAAAAATTGACGAAAAATTAGAACAAGTTTTAAGTCGTCAATAACTTGACGAAGTTCTTCATCAATTAATTTGATGTCCAAGTTTTCATATTACATTTGTCAATTATCTTGACGAAGCCACTTGATCAATTAATTGACAAAGAAATTGTTAATGTAAAGCGGGCTTAAGTTATATAATTGGTTATGTATAAATAAGTTAAAACTAAATACTGATAAAACTAAATGTATGGTGGTTGGGACCAAATTTAATTGTGAAAGATACTTTGCTGTTAATAGAAATATACACATCAATAATAGTCAAATTGAATTTGTATAACAAATTAAATACTTAGGCGTAATATTGGATCAGCAATTATCATTTGATGATGTTAATTTTTTATGTAAAAAAATAGGCAAGAAAATATCTTTTTTTAGAAGAATTTCACATGAATTATCATGTTGGGCCAAGATGACAGTGTATAACTCGATCATTTATCCACATTTCAATTATTGTTTTTTATTAGTGATAGGCTGCAATAAAGCGCAAATTAATAGATTGCAAGTGTTACAAAATAAAGCAATGCGTATTATATTAAACTGTAATCGTTACACGCCAATAAATTATATGAAGTTAACTTCCTTGAAAACATCTCTCATTAATGAAGGATTACATTTATATAATGCTTTGTCTGAGGAAATAAAAAGATCTGTAAAAAAGTATTTGTTAGAAATATCACTAAATGTTTTCGTAATGATAGGCCATGGTAAACATTGTCTTTTGTTGGTATGTTTTTGTGTATGTATAGTAATGTAAATAGCATTTATTGCTGCTAAATAAATAAATATTCTATTCTATTCTATTTCACGAAAAATATTAATTAAATACACAAGAGAAAAACACTGCCCGTGAAAATAAAAAGACGATTTACATACGTTTTATACTTTAGTACTGCAACTGTTAAAACAGATACGTCAAGCAGTGTATTACATAAAGAAACTATTAGTTTAGTTTGGTTTCAGAAGATGCAAAGTGTATTGAAATTATCCACAAATATTACATGTTTTGTTTCCACTTGTAATTTACACAGTTTATTTCTTTGCGCTGGACCATACTTGTGGTGCGGTATCAACATCAACATAACCTCTTTGTCGACCTCGACTATCAATCCTAGAGAGGTAAATTCCGTGACAGTATTAACTTCTGAAATGTGGATAACTGTTAGTTTTTCAGTAAGTAGGTGAGCTTTCATGCACGTTTATGGATAATTTTTGGAATCATTGAACAAAATAACTTCTTAAACACTTTAATTGATAGTATGTTACGTGCGAAAATTCATACTTTAATGATAATTTTACTTTACTTATTGTTAAAAACAAGTGTTTTTAAATTAAAAGCAACCGCAAAAATTGAATTTATGTTAAACAATTATTTATCTTACAAACGATATGGCAACCTCGCCTTCAATAAATCATATGGTTTATTTTATTAGGTTACGTCAGTGGTCTATCAGGTCAGCGGTCCTCAAAATGTGGGTATTTAAAAAAAAAATATCCGTAAATATTTGAAATTTAAAAAAATGACTTTCATTAGACTTATCTATATGACGAACTACACCTGCAAGTAAAATATTTGTACTTATTTAAGGTTCACACTGTATAATCGAGGTCCAAAATAATAGAGAGCGAGTCGAATCAAAGGAACAGAAACTCTTGAAACTGGTATGCTCTGTAGACTACACATGGCCATATTAAGAATATTGTTGTGCACTTTTAAACACTTTCTTAGGGTACAAAAGGTTGAAACACTGCTGAGACCGTAATTAATTTTAAAAAATCAACTACTTACCGTACCATACCAATTGATTTAAACAATTCTACAAATATTGTGTGTATTTTATACGAAACTGAAAATTTGACGTCTTATCAATAGGCATTCCGTACATACACACACACATATTCACATCATATCTACTAATTCTTGATTTGAATAAGGCATTATATAAAACAATGCACTGTAAATCAATCTGAACAGTGAAAATTGTTATGTCCTCTATGATGCCTTTGAAGGAATGCAATTATTCCAATGATATTCTGTAGGCTAATACCCTGAACTGCATTGAATTATCCTATAGCAAACAGCCATGGTTAGTTGCCAGCAGCGCCACCAGTGCTTATTAAGGTATGGTTTTACTGACACCTCCCCAGATGCTGGTCGTAGCGATCAGTGGTTTTGTTGGTCCATCTGGATTAGTATTTCTAGCTGCAACAATCAGGCAATTATGCCAGTCGTGGGTACTTATTTCCATAGATATTAAAAAGGAAAATGTAATTACAGATCATGATCATTTCTTAAGATTAATTTTATTACAAGAGGATGAAGAGCAGGTAGTACTTCATCATAATTTCCAAAAAAGGTGTGAAAACAAATATATCTTTGAAGGGGACAAAAAAATATTTTAAATTACACAGCCCCACAAAACAAAAATCTCAAATGTGGAGGTCTGACCATATTTAACCACATTATGTCAGGGTTTTGCCATAACCTCAAAAAAAAAACGGCAATTTGTGCTTTTCAGCACTATAAAACGTATATAACTATATTACAGATTATGAACATTTCTTAAAAATAATTTTATTACAAGAGGATGAAGAGCAGGTAGTACTTCATCACAATTTCCAGAAAAGGCGTGACACCAAATATATTTTTGAAGAGGACAAAAATATTTTAAATTACACAGCCTCACAAAAAAAATCGTAAATGTGGAGGCCTGACCATATTTAACCACATTATGTCAGGGTTTTGTCATAACCTCAAAAAAAAAACAGCAATTTGGACTTTTCAGCATTATAAAATGTATATAATTCTATAAGTTAAACTTTAAACAGAGCCCAAATTGTTAATTCCCAAACCTATAAACCAATCACCCTATGGCGCCATAACCCCCCAAACCCCAATAAACCCAATAATTGCATTATTCGGTACTTCAACTTAGTTCTAGTGAGTGGGCCAAAAACTAGCCCTCCACTGTGACCCTAGAGTCTATTGTGGCTCACATCCATATTATACTCCACCCAACAGGTGAGACTCTTTATGCCAAATATAGAAAATCTGGTCCGTTCTCCAGCTGGACAGTAACATAATATGTGTTCTACCATCGTCATCCTTTAAACACAATTAACACTAGGCCTTCTCAGCCAGACCCAACTTGTGCATGTGACCCATTAATCGGCAGTGCCTAGTATACAGGGTAAACCTTAACTAAGTACAAATATTTTAACCAGCAGAACAAAAAAGTCAAATTTTAAATAAATTTCGTGATTTTTCAATCGAGAACTTCGCTGATCCCACTCTGATACTAATATTTTTAATAGTCATGGTGGATGTGAATTCCACAGCGTTGCCAGTGTTACACTAATGTCTTCGAATAGGCTTCCAACAATGTTAACTAGAATTTTTAGCATAGACCTTATAAATCATGAACCGGCCCTAGAAACAGATGTTCTATGACAGAAAAATATATAAACAACGTGACGAAACCTTTCCTGTTAGTATTATTAATGATTTGTGTGCCTTTTGTGATTTAGTTGTGTTTAGTGTGTTTATTAGCAATAGTTTTTAAAGACTCATAAACTATGGTGGAGTCGGTCTGTTACCGTAAATGTCATACGTCTGTCATTTACGGTTTTTGTTTATTTTCAGCCAATGATCTGTGAGTTTTTGCCCGGACTGGCTCTATCTCTGTCGCACACATCTGAGCATCAACGATTTGTATAGGCAGAAAACGGTTTTGGGCGTGTCCATGATTTATAAGGTCTATGATTTTTAGACATGTCAAAGAATGATTGAAATACTATATTTATTTATATAAATATTAACTGCCATCTCCTCTCCTTTGTCATTCCTATATCTCACCAATAAATAAAAAATATAAACCAGATTCTCTACACACAATCATAGTTATCTAGAATTTGGTCCATTTTTACTACACTCTAACTGTCACTGATTATCACTACTTAACAAATATGTTAACCTTTTCACTGTTTGAATAATGTGCCATAATTTATTTAATCACACTGTATTTCACGAAAAATATTAATTAAATACACAAGACACTTAAGAGAAAAACATTGCCCGTGAAAATAATGACAATTTAAATACGTTTTATACGATAGCGCCGCAACTCTGAAAACAGATACATCAAGCAGTGCATTACTTAAAGAAACTATTAGCTTAGTTTGCTTTCAGAAGATGCAAAAGTATCTCATATTAACTTTCAATTTACGTGTATTGAAATTATCAAATCCCTTTCCACAGATATTTTATGTTTTGTTTCCACTTGTAATTTGCCTTTACCACAGCTTATTCCTTTGCCCTGAACCATACTAGTGCACCGGTATCAACATAATCTCTATCAATCCTAGAGAATGAAGCTGGTCTGACATTTCGCCTACTGCTCATGACGCCTACCTATTACCTGTGCCTATGACACCACTTTCTATTTTGCATGCGATTGACTCTTAAATTTCTACCTTCTCTTGATATTGAATGCATATATCAAGTTAGTTATTTTGTTATTTCATGTTTTCACTATTTCAGTAACTACAAATCTACGAAGTATGAAATGATTAGCACTGGCTTGTTGTTCGAGGTTATGTGGCAAAAATTAACTCTAAGATGTGTGAAAATCATACTTTTTGTTATTCTTCATAAAATAATTTAGGGGGATAATTTGTGATAATTTTTCTAACAATGTATAATGGTATTAACTTGTGAAATATGGATAACTGTTTAAATAGTTGGTTTTTCAGTAAGTAGGTGAGCTTTTATATACGTTTATGGATAATTTTTGGAATAATCATTTTCTACACATATTTTACTTTACTTATTGCTAAAAACTAGTGTTTTTTAATTAGAAGCAACGGCAAAAATTGAATTTATGTTAAAAAATTATTTATCTTACAGACGATATGGCAACCTCGCCTTCAGTATATCATATAGTTTATTTTATTAGGTTACGTTAGTGGTCTATCTGGTCAGCGGTCCACAAAATGTGGGTATTTTTAAAACGATTTTTATCGACATGCACACAGTTCGATAGAATAGATTTCTGCCTGAAATATAGTTGTATACTTGCCCAAGCTTACGGATAGCCTGGTTTTTGGGTTGCAACTATACACTCTAGCCACAACATCCTCTGGAGTCTTGGAGCCATCGGTGGACCAGCAACTATCTGCCTTCAGGAGGACAGTTTCACTCCACTCCCATTCCTCCTTCCGAGGAAGGAGGATTTCAAAAGGTTGTCTATAGTTGATTTTTGTAGGCATACATCCGCGACCATCGATAGAGTGCTGTGACCTTCTATGTCATCCAGCACTCTACTGTGCTCCATTATGTTAGCCTTCGACATACAAATAGCCGCTTGCTTCAATCTGTATATATATTGCCCACCTGGCTTCTGTCTTCAAAAGTATATGGAGAGTTGGTAGATCCAGAAGGACTTCCAGAGCAGCTGATTACATCAGTTATCGCCAGACTAACTTGTGTCTGTAAACCTGAAAGTTTTACTTTGGCTATCCTTTGAAGACCTTTGGGCCACCAAACTATAGAGCCATAAATGATCATGGGTCTGATAAACATCACATACAGCCAATATAGTTGTTTAGGACCTACGCCCCAGGACTTTCCACAAATGCGTCGACACATCCATAAGGACATTCTGGCTTTGTGAATGAATTTTTCCATACGAGAGTTCCAATTGAGTGTTTTATCCAGAACAATTCCCAGATATTTTGTTTCCTCTGCAAATGGTATTGTTTCTCTCCGTAAAATAGGGGGTCTTAGGTGACCAGTTTGTGTTTCTTTGTGAAGGGCACAATCAGTTTTGTGGGGAGAAAGAACCCCACCCTGCAGACAGCCCCTTGCGGCCCTAAACCTGATCTCCTCTCCCTGCAGGGTTGTCAATATGGTCCTGTTTGCCAGCATTGCCTGAATCCTGCCACATATGGTAGGGCATTGTTAAATGCTCCTTCATGTCCAGAAATGCAGCCACTGCAACACCCTTCTCCTGAAAGGATTGGGTGATTTTTCCAACAAGGTTATGTAAAGCTAGTTCTGTCGATTTACCAGTTTGATTAAGCGGGTTCACACTAAGTATTCCTCCCCTAACGTACCCATCCAGCGTCTTCTCTAGACTTCTCAACAGAAAAGATATCACGCTAATTGGCCTACCTATCTTGGAATGGAATGTAATTTCATGCCAAGCTGGCTCTGAATAGCTTGACGAAGTGGGTCTTTATAATTTCCAGTCCATGTTCCATCAGAATTGGAAAGATGCTGTCAGAAGATTTGAATGGTTCAAATGATTTAATCGCTAATTCAATAATTGGTACTGTGATAACTTTTTTAGTTTCCAACTAGTCATCTCTATTAGGTCGTCTAAATCTTCCTTGTGATGTTGTTGGGAGATCATTATTGTTATTACCCAGAATCAAACTATTGGGAAAGTGGTTTAGAATTAATATCTCCAAGGTTTCTCTACTGGAGTCTGTAAAGGTTCCTTCGAGTCGTTTTATCGACCCAAGTTCCCTCACAGGCTCCCTAGATAGCATCTTGTGGATTCTGGAACTGCTATATCTCCGGTTAATATTGGTGCTCCTCAAACTGTGTGATGGGAATTTTCATCACATCCAATGACCAAATGGCAATTGTGCCTCTTACTGTAGGCGAATAAGTTGTGCAGACCAGCTGGAGGCAGTTGTGTTATCCACATCACCTGGTAAGTAGACTGAGCAGGCGATTATGTTCAGCCTACCGCCCCCCTCCACGGTTGATATTTGGATGGCTACCAAGTCTGGGCTGCAGTAACCTGAAAGAACAAAGTAATTAATGTTATTCCTGATAAGTATACAGCCTCTGGGTTGTATTTTGGATTCCAGAGCTATCACTTTACCAGAAAGATATCCCAGGTCGGTCACCCGTCCTGAGTTACTGATCCAGGGTGGCTTGAATAAACACAATATCAAGCCGGTCTTCCTGAAATTCTCTCCCAAGAACATTATGTTGCTGACTTGGCATGTTGTATATTGGTCTGAAGGCATCTTACATTGTTAGACACCATCAGGAAAATATACAGGGTGATTCAGGTTTAATCTTGATAACTTCAGGAATTGATAGAACAGGTTAAAATAATGTTCATTTGTGATATAAACTTATTTCCTAAAACGCATCGTTTCCGAGAATGAGGGCGTTTTCCCCTCATAACTTTTGAACCACTTATCCGATTTAAGTGAAATTCGGAACACAAACACTCCTTTTGAGGTTACATAAGCTTCTTAAGTTTGAACTACCTACCCCTCTTAGAAGTGTATTTTGTATGCTACTCCTGTCTTACTTTATTTCAAAACTACAAAAAAAAAAATTAATTTCAATAAAAATCTACACACCACTTTGACCTGATTAATTTTGAAACTTTCTCGTCTCCTGTTTTTTTTTCGATGTTTGGTCTTGTTTCTGAGATATTCAAAGAAATTGGTGACAGTGTAGCGCACTAGCCGCGTAAATTTCATTTAACGTTATAGCAACCCATGAAAACAAAACTCAGTGATTAGGCTCTCTCCAATGACTTGGAGGTCTCTTCCCCTACAACGTCTTCCACAGTTTCAGGAGTTGGAGTCTCTAACAGCCTCCGCTTCCATTCTGGGCATATTGGAGTTGGATTGATCCCAACCTCCTCGGTTTCTCAGTTATCTGAGGATCGAGGGATTGACTCCTATCATTGAGTAAAGTTTGCTTAACTGGTCCATAAACGTCCTACGAGTAGCAAAAGAACTAAACAGTTTGCCGCTACAGAGCTCCGCATGCGGTGGTAAGGCAAAATTACTCCCAAAGGTTGTCCAGTTTTCGGGAGGCTACCATTATCAACATTATTACCCCAGTGCCATTCAGCCCTCGACACGGTTACATAAAATCGCTAGCTTGGGGGATTTTATTGACTTTCCTTGTTTAGATCCGCTGTGTTTAGTTTAAGCAGGTCAGTACTCTTTAAACAAAACTGTATTAGAGTTACCCAATGTACACCACTAGGAGCTTGCGTGAGCACATTTTGTACATCATGCAGCCCTTAATAGGGCGTTTGACAAAATAGATGAACTACAACAAATGTAACAGATGTCACGATCTTTGTTACTATTATGATGTTACTTATGCGTTCCTTTCTTGTCGTATTATACTCTACTACATTAGGAAAGTCAGCAACCCATATAGAGCTGCGGTCGCATTATGACATCAGCGGACCCACTTTCTCACCCATACTAGTCGCCTATTCTGGGTATCAGATCCCCTGTCTCGTAAATCGTCTACCACCTGTGTTTGCCATGACGGCAGAAAAGCCATGATCCAGGTATGCAGTCAGATAACGGAGCAACTCTGTTGCTTGCCGTTACCTCGAGGAAGTACCATGGATGCAGACACAGGTAGAATTCCATCCATGAGACAAAGTTTGCTTATAAAACCCTGATCATTGGTTATGGGGGTTATGAATTGTTTAGTTTATGGGTTTGTTAATAGCTGTTTTTTGTTTAAAGTTTGAGTTATACGGTTATATTCTGAATAATAATAGTGCTGAAAAGCCTAAATTGTTGGTTTTTTGAAGTTATGGCATGGATTAAACGGACCCTGGATGAAGCGAGTCCAAAACCATATAGTAAACATAGTCTGACCCCAGATCTGAAATTTTTTTTTCTGGGGCTGAGTTATTAATTGAAAACTTAAAAGAAAATAAATTAAATTTAGTCAGTTTTTTTCATTTAAGTTGCAATCAATTCTATTGTTTCGACACATATACAAAATGATCAAACAAAATCAAATATTTTTCCATGCATTTTCTTTTTGAAAAAAGTACATATAATTTTCTCTTTCATAATCATATAGAAGAATATTATTGAATGTTAAAATCGCATGACAGTATGACTAAACAGGTCTATCCAGCAATCGAGCCATAGACGTGGCAACTGGATTGATAACGTTCACGACTGAAACATTCCAGTGTGAGTTGCTGCTGCCAGACGTTCCAGCGATCAGTATGCCATAGGTAGGACGTTTTCTGTTGTGGTCGTATTTAGGTCCAGCATTAAGTAGCCAGTGATCACTAGATATAGACACGTAGTACGTCTGTATACGTTTCAGTTCAGATAAAGCAGGGCTGACTTTTTTTCACAAATTTTGAGATTAAAGCCATCAGGATCTAGAAGGTATTATTTACTACATATATTACCATATTATAACAGTTTAAGTACTACCTTTTGGTGGGTGCATCTCACGCGTTCGAAATCCTGTGTGTTCGAAGTGCTACGTGACCGAAAGCCTACGAGCCCGAATACCTGCCTGTTCGAATAGAGATGTGCGCGGTCCCGTCTGACTGGCGGAGAGAGAAGACCACGATGCAATTCGCCTGGATGATTCGTTCCCGCGGTAAGAAGATAACTCAATGGTTTTCACAGTGACGTATCACTTTCCACAGTTTTAGAAACATTATTAATTGATTAATTTGTTAAAATGTTTCCACACGTTTAATTATTATTATATGTACTTACTTGTGACTTTATTTCATGTGTTAAATACTATTTACGTATTTACTTGGTATGCATGCAGTAGTCAGCTATAAAAGTACTGTTTTTTTGTATGTTTCAACTGTAAAATACATGTAGATATAATTCGATTGAAGAATTGATATACCCATTTATACAGAAGTTATTTCAGCAGTTGTAGGGACAAGATTGTAATATTGCTATTATATTATAATAGTTATTCGCTACTTATTTATATAGATGTGAGTATTTTTATTATAGGGGGTCTGAAAAAATGATGCTGGTGGTAATTATCTGTGTAATAATGATTATCGTTGTTAGGCGCATTCTAATTCTAAGGTCATAGGTATTTTATGGTGAATATATTTTTTTATTTAGGTAAAGTTTACGTTTTATTAACCATTCATAATATTGGAGACAAGTGAGATTTATAACAGTATGTAATTAACTTTAGTCATAAGTTTAGTAAATATATTTAAAAAAATATTTGTTAATTCATGTTTAGTGGAAAGTAAGAAAGGCATGATTTAATATTAACATTGGTTTAACAACATAATTTTGATAAAGATGATTTTGAACATATAAAACTTTGAGTCTATGTTTGATAAATGTTTTCAATTCGGGCTCGTAGGATTTCGGTCACGTAGCACTTCGAACACACAGGATTTCGAACGCGTGAGGTGCTCCGCTTTTGGTAGCATGGATTCTTAAATCTAACAATGGTCCCTGTATCCCAAAGGCCTTCAGACCTCAAAATTTGTGGGTAGGCGAATTCTTTTAGTGTTTTATATTTATTGATAGTTACTATAACCAGTTGGTCGCAAATTTTTTTACATTTACAAACACTACTACCCTTGAGTATATACATCAAGAGAGTCAGTCCTTAATAAAGACCTAAAATAGTTATCATAATTCCTGTTAGATGTCGTACTGTGTAACAATACATATTTATTCAAATGAAGGAAATAAAGTGCTACTATTTTAATCTGCAAAAAACTGCGAAGGCGTTTCGAGGGCGTGGACGCGTGACCCTTTTTCATATACCTGCCTAAATAATAAGATTGTGACAATATATTTATATTCAGACCACAGATCATAAAGTTTGAAACATAAGCAGTTTAATTTATTGCGTTAGAGAAGTAAGAATATGAACTGTATATTATTAAAAAAAAAACAGAAAAATTAGGTTGTAAAAAAGAGTTTTCAGCGATATGCCAAAATTTACAGTTTCTATTTTATTTTCTTTAAACATATTAAGATAATTCATATGAATTCGATATACCTACTTCTATAAAGATACATATAGAATTACAGATTATCATGTGGGTTTCTCTTACTGCATAAGGTGCATTATTATTTTGCGAAAAATCAAATATTTTTAAGAAAAATTCATTAGTAAAAATTCTAAAACAATAAGTATACAAATCTTTTTTCAATGTTTGGTCTAACTATAATTTTCTGATGGTTTGAAATAAATATTATTTTGCAGTCTTTTTGAAGAGTAATTTTTAAATTAAATTTAAATTTATTTAAAAATTCAAATAATTTAATATTTGCGCATGCAAATTTAAATAAATTTACATGCGTTAATGTTTTTAGTAAAAATAATTTGTGAAATTTACAGGCCTCATTAGAAAAGAATGTGTTTCAAAATTTATTTATTATTTTAAGTATTATATAGGGTGAACCATTAATAATGTGCCAGAGTAGCAATGACATCTTGGGAGCAAAATATGAAGATATAGCTAAATATGCCTTACTAAAATGTTGCTGTGGAAAAATATACAGGTTTACATTGTTTTTTTCGTTTTTTTTTTTTTTGTAATAACTCGCTCAACCGATTGCCATCAAATTTGGTAGGGAAACATATTTTAAGAATAGTAGTCATAATTTATGTAGTACCTATTAAAACAGATAGACCATTAACAATGCTAGATGATGACAATTTCTCTCTTATCTTTTGTTAACGAAATTCCTACCGTTTTTGAGAAAACTGATCTAAAACAACCAAATGTATTTTTAGATGTGAGGAAACCTCTTAGGAACATTAGAAAATTCCATAGAAGTGGAAGGCGATATTGAAAATTTACTGTAATTAGCTGTAATAATTAGTTTAATTAATTAAGACATGTAGAGGTAGAGAGAGTTTGCTCAAGGGCTAAGTTGTTTTTACTGCTCTGTTGTTATTTTTGTCAATAAATGTAAATATGTAGGTAATTTTTTTTTCAAATATGAGTTTTTTTACAAAGTTACTCTGGACATTTAAAAAAAAATAAACGACTCAATGATACCTACTAATTTTTTGGAATTAAATTTCAATAGCATTTTTGAAGTTGCGTGTAAGCAGAAACCTTTAGGGCAGTTTTTTCAAAATTGGCAAGAATTATCAAGCTCTACCAAGTGCATCTCTTTATGTAGAAATAATGTTCGGATACAATTTTGTAGTCAACCGAATCAAAATGTTTTGTCAACATAAAATAAGAGAAAAATTCATCATTAGACATTGTTAGTGCGGCTCCCTTTATTGGCAAAACTGATTTAATACTTAAAAATATTTTAACTTTGACACCTTGTAATTTTTTCCACAGCAATATTTTACTAAGATATATTTAGCTATATCTTCATATTTCCTCTCTCCCACTGATGTTACTCCTCCTTTATGTCCCCTCATTAATGGCCCACCCTGTATATTTTTATCGACTTCTTCACTTGAATTTACCAAAGCTGGAGGAGTATGATAAAAGTGTTATCTGGCGGTTAATATATTTTAATCTTTGACTTTCATTGATACGTGAAAGTGAATATGAACTGGATAACTGCACTTCTGTAAATATGAGAATATTTTTATTATTAAATCATGTGATGGACAATTACTATAATTACTTATCAGAATTCAAAATCTATCATTATAATCGATTTTCACCTTGCGGAAAAGTTTTATTCCTGGAATGTTTCATCTAGTTTTATTACATTTTAAAAATTAACATTTATTTCCTCCCTGCTTCTTAACTAACACATTCACTTAATAATAAATTAAACAGTAATCCTATTGAATGTCATTAAAGTTATGAATTTTAAGTACATATAAGCTTTTGAAATAATAACGACACTCTCTCGAAACAGTTTTTGAACTTCTCGAAGTTCTGAGTAGAAATTCCATTAAATCTATATTGGTAAGTGAAACAACTAATTACTAATGTTAAAAGTTGAAAGTAGATTTCATTACAAATACGTCAGCAGTTCAAAGGAAATAGCAAAATTTAATTTAAAGAGTGTCCTTATTATTGCAAACGATTGTACATAACATAATATGTATGAACCAATCATCTTGGATGGGAGGAACTTTCAAAATTATATATCCAAATTCATGTCATTTCAGTACCTAATATTGTGGCATCTATTAGCAAATAGTCCAAGCATAAATGTTCTTTTTGAGTTCGTTTCCCATTACGCAAGAGTTGGTTTCTCATTCAGGCCAACAAGGTCTCCCATTAGATTGACCCGTCTTAGTGTATATAGTCAAGACTACTACTTACACATTGCTATACTACTACTGTGAAAATATATATGATGTATTACAGACCAAAGAACAAGGAAAAGCTCTTTTGAAGTCTATAGCAGCTAGAAGAATTGAACAAGAACCAGCTCAAGGTGTAGCAATGACTGAAACAATGGCTAATATATCAATAGCAAATGAAGAAGCTAGTAGTAGTAATATGGATATTGTATTTTCCCCTAATACTGTTTAAATAATGTAAGCAAATTTTTTTTATAACTGTTAATACAAAAAGTGTACACAATGTATTAAAAATTAAGATATACACTTTTTTGAGATGCAGAATGCTAAACTTTAAACATGTTTTATCTTAATAAGTATGTTCTGAATTGAAAAGAAATTTTAGGTGCACAATACATAAAATGACGTTCAGTAGAAAATGAAATCTCAAACCTGTTGCATAAATGAGGTACGCTGGTTATATTTTTCTCAAAATTTATGGCACATTCCTAGAAAAAGCATAATTTTTGTGTATTCTAAAATACAACTTCTATTTTGTTTAATTATTACTGTTTTGTTATAAATTAGCAGTTTGTTTATATTTCAACAATTTTTCAAGTTTTATGTGCTCCAATGTTTTAGCTTTTTCAAAAAATGACAATAAGTTTGTATATTTTTTTTTTGTTGGTTTTTCGACAAATCATCCTTAACAAGCTATTCTAGTGTATTATCACACAGTGTTATAAATTTATTTATCAATATAAATTTTAGACACCTGTAAAATGTAACCTGAGAAAATAAAGGAAACAGCTGTAGACAATGGAGTCCATGAACAAATATTGAACTAGACTATAAATGTTTCATTTATATGCGACACCACTAAAATATGTGTATCGTGAAATTCACAAGCCACTAGATGGTAAAATTCAAGATGTCGGGTGTAAAGGTGAACAGTTTGGTTACAATTGCCGCTAAAGATTATATAGCTTTTTATTGTGTTTTATTTTGTATTTCTTTGTATTTTTTAGATGAAAGTGTATTTTACTTTACAATGTCATATTTTCTTTTTATGGAATCCCTATGTCTTTTTGTTCTTGCTAGAATATCATAATACCGATTATTCTCTTTGGTGGTGTTAAAGAGGCTGACTAGACGGTCTTATGGGCTTTTAAAGTTGTTACATATGAGGCATAATTTGATAAAACTATTGCTCTGTTCATTTGAAAGGAAGCAATAAATACATCTTCTGAATAACTTTACTGGCAATAAAATGTCTTTTATCTTGACACTGTTGAAAACTGCATTAAATTTAATATTTATTGCTTTCATTTGTTCTGAGAATATTGACCCTAAACCGACAACACCTACGGGTTTTTGATACAAAAACGTTGTGTACAACTTGTTAACCGAAAAATATTGAAGTATGATGTTTTCTTGAAAAAGCAACAATAAAAAAGTGGTATTATTTGCAGTGACAATGATTCTTCAATTTTGATGTATTACACCCTAGGCAGATACTAGGTACAATATGTTCATAAATAAAACTATTTTTTAAATGTGGTGTGCTATACGTCTGTCTTATGGAATTTAAATTAGGATAGTAATCTTTCCTAAACGCCTATTGTTTTTGGATTTTGAATATTACTGAAAAGTAAATCTAAACTTGTTTAACAAACAAATAATAAATTTACGAAGTTTTATTTCTATATTAACATGTTTTATTTCTATCCATTCAAGTTTTTACTATTTATGTAATTTCATTAGTAAATTTAGCAAAATCAAATGTTACGCAATTGTTAACATAATTTTTGATAGTTTGTCGTGTTAAAAACGATCATTTTTTGTTATATAATGCAAACATCTATGGTAGTATATAGTTTTATTATTTTCAGTTGCGGTTTCTTAAATTGTTGTTCGCATGATGTAAGTCTCGTCTGAATTCTTGCTGCAACTATAGCTTGGGTGTCTTATACATCATGTAGAAAATTAACGAAGTCATTTTTTGATAATAAAATCTGGGATCCATACAGTTGTTTAGGGTTATTTCTATGTTCACAAACAGAAAGGTACCCCCAAAAATCTTGTGGAAAGTGATCCTTGGTTAAATTCGCTTATATTGGTATATGTTGTAGCTTCTGATAATCTGATGAGAACTCTCCATAGCTACATCACAGTATAGGTAGACCAGCAGTTTCACTCCATTGTCGGCACTTTGAACTGCTTTCAGTTTCTGCGGTGACCTTCAAATGTGAGTGCGATAGCACATCCGATAGAATTGACAGAATCGGTGATCAGGACCGGAATAAGAAATTTTTATTTGCGCGTGAAAGCGTAGTTATTCCACATGAAAGTTTACGTTATATCTATCCACATTATGTAATAATTCATTATACAGTTATAAATGGGTAATTCAACATGTACTATACATCATTTACTGCTACAAACATACAGTTAGAAAATTTGATTTACTTCTTTGGACTCTTTAAAATAAAGAGTTTAAAATATATATTATTGCACTACAAAACATTTTTATATATTTACTTACTTTTTTTGTTATTAGTGATAATTACATTTTTTTGGGATTTTTTTAAATTTAAAATTTGACGTTTGAAGTTTAGTGGACTAATAATTTATTATGATTTTTTTTTTATTATTTTGTTTTGAGACTTACTCTCATTATAGTGACTACAAGAAATATGATCATCTACATAATTTGAAGATGAGCCGTCTTGTGCAGGAAACATTGGAACGGCCTCTGCGTAATCTATTGCCCGAATCGTTAGAAAAATTATTTTAAAAATGTATTTGACATAGTTTGTATGAACTATTACTAATCCTGAGCAGCTTTTCTAATAAATCTTCTCTATTAGAAGCCTCTGCACAGAACTTTGCTCTAAAATAAAAAATTTTATTTGTGAATAATATAAATATGTATATTTTAAACTTCACTTTCATGAGAAGTATTTATATTCCAATGTTATACTTAAGAAATAAGTTAATAGGTAAGGCAATATCAGTAAAATATCATTTATGGTTTGTACAGTATATTATAGATTACTTATTACTTATTTATGTCTTTAGCAAATTTAAAGAAACTTAAATTACTATTTATAGATGATATATTTAAACATCTAACTGCGGCGCTGCGACTCGTTCCTCGATCAGACTCAAAATATTGCTTTAATACGGCTCTGTATAACCGATGTTCGCACTCCCAGAGAATGTAAACTGAGGTCTCTGCAGCTTGAAATGGATGCGCGAGCTGCTATGCGCGACTTATTATTTCGGCCCGAGTGTTTTTACTGGTCTCCCTATACTGTGGCTACATCTATATTTTGGCATACAGGGTTCGATTTTCCTGAAGGAACGATCTTGCATGAAGAAATTTACCTCTACAAAAGTTGCTATGTTTGGAGGAGAAACAAAACGGCTGTTGACTTATTTAGAATTTTAAGGGCACCTTTGTTTTTTCAAATGTTCAGATGCGATTTAACTCATGTTGAAGTGAACTACACTGGACATCTGAAAGTCAAATGTCTTCAAGGTCATTAACCATAACCATTGTTTATATAAGTATAGTTAGTCAACTGGCCTTAGTTGTGAACGATGTCGACTAGATGGCGGGACTATGATATGTGCAAAATTTCTTAATCAAGCCCTAGAGAAGTCGGTAAACACGGTCAGACTGACTATTTTAAAAACAAAGTCAGATTTACTCTGTTTACTGACTTGCCTAGAGCTCGTTTAAGAGATTTTGCACATATTATCGTCCTGCCATCTAGCCGACATGGTCCACAACTAAGGCCAGTTGACTAACTATACTTTATATAAACACTGCCATAACCAGGTCATAACCTCAAATATTTGGATGCACATAGTGTACAGGCATAGATAGGTAGCAAACAGACAGATAGTAGATAGGTGGAAATTTCAAAGTAGGTGCCTATGTGGGTCCCTAAAGAACGTTGCTACTTAAGATAACAGATATAAATACAAATTAATGATTTAAGCACATTTGTAAATTCTAAAATAATAATATCTATATCCCTCATTCTAATTATGAAGATTAGCCCAGTAGTCGGGAGGCGGCATATTATTAAGCAAGCCATATTTGCGCCCAGGAACGACTTACATTGGTAGGCCCTAACCACCAATTAATGCAAGAATGAGGGAAAACCTCATTCATTAGGGGGATGGTCGAACCAACTGGTATTAATCTATCACATTGATCCAAGCTAACGTTATTCCACCCTACCAAACCGCCAAGAGGCACAAATATAGCTGATCTACAGTTTAACTTCTCCTGTATATTGTGTCCTCTAAATCTCAATTATATATTTAGAAAGTAAAAAAAAAACGTTTATTAGCAGGTTTGATATACAGGGTGTCCGGAATATGAGTGCCTTTATTTTGCTGTATGATAAATACCAAGCAAAACATATATTACTTAACAATTTTTTTTCTCTGATCGCAGAATACGTGACGTTGCTCACATACCATCTCAGGATTGTCAGGTGTTTGTACATAATAATTACAAATACACATAAACATACTGTGAATGGTTCTCTAAGACCTCACTTCACAACACAAAATAAAATGTGAAAGATACAATTGTTTGAAATGACTTACGCTGCTTGTGAAAAGTGTTTACCGTACAAATGTCTCATAGTCGAACCATAAATTAACGCTATGGTTACTGGTATAATAACAACAGGTTAAAATTAAACAGAGATAAAACCCAAACACAGATTTTCTCGACAAACAACGCGATTTTTAAGGGTGAAAGTGTTAAGTTACTGGGAATAATCCTAGATGATAATCTTAAATGGCACGCGCATGTCGAACAGATAAGCAGTAGAATTTCGAGTTACATATTTCTATTACGTCAACTGAAAAAGTATATAGATGTTAACTGCATATCATGCATTAATTCAATCACATATTACTTATGGGATTGTACTCTGGGGAAATTCTACTCATGCTTATAAAATATTTATCTTGCAAAAGTGATCAATTAGAATAATTGCTGGTGCCAATTATCAAGATCATTGCAAACCATTGTTCCTTAAATATGGTGTAATGCCATTTCCGAGCCTATATATACTCACGTCAAGAATTCAGAAGACTTACGTCATACGAACGAATGAATAATTCATTATATTTTCATAAAAATATTTAAGAAACTACAACTGAGAGTAATACAACTATATACTACACTAAATGTTTGCATTATATATTGCACTAAATTGCAAAAAATTGTTTTTAACGCGACCAAATATCGAAAATTACATTGACAATAAAAACAATTGCCTAATGTCAACCATGACATAAGACGTCTGAATTCTTGACGTGAGTATATATATATATATTATTTCGTGCTGGAAATTCATAATAATAAAAATGTCTTTTCCACTCACTCAGACTATCACCATTATGAGACTAGATATCTAACAAAACTGTCAGACAAAATCCCTGTAAGTATAAGAAAATTGGATTATTTCAGATTTAAAAAAAAAAATAAAAATCACCTCTTAAAGTACTGTTTTTATTCAATAGATGAATATATAAGTTGTCCTATGGAAAATTAATATTCTTGTTTGGAATATGCTCATATCTTTTAATTTAAATTTTTTATATCCTTACAAATTCATTTTTCTTCATACTGAAATGTATGGAATGATTTATTTATACCTTTCATTATACATCTATTTATTTATTTGTTTTGCAATTTTAATCTGGGTGTTGGATTCGTTTTAATAGCATATTTTAATTTGTCCTGTTTATATATGTTCGTTGTTAAAATCTTTTTATTTCTAGTCTGTAACAATAACTATAAATGCATTACTTAAGGTAATAGCGGTAACTATGACTTGCTACAAATGTAATACATTTTAGATAATGTAGTCAATAAAGTTCTATGTATCTATTAATTGTTCCATTTTTGTTTTTGTGCTCCCAAATATCAAGCAAGCACTATGTACATAAAAACGAAACGCCCTATCCACAATACTTACTATGACTAATAATACCTTTAAGTTAACAGCAGCAGGTGATGGATGACAATGTTTCATTACTATTTTAAGGATTTTCTGGGAAGCTTCAATACTGGTACAAAAAAGAAACACATTGCAGGAGCTTTTACTTAACCTTAATTTGTGATTTCATAACAGGTTTGCATTGTATTGCAGTTGTATTTTTATTTTTGAAGTGTATTTGTAGAAAAACTATTCGTTTTAGACATTTTTTTCATAAGACATTGCTTTTGAACACATATATACTCGCGTCAAGAATTCAGACGACTTACGTCATACGAACAAATGAATAAATCATTATATTTTCATCAAAATATTTAAGAAACTGCAACTGATAGTAATAAAATCATATACTACACTAAAAGTTTGCATTATATATTGCACTAAATTGCAAAAATGATTGTTTTTAACGCGACCAATTATCGAAAATTACGTTGACAATAAAAACAAATGTGTAACGTCAGCCGTGACGTAAGACGTCTGAATTCTTGACGCGAGTATACAAGCATCTTTAGTATCGGCATGTATATTCCAAACACCGTGTATATAACGCTAATATTTCCACAACTAACAGGTACCATTCAGTATACAATTTCCTGTGTCTTGATGTGCTCAAAAAATTCCATATACTTAATCTCTAAATTTTTGGGTGTTCTGGAGAATTTGCCTATCGATCGTTGCTTCACCAACTGATTTTGGAAGGACTATACTTACCTTTTCAAATGCTAAACCAATCTTTTGTAATCACTCCGGAAATAGCTTGTTTGTTGACGTGTTTAGCTTCATCAAAACAATGTTCCTGCATTACAAACCGGTATGAAAAGGAAGTGAGGGTATACTCACATATATTCAAGAATATTGTGTACAAATTTATTGAAACATATTTTTAAATTAAAACTACATTTTGTTATTTAAATATAATAACTATGTCTTATTCCAGACACAGAAAAACTATACATTTGGCAATAGATGTGAAATATAATTTCATTAATTGTTCGTTGCGACACTTATCACTATTCACTAGTGTCCATTGCACAAATCAGTCGACGGCCCCCCAAAATACTTCCAATCCGTAAACATCGAGCATCCAACAGTATTTCAAAGAAATCAGATAACGAAAATGGTTTGATTCACAATAAAAAAAAACACAAAAATGCAACAATTTGTTTTACTAATAATTAAAAGAAATTCTTCGATTATTTAAAAATAAATTAATTTTACAGCAATATAATAATAGTAGACACCTTAACCCACTATATGGGGGGCTATAAGTGAAATATATTAAATTATTCGAAGTTTATGGGTGACTCATCACTATATATATTATAAATTACACTTTAGTTGACGATATTTTTTTGTAACACCTCTAGTACATTTTTATGATAAATAAAAAGAGTGTTGTCCTTCAGAAGCCGCTAAATGTAATTTTTCTCGCATAACTTCGATACTAGAATAGTCTGGTAGTTTGAGGTAGTTCACGCATGTCATCACAGATGGAAGGAAGTCGTCTGGATTCATATTTGGTTCCAAGGTCTTCCGTACTACAGTTAAAGGAGGAGATAATGCCTTAAACCCTTAAAAAACAAAAAGAAAACTATTATGAAAAATAATGTTTTGTCTACATTTTACTTTGAAATTTTTATATATTTTTAGGTATTAATAATATTGTGTGAAACTAACTACTCAGTGGACAAAAGCCCCAACCTGCGTTGAATTACACCCACAATATCTACCCATATATTCCTTATTATTAGCTTTTGTAACATTTTTTACTGTATTAGAAAGGTATTTTAAGCTAACATAAATCAAATATCTTACAATTCCTATCAATGAAGTCACATGCATGCTCTCTGATACCAAACATCTAGGAATTGTAGGATATTTGATTTATATTAGCTTAAAATACCTTTCTAATACAGTAAAAAATGTTACAAAAGCTAATAATATGGAACATATGGGTAGATATTGTGGGTATAATTCAACGCAGGTTGGGGCTTTTGTCCACTGAGTAGTTAGTTTCACACATTATTAATACCTAAAAAAAAATATATAAAAACTTTTACATAAAAGGTGAACATTATTCAAGTAGGTATTGTCATATTTAATTCATTGACAGGCTGTCACTTTTTGTCATTGTCGATATTTAACTTCAAATAATTTTAATTTTTATAATAATTTTTATAGTTAGATATTTGATTCAATTTAAAGGAGGCCACCTGAAGAAGCAGTTCTAAAAATGCAGAAATAGGTCAGATCGCATCTATTGTGGTTGAATTGTCGTGTTCCCACTGCCAAAAAGTGAAGTTAGATATTTATAGAGTGTTTCATTAAAGCAGGTTAGTAAATTAGATTAATTTCTTTAGATAATTATTGAATAGAGCTTTGTCTGTGGAATTGTTCATTAGCATACCTAGATGTTTGGTATCAGAGACCATTCATGTGACTTCATTGATAGGAATTGTAGGATATTTGAAAAAAATTACTTTGAAATATTTAAAAATATACAAATATTGGGAGATTGGGATTCACGTAAAACTACATTTTCTACAGACTACACTAAATTAATATGAAGTAAAACTTTTCAGATACGTGTGTTCGACTCAGTATTATAATGCTCATGTTAAACCTCCAGAGTCAATAAAATTAAAAAAAAAACTGTCAATCACAAAAATAGCGTGTATATTTTTTAATAAAAAAAAGTGTAAATGATGCTATTATTTAAAAATTTGTAAAGGTAATTTTTTTTTACAAGAGCAAGTATTTATGTTTGTACTTTTATACTTTCATAATTATTTAGTATTGTCTGAAATGTGTATTAGTACATATTTGAATATAATACGAACAATATGATAATCCAAACAGCATACTGCAAATAATATTTAGTTCTATTTTTTATTTTTATATGTGCCTGTCGGATTAATAATAATTATTATTAATATGGTCATTTCCATATGTGAAATTTTGTATAATAAAACAAATATTTAATTCTGTGACATTAAAAAAAAGAGAATATAAACTTCCCGCACTAAATAGGTTTTATAAACCTTGTCAAGTGTCAAGTCAAGTTGCTTCAGTATCACCATATACGACTAAGTACAAATAGTTTAAGAAGATAGAGGACAGAAAAAAATATGAATTAATGGAATCGCCTTTAAAAAAATTGCCGAAATTATTTATAAAGCAGATTTTTTTTCTAAACTACACAGGATGTCCTGAAATTAATGCAACATAGAGGAAGGGTAGATCCCTGACGGCAATATAATGCGATGCAGCCAAACTTACCTTAGTCAAAATTTGATGGTTAAAAAGATACAGGGTGTCAAAGTCAAAATTTTATTTTTTATATTTGTAAATAACTTTTTAAAAAATCCAAATATTTGTTTCTAATTTTGCCTTCACTAGTAGTGCCACTTATGGCACATTATATTTATCTTAAATGACAGAACTTTTTTGCGGCTTAGTATATTTATCTGACTATTGAAACAGTCGATTCTCCTACCTTTTTTATCTGAAAGAGCTATACGTTGTTGAAGTCATTAGAAGTAACCGTTTTTGCAATAATTCTATTTGGAATATTCAGTGCACTTAGTAGAAACTATTTTGGTTTCAGATAAAGAACCTTTTCCTGAAAATACAGCAAAATTACAAGAACAATCGGCAAGGTTTGATGAAATCGAATTTTCAACAATGGTTTCATCAAAGCAGGCCGATCTTGTAATTTTGCGCGGAAAAGCCTCTATCTGAAACCCAAACAGTTTTTACTCGGTACACTAAATATTTCAAATAGGATTATTTCAAAAACGGTTACTTCTAATGACTTCAAAAAGGTATAGATAGGAGAATGACTATTTCAATAGTCAGATGGATACACTAAGCTGCAAAAAAGTTGTCATTTAAAAGAAGTATAATGTGTCATAAGTGGTACCCTCTACTAGTGACGTCAAAATTACAAACAAATTTGGATTTATCGCCCCCCAAAATCTCCCATCTCTAAAATGTATGCAAATCTTTGATTTTTTAAAGTTATTTACAAATATCAAAAATAAAATTTTAACTTTGACACCCTGTATCTTTTTAACTATCAACTTTTGACTAAGGTAAATTTGGCTACATCGCATTATTTTGTCTTTGGGAATCTACTCATGCTCTATATTGCATTAATTTCGGGACACCCTATATTAAACCTCTATTTAATGTCGCATACTTTAAAGATAGTGACAGCACTGCGTTAGCACCTGTATTAATATACTGAGCATTTAAAGAAACAAAATTATTTATAAAATATGGATGATTATTTGATAAGAAACATACAGAACATGGTTTACAAAATATTTACGAAAAAATATCCACCCACATGTACAGGCATTTTCTTCTGTTGTATGATATAATCAAATAAACTATAGCAATCAGAAATTTGTACTGTTCACATTGGCTTAATATTTTTAATATCTTTGTTCTATAAGAAATTCACTTCACATCAACATTAATTTCTGGTGTTATGACAATCCAAATGTAGTATATAACCTGCATCTTACCTATACAACCATCGACACAACAATTTTACATGTCTTGCCAGCTGTAATAATGAATTTTCCATGCTAACAAAATTAATTATTGTAGTAGCAACAATTTGAAATTTAAAAATTTGAAATGCTGCTTGAATTAAGGCTGCATACTGATGTTCTGCTGTTAGTGGGTGATCCTAACTGATCTATAAATGACTAAAAATGTTTTGGCAGTTTGCAATAACGGAACAAAGAACAATTATAAAATTCTGCAGCGATCCAGATTCTCTGATATCTATCAGGTATTATTAATAATAAAATTGTTTATTTTCATCATTTTCACAATTGGCAAAGCTGTAAAAAGTGGTTGCAGACCTGTTCACAGTTCAAAGTCATCTCAGGTCAGTTGCTATAGGTGCCGAGTTTCCGGGAGAGAGGGGGTTTTGTCCCATTTTTTAAATATCATATTAAAATTCCAAAATAAAATATTTATTGTTTTTTTAGGTCTCCTTGAGCACGTGGTTCTAATTGGTTTGTACTTAGTGATAGTTATCGGTAAATTTCGTCTTTTTTTTTAAAAAAAACTGATCAAAAATCAAATAGGAAATAACTCTATAACATCGGATACACAAAGTTAGATACATTTTTAAATAAGAAGGAGAAATACTAACCTCCTACAGGAAGTCGAGGACTTCCAGTTAAGAACTGAACAAACATCCTCTGCTCTTCTCTATTGTAAGAGCTCAACACTTCAAACAGAAACCGAATCGCTTTAGAATCGGCAGTATACCCATGATCAGGCCTACAACATTCCAGAAGAGTTTTCACATCCCATCCTAAATTGTAGTCCTTGGGACTACCGCAGAACACAGACTCTAATTCTTCAGGCTGAAACACCCGTAGATTTTGTAGTGGGAATACAGACTCGAAGCCTTCACGTAAAGATTCCATCTGACGAGTTACTCCCTCATGTAGTATCCAATGAGTCATGAGCTTAACGTAAAGATGTAAGTTGTGTATGGTTACATGTGTTGATTTACCATTTTTCATTAAATCAACATTGTGGCCAGGTATTACAAAGTCAATACCTAAATCTTCAACTAAACACCCATCAAATTCTAACTTCTCCACCTAAAATAATTAAACAAATTATAAAATTAACCCAACAGGAAATTGTGGCCACATTACCTCTTCATTCTTTTCCTCCTCGGTTAGGTCAGTTCTTGATAGAATGTCATCTCTTTGCCTTACAATATACTGCATCTTGCGAAGAGTTTTATATATATCTGGATTTACATATTTCAAATCTGCTAAAGTTAAACAGTGTTCTTGTCCTAATAACCAGCGGTAGAATGTAACGGAAAATGGAAGATCAAGCTAAAAAATTTAAATTATTGAAAAATATGGAAAAAAACTAACAAACGGTACATATGGTTCAGAAAAATATATTTCTCCTTGCATTTTATGTATTTTGGGGCATATTTTTTGTGCTAAAGTGCTTTTAAATGTTCTATTCAGGCAGTAGTTTACATAATTGGAGATATACTCAGTGGCAGGTAACATCCAATGTTGACTTATAAACTTTTTTCCTAGGAAATATGCACACTAAAATAATATTTATCAGTCAACTATACAGGGTACCTTAAATTAGGAAAAAGTTGTGCATTTTTAAGCCTTGCAATTTTCTAAAGAGAAATATGAGATATTTTGTGTAGTTGAAATACTAGCTGAAGATTGAAAAAATGTTATTGTCTTTTTCCTTTCATCACTTCTTTATTTTTAAAGTAAATGTGAAATTTGGTACCCTTACATTGTTTGCCACAAGCTTTCCAATGGAGGTGGAAACAAAATTATAGGCCTACTACATACTTGATTTTGATAACACCAGAGTGAAAAAAGACGAATTGAATCTGTATAACACATACAGGGTGAACCTTAAATAAGTACAAATATTTTAACTAGCAGTACAGTTAGCTGTGTAGAACACATAATTAATAGTTTTTTTTACAAAAAAATCAGGAATAAAAAAGTCAAATTTTAAATAAATTTCGTTATTTTTCAATAGAAAATTTGTTGAGGATCATTGATCCGGGAGTCATGGTGGATGTGAATTCCACAACGTTGCCAGTGTTACATTAATGTCTTCAAATAGGCTCCCACAAAGTTAACTAGACAGTCAAAGAATGATTGAAATATGTTTATTTATGAAAATATTAATGGCCATCTCCTCTCCCCTTTGCCACTCCTATACCTCACCAATAAATTGAAAATATAAACCAGATTCTCTACTCACAATCATAGTTATCCATTTTTACTACACTCCAACTGATTTATCACAATACGTTATTGTTATCACTATCACTGCCTACTTCACAAATATGCTTTTAACATCTCAACCTTTTCACTCTTTGAATAATGCGCCATATTCTATTTAATAACACTCACGAAAAATATTAATTAAATACACAAGAGAAAAACACTGCCCGTGAAAATAATTTAGATGATTTAAATACATTTTATATATTAGTGCTGCAACTCTTAAATCGGATGCTTCAAGCAGCGTATTACTTAAAGAAACCATTAGTGCAAAAGTATCTCATATTCACTTTCAATTTACGTGTATTGAAATTACCAAATCCCTTTCTACAAATATTACATGTTTTGTTTCCACTACTAACTTGCACCACTGAAATGAAATTTTATATTATGATGACTGGAATGTTCATCAAGATGCGTGAATTGATTACTTGTGGTCAGCGCCATATTTGTTTTGTGCCTCCTAGCAATGGCGGAGCAATAAAGATTTAGCTGATTGTGAATTGAAATGAAATTCAATTCTGGATATGAAGAATTATTTGGTGCTATATGCTGGTTAATTTCACAGTCCCTTATAACACATAACACTAACGAGATAAAAGAATGTACTGGTTAACCACACTGTTCGCCAATAACGTGTTTACAAACAAAATAATGGGAAATTAAGAACACAATTCATATTGTACGTGCAGATGATTGTCTCTCTCGGATATAACCAATGAAGTATTTCTTTGCCGAGTTTCATGTGCCTCCTTTTGTCTGCTCTTAAGTTTATCACTTTATATGGATGTGCAGTGGAACTAAGATAACCTCTTTGTCGACTTCGACTATCAATCCTAGAGAGTGGGGTTGGTACGGGACATTTCACCTACTGCTCATGATATCTACCTGTTACCTGAGTCTACGGCACTAGTTTCTTTTTTGCTTTTAAATATTTTACTTTGGCTTCTCTTGATATTGAACGCATACATCAAGTATGAAATGGTTAGCACTGACACGTTGTATGAGGTTATGTGGCGAAAATTAATTAAAGGTGTTACTTGAAAATCAGTTTTTTTTTTGTTATTCTTCATAAAATAATTTAAGGGTATAATTTGTAATAACTTTCTAACAGTGTACAATGGTATTAACTTCTGAAATGTGGATAACTGTTTGAATAGTTGGTTCTTTTGGTAAGTAGGTGAGCTTTTATGCACATTTATGGACAATTTTTGGAATCATTGAACAAAGTAACTTCCTAAACACTTTAATTGATAGTATTGAACTTGCGGAAATTCATATTTTAATCGTTTATGATAACTTTACTTTACTTATTGTTAAAAACAACCGAAAAAATGAATTTACGTTAAACAATTATTTATCTTACAGACGATATGGCAACCTCGCCTTCAGTAAATCATATGGTTTATTTTATTAGGTTACGTCAATGGTCTATCTGGTCAGCCGTCCTCAAAATGTGGGTATTTTAAAAAAAAATATCTCCGTAAATATTTGAAATTTTTAAAAATTACTCACTAGACTTATTTACATGACAAACTACATCTGCAGTTAAAATATTTGTACTTATTTAAGGTTCACCCTTTATATATTTGAACATTTCTTAACAATTTATTTTTTTTTTTTTGAAAAAATCAAGTTAAACCCAAGACCAAGGCGCCCCTAAACTTTGGTGGACTTGGTTGAAGTAGTAGAAAACAAACCAAGTCGCTAGTGGTCGCTACAAGGAATCTGGTCCCATGGATAAAGTAACTCCATGAGATGTAATGCTCATGGTGATTACCATATGTGTTGGTACCTTCGCCTGTTTGAAGTGAACGCTACAAAATGTTGTGCGCCATATAAATACGTACAGGGAAACAAATAGACCTATTGTTGATAATGACTAGTCATGATGGATCCACACTACGCCAAATTTCTCTCATCGATGCAAAATAAAAAATTTCAATACGCAATGCCACATAGTGAAGATTTTGCACAATATCTAAAATTATATTTTTGAAGATCGATTTGATGAGAAGATACCGCGCCAAATACCTGTAGCACCGAAATATATTGGGGAAACAACTGTTATTATACTGTTTGAGTTCCTGAGAATGCTATTTGGGTTACATAATGCGGCTCAAATGTTTCAACAATTTTTCGACCATGTTTTACTGAATTTTTTCTACGTATATCTATCATGTTTTAGTGACATCAAGTGACAAAGAACAACAGCAGCATTTAAAAACAATAATCAGTGAGTCAGATAATCATAATTTCTCAAGCCCGTGTTAGTACGCCAGCTACGAAAGTTTTTGGGCACAATAAACTTTTATACCCAGAGCTGCAGATCTGCAGCAACCTCTCAAATAGATATTACAAGGACCAAAGCTAAAAATAAACAACAAACCTGTCAATTGGACTGATCACACACAAGAAACTTTTAAAGACAGAAAAGGGACTAGCAAATGCAATAATGTAACGCTCTTGGTTGAATCACATCATTCAAATGTTTTGTTTTACTTTTATAGTGTTATGTTAATACAGTGAATAAAGTTTTGGTCGTTACCTATTGTGCAAGATTTTAGTAAACCAAAGCTATCCCACAATGTTATCTTATTTGAACAAATAGGCTAAGCATTAAGGCAATATTAATGTAATAAAATCTATTAGATACTTTACATGAGGTTACCATTGCTGTGTCCATGCTACGTTGTGAATAGAATAATTTTGCCGCTGCCGTGCACTTGACACATTGTTGCCGTGCCGCCTTTCTCATATTAATTTGAGGGATCGTTTAGCTAAGTTCTACAAGTTTATCAATTTTATTTTAACATTAATGCACATACTAAAACTATACTATTCCCTTCTATTTTGAGAAAAAGAATTATAGTTCTCTGTTATACATGTACTTATGAGATACTCTATATAAAACCTCTAACAAGTTGAAAATAGATTTGTAGCGACCATATCAAGTTACCATAAAATTTGACTTACCATTCTAGAATCCATGACAGCTTTAGCCATAAACTTTCCCATAAATCTGTACTTGCTCTTAATTCTGGTTATTTGACTGACTTTTGCCCCTCTCGATAAAGGAATGGGGAATAGGCCAACGGGGTTATGAACGTACTCGCTCTCACTCAAACCAGTCGCATTCCACAATTCCAAACTGGTTTTCTGCAGCTCCTTGGAAACCAAAGCGTAAAATTCTAAAGTTGGTCCGAGACCAGTACCCACTTCGTTTTCGTATTGCACTTCCAACAGGGCCTTAGACGTAGCCAAGTCCTGCATTACTTGTTCTGCTTGCTTTAGAATATCATCCCTAGATATTGTACGTTTTCGCCTGTCCAACCTGGGTGTTACCCGCTCTTGGGAATCGCTCGAGCTCAACTCCGGTGACATATCGAGCAACCTTTGTAAGGCACGGTCTCTATCAAAAGAAGTTGCATAGAAGAGAAGTTGGCGAGTTTCGAAGGGGAACAAGAAGGGGCACACCGATGCTATCTGTTGCAACCAGTTTGGCAGATTTCCCGTCATGATGACTAGAGGGTCTTGAAGTTGACGACTGGCTTTGGCAGCTATTTTGCTGTTTAAAAATTCAGAAATTGGTAGTATCGGTTTGTACTCTATGGCAGGATATAAGGTGCTCCAGTACATGTTGAGTGCATTGAGGATTCGTAGTAAGCATAGAACTTCCAAGGAGGCATCTTGAATAGTAACAGACTCGGGGAGCTGAGTCACTAAAAATGGCGATAGAGGAGATTGTACCAGTGGGGTAACTCCTTCTGAAAAGTCATAAACATTATTCAGTTAACCATGTGGTACTTTAAGGAAGAGAAAGAAGATTCCATATATTTTCTGAAGCTGAATATAAAATAATGAAAATAATTACCATTCCACAGGTCGTCACCTTTACGCCTTGATGTACTTTTACTGGAAGATCCTTTACCTTTCCGACTTGAGTGACTTGATGAAGTAATATTGCTACTTCTCCCTGTTGATGTAGGCTCTTCCTTTAACGGTCGATAATAAATTACATGTGTTTGGACCCAAATTCCAGCATTACCTAAAAAAATATTGTTTTTTTCATAACTGGGAGTAGAAATCAATTTTTTTGTTGACAGAAATAAAGGATTTTTGAAATACTCCTCTATAGTTTTGATAGCTTTCAGTAAAATTTTGCACTTTTTTGTCGTGCATGAGCGCCATCTTACGGTCATTTGGAAAAACACTACTTGAGAAAAATTAGCATACAGAAAACTGTCACAATTTAAAAAGAAAAGCAAACTTGGTAGTATAACTGGTAGAGTTCACTGTAGGGAATAGAAATAGTAATTAAAAATCTGAGGTTAAAACATGGTTAAAAAGTAGTATTTTCTTGCACCGTGATGAAGTTATTGGTCTAGTGCATTCTGATAATTGTTTTCTGTGTTTGACTAATTTAATATAACGCGAACAGTTAAATATAATTAGTGAATTGATTATTTAAAATGCCTTACTGCTTTTGTTTGTTTTATTATTTACTATAAAATGCCTGGGAAGAATACACTGCTATGTACCAAATTGCAAAAATATATATTATTCCTATATATCACAGAAATCAAAGCTTTTTCAGAATTAGTGCAGACAGGGAAATGTTAGAATCAATTCGCAAATTATGTAAACCAGATTTTAATCTCACGAACTAAAATTGTTACTTTTGTAAAATTACTAAAAAATTACTAAAATTGTTATGAATACCACTTTGAATTAAATGTTTTAAAAATACTAAGAAGAATAGCCTCACCTTATTTTGGTATTTATTTATTTTAGGTTGATTCGATTTTTTAATGAATATAAAAGTAATGGTAAATACATATATCTACGATTCTACTGATTTTTTACTCATACTGAGTATATTTAAATTTTCACAGAAAAAAATTATCAGTAATACATCGTACTTATGAGAACCAATGTAGTTCGAAACAAATGTACTTAATTTAACAATAACATTTAGCATAAAGTATGCATCTAGTTTTTATCATATTAATCGCTATTAATTACTAGTCATGTAATCAACTTATTTTCCTATTTATAATAGAATAAAGCATTAAAACATACTCTTTTTATTATTAAACCAATCATACCTTCTTAATAGATATACTCGTATTACAAAATTAATTGTTTTATTGTAATGTTATGCCGCATCCACACTCTGGCCGAGACAGCATGAGAGCGAGCACGAGACTGTGGATGCAGCACTCGTCGAGTATCGCTTTCGCTTTGACACTCTTGCCTGCTCGTCTGCGTGTGGATGCGGCATATAGTGTGAAATAAAATTCATAAATCATTGACTACATAATTTTGTAAAAAATCTGTTCAACTTTTATATTTGAACTTATAACAATTTTTTTACGAAATTTTGTTATCGAGGATTATGAATTTTATTTCATATGTATGTTGCACTCTATATATTATGGTATATTTAAATTTACCACCAACTGCTGCGTATTGAAGCTTATTACACAGCGACATCTATTGTATAGATTTTGAGTTATACTTTTCTCAAAACAGAGAACGTAGCACAGTGCAGTTGCTATTTTTTCTCCAAACGAACGTAAGGTGGCGCCAGGTATGTCTGGAGCAAGTCGTGCTTTCAATGAAAGACAGAGAAACAATGACTTTTATTTAGTTACACATTGCTTACTGCAAGAAATTTACGAAATATAACAACAAATAATATGCTGAAGAAAATTTTGCCTTCTAGGGTTTAATATATAATAGAAATGTTATCTCATGCCATCTACAAATTTTCAAAAATACTGAAGTAAAACGAATAAATAAAGAAAAAAGTGGTATAACCAACAAATTTTTAGATACAGAAATATATATATTTTTTTAAATTTAACTGTAACATAAACTATACTTACTACACGTAAAATAATTCACTTATATTCATAAATATATGGAAGTAATAGTAAAACATCAAATTATTTATAAACTTATGTGTCTTTGACAATGGTATGGTGTTTAACCTGTACGGTAAAAATAATGAATTTCAATTTTAATAATAAATTTCTTTCTAATAATTCTCGACCAGTATTAATTAAAATTTTGTTAGGAAACTGTTGTCTCAATTAGTGATAAGTGACATGACTGAAATATACCTAAGTTACCTTAAAGTCGCCCATGTAATGTGCTGAAATCCGAGCGGGTTATTTAAGCAGCTCTTGGTAGTCAAAAAAAGTTGTAAATTTGGTGATATTTTTTAGATATATTTTCAGCGTAATTTCAAAGACAGTGTAAATAAACACTTTGTGTTAAAAAGTAGTGTAGTTTTTATAACTTTTTTTATTAGGTTAGACAGTATACTGCATCCAGACAGATTACAGATGAAATATGGCACACCTTATCTACTACAAAATACCTGGGTTTAAAATAAATGCTGTTCGATTTGTAAATGGAAAAGCTGAAACTATTAGTTTTTTTTATCAATAACGTTAACATACTGGTACAAAGTGGTTTAAGAAAACTATTTTGAATTTCGCTGTTATTCATATAGATTTGCCCCTATTATACTACGCATTTACAAAAACTCTTGAGATTTAAATATTTTCATATAATTAAAGATAAAAATTATTTCTAAAAGATACGATAAATTTAAAATTAAAAACTTGAAAGATAGGCAAATCCGTTCACTCAGACCTGAACTTTCTCTTAGACCTTCAGACGTCTTACAATAGGTGAACATCTGCTATGATACGTTAAAACGGTGGTAGATGAATAAAAAAACTCATATTGTTATTTCCCCAAAACAAAAATGGCCAACTATGCCACCACTTCATTTTTTGTTTATCTCGAGGTGTAATGCAGAAGGAAATTTCGTCATTTTCTGTATTAAGTATTAGTTTTTAGTGAAATCTAAATATAATTCACGTTTTATCGGCATTCATTTTTATAGTAAAATTTAAAGTGGCATTTAGTAAAGAGTCTTGTGTAGTGCAACTGTGTATTCCTACTTTATAAGTTGGTCTCATAGAAATCATAAAATATATAGAATGCCAGAAGCCTTTACATTAGATACTAAAAAATAGTCAGACTATGTAGGAGCTTAGAAAGCAGCCATCTAGGGAAAACTTAATGTAAGCTGTTGGTTATACTGCATTTTAATCCCAGCGTACAATTAGCAAAAATCACGAAGTGACTGACATCTGTTGATTGATTTTGGAATTGCTTTAGGGGTCAACAAATTACTTGCATAATAGAAGTGTGAAATTTTGTGTTTTTTAATATTTTCCTATAATTTTCTCTGCTAAAATAGTACCAGAACAGTTTGAAAATAGTATAATTTTATCTTCAATGAAGAAAAGAGCAAAATCTGCATAAAGCTTCATTCACATAAAATTAGTGTGGTTGCATTGGTACTGCAGAAGTAATTAAAAAGGGCGCCGTATTCTTGAAATAGTGTTTTCTACAAAATACAAATAATTTTAAACATTTAATAACTGAATAATCTAAGGTTTAGCAAATAATAGGAATGTTAACTCATCCCACCTGCAAATATTCAAAGATACTGAAGTAAAACGGCGAGAAATACGGGTGACTTTTGTAACGTTCAGATAAACTTAACAGTAACGCCTTTGTACTGTAGTTGTATGGCAGAAGTTAAAAGCATTTTAGCTTTTACCAATTCTTTTCCAACAATCATACAAGGACCAATCAGAAAACTGCTTTTTTGACAGTACACAGAAGATTCACATTTTTGCAGGTTAAGTTTTTAAATTAGATTCTAATTTAGATATTTAGTTTAGAATTGATTTGTTTCTAAAAAAATGGATGAAGAGGACTGTTAGGTTTAGAAACAGTTACTTTTGCTGCTCTTATTCGCAGTGACGTCAATATGTATAAAAACTATACATGCAAATAAAAATGAAAAGAAGAACTCGGAGATGGTGGGTGCGACCTATTAACCGCAGATAGCACATACAAGGTGATTTCTATAATTGTAGGTGTAGTGGAAATTTTCTATATTCTTTTATAATTTTGCAAACGTTATTGATATTTAATTATAAAAAGTATACAAAAATGCAAAACATACTTAAGAATATTTGCACAAAATCCTGGAAAATCCATGATGTTCTCCAGTGTTTCTCTTACTGTGTTTTTTATATTTAATTGCAAACATTTACCTTAGACCTGAAACTCTCTCTCTAAATTGAAAATTGTAAAACCGATAAGAAAACACATGAAAGTATGTAGTAAATATTTTTCCATAGAGGATTTTATGTCAGGTAATTACAATTTGGTTATGTTGTGAATTAGTTAAGGATGTGTATTATACATTGTACTGCCAATTTTCTCCACTACTTAATAAAGTAGTTATGGGGTGGCTGGTGAACTAATGAACTAAAGCAGACGTCTGTAAACAGTTTTTTGACTTGAAGTTGACCACATTTTTCCCCACAGAAAATTAAGTCCTAAAATAAACTTTCTCCTAAAAGTTACACCATAAAACAACATTGCTGGCAATTACAAGCTTTATAATCGTTAGAGGAATTTGTAAACAAATTGATGTTAAACCCCTATTTTCGACATTTTCAATTTTACAAAGTCTCTAGTAGTTTGTGAATTTCGCGAATTGAAACCACAACGGAATGTTTATAATTGAACCATAGAAAATAAATGTTTCTACGAATTAAACGTAAAATTTTCATATTTTGAAATTCCCGCCCATTGGTGTGAAGTTACTCCATCAAAACAACCAACCTATAAAAGCTAATTAACTGCAATATTACCAGATTTGCGTTTTCTTTATAGGTTGACTATATTCGGTACCTATTTTGATGTTCTATATATTTTACGAGTTCTATGGTTGCTGTCAGTAGTGATAGTACTCATAGCTAGTTCAAGTGGTTTGACTTCTAACTCGTCTAGCAGCCTGATATATTACAAAATTTAGGCAAGAAAACTTAGATTGCATCAACAAACTATTTAAATGGTCGCAATAGGTGAATCAAAGAAATACAGAAATTACACAGCTGATATTTATCAATACATTTCATAATCTTGCAGAAGCACTCAATATTTATAAGCACTAATTTATTTACTTACCTAAAGGAGTTTCATTATCCGTATCTGTCTCACTCTGATCGTTACCATTATTACTAAATTGTCTCACAGCCTGGTAAACAGTCATGTTATAAGGGAGCACATTATTACCTATAAGGAACTGTAACTTGTGCCTGGTTCCAGTTTGTGATATCACAACTCCAGCTAAAGTATCGTCTATATCGTCATCAGAGTCACCATCGTCGCTATCAGCGCTGTCCTTATCTCTAAGTCTACCATACCCTCTAACTACCAAGTAGCGCTCTATTGCCTGTACAAGGGCTAAGGGATCTATCTTAACTGTACCTCCTTTCCACTGCTTTAAGTTGGAACAGTCCGGGTGTCTTTGAAGGTTGCACTAAAATCATACACAATTAGAATGTGAAAGAATGTATTGATATTTGAGGTATCTCTACCTTCAGTTGGTGGGTATTGAAAAATTTTAGAGCACTAGTCCCACCCCGTCCAGCACCTGAGCTGGCGGGAAGGTCATGAACTTTAACCGGAAACTGTTCCAGTTGCGAAACACAGCCATTCAGTTTGGCCACAAGGGCATTCATCCATGTTGAATTTAATTCTCCGATACCCGTCACGTCAGATTCTAGAGGACACCCTGCGAATACGTTTAGTAAAATTCTGAGCCTCTGATCTCTGTCGTAAGGCCCATTTAGATCTGCTAAAAAGGATAGCAACGCCTTGATAAGACCTGAATAATTCACTTCAAATGGAGATATATCGGATTCCATAAGTATTTCCCTAAGTTCTAATAAAGCTTCACCGCATTTAGTCGTAGAGAGTTTATCAATGGCTAGTTTGAGACGAATTATCACACTAGTTGCTGGATGGGAGTCGTCCTCACTACCAGAGTATGACTCGATAAATTTAGAAGCCTGAAAATATTATAGAGAAAAATGAAAAAAAAGAAAATTAAGATTTTATATTAAGAAATATATGAAAAATATCAAAGTAATCTAATAAAAAATTACCTGTTCCCTTATCCAAGTCCTGGTCTTTTCACGGTTTCCAGCTGTAATATTTGAATTTGAAGCGGACTTTGATAAATTATTTAAAGAATCTTTACTATAGTTACGATCGTGAGAGGAATTCATGCTTCTACCCCATCTAGCAGGATTGAGGCTTTGTAGAAAACTTGTTTTGGAACTGGAACCAGAATATCTCGGTCGAGTAGGATTGCTGAAAAAATATTTGCAAAATAGAAAATTTTAATGAAATACATTGTCGCACAAAATGAACGCAAACATAGTGGATATTCACTTTTCACAAAAAAGCAGTTATTCAGGTTGTTCATGAAGTAAACTTTTATTCATTTTTCTTCAATTTTTTTTATGATTTTTTGACATATACAGTGCGGGGATAAAAAAAAGGGCGATTTTTATTTTCTAAGTAACCTCCTTTTAAGTTATCAACATTTATTTGGTACTTTTGGTTTTTCCTGAAATGAGGTCACCCCTCTTTTTTTAAATGGAACACTGATATTTTTGTTACAAAAATATTGAATCTAATGTAAATTTGGACTCAGATGATATGGCACAATACCTACACAATAACTTTGACAGATCATTCAAAAACGAAGAAAAACCTCTCGTTAGACTGAATAAAATATTTAACAATATGTATGATTCAATTTTTCTTTAATAATAATAATTTAATGGAGTAAATGTTCGAAATGTATGTGCTTAATGAACCTCCTGACAATAATAAAATCTGTTTCTGCACTCTTCATGCACGATAAAGTTTTAAATAAAACTTACCTTGGTGTTGAGTTACCCAGCGAAGCTGCTTTAGTAAACAAATCTTGCATTAATGATGGTGACAGAGGAAGATCCTCATGCCGTGTTTTTGACCTACTAGTGCCACTTGCTCGTTTCGTTACTCTCTTTCTCTTGAGAACATCACTGAGGCGGACATGGGAAGGACTAGGTGAACGGGTATCTGAATCCTGAAGACGTTGGGTATAAGGTGTAGAGGAATACATTGTAGAAGATACAGGCGTACTTCCTAGGGAAGCAGAACCATTTGCCGTCTGCAAACTCGTACTGCTGGATGGTTGAGAAGTTCCGGGTTGAGACTCGTTTAAAGCAGAAGAAAATGAAGTCGAACTGCAACTAGATTTAGGAGGACTTACTCCCAGAGGAACCTTGAAAATAAAAAATATGTATTGAAAAATAAAGGCCACTTTTTTCATTTATGAATAAATGTTGATGCAATTTTCTAATTAAGTTTATCCCCATAAATTATAGTTTAAGCGCAATTTTTTCAGTAAACAGTAAGTTCTCTAGTGCCTCCTTGCAAAATCAAATGAAGGAAAATAGGTAGATAATGAAGGTAAATATTTCAGCCAAAAATTTCAGAATTGAATTAAAATTCTGATTTTTTATTTTAATTTCTTTGTGTATGTGGATGTAAATTAACTTTTGTGACTTGTGTAAGCATTTTATTATGCATTTTAACATCAATAAATAATAATAATTACTGTAAGGACTTTCAGAGGCTTGCATACAAGGTGTGGAAATTAAGTTGCGGGATTTTAGTTATAACTCGGAAACTGGCAACACTGCATCGTTTGTCAACATTTTTCTAGAGAGGGGGGACCTTCCTTTTAGTTTCAGTCCAAGGTTTGAAGACAATAGGACTTTTCGTTTGTGCTTGAAAATGAGTGATATAAATTACAAGCAACGTGTTGAGATTAAATTTTTAGTGAAATATGGCGAAAAACTCTCAAAAATTGCAGGTGATGTATGGAGGCGAGTGCATGTCGAAAACACGTGTGTTTTGAAGGGGCAAAACGGTTCAAGGAATTGGTAGAAGACGATTCACGTGAAGGAGCTCCCATCACTTCTCGTACTAACGTGAATGTTGACCATTTGCGTGCACTGATCACGTCTGACCGGCGCCTAAGCATTCATGCGTTGTCTGACGAGTTAAACGTCAACAAAGAAACTGTTCACAATATGTTACACAAAAGTTGAATATGGGAAAGATTTGCGCAAAGATGGTGGCAAAAGTTTTGACCCATGAACAGAAAGATGTGAAAATCGATCTGCTAGGATTTGTTGTTCCTCATTTTAGCGATTTTTTTATTCCCCAAGATGAAGTCCCACCTCAAGGGAACTCATCATGGCGGCATACAGGAGGTCACAAAAGCTGTAACTATGGTGCACGGTGCTTCCAATCGTGGGAGCAACTTTGGAATCGTGTAGTCAGAGGGAGACTATTGCAAAAGTCGATAATAAAATTTTGGTGAATATTAAGTTACTTGTTTTTTCATTGATAAATTCCCGTAACTTAATTACCACACCTCGTACAACAACCAGCCAAAGATAAACAACATCCAAGGGCGTAGGATTTTATAATACAAAATAACGAGTACCTAATGCATTTCTTCTTATCACTAAACTTATTTTAGCATTTTTACATTAATTATGTTTTCATGTGAATGCCTTTTATATTTTTTATACAAGGTAAAATATTATTTTCCTCCAAATTTCTCCCTACAGACTATTGCTTTTAATCAAAAATTAAGTCACATACGCAGTACATGTTTGATTAGTGTTTATCTTTTCAGTTTGGAAAAAGAAATTGTCTTATCTTGTCAATTGCATGTCATATTAAATATTTCCTATTTTTTTTTTTATAGTGATAGAATAGTAACAGTTACAATTAATCATAATCACTGGTAATCAGGGTGTTTTGTCTTTATTGTAATCATTGCTAACAGGTTCTGCAACATATAAAATTTAATAGGAGTATATTTCTTCTGATAAAAAGGCATTAAATAAATAAACAACTCTATTTCTGGCTATGCCTGTTAAGTATTTCTTAGGGAAAACAGTAACAAAAAAATAATAATAACTACTATATTTACGAACTTAAAAACCTGAAAGAACAAACTTTGCAAAACTTGCATAATATTTATTATATTTTTGAAAAATAAACCTCCACCTTAGAAAGTTACATAATTGTTAAAAAACCTCAAAAACAAAAATGTAATGATTAATTGAAAAAAAAAAACTAATACAGCACAGCTTTCCTGGAGTTAAAACCATTGCTAATAAATAATAACAATTAATCATTAAAGTGGCCATATTTGTGGTCCGAAATGATGGAATGTCGATGTAATGTTAAAGTTAGAAATTTTAAACCCTGTTAAAGTTACTAAAAAGAATTATGCATCATTTGATTCTAGAAAGTTAAAGGTAGTGTTAGTATTTATATTGCTAAAATGTAGCGATTTTATACTTAAAATATTTATTGAAAGAGTCTCTTTTTATGTAATTTTTACATAAACTTCAACAAATAATTTTTCACATTTAAAAGCCATAGTAAGCCAAATTAATACAAACCTTTCCTAAGTTCATCCTTTATGTGTATTTTACTGCAGTGAAATAAAGTTTTATTTTTCTTGTAAAAAAGAAACATAAACTTAAAATTATCTATGTCGATTTGCACGTTGTTTTGATTATCACCATATTTAAAGACACGTAATATACAGTTTTCGGGATTTTTTGAGCCTTAAATAGTTTAGCTATTACTAGGTAACAGTATAATATGTCAAGGGTTTAAAATCTTACTGTCCTGTACACTACTCTGCTAATATACGGTGATGGTGCCCTTAAATTATTATTATTTGTTGACAATGGTTTTTTTTCTCTAGTAAGTTGTACCATAATCTTGTTTTTGTTTTTAAAATTATCAATATGTTATGGTTTGTGAGGTTTTCGTTTGTGTTTAAAAAGTATAATTTATTTTTAGTTAAATTCATAAAATTTTGTATGTGGAGGTTTCTTGGGACGGAAAATTCAAATTTTATGCACATATGGCTGTATCTCCAAGAGGGCGCCACAAGCAACCATTAGGATCCTTTAAATCGCTTCAACTTTTTTGTGCCACGGTGTATGTCATTTTGGAATAGAAAAACATTTTCTCCTACCTTTTCTACTTAAGAAATGTACACCTTATTGAAGTCTCTAGTAGCAGTCGTTTCCGTTAAAAACTCATCTAAAGATTGTGATGCATGCAAATTATGTATTAGAGTGAATCGAAAGTTATTGTCAGGTTTTGTACATTTTGCTATTCTCACAAAAAAATCAGGATGTCTTGATTAAATACTAATAGTTCTTAGTCTTTAAAGTTTTATGCCTTGCTTTTTAGATAAAAGTAAGGTAGCACTAATACATAATTTGTATGTATCGTCATTTTTAGACGAGTTTTTAATGGCAACAGCTGCTCTTAGAGACTTCAATAAGGTGTACATTTCTCAAGTAGAAAAGGTAGAGGAAAATGTTTTTCTATTTCGAAATGACATACACCGTGGCACAAAAAAGTTGAAGCGATTTAAAAGGATCTTAATGACCTCTTGTGGCGCCCTCTTGGACATAAAATTTGAATTTCCCATTCCAAGAAACCTCCGCATACAAAATTTCATGAATTTAATTCAAATTAGTCGAGAGTTATTAAAGAAAATGTAAATAATTTTTTTAAATTTGACATCCTGTATATCCTAAACGAAGCGTTTTCAGATCTAAGTTCATAGGGAATTTTTTCCTTAAAATTGAACGTAGAATAACATACTGAAGTATGTACATCTCTCCTGAAACACCCTGTATAATTGAGCGGTTAGAAACAAATGACTGAATTTTTACCAAAAATCAAGTAATGTGCATAAGCTCATATTTTGAAAACAAGTACAGTTTATTAAATCTTTAGAAACAATCACAAAAAAGGCATTAGAAAGTCAAATATGCTTATCTTATTAACATCTGTGATAGATTTATAATTTTTAACCTTGCACCTCCTTTTCTAAAAAATGGCAAAAGTTGCACATACATCCCTTTACTTCTACCTGCCTCAATTATATATAAATAAAAATTAAATATCTATACAAATCTACAATTGGTACAAAAGACATGAAACTGTCAGACTGACACAGTGCATTCAGGCAGTTGACAGAAAATTGAATTCAATCGCTTTGCTTGATCTAAATCTCTGAATCATTTTGTTGAACATCAGATCGCTCCGATTTTATTTGTTGAACGATTGAGATTTACCTCCCTTATTTTTATGTGCAATAAAAGACCCGGACTTCTGTTTACAGGGCAGATACAGACCATGGTCTATTAACTATACGGTCAGGGCCATCGAAGCCAGGTGACGTCACAAAATTCCCATAAATATAGTCATTCTGGAAAGATGGACTGAGATAGACTGTGTCATATGTCACAAAAGTTATCAGTTTTCATTGGCTACCTGCTGATGATCCCTACCATGTAGTTAATAGACTGTGGGTACAGGGTACAGACCGCTTTGTGTCAACAGTGAGTTGAACTTTATAAATATCTTACACTAATAATAATAATAATCTATTGCAATAATAATGGCACTCCCTCAAATCAGTTATTGAACTGCAGGAAGTTCCGAGTAGAGATTTCATTAGGTCTCTATTGGTGAGTGGAAATAACTGAGAACTAATGTTGCAAGTTGAAAGTAATAAATCGCCAAATTCATTCTAAAGAATGCTATTATTATTGCAACCTTCTACCTTCTTTCAAATTACTGTAATATTAAATTACGTTACTAAGGGCCGGTTCTACAATGCAAGTATAAAGTTCGGTATAGTTATTCCCTAGATAAGTTCTACTTCGATTTATTATGAGTATAATTATCAGAACATTCTACAAGGCTCGCATAATGGCGGAATAACTATCTGGAGAATTACTGCGGAAAAATAATCTAGTAGCTCCAGTGCAGTTTTAGTTCAAATAAAGTGACAGATGACACTTTCGGTTTTAAAGTTTAATGTGGATCGCGGGAATTCAGTAGGTATATAAATCGTTTGTCTATGAATGAAAACATCAACTTGTTCATATTTTACGCAGTAAAACTTGTGAAAGTACCCAAAATTTCAAATCAACTAATGTATATTTTTTTTTATATAGAGCAACATGGAAAAGAAGATGTGTAATAATTTTACAAAAGATGAAGTAGAAGTGCTTGTGAGTTTAGTAGAGAAACAAATTGTAGGCTTGTACATTCTGCATAGTTGCACCTTGTGAAATTGGCAATAAATTTTATATACAGAGTGTAAGAAAACTGATGCAGTAATAAGTAGTGCTAAGGATGCGGAATGGAAAAAAAATAAAATTTAATACAGCATCCATTTTTCAAAACTAACCGATTTTTAAATACCTTTGGACGTCGTAAAATTATATCAACCTCAAATTCTTCCTTATCTGAATCGGAAATGTTCATATCTAATGGATCCATTACAGATTGTACCTAATTATTCCGTTAAGAAATTAGAAATAAATTAACAGTTTATCATCGTGCTTTTATAGACATGTTATGTTTTGATTTTAACAGCTCATAGAAATAATATGAGAGTATTGATAAAAAAAGCGAGAATAACTGTATATACTTGCGACAAGAATTCAGACGTCTTACGTCATACGAACAAATGAATAATTCATTATATTTTCATCAAAATATTTAAGAAACTGCAACTGATAGTAACAAAACTATATACTACACTAAAAGTTTGCATTATATATTGCACTAAATTGCAAAAAATTATTGTTTTTAACACGACCAAATATCGAAAATTATGTTGACAATAAAAGCAAATGTGTAACGTCAGCTGTGATGTAAGACGTCTGAATTCTTGACGCGAGTATACCAAGGATATTTGGCTGACAGCTGTATAAGATGTTTCGTAGTTTATACGGAGAATAAAGTTTCCGATCATTATAGAACGCAGTTCGCTAAGGATATTCTAAGTATAAGTTTATACCTAGTATATCCTTGGATTGTAGAACCGGCCCTAGAACCATGGGTTAGACACTGTAGTACGCGACTAGCAACACTCGCGGCGCCTTGTCGTTCCGAATATTAGTTGGTACAACTGAAACCAGTTATTTATTTATTCTAGGTTGGTATGCGGAGCTATGTCAATCAGAATTAATTTTGTCGTTTGTGGTGTTTGGTTTTATTTGTGTAGTAAGTGTTCTCGTGGTGAAATTGAGAAAGTGTTTGTGCTTTTGTACCTTATAAAATATCTAACATGTTCTGTATCTAAAATAATTACATTGAACATACTGTTTTTATTTGTGGGTGTCAATTTCTACTTTTATAACACTTTAAGCTGCATCGTCACTGCACAACTTATCAAATGATCATGGTTTAAGCATTTTGGACATTGATTTTAAATTTACAAATCACACCCTTTTCCTTTATGTCTTATTCAATATATTTTGTTGTAATTAGTCAATTATGTCAATGTTTTAAATTTCAAATAAACTACTGATTTTTTATATTTCTGTTTTTTTTCTCAATCACAAACTTTATAGCAATGATATTAGAAAATGCAATATAAAAACTTAGAGTGTCAAGTATTTTTATTAATCTGTTGTTGACAACTATTGCTCTAAGTTATTATCTTGCATTTTTTAATATATTTGTTATTAATGTAGTAGGTACATTAGAAATGAATCTCAATTAAATTTGCCGCTTCAAAGCGCTGCAGGTGTTGCTAGTCGCGAACTACATACATTTTTCAGTGTCCTATCTTTTTTTTTTTTCGGCCAATGATCTGTGCCACTTGTGTCAATCATTCATTTAAATTTCAAATGCATATGGGAATGTTTCTTAAATTCTGATGATGTGAACAATTATTTAGTTGCTTGTAGCCAATAAAGAAAGAATAATCTTAGAAAAATTGTATGCTTACCTCAGGATCTGCTAGTCGGTTTATCTGATGCAACACACCTTCTCTTCTAAAATGAACACCAAATTCCTCAGGTAACTTAGTCATGAGAATTTCTGCCATTTGTAAAGCACCCACTACAATCCTTAAATCACTAGATGCCATCATACCGGCGATATGACTGCTAACGATTTGATTTTTTAACACGTCTTTTAATAGTTCCGGACTCGCGTAATACACCATTCTTAACAGTGCCTTTAAACACTTACACCTTACCGCCGGTCCCGCACTCGATGAATATACCTCGTACAGAACCGAGAACAGAGATCTTATAAAAGCCGCTGCTAAACCTCTCTCTTCTCTCAGGCACGCTACACGAGCATCTCGGCTCGCTGACAAAGGCCTGCTTGAAGTTTGGGAAGGCTCTGCGGGACTAGACTGAACACTTGTTGGTGTGAATCTACGTTGAACAGGTCTCGATGTCCCAGTATCCTCATTTATTTGCTGCATAGAATGGAAGTCTATAGTATAAATTCTTCCTAAAGTGTTGAGACTCACTTCATCGTCACCATTTAAATGGGCTGCTTCGATAATGCGACAATCCACAGCACCGTAAGGGTGCCAGAGACCACGGTCATCTCTCCATTGCCAAACCGGTTGATCTTTGGCAATGCTAGAGGGTCTTTCTAATAAAGCATCAACTGCAAATATTCCATCAGTTGGTAGTTTTGGCATTAGTTCACCGATAAGCGCTGTAATTTCAAACTGTTCCTGAGGTTGTCTAAAAATAAAAACGTAAGTTAACTGTTTGATATTGCGCATATATGAGGTACCCCTTAAAGTATGTTACAAACTTAGAGGAAAAATATAATTAAAAAAATTATTGAATTTCAAAATTCTAACCTAAAAGTGTAATTTTAGATTTTTTTTGCAATAAGGGAATTCAGATAAGGCTCTGCATAAAAATACAGTAAAACCTTGCCGTTCGCAGAGAATAGGTTCCAGAAGATTCCCACCAAGCACAAATCCGCGATGTGGAATGGTCATTATATTGGAGTTTAAAATAAAAGTTAAATTATATTTATGTATATTGATTCAGAAACAAAACCAAAGATTCTACATTTTTGTTTACTTTATTTTTGTCTTTTTACAGACGAATCCACGGCAGAAGATTTGCATTTTGAGGTTATAACTAAACTTCGTATGTCGTTTGCACATCTCAGGTCCGTATTCAGGTCCATCGGTTGAAAATCGTAATATTTAAATATTCCTAATTAAAAACAAATATCATCAAAATAATGGCCAGTGTTGACAAACCTCACCCTGTTTATTGGGTTGTGACGTGTAGCGCATCCGCTTTCCAATTGCCAGTATCAATCTCACAGTTAAACGTTGTGTGTGTCGGATCTTTGTAGGAACGATACCGCGTTATTAGCAAATGTTAGTTTCTGGTTGGTTTGTCTCTTTCGTTGGTCACCCTAAATGTGCCATCAGTGAAAAATTATACATATTTTAAATATGCCCCAGTGACCTCTGTGGACGTTGAACGTACGTTTTCGAAACTGAAATGGATTTTAAGCGATAAACGTCACAACTTAACATTTACAACAGTACTAAATTAATGAATATTATAATTTAATATGGACCGTATTGGACAACATACATATTACCAGTACAAGGTAAGACACTGTGGTAAGACGTTGATATTAACTATATTTGACAATAAATGTACGTATTTACTTGACTTCCACAAACGTTAACGTTAGCATCCTAAGTGCGCTCCTTATAATGACGTCATGTGCAAACGATATACGGTCTCTAGTTATACCTTTCCAATTTTGAATCGTATTAAACATTAAAACAAACATGCAAAGAATTTAATACATTTTTTTAGCTAGGTCGCATGGTAAATTTGGGACTAAATTTAAAACAATTTTAGTTTTTAAGCTGAAATTGCAGTCCCAACTATCTATGTAGAATTGCCAACCATGCATTTTAAAAGCTTCTTGTGGTCATCATTTGTCTAGGGAACTGCTTTCGACCCTATTATCATTGACAAGCAATAATTTTGTAGTTGCAAACACGGAATTCCAGGAAACAACTACTCTGTGGGTTAATTCCCCGACAAGCATTGAATTACACCTGAAAAACCTATAGCAACAGTTAAAGTCATTCGTCAATGGCCCACCAGACATATACCGGTTTTGAGTTTATTAGCTCTCATCAGTATGGCACAGGTGAGGTGACTGACAAACAGCGTTAGCTGTTTGAACCTTCTCTAACCCCGACAGTAGGGACCATAAGTAACACGCAGTAGCAGAGCTACCTCTAGCAGACACCTGCTACTTATTGCCGGACTGAAAAGCCACACACAAGAAGCGTTCTACATCGCCATAGAAACCATCTCATGGTTTCTACTGTCGGGTTAGACAAACGTAAAACAGCTACAGTTGCTCGTCGGTCACCTTACCTATGACATACTGATGATGATGGTCGGAGCATTAACCCGCAGAGTAGTGGTTTCCTGGAATTTCGTGTTTGCAACATATTGTTCACGCCGTTTTGCAATAGAGGTCGCTACCTTTCAATGGCTTCTACAGCAATGCAGAACGCTTTTCGTCTGTGGCATTTTAGTTCGACATGGACTAGTAAATGGGCGCTAGAAGTAGCTCTGCTCCTGCGCGTTACTTATGGTTCCTACTGTCAGGTAGCTAGACTAATAAGCTCAAAACCGGTATATGTCTGGTGAGCCGCCGACAAATGACTTTAACTGTTACTATACGTTTTTCAAGTGTAATTCAATGCTGGTTGGGGCATTAACCCGCAAAGTAGTTGTTTCTTGGAATTTCGTGTTTGCAACAGCGTTATCATTTTGCGATAGAGGACGCTAGCTTTCAATGGTTTTTACGGCGATGTAGAATGTTTCTTATTTGTAGCTCTTCAGTGCGACATGGAGTAGCGAATGGCCGCTAGAGGTAGTTCTGCTACAGCGCGTTAATTTTGTAGTTTATTATCCGTTTCTAATTATGTAGAACGGCAAATTTATGACCACAGTAAATTTGTCACCGCGAACGACAAAGCAAATACTCACGAACAGCAAAGAAAGGTCATCATTTAATGATTGTAACATTAACTGTAAATGGGCCCTTCTGTTCATAAATTCATAAATAAAAATTTGTATGCAATTATATACACAGTAGACTTTAACTTCATAAGTTACTGCACCTGTACTGCACTTTCAACATTAATATACGCTTCAACTGCAGTGAATTTATCTATAAAACGATAACATCTAAAACAGTTGAAGCGACTTCATCTATATTAATTTCAAATCTTACCTCGGTATCAGCTCTACATCATCTTGATTAACCTCGACCGAACCCGTCAACAAGTACAGAAGAGTTTCAGCGATATTCTGTTTGAGGAGGGTCAAAGCTAGATCTGGACAATTAGCACACATGACCGACAACATTCTCAGAACAGTAATAAAGGTTCCCGTACTGATAATGGGGGGAGTTACGACTAGTAGCTGTTGCAAGTTCGTTAGTAACTCGGTACTCGCAATTTCCTGCAGGCGTGTTGGTTCCAACTGAAAACTGTCAACCAGTCGAGAAAATGCCAAACATACGCTTTCCACACATTTCTTATCTTGCTGGGTAAGCCTAGATGCAAGCAGAGGCAATGATTCCTGAACATATTGGAACTCTTCTAACGTTAAATTGAGGCAACAGTTTGCCGTTATTGACAGTGCGTTACGTTGGGCATTTATCGAGAAAAAGTCCAAGTAAGTGAGACAAGCTGACACACCACGCTGAAAGAAAAGAACAATGTAATTTAGGATACACATGATGCATTCCATTGTAGCATTAAAGTATAATATACATAACATTTAGTTCCTGGTAAATTTTAGTTGCAGCAGTATAAAGGTAAGTTCATGCATACACGCGAAAACTAGTTACTTTAAATTTCTTGTTACCTAGCTACACCCTTGCTATGTGACAGTAGTACAACTTAAATGTAAGTAAAACTTATAAACACCTAACTTTTGATTTTGATTAAGAACAGACATTTTACAAACTAATCACTGCAGTGTTGCTTTATAGGAATCACATAAATTTTCTTCTATTACTGAACTTTCATTGATATTAATCTTACGTTCATTATTCAAGTTTTCTGTACATACATGTCCTCCTTGTCCCGTTAACTGAAGGCAGTTTTCACAAAAATTAAATATCTACAAATTGTAAAAAAATTTATATAAAGTATTAAAAATAAGTTATTCACACTTACTTGACTTTGTTCTTCTACGTCATTTTCCATTTTTTAATATTTATTTAATATTGTAAATACTTATAATTGTGAAATAAATAAACGTTTTACAAGTGAGACGAGATGTGATTGATTTGGATGCTTAATTGGCATTTGGCATTTGTGTTGCGAACTGTCAACAGAAAACATATGACAAAATTGTACATGCGCAGTTTGTCAAAATTATTGCGATAATTGCTAAAAATTGAAACTATTTCTATTTTCCCGCCCCCTAAATTTAATTTTGCGATTCTCACAATAAATTGAAATGAATGAGTTGATGTAAAAAATATTTTATGCTAACCAATCAAATTGAAGTCCGCAAATCGCAAGTGCATGAACTTACCTTTAAGGTATTGTTTCAAATTCTCTACATAGTTTTAGTGTGAAAACTCAATTTATTTGATTGACCACGTTGTACAGTCAACAGATCTTACAGTGAAAGCGATTGCAGCACAGCACTTTTTGAACAGACTTTTGATATATAAAAATTTGATCAATCTATAAATGATACTGCAGGAAACAATTACTCTGCGAACTAATGCACCGACTGGCATTGATATTTAGAATTTAGAAAATATGAAAATGAGGAATAGTACATTGCAAGTAAATTTATCTTTTAATTTATATTACATTATATTTTATTTTTAAATAATAAATATTCGAAACAACACTAAAATATTATTCAAACATCCCACCGATATCTACATGCAATTTCAAGTTTTTTCCAAATTCTCAGTGAACATATTGTATCTTATTTACAGTTCATCTATAAATTATAAATAATTGAATGGCCTCTGAAAGTAAAGTGGTTCATGCTTAGGCAGAGAAGTGCATGACCTTTTTTTAAAAAAGATTACAAATAGTCAGCAGATGGTGAATAAATTGATAAGACTGTTTGCTTTAACAAAGTTCCATTATGAAAAATGTTAAATGTCAAACAGAGTAATATGCAAGAAAGATATAATTTGAGTCACTCATTTTCACGCCACTAAAAAAGTTACTTCCAAAAATACACATAAAACACAAACCAAACGTGCTGTCAACTTCAACCTTGCACTGAAACTAAAGGAAGGTCCCCCCTCTCTAGAAAAACGTTGACGAAAGACGTAGTGTTGCCAGTTTCCAAGTCATAACTTAATTATCACACCTCGTAGTGAAACATTAGTAATATTGTCTCTAATTTACTTTGTTACAATTTCATATTATTTCTGAAATCAGTATCTTCAAAAACTTTTAGTTTCAAATATTTTCTTAAATAAAAATCCATAATAGTTCAATTAAGGTTCCAAGGTAAAGCTTACAGAATAATATCAGTGTGGGGCACCTTATATTGCACATTGAATAACCCATTAAATATTGCCAACCAAGACCTGCCAGCCAGAAAGATGGGTAATGATGAAAGAATGAAAATAGGGAATCATATATGAGACATTTTATATTGCTTATCGAATAACCAATCAAATTTTACGTTCAGAGACCCGCCAGGCAGAAAGGTGGAGAATGATGGAAAAATGAAAATAGGGAATCATATGATTCCGTGAAGCTTTATATTTTTGTTTCTGTTTGATATCAGGGATGGCCATATCTTCTTATTCACAGTATTATGTAACCAATTATGAATGAGACATTTAATGAGAAGAGCAACATCATTTGAGTAATAAAAAAATAAAGTCATTTCTATTTTTTAACAACTTTGGAAAATAATATTTTACAAAATTATTAATAAGGCCACTTCGCTTTTAAACTACTTCACATTTTCTTATTTTCACAACACAACCACAATTTAAATGATCATATCTGTGATGCCATTATTTTGACAAAAATTGCTAAGAGACATACTGTATAACAAACTATCAGAATTTTTTGATTGATCAATAAAAAAGTATCCTGCATGTAGTCACAACATATTAAAACTTGTCAAAAATTTTACTTACTGCTTGAAGAATAGCCTTCGAGTGTCTTCTGGACAGCATGTCTAAAGCTGTCAGTGATTGTTCCGCTACATCCATACACTGGATTACCTGCAGCTTTTCTAGAAATACAGGTACCGCATCGACGACCACTGCTGATGATCTTGGTAAAGCTTCCATCATATACGTTAAAGCTCGACATGCATGGTTCATCTGTAAAAATCATAACAATTTTTTTAGTTGAAGATAGTAAAAATGATAAATGCATAATATTTATCATTTTTGCTACTATTATAATATTGCTGTATAACAGACTAATGGAAAAATCATTTTTTTTTGTTTTCATCATCAGTGTTAGATTGTGATTAATAATACAGATATGAATTATAGATAGTTACAAAGACTTCAGACGATACTTACGATGTCAAAATTATGCTCCATTCCCAATAATGTAATTAGAGCCGGTACCACTTGCTTGACGGGAAATCCTGTTAAAATCTCCTCATTTCCCATAACTAAAACTTGACACATCTCAATAACAGCCTGTAGTTGTTGTCCTTCGTCGCCAGTGGCCTGTAGACCAGGAATGAGAGCTTGAGCTCTTGCTACAGCTGTAAATAAACATTATTTAATAAATTGTCATTGGAACAAAATTATGATTTTATATGGTCAAACTGGGCCAAAATGTATTCCCTGCACTATCAATGTGTGATGTAACATTTAAAAACTACATTAGCATTGATAAATTAGAACAGAAATAACAGTTTTAGCGAATGAAGACACTACAGTTTTCAATCGATGAAATTCATGTATGTCAAATTTCAGCAAAATTAATCTAATTACTTTTCTTTTGCTTATGAAACTATTTCAATACTTAAAAATTAGTTTTTATTTATGCTATCAAGAGAAATAGAGCATTTTAAAAATAATTTCAACATTGTAAGCCTAATGAGCATGTGCTATATCTCAACTCCCGTCGATAACACCTAACCGTACTGAGAACTTGTGTCTGTGTTCACTGTGGCTTTGTTTATGCATATTCGCAAACAGAACCTGAAAAACCTTCTAGAGGTTAGAATTTGTTGGTTGAACGGTTTTTATAAACTAACTTTGTAAGACACATGACTTAGTCTCAACTTTCATTATTTTATGATTTTTGAGTTCTGTGTGAATTATAAATGCTAATTTATGAGGTTGTCAGAATTCAGCCATATGTATGCACAGAAATTTTCTTCCAGATTTCCCTTTCCCAGAATTTTTTATTTGTGTGGTACAGAAAGTATAAAATATGGAATAATTACAACTAAGATGTGTGAAGTGTAGGTTATGAACAAGCCAAAGAAAATTTTACATTTTACAAGCCAAAGAAAGTTTGTGAACACAATACAGAAAAATCTGCAGGTCTTTACTGTATGACTGTGAACTGAACGTAAGACAAGTCCTTTTACAGAAAATTAACAATGTTAGTGAAGAAATTATAAAAACTGCATCTTCTTGTTAAGGTAGATGGGAACAATTTTGAACACCTTTAAGACACACGTCCAGTTTAAGGATAAGTTTTTGTCAATATAGGAAATATTTTATATTTTACAATAAATATACTATTTAAAATTAAATGTTCGAAATATTTGAAAAAAAAATACCAAGTTAATGCAGTTTTCTTATTTCTTTAACTTCTTCAAAATGAGATATGTGATGTAAATAAAACACATTGGCACACATCTGTAAATTTTTATCTAAAAAAACTGATTCATTATTGGAAATACATTGTTCTTAGAAAATACTCAAACTAATTAAAAAAGTACTACCTTTATGCTGTATTTATAAATTTTAAAAGCTTAAAAATTATTTAGATCACTATTACAAATAGTAAGTTAAAATGAGATAGGATCATATAATTTATCAAATTAAAATCATAAATTTTCATTGGAAACACTTAAAAATACTTTTCGCTATTCTATGAAACAATTTCTAACAAAACTTTGACTAATAAATTGCACAATGGGAAAAAAATATTAAAAAAAACTATAGTGTGTTATCAAAATTTTTCCAGATTATTATACTTCGGCTATTGGTTTCCAGTAAAAAATTTCCATATTGTAAAAAACTTGATTTTCAACAGATTTCATATAAAAAATGCAGGGTGTTTGATTTTGTTGAAGTTGTTAGCAATTCGATTTTTTTATATTTAACAAACTTTTCAGTAAGTCGATGAACCATATTTGAAGGAAACTATTTTCTCAAAATCAGTAAACTTTGTATATTCAATGTTTAGAAAAAAACCTATTTACATTTTAAATCCTCTTTAACTATTTTAAGCTAAATTTTATTGTTTTGAATAGTAATGTAATTCATTTTAGAGTGTAAATATTATTGAATTTTCTACTTGAAATTTTAATTAGACGTTATGAAGGACTGTCAATTAATTTCAATAGAATCAAAAAAATATATATTGATTATAAAATCATCCTGTTTAGTAAACTGCAGTTAAAATTAAAATATACAATTTGTTACCTAGACAAAAGATTTATAATAGAAGTATTTCAGGTCATTTGAAATATTCTCAGAAAATTATATAACATGATTATAATGTAATATTACGATAATATGTGATTCATTTCAAGATATTCTATTAATAATGATATGCTATTACTTACAGTTGTTTGTCCCCATACTCCTATGCAACAAATGTTGCATTCTCGGTCCTAGAGCTCCGAAAAGATGCGGTGGTAGCCCCCTAGCTTCTAGCAGAGCTTGCAGTCGTCCTACTTCACTATCATCACTCTCTGAATCTGCACCAGGTCCAGAAGGGCCTCCACTAGCTGGTAAAGCTTGTGTAGCTTCTTGAGGTGAAGGCGGTTCTTCGGATGCTGAAAGTATTGTTCCAAGCTCATAATATAATTCATCTATCGATGAAAGTAGGTTAAAAAAGTTCAAAGCATCCATTTCTACAGGTCTTTGACATTAACATTTGTCAATTTGGAAAATAAATGACAGTAACTGAATCAACTTTTGTTGTCCAATGGCAACTTGGACTAATAGTTGATCTAAATGTTTCACAACATATTAATGTTTACCACAAATTTCAACACACTGATTTAACAAACTACCAAATAACTAAATTGAAATGCATACCTTTTATATGTGTTTCTTAAAATACCAATAACATTTAACATCTCCAAATGAAATTTTAAATTAAGTATGAGCTTAGTTTGCTTACCTAAAATATCCATACTGAATGCTAATTGCTTTAATATTGTTCTTTGTATTTGAGAAGTAATAATAAATGCAATTATGAAAAACAATTAAATGATAAACTCATTTTAAGTAATTACATCATGTTCTCTGTATTTGTCAAATAAATACAGAAAATTAACTATACAATTATTCTTTCAATCTAATTGTAATTAAAATGAAATATTTTTTAATATTGTCAATTTGAACGATAGATAAAAATATAATTCAATGTATCAACACTTCTCACAAACTTAATCAACACACTACCCTGGCAAACTACCAACAAGTAACAAGTTGAAATGCATACCTTTTATATGTATTTTCTAAAATATGAATTAAATTTTTGACCCCAAATGGGATTTTAAATTTGGGGTAAATTTACCTGGATGACCCAAAATATCATTACTGATTGCTTTAATATTATTCCTTGTATTTATAAAGTAATATTAAAGGCAATTAGGAACAATAATCCAAGGATAAACCCATTTTAAGTACATCATTATTCTCTGTATTTGTCAAGTAAATACCTGTACAAAATAAATGTAATTGAAATTATATTTAATTTTTATTAATACTGCCAATTTGCAAATTTGCAAATAAATAATTAAAATTCTGAGATAAACCTTTCATAAAAAAGTTTCTTAAATATTTCTATATAAGATGGATATTTTGTGTGAAAGTAATTGTTTAATTTATCTGGGACTATTATATTGAAAATTTCATTTTGGAACATATATATTTAAAAAATACTTTGGACTGTATAGGTATTGAATAATAAATATACAGTATAATTAACCAATGGTATAGGGAAGTTCAAATTGGTATGTTTTTGAGAGGGGGTTACGGTTGGTTTTGTCATAAATGAAGCAAATCTGAGCCTGGATTCTTTTTCAAGAAAATAACAATGGCAAAAATCGTATTTCTCTATCTCTTGCAGACCGTTTTCAACATTTACGCTGTACTAGACCAGTCCCCTTTAATAATTTTGGAATAGATAATGATTTACCTAAACCTGTAATCATATTTGTTCAACAAAATATGATGGAAATTTGAGATTTTTATTAATCCTAAGATCTTTATGAATATAACTGTGCGCACAACTGTCTACACGAGTCATTATACTATAGATTTTGATGTTTATAGGTTGTTAGTATCTAAGGGACATTGTGATTGACTCTCAGATCTAAGAATCTGTGCCACAAAAAAATGGAACCATTTGTTATTTAAACTATTATAATACGGCAGTACAAATAATACAAGTAATAAATAATGGTCTAACGGTATAATAATGATACACAGTTCTATTTTGATCTCTGCTTAAATTGGAAAATGGTACATAAATGTACAAATATATGGCTCTAAAAGACTTAGTAGAAAATACTAGAAATGCAAGAAGATATTGACAAAGATTTTCCATTTCTTCCTCATTACCCAAAAGCTTAAGGTCGCCGTAATTCTCGCAATAAAATGATCAATTTGTTTTTAGGTACACCAATCTCGAAAAATAAAACATGTAGAGCAAAAGTAATATCAAAAATAAAATTACTGATGCTTTGTATATCCACTTTTAATACTTAAACTCTCCTCAAATAATATAATAACTTTTAAAATGCATTTCGGTCAGTGGTCGCGCGGTTTAAGGTGTCAGTACTTGAATCGAGGTGACTAGATCGGTGTTGGTTCGAGCACATCTGCCGGTAGACCGTATATAAGCTATATTCGTGGAGAGGTTTGGCGCCCTCTCTGCGGGTATGGCAGGGTGGAAGAATGTTGGCTTGGATCAATGTGAGAGATTGATACCGGTTGATATTTGACTACCCTCCTAATTAATGAGGTTTTCCAGGTTTCCCTCATTCCTGCACTGAATAGTGGTTAGGGCCTACCAACGTAAGTCGTTCCTGGGCGCAAATGCGGTCTGCTTAATAATAATATGCCGCCCCCTCTCCCGCACAAGTCTCCGACTTCTGGGCTAATCCCTGTGATTAGAATGAAGGGTAGAGATATTATTATTATTATTATTTGTATGACACACATTATTTCACTATTCTAATCCCACATTTTAACAATTATTTTCACATACTTATAAACAAAAGTGAACAATCTCATATGCAGGACTATGTAAGTTTATGTTATAACAATGTTTACATCTATAGTTGAATTTAATAAATACATATTTTGAAAGCTTTCAGTACCTAAAAACTTGCAGGTGGCATGGGGTAACATTCTTGTTATTTGCTAAACTCTATATTATTCAGTTCTTAAATGTCTAAAATTACTTGTATTTGTAGAAAACACTATTTCAAGAATACGGCGCCCTTAACATAACGTAAATGTACCAAATTCCGACAACCAAAGGGTTTCAAAATTTTATATAAGAAAATTAAGAAATGGGTGGCCTGTTTTTATATTCATAGTGTCTTAGTATGTTTAATATTATATGTTAACTTAAAATTTAAAGTAATTTAATACCTTCAAATAGGTTATAATATATATCTACTACGAAATAAAACTATATCAACTTATATGCATCCGCGTACCAAATTACAACAAAAAAATGTTATATGAACTTAATTACAACCCTACATGTACCGAATTATGAGTTGATGTAGGTATGTAAATTCCGACCTGTACAGAAAAATTACAAATTAATAAAAAAATATATATGTTGATATAAACACGTATAAATAAATCTGACATTTTTATTTCTTAAAATTGCGTGAATTTTTCCGCTTGACTAATTCACACTATCCTTGAAAGGATACAAGAGATTTGAAACCTATTATATCTAGTACTATAATATATTGAATTCTACTGTACACTTCTATTCCTTGTGAATAAATAATAAGTAAGTAAAAGCTTGTTTCGTCTTAATTATAATCTTTGCTTGGGTCGCTAAGGACATCCCTGTAACTGTTATCAGAAAAACATGCGTAAAGTTAAACGATCTTCTAATAGCTTCTTCTAAAACTTCTATATGGGGTTGATATGCCAATCTCAAATAAATGATATCGATTCAACATTTGGACTAACACTTTCAACAAATTATTAAATAGTTTATGTTCCTGCCGAATCATTTATATCAATGGCGGCTGGTGAAATTTCAGGTATGTCATTTCTTAATAACCAGACATGGGACCCAAACCAAACTTTAATATATATGTACTGTGGCTATATAGAGAACTTCAGAAGAAGGAAAACGATTTTGTAGTTTGCGAAAAAAGTTAAAACAAACGTGGGCCGCACCTAAGATTTCCAAATTGGCTTGCTTAAACTTCGAGAAACATTTTTTTTCATAAACTAGACATAATTCTACCCATAGGTTTCAGATTTTATTAAAAATTTTTAATTTTTGTTAAAATTTGAAATTTAACATTGTATTTGTGACACATTATAAAAATTTCAAAATGCTATATATTCTACAAATATAGTTATTTTTGAATAAAACTTGAAACCTATCCGTAAAATTACATCTACTTTATGGAAAAAAATGTTTCTCAAAATTTAAAGAAGCCATTTTGAAAATTTGAGGTGAGGCCCACGCCATTTTGAAAATTTGAGGTGAGGCTTACGTTTTTTTCAACTTATTTTTGCAAACTATAAAATCGTTCTTCTTCTACCAAAGTTCTCTATATGGTCACAGTTTTGTTTGTGTCCCATGTCTGGCTATTGAGATATGGCATACCTGAAATCTCACCAACTGCCACTGATTATATATATTTTTAGTTATACTAATCAATTAAAGAAATTTGTGGTAGGTATATTAAATTCCCATGAGGCTGTTTTTTACCTACCATTTCTAATAGCATGCAAGGCATTGCCTAAAGATTTCTTGATGTAGCATTGCTTTCTACTCCATTTTTAAAATGTGGCGCTTGTAAAAAGTACCTAATAAAATTAGGTACCTAGTAAAATTAGGCTGTACCATGGGCAAAGTTAGGTCACCAGTATTGGGGAGGGGCTAAAGCCCCGGGTGGACTGTGTTTCAATTTCAGTTCTAAAAGGCGTGCGAGTTCTTTATAAATATTTTGGAAGGGGCTAATTCGATTTCAGGAAGGGTTAAGCCCCCAAGCCAGGGGGGCTTGGGGGCTTAACCATACCCTGTACATATGTACGGAATACCATATACTTATTCTTATACTTAAATATTATACCAAAATTCCAAAAGGATGATCAGAATCTATATATTTTCTTAGAAATAGCTATTTATCTCATGCTTGTATTTACGACCCAGGAGGTCGAAAATAGTTCTCCATCAAGCAATTGTGTAATTAATTCTGACCCCTTAGTTAAAAAAAAAACTCAAATATGATTTTGAAAGTATCTGAATGATAGAAAATCGCTTCATAACATATTTCCTGTTCACAAACAGGCAGAAAGCATTTATTGAACAAAAATATGTTCAAAATCTCTTAAGCTAAATTTTATGGGTAAATACCTTAAGGACGCCATATTCTTGAAATAGTGTTTTCTACAAATACAAGTAATTTTAGACATTTAAGAACTGAATAATATAGTGTTTAGCAAATAACAAGAATGTTGTCTCATGCCACCTGCGAATATTCAAAGGTATCGAAGTAAAATCAATATATAACGTCAGAAAGCGATCTATCCAGCAAAATTTTAGGTACTGATATCTTTCAAAATACGTATTTTTTAAAATTCAACTATAGATGTAAACATTGTTATAACATATACTTACATAGTTCTGCATATAAGATTGTTAGCTTTTGTTTATAAGTATGTGAAAATAATTGTTAAAATGTGGGGTTAGTTTTTCTTTAGTTTTATTGGGTTTTTGCCACACTTCTGAAAAATAATAAAAATTAATTAAATAAGCCCTTGCGCCAAACGGAACAGTCAAGGGTTATTTTTGAAACTAAGTTTGCCTAACCAAAAAATCACACTGAAAAAAGCAGATAAGTAAAAAATAACAAAAATCACATCACTATCGCGCACTTCCGTAATAGTGATGTGATTTTTGTTATTTTTTACTTATCTGCTTTTTTCAGTGTGAGATTTATTGGTTAGGCCATCTTAGTTTCAAAAATAACCCTTGACTGTTCCGTTTGGCGCAAGGGCTTATTTAATTAATTTTTATTATTTTTCAGAAGTGTGGCAAAAACCCAATAAAACTAAAGAAAAACTAAAATTATGCCACAAATAAATAGCTTCAGACAATATGTGGGGTTAGAATAACGAAATAATGTGTGTCATAACAAATACATTTTAAAAGTTATTATATTATTTGAGGAGAGTTTAAATAGTAAATCTCGATAAACAAAACATCAGTATTACTTTTGCTCTACGTGTTTTATTTTTCGAGATTCCAGTACCTAAAAAACACCACAAATTTGATCATTTTACGGCGAGAAATACGGCGACCTTAAAATTGCCCGACATAAGGAAGTCTTAATTGGAATATTTCCATTACAAAACTGAATTTCTTAGGTCACAATTACCTCCAAATAATAATTAGTTACAAATAATTTAATACAAGTTATAAATAAGAAAATAAATGGTTTTGCCTGAAATTTGCAATATACAGGGTGAATCTTAAATAAGTACAAATATTTTAACCAGCAGTATAGTTTTGTGTGTAGAACACATAATTAATAGTTTTTTTACAAAAAAATCAGAAATAAAAAAATGAAATTTTAAATAAATTTCGTAATTTTTCAGTAGAAAACTTGTTGAGGATCGCTGGCCTAGACCGACCCTTCATACTTTTATGAGTCATAGTGCTGCAGACTGAACGTGTGGTTAACAGTGTTGCCAGTATTACACAAATGTCTTTGCTTCAAGGAAGAAAAAATCTCAACTTTTAGCGAATTTTGTCAAGTGTAACATTTTATATTATTTTTTATTATCAAACTGTCATTGACTGTCGTGACAGATTATCGGAAGCCCAAGTCAAACTTGTTAACCCCACATAATGCATGAAAATAGCAATAAAATTTGCTAAAAGTTGACATTTTTTCCATTTTAAATAAAAAACGCGTGCATAGTTTTTCGTTATTCTTCATAAAATAACTTAAGGAAATTGTGTTTTGTGTCCCTTTCTAACAGTGTACAATGACATTTAACTTGTGAAATGTGGATTACTGATTAAATAGTTAATTTTTTAACAAACAGGTAAGCTTGTGTGCACGTTTATGTATAATTTTTGAACATTGGACATAGTAATATCACGTAATATCTTCCTAAATATTTTACGGTAGTATTGAACTTGCGGAAATTCATTTTTAATCGTTGAAGTATAGTAAGGTTAGTTCAGATGTTAAAATTTATGTTAATATTGCTGCGTATCATACTACATACCCAATTTTACTGTACTTATGCTTAAAACAAGTATTTTTAAAATAGAACTATTACGTTAAAGGAAACGTAATATTTATATTGGAGGAGATATGGCAACCTCGCAACAAATCATATGTTTCATTACGTTGTTGGATGAAAAATCAGCCAGCGGTCCTCAAAATGTGGGTATTTTTTTAAAAAATTTATATCTCCGTAAATATTAGAAATTTTAAAAAATGGCTTTCACTAGACTGATTTAAATGACGAACTACACCAGCAGTTAAAATATTTGTACTTATTTAAGATTCACCCTGTATATGTAGCCTTCGTATAGGTAATTCCAAGCTACCCGGTCGTAATTAGTTCTTTTCTACATATTTTATTAAAAAAGTACAGCTTGAATTTTAATAATATGTTAGGAACTAACTTACAGTAGATATAAATTTATGTTCTCATGCCTGCATCTAAAGCTTTAACAAATTCTATACACTCTTAGGCACAGTTGACAAGCACTCAGGGGGCACATTTACAAATATGTTATTTTTATTTAAAATTGATGGTAAATACTAAATGGTTATAGATAAACTAAATGACAACCTGCCGCATTGTTCCAACAGCGACAGTTGACGGCAACGCTTAATTTAAATTTTCATATTTAATCGTTGCAATCGGAATTATGTACAGGGTCGGTGATTGGTACATTTACGTTAGTTAAGTAAAGCTAGTGGATTAGAATAGACAAAAAAATTGGGAAAAGTGCAAATATGTGCAACATAGGACGAAAATGGACATTCATTAATGCGTCGAAGAAAATGTTTACTAAAAACAAATAAATAAAAGTTGTAATACTCAAAATGTGAATATTTCTGTTTTGAATATTTGATTCTTAGATCATTATTTATCCAAATATGATAGAGATAGATGCTTAATTTGTCAGGTAAAGTTTGATGCAGTACAACGTTGAGCTCAGTTCTCAAAGAACCATTTTTCTATGCATGCCATCAAATTGTCACGAGTACTATAGCCGTATTTGTAATTAAAAGAAAAAACATTTAAAAGTACAAACATAAGCAATGCTACATGTAAAGTATATACGTCAGTCAGAAGGAAAAGATGTAAATGATGCTTTACTTAAGCAGTTCTTATTAAAGATAATTCAATAGTGTCCTTTTTCAGGTCTCATTTTGCAAGAAAAGGCAACTCAGTTTTAATAATTAACCACCATTCGCCATGACTGACTGTTTCAAACGATATTTATTGGTAGTATTTATTTTAAAACCATCACTCAGATACAGTGTGTCCCCGATTTTTCGTCCTTAATTTTGGAAAATGATAAGACATGAAAAAATATTAAGGGTCTTTCCTATTACATTTTTTTATATGACACTCCGTATTCCTGATTCAACTTAAAAAATGTTTAATTTTCTTTTTTATCTGCTGAACAAATAAATATTTTCCCTTCAAACTTGGTATGCAGTAATCGTAACAACTGGTTAATATTTTGATGTAAATAATTTTCTTTTAACTAAAGCCAGTGGTGTAGGCCAATGGTGAAAAGTATTTTTTCAATACAAATCTTAGTTTTGTTATCTTTTCTGAAAAAAGTGTTCTTGAGGAGATTTACTCAGCAGCTTTGTTTTTCAGATAGTTTGACTTTTTCTAATCAAGGTTATCCTATGAAATTTTAAATATTACAGTCAATAATTTATTAAACAAATAAAAACAGCGGTTTGTAAATAATTTAATTTAAATGGTGTTCAAACTAATATGCATTTTCGGTAATGCAATGATAGCATCAATTTCTTAGAAATGTATTTTCTGACTTAGCAAGTCATTATTTAATTAACCTCAAGCTCTTCGAATACGATGTAGGTAACAGATTTTCTCTATTACACACCGGAGCTGCATACACTTTTCCATTAAAAAGCTCCAAAAATAAAATTTGTGGATTGAGATCTGGTGATTGAGCTGGCCAAGCAACTGGACCACTTCGACCAATCTGTCTTTCATCATAGGTCTTATTTAACCAACTTATAATTTCAACATGCCTACTTAAACCTATAACTTTTGTAATATCTTTGTAATCCAATAAGATAACCCTGATTAGAAAAAGTCAAAATATCTGAAAAACAAAGCTTCTTAGTCAATTTCCTCAAGAGCACTTTTTATCAGAAAATAGAATAAAATTTTAATATTTGCTGTAAAAGAAAATACTTTTCACAATTGGCGTAGTTTAGTGGGTTCAAGAGTGAACAAAACTCCATATCTACGCCACTGGCTTTTATTCAAAAAAGTTATTTACGTTAAAATATTAACATTTTATTATGATTAGATTAGAAATAAATATATATATATATATTTTTAATTGAACGCTTGTATCAGGAAAACAGAGAGAAAAATGTTATAGGAAAGACTCCTTATTATTTTTTCATTTTCCAAAGTTAAGAACGAACACTCGGAGACAGTCTTTATTATAACGGAAAATAAAATAGTACAAATTTTTCTGATTCAAACACCTCATTGCCAATTTACTATCAAGTAATTCTTGTTTGTAAATACTTTTTCTTTTATTATTATGCTATTCACATTTGAAGGTGAATAAGCACTAGTCAAATTATTATCCTATTTGTTTTAATAGATGGATTAATAAATACATACCAGAAAGCCCATTATTGGGTATTTCGGGTTGATCGGCGGCCATGGCTGCGGCAGCGTGAGTGGCAGGAGCCGAGAGGAGGGCTGGTGCTGCTGAACCAACCTTTTGCTGCCTTGCTGCTCTTCTCGAGCTGCTGCCGCTGCCACTTGCGCCACTTGAGCTTGCACAGGAACCCGTTGTTGTGTTGTGCCCTGCAACGTTTAAATAATTGTTCAGAAGCAGTAATAAATATTGATACTAAAAATATATGTAAGTAAACAGTCTATACCTTTTCTACACAAATTTCAAAAATGATATTAATAATAATAAGTAACTTCAGTTTTCATTTTAGCAACATGCAACACTTCTTTATAATAAATAAAGTTACATTTCATGCAACACTTGAGTATTCTTACGATATTTATCAACAAGAAAAAAGACATGACGATATGAATCATTCTAAATTTTTCATGCTTTGTAAGCATAGTAGGTTACAGAATACTTGATAATAATATAATTAGAAGTAGCAAGTAAATAATCGTTCATTACATATTAACATTAATATTCATTTAGTAGACAGAAACCACCTAACTTAAAGGCCTTTAATAGTGGTAGTCAAATTCCTTTTTTATCAGCTTGTCCGCTACGTCAAGAAAACCATGATAACTTATACTTATATAAATAATCGAAAACTGAATGAATACTTGAGAAATGGAAAATTTCTAAAAATTAAAAAATAATATTTTTGTTTTAAAAATATTCATCTAAGAGTCTTTTTCTAGTAACTGCAAGCTTTAAAATTTTGATCTTAAAAAATGTTATTTTACAAGATACTCATAAGATAATCGTTTGTAGTACAGAATCAGTTTCCAAATGTCAGACATATGCACATTGCATCTAAAACTTATGCAAGCACTATGACGCGTGTGCGTCTTACTGTTAGAAACTGTTTCTAACTGTTCTATGAACAGGGCTAATACAAATAAATGTGTTCATATATTTTTAACTTAGATATTGTCTACTACTGTTATTGGTCAATGCTTTTACAGTTTGAGTTTAGATGTTGTATAGGTTATGATTATTTAACAGAAGAGTTAGTTTGCTATTACCCTTAGAGGCATTAGTTATATAAGCTTCCTATCAGATAATACAAAGTAAGGCTTCACTTTTGGTGGCAAATTTTGATGTTTGTAGGTCGTCTAGATCCAGTGGGCACTGTGATCAACGTTCCTCGTGATGAATTTCTAATTTACATTTAAGTATTGCCTGAAATTATTTATTTGCGTTATTTTATAATTTTCTCTATATACTGCGATTTAATAAACAAATCCGTATTTGTCCTTTTGAAGGTACATACAGACTTATATTTCTCCTGAGTTATTTCTAACTGAATAAAAGCTAAAGATTCTAGAGTAACAAACTAACTAACTGATTCATTAAAAAGTAGGGTTTTATATAAAAAATAACATTTCTATAGAATATGTTAAACAATTAAATGTTTACATTCATAATAATGATACATACTGTTTGAAATTTAATTGTTTTCTTTATTTTAAGTATTTTATTCATAAGTAAATATTTGCTGTTCACATCAAATATGCTTTTAAATATGTAAATACTTACACACATTAAAAAAAAAGTTAAGAGTGCAATAGTAAGCTGATAGTATGATTATTATTAACAATAATTGTGGGCATATATCATGTAAATCTTACAGTTTAACTTTACAAAGGCAAATATAATCGAGATATTAAAAGCTGTAACATATTACTTACAAGTTTTTATATATTTTTAGGTATTAATAATATTGTGTGAAACTAACTACTCAGTGGACAAAAGCCCCAACCTGCGTTGAATTACACCCACAATATCTACCCATATATTCCTTATTATTAGCTTTTGTTACATTTTTTACTGTTTTAGAAAGGTATTTTAAGCTAATATAAATCAAATCTCCTACAATTCCTATCAATGAAGTCATATGTATGTTCTCTGATACCAAACATCTAGGTATGCTAATGAACAAGTCCACAGACAAAGCTCTATTCAATAATTATCTAAAGAAAATAATCTAATTTACTCACTCTACAAAAATCTAACTTCACTTTTTTGGCAGTGGGAACACGACAAATTCAACCACAATAGATGAGATCTGACCTATTTCTGCATTTTTAGGATTGCTTCTTCAGGTGGTCTCCTTTAAGTTGAATTAAATATCTAACTATAAAAATTATTATAAAAATTAAAATTATTAGAAGTTAAATATCGACAATGACAAAAAAGTGACATCCTGTCAATGAATTAAATATGATAATACCTACTTGAAAAATGTTCACCTTTTATGTAAAAGTTTTTATATATTTTTAGGTATTAATAATATTGTGTGAAACTAACTACTCAGTGGACAAAAGCCCCAACCTGCGTTGAATTACACCCACAATATCTACCCATATATTCCTTATTATTAGCTTTTGTTACATTTTTTACTGTTTTAGAAAGGTATTTTAAGCTAATATAAATCAAATCTCCTACAATTCCTATCAATGAAGTCATATGTATGTTCTCTGATACCAAACATCTAGGTATGCTAATGAACAAGTCCACAGACAAAGCTCTATTCAATAATTATCTAAAGAAAATAATCTAATTTACTCACTCTACAAAAATCTAACTTCACTTTTTTGGCAGTGGGAACACGACAAATTCAACCACAATAGATGAGATCTGACCTATTTCTGCATTTTTAGGATTGCTTCTTCAGGTGGTCTCCTTTAAGTTGAATTAAATATCTAACTATAAAAATTATTATAAAAATTAAAATTATTAGAAGTTAAATATCGACAATGACAAAAAAGTGACATCCTGTCAATGAATTAAATATGATAATACCTACTTGAAAAATGTTCACCTTTTATGTAAAAGTTTTTATATATTTTTAGGTATTAATAATATTGTGTGAAACTAACTACTCAGTGGACAAAAGCCCCAACCTGCGTTGAATTACACCCACAATATCTACCCATATATTCCTTATTATTAGCTTTTGTTACATTTTTTACTGTTTTAGAAAGGTATTTTAAGCTAATATAAATCAAATCTCCTACAATTCCTATCAATGAAGTCATATGTATGTTCTCTGATACCAAACATCTAGGTATGCTAATGAACAAGTCCACAGACAAAGCTCTATTCAATAATTATCTAAAGAAAATAATCTAATTTACTCACTCTACAAAAATCTAACTTCACTTTTTTGGCAGTGGGAACACGACAAATTCAACCACAATAGATGAGATCTGACCTATTTCTGCATTTTTAGGATTGCTTCTTCAGGTGGTCTCCTTTAAGTTGAATTAAATATCTAACTATAAAAATTATTATAAAAATTAAAATTATTAGAAGTTAAATATCGACAATGACAAAAAAGTGACATCCTGTCAATGAATTAAATATGATAATACCTACTTGAAAAATGTTCACCTTTTATGTAAAAGTTTTTATATATTTTTAGGTATTAATAATATTGTGTGAAACTAACTACTCAGTGGACAAAAGCCCCAACCTGCGTTGAATTACACCCACAATATCTACCCATATATTCCTTATTATTAGCTTTTGTTACATTTTTTACTGTTTTAGAAAGGTATTTTAAGCTAATATAAATCAAATCTCCTACAATTCCTATCAATGAAGTCATATGTATGTTCTCTGATACCAAACATCTAGGTATGCTAATGAACAAGTCCACAGACAAAGCTCTATTCAATAATTATCTAAAGAAAATAATCTAATTTACTCACTCTACAAAAATCTAACTTCACTTTTTTGGCAGTGGGAACACGACAAATTCAACCACAATAGATGAGATCTGACCTATTTCTGCATTTTTAGGATTGCTTCTTCAGGTGGTCTCCTTTAAGTTGAATTAAATATCTAACTATAAAAATTATTATAAAAATTAAAATTATTAGAAGTTAAATATCGACAATGACAAAAAAGTGACATCCTGTCAATGAATTAAATATGATAATACCTACTTGAAAAATGTTCACCTTTTATGTAAAAGTTTTTATATATTTTTAGGTATTAATAATATTGTGTGAAACTAACTACTCAGTGGACAAAAGCCCCAACCTGCGTTGAATTACACCCACAATATCTACCCATATATTCCTTATTATTAGCTTTTGTTACATTTTTTACTGTTTTAGAAAGGTATTTTAAGCTAATATAAATCAAATCTCCTACAATTCCTATCAATGAAGTCATATGTATGTTCTCTGATACCAAACATCTAGGTATGCTAATGAACAAGTCCACAGACAAAGCTCTATTCAATAATTATCTAAAGAAAATAATCTAATTTACTTGTTCATTAGCATACCTAGATGTTTGGTATCAGAGAACATACATATGACTTCATTGATAGGAATTGTAGGAGATTTGATTTATATTAGCTTAAAATACCTTTCTAAAACAGTAAAAAATGTAACAAAAGCTAATAATAAGGAATATATGGGTAGATATTGTGGGTGTAATTCAACGCAGGTTGGGGCTTTTGTCCACTGAGTAGTTAGTTTCACACAATATTATTAATACCTAAAAATATATAAAAACTTTTACATAAAAGGTGAACATTTTTCAAGTAGGTATTATCATATTTAATTCATTGACAGGATGTCACTTTTTTGTCATTGTCGATATTTAACTTCTAATAATTTTAATTTTTATAATAATTTTTATAGTTAGATATTTAATTCAACTTAAAGGAGACCACCTGAAGAAGCAATCCTAAAAATGCAGAAATAGGTCAGATCTCATCTATTGTGGTTGAATTTGTCGTGTTCCCACTGCCAAAAAAGTGAAGTTAGATTTTTGTAGAGTGAGTAAATTAGATTATTTTCTTTAGATAATTATTGAATAGAGCTTTGTCTGTGGACTTGTTCATTAGCATACCTAGATGTTTGGTATCAGAGAACATACATATGACTTCATTGATAGGAATTGTAGGAGATTTGATTTATATTAGCTTAAAATACCTTTCTAAAACAGTAAAAAATGTAACAAAAGCTAATAATAAGGAATATATGGGTAGATATTGTGGGTGTAATTCAACGCAGGTTGGGGCTTTTGTCCACTGAGTAGTTAGTTTCACACAATATTATTAATACCTAAAAATATATAAAAACTTTTACATAAAAGGTGAACATTTTTCAAGTAGGTATTATCATATTTAATTCATTGACAGGATGTCACTTTTTTGTCATTGTCGATATTTAACTTCTAATAATTTTAATTTTTATAATAATTTTTATAGTTAGATATTTAATTCAACTTAAAGGAGACCACCTGAAGAAGCAATCCTAAAAATGCAGAAATAGGTCAGATCTCATCTATTGTGGTTGAATTTGTCGTGTTCCCACTGCCAAAAAAGTGAAGTTAGATTTTTGTAGAGTGAGTAAATTAGATTATTTTCTTTAGATAATTATTGAATAGAGCTTTGTCTGTGGACTTGTTCATTAGCATACCTAGATGTTTGGTATCAGAGAACATACATATGACTTCATTGATAGGAATTGTAGGAGATTTGATTTATATTAGCTTAAAATACCTTTCTAAAACAGTAAAAAATGTAACAAAAGCTAATAATAAGGAATATATGGGTAGATATTGTGGGTGTAATTCAACGCAGGTTGGGGCTTTTGTCCACTGAGTAGTTAGTTTCACACAATATTATTAATACCTAAAAATATATAAAAACTTTTACATAAAAGGTGAACATTTTTCAAGTAGGTATTATCATATTTAATTCATTGACAGGATGTCACTTTTTTGTCATTGTCGATATTTAACTTCTAATAATTTTAATTTTTATAATAATTTTTATAGTTAGATATTTAATTCAACTTAAAGGAGACCACCTGAAGAAGCAATCCTAAAAATGCAGAAATAGGTCAGATCTCATCTATTGTGGTTGAATTTGTCGTGTTCCCACTGCCAAAAAAGTGAAGTTAGATTTTTGTAGAGTGAGTAAATTAGATTATTTTCTTTAGATAATTATTGAATAGAGCTTTGTCTGTGGACTTGTTCATTAGCATACCTAGATGTTTGGTATCAGAGAACATACATATGACTTCATTGATAGGAATTGTAGGAGATTTGATTTATATTAGCTTAAAATACCTTTCTAAAACAGTAAAAAATGTAACAAAAGCTAATAATAAGGAATATATGGGTAGATATTGTGGGTGTAATTCAACGCAGGTTGGGGCTTTTGTCCACTGAGTAGTTAGTTTCACACAATATTATTAATACCTAAAAATATATAAAAACTTTTACATAAAAGGTGAACATTTTTCAAGTAGGTATTATCATATTTAATTCATTGACAGGATGTCACTTTTTTGTCATTGTCGATATTTAACTTCTAATAATTTTAATTTTTATAATAATTTTTATAGTTAGATATTTAATTCAACTTAAAGGAGACCACCTGAAGAAGCAATCCTAAAAATGCAGAAATAGGTCAGATCTCATCTATTGTGGTTGAATTTGTCGTGTTCCCACTGCCAAAAAAGTGAAGTTAGATTTTTGTAGAGTGAGTAAATTAGATTATTTTCTTTAGATAATTATTGAATAGAGCTTTGTCTGTGGACTTGTTCATTAGCATACCTAGATGTTTGGTATCAGAGAACATACATATGACTTCATTGATAGGAATTGTAGGAGATTTGATTTATATTAGCTTAAAATACCTTTCTAAAACAGTAAAAAATGTAACAAAAGCTAATAATAAGGAATATATGGGTAGATATTGTGGGTGTAATTCAACGCAGGTTGGGGCTTTTGTCCACTGAGTAGTTAGTTTCACACAATATTATTAATACCTAAAAATATATAAAAACTTTTACATAAAAGGTGAACATTTTTCAAGTAGGTATTATCATATTTAATTCATTGACAGGATGTCACTTTTTTGTCATTGTCGATATTTAACTTCTAATAATTTTAATTTTTATAATAATTTTTATAGTTAGATATTTAATTCAACTTAAAGGAGACCACCTGAAGAAGCAATCCTAAAAATGCAGAAATAGGTCAGATCTCATCTATTGTGGTTGAATTTGTCGTGTTCCCACTGCCAAAAAAGTGAAGTTAGATTTTTGTAGAGTGAGTAAATTAGATTATTTTCTTTAGATAATTATTGAATAGAGCTTTGTCTGTGGACTTGTTCATTAGCATACCTAGATGTTTGGTATCAGAGAACATACATATGACTTCATTGATAGGAATTGTAGGAGATTTGATTTATATTAGCTTAAAATACCTTTCTAAAACAGTAAAAAATGTAACAAAAGCTAATAATAAGGAATATATGGGTAGATATTGTGGGTGTAATTCAACGCAGGTTGGGGCTTTTGTCCACTGAGTAGTTAGTTTCACACAATATTATTAATACCTAAAAATATATAAAAACTTTTACATAAAAGGTGAACATTTTTCAAGTAGGTATTATCATATTTAATTCATTGACAGGATGTCACTTTTTTGTCATTGTCGATATTTAACTTCTAATAATTTTAATTTTTATAATAATTTTTATAGTTAGATATTTAATTCAACTTAAAGGAGACCACCTGAAGAAGCAATCCTAAAAATGCAGAAATAGGTCAGATCTCATCTATTGTGGTTGAATTTGTCGTGTTCCCACTGCCAAAAAAGTGAAGTTAGATTTTTGTAGAGTGAGTAAATTAGATTATTTTCTTTAGATAATTATTGAATAGAGCTTTGTCTGTGGACTTGTTCATTAGCATACCTAGATGTTTGGTATCAGAGAACATACATATGACTTCATTGATAGGAATTGTAGGAGATTTGATTTATATTAGCTTAAAATACCTTTCTAAAACAGTAAAAAATGTAACAAAAGCTAATAATAAGGAATATATGGGTAGATATTGTGGGTGTAATTCAACGCAGGTTGGGGCTTTTGTCCACTGAGTAGTTAGTTTCACACAATATTATTAATACCTAAAAATATATAAAAACTTTTACATAAAAGGTGAACATTTTTCAAGTAGGTATTATCATATTTAATTCATTGACAGGATGTCACTTTTTTGTCATTGTCGATATTTAACTTCTAATAATTTTAATTTTTATAATAATTTTTATAGTTAGATATTTAATTCAACTTAAAGGAGACCACCTGAAGAAGCAATCCTAAAAATGCAGAAATAGGTCAGATCTCATCTATTGTGGTTGAATTTGTCGTGTTCCCACTGCCAAAAAAGTGAAGTTAGATTTTTGTAGAGTGAGTAAATTAGATTATTTTCTTTAGATAATTATTGAATAGAGCTTTGTCTGTGGACTTGTTCATTAGCATACCTAGATGTTTGGTATCAGAGAACATACATATGACTTCATTGATAGGAATTGTAGGAGATTTGATTTATATTAGCTTAAAATACCTTTCTAAAACAGTAAAAAATGTAACAAAAGCTAATAATAAGGAATATATGGGTAGATATTGTGGGTGTAATTCAACGCAGGTTGGGGCTTTTGTCCACTGAGTAGTTAGTTTCACACAATATTATTAATACCTAAAAATATATAAAAACTTTTACATAAAAGGTGAACATTTTTCAAGTAGGTATTATCATATTTAATTCATTGACAGGATGTCACTTTTTTGTCATTGTCGATATTTAACTTCTAATAATTTTAATTTTTATAATAATTTTTATAGTTAGATATTTAATTCAACTTAAAGGAGACCACCTGAAGAAGCAATCCTAAAAATGCAGAAATAGGTCAGATCTCATCTATTGTGGTTGAATTTGTCGTGTTCCCACTGCCAAAAAAGTGAAGTTAGATTTTTGTAGAGTGAGTAAATTAGATTATTTTCTTTAGATAATTATTGAATAGAGCTTTGTCTGTGGACTTGTTCATTAGCATACCTAGATGTTTGGTATCAGAGAACATACATATGACTTCATTGATAGGAATTGTAGGAGATTTGATTTATATTAGCTTAAAATACCTTTCTAAAACAGTAAAAAATGTAACAAAAGCTAATAATAAGGAATATATGGGTAGATATTGTGGGTGTAATTCAACGCAGGTTGGGGCTTTTGTCCACTGAGTAGTTAGTTTCACACAATATTATTAATACCTAAAAATATATAAAAACTTTTACATAAAAGGTGAACATTTTTCAAGTAGGTATTATCATATTTAATTCATTGACAGGATGTCACTTTTTTGTCATTGTCGATATTTAACTTCTAATAATTTTAATTTTTATAATAATTTTTATAGTTAGATATTTAATTCAACTTAAAGGAGACCACCTGAAGAAGCAATCCTAAAAATGCAGAAATAGGTCAGATCTCATCTATTGTGGTTGAATTTGTCGTGTTCCCACTGCCAAAAAAGTGAAGTTAGATTTTTGTAGAGTGAGTAAATTAGATTATTTTCTTTAGATAATTATTGAATAGAGCTTTGTCTGTGGACTTGTTCATTAGCATACCTAGATGTTTGGTATCAGAGAACATACATATGACTTCATTGATAGGAATTGTAGGAGATTTGATTTATATTAGCTTAAAATACCTTTCTAAAACAGTAAAAAATATTACTTACAACTTACCAACAATTTTTTTTAATAATCTCGGAAATTATTCATAAATTTTGCTAGCCTATCAATTTCATTTCCAATATAGTTTGATAATAGGGTCATTTGGTCAAATTTAAAATTACACCATTTGTTTAATTTTTATGATGTATGGTCAATTCAGAAAACTTGGTCTGATAAGTAGTTTTTGAAATATACGAGGTCAAATTGGCGCCCTTTTGGAGATACAGCCAATTGTACATAACATTTGAATTTCCCGCATACAAAATTTCATGAATTTAACTCAAAGTTGTTGAGAGTTATTAACGAAAGTGTAAAAAATGTTTGTAATCTTTTTAAAAAAAAAATCAATGCTATTCTACTCTGACACCTGATTAACCAGACAAAACATTGACACAAGCAACTTGTAGTTCTACGAGGTGGTATATGAGTTAATTCACGGAAACGTGTAATTTTGGTAGGAACATTGAATTGAAATAACGCCAGCAAATTCAAATCAAGCACAAGATCATTTAAAGTTTTGAATCAAATGTTACTCCTAAGTTCTTCACATTTTTTGGTTCTCAGAGTTTCATCATTTATTTCATAGAGCTATGTTATGTAATTTGTGAATGAGTGAGTGAATGATATTGTACAGCATTTACTAATACTGAAATTAAGTTTGTTTTCTTTATTCCATTCATATGCAGTGTTAATGTCAATTTGTCGTAAATTACAATCATTTTTAATAATAATTTCCCTATATATGCAAAGAAGAGGCTTCTAGAATAACAAGTTATGTCTAGTAGAACATTAATAAAATAAAGAAATAACAATGGCCCCAAATTGGAATCCTGAGAAACACCAGAATGCACTTTATATTCGTTTGAAATAGATCCATTATATTTTACTAAAAAGGTTCTGTTGCAAATATGAACTAAGTAATTTTATTAAATATCTGTTACACCATAGAAGCACAATTTCTTTAGCAATATGGTTTACTTTATCAAATGCTTTTTGAAAATCGCATCCACATAAGTTAGTGGATATCGAATGCTTAAGAGAGAATCCGTATTGGATGTAATTAATTATTTTACTAAAATAAGCATATAACATATTTTCAAAAACTTTAAGGAGTGCTGGGTCTAATTATTGACTTTTGACTTGTCCCTAGATTAATGAATTGGAGTTGCTAATGACATGCTCCATCTGACCGGAAATGTAGAATTATTTAATGTCAGATTGAAAATATGTAAATGTGGGGTTTTAAAACAATCTGTATAACCTTTTAAAAATTATTACTACAATTATTTATAATCGCCTTCTATTATTTATATTATTCTGTTTATTGTCAATCACGAGATAAATCAATTCACAAACAACCTGTCTATGCACTCAACGAAATATATATGCATATAACTCGCGTCAAGAATTCAGACGTCTTACGTCATGGCTGTCATTTCTTGCAATTTAGTGCAATATATAATGCTAACTTTTAGTGTAGTATATAGTTTTATTACTATCAGTTGCAGTTTCTTAAATATTTTGATGAAAATATAATGAATTATTCATTTGTTCGTATGACGTAACTCGTCTGAATTCTTGTCGCGAGTATATATGTATGTACATGCTTTTGCTATAATAATGACTCCCTCAAAACAGTTTTTGAACTTCTGGAAGTTCCGAGTAGAAATTTCATTAAATCTCTATTGGTGAGTGAAACAACTAAGTACTAATGTTAAAAATTGAAGGTAGATTTCATTACAAATACGTCAGCAGTTCAAAAGAAATCGCAAAATTAATTTTAATGAGTGTCATTATTATTGTAAACGATTGTACTACATACATTATATGTGCCTCATTGTTCATTGCCACAAGCTTTGTGTATTGGAATTCCGGTGTAACTAATATATATAATTTATCTGGGCATTTTATTGTTGTATTTGACATTTGGGTGCAATACAACATCTAAATTTTAACTGCTTTCATTTAGTGTCTCCAACAACACCTTCAATATTTGAATTTTATTTTCCATAATTGAAATAAAAACTGCAATCCTAATGATACCAACGGCTTCCTTATGCTATGTATTTTAAAAGTAAGTAAACAATAGAGAGCGTAACCTGGCATGCTATAGAAGGCACTGATGTTACACAGCGGTCTACACAAGTCCATGTTTTCAAATTAATTTAAAGGCTTTAGAGGCATCGGGATATATTTTTTTCAGATCACACTAAAATTACAAAATTATTCAGAAACTGCAATAAAAAAAATGCGGAATGACCCTATTAAGGGTGCCATAATGTATTTTAAAAAATACCGAAGTAAATTGAACAAATAGCTATAGAGATCTAATCAATAAGGTTTTAGGTACCGAAATCTACAGAAACACTTACTTTTTTAAATATATATATTTTTATAACAAAAATTTACTAATTATTGTTAAAATGTGAGGTGTGTTCTACTACAGCTTTTAAAAATTATTATTTTATTTGAATAAAAATAGTAACAATTAAACGATTTTGCAAATATTGATAAAATTAATTTAGTAAACCATATTAAAGCATTATCATGTTTAAATGATATTTTAATTATACCATATTAATCCACTAAGATTTTTATACATTTAAATGATTTATTATAAATTAATAAAATTACTTTTATATAAAAGATATTATTGTATTTAAGTTAGCTTATTTAATGAAAATATCTGTTAATAAAGTTAGAAATACACACCAAGTATTCTTAAAATATTACTGATAATAACTAATGCAAATCTGTCAGGTAGATAATCTCTACAAACTTGTTATAAATGTGTAATTTACCTAATGTGTAGACAATGCAAATTGTTTTCACCAGTCACAACAGACTCAGACTCCATTAAAATATAACAAACCCAACTTATTTTCATTTAAGTCTGTATGTTTAGGAAAATATATTATGAACACAAATACCTGGTCTGACTAATAAAATGGCCGTCATCACTTTATCAGAACATTAACTTTATCTGCAAGTTTTCACAACAGTCATTTCAAATTAATTAAATCTCTGATAATGTAAATTAAATAAATGTGATAAATATCGATCATTATAGAAGGGCCACTGAACAATCTTTGGCATGCATACATACGTTAGCAGGCCCATTGTAATCAGTATTTGGGAAACTGACATTGAATGAAAGTATCTTTTAGTGTTTATTGGAGAAGTATCTTATCATTACAGACTTATAATCAATAAACTACACAGATATGATAGAGAAGTTGCTAGACTGATTATAAAGAATATAAAAGTATGTAATTTTGAAATAAAACATATACTTCTAATAAATTGAACAGCGTGATAAAACAAAGACCGGATGAAGGGTATGGAATTTTGCAATTATAAAAAATGTATATTTAAAGTATCAACTTGAGGCTTGAAGATATAAAATTTGCAATGTTTGAAAACACCCACCTTGACTTTTTTTTTGAATAATAAAAATTAATAGTATACTGACTAAACCATTTTAATAATAATAGTATTTATTATTTCTCAGTTATATGTACATATTTTATATTAATATTCATCATATCGATGGAAAACAAATTAAAGCGGCTATTCAAGAAAATGCACAACATAAATACATGAATGTAACAAAGAAGAGAGCAACAAAAAAATTCAAGAGATATGATGAAAAGTAAGAAATTATAATAATAATAGTAATAGCAATATGAGGTCATTGTGCGGATAAAACTTTTGAATGTAATTTGCGTTTAAATAAATAACAAAACATATAGAAATTAATAATATTATGACTATTAATACATGAAACTATATTATAACTAAAAGATCCTTTAAAAATATGCTTGTGATGATAAAGTATGTTTTGTATATGTTTTCTACCCATGTTTAAATTATGAATGTATGTACTGTATTTAATTTTCCTACATAGATATGGAAGAAATTTAAATTTCAAAAAACAAGTGAGATGTATCTTCTATTATACATACTGTAACCTCGCGCGGCCCGCCAAAGCACCAATATTATTTATTTTTAATAATATTTATACTCGTATATGATATAAAAGCACTATTTAAGTTACATTTAAATGTGTGGCCCGCATAAAAAACTTTATTTTGAAAATGGCCCGCCGTCCGAAAAAGGTTGCCGACCCCTGACGTAGACAAACAAACTTTATTTTCACTCTTGATTATACAAGAAATATCCTTCGAAAAAATTTCACAATTGTCAACGCTTTACTTTGACGTTTGTCAATCGTCTTCAACTGCTTAATACAAACCGACTCCGGCGGCGAAAATGATTGGCTTCTATAGGTTTTTAGGGTTCTAGAAGTTTTGGGCGGTCTCGAGAATCAAATAGAATGTGGCCGAGAATGTTCCAGAAAACGTCAAAATAAAGGCATCACAAAAATTATAAATTCTAACATAAACAGAAACGTAATTTACAAACTAACAAGGTAGGTGAGCTTCAATTATAAATTCTAACGTAAACAGGAACATAATTAACAATCTAAAAAGGTAGGTGAGCTTCCGTAACATTGCCCCCATCTTAGAACTGATCGTCCCGATCAGGTTACCCCGTTGTCCGCATGGCCTTCTTGATAAGGTGTCAAACGATCGATGTGGACAATCGTCATCTTGGCTTGGGGATTCTTCTGGATCCTGTAGACTACGTCATTCAATCTTGATACGACTGTATAAGGACCTTCCCACGATTTCTGCAGCTTTGGAGATTTACCTTTGCTTATTTTTGGGTTATACAGCCACACTTTCTCACACTCTTGAAACCCGCTGCTGTTGGCACGCAAGTCATATCTGGTCTTCATTCTGTCGTTTTCAATTTTCAGCTTCTCTCGTACTTCTTCATGTACTATCTTGATTCGATCTTTCAGATGACCGAAATAATCATCTAAGTTTTCCTCGTGTTGCGGTCGGTTCATAATTAGATCTATGGGTAGCCGCAATTCTCTGCCAAAAATCACGCTGGCCGTAGTCTCATGAATTGCTGCTCGGTAAGCCAGTTAAAATAGAGGAAGGCAGGTTGGTCTGTTTCTCATTGACGGCCGTTCTCAGGAAGTTCTCGATGGTGCGATTGAATCTTTCCACCATTCCATCTGATTGCAGGTGAAGAGGTGGAGTTCTGGTTTTGTGAATGTCTAGCAGTTCACAAACATTTTAAAACACTTCAGACTCGAAATTTCGTCCTTGGTCGAAATTGATCTCTCTGGGCACTCCAGAACGGCATATCCAATTTTTGAATAAAGCTTCAACTACGGTGACTGCTTCTTGATTAGGTAAGGGATATATTTCTGGCCATTTACTAAAATTGTCCATCACTTCCAAAATATAACGATTTCCACTGCTGCTACGAGGAAATGGTCCAACTATGTCAATAGCTATTCTCTCGAATGGAGCTCCAACATTGTACTGCTTCTCTCAGTTCTTGTTGCACACAGTGTTTACAATTTGGAGGACATGGTGTTCTGGGTAGGGCAACAGCATTACGATGGTTAGATCCTTTACGGTGTTCAATTTTGAAGTCATACTCCTGCAACCGTTGAAGCCATCTTACCACTTGGCCTTCCGGATTCCTGAACTGCACCAGCCACCTTTGAAAGACTTATGGAAACTATTCTGCGAGGAATGGCCTGGAAAACTTGTCTCGTTTACCTTGATGACATCATAATACTGGGAAAAGACTTTGAAGACCATTTGAAGAATGTCCAAGAAGTTTTCCAAAAGTAAAATCTTTCTTCATTTCGTCCTGGCTGTTTTTCATTTCCTTTTTTAGATTATCATTTCGTCTTGGCTGGTCTTCATTTGATCTTGGCTCTTCATTTCTTTTAGGTCTTCCTTTATTTCATCTTAACTATTCTTCATTTCGTCCTTCATATCTTTCATCATTCCCGTTAACTGTTTCAATGTTTCCTCCATTTCCGTCGCTCTTGATCTCGTCACTGGCATTCACTCTTATATTCCAAATTTCTTAATTGTGGAACGTCGCACTTCTGACACCAATGTAACCTCGAAATTTCCTTAGCGTAGAAATACTTCACGTAGACAAACAAACTTTATTGCCACTCTTGATTATACAAGAAATATCCTTCGAACAAATTTCACAACTGTCAACGCTTTACTTTGATGTTTGTCAATTGTCTTCGACTGCTCAATACAAACTGACTCCGGCGACGAAAATGATTCGCTTATATGGGTTTTTAGGGTTCTAGAAGCTTTTGGCGGTCTCGAGAATCAAATAGAATGTGGCCGAGAATTTTCCAGAAAACGTCAAAATAAAGGCATCACAAAAATTATAAATCCTAACATAAACAGAAACGTAATTTACAAACTAACGAGGTAGGTGAGCTTCAATTATAAATTCTAACGTAAACAGGAACATAATTAACAAACTAAAAAGGTAGGTGAGCTTCCGTAACAATACTAAGCCAAAATATTTATTTTAATTTGTGTGAAATTCTCTGGGTACGTCTAAGGACACACATGACATATTATTCAATTTTAATAAAACGCTTTTAAATAAACCATTGGATACATTTCAATTGAACTATTTATTTTTACAAAATATAGGATCAAAGATTGATGAAAGCACTGAAAAGTCAATGATGAACAATGATAGACACATGGTATCAGTTAAGGTTATGAAATAGAGTTGTCAATTACATGTAATGCTGTGTGAATTTATTCTCTGCACTTGAGGCACATTCACTTGCAACATCATTGCTTGTAATGCAAATGCACCACCGGAACACTATAACTTCCAATCAAATATGGCAGTTGGAGATTATGAACTACATTACTAAAATTTTTATCGAGATCCAAAATAATTAGAGAGTGATTCATGTTATAAATCCGCTCACCATTTAAAACAATCAACATAAAGATAAATGAACACAATCAACATAATGATAAGTGATTTTATGTTTAAATTCTTAAGAATGGAGAATAATTCAAGCTCTACAGCATATTCTCAAAATCGTAAATGCCCTAATTTAACAAGTAAGCACTATTATATGATGACGTGTATGAAGGAATTAGGGTGTGAGACCAAAATATGAGTGTAAGTAATGATGTAGTTCCTTATTAAGAATGTCAGTGAGTAGTGTATACAGGGTGTAACTTTAAGTGGGAGTCCGCTTTTGAGGAGTAGTAGTCCGTATTTCCTAGATTGCTAATCTGAAATTAGTTTATTTTAAATGAAATAAATAGCCGAGTTATAATTAATTTTTTAAACTGCACCCAAATTCCTATACAGGCCGCCCTTGTACAGACTCCGAGTTTCACTGCAGAACCATGTGTACGGTGTTGCCAGTTAGTTGTCATCAGTCTAGACGTCAAAATTTGTCCTGTCATTTCAGGGTCGTTTAGATTTAGAATTCAGTACATACGTAGGTTTGATGGCGTGCACTACGTGTTATTTATTTACATTACGTTTACAAGTACAAGTTAACTGTACAAGTGTACACAATGTCACGACGAATACCGTGCAGAAAAACCATAGAAAAATGGATTTACGATTTGCCAGAGTTAGTATTTAATGGTACTGAATTACAATGTACTCTATGTAATATTTTACTTGACTGCAAACAAAAATCAATGATAAAAGCCAGTATTCGCTCCAATTTAAAAGACAAGTATTTATGGTTTTATGGTGTTGACAAAACAACTACTGCTGGAGGATGGAAAATAACATTATAACAGGCACATTAGAAGAAAATTTTCATCTGATTGCATCAAAAGTACTAGAACACGCAAATGCAGAAGCTATAACAAAAATAGTGACATAGTTTGACATACTTGTGGGATCGTGAAATGTGAGTGAAGATTTTTTAGTGAAGTAATGTGAATGCAGAAGACAATAGTCTGGATATGCAAAACTGCAGCTTTCAATTTATTGTGATGAGATTTTGGCAATGCAAGCCACTAGACCTAACATAACACCAATTCAATGTAAATACCTATGTTTAACATAATTTTGCATGTATATGAATGCGTCAGTACTTGAATCGAGGTGACTGATCGGTGTTGGTTCGAGCCCAGCTGCCGGTAGACCGTATATAACCTATATTCGTGGAGAGGTTTGGCGCCCTCTCTGCGGGTATGGTAGGGTGGAAGAATGTTGGCTTGGGTCAATGTGAGAGATTGATACCGGTTGATATTTGACTACCCCCTAATTAATGAGGTTTTCCAGGTTTCCCTCATTCCTGCACTGAATAGTGGTTAGGGCCTGCCAACGTAAGTCGTTCCTGGGTGCAAATGCCGCCAATGATACGACAAGTTCCGATGTCTAGATAACCTATGTTAAGTAACGGAGATACAAAAAAGAAAAAACTGCAATGAATAATCTTCTAAATATGCTTTTTTATGACATTGCGGCTCATCAGTCATTATACTTTTCTGTCAATCCTGATGAAGTATGGATCCTAAAACAATTTTCGAGTGTTGTAAAAATGTACGTAATGTAAATGTACGTAAAAAATACAATTTTTTACTGATCTATTAACTAATTACTATTATTAAATAATAGTATTGGTAGGTGAATTTTATGTTACCTACTAATTATTGCCAGTGAAACTTAATGTTTTAAAATAATTGTTGCTGTTTTATAAAATGTACATTATTAAAAATAAGCAAATTATTAATCTGATAGCTTTAAAATGTTTTAAAATAACAGTTTCAGTACTATTTTTTAAGGGCTCTATTAATGTCCCTTCAATAATCGTGGCATTGACCTAGTTTATAAAATAAAAATATCACATAATACGCCTTTCCGTGTTAGTACTTTTAAAACTGTGTGTAGATTTCTTATACACAAATTGTGCCCGACAATGGTCAAAAATAAATTTACATTTCTGTTTCCCATTCTATTGTGCAGAATTGTTTGTATCCAATTTGGTGTATACAGGGTGAGTCAGTCATAATGTCATTAATTTTAAGAAGAGATAGGGAATAATGAGTATAATGCGAATACGCGATTATAAAAAAATCTAAATGCATATTTAAGCAGAAAAAAAATATTTTCAAATCATTATTTAAACCCCCTTTTCAGACTATCACTGACCGCCCACAGCCTTAGTCGTTTACAGTTCAACTCAATGTCGACCGGATGCAATGTTGCCAAGTTGAAATATTATTCTAGTACCTACCTACCTAGGTTTTAGACATCACAAATAAACGTTTGTATTGACTATTTTAGATTATCATTTTTTCTTGCTCAGTTCAACTTCAGCCAATAATAATTTAAAATGTTAATATCCAATGAAATCAAATAATAATAATTCTATTAAAAATTGCAAGTAATACGGTCCACTCAGGTTTTCCGGTAGAAAATACGGTCCAATCAAACGATATCCGTACACTTCTGCCCATACATTGACAATAACTCGCCTCTGAAAGCTAAACCGACAATTAGCTTAGTTATATTGAAATCACAAAAATCCAACGTATCTAATAATAAACCATTTATGCATATTACATAAAATACCTATACCCAATGGGTAAATTATTAAGAGAAGCTGAAAAGTGTTTCGTGTTTAAATACTAAGTAATATAAAACCATCGTGTTGTCGACAGAAAACTGTCCAAGATCCAAATGGCACGCCTCTGATCGGATGCTCATAAGTTATGGAGAGTGAATGTTGACCTACTGTATTATTAGGTCAATAACCTAGTTACCTAGCTTTTGTACTGTTAATTAACGACAAGGAGTAAAACTATTTTTTTTTAATCTAGATACATGAAAGAATTTTCCTTAAATATTGATTTATTTGTTAATAAAAACAAATGTTTTCGAATGTTAGGTTATTACAGTTTAATAATTTTGATATTACATTTTCACTACGTTTTACAAATAAATATGAATTTTTAGTATTTCTGATAAGTACAATTAATTATTCAATTTGTAGTTACGTACATTTAGTGTAAAAATTTATTGTTTTTTAAGTAGTATGGTATTAACCTGTTTAAAATGCTAGTTCGAGTAAAACTGCACTCATCCGTCCATAGCACTTTATTAATAAAATTAGGCTCAGCCGCAATTTGATTTTGATGCAAATTGCAAATTTCAAGACGACTGGGGAAATCAGCAGGTTCTAAAGCTTGAACTTTCTGAAAATGATGCAGGTTCAGCGAGTTTTCTCGTAATATTCTGCAGACCTTGCTTTGGGATATCTCCAATCGCCTTGAAATGGTTCTTGTAGAAATAGTAGGCTGCTCTCAACTAAATTTAAAACAGTCTCTATCACCCGTCTCAGTTTCACAGAACCTGTATCACAAAGACATTTATACAAAGTTCGCGCACCTGGAAAATGTCTGTTAGGTAGACATCTCCGATATTCCGTAACAGCGGCATTCGTATTTCGTAAACATTTTCCTTATAACACTACCATTTCTGCATATTCGGAATTTGTAAAATTATGCATTGTGAATTTACGACGAATATGCGAGACTGAAATAAACAAACCACTGCTTACTGCTCGTATTCTCTCTATTCCCCCTCCAAATGTGTGGCGTGATCAACAAATTTGGGGGGAAAAAATGCGGGAAATGCAGAAAGTGCTAAATAGGGGTAAATTTGAATAACACACTGAAGTGTTAGATGATATTATGTATGTAAACATAATGTGGCAACGATGTTTCCTCCGGCATTCGAATGCTGTATGGGTGTGTCATCAGAAAGTTCGTAGCGCACCAGGAGCGTCGTGTTACTCATTTTTATAGGGTGATTTGTTTATTTATTTAAAGGTCGAGTAAAAATTTTTTTTTCGATTTTCTGCCTTTATTAGGCCTCCCGAAAACGTGGTTGAAATTAATGACATTACGACTGACTCACTCTGTAGTTCATGAAAATGCATGCAATTATTATTAAACAAAATATGTGTCGTTTTATATAAAAAATATACAGATATGAGAGAGAAAGCAAGTTTTCTGCGTGACTTTTTACTGAAATCAAATTAGAATTTGTTTAATGCCGGGTTGTATTTTGCCAAGTTTAATTTCGTAATAATTTAAAGTTTTATTTTGTGGAATGTGTTGTTCTGTATAAATGTATAATAACCTTATAAAAGTCAGTTTTCATTACCAAGTGTGTGTGGTATTATGAAAAAAAATATGTATACAAATTAAGAAAGTGCTAATATGTTTAAAGCTTGGTTTTTTTTATGAAAAGGAGACGGCGGCTGGAAGAAAACGATATCAGATGGATTACCGCAATAGACACGTACCGCATAAGAAAATGTTTTTAAGATTAGTTCAACATTTAGGAGATTATGAGTTATGAATTCCTACTCTAATGTTGAGCAAAAACAAACTCGGAAAGTAAGAATCTTGAACCAAATATTTTAAATGCCGTAGAAGAAGACTAAGTAAGTAAAAATGATTAAGTATGTATTTATTTATTATTGGGTTTTCTATTAGTTGATTTGTTTCTGTTTTACAGTGTGATATCCGTAAAAGAATACATTTTCTATTTTTTGTTTATATGGAATAATAAAGTGAACACCCACTACAAACAAATGTATGTGTCAAAAAGCAGTGCCTTACGAGTGCCATGGGCATTTTGCTTTCTAATAGAACTTCTTTTCCCATCTTCCATTTCAATAATTTAATATGGCAACAATGCTGGTGATGCTGTCCAGTGGCGTGCTATGAAAATTGTGAAAAAAGGCAACAAAAAAAATTAGTTTTTGAGACAGAATTTAAGAAAACAAACTTATGTGTTTGCAAAGGTCACAGGCACCCCCCCTACAAACTGGACCCCCCTTCAAAATTACACCCTGTATAGTGCAATAAAGAGTGGCAAAAAAGAACAAATAACTGCAAAATGGAAAATAATGGAAACTCGCGGAAAGATGGGATAGAGGTTTATGATACAAAATATACAAACAATTCATCAACGGTATTTTAAAAATAAGCTTCCGACAATAAAATAATTCAAGTTGTTATCTCACAGAATGAAACTTTGTCTAGAATATCTAGAAGGATGCATTTGCGAGTTATGCCTGACATGAATTTTCGTTTTATAAAACGAAATAGAAAGGGTATGCTATAAAAGAAAAAAAAAAAAAACAAAATAGTGATATGGCAAAGAAACTATTTAAGACAAATATTAGAAGGTCGAAGTATGAATGAAAGAATAGTTAAAAGCAAATCACAATAGTGAAATGTCGAAAACCCATCAAAACGATTTTATAGTTAAGATATCGACAGTTTGGAACCAGGCTACTAAGCTTTGCATAAAAAATTATTATACAACACACCCCAATTATTATTTTTATCGATATAATATGTTAGTGACATTTGTCCAAATATGTGATTTACTAATTAATATTGAAGTTTTATATACAAAATAACAAGCTTTGTAATAGCCGACAGAACATGCGTGTACTACTCAATCTTGTGGTCAGTGGCTACTCAATGCAGGGCCGATATTACGGTCACAAGCAAAAAATAACTCACCATACTGTAAATAACAGTTATTTATGCAACAAGTACAAAAAGTAAGTATTTATTGCACGCCACATGAAATTGTCCGAGGCCGTCAGGCCGAGTAGCACAACACGTAGAGTGCAATAAAAACTTTTTGTACGAGTTGCATACAATATTTTTTCTACATTCATGCAAAAACCAAAAAATGTTTTATTTAGATGACACTAAGTGTAGGTAAATATAATGTTGATTTGAACGTTTATTTGATACATAATGATTTTCCAGGTTGTTGTGTCGCAACCTCGGTAACTGGTAGCTGCCAGAAACAGAGTTAAAATGCACATCCCTAGCATTAGCCGGGATTCTCTTACCTGCCCTGGTTGTTCTCGAGCTAGGCTCTGTGGGGACAGACCTGCTATCAGTGTCTCTGGGCTCGTCCATATATAGTTTTCGGTTCCTATTGTTGGTATTACGACTGTTACGGTCGGAACCGGTCCTCGGATAATGGTGGTCCTCCGAGGCGTTCCGTAGCCGCCGCTGTAACTGGTCGCATCCCATGCTTCCAAGCATGGCCCGAGAACAACCAGGGCAGGTAAAAGAATTCCGGCTAATGCTAGAGAAGTGCATTTTAACTCTGTTTCTGGCAGCTACCAGTTACCGAGGTTGCGACACAACAACCTGGAAAATCACTATGTATCAAATTACAGCACTGGCCGTGAAAGCCTAAAAACCACTATTATTATTATTATTATTAAGGACAAATGAATGCAATAAACATTTTATTGCACTAGTGCAATAAACATTTTATTGCACTAGTGCAATAAAGAACTACTTTTTCCTCTAAATATAATTCAATAAAGTTTTGCTTTTCCATGAACGTAGAAAAATAAATAAATAATATTTGGAAATCAAACCTTCAGGAAACAACTACTCTGCTGGCTAATGCTCTGACCAGAATTGAATTACATCAGAAAAACCTAGCAAACAGTTAGACGACTGCTACGACGACTAACTGTGGCTGTTTGCTATAGGTTTTTCAAGTAATTTAATGCTGGTTGGGGCTTTAGCCCCCAGATTGTTTCCTGAAATTCCGTATTCTTAAATTGCAGATTTGCAGAGGCATATCTAAGGGTGTAGATCACAATGCCCTGTGCATATGGACAGAATAGGAACGTTATAATTTATTTATTTATTTTTAAGTGTGTGTGGTATTATGAAAAAAAATATGTATACAAATTAAGAAAGTGCTAATATGTTTAAAGCTTGGTTTTTTTTATGAAAAGGAGACGGCGGCTGGAAGAAAACGATATCAGATGGATTACCGCAATAGACACGTACCGCATAAGAAAATGTTTTTAAGATTAGTTCAACATTTAGGAGATTATGAGTTATGAATTCCTACTCTAATGTTGAGCAAAAACAAACTCGGAAAGTAAGAATCTTGAACCAAATATTTTAAATGCCGTAGAAGAAGACTAAGTAAGTAAAAATGATTAAGTATGTATTTATTTATTATTGGGTTTTCTATTAGTTGATTTGTTTCTGTTTTACAGTGTGATATCCGTAAAAGAATACATTTTCTATTTTTTGTTTATATGGAATAATAAAGTGAACACCCACTACAAACAAATGTATGTGTCAAAAAGCAGTGCCTTACGAGTGCCATGGGCATTTTGCTTTCTAATAGAACTTCTTTTCCCATCTTCCATTTCAATAATTTAATATGGCAACAATGCTGGTGATGCTGTCCAGTGGCGTGCTATGAAAATTGTGAAAAAAGGCAACAAAAAAAATTAGTTTTTGAGACAGAATTTAAGAAAACAAACTTATGTGTTTGCAAAGGTCACAGGCACCCCCCCTACAAACTGGACCCCCCTTCAAAATTACACCCTGTATAGTGCAATAAAGAGTGGCAAAAAAGAACAAATAACTGCAAAATGGAAAATAATGGAAACTCGCGGAAAGATGGGATAGAGGTTTATGATACAAAATATACAAACAATTCATCAACGGTATTTTAAAAATAAGCTTCCGACAATAAAATAATTCAAGTTGTTATCTCACAGAATGAAACTTTGTCTAGAATATCTAGAAGGATGCATTTGCGAGTTATGCCTGACATGAATTTTCGTTTTATAAAACGAAATAGAAAGGGTATGCTATAAAAGAAAAAAAAAAAAAACAAAATAGTGATATGGCAAAGAAACTATTTAAGACAAATATTAGAAGGTCGAAGTATGAATGAAAGAATAGTTAAAAGCAAATCACAATAGTGAAATGTCGAAAACCCATCAAAACGATTTTATAGTTAAGATATCGACAGTTTGGAACCAGGCTACTAAGCTTTGCATAAAAAATTATTATACAACACACCCCAATTATTATTTTTATCGATATAATATGTTAGTGACATTTGTCCAAATATGTGATTTACTAATTAATATTGAAGTTTTATATACAAAATAACAAGCTTTGTAATAGCCGACAGAACATGCGTGTACTACTCAATCTTGTGGTCAGTGGCTACTCAATGCAGGGCCGATATTACGGTCACAAGCAAAAAATAACTCACCATACTGTAAATAACAGTTATTTATGCAACAAGTACAAAAAGTAAGTATTTATTGCACGCCACATGAAATTGTCCGAGGCCGTCAGGCCGAGTAGCACAACACGTAGAGTGCAATAAAAACTTTTTGTACGAGTTGCATACAATATTTTTTCTACATTCATGCAAAAACCAAAAAATGTTTTATTTAGATGACACTAAGTGTAGGTAAATATAATGTTGATTTGAACGTTTATTTGATACATAATGATTTTCCAGGTTGTTGTGTCGCAACCTCGGTAACTGGTAGCTGCCAGAAACAGAGTTAAAATGCACATCCCTAGCATTAGCCGGGATTCTCTTACCTGCCCTGGTTGTTCTCGAGCTAGGCTCTGTGGGGACAGACCTGCTATCAGTGTCTCTGGGCTCGTCCATATATAGTTTTCGGTTCCTATTGTTGGTATTACGACTGTTACGGTCGGAACCGGTCCTCGGATAATGGTGGTCCTCCGAGGCGTTCCGTAGCCGCCGCTGTAACTGGTCGCATCCCATGCTTCCAAGCATGGCCCGAGAACAACCAGGGCAGGTAAAAGAATTCCGGCTAATGCTAGAGAAGTGCATTTTAACTCTGTTTCTGGCAGCTACCAGTTACCGAGGTTGCGACACAACAACCTGGAAAATCACTATGTATCAAATTACAGCACTGGCCGTGAAAGCCTAAAAACCACTATTATTATTATTATTATTAAGGACAAATGAATGCAATAAACATTTTATTGCACTAGTGCAATAAACATTTTATTGCACTAGTGCAATAAAGAACTACTTTTTCCTCTAAATATAATTCAATAAAGTTTTGCTTTTCCATGAACGTAGAAAAATAAATAAATAATATTTGGAAATCAAACCTTCAGGAAACAACTACTCTGCTGGCTAATGCTCTGACCAGAATTGAATTACATCAGAAAAACCTAGCAAACAGTTAGACGACTGCTACGACGACTAACTGTGGCTGTTTGCTATAGGTTTTTCAAGTAATTTAATGCTGGTTGGGGCTTTAGCCCCCAGATTGTTTCCTGAAATTCCGTATTCTTAAATTGCAGATTTGCAGAGGCATATCTAAGGGTGTAGATCACAATGCCCTGTGCATATGGACAGAATAGGAACGTTATAATTTATCGCCAAAAGTGAAGCCATTAACTTTTCCTATAGAAAAACTTATTCATATAATCAAACCAGTTAAAATAATGCTTTTTAACCGTGTTTTATATAGCAACAAAGTTACAGGAAATATCAGATTTCAGGTTATTTAAGTTTGATTCAGGACATAGCAAAAGTTTCAATCCTTGTTAAAAACTTTGCATTTTTCCTAGGGCATACTAGTATCGCCTGATAGTTTTTAGGACAAACTAAAATAGCCTCATTAGTGGTAGGACATATCCGATTTAAATTATTGAAAAAAAAAGCGTTATATTAGGAAAATTAATTCAGGGTAAAAGGCTTAAGCAAAGCAAACATTATCTTTAAAAGCACTATTTCAAAGAGATCAAAGTTACCTATAAACACATCTGTTAAAGGCAAACATGATTTAAATAATATGAGAAAAAATATAGTTTTTCAATAAAGAGTAAATAAACAACAAAAGGGTAACTATCTTATTTATTTGTTAAAGGAAAATACGATTTAAATAATATAACAAAAAATATAGTTTTCCATTAAACATTAAATAAACAAGAAAAGGGTAACTACCTTATTTGTTTCTGTAAGTATTACTTTTGTGACATTTTGAATTGCACAGTAATTGGCGTTTTCTACATAAACACACATTTGTACCACAGTGTTTTGTGCATTGACATTTAGTACATCCTTAGATAACCGAAGAATTTGTAACTGCAGATCTTAAAGCAATTACAGGTATAGCCGCACGATTCCGATTAAAGCCGGCTTCAGAAAACAATGTAGTGTTGCTAGCAACACCCCCACCATCAGTCTAATTTCAGTGAAATAAAGTTTTTATAAAGATGGTTTTGTTTTTGTTGATTATGCTATGTCCAAATGTTGCTCCTCTAGATAGTTGAACTTCACTCGACTTCAACAACAAATATAATTAATTTCATTGGCTGAAAGTCACGTGACTTAGTGTTGCTGGCAACATTACGTCGTTCTCTGAAGCTGGCTTTCTAGTATGTCCTAGAAAAAATGCAAAGTTCCCAACAATGATAGGAACTTTTAGTGTGTTCAAAGCCAAACTGAAATGGCCCGAAATCTGATATTTCCTGTAACATATAAAGTGTCCCACGAATAAAGTTGACAGGAGAAAGTCTTTTGATTCAAAAAATACAAAAATACTCAAGAGAGTAGTACCATTGTTTATAATTTTACACAATATTTTTATGAAACAAATCTGTTTATAATTTTAAATAGAGTCCTAATACAAATTTCGAGATAGTCAAATCAAAATTTCAATTTTGACTTTTACTCTACATAGCTATCTCCTACCTCAATATATTTCTCCTTAATAATTTTTATGTATACTTTACAAATAGTTTGCGGCACATTCAATTCATTTATTTGTTTTGTATGCACTTTTTTAATACTTCCCTATCATGTGGCAGGCCATTTAAATAAACCTTTTGTTTTAGGGCGCCATAAAGAAAAAAATCAAGGGGTGTAAGGTCAGATGATCTAGCAGGATAATGAATTGAGCCACTTGTGACACAAAAGTATTTAAAAATTGTAAAACAAATGTTTCCAAAATGTGCAAATACACATGCTGATTTAAATTTTCGTCTATAAAATAACATCCAACTATAAAACCAAAAAAAATTCTACACTATCAATTAACTTTTTGTAGCGTTGACTTCTTATCTTAATTGCATAATCAGGGTTATCGAAAGCCCAGTGACAACTGTTTTAGATAGATACGTACCCATTTATGCAAAATGTAAATTCATCGGTAAAAAAAAATAAATCTATAAATTTGTATTAGAATTCAATTTAAAGTTATAAACAGATCTGTTTTATCAAAATATTGTGAAAAATAATAAATAATGGTATTTCCCTCTTGAGTATTTTCGTGTTATTTTAATTTATGAGCACCTTGTATATGTGATCTAAGGCGTTTCTATGACGGTCTCATTTTTTCGAAAAGCAGAATTTTTTATAAAGTGTTTTTCGATAAAGTCAAAAACAAAAGACTTTCTCCTTCTTGTCATCTCCATTCATGGACACACTGTATTTAAAAAAAATCTATTATTTGCAGTAATGATTGTAAATGTACTTTTTATTTGTATATATTCAAATCAGCTCTGAATTTAATACTAATTTATTACTATTTATATTACATGGTCAAATTTCAAAAGCCTATAGAGTATTTTTTATGAAATATGTACTTACCTTTGCTGTTGCGGGTGCTGCGCCTCAACACTGCTCCACTGCGTGTGAGGCGGGCGGGCTCTGAAGTGTCCCTTGTTGTAGGCTGGCTGCTGCTCGCCCCCAGTGCTACAAGTTTTCGTTTTCCACGCTCAGGTAATGACTTTCTCGTTTGTATATTATTATTATTATTATGGGAAGTGTTGCTCACTGATGGTTTACTCTGGCTTCGTAATGGGTATTTGTGGTTGTGGATCTACAATGCATTCAATGTATCATCATCAAAAATTTGTAATCATATATTAAATACATAAAAAAAAATAATTATATAAAACAAAATACAACAGAGCAATTTACATATTGGAGATTTCTAAGTTTATGTACAGAATATGAATTTCTTTTTTATACTTGTTTTTACCAGGTATTAATAATACTGTGTGAAACTAACAGAATTACAATAACAATCCACCAATATGTTCTTTATTACTAGCGTTTGCAGATTTTTGTTTACTGTACTGTAAAGGTATTTTAGCTAATATAAATTAATTTTCCTACAACTCCTATTAATGAAGTCAAAGAACATAAATGGACTAATTTCTAATAAGTGTAGAAAACCATGTTATTGGCATATGCAGTATGTCCTTGAATTGGCAAAATAACTCTTAAGAGATAAAATAAAGTTGGTGTTGAAAAATTATCTTACGGAAATAGCTTGTGAAATAACACCTGCCATGACTTCCAATCTGTGACACCTAAATAAGACTTTCAACACCAAACTCTTTTCTCTCAAAGGAGCTGTTTAAAGTAACGTTCAGATAAACGTTAGTGCAATGGCACTGCAGTTGTACTGCTGTATTGTAATTGTATGGTGTTAAATATTATTTACTCTGTTTACATAAAATTACTGTAGACTTAAGTTGGGGAATTTTTTCGCTGTAAGTTGGCGACATGCAAAAACTCAAGATTTTGACCTTCAGAGAGGTTATATTTATGTTTTGTCAACTACGTCCCTATCTACAGAAATTGTTGGCTTTTATCATTTGCCGAATAGTAATTAAAAGCCTACCCTAGATAAAATATAAGCCTACAATCTGCAGGAATAGATGGTCTATTTGAATGTTTGATTAAATCACAGTATATTAGTATACTGTGGGTTAAATGAGGCCTCACTAATTTCAGCAAGTCATCAAACACTGCCACTGTCATTCGGGTGAAATTAAAAAATAATCGGCATTCTCATTTCGCATTTCTTTATATAAATTATAGAAATCACCTTGCATGTGCTATCTGCGGTTAATAGGTCGCACCCACCATCTTCGAGTTCTTCTTTTAATTTTTTTTTGCATGTATAGTTTTTATACATATTGACGTCGCTGCGAATAAGAGCAGCAAAAGTAACTGTTTCTAAACCAAACAGTCCTCTTCATCCATTTTTTTAGAAACAAATCAATTCTAAACTAAATATCTAAATTAGAATCTAATTTAAAAACTTAACGTCCAAAAATGTGAATCTTCTGCTTACTGTCAAAAAAGCAGTTTTCTGATTGGACCTTGTATGATTGTTGGAAAAGGATTGGTAAAAGCTAAAATGCTTTTAGCTTCTGCCATACAACTGCAGTACAAAGGTGTTACTGTTAAGTTTATCTGAACGTTACAAAAGTCACCCGTATTTCTCGCCGTTTTATTTTAGTATCTTTGAATATTTGCAGATGGGATGAGTTAACATTCCTATTATTTGCTAAACCCTAGATTATTCAGTTATTAAATGTCTAAAATTATTTGTATTTTGTAGAAAACACTATTTCAAGAATACGGCGCCCTTTTTTATAACTTTTCTGCAGTACCAATACAACCGCACTAATCTTATGTGAATGAAGCTTAAGTTATATGGAGATATACTAAATAATTAAGGTGAAAAAAAATTATTCAAATATGCGTCTTTTTCAACACAGTAAAATATGAGTCAAATAGGACAGTTCAACACCCTAACCACAAACAGTGCGGATTTGTGTAACACAACCAAACAAAACCATTATAATAGTCTAAATTATTGGTATTCCAAAATAGGTATAAAATACAATAAGCAAATTACACAGTGAACAGTTCTACACAAAAACTGCCATTTTTAAAGTGATTTGACAGCAAGGTGACAGTACGTTGGATTGCCTTATTGTATTAAAAAAAAAATAGATTATTTTATAATTTATATATGAAATGTAGGTGTGTATACATATATTTACATCAATAAAAACTTCAATTTCAGAGTTATAAAGTTAATGAAAACCTATAATTTTCTATGTATTATTAATTAAAAAATATGTTGTAATAAACTATCAAACAATTTTATTTGGCATGTTGAAGTGTTTACAGATTGACACAGACCATTCCTAATTGAAATATTTGAGGTTACAAGAGTATTTATTCGGAGAATGCACCTTAACAGTTCAAAAACGCTGTTAATTACATATTTCACAGTATTTGAATGAAGGATAGTCAAATAAATACATTAAAATTTTCCATAATTGTTGAATATTAGAACAAATTAATTGGGTCTATGTCCAGCTGCTGGCACACACTTAAAATGTTTTAGAATTTTTTTTTTCATAAATTCTATGAAAACTTACAAATTTCAAAAGTTCTGATTGAAAGTGATCTACCCAAAAGTATAAAAGAATATTCTATTTTACACCAAATATATATTTTTTCTTTTTGACTGACCGATCTCGGCCGTTTGACCAAGTAAACTGCAGTTTAACGGTTTGACACTTGACAAGTGATTATAAAGTCGAATATTGAATTATACATTCATGAGTATTTTCCTGCGTTTTGTTATGATGGACTAGACTAATCCGTAACAGATGCCGAAGGGTTTTAGTAAATGCTGTCTTCCATCCTAGAAGTGTCAATTGAGAGAATGATCAAATCATTTAGTAAAGTGAAGGGAAATCGATTTTTTGCAGCGATTTCGTTTGTCAAATGACACTAGAATTTTTCCAAAGCTTGTTACAAAGAGTTATTACCTATATCTGTTTGTAGTTTATTTATCGAAGCATCCTCAAAAATCCAATATTTTTTAGTTTACTCCACTTGAAGCAGAAACTGAGAATGTAAACCATTTTGTATTTAATTATTTATTATAACAGTTAATTATAAGATATTAAAGAAAAATATTATTAAAAAAACTCCACACGTGTCACTACTTTGTCTTTATTTGTTCTGCAATATCAATGAAACAAAATAGATGGGAGAGAAATACCCACCACCACTATCACTGTAAGTAAGTTAGATGAAACATGAACAAAACACTATATAATTTAATATATAACCTAAAGAGAATGTTAAAGATATCTACAGTAAAATAACTCAAAAGGGATAATATAACCTTACAAAATTGAACAAATTTCGCGCCAAATTAGGTTAAATTGTCAAATGTCACAGTTAAAAATCAAAATTCAGCAAGCCGCACTTCTACCAACCTCGGTAATGCATAGTTCAGCTGTACTACACAACATAAACCAGGTTCAGAGTTTGAATTAAGTTCTATTGAACGACAGTTCAGGTACTTTTTATACAACCGACCCTTAATTTTTAACCCACTTCTTAGGTTTCTATTAAAATTTTACTACTATAAAAGAACTGCACCTTGAATGTACACACACGAAGGGCAAGGGTTTTGGATTAGTCTACAAAATCAAAAAAAATAAATAAATTTTCTTGAATGCTATGAATTACTTTTCATGTTTTTTTTTAAAGAATAATAATAACTATTATTATTATTATTATTATTACTTGTATTATAATAATTTTCTGTGAACACTTATGAAAAATGTTCAATAGACCTGGAATAAAGTTCATCTATAAATTATAAACATTGAATGACCTTTGAAGGTCCGAAATTCACCCTTAAGCAAAAGGGTGATATATTTTGGAAAATGTCACACATTTGCAACAGATGGTAAATAAATCATTCTCTCACAGTGGTTGCCACTTTTCTCTCTTTCAATAGTAAAAATGATTTCAATATATTTTATTCTGTTCAATAAACAAAACACTAAAAAAATTGAACTAAATTCTTAACTTGAACTTGTATTCATATTAACTTAGATAAACATGAAATAAACAAAATTAATACATTTTTCAATTAGTGAGAAATTTTAGAACCAACGAATTCAGTTTCTCACAGCATCATTAAGGAATGTTTAATTAAACATCCTGAATTAATACAAGACATAATTACAATTTAAATTTAATAATTACCTGTGGGTATGTAAGATTAGCACTGGAAGTACTAGCTTCCGAGTTGTCGTCCCCAGAAATAGAATGATTCACTTTTAAGTTAAAGCTTGAGTTTGCTTTCTGTTTATGTTTTTCAAGTTTTTTACTTTTATCCTTTAAATTTCCACCAATTTTATCAGTGCTTAGATTATATTTCTCAGATTTATGTATTTTGTCTTCCTCCGTTTTTTCCTCAAGTTTAACCCTGGAACTGCTTGGAGAACTTGAGCTTTTTCTGTGTTTCTTAAGTTTATGTTTTTTGCCAATTTCTGATGAAATGTTACTTAATGAACTAGAAGGTTCAGTGTTATTATTTTTAAAACTAATATCTATGTTATTCTGCTTATGGTTAAGGTCTATACTATTTTTCGAGTTTCTTTTGGATCTCTGTTCAAGTTCTAAGCCAACTGGTTGTTCTGAGTCGGCCTTTTGGTATCTAATTGATGGCCGTCTGGATTTGAAAGGAGGTATTGGAATTTGAATATTCTTTTTGTCTTTCTGGGTAGATGTTGAGGGAAGTTCACCTTGAGAGCGTGACTTCAAGTTTGTAAGTTCAGACTGTTCTGATTTTTTACTATTTGATTGTCCAGATTTCCCAGCTTTAGCCTAAAATAAAATTATATACAAGTAATTACGGTGGTAACTATAAACTATTTTTATAGAGTGTGCTATAAGATATTTGGTCAGAAGGACATGAAGAAGACATTAACATAATTGATATCTAAAAATTTGTATTTAAGAATTTCTCATTCGGTTTCTCAATAATTTCTCTTCAATGAAATATTGCTCATTTTGTCATGATTTATATAAAAGTCGCTGATAATTTCCTTATTTTAATCCTTATCGGCTGTGCTAGTACCACATAGCACTATAAGATTTCAAACTTAAGTGATTTTCCTGTTTTTCTATTTTAACTTACAAGTGTCAGTATATTTCAAGAACGCTTTATATCACATGCTGTACGTCGAAGAAATTTGAGACAAATATTGTACGTGTAGGGGTTATGTAATGCTGAAAGAGGTATATGACATTAGCCTGAACGCAATAAAATTGTGGATTAGTTTTATTCGAAGTTTAAATCTAAATTAATAACTTTTTGATTCACAATGACACAATAGTTATCAAGTTAGATTCAAGAAATGATGCGCAAATTTCTTTGAAGAGGAAAATAAAAGAAACAGCGAGTCGAGGAGAGCAAGTTGGAACGAAAATATTGTCTTTTTGATTTTGCCAAGAGATATGCAGATAGTAGGAATATGCAGCAAAGGCTTGACAATGATGTTTCACTTAATTACACGTGCATACAGGGTACTACTAGGTACATAATTTTTAACTATATGCTCAAGAAGGCCTAAAAGACAATAAAAAAACCTCATCCGAGGTTACTTAGATCTGACAATTACCATATGATCTTTTTTTTAGTGTTTCAAAATGTAGAACCGACAAAAATGAACACTTATTAATAATAATACCTGGTAGGTAACAGTTAATCTAGTTAGTAGCAGTATTTTGCACTTGTTTTTTGTTCCATACTGCCAAAACTAAATTTTCACTCATTACAGGTCGGTCAGGATTACCCACTAACAAAACACACCTTCATGTACAGTTAAATAAAATGTCTATTTATTCTAAGAAAATCGAACAAAAAGAATACTAATAGATAATAGAAAACTTCGAATGCACCTGCAGCAGCCTATAATTATAAAATCATATCCGATAGTCACAAATTTTACCATTTAGTGTTTTATCCTTTCATAATTGTGCTGATTACTGTACTCTCCAATAATGTCAAACATGCCAAATAAATAATTTCATGGCAAACAGGATCCCATAGTCGACGATAAACTGGGGATTAAATCTAAAACTTTTTATTTTTCATTTTATAAAGTTGTTGGGAAATTTTTTGAAAGGCAATTCTGTTAATTCTTATTTGTATTTAGTCATAGTTAACCTTGTATAGATATATAGAATCCCTGATAGGAGTTCGTGAAGTAATAAAGGGCAACCTGTGGCAGTAACTGCTCATCTGGAAACTAAGAAAAACTGCTCTTTTTTTTCTTCCAAGTTAAAACAAAATACGTTTTGTATTTACAGGGTGACAACGGTAAGTGGGAACACGCTCTAACTTTTTTTATGACTGCTGAAAAATTTGAAATTGAGTGGGTTTATACTAGATGGTGCCATGAATTCTTTGAGGTCATTTCGGATTTCATGACATTTCCGGTTTGACCAGAATAAATAAAACAATTTCTGTCAGTTCTAGTTTTATTTTTGAAAATTAAAAAAAATTACTTACATCCAGAAAATATGTCAGAAAATTGATCCTACCATATGTAAAATGATTGATGATTCCAAAAAAGTCAAAAAATACAGGGAGTCCCATTTAAAAATATAAATTTACGGTCATTTCGGGTCAAACCGGATGTCATGAAATCCGAAATGACCTCAAAGAATTCATGGCACCATCTAGTATAAACCCACCCAATGTCAAATTTTTATCAGCAGTCATAAAAAAGGTACAGCATGTACCCACTTTCCGTTGTCATCCGGTATACAGTGTGTTAAGTCCATTTGCGTAGACAATTCAAGAAAAATATGTAATAACTGAATTCAACATGATGATTAAAGTATATTTCTTTACTATTACAAAAATTGCAGTTGTCTTATGTTTCTATTTTTTTGGGAATACATATCCATTTTAAACAGTATGTGTGTTTCTAATTCGGCTTCTAAATTCAAATTCAAATTTTTCAACTCTCTTTTTGATTGTCATTTTGGAAAAATTTAGGTACTGTTTCGTTAAAATTTTGATAACTGCATGCATCTACAAGTATATTCAACTGCTATCTTTTGGTAAATGAAAACTTACTCAATGGTGTGAGGTCGTAAAAGAATGCAATATCAAGTATTTCACATAGTCTACAATTTTTTTTAGGATTTCATTTTGTCTATAAATTTTATGTCTTAGTTTTTTCGACGATTTCTATACAAAACGTATTTTGTCTTAAAGATCATCATCATTATTATTATTATTGTCAGTGTTAATTTTTATCAGTTATTGATTATTTATCAACACATTTCAATAAAACCACAGCAACAAGTGAACAAAAAAAAATTTTGACATACATTTAAAAAATAATAATAAATTTAACAATAAATGGAAGATTAAGTTCTTAGATTTTGTGTTAACATGTTTCTTTATAATTGAAGACAAATAAATCCATCAAAATTTGATATTATTTAGTTGCCCGACATCAAATAAATACACATTTGTAACATGAATATTCAACCTTGGTGAAAAGAAGTCTACCTAAATATGTAAAAATATACAGAGTATTCCATAAACATTATTTGGTAATTTGACTTAAATAATGAATTATTTTTAAATATTTAGGGATAATGTGATTAATGCAGAAGTAAATTATTTGACAAAGTAGAGTAAATGAGTATGTAAAATTTACATATTTTGTCTATGTACTACGTAAATATCTATTCAGTCAAACATAAGCAAACTTATTTTAAGTGTCAAAAAGTTAGCAAAGTAACCACAACATTGGTACAACTTCGTCAAATGCATTTTTAGTAAGGAATATACTATTTAATATAAAGTTAAAAAAAATAAATAAACAAAAAACAATAAACTTAAAATGACATTAATAAAACATAACATTTAATTAGAAAATTTTTATAAATTTAACTCATATACAGGGTTAACTATGATTAAGTACAAAAATTTTAATCACGTGCTCATGGAGCCCTAAAAGACAATAAAAAAGTTATTCCAGAATTTTAGCTCGATATTTAAAAAATGGGACAAAACCCTTTTTTCCTACGGAAAGTCGACGCCTATGATGAGTATAGACTGAGATGGCTTATGGCTTAGATACATAGTGGGCATTACATCTGTCAACAACTACCATGCGGTCGTTTGCAGTATTTCTAAATGCAGAAACGACAAAAATTAACATTCTTATTAGTAATAATACCTGATAGGTAGGTAACAATTAATCCAGTTAGCTCCAGTATTTTGCATTCGTTTTTCATTATTTGGTTACAAACTGATAAAACTACATTTTCACTCACTACCGATAAACACACTTCCCGTAGGTACAGTTGTTAGATGTGATGCCTATGTATTATAACAAAATCGAAGAAAGGGGTGGTAGGTAGGTTCTAATAGATAACAGAAAACGTTTAACACCCGCGGCAGTCTTGTCTCATAACCTAGAAAAACAAACCGGCGAACTATATTGTGGGAAAATATCTGTACCCGACACATATTCCTTTATTTATTAACTAAAAAAACGTTTTAAATTAAAATAAAGCACTAAAAACTGAAGAAGAACACAAAACTACAACGTAAACACAGGAATTAAATTATAACATGACAGCGAACCGACTCGACTGGACCGACTGCCGACTATGGCCGACTGTTGCATGACGGTAGCTTGCTGGTTGCATACTCTGATTCTCGCATTGGCGGCGTTAAATAAGGATTTAATATAATATCGAAAAAATTTTTTTCGCTTTATAAATAAGTTTAGAAATTTTTTGAAAGGAAATTCTGTTAATTCTTATTTTTTTCTATCCCCTCTTAAAATATTTGTACTTAGTCATAGTTAACCCTGTATTTATTGAAATTAAAATTTGAACATGTGAGTTGGACCAAAACAGCTGCAATTTCGTGTTCCAGTACGTTATTTATCTGTAAATTTAATTTTGTTCAAAAGTTAAATATTTCCTATAGTTTATGTCAGTATAAGAACATCTGTGGTGATAAATAGCTCTTAGCTTCATAAATGACTAGTCCAAACATCAGTTAGCAAAAAAGGTATAGTATATACAAGCTTAGCATAGCAGTGTTTGTAGCACTTAAAATTACGTTTTTACTTACAAGGGGAAACCAATGCAATCAAACTTCAACCAACAAATTTTTGTTTTGCAGCAGACAAGGACAGGCAAAGTTACCCCTGCTGGCAAAGTAACCCCTGTCGACGATACTTAGTATAATTCTTGGAATTAATTTGAATTAGCTGAATATTGTCAAAGTAAAGCAAAAATTTCGTGTTTTGGAATAGTGCTTTAAGAAATATTAAAAAAATGGAATTATTTTCTTCAAGGTCCTTTATATGTCTCAATTATTTTTAGGAGTTCTATGTTTGTTGGCTCATTTTTGCGACACCCCTGTATTTACAGCATAGCAGTATAAAGGTTGTGTCAAAATTACATACTTGAAAAATAAGAGAGCTGGGGCCTTTCAAAGAGGTCTTCGTTTTATCTCTCGCACCGCTTTAGATCATTATGAATTTTGAAACTGTCAAAAAATTATTTCTTGAAATTGGTAGTTATTTCCAATTATAGTCATAGACAACTAATTCTGTCAGTGCATCGTAAATCACAAATCAGTACTGAATCATGTCTTAGCATCAACTGCCATCTATTACAAAAATTTTAAATTTTATCGAACGCAAAAAACGGTGGACTTCAAGGGTTACTAAATAAACCATAGAAAATTTAAATTAAATTTTAAGTAAACTTAAATCTTGTAGGCTTAAAAATTTAATAATGAATAGCAAGTATAAATCATGTATATATAGGTAAATGCCATTTTTTTTATTGCACAAAATTGTCCATAACCTCACGATTGACACTGAAATAATATCAATTCTTGAAGTTCTCCGTCACTTAATGCAGATAGGTTTTCGTGTTTATAAAACATTGTGTTAAAACAAATAAAATAAAATTTTTACGTTGTTTCATTTGATACTGTTTTATTTATAATATTTATTCAAAAGTTTAGCAAAATATAATGTTAACTGCTAACTCCTTGATTGTAAGTTTGGATTTTGCAGAAAATCTGCTAAATGATTTTTAATTAAATAAAAGCCAAGATAAAATTAATTTGCAGAGTAATATGTATTTAAAACTCTTTAAATGCACTAATAAAGAAACAGGATTTTGAATTTTGCTATATATCAGTTTTAAAAGTTATTATATTTTTTTCATTCTCTGTAAAGTTTAGTCAAAGAGAGTTAACAGGTTAACACTCTAAGTTGACGTCATGTTTTTGTTTAAGGTAATTTAAGTGTACACTACGTTTTTTGGAGTATTTTTTGTGGAAAACTAATCACCATGGAAATTTTTACAAAACTATCCTTTTTTGCATCAGAATTGGCAAAAAATAGCTTTATGATTAAATTTGAAAATGGGGTAACTTACATAATAATAATAACCATGGTTTCAAAGATACAAAACAAAAAACTATGAATACCTTTTTACGTATTTTAGGGTGTAGGTTCATATCAGCTATCTTTATGTATTCATGTGTTTGCTCCAAATATGACAATGGAACGTAAATATTTTCAATTTTGTTTCTTCAATTATAACAATGGTTTCTTTATTGTTCGGTCCAAGCAAGACACCACTGCAAATGTGACATATAACACAATATATATCTTTGGGAATTGATGTACTTATGGACAAATTATTGTCTTACAAACTATGTTCTGATGTATCAGAACTCAGCAATAAATAAAATTAAAAGGAATTGTTTGCAGCTACATTGATTGTGTATGATTCACCATAACATATATTCACTTTAACTACTTCTCATAGTTGAGATAATTCTGAAATATTTACCAGAATAATAGATGTAGGTACTTAAATACTTATTTACTTACAGTGGTTTATATGCTTTCACGGTTGGTGCTATCACTTGATATAAAGGGTGTTCCGTCATAGTGTAGGTGCATGTAGCCAAATATATTGCAATTTAAGCTTGAACACAGGCCAAATATTAAAAAAAATAATAATATTTTTGAATTACTTTATCTTGGAATAATCATATTTGGTTCATGATTTAGGTTTATTATTGGTCTTCTTTACTATGCGTAAATTGAAACACTACAAGAAGTTCAGTCATCTCTAAAATTATACCAAGTTTTCTTTTCCATTGATCAAATTTAAACAGAATGATAAAATCCCCTGTAGAATTTTATTTAAAACATATTTTACTCTTTACTTTACTAATTTAAAAATACACTTTTAAGGTTTTCAAGTAAAGATGCAAGATGCCAGTAACAGAATTAAAATGAACTTTAATCCGTTTTTCAATAATATAATTCAAATTACAAGCATACTTTTTCTAAAACATTTAAAATTTTGTTACATCGCAACCCTAGTCATTTTAGGCATTTTAAACCTCAAACTGCAGAAAAATTTCTAGTGAGCTGAATTATTGTATACACCTTTATTACGGCGTTGTAATGAAGATGTGAAAAATCGACATTGATATCGTGCCGGCTAAAAAAGTTATAAAGATCAAAAGGTCACGAAAATCAGGTTTTCGCAAATATCTCACCTCCTATTGCTCAGAGGTCAATAGAGGTTATTATAAAAATTGTTTGTCGTAAAATTATCTACAAAAAATGCCTCTTGCATTTTTCTGTAAAATTAACCTTTTTCGGAGTAGAGCGCTGAGAAAGCGACTAGAATGCACTCACATACGGTATTGTATATCGTATACCAAGGCATAAACTCTATTGCTTTTTATTCATGTTTGTAAGTGTCTTCAAAACTTCTATCTGATACTTGGACGTTTTGCGAAAAATATACTTATATTATAGAGGTTTGGGAACTTAGTAAAATCTACTAAATATTATACAAACAACCTCCACTGGCAGATGTTCCGAGACCCGTCCCTTTATACCTCCTACTGCCTGTCAGACTGTGTTTAGCTCAGTTGAAAATTATTTCTTGAGTGTTAAAGAGTGTTATTTTAGTAGTTTAATGCTCTTGAACAGTTTTCATAATAAGTGATACATGTTTTATATGCAATGAATTGTTATCGGATGATGATGTAGAAGTTAGGCGTGGTCTACGAACATTAAGAAATGCTAGTATCGCTAGAGGTGATGGTAATATTGAATATTTAAGTACTGTGACTTTTGTAAATGTTCATAGTAATTGTCGTAATAATTATACGAACAATTTGAGTATTGCGGTATTACCACCAGCACCCGATGATCTACTGAACACAATCTTTTGTAATTGTACAAAAGGTTGTGGCGGCAAATGTGGATGCAAAAAAATTGGATTAAGATGTTCAAAAGTTTGTGGACGTTGCCGTGGCCAGTCATGCTTAAACGCAGAGTCAACCAATGAAAATGATGTCGATTTAAATATAGGAATAAGTCCACTCGGCGTTTATAGAAACTGAAGATATCGACAATGAATGACAAAAAAAAAATAATATGCTAAAGTTTGTTTTTTCTGTATTTTTCAGTATTCAAATAAAAAATTATTCACTCTTCAATAAAAAAACCTCTTATTACATATGGATTATGCCTACGGAGGAAACCATGTAAAAACGCGCCTTGCATACTACCTCGAAGGTGGTGAGGAAACGAGTGCATTGTCATAATACGAGTATAGTCGTTTTCTCAGCGCTCTACTCCGAAAACGGTTAATTTTACAGAAAAATGCAAGAGGCATTTTTTGTAAACAATTTCACGACAAACAATTTTTATAATAACCTCTATTGACCTTTATAACTTTTTTAGCCGGCACGATATCAATGTCGATTTTTCACATCTTCATTACAACGCCGTAATAAAGGTGTATACAAAAATTCAGCTCACTAGGAATTTTTCCGCAGATAAAATCTTAAATGACTGGACCAGCCCTGACTTAGGCAATAGTCCATGAAAAATAATTTAGTAACTGCCTCCAACATTTCTAGTGTCAAAAACTGTAAAATTGTAAATAATGAGTTAACAGAGAGAATCAAAAAGTGTTTAATCCTCGAGAAAAAATGTACATTTGAGGCGCAGCCGAGAGTTAAATTTTTTCAAGAGGATTAAAGGCTGGTGAATTTCCCGAATATAATTCAATATTTTATCCACAACCATGGCTAAAACCAGTCAATTAGGAGAGTGAAAGCAGTGTGAGGGCAGGTGAAAAATTATGGTCTTGAAAAATATCACATTTGACAAATTTATTTTAATCAAGAATAGTGATTGTCAGCTGAATACTAGAAACTCTGGGAATAGCTTCTATGCCATGAGTTTGTTTATTTGTCAACAAGAGTTAAAAAATTTGCAAAATTGACACAAAAAATGAGTGAGAATATCTTCATTCCCGCTGAAATCCAGCAAGAATCCCAAGAAGCAACATTATGTCTATTACCAGCGAAAAGCAAATGTGTGTACCAGAAATAATTGGTGGAATTCGATAACTGGCAAAAAAAAGGAGTATAGGAAAAAGAGCAATTGTAGAAGAGGTGCTACTACCTTACTTTTTCAATGTGGAGAAAAGGTTTGCTGCCTTTTCAATGTGGATAAAATATGTCATTATAAAATCAATGTTGAAAGTGCACAAAGGTATTGATATTTCGAAGTATGGTCAACTTACTTCATATTTGAAAGTAGGATCAGGAAATTATTAACCAAAGAAGGCAAAGATATTGGAGAGAAACCAAATCAAAGAATTTTTGAAAAAAGCACTGGATGAGGAATATTTACAAGTTAAGGTTGAAAATATACGATTTTAATATTTCAATTTATACATTGAGAGTTCCGGATACGAAAATAAACACTTCAAGAAGTTTAACAATCATGGAAGAAGCTTTTTCAGTCAATGCTGTATAAATGTGTCGAAAATACATCAATCTGCGATTTAAAAATGCCGATGGGAGATATTTCTTGCGATATGTGGCTGAAAAATGTACTACACAACATGTAAAGGCATCATCACAATTTCAAAAACGTTTTCAAACGTGGCTGCATTTCTTGGGTTCCTTGATCCAGAAAGTTTTGTTGGACATGGAATGAGGCGTTCTTTGGCAATATTACTGGCCAATGCTGGAGGTGATATTACCGCTGTGAAGCGTCATAGTGACTGGAAATAGACTATGGTAGTGGAAAATTATATTGAAGATTTACTGTCCAGCAAGATGGAAATTGCTGAAAAAGTTCAGGTCTTACCTGGCAAAGTTGTAGGCCTCTCCAGTCCTTTCAGAAACTCCTTATCGAATGAATTTAAAAAATCCCAGTCAAAATGACAAGATCGTTCTTGAGATAAATGTTAATAATAATAATTCTAAATAAAATGACTAATCTACTAGTGTCTTAAAACACCTTTAAGCCATGAAAACAGACGTATTGAGCCTTATTATTATAGTGGTCCTAGATAAAAATAGTATTTATATGATTTTAAAAAGTCTCCTTAAAAATCATAGCAAGCTGCATAATAGTATCTCTATGACACTTGATTTTATTTACACATTAATAAACTGCATATGTCACTTATAAAATGTTATCTATCAATTATTTGGATATTTTTCAATTGCAACCAAATAAAATTTTAGTAAGTAAAATCATATATATTGTAATCATTATTCAACAAATTTTTAATTTGTACTCATTTCTCAACAAAAATCTATAATTTTTGAATATTTTAAACATAAAAGATTTAGAACTATAAATTATTACAACTTAAGTCACTGTGGTTTTAAAGGGGCGTGAATTGCTTGGTAAGATAAAAAAAAATAATATGATTTAAAATTTAAATCCTTAAAAAGTCACAGCAGGCTGCATAATGGCATCTTTATCGTACTTGGTTGTATCATCGTTTCTGTTCACATATCATTTTTAAATTGATAGGAGTAGCAGTCCATTATTAATACGTATGTACCCAGTTTTGAAAAAAGTAAAATATTTAGACACAAAAGCTTTTTGTGAAGTATAGAAATGGTATCAGTGCTGCATATTTTAATGTTTAAAAGTAGTAGACAAAAAAATACGTACATTTTTGCAAAGCAAATTAGATAAGTAGGTACTATTAAAAGGTAAGTTATTACAGTGTCAATATCAAATGTCAACTTCTGACATTTATCGCTTAATGTGTATGTTTCCGAATACTAACATTGAAGTCACCACACTACAGTACATTACAGAATTTTATGACTATTTATTCATACAACCAAATAAAATTTTACAAATAAATAATACTATAAATAAATTTTTAACTAAATAAATTGTTATTCGAATAACTTTTTTCTCATTTCTCAGTTATCAATTATTTGTTTATTAATGTTTTCGGTATTTCCGCGGAGACAAATCTGAATACATTCAGGACATTAACTGAAAAAGTTTGAGATTTTACCAATGTACAAGCACTTTTTCGAACTAGTTTAAGATATTTAAATTCCGCGGATACACTTAAGACATTTATTTAGATTTCTCTTTGTAAAAAAATTAAGTTAGGGTTATACGTTTCATTATTTTTTGGTACATTAGAACAAGTTCAAAAGTAAACCAATGTACTCCACGGATACGGAATTTTTAATCTAAAATAAAAAAAATTTCCACCACAAACAACCAAATTTAAAATACACATGCAATAACCCTTTGAATATGTCTGAGATCAGCTCCACAAATATTGGTAAAATTAACCAATTCTAAGACTAATTCTCCCAAGCCAATGACATTCTAATTATTGGCATGAGGCTAGCATAATAAATATTGCATTAGTATTTATTATTAACAGCAATTCTTACAGACAATGCAGACGAAGTGTGAGGTTCATATTTTTTTACTAAACGACCAATAACTGTATTCCTATTTCTTAAAGATTATAAAACCATTGCACTGTTCTAAAAACAGATGTTCTACTTGATTTTTATTAAGTTTGATTTCATACTCCTCAAACTTTGCCACAAGGTCACAAAATAAAAAAGTACAATGTTATTGTCTTCTTTAGTAGTAAATAACCCAGTCTTATGTTGAAAATAATTAAATCAAGTATGAATTATATTTATAAAATCTTTCTTTAGAACATGACTCATGTTCTTCTAGCTTGCCATGATCAGGAATGAAAGGAAAATCACATTACTTTACCTTATAACAAGGAACACGCAACAATAAAGAATTTGCCTATTTTAGAGAGAAATTTCGATAGAAAATTTTTAATAAGGTACATTTTTTTGAGACTAATCGGAGATACAGAAGAATTGAAGTGGATATATAATGCGCTGGCAAAATGAAGAATGATTTGCAGAGGGTTCCAAAACAGACACTGGAACAGAAGATGGAGTAGTAGAATTGAGGTTCAGTTCAGTTGAGCGGCAAAGAAGCTACAGTCTTGAGGCTTACTATACTGTTTTACAGATCAAAATTTTCACTACAAATATGTGTCCGATGCAGAATTTTTTCAGAGACTACACAGGTAAGTATCTACATAATCTCAAACAAGATGTGCTCAAAACAGAACCAACATGATAAAAAAAATAATCTGAAGCAGTTTTTCTAGGATTCGAAAGTTTCAAGACACAGTTAATTAAATAATCATCTCATCAGATGAATTTACTAAAGACTCCTCTATCTGTAGGGACTATAACTGGGTTGAATATTTTATGTAAAAGTGAACCGTTTGTACAGTCGAGATTCAGTTTCCCATTCTAATTGTGATCGAATAAAGAAAAATATCAGCTAGCAGACTTTACATAAAGAATAAATCTGCCAAACATCAAAACTACATTAGGATGGAATTCTCAAAATAATAAGCTACCTAATATCAATTTTTATAATCCCTATGTGCATTTGAATTTCTTATTAAACATATGATTTTTATAAGAATTAAAATACTGACCCTCTAAAATCAACAAAAAGTATATGAACGACCTAGAAATTCTAATATTTTTGATACATTGATTTCTGCTATCTGAGATTGACCCTGGTTCTACCAAGAAAAGTCAGATTAAAGTGGTTACAGATATGGAATTAATTATCTTTGTGGTTGCAAACACAGCCATTCAATTACTTTTTTCTTTCAAATTTTCAAAATAGTGCAAGATTTCAATATTTGAATGTAAAAAATTACAAAATTATTATGTTATTTATTGAAAATAATAATAATAAATGAAATAAATAAATAAATATTCAAGTCAAATAATAGTTTTTTTTTTTGTATTGGGTAGGAAAAGAAAAGTTACAAATAAAATATTTTCAATTAAGTAAATATTTAAGTATATAACTACAATCCGGAAACCATTTTAAATTTATAATTCATATTTTATTTTGTATTTTGACCTATGTAACTTCAACTTCAATTTCTTTAATGAATAATATAAAATACTGTCAAATTTATATCTGTTGTACTGTTAGTTGTATAACAATTCAAAAACCTGTTTTATGGTAAAACGTGAAATCGATTTTCCAAAAACTGTTTAATATAGATATGACTATATTTTATATATTATGTAATATTAAATCATGCAATTAACTATATTATAGTTACATAAAATATAACGAACAAATAGTTATAAAGAATAATTTCATTTTTTTCTGTTTATTATCTGATAGGTTTATATTGAAATGAAGAAAATGGTAATATGAAATTTCTTTTTCAGTATAGTAAATTATATTATTGACACATTGCCAATGAATAGATAAATCGGTGGAATTTAAAAATATTTCAAATTATTTGGTAATACAACATACATCGAAGCACTTACTTTGTGTGTGTTCCTGGAAACTGTCTGTTTACTTTCAGGGCTGTGATCTTCTTGAGAGGAAGTCCGAAGGCGCTTGGCCTCAGAACGTGGCTGCGTTGGCAGCACACGCTTGCGGCGGCTAGTGCTGGCAGCAGCGAGTGTGTTAGCTGGATCTGCCATAGACGAAGCGTTCTAAGCTCCTCCACTTACCAGTGACACTCATTCCCTTGTAATTCAACTTGCTCTTATGTTTTTATGCAGGACTGCAAAAGTCATACCTCAGATTTATTAATCACACTTGACAATTTGAGACTTGACATTTTTGCAAAAATCAATTGTGTTAAAAATCGTTACAGCCACGTTATTAATTGTAGGGATATATAAAATAAATAAACAACTATGCATGCATGTCAAATTTCGTAGACTCGGATTTTATTTGTTAAAGGTTTCTAAGAAAAATTCTAAGCATCATATGCTTTATTTAATTGTACTGCTAAAAATAAATATGGAAAATCATATTAATTAAATTAATTTCACAAGTTACGAGACTTATTTTATACACAAAGGACGAGTATCCATTTCATGGGCATAAAATACGACATTGGATATCAAAATGAAATAAAACTATCAACGACTTTGCCAACTACAGATGTTAATTTATGTATAAACCTTCACATAACAATAAATGTTTAACCTACCGAAATTATACTTCATATTTATATATTTCTTTCTTTAATGTGTTTTGTTAAATTAATATAGTTAAGAATTTCCTAAAACGACATTAACTTTATTACACTGTCAACTTTGCAACACAGCTCTACAGTCAGCAACCATGGACTAAAAAATCCCGATCACACCAAACAAAAATAAGCAGAACCAGTTCTCAAAAACCAGTTTCAGAAACTAACAACTTCTAATCTTTACAGTAGAATAAAATATATAACAAAATCACTTACCTACATTGGTTATACTTTCATCCCAAAATGGTTCACTAAAACATATGATCCATAATGCACCATTATTATCCTGTTTAGTGTGATAAGTGAGTTTTACAATAATAAACTAATCTCTTGCCATCTGTAGTTGGGTAGTATAACTTATTTATATAGACACTTCAGGCAATCGTTACAGAGTTCTTGAATTCGATCTATCAATCTGAATTCCAGCGCCAACTACTCGATTTCATAACAATTATATGAAATTTTCATTTTTGAATTCTTTGATAGGTGCGTCGTAAGTATTAAAAAAGTGGCAATTCTTTCATAATATTAGTTGTGGCTAATAAATCTTACGGTGCACAATGGTTTCAATATGTTCGTTGTTGTATGAATAAATATGAAATATTATACATAAGCACAGATAATCTGTGAAACAAAGATAGAAAACAATCGATTTGGCCGGTCCAGGCGTCTCTGGCGGAGCGCCGTCATACTAGTCCCAGGATTCCCTTTTACAGACTCCGGACTCCGGTTAGTTTTCGGGAATCTATCTTATGAGGTAGACGTCCTTGTTAGACAACTTTTCGCAAGGTAAGAATGGTCGTGTTTTTGAATTTAATTATTTGACTGGAATTGTTGTATACTATTTTTTAAATACCTATACCTATTTAGGTGTTATTTATAGCAACTTCTTTTAAAATATTGTTATGAAATGTATTCTCTATTAAAAAATAATTTAAAAATATGGAAAATGCACATTTAGCAATTTAGCTTAATGTGTAAAATTACATTTATGTAGGTACTTTATGGCTCTGTTTTGTTGACTGGCCAAATTATCAGCAACATTATACCTACGTTTAAAAACAAATAAGTTAAGTGTGGAAAACTGAATCAGATGTTTATGAAAAAATAATGAATTGATTCACCTGTTTATACAACCATTTTTTGATAAAACTTCTATAGTTTTTGTTTCTAAAACTGAAAATTTTATGATTCTTTGTCGGTTTAGGAACAAGCTTTTTTTTATTATTAGATGTAGATAGGTAGGTGTTTATTTACTACTGACTGAAACTCGAAAGGGTTGAAAGTCATGCTACTGTTGTTATACATGGAAGTAGGTATGCATTGTTTTTATACTAGAGAAGGGTTAAAAGAAATTAGCTGAACCTTATTCTCTTGACAAATCAAAGCAACTAAGGGAACATATCTAACTAGGTACCAAAAAGATGATGTAAGAAAATATTATATGCTTTCTGGACAGTTTTTATTAGAAAACTATTTTAAATTTATAGGTAATATTAGGGACCATTTTATTTTCTAAAAATAAATAATTAGTAAATAAAATTCTTATGTGTATCAAGAATGTGTCGTTATTTTAAAGATGTTCTATCAGTATTGTAGTTGGAGGTGGGCATTTTAACAAGTGCTATTAATAATTATAATGTTAATATAGCAATTTGTTTTTATTTTGATGTATGTACTTTCAGATTAAAGAAATCAAATTTTTTTAACACATGATATTTATTTCCATGAAGAATTTTGCTATATAGGTTAATATGTTTGTTTTATTTAGAAAATTTAATAAATTTTTTGACACACATTGTATATGCCTATACAATTCCAAACTTTATGTAGATTCTCGATAATGTTTGTTGTACACCGTGTTTCACTTTTCATGGAGCCACCCTTATAACTTGCTTACTTGATATTCACTTGTTCAACTTATAAAGTATATAACTATTTTGACACTGTGATGTGTTAATTCAGTCATAGGTGTCCCACATTGAATCAAAAAAGGAGAAAAATTTTTCGAAAAATGATATTAGTGATTTATTTAGGAAATTATTTTTAACGGATTCTTGCTCAGCTTCATTCGAAACCTTTCTATTCCAAATTTTGCCAATCTACCCTAAACCTTTTTTTATCGACACAATTTCTTTTGTCGATAATGTGATACTAAGTTTAATAAAAATGAAGCAGTAACATTAAATTGTTCATCTAACTGTAATAGTTTTAAAGTTGACAGATATGCGACCGTAACAAAACAACAATTTTTGGGTAGGTAGGTACTCATATCTTGAACACTTTTAAAAATATCTACTTCATTTAAATTTGTCAAAGAATATTTTTTTCCCAACTCAGCTATAGAATGCCTATGACTAAAAGCCGATATTATTTTAAAAACTATTTGTTGTTTGTTATGTATATCTTATTATGAAACTTTCTAAATAACATGTTTACTCCAATCAGGGATCTGACAGCGTTTATAAATGCTTAAAATGAACTGAAAGTAAAGAACCGCTGAAAGTAGGTTGCAAAAGTAGATGGCATAGAGGGATTTCTAATGATCCCCAATAAGATCATGTTAAAAATAATTTCCTAAAAAACCTCTAATATCATTATTTGAAAAACTGGTTTCCTTTTTCGATTTTACGCGGAGCACCTGTGACTAAATTAACACCTCAACACCTCACAGTGTCGAATTAGTTACTTTATAAGTATGTATAAGCTGCCAAAAGTCCAGAACAATTGAATAACATGTAAGCTTGCTGCAAATTCTTTGGTTATCTAGATGGAAAATATCTTTTCGATTGCATCTTAGCACCTTCCATTCCGCTCTCTTCTTAATTAAAGTTCTTAAACACTATAGAAAGTAATAGAATCGCCAGTTTCCTTTTTCATTTTGGTTTTTCAAATATTCACAATATAAAATGTGCTCCAGAATTATAACGCAACATAATTTGAGATTTTACATAGAAGTATGTATTCTCAACAGCACAACAAATAATAACTAAACCGTAATGGTAACTTTTTAATTTGTTAGCAAACAATATTTGACATTTCCGATTCAAATACTAGTGACGTCACACATGAATTTGTAGAAGGGCGGAGCGAAGGAATTAGTAGTTTGTAGGCAACCTCCTTTGTTTAGGGATCTTGGCTTCAAACAACCTGCCGGTGCGGAACCGCGTGCTGTGCACCGTTCGCACTTGCCTAACGCCGGTACTGCTGCTGATAATGAGTAGTAAGTTGCCTATGCTTTAGGCATGTAGGTACAATAGTTTGCAATAATAATGACACTCCATAAAATGAATTTTGCGAATTCTTTTGAACTGCTAACGTATTTATAATGTAATTTACTTTCAACTTTAACATTAGTACTTAGTTGTTTCACACACCAATAGATTTAACGAAATTTCTACTCAAAAATTGCAAAAGTTTAGAAGCAGTTTTGAGGGAGTGTCATTATTATTGCCAAAGCATAACTGAAATGTACCAGCATTGCATTAATTTTATCGTATAAGCTTTGCTATTCGATGCGTCGCAGTTTTGTCCCAGCAGCCAACAACAGTCAGTAACTAGTTTGAAACTGTCATAAATGTTTGTCCAACTACTTCATGCGTTACATTAACTGAAAACAGATTCACGACTTACCTGTACAACTTACAATGAGTATTACTTTTTACATAAAAATGTTATTCTTGTTTAATTTCGTTAACTGTAACGGTTTTAGCCAGCCATCTATCTGAACAATTTTGTACAAAGATAAGCTTCACCCACTACACTCTTACATAAAATTTGTTACTATAAAGATAAAGACATTTGCAGCATGAGTTTAAGACATTTGGTGTGTGGTGATATCAGTTTTTTTCATTGGTAATTTATTATTTTTGAAATGGTTTATGAAAAAAAGAAACAGTGAAATATATTGATTATATAATTATTATACAGTATGCGCCAAAAGTATGGAATAAATTCAATAAAAACGAAACAATTATTTTTTGGGAATAATCTTCGAACAGGTCGATTTTTAATTTAAAAAATACATATTTTAGCGTAAAATGCGATTTTCAAATGTCATTTGTTTTCGAGTAATAACGTCATCGATTTTTTTTTAAATGGCAACATCATATTTTTTTCCTTGATTCTGAAAGATCGTTTAATTCTCTATCAGACAGTACTAAAATTTTGCCCTCGCAAAAACGTTATCAAGTTTAGTTTTTCGAATTCCATAGTTCTTTTATGGATCACGTAGGTGAAAATCTTTGCAGTGTCATTGTCACACCGACTTTCTAATAAGTATTGTAAGCGACATAGAAATTATTATTCAATTTAAAGTATTATGGCACATTTAACTGTTACTCAAAGAATTGAAATTTTAATTCTTATCGGATGCTGCGGGAATATGACTAGAACTCAGCAGGAAGTTTGCGATTTATTTAATGAAAAATATTCAGATCACCCTATCAGCCAATCAACAGTCAGTAAGGTAGAGTCTAAATTTAGAGAAACTGGCAATGTTGGAAATATTTCAAAACCTGGACGTCCAAGCATTAATGAAAATCAGAGACAGAACATTTTGATAAGTATGGTGGATAATCCTCATAATTCTTCACGTATCTTGAGGAAGAAAAAATATCATCCCTACAAAATTCAACTTGTGCAGGAACTCAATGAAGATGATCCCGATCGCCGCTTACACTTTTGCGAAATTCTAATGGATTTATGTCAAGGAAATAGAAATTTACACCGGCAAATACTTTTTTCAGATGAGGCCACATTTTGTCTCCCTCAGAAATTAAATGTGTGGGCTGGAATAGTTGACGACAGAATAGTAGGGTCTTTCTTCTTTGAAGGAACCCTTACAGGACAAAGATATTTAGAGTTTCTAGAAAATGACCTTGTTCCAGCCCTTGCAGTAATTTTTCCTAACGATAATGACCCTGACATTCCTGACGATACCATATGGTTTCAGCAAGACGGTGTACTTCCGCACTATGCGCGCCCTGTACGAGATTTTTTGGACAACTGGGAGGTGGATCGGCAGACGCGGACCGATAGAGTGGCCTGCAAGATCGCCAGATCTTACACCTCTTGAATATTTTTTATGGGGATACTTGAAGTCAAAAGTGTATATTAATAAACCATGTAATTTAGAAGAACTTCAAAATCGCATTCGGGACGAAATACGCAGAGTTACCCCAGAAATCATTCATAATGTGCAAGAAGAATTTCTTCACAGACTTGCGCATTGTCAAGAAGTTGGTGGATGGCAATTCGAACATTTAATTTAAGTATAAAATTTAATCAATTATATTTTATTTTACATATCTCAGAATTGTTACTTTTTTATGGATAAAATTTACGTTTTCTAACATTTAATCGTCATTTACTCGAAAACTTTCCTATGTAAGAGTGCAAAATTTTAGTACTGTCTGATAGAGAATTAAACGATCTTTCAGAATCAAGGAAAAAAATATGGTGTAGTCATTTAAAAAAAAATCGATGACGTCATTACTCGAAAACAAATGACATTTGAAAATCGCATTTTACGCTAAAATATGTATTTTTTAAATTAAAAATCGACCTGTTCGAGGATATTTCCCAAAAAATAATTGTTTCGTTTTTATTGAATTTATTCCATACTTTTGGCGCATACTGTATACTTACTTGGATAATTGTTCATATTTTACAAACTTTAGTTAATTTGATGACGGTAAACATTATGTTTACTAATGTTTTCAGAATCTTGTTTAAATTAATTGTTTTAATAGTTATATATAGTTGCATACAATATTTTTTCTACGTTTATGCAAAAACAAAAAAATGTTTTATTTAGATGACACTAAGTGTAGGAAAATATGACGTTGATTTGAACGTTTATGTTTGTCATGATGACAAAACGCTGTAGTAGAATTACAGAAGAATGCAATAAACATTTTATTGCACTAGTGCAATAAAGAACCACTTTTTTCACCAAATATAATTCAATAAAGTTTTCTTTTTTGCATGAACGTAGAAAAAGAAATTTTAATTCAGATCACTGAAGATAAAAAAGGATCAGAACGATAAAATCGAATGAATTCAGTTACCAAAATGAATCTACGTAATATCTTGCGGTTTAATAAAAGTGTTCGGTGCTTTAAAAAAGAAAAATATTTCTGAACGGCATAAAAACTTACTATACCTAATAATATTTCAGCCCGAATCAATAAAGTTGGGTCTTGTTACGACTTCGAAACTGTAACATATCACTGTACATCTTCTTTATGGTCAATAATATTTGACTTCTACATTTTATTAGTTTGTTTTTAAATCATATCTATTGCTGTTATTGATTTTGGTTTTTCGTTCCAGGATTTTATGATACAAAAACGATTTTCGTGAATCAAATAAAATATCTCCACAAAAACAACTTTATTAAAATTTTATTTAGCCAGGGCGAGATGACTGCAAATATAATACAATACGGGCAGTGCAAAACCCAATACAATTTCACGGGGTGACAGAGGTCTTAAAATAAAGGTGTGGTTGTTATATGAATTAGATAGTGTAACGAATTTGCAAATGAGGAAGTCACAATCCCTCAGAGAAGAGGTGAAATTTGTTCTTGGAACTTTAAACGCTTTGACGCACCAAGTTCAAATGTTCAGGAATATTTGATAAAGTAACTTATTCAAAGGTTTCCACATTTGGAGAACAGTTGTATTAGTAATAGATAACATTTTTCTAATTAATATTTATTGTAACACTGTTCTACAAATTCAAAATTACCCATAGAACAGTAGAACCAGGAAAAAATAAATTATGTAAGACAATATATAAAAAGAAATAATGCTGATAATCACAATAATATTTAAAAAATGCTTAAAAATTATCATAAAGTTCTTGAATAAAAAATATCTAATAGATACATATCATGAAAATAGGAGGATATTTAAGTATAAATTTGGACAGTCAATTTGGTTTTTAAAAAATTTGGATAAAAAGAGGACTCTATGACGCTTTGAATCTAATAATTCAAATTGTGGAAACCTAACAGGTGAAATGGATATTCTCTACATATGAATTATAATGAGATCAAAAGGAGTCAACAAAATATGTAAAATGTGATCGATTTAACTGAAGAAATGAGTTTTCTTTTAAATGGTTGAAGCAAAGTGAGTGTTGCCAAACAAAGTTTATTTGGGTTGACTAACACTTGACGTTAAGGTAATAACCAAACGACGCTGGGCGTGATGCTTTTCATTTCAAACTTTTTTCTTAATAATTTTTTCTTGCGTTTATAGCAGTTCAAAAGATATAGAGGACTGAATGTGTAACTGATTTTTTTGTTTACCATATCAATCGTCAATTTAGATCAGATGGGCCTTCAAAAATTGTAGGTAGTGTTTTAATTTTGTTTTTTTATCCCAATTACCTATATATAAAGCACCCTTTGAAGAAATCAAGTGAAGTAACTTGCAACATTATAAATTTCATTTATCCACGACCACTATATTAAGGTTTAATACGTCTGTTTTTCATAGATGAAATACCTTTTAACACATTAATGGATCAGAATTCATAATACCACGCTTCGATGTTGAAGCATTTTATTTAGAATTATTATTATTAACGATAACATTTATCTAATAAGAACGATATTGTCATTTTGACTGGGATTTTTTAAATTCATTCGATAAGGAGTTTCTGAAAGGACTGGAGGGGCCTACAACTTCGCCAGGTAAGACCTGAACTTTTTCAGCAATTTCCATCTTGCTGGACAGTGAATCTTCAATATAATTTTCCGCTACCGTAGTCGATTTCCAACCACTATAACGCTTCACAGTGGTAATATCACCCCCAACATTGGCCAGTAGTTTTGCCAAAGAACGCCTCATTCCATGTCCGGTAAAACTTTCTGGATCAGGGAGCCCAAGAAAGTCAGCTACTTTTGAAAACGTTTTCGAAATTGTGTTGATGCCTACATGTTGTGTAGTATATTTACCAGCCACATATCGCAAGAAAAATCTCCCACCGGCATTTTTAGGTCAAAGGTTGATGTATTTTTGTCACATCTCTACAGCATTGACTGAAAAAGCTTCTTCCATGATCGTGAAACTTCTTGAAATATTTATTTTCGTATCCGGCATAAGTACGTATAGGTAACTGCCTTTGTCTTGGACATGGATGATATCCAAAAAGGTTAATTCATTGCATCGACAAGCACCTGCGACTTCCATGATCATTGCAACCTGTAAAGAGTTCAAAATAAAACGCTCAATGTATAAATTGAAATATTCTTGTATTTTCTGCCTTAACTTGTAAATATCCTTCATCCGGTGCTTGTTTTCCAAAAATTCTTTGGTTTCTCTCCAGCATCTTTGCCTTCTTCGGTTTATAATTTCTAGATTCTACTTTCAAATATGCAGTAAGTTTTCCATACTTCGAAATATCAATACCTTTGTGCACTTTCAACATTGATTTTGGAATATTTTGTCCACATCGAAGAAGCAACAAACCGCTTCTCCACATTAAAAAAGTATGATAGTAGCACCTCTTCTGTAATCCTTCTCCTATGCCCTTTTTTTTCGCCAATTCCTTCTCGTACACACTTTTACTTTTCGCTGGTAACAGACGTAACGCTTTTTCTTGGGCTCCTTGCTGGATTTCAGCCGGAATGAAGAAATTCTCAGCATTCTCACTCATTTTTTTGTTTACTCTTGTTGACAAATAAACAAACAAACGCATCTCATAGAAACGATTCCAAGACATTCTACTATTCAGCTGTTAATCAATATTCTGTTTGCTATAGGTACAGATATCCGCTTTTGCAAATATTGCAACCATCAATGGCGATATAGGTTGGGGTTTTTAATAGTATTGCATTCAGGCCCAGCACTGACTAATCAATGACCACTAGATGTGCATACGTACTACGTCTTGCGTACTAATGTCCTTTTATCGATTATGGCAGAATGTGAACAGCTAAGGTAAGTCAGTGGCCTTATCTGTGGTAGACGCTGACGATTAACCGTGGCTGTTCGTTATAGGTGTTTCAGGTGTAATTCAATGGTGCGAAGTTATTTAGATACCTAGTTGTTAAATAATACTGTTTATGACAAATCCAGCGGTACAATCAAATTTAATCAGGAAATTGATGTTATCACATTCAGGGCAATCTAGAGACTAAAGTCTGAATTCAGAGTTTAAAGTCTAAATTCAGAGATTAAAGTCCGGAGACATGGCCCTTCTAGGGCTTCGTAGAAATCTGCTGAACAAATAGAATGTAAATAATTTGAAAGATCAATGTTTGTATTAAATTTTGTCAGTAAGTAACTTCAGACTGTTCAATGCCTTTGATAAATATGTGTATATCATCGATACAAATATAAACTTCGTGACTGCCATATACCTTTCATAAATTGATAACAACGGACTAACTGTATAGCAAATCTGATTGAAGTAAGTACTAGGACAGTTCAAAGACTGCACTGAAATTACATAAAACAGATATTGGGAGAAAGTTATATCCTTATTGTTTCCTTTTTATAAAAAGATTTTATCATATATCATATCACATATCCAGATATCTATGAGAAAAGGTATCTTTCTTACATTTTTAATTGGAAATTATCTTTTCCAAGCCATCAAGTTTTTTAATTTTGGATAATCATCGAAAATATAAAATTAAAAGTTCAGATCAAATTCACTTACTACTAATTTTATATTTTATTAGATATTGAGAATGCCCACCACCAACCTATGCAGTAGGAGAGGCATTGCTCAAAATGTTGTATGACATTATGGAGTATTTGTGGAGTAATAAGGTTACACTCGTGTATGAAGCACTGCTTTAAGTCTTGTAATGATTCAGGCAGTGTGGAATAAAATTTTATTTTTAATTGGTTCCATAGAAAAAAAAATGCAAGGCAAATCTGGTAAACGTAGTGGCCATTCAGTGGGTCCTCTGATTTCAATCCATTCTTGAAGTATTTCGTTAAAAAGTTGTCTCACCGGCAACCTATGGCGTGGAGGAACTCCGTTTTATTGAATAATTAAGTTTTCAGCATGGTAACGTCTTGCTCAAGTAGTCAGCGGGATTAAAATTTTCTAATAGACCTAAATACATTTCTCTGGTTAAATTTCCAGGTAAAAAAATAATCTTTGATTGTTGTTCGACTAATAACAATAGTTATGACGGTTGACGTCCCCATGAAGAAAAAAGAGGTTTCGTCAAAACAATAAATATTTTTAAAAAATGATATTTTTATCTGTAATAGTCATGAATTTATAACAATGGTTATAAGCTAGTATACAAAGTATACTGTTTCACTGTTTTTTTCCCCGCTCTAGTCCCCCTCATATACTATTTACACTAGTATTTTACATAGTTTCACCAACATGAGCCCCCTCGCTTTCTTGGAAGTAACAACTTCAACATTCATTCTGACAGCTCACGTTCATCGTTCATTTGTTATAACAAAACGCAACTGAGAGTTCACGTAATGCTGTCTATAGTTTGTTTTAAAAATATAATAATGCCGCGACCGAGAAGATCTAATCTTTCCCGACAAAGCCGTAATGCAATTAGGATTCGAAACATCGCAAATGAAACCACATCAGAGTTGCATTGCTGGATGATACATCTGCTGAAGATTTCTCTGAGCAATTGCTGACTGTCGGTAATGGTCGAGTTCCCGTCGACGAATCGAGCGGATTGATTTCATTTCCTCCAAATTCCTGTAATTTTGTCTCATCGAAAGACGAACTCATAAATAAAGTATTTCCAAATATAATTGCTAACCACCAAAATAACGAATGGTTGAATGAACGACCAATTTTGGCAGCTAAGAATAAAGATGTGGATGACATAAACTTCGTAATTCAGAATGGAATTAATGGTACACTTCATTCATTCAAATCTATTGACTGTGTAACAAATGAAGATGAAGCCACCAACTATCCTATTGAATTTTTAAACTCCTTGGATGTGCCTAGCTTACCACCGCACAATTTACGACTAAAGGTTGGCTCGGTAGTAATCATGCTTCGAAACCTAAACCAACCAAAACTATGCAACGGAACGCGTTTGGTGATAACTAAACTGAAGATCAATGTGATTTACGCGACGATACTCAAAGGAAAATTCAAAGGTGAGGAAGTTCTCATAGTTCTTTGAGGATTCCGATCCCAACCGATATGCCGTTTGAGTTTAAACGATTTAAATTTCCGATTCGTCTTGCATTCGCCATGACGATTATCAAGTCACACGGCCAATGCTTGAATGTTTGTAGTCTAAATCTAGAAATTGCATGTTTTTCTCATGGTCAATTGTACGTGGCATGTTTACGAGTCGGAAAATCATCTTCTTTATTTGTTCTTGTGCCTAATAACAAAACGAAAAATGTTGTATATCACAAGGTGCTTCACTGAAGAGTGCAACCCACCAATTCCTATATATTTTATGATGCTAATATGATAAAAAATTAAAGTTAATAATTTTGTATTAATTTTAAAATCCTAATTCTGCTCATTCATTGACTGTTAGGCGGAACGAAGTTCACCGGGTTGGCTAGTATTAAATAGGTATAGTTAATAAACATATCAGTTGAATTGATATAATGTTGTAAATATTCTAGATTTTTTTATTAAATATTAATAATATTGTGTGAAAGAACTCCTCTAGCAGTATTGAAATACACCGATAGTATTTTAGGTATTCTTTGTAATTATTTATTTGCCTCATTTTTTTGTTGCATTTTTTTAAATTGAATATTCTTGCCACTGAAATATATTTTTTTTAACAAATTGTCTTTTGCCTCCAGTTGATCAGGCAAGTGGTTGATTTTATAAATGTTGTTTTGCCTAAATCAGAAATATCTCACACTTATTGATACTTAATATTAATAATATTTATATTTACATAACTTCTAATTTAATTTCATTTAAAAGGAGGCTATTTGATGAAGCAATCCTTGAACTACAGAAATAGATCAAATCTCATCTGTCATGGCTCATTGCGTTCTCATACATCTCCAAAAGTAACGTGAATTTTGAAAGTCACTTAAAAATTTCAGTACGATAAGTTATGAGTCATTAGATATACCGGGTGTCCCAACTTTTATTGAGCACGCTATACAATGTGTCCCACTTTTCATGGAGCCACCCTGGTATCTCGCTCACCTGATATCCGAAACTTTGGTGGTAAATATATACCTATAAAGTGAGTCTTTAGACGTAGCCATATTTGATTATAGTCAGAGGCGTCCAATTCTAAGATGGAGAAAGGAGGTCAATTTTTCAAAAAAAAAAGTATTAGCGAAATAACTAGTAAGATATTCTTAATCAGCACCTTTAGAAACCCCTTTGTACAAGATTATATCGTTCTGGGGTCAAAGGTGTTTGAGATATGAGCCGTCGAAAAACAATTTTTTTCAACTTAAAATAATTTGTATCTGTAAAACGGGCTCGCAAATGAAAAAAAAATGTGTTCTTAATTTGTTTTCAGAATAATGTATTGTACTGGTATGAAATGATTCTACAACAAAATAATAATTTTTTTAGTAAAGCAAAAATTCTAAATTTTTCTAACAAATAATCTTCAATAAAAACCTAAGTAAGCCATGAAAACAGAAGTTATTGCAAGTGTCAATGTAAATAAGTTAATACGTCAAAAATGTAAGTACCTATGTACAAATTAGAATTTTTGCCTTATTAAGAAAATTATTATTATTATTAAAAACTTTTGACAGTTAAATTGAATATTACGAATATGACTCTTAATTCTAAAATTGCTCGAGGGATCCAAAAATTTAAAAATATACAGGGTGTTCTATTTGAAATAAAAAAGTTAATGGGCACTTCCAGTCTAACGGATGTTGCCAAGGTTCTAAAATATGTTTTTTTTAATGGTGTATATGCTTCTAAAAGTACTGTCGAATAAAATACTTTTAGAAACACCAGGTATTTGCTGTTCATTTCTAATTTTTAAATAAATATTGAATCCAGTCTTGTATATAGAATTATTTATTTAGCACATCTAGACAGTTGGTATCAAAGGATCTACATGACCATGTGACAGGAGTTCTAGGAAAATTATTTTGAATTAGCTTCCCATAGTTTAAAGCTAAAATATGAATTGAATTCACAGAATTGTGACAAAATGAAGACAATCGTATTATATTGTAAATTTTGTAAATAAAAATTTTGGTATACCTAATACATGTTTAGAAGTAATAAGACAGTGACAGATGTTTAGCATTTATTTAAAAACCAAAGATTATTGAAATATAGATACGGAATCTTATGGAGAAAGTATAATAAAAATAGGTTAATATTTTTTAGTCGACACATTTTAATGACATCAAGCAAATATAATTAAAAATATAAACTTAAGACATAAAAGAATTGTTTTGAAGATAGAGGATGTTAAGGATTTCAAATAAATGTTTATATTTTGTTATAGCTTGGAAACTAAGATATTGGTATGATGAAACTGGGTGTGATTTATAATTAGATAGTTTGTCACAATATGTCTCAGTAATAATAATTAGTAGTGACCAGTGACGGAGATTAATTCGAAAAATAAAGTAGTACGGCCCTTTAAAAAAATGAGAACTAGTGTCAGCCTTGTATGTAACATTTTATCCTAGACAAAAGTTGTACCTTGGGTTTTTTTTGTATTTGCCACCGTTTCATGGCAAATTCAGTTTATTTAAGTTCACGTCATAATTTTGTTTATGGCTTTTAATTACGGAATTATAAGTATGCTGCTATTAAATAATGTCCAAAAATTTTATAATAATAAATAAGCATTTCTATCGCAAAAAACCTATCAGCATAATATTTGAAAATTTTATTGGCATTATGCAATTTGTACAAAAAGTAAGTAAAGTAAGTAAAAGTATGTGTTGTCCTACTCGGCCTGATGGCCTCGTTGGACAATTTCACGTCGCTTGCAATAAGCAGTTTTTGTACGAGTTGCATACAATATTTTGTCTACGTTCATGCAAAAACCAAAAAATTACATTTAGATGACACTAAGTCTAGGAAAATGTGACGTCGATTTGAACGTTTATGTTTGTCATGATGACAAAACGTTGTAGTAGAATGACAGATAAATGCAATAAACATTTTATTGCACTAGTGCAATAGAGAACCACTTTTTCCACTAAATATAGTTCAACAAAGTTTTGTTTTTTGCATGAACTTAGAAAAAAAAAATATATTACATTATTTGACAGCAGCAACTAATAACCATAAATAAATTTACGATGTGAATTTAAATAAACAGTGGGAAATACGAGGAAAGTGTAAGAGAAAATTTTTGTCTAGGATAAAATGTTAGAATCAAAGATGGTACCAGTTCTCATTTTTTACAAGGCCACCAACTATTTTTTTATATAGATAGAAGATATTTATAAAATATAATGTAGTATGATTACAGTCATTAACAAGATATTCCACTATCTTCAGGAATACCCTCGCATTCTTTAGTTTCTTCTCCGCCAGTTACATCAATTCCAGACCAATGCCAGTCAGATGCTTTTTTCACTAAAATATAGATATTCACTCCTGACTTTTTAACTGTGCCAGCAACATTTTTCATTGTAAAATCTTTAATAGGAACACCGTTAGTGGCAACGCCAGTAGGTGCACCAGTATCAATGCTATAATCACCTTCAATAATAATTCCGTAATTATTAATGTCCTTTAAAACGATATCTTCATATGTAACATTTGTAACTGACCCAGTAGCCCCATATACTGTTTTAATCCTTACTCCATTATCATTATTCTCTATCTCAACATTTGATACTAGAACATTTTCGACAATGTTATAGTCTCTGCCACCAACAGAACCTATGGAAAGCCCATGTCCACCGTAACAATAGGTGTCTCTAACTATAACGTTGGTGCCAGATTTGATGGCAATGCAGTCATCTTGATTAAAAACTGTAATACGTTCGAGCGTAACATTATTAGAAGTCCATACGTCGAATCCGTCCGTATCATGGCCCATGGTGTCACCATCTTTACTGTCAATATACACGTCAGATGCGATAACACCGTCACTATGTTCGATCCAAATGGCGTGATATGGAGTATTTTTTATATTTAAATCATGGATTACGGAGTCTTTTAATCCATGAAAAACCAAAAATACCGGTTTTACGGTGCCTCCATGTTCTCCTTTACCGTCCCACCATAAGTTTCCTTTTGCATCTATTATATGGTCTGGGGCGCCAGTAATTTCCAGCTGTTCACCAGTTATGTTAAGTAGTGGCCCATTCCATTCTTGGTAGCCCCATGTCATCGTGCCTTGGAACGTGAGTTTCGTGCCAGGATTTAAATTCAAATTTAACGTAACTCCAGCTGGAATGTCGATGTTATCTAGAATGATGTCTTTACACTCATTTTCTATATTTTTAATGTCATCCTCATTGTATTTAGAGATTGTACAGGTAGCAGCTATGGATGGTTGGATAGTGGCAGAAATACCCAGTATCAGGAGTCCTAGTACAGTAAAACAACGCATATCTTTATGATCACCTGAAACAATATATCAGTTGTATATTACAATTTTAGTAGCAGTAACAATAATGTATAACAGTTTTTAATGTTTTACTACATGAAGTTACAAATTATTATTTTAGTCTCTTTTTTTGGTTGTTTTGAATTAAGTTAGTTTGAGTTTTCAATCACTTATAGTTTTGTGTACATAATGGAGAATTATCATTTGAAGAGGGAATGACACTGAAAATTGATGTATTGCTGATATTTTATAGTTTTAACGAAGTAGAAACTATGAAGAATATTGTGCTTTATATTACATTTTTATGAAAAATATGACCATTTTTAAATTATAACTATTTAATTCCTGTTAACAGTGTGGCAGCGTTTTAATGATTTGTTTTAAAAATTAATAATAATTTTTAAAAATCATTTTCTGTAATGTCTCATTATTTATTAAATAAAAATTTAGGAATGTAGATAATAAATATATGTGGTCGATTGTTAGGTTATTACAGTTTAATAATTTTGATATTACGTTTTCACTACGTTTTACAATTGAATATGAATTTTTAGTATTACTCGTAAAAGCTGTTTAAAATGCCAGTTCGAGGAAAGCTGCACTCATCCGTTCATAGCACTTTATTAATAAAATTAAGGTCGGCTGCAATTTGAAATCAGCACGTTCTAAAGTTTGAACTTTCTGAAAATGATACGGATTCAGCGAGTTTTCTCGTAATATTCTGTAGACCTTGCTTTGGGATATCTCCAATCGCCTTGAAATTGTTCATGTAGAAATAGTAGGCTGCTTCTCAACTAAATTTAAAACAGCTTCTATCACATTTAAGTTATTTTGTTGATGTCTCGCAAGTTCCCCACGCGGTTTCACAGAAGTCACAGAACCCGTATCGCAAAGACGTTAAAGCACTTGCACAAAAGTTCGCGCACTTGGAAAATGCTGTATGTTACGGAAACGTCTCTGTTATTCCGCAGATCGGCATTTGCATTTCGTAAAATTAGACATAGTGAATTTACGACCAATGCACGAGACCGAAATAAACAAACTACTGCCTGTATTCTCTCCATCCCCCTTCCAAATGTGTGGTGTGATCTCCAAATTTGGGGGGAAAGAAATGGGGGAAGTGCAGAAAGTGCGACAAAATGGTGGCAAATTTGAATAACACGCTGAAGTCTTAGATGATATTATGTATGTAATCCTGATGTGGCAATGATGTTTCCTTCTACAATCGATGTCATATATCTGCGTCATCAGAAAGTTTGTAGCGTACTAGGAGCGTCATGTTACAGATTTTTATAGGCAATTTATGACATTATGACTGACTCTCCCTGTAGACGAGCATATAAGGAAGCAACACATTTTTAACGGTAATTCTATGGTCTACTATCGTAATATTACGCTAGCAGTCATTATTTTTCTCGAAAACGGCACAAGCTACAGAAAAATAATTGAAACTGGTAGTATGAATTAACAAAACAATATCCACTACTTGCTTTTGGCAACCGTTGACATATTAATTGACATATATTTTTTAAGATACTATACACTGTCAGAAAGTACTCGACAACAAAATATGATGTAAAAATTGCTTTGCTATCGTTCTTATTGCGGAGTAATTCGATTGCCTGCTAGGGTAATATTACACTAGCAGCCACCATTTTTCTCGAAAACGGCATAAGTCATAACATTGAAACTGGTGGTACAAATAGCAACAAAACAGCAACAAAATATCCACTACTTGTCAAACATCAATTGACATCGTTCGAATCATGTCTTCATGTATGCCCCTGGTTTCATAACTAAGTTTTAATTTCGTCCTAAAAATGACTTTTAATGCCGTGTATTATTTGAGAAAACTGGAACTATAGTTTCAATACTATTTTAAAAACGATCTATTTTAGCACATACCTACACATAAAAAATATTGTCTACTATTGAATATTGCAAGTACTTGGTTAAACAGTGTGCGTACTTTAGGCTACCTATAGATATATTTATTTACAATAATATTGAGTTATGTAAAATATCTTAGTTATAATATTTTACATACACTGTGTCCACACGGAAAAAACAAATAGTGCCAGGCTTTGCTAGAGTATTACTAAATGTAAATTTCAAGTCGCAGTAGATTCTAGTAATATTGTAGCAAGGTCTGACGGATTTAGGCCAATCTATATTACATTTTTACAATAATTTGCATTTCTTTAGGATCACCCTGCAGTTATTACATTTTCCAAGATATAGCACATCATTCCTATGACATGCTGGACATCTATAAATATTTCTTTTTGTATTCATATATTTGTATGCAAAGCCACATGCCTTTTGTAGGTCTTAAGACTTTTAATTTTTTAAATAACTAATATTCACAATATTATTTTTTTCCCTTACGGCACTTCGTTATTCAGTATCGAAATCTTATTTCTGTTTATATGCAGTTGAAAATAATACATTTAATGATTGATCACGTAGGTATGTATATCTACTTTTTGTCGTTATAAGTGTATCTACATTACCCAAAGAACTTCAAGGATGGACTATGCTAATTGTTAATAATCCAGAATTTAAGGATCGTGATAAAAATAAATTTGTTCAACAATTTGTTGTTGTTTGCCTTTATTAAATTTCGATAAAATTCATGGTTTAGGAGAAATTTTATTTTTTATATTTAGCAATAAGTGGTTAACATCGTCGCCGCCATCATTTTTACAAGAAACATTATCTTTAATATAACTATCGATAACACTATGAGATATAAGTTCGTTAAGGTCAAAATTATAATCAGACGTCAAAATTTTAATTTCATAACATTGTCAGTTTTAATTCCTATTACAGATTACAAATAATTTGGTACTCCAGATAGGTAGGTAAATTTTGTTCAGTCCACAATTATTCATTTTATCTCGTTAAATAATAGTGGTTTTTAGGTTTTCACGTCTGGTGATGTTATTCTATATTGGTTTTCTGGTTCTTATGCTTTTGCAAAGTCACCACTGAAGATGCCGAAAGTGAGGAACAGTGAAACGTTTAAAAGCATGGAATTCAACCATTTACAAAGGGAGGTCCTAGAAGACCATCGTTATCCCAGGAATGGTACCAACCGTAGCAGTCTTAGCAACAACAAGAATTGAAACCAATATTTGAGCGGGTCCAGGAATACTGATAGCAGGTCTGTCCTCAAAAATGCTTAGCCTGAGAACAATAAAAAGAGGCCAACGAATAGCAGCTACGCTGGAGATATGCACTTTATTTCTGTTACTGGTAAACACCATTTACCTAGTTCACGGTATAAGAACCCGGAAAACCACTATAGATCAAATCGTTAGATAATGCCATATTCGACATATTCTCAAATTTATAATTTCATGATTAAAGTGTTTAAAATATAAAATAGCATTGTTCCTAGGTTTTTTTAACTTAGCATAAGGAACAGCATTTTTCAATAAATAGTAACGTAGGAAAACCTCTGAAGTAAGTAACCGTTTAATAATATTTAAAAAAAAACTTGTGAAATTAAAGAGTAAAATACTTTTTGGTCTTAATCATTGCTTTTAATGAAGTATTATTAAATCAAAAATAACTATATCTGCAAGTTCTGCTGTCGATATTCAAGATTATGATTCTGTATTGAAGATGGATGCCAGTACTCTGAAATTAATTTTACGTATTACCAAGTATACATTTTTTAATCTTAGAAACGTACTTAACGATAACATTTTACAATTTGACTTTCTCAACGGAAAATATATGGCTGAATATTTTATTCTTTGCAAGAGAAATGTCGCACTTGTGACAAAGGTGTGCAGCAAATTTATTCTAATGTAGCTGAAAAAATATCATAATATTAAATTTATACAATTATTTTTTTATTTTTAGGGAGAAACTCAAATAAAGCGATATTTTCAAAAATATTATGTTTTTTTAAACTTTGGTAAACTCTGTTTCAAGTATGTAGATTATTTGTATTATCAGCTGATAAGAGCATTCCTTCTTGTATGAGTAGGTACAAAAATTGATTATCTAACTGATTTTCAAATATTTATTAATTATTGTTTCAGTAATAAAATATTAAACTTAATAGTGCTGCACTCTACCTTAAAAATTTGAAACGTAGACTCGTTTACACGGGTTTAGTAAACAGACTGAAACAAGTCGCTAGGCAGAGGCGGCGTAAGGCGTGGGCGACGTGGGCCACCGCCTACGGCCTCGCTGTCCAAGGGGTCTCGCGCCTCGAAGGCCCGCGAACGCAAATATAGATATAATTATTCATCTAGCAATAAATAATAAAATAACCGGCTAGCAAGTATCTGGCAATACTAACCTACCATATTCGTTTTTTAAAGATCTAGTCTGGCAACATTTGGTGGCGTTGCGGGCAGTGAATGACGCGTGGAATCCTCGCTGATACAATTTATTTCTTAGTTTCTCATAATCTGGCATTTAGGGGTCACAGAGAATCTCTCAAGACAGTTAACAGTACCAAGTACCAGTAAGTACAGCCTCAGCTGAAAGGAGTTTTTCAACATTAAAACTAATAAAAAATTATTTAAGAAGTACAATAGGTCGGGAAAGACTTTCAGCGTTGGCTGTTTTATCTATCGAGGCAAATATAGCATCTAATCTGGATTACGACACAGTTATTAGGGACTTCAGTAAGGCTAAAAGCAGAAAATGTATGTTTCTTTAATTGTTTACTTTACTGTTAGTTGAGGTATACTAAATAATGTAAAATAATACAATGAAGAAGTTTGCATTTTTATGAATAAAAATTTGAGTATCAAAAAATTTTTTCTCTCAACAAAATCCGTCGTCTTGCGTCATCCATCAGGGAGCCTCGCAAAATATATCTTGCTCACATTACATTTAGGTTTTGCCCCGCCACTGTCGCTAGGTGAAAAATGTTAAAAGCCAGTATCTTTGCCATGGACTGTTTACACGTGTAGTGATGTTTCGTATTAGTAAATCAGTTTTAAAGTAAAATCTGGTATGTGAGAAATGGATCGAATCGAATGCTACTTGGAAATCTACTATAACCTATAGCTATTTTATCTAATCTAATCTAATTTTTAATAAAGCTGTCTGCCGTGCTTCTCTGTTTCTGTAAACATGTTCCCTGCATAGTACCATGAAAACTACAGTTGTGGATTCATCCCACTTAGATATTTTAAAGATTTAAGACTGAGTACTTAAAGGTGTTACTCTACTCTACTAACCACTTGAGAGAGCAGTTCAACTTACTTACCCACTAGCTTACTCCCACTACGGAATTATCGAATGGAATATCTAATTTATTATCCTGCTGCTACCTTCTTGTGTGCACCTGTTTTCCAGTTGCGTAGTTACTAGCAAATTATATCATTTTTAAGTATTCAGTTTTAGATCTTTAAAATGTCAAAGTAGGATGAAACCACAACTGTACGTTTCATGAAACTGTACAGAGAACATAAATACCTATCGAAATTTATACTGTAAAAATACACATGTATCCCGTTGTGTCAAATGAAATAATTTGCCACTAACCACTCAACTGGAAAACAGCCGTTCACAAGAAGATAGCAGCAGAATACTAGACTGACTTTGACACATTTCATTCAAGAATTCCGTGGTGGAGGTAAGCTAGTACGTAAGTAAATTAGTTGAACTGCTCTCTATTTACTTGACTAGCTTCATTTATTGGCGGATATGTTCCACAAACTAGCTACTTACTCCAGCAACTCGCCTATTTACTAAACCTGTGTAAACGAGCTTTAAAAGTGATACATTAATGCTACTAGGAGCGTTTTAAAAGTATCTGCACAGTGCATTTACATTAATATGTTTATGTACTTCCTATGAATGTAGTTCTTAAATCTTCCGTTTCAAGCAAAAAATAATGGAGTAAACATTTATTTCCTTTGCCTATGTAATTTTTGTATATACTACGTTATTAGACTTTTTCTTTAACACAGTTTAATAAGATTTTACAAAATACTGAAAACACGACCGCAGTAGTTGACACGCATTGTTCTTGACATATAATTGAAAATTTACTTTTCCAAACTCTTTTAAAAATTTTACGTAGTGATAGGGACGGCTGACTGAACATTATTGTGAAATATTTCCACTATTTCAACACCACACACATTTTTCAACAAATATACCTAAAAAATTGTAAATCTTGGAATTGAAATGAATGATATGATAAGTATTGTAAATAATTGATCAAACCAATTATAATAAATTTCTGAACTAAGTATAATATAAAATTGTAAGGAAATAATGTTCTTGTACCTACTTCCAAACCTGAAGCTGTTAAAACGAAATGAAACAAGAAAAACAGAAGCTAGTATTCTTACGTAACAGACATACCTTATAGACTTTCCGAAATATGGTATTTTCAAGCTCTCAAATAATACTAAAAAGTCCAAATTTTATATTGGAAAAGGTACTTAAAATTATATGAACTCTATAATAGTATCTTTATATTATTTTTGCTTATTTTAAATATGTATTATGTAATATATGTTATATATATTTTTATAATCTTATCTAAGAAAAATGCAACGGAAGCACACCATTAGTATAAAACTAAGTGCGTGCTCCACGTTCTTCAGTCTATTTGTACGAAGCATTTATAACATATAATAAAGTTTGTTTGTAGTATCTCGCCTACTTATTTAGTGTCGAAAGGGCCAAACCTAAAATTGGCGCAGTCGGTAGGATATCAGTTAACTCCTTCAATTGTAAATCACAGTGAAGGTAGGAGACCTTCTGGTCAGAGATACTGAATCCTCGAACTTTACGTTGGTAATTTTGACCTAAAAGGAAGGCAGAACTGCAGACGACTATAACCGTGTCGGGAAAATAGTGAAGGGCTGAACTGAGTAAGCTCGTTCGTGTGCAAATCGCATAATAAAGGGCTGAATTGAGTAGGTCCGTCCCGTCACCTGTGTTTATATTATTGTGTTTTGGTTTACCACCAAATCTTTTTCCGCTGCATCCTTAGGGAAATTTCCTGGAACCGGAATTACCTGGTGAGTACCAAAGTGCTAGTACTTGACTCCCTATCCTTTCAAACGCATATTGACAGTGGTAGGTTAGAATTAGAATCATTTTAACAATAAAAACCTTTTTATTGTTTTATTAACGAGATAGTTAATTTACCTTGAAAATTTGTTGATCTCGACATACGCATAAGTCGTATATCTGTTGTGCCATATCAAATTCTCGCTGGACTTGCAAGGACGCATAGTCTACCGGAAACTGATAGTGAGCCGTGTTTAGCTGAGTCGTTTTCGACCTACTTAACTCTTAACTTATCTATATAAAGAAACTTAAGAATAATACAATGTCAAACCCGCAATCAAACGTAAGCACGAACCCAGCTGCTTCACAGCGAAAAGAATTAGACGCGCAAAAATTAAACTTTTTATGTTCCACAATACAACCTTTTGATGGTTCGGAAATCGAATTGACCCAATTTTTAGAATCAGTGGAAACATTTATAATCTCTCTAGATCTGCCACATCCAACTGATATACAGTCACGTTTGTTTATAAATATAATCAAAAGCAAATTGAGAGGACAAGCAAAAACACTTATTTTAGGTAGACCTGAAATAACTACCTGGCAAGAAATTAGGAATCTTTTAATCCAAAATTATAGTGATCATAAATCACTTCAAACATGGCAGAACGAAATTTGCCTATTACAACGCGATATACGTGAACCTTTACGTACGTTTTGTAATAAAATTCTATGCATGCGCTCAAAAATTGTTCAGAAAATACAATTACTATATACCGATCCGCAAGAAAGAACTTCTCTTCAATTAGTATATACTTCTTTACTTTTGAACAAATTAAAAAGTAATCTCCCACAAAATTTCGAAACTATCATTTTATCCAGACCTGATTTAAACGACATAGAATCAGTAGTTCAGGCCATACTTGAACTTGAAACTTATTTTGAATACAAAAATATGAGTCGCCGTTTACCTCAAACTCAACCACAAAGACCTCCTATACTACCTACTAGACAAAACTTACCTCCTAAACCAAGCTATAATTATAAACCCCAATATAATACAAATCAGCAACCTAACTTTCTACCAAGACAATTCCCATCATCTTATCCTGCTCCAAGACAAACTCAACCACCAATAAGGCCTGCTTATAATCAACCTAAACCCGTCTTACCCCCCAGACAGACTATAAATCAACAACCCCGTTCTACAAATACTTACTCAAATAATAGAAAACAGTTTGAACCTGAACCGATGGATACCTCCAGCACTACACTAACTAAATTTCAGAATGTCCCTCGTAATTTTTCACATCATTGTCATGAGTATGAATTACAAACTGAAGATTATGATTACCAAGAATATGAATATCCAAATCACTCAGTAGATCCTGATTACCTTGAACAACCCGAACAACCCGAATATTTTCAGCAACCTATTCCTGATACTGAATTCGAAAATTTTCAGAAAACAGCCTCGAACCAAAACCTAGGGAAATGATCTTTGAAAATAATTCCATTTTAGCTGCACCCCTATCTTACATCAACATTGAAAATCCACCTTTAAAATTGCTCATAGATTCCGGCTCTTCTAAAACTATGATTCGCCCAGATATCATTGAAAAATATTACCCTGAATGTATCTACCAATCTTCCAATGTTTTAAAAACATGCATGGGCCAAAAGAAAACAAAATTCTGTGCAACCATTCCCGCTTTTAATGAATTTTACAGTAATGATAACATTGATATTTTATTGTATGACTTTCACGATTTTTATGATGGACTAATAGGCTTAGATGTAATAACCCAATTTGGATTACTTTTTGATTACAAAAACGCAACAGTTTTTAATGAAAATATTTCAATTCCTTTATATGTTCGAAACCCATTAGAAATTTCCAAGAGAATTACTGTCAATGCCTCTGAAATTTTCAGAACACAAATTCCAGTTTCAGTAGAGAATGGCGAAATTTTAATTCCTAAAATCGAGAGTGATCATACGATCATACCAGAATCAATATCTTACGCAGAAAACGGATTAGCCTTTGTAGAAATCCATAACTACACTAATGAACCATCCACTGAATATTTCGATTATCCTATCCGAGTGACATCCTTAGATAACTACGATCCTGTTAAACCTATTATCCAACCATCTGACAATAAAACCTTGAAGACAGACATAAAACAACTCATACGAACTGAACATATGAACAATGAAGAAAAAAAAGAAATTTTCCAGTTAATTTCAAATTTTAAACATATTTTTTATTCAGAAGAACAACCTTTATCCTTTACAAATGAGGTAAAACATGAAATTAAAACTAAAACAGAAGACCCGATCTATACTAAACAATACCGACTACCTTATACCCAACGACAAGAAGTACAAAATCAGATACAAGATCTTTTAGATAATGAAATAATTAGGCCATCTCAAAGTCCTTGGTCGAGCCCTGTTCTCATTGTTGAGAAAAAGGCAGACGCATCTGGAAAACGTAAATATCGCATGTGTGTTGACTACAGAAATTTAAATAACCTTACTATAGACGATCGATACCCAATTCCGAACATTTCAGATATATTAGATAAGCTCGGGAGATGTAATTATTTCTCGACTATTGACCTTACATCTGGATTTCACCAGATAGAAATGGAACCTGGCAGTATAGCAAAAACTGCTTTCTCAACTGAAAACGGCCATTTTGAGTATCTCAGGATGCCATTTGGGCTTAAGAATGCTCCTGCCACGTTCCAGCGTGTAATGGATAACGTTTTGAAAGATCTTCAAAATCGAGTTTGCTTAGTCTATATGGATGACATAATTGTTTTTTCAAGTTCTTTAAACGAACACATTCAAAATTTAACACTAGTTTTCAAAGCTCTCGAAAAGGCAAATTTAAAAATACAACTGGACAAATCGGAATTTTTAAGAAAAGAAACAAAATTTCTCGGACATGTTATAACACCTAACGGACTTAGACCAAATCCTGACAAAATACGAGCTATACAGAAGTTCCCTATACCCAAGACGGCTCGAGAAATCAAATCATTTTTAGGCCTTGTCGGTTACTATCGACGTTTTATAGATAACTTTGCAAAAATTACAAAACCTCTGACTTCATGTTTGAAAAAAGGCAAAAAGATTATTCACGATCAAGAATTTTTAGAAGCAATTGAAAAATGTAAAACCCTAATCACTAATAGTCCTATTTTAGCTTTCCCAAATTTTGAAATTCCATTCGAAGTCACTACAGACGCCTCCAATTTCGCACTAGGCGCCGTCCTGTCTCAAAACGGTAGACCTATTTCTTATGCTTCTCGAACTCTAAACACTTCAGAGATACAATACTCTACCATTGAAAAAGAACTACTTGCCATAGTATGGGCCACACAAACATTTAGACCATACCTATTCGGTCGGAAGTTTAAAATATTTACGGACCATCGCCCACTTCAATGGCTCTTTAATCTGAAAGACCCTTCTTCTAAATTAATGAGATGGCGTATTAAATTAGAAGAATATGATTACACAGTACAATATAAAAAGGGAACGGAAAATAGAGTTGCAGATGCACTATCCCGAATAAAAATAGATGAACATAACGCCAACGAAATTGACGACCTAGACTCTATCCTTAATAACCCTCCTGACGAAAATATAAATCAACTTATTGATTCCCTTAATGAAGAACTAGCCAGTACCTTACATATACCTGAAGATACTGAAATTCCCGAAGAACAAAGAGGACTTTTAGATCGTTTAGATAACCTATCCGACACCCAGACTCAACATACCGCTCAAGAAAATCCTATCTGTTCTCCACCAATTACAGAAAAAAGTATTAATGGGTACAAAAGACAATTATTTATACACGAAACACAAAATATGCCTAGTCGTTTTGGAATTCATACATCAAAACCATTTCCTGATAAACTAAGAACCACTCTAGTTTGTCATACTTCTATATCTGACGATGAACTTACTAATATACTAAAAAGGTATTTAAACATAAATGAAACAACCTGTCTTTATTTTCATTCAGACAAAATTAAAGAAAAAGTATTGAGAGTATTGGCTAATAATTTTGTCCCTGAAACTAAGATAATTATTTCTAACATATTGTTGAAAGATCTAATTTCAAAAGATGAACAAATGGATCAAATTAAATTCTTTCATGAAACAAAAACCACACACAGAGGAATTAATGAAACTATCAAACGACTTTCTAAAAAATTTTATTGGCCGAATTTATCAACTCATGTTCATGATTATATAACTAAATGTGAACCATGTAATTTAGCCAAATACGATAGAAATCCACAAAAAGTCAAAATTCAAAATACGCCAACTCCATCTAAACCACTCGAGACTCTTCACATAGATCTTTTCTTTATCGATAAAAATATTTTTCTAACCTTATTTGACCCATTTTCGAAATTCGGACAAGCGATCAAAATTGAATCTAAAAATGCTCTTGATACCATTCAAGGACTAACTACTTTTACGTCTTTCTTTGGAACCCCCAGGTATATAATTCATGATCCTGGCAAGGAATTTGTTAATACCCTTTTTAAACAATTCTGTCAATTACATAATATCAAAATTCATGTGACCTCAACACAAAATTCCCAAAGTAATAGCCCTGTAGAAAGGTTCCACTCGACATTGCTAGAATCTATCCGTATATTAAAAACGGAAGATCCCCATAAGCCTCTAGACTACTTGATGAGGTTAGCAATAACTTCTTATAATAATTCTATCCATTCTGCTACTCAGCAAACCCCTTTTTCGATACTGTTCCCATCGATCTATAACGATACTTCACTTATTCTTAATGAAGTTGAAACTACCCAAGACTTTGTAGAAAATACTCGGAAATTATCAGAAAAACTTAATGAACAAATTAAAACTAAACTGAATCAGAGTAAGCAGACGCTCAATGAAAAGTTAAATCAAAATCGTAATGAACCTGAAGTCCTACAACCTAATGATGAAATTTATTTAAAAACAAAAACCCCCTGGTCTCGTAAAATTCAAAATCCTTTTGAAAAAGTTAAAGTCCTACAAGATTTAGACATAACTGTAAAAACTAAAAAAGGAAAATACCATAAACGCAAAGTTAAAAAGAAAAGACAGACTAAAGGTTCTCCTTTGTTACAGAATAATGAAGACCCTGCTTCCATTTCTGACAATGATAACGGTGATGACAATATTGACGAAGAACATGACTATGACAATAAAAATAGAGAGACTGACTAACCCTATCCTCCCTGTAAATTTGGGCTCCCTTAAAACTATATCCTTTTACCATTCTTTTGTACACATCCTTAACTTAACGGAAATAGGAGAACATGTAAATAGACTTCTCGTATCTTCTGAAAATACAACTAAAGAAAAACAATTCTGGCATATTCAGTTACATTATCTCACAGAGCGTATTAAACAAAAATTCGAAATCATTTCTTCTGCCACTGTAAAACGCGAGAAACGCGGTATTTTTAATTTTATCGGGAATATTTATTCAGAGTTATTTGGTTTAATGAGTGCCGATGATAAGGAGCTTTTGGAACAAAAATTAGAAATTGTATTTCGTAATCAGAAAAATATAAATGATCAGCTAAATACGAAGCTTTCCGTTCTGGAATCATTTACAAGTGAAATACAAAGTGCTATGAAAAAGATTAACAACTTTTGGAAAACCGCAAACGATTTTTTTGAAACTCAAACTTTAATTAACGATTGTTTAATCACTTTAGAGATTTTAGACCAAATTGAAGATGGCTTGTTATTTAGTCATATGAGTATCATACATTCCGATGTAATTTCAACTACAACTATTACCGAAATTTTTAAAATTCTATACACTTTATATGAACCCGCGGAATTACCTTCTTTAGATCAAAATTCAATATTTTCTTTATTTCATATGAAACATTACGTATCAAGTTCAGTAATATATATGGAAATTTTAATTCCGATCTACCATGTCAATGAATATAACCTATTCCAAATATTTATGTCTTCCTCAAATATATCCATTATTCCCCCCGAAAATTACTTGGCACTTGGTACTTCTGCTAGCGTTTATTCCTGGCTAGAAGAAAAACCCCCAAAAGTCGGCAAATACTACCAACTTAAAGAAATGATATATGAAAAACCACCATCATGCATTCCAAAAATGATGATTGATCATGACGAACCAAATTGTACATTTTACTATTTGAAAAACCCTAAGGACAGCATTACCATGTTACCTTCCGGACAGTTGCTTGTCCTACCAAGCAAAACGGTGCATATAGAAGAACAATGTTCTAGCGTCATCCACCATTTTCTCTCAGAAGATTCTTTAATATCTAACCAAGAAGGATGCACTTTACGAATTAATGAAGAAGACTATTTCCTTCCTACCATGAACTTACAAGCCTCTACATTTCTTTTGCCAGAAATAAGAAAACCCCGAATATCAAATTTTACATTGGACAATACCATAAATGAATTGGAGTTCCTTAAGAACAAAGTAAAAGAAACGAAAGACATTCAGTTGATTGACCCTGCATCAATTGAACCTACATCAATCTCTTGGACGACCTGGTTAACATGGTCTCTCATTGGATTTACAATCTTATTTCTTCTCTTCACCTTCAGGAAAAGTATAAACTCATGGCTGGTATGCCCAAAAAGGACAATGACGCCAACTACTACACCTCAGACTTTCCAGGAGCCTACTCCCGTAAACTCTGATTTTCCGTCTAAGAGGGGAGGAATTATATGAACTCTATAATAGTATCTTTATATTATTTTTGCTTATTTTAAATATGTATTATGTAATATATGTTATATATATTTTTATAATCTTATCTAAGAAAAATGCAACGGAAGCACACCATTAGTATAAAACTAAGTGCGTGCTCCACGTTCTTCAGTCTATTTGTACGAAGCATTTATAACATATAATAAAGTTTGTTTGTAGTATCTCGCCTACTTATTTAGTGTCGAAAGGGCCAAACCTAAAATTTTAAATATTGATGTAAAACCTTTTATCTGAATGCCGTTATTTAAGCATGTTGTTTTAGATGTAGTAATTATGTTATATTTGAAGAGTAATCGATGTATATTTCTTATCTAGCTATGCATATTATCAGAAAGATCAAGAAACTGCTGTATAAAATTATTCGTTTTCTAGAACAAATTATATTGTTACACTACAATGCAATAAAAAAATCAGTTTAAAATGTTATTTAATGCCTATATTTTTATATACGAAAAATAAATATAAAGCTTTTTTAACATCGTAAGCCTAATGACTTGATTGTATTTCAACGAAATTTTTTCCTCAAGCCTAAAAAAGGTATTCAAAACTGCTCCTGGCTAAGTCAAAGCACAGTACTTGGTACCACGATTTAGTACGGGTTAGTGATGCGTTATTGGGTTGTATGAATAAAAATGGAGGATTTACTTGAAGTAGGTGCTAGAAAGTAAAAGAATTTACTGCGAATAAGAAGTCAAAGTAGCTTAGTAGTAGTAAGGAAAACATTTAGATCTTATGAATAATGAAACGCTTTTTACTCCAAGTCATCAGAATTTAAATTTTCGAAATTGTATGAATCACCAACTTTTGTAAAACCACAGACCTGTGTGTAAAACTTATAGAGGAGAATAAAGTCATTCTTAGACTAATAAAAAAAGAAAAGAAAACGCCTTGAAGAACTTTAAAGAAAAATATATACACATTTTTAGAGAAGACATGAAAGATAAATAAATTTTGAAAAACAAATTAAAATCAATATTAATTATAAGCATAAGACTGGGAATAAGAAAATTAAGTTACAAAACTGGGAAAATTTGTTTTTAAAAATAATGTATGTTATTAAACAACCCTTGACGCAGGGATTTATTACCATACTGGTAAAAATCATCAAATGATTAAAAATCAATAATTATTATTGTTCTTTATCTTCAATATGAATAATTTTAGTTCACTATTATTATATTGCATTTATACATTGTTGAATAACTTTATTGTCTGAAAATAAAAAATAAATTCGACTTTGATGGAAGTTAAATTTAATAATTAAAAGTGTTTATGAAAATATTCTCATTTTTTGTATCTAAGTACCACCTCTGCTGTCCATGTTATTTCCTAAAAGGTAGGATACCAACCATTCTACATTTTTTCCTTTCGCTTATAATTTTTTGTTTTTTTGTATGTATTTGCATAAAACCCGCCATAATTGAGAAAAATTAATAGATTATCGTATTACTGTACTAGAGTCTGCTCCAGGGCTACCTCCAAAATTTTGAAGTATTTACTCCATGTAAGTATATGCTTGATTTTATGCATATGAAAAGCAGCATTTACTTTTTGCAAAGTAAACCAATTAAGTAGCAAATGGTACTTTTCCTCGAAGCATTATCTTTTACACCGAGTATAAGGGTCTATTAGATTTTTATTCATAGAAACTATAAATTAGCTTTTCCTATGGTAAAAGCATTGCCCCATTTCTTATTCACTTGCCCTATGTCTCTAATTTCAGCGCTACCATTGCCAATTCTCTGTAAAAGTTCATATCTCGTGTTAATAGTACAGGGTTATTCAGCCATTAATTTTAACCACCTATTCGGAAGGCTTAATAACGACTGAAAATTGAAAAACCAATTTAACTTGATGTTTTAGAAGAGAAGCAAATCAATCCATAACTCCCAGTAACAGGACGCTCCTAGTACGCTACAAATTTTCTGATGACGCAGCGATATGGCGTTCAAGTGTTGAAGGAAAGCAGCTTTTCTACGTCAGGACCACATACATAATAACAGCGTGTTATTCAAATATTTCACTTCTTCACTTTATTTCCCGCAAACTTGGAGATCTCATCAAACGTACTTCCATTCGCGATACAGTTAATTAGTTTATTTTGCATTACGTCATATGTAGGGTGAAACGAAGTTCAATTATGCGAGCATTTCAACGTCGACACGTGGTTTTTAATGTGATAGAAGTGGTTTAAATTTAGTAGAATATTGCTATTGGTTTCAAAATCAAAGTGTAGATGATCCCAACTTTATTAACAAAGTTCTATGGACTATTGAGTGTTGTCTTATACGTGCTATATTTTAAATAGATAGGTACCAAATAACTGTTTGGAAAGCATTAAGTTGCTAGGTCTGGTACACGTATTTACAACGGTCCCTGAAAAGGGAGTTTTAATAATGACTTGAAAATATTTTCTTGCTGCGTAAAAACGCATTTAAATTTTTTTAATCGTATTATATTTATTTTTCCCTATCTTCTTTGACAATTAATGACACTATAACTGAATCACCCTCTATACTAATGACTTCTTATACCTCCATAAACAGAAATCAAACGGATTTAAATTCAGACTTCTGGGAAATTAAGGAATCAGTCCATTGTGCACAATCCACTAATTTGGGCAAAAACGTGATAACAATTGTACCTAAGTACCTAATCCGTTGACGATACCAGCCCAGACATTAATTGCAGCATTCTTAAAATAATAATATACGAATTTTTAATACTTCAAATACAAGCGTAAAAGGCCCCACAGACTTCGTTCAATTCGCGCGAATTGGTCCGCACAGTCATGCACGAATATGCTAGGCACGCAGTGTGTGTAGAAAAAAGCGGGACGGTTTAACCATCGTGTAAAATCTGTTTCGGTTTGATTTTTGGAACGTACGGATAGGAGTGTACGTTCCTGGATTGCAGTGTGTGTGTTGTTCGTTCCATTTAATACGTACCAAATAGAATTACTAACTGAAACAAGAGCAATGAAGTCTAAAGATTTTTTGTCTGATTTTATTAATTTGTATAAACATTTTCCATGTCTGTAGGAAATTAAATCAAAAGATTGCCATGACTGACATATGGGACCTCTTCTTTTTTGTCTTTTTATAAAAAACATTGGTTCCTGCTTCAATTATTCAAATTATAATTTATTTACCGATGACCTTAAATTATCAATGACTATTCAATCTCGAGGAAGATCTGTCCAGATTAAATGAATATTGGAAATCTCATAAACTTTTCCTAAATATAGTATTAGTATTAGTAAATGCCATAGTATAACATTTTCCAGAAAAAAAAAAACAATGTTGCTTACAATTACATCATTGGCGGTCATACTTTGAGAGTCATTCGTGAAGTTACGGACCTAGATATAATTTTAGATTATCTGTTCAGACACATGTTGACTCAACAGCACAAGAAACTATGAGAACTCTAGGTTTTATATTACGCAATATGGTAGTAGTTGAAAATGTTCAGAAAAGATTTGTTAATTATGAACTATACAGGGTGTTAAAAAAAGAGTGTAAAATATTTCAGGAGGTAATAGTATGAACCAAAATAAGCAGAAGTCTTAATAAACATGGATCCGCAAAGTAACGGTTGCGGAGATATGGACCACTATTCGTTTTTCAAACATTTTATTTTATTAGGAATAAACCGATAAAGGAAGCTTTTAACAAACAAAAAATAAAGTTACAAAAGATGTTCAAAGTGCCCTCGGTCCATTTTCAAGCAGGCACGACATCTTCGTCTCAACGATATTCGAACTCTTTCGAAAACACCCTCCTTGGTTTGGATTTCTTGACACTTTTGATTAATCCGTAGCTGCAGCTCTTCCAGGCTATTTACAGGAGTACCATACACTAATGTCTTCAAATATCCCCAAACAAAGAAATCTAGAGGGTTCAGATCAGGCGATCTTGGAGGCCATAAAATAGGTCCGGCCCTTCCTACCCATCTATGTGGAAAGTTTGGTGTAAATGCTCTCTAACGGCCATGGAAAAATGAGCGGGAGCACCATCATGCTGGAACCACATTTGTTGCCTCTGATTCAAAGGAATGTCTTCCAAAAACTCATACAGTGTGTTTTGCAGAAAGTTGAGATAAGCAGCGCCTGTTTATCGGTTTGATAAAACAATAGGACCTTAGAAATCTGTCAGCTACAATACCCAGTCAAATGTTTAATGAAAAACGTGCCTGATGTCCAGATTCTATTAGAACATGAGGATTTTGGTCGGCTCAAATATGCGTATTGTGAAAATTAAACATTCAATTTCTTGTGAACCCGGCCTCATCAGCAAAAAGAATGTTTGCAAGAAAACGAGGGTCTTCAGCATCATGACGTAGAAACCAGCGGCAAAAAACAAAACGTGCTTGATGATCATTTATTGGATTTAAGGCTTGTACTCGTTGCACATGGTATGGATAAAGCAGTTGCTCGTGAAGGATTCTCCAAACAAGAGGACCATTAATTCCTACCTCGGCTGATATTCTCCGCACACTCGTACCTGGATTCTGCTCTACCAGTGCTAGAATTTCTTCTTCTGCTTTAGGAGTGGATACCGACCTTGGTCTTCCGGATAAATGGCACTGTTTGCTCAAGGAACCGGTATCACGCAATCTTTGGTGAATTCTTCCAAACATGCGTTGTGAAGGAATCTGGCGATTTGGATAAGCGTCAACATAAAAACGTCGCGCTTCGGTGGCGTTTCCATTAGCGCGACCATGCATGAAATGCCTGTCTGTTAATTCTGCGTTAGAGTAACCAGCCATAGCGAAAGAAAACTTGTGCACTGAGAACAATTGTCAAATACGTACTGTTTATTTCACTAAACATCAACCAACTAGATTATTATAAGAAAATAAACAACGTTTTTGCAAAATAAAAAAGGGGCTAAAAACATAAAACATTCCATATCTCCGCAACCGTTACTTTGCGGCAGTCTCATTCAATAAATTGACATGAGAAAACATATTTCTCTTCAAAAGCCAATTTTTACACCATTTTGTACGACGTTTTTCCCTTTTCTTTTTTACTGCTATTACTACCGCCATTGCTAGGAGACACTTGTGAAGTATCATTGTTCGCGCGTTTAACTAAACTGAACGCACTGTGCTATTAGCTAGCTAGCGCGATTTGGCCCGTACTTAGTGCTGTAACGATTGTAATAATCATCTCCGACTCATTGTAATACGTGAACGAACAATTCTCTATGAGAATGAAACCTGGCAGGAAGACTCTATGCTAGATGCGAGTTACTGAGGCTGACTGTTGACGGACCTCACTAATCATAAAATAGTAAAGTTGAAACTGATTAATTCATGTCTCACAAAGTTAGATTATGTAGGATGCCGATGATCTATTCAACTAACCTAATTTCGCCTCGTAACTTTTTATAAGCTACATATTTATAATTAAAATTAAATATACAATCACGAAAACATCTTCTTTTTTTAATTCAATTGTCCTTGATAATGCTTCAAGTAATCTTATTTTATTATAGGAAACGTTAGATTATACTAAACATATACAAATAATTTTCTTTACGTAACTGATAATTAGAGTTCTTGAAGTAGATTAGATGATAAAAATCTTATTTATATATTTACGACAAACTAGATCTTCAAGTTATCACAAGAGAGATAGGCAAATGGATATTCTTCACATCTGTATAATTACGTGTATAGAGTAATTGATAAGTTTGAACAAAATAATTGGTTTGACGACATAGAAGTATAGTGCTATAGATGTTCATACAACTGTAGATAATATTATTAAAGCAGTTAAATTGATATGAGCATCTCATATAGATAGTGGTATTTTATAGTAAAGGTTTTGATTAAATTTTACAGTAGATTTACATGTGCAAGCATGAAGCGTGATTAAATACATTTTAAGTATATACAACTTTTGAAGTAGATGTTCTGCGGCGAAAATTCCAAACTATTTCAGAAATTATGGTGATTTGGTAAGATCTACCGTATTTGGTTTATACACATGAGCAGATGTAGAAAGTAATAACATTTGTTGTAAAAAAAAATCAACAATTTATTTGGCTACTAACTATAGTGCCCGATAGTTTGTCTCGAAATTAATGCAACAAGAGTAGCAAGATTAGATTCCTGATGACAAAATATTTGGATGTAGCAAACTTACCTTAGTTAAAAATTAATGGTAAAAAAGTTATCAAAGTTAAAATTTTATTTATATCTTTTTAACCATCAACTTTTGATTAAGGTAAATTTGGCTACATTGCATTATTTTGTCGCCAGGAATTTACTCTTGCCCTATGTTGCATTAACTTTGGGATTCCCTGTATAGTGTCACATATTATCAGCTTAAGATATACTGTTTGGTACATGTTTTACATATAAGATAAACACTAGTAATATCTATCTATCTGTATCTATTTTGGGAAAACTATTCTTTTTATCTAGAAAGATGTATATCATCTTGTTTTTATTATTGGACTAGTAAAATTTTCCTATTATTATTATTAAATATATCAACTGATACCAACTACGACAGTCCTTTCAGTGCCAAATTATTTAAACAATATGCAGTAGTTGAAGTTCATGCATTTTAATAAAAACCTTGTTGTTCTAATGTACAGTATACTAAACTAGCTAATATAAATCAATTAGCGATTAATAAAGCCACAGAAACCATTATTATAAAAATATAATGGTTAAATTCAGCCGAGGACAGCCGCTGAGTCGATAAGTAAGAATCAGCTAATTGCATGGATGTGATTGACCAGCGGCCTCAGCGGCTGACTTGAATATAACCAATGTAAAACTGAATTTATTAAATTTTGAATTTATTAATAAATTCTGCGTACAGAGTGCAACAGGGCTGTGCAAACCTTCATAGCAGGTTCCTTTTGATAAAACTGTGGTTGCTGGTTTGCAACTCAAATTTCCGTCATTATATTATCAATCCATTGAGATATCATAGGATTTCCACCATTCCAAAGTTCAAGTACTTTCTCCTCGAACTGAACCTTTATTTGAATTTGTTTAGGCGTAAGGTTGATTGTTTGAGATATATCCGTATATATACGATTACCATTTTGCATTCAATTCTGCGTTCACACAGCGAAATCGTTTTCCATTTATAGGTTCACTAGAGTCCATTTGAATGCAACTATGGCTTTTTTGCATCTGGCTAAGGTTGATAAGCTTTAGTTTTAGTTGGAATGCATTGGTTGCATGATCTTAAGATATTCGATATTTTTTAACCATTCAAGCCAGAGAAATATTATTGTTTTTATGTAGGTTTTCATTTGGCTAATGCCAGTATGGCCACAAGGTAGTCGTCTTAGGACTTAGCATATAGATGATATTGTTTTCGATATAACAACACATTCGCTAGTCAACGCAATGTTATCATTGATTGCCATAATATGGGACTGCTTTTGATATGAAATTAACTCATATATTCGCGACTTGAAGTTTGATCCACAGCTTCTAGTGAAGTACCACGTATCATTTGAAAAATGTCTTTTTATAACCTGTGTGTGTAACCTGTGTTCTGAAGAATAACCGTGTTTTGCAGAAACTTTCCTATCACTGCAGAATCCATCTTGACTTAAGTACATATCTTCATTACGGCTTTATGTGTCAATATATGAGGATAGAACACGATCAAGTAAAGTTATTGGTTTCCATGCTACACTTATTCTAAATGGCTGGCTTCATCATAGGTACCCGCATAGTGCGTTTGTGTCTTTGCACCATTTTCCGCTCTGAAAAGGTTTCAAGGTTTCTGGCGGTGATTTTGCGATGGACTGCTCTTATTAGCGGAATTGTGGTTCTTGTAGAAGCGGACTGAAATCTTGGTGTTAGTTAAGCCTCTCTGGTCATGAATCTGTGCCTGTAGAATCCAAGCTGGAGATCTTTGAGGCCTTAAAAAAATTAAATGGTGATTTTTGGGCGTTTTCTTTAAAGGTTGTCAAAAGTAGGATGATTTTTGAAGTTATTATTGATTGCTTCCGTTACTTTGGTTCTTTGTGATCGAACCTATAATTGCTTTAGAATTTTTTTGGGGACTCGATTCTGGATCTGAAATCCGGTCATTAAGGTCTAATAATATGATAATAGCATCATATATAACTAGATTAATTAGACTGAGTTAGTTACATTATTTTCATAATTCATTTTATCGTCAGGAGTTCCCCAAGGGTCTTGTTGGGGGGGGGGGGGGACCTTTGCACTTTATTATTTTCATCAACGATATATTTCAATCACTTGATATTAATTGTATGTGTACGCTGATGATTTGAAGTTATTCACCAAAATTTATTCAGATTGTGGATTGTGGTGTCCTTAAACTTCAGTTTTTTGCTGGATAACATAAATACAACAATGTATTGTGTATTGACAACAATATTTCCCTTAATATTAGTAAATGTCATATTATGGCATTTATTCATGTCGTATTATGACATTTACTCGGAAAATTAATTATCTAAATAAAAATTACTCCATTGCGGGTTCCCTAACAAGAGTTAGGAGATAGATCAGAGATCTAAGCGGGCTTTTTTTAATTGGAGGTTGAGCTTTACAGAACAAATTAATAGCTGAATGTTCCAAAAACTCGGATTTGTTATTAGAACTTCGCGTTCCTTTACCTACTGCCGTGTGTTACTTAGCTTTTAATGCTCTTTTGTTCTTCCCGAATTGGAATACGCCAAAACATTTTATAGTTCGTATTATTCAAATGTTATTAATAAGCTGTAGAATGTTCAACTAAAATTTATGAAGTACTTACTTACATGTTTTTTAAACTCGATGGCTTTTACTCAGAAATCACAATATGTTACTAAGGCGACATAGCGTACAAAGTCGTTCTACTTTATTATTTAGAAATTTCCATGTTTCTAGAGTGGACACGAGGATCAATGCATTGTTTTACCTTAAAAAGCCAAGAACCAACTTACGCCTAAATTCCCCAATGTATACAAAATCGACAAAGTTGACAAATTTGATGTATTTACTATAATTTATAATTAAGTTATTCAGGAATAATTTTTTGATCCCAATTATCTATACCATATAAAGCACCCTTTAGAGAAATCAAGTGAAGTAAATTTTATTTATCCACGATCAGTATATTAAGGTTTAATACGTCTGTTTTCCATGGATTAAATACCTTTTAACACACTCGTGGATCATATTTCATAACACCATGCTTCGATGAAGAACTGTTAGCGCAAAGAAAGGAAATGGACAAAGAAATAAACCATGTTAGAGAAGAGCTTCGACAAAAATTAGACAAGATAACAAAGGATGGCGTAATCAAATCAGAAGGGCCTGTTATTCGAATTCAGAAAAGGAAGCCTCCTGAATTCGACGGCAAGGTCTCCTGGAATGTCTATCTGCGTCAGTTTGAAGCAGCAGCTGCAGCAAACGAATGGTCTGATTATGAGAAAGCTACTGCTCTGATAGTTGCTTTACGAAGGGAAGCCCTTGACGTCTTACGAGGAGTTCCTGCTGGGCAGCAGAATAAATACGACATTCTAAAACAGCATATGAAAATGAGATATGGGGATAAGCACCTGCAGCAAGTATACCAGGCACAATTAAAAAATCGTCACCAACAAAGTGGAGAGAATTTACAACATTTTGAGACCGATGTTGCTCGACTGGTTCGATTGGCTTATCCAACAGCCCCGTCTGAATTCTTAGACCAGCTTTCCATCCAAGTTTTTACCGATGACCTAAGAGATTGCGAAACTCAGCAGGCACTACGGCTCGCTAGACCTAAAACGTTGAATGACGCTCTTTCGCATGCACTAGAATTCGAGGCAGCAAAAATGGCGTCCGGTAGACATGTTAAAGTACGGGCCATCAATAATAACAGCGATAGTATGGCAAATGGAGACATAATAAGGACGCTGAAGGTGATTATTGATAAATTCAGCCCAAGTACTAGCCCAAAAAAAGAACAACTTGATAGTCGAAGGGATCGCCTTCTTCAATGCTGGAACTGTGGACAGACAGTACATCTAAAGAGACAGTGTAGGGCCCCAGTTGCAGATCAGCAAAAGCGCGACGCCCAGGTGGCAGCTACACAGGAAAACTAGGTCCAGCCGTCTTGACGGGGCAAAAGCCGGCTGCGTCCTCCTACCATGCCTCACGAGAAGAAGTTACGTTATCAAGTCTCCAGGACTCTGACTCCTTGCTAGTAGAAGGCATTATTTTTGGTCGTACTTTCCCTATAGTAATCGATACTGGAGCGGCAAGAACTATTGTTCGGGTGGATATTATTCATGCTTGGCGTATTAAAAATCCTGCCAAACGTTATGTCCTCACAACAGCCAATGGACAACAATTACCAGTCAAGGGAGAATGCGAGCTTGACATAGAATTAGGAGACGTCAAATTCAAACACAGAGCCCTGGTAGCAGATATATCGAACAATGGCATACTCGGACTAGACTTACTACGAGCAAAGTTATAGATGGGGAGATGTCTTGCAGTGTAGGAGTGGTGGAACCCAGTAATCCAGATTTGTTCAGTAAGTCTATAGTCACCGGACGTACCCTGATTAAACCTGAGAAAACGACAATGATACGGGTAGTTAACCTGAAAACCTTTCCACAGAAAATTACAAAGGGAACTGAAGTAGGAGTCTGTGAACCTGTTACCATCGTGAGAGTACTCAAGAAAATTAACGAAACGGAGAAGGAACCAAATAAGACCAGTCTACCAGAATGTCTCAGGGACACCGTGGATAGGGCCAAGGAAAGATTAACAGTGGTGGAGGTGGAACAACTGGAAGAGTTGCTAAGTGAAAATGAAGATGTGTTTGCACTTAAACCAAGTGACTTTGGGAGAACCAATGTAGTGAAGCATCGAATAGATACTGGTTCATCATCTCCTATAAAGCAGCCACCACGAGGACTTTCACTAACCAAGCGAGAAGAAGTTAACAAGATGTTAAGTGAGATGCAAAACCAAGGCACCATAGAACCATATCAGATTCCTTGGGCTTCTCCTGTAGTCTTGGTCAAGAAGATAGACGGCTCCACTTGATTTTGTGTGGACTACAGAAAATTAAATTACGTCACCAATAAAGACAGTTACCCACTACCAAGAATTGACGATACTCTGGACACCTTGGATGGTGCGCAATGGTTTTCCACTTTGGATTTAAAGAGTGGATATTGGTTAGTCGAAGTCAGCCCAGAAGACAAGAAAAAGACAGCATTTGCTACCGGAAATGGATTGTGGCAGTTCAATGTAATGCCATTTGGCTTATGTAATGCCCCTATCACTTTTGAACGACTGATGGAAACTGTACTTCATGGTCTGCATTGGTAGACCTGCTTGATTTACTTGGACGACGTGGTGGTGTTGGGACGCTCTTTCCAGGAGCACCTGAAAAACGTGTCCAGTGTTCAAAAAGTTGAAAGCAGCAAACCTGAAATTGAACCCAAAGAAGTATAATCTGTTCCAGAAGGAGGTTAGATACCTAGGGCTACTCCAAACGGTGTGAAAACAGACCCGGTGAAGACAGAGTGTATAAAGAACCGGCCGGTTACTGAAGACAAACATCAAGTTCGAAGTTTTCTCGGCCTATGCACACACTATCGACGATTCGTCCAAAGATTCTCGGACATTGCCAAGGCTCTTCACAAACTCACAGAAGACAACATTCCCTTCGAATGGACTCCGAGATGCCAGCAAAACTTTGAGACGCTGAAAGAGGCTCTCTGCACCACCCCGATTTTGACATACCCAATACCTAGACAACCATTTATAGTGGATACGGACGCAAGCAACATTGGAATTGGTGGAGTTCTTTCCCAAGTACAAGATGGCCAAAAGCGAGTAGTGGGCTACTTCAGCAAAGTTCTCTCAAAAGCCGAAAAGAATTACTGTGTGACTCGGAAAGAATTACTTGCCATCGTAAAGAGTCTACAACACTTTCATAAATACTTGTATGGCCAAGAATTTCTCCTAAGAACGGATCACACTTTCCTTAAATGGCTGCTACAGTTTAAAAACCCTGAAGGACAGATGGCCAGATGGCTGGAACGACTGCAAGAATATCACTTTGTTGTTGAACATCGAGCCGGCAGAAAACATGGAAATGTAGATGCTCTTACTAGGAGACCCTGTCCTGTCAACTGCAAACACTGTAGTAGTCTTGAAAGGAAAGAGGACATCTCATTAGTTTCTTGCAAGGTGGTAGCAGCCCAACCTGAAGACAGATGGAATTCGGCGGCGATTCGGGAAGCAAGCTGACTGTGACATCAAGCCTTTATTAGACTGGAAATAAGCCAACAACCGACCCTCTTGGGCTGAAGTCAATAGTAAAAGCCCAGCATTAAAGAAGTATTGGGCTCAATGGAATTCCCTGATGTTGGAAGACGGTGTCCTAAAATGAGCATGGGAGAACAATGACGGAACGGAGTTCAAGAAACAAGTACTACTCCCGAGGTCCCGGGTCAAGGAAGTGCTGCAGGAAGTACATGGAGATACTGAGGGTGGACATTTCGGTATCAATAGGACTCTACAGAAGATTAAAAGAAACAAGTACTACTCCCGAGGTCCCGGGTCAAGGAAGTGCTGCTGTAGGACGGATGTAGAAGATTGGTGCCGAAAATGTGACATACAGCCAGCAAGGGACCGAAGAGTTCCAGAGGCAAAATGCGCCAGTACATCGTAGGAACACCCTTCGAGAGTATTGCCATTGATATTGCTGGCCCCTTTCCGAAAACCCAATGTGGTAACCGATATCTGCTAGTAGCCATGGACTACTTCAGCAAATGGCTGGAAGTATACCCCCTTCCCAATGAAGAGACCACAACTGTAGCAGAAGCGCTAGTCAATAACCTGTTCTGCAGATTTGGTGTACCCAAGGAACTACATTCAGATCAGGGCAGAAATTTCGAATCAGGTGTGTTCCGAAAGGCCTACGAGCTTATGGGAATCCGGAAAACCAGGACACCACACTGCATCCCCAGTCAGATGGTATGGTGGAACGCTTCAACGTTACACTAGAAACCAATCTGAGGATGTTTGTGAACGAGAACCAGACAGACTGGGACAAGCTCATTCCACTCTTCCTGTTAGCTTACCGCTGAGCTGTCCATGAAACTACTGGAAAGACTCCCGCAAAGATCACCTTTGGAAGAGAGCTTCGTCTTTCAACAGATTTAGTATTTGGTCGTCCTGCGGAACAGCCCACAGAGTCAGACACTTATACCCATGAGCTAGAACGAAGACTAGCAGCTGTACACGACCAAGTCAGATCTCGAATGCGAATAGAGAGCAATCGCATGAAGACTCGATATGACGTCCGGGCCAATACAATCGGATTCCAACAAGGTGACCTGGTGTGGCTGTACAACCCCACGCGGAAGAAAGGAAAATCGCCTAAACTACAGAACCGTTGGGAGGGCCCCTATACCGTCATTAAAAGAATCAATGACGTTGTCTACCGGATACAGAGGATTCCCAGGAGTAAGATGAAGGTTGTCCATCTGGAGCGTCTATCCCCGTAGAGGTGTACCCGATCGGGACTATCGGTCCTAAGGAGGGGACAGTGTCACGGAATTTGCCCCACTCGCAACCAATTCGACGACTGTGGTATTGCGAAATGCTAGATTGCCCCGATCGCCCCTACGCGATTCTGGTAAACAAACAAAATGCCGTCTATCGAGGCGGGACTGGAAAAATGGGGAATCGACGAGAAGCGTTCGAGTCGTTCGAGAAAATGGATCTAGAGATACTAGAAAATACCTGGAATATTCGTTTGGTTCATAAAAGAAGAATAAACGGCCGAGTCAGTCTTGAATTGGAGTGTTTAGAGCGATTTAGATAGTGATTAAAAGTGAAATAGTGTTTAGTTGAGCTGTAATTAGTATTCAGTAGTGTACAGAGTAGTTAATAAAGATAAGTGATTAATTAACGGATTGTTTTTCTGGCAGTAGAAAAAGACGGGTTAGGAAATCCGTGACAATATTTAAATTATTCATTTGTTCGTATGACGTAAGTCGTATGAATTTTTGTCGCGAGTATAGTGGATACAGTGAAATTAATTAATGATGGATGTTTTTTCAAATCGATGAGTAATGTATGAGTCACATAATATGAACAATTTCAAGATAAAGGGTTTGCAAAATAGAATCAGTGACATTCATTTTAATAGAATAGGTTTTGTTTAAAATTAGTCCTCTCTTGACTTCAAATGTCTAGCACAATTTTCTGTTGCGATAAAATACTTTTAGCTTCAACAAAATACCGTAGTATTGAAGTTCAAAGAAGGTATCTGTAGTATATATTATATTATTTCCAACAATTAGACATTCTGATTATTTGAAAACTAAATAGTATGTTATATATAATGTCTGAGACGATTATGTAATTCTAGGTTTCTTAAAAATTTTCAGCAATTCAGTCCTGAAAATAAGAAGATTGAAAATATAAATCATTTGATTGTCTTCGCCTGTACCTTAGAAAATTTCACCTCTATCTTTAGCAAATGTATGTATGTTTAAAGTAGCTCTAAGAAGAATTGAAAGGAAATTATTATGTTGTAATTTCTTGAGTATTGGTTTGACTAAAATAGAAAATTTGTTTTATTTGAAATAGTATTTAACAGTACACAAAAATAAAACAACATTAAGATTTATTTATAGATGGAAGAAATATTTAGAAAATATAATGTAGTACGATTACAGCCATTAACAAGATATTCCACTATCTTCAGGAATACCCTCACATTCTTTAGTTTCTTCTCCGCCAGTTACATTAATTCCAGACCAATGCCAGTCAGATGCATTTTTCACTAAGATATAGATATTCACTCCTGACTTTTTAACTGTGCCAGTAACATTTTTCATTGTAAAATCTCTAATAGGAACACCGTCAGTAGCAACGCCAGTAGGTTCACCAGTATCGATGTCATAATCACCGTCAATAATAATTCCGTAATAATTAATGTCCTTTAAAACGATATCTTCATATGTAACATTTGTAACTGACCCAGTAGCCCCATATACTGTTTTAATCCTTATTCCATTATCATTATTCTCTATCTCAACATTTGATACTAGAACATTTTCGACAATGTTATAGTCTCTTCCACCAACAGAACCTATGGAAAGCCCATGTCCACCGTAACAATAGGTGTCTCTAACTATAACGTTGGTGCCAGATTTGATGGCAATACAGTCATCTTGATTAAAAACTGTAATACGTTCTAGCGTAACATTATTAGAAGTCCATACGTTGAACCCGTCCGTGTTATGGCCTCCCATGGTGTCACCATCTTTACTGTCAATATACACGTCAGATGCGATAACACCGTCACTATGTTCGATCCAAATGGCATGATATGGAGTATTTTTTATATTTAAATCATGGATTACGGAGTCTTTCAATCCATGTAAAATGAAGAATACCGGTTTTAATGTGTCTCCATGTTCTCCTTTACCGTCCCACCATAAGTTTCCTTTTGGATCTATTATATGGTCTGGTGCGCCAGTAATTTCCAGCTGTTCACCAGTTATGTTAAGTAGTGGCCCATTCCATGCTTGATAGCCCCATGTCGTGTTGCCTTGGAACGTGAGTTTCGTGCCAGGATTTAAATTCAAATTTAACGTAACTCCAGCCGGAATGTCGATGTTATCTAGAGTGATGTCTTTACACTCATTTTCTATATTTTTAATGTCATCCTCATTGTATTTAGAGATTGTACAGGTAGCAGCTATGGATGGTTGGATAGTGGCAAAAATATCCAATATCAGGAGTCCTAGTACAGTAAAACAACGCATATCTTTATGATCACCTGAAACAATATATCAGTTGTATATTACAATTTTAGTAGCAGTAACAATAATGTATACCAGTTTTTAATGTTTTACTACATGAATTATTATTTTAGTCTTTTTTATGATCGTTTTGAATTAAGTTAGTTTGAGTCTTCAATCACTTATAGTTTTGTGTACATAATGGAGAATTATCATTTGAAGGGTGAATGACACTGAAAATTGATGTATTCCTGATATTTTATAGTTTTAACGAAGTAGAAACTATGAAGAATAATGTGCTTTATATTACATTTTTATGAAAAATATAACCATTTTTAAATTATAACTATTTAACTTTTGTTAACAGTGTGGCAGCGTTTTAATGATTTGTTTTGAAAATAATAATAATAATAATTTTTAAAAATCATTGACTGTAATATCTCATCATTTATTAAATAGAAATAATTTAGGGATTTAATACCTTTGTTTTCGAATCTATAATCTACAGGAAATATTCATAAACACATTAAAAGGGGTATTATCTTTATGCTGGTGTTTACTAATTTAAATTTTAAAATTTGGATTTGAAACGTAAAATAGATTATTTCAAGTAATTTACCGAATTTGTTCTAAGAAGTTTTATGTGCGTATTAGATAATATTCAAATTATGAAGAATAATACTTCATATTTACCCAATGCCTGAAAGTTCCCTTTAATCTCATTCTTGAGATTGAAAACTAAAGTATACAGAATAAGAGAAGATGAAGTAGATAATCTAAATTAACTGATTACATTTTTTTTATTTCAAGTGACAATATGGCTTAAAATTGTCAGTTTCAAAAATTTATTTTTTTCTTATCAACTTGTGTTGTTTTGTTCATATTTATTGTTATTTATTTCTGATCAATCTGTTTTTTATAATAAGATAAGAATGTTTTATAAGCGCAATTGGAAAACTATTTTTGATTTTGTGACCGACCAAATATTAGGTACAAAAAAACTGTCTAACAGAGGGCAACCTTTTGAAAAAAACAGTTTATCTTGACAATCTTCATTTGTATGATATGATTTAATATAGAAAAAGAAAACAAAATTCTTGTGCTTTGAGATGAACGTTACTATTATTTCTATCTCGTGTAAAAGTTTAAAACAATCCGAAAATATGTTTTTTAAGGTACATCCATCCATTCATTCATATATCTAAGTCATATTAAATATTATATTTATACAGCATTCGTTAACTAAAATCGATAAATTAATCATGGCCATCTTAAAAAATATACTTACCTTCTAATGAAACACTTTTTAATAATATTATTATTAAATAATATTATAAGAAAATCTGTATTTTGCATCAAAAAGTACATTCTGTTTATTATTTTTTTGCAGTTGGCGTCTTTAAAACAGGTTCATTATCTTGAGCAACACGAAAATATTTAGGTACATTTTTTATAACTAAAATTGAAAAAAATGTAATAAATACAAAAGATAAGGGCAACATGTAGTATATATTGCATGAGAGACGAAAAAACAGGCAATTTTTTTTATCCGCCTAGAGGGCGCAGCGAACCACATACGATATTTCAAAAATCTGTTTATATCAGATGTAAGGTATCAATTTTGCAATAAAAATTTATTACCAATAAGTTTTCTCTATCTCTTAAAATAAAAAAGTTAGACAGCTTTAAAGTTTGGGTACTTTACAGGTTTTTTTTTTGTTATTACTCATAAAGTTGGCCATGGATCTCAAATTTGTTTTTACGAGCATAGAGGCCTCCAAAAATGCAACAAAAAACAATTAAAGATTTTTGACGTGTCTCGCATATTAAGCGAGATACACAGGAGTGGCCCTCTTATGTAATACAGCCTGTATATACTAATTAGTATATTGTAAAGTAGGGATTTATAATTATATAGACAAGTATAACGTTCACCAGGATATCGGGAGACAGGCCAGTAGAAATTAAGTAAAATAGAAAAACAAACCATTCCCTTTGGTAAAGGATGGAATTCAACGGTTTCTGGAAGTACCTTGGAATAGTTAGTTTTTCTTTGAGGTTCAGATGGTTCACTACTTCGCTAAAACTATATCTTGACATGGTCGAGTATAAATTAGAGGCTTATAAAGTGTCTAGTTTAATTTGTTTGATATATAGTGCTTTTTCCGATTTTTTATGACATGACCTTGGTAACTGGTCGCTGCCAATAACAAAATTAAAGTACACATCCCTAGCTCTGCCTGAAATTTCTTGACCTGCTCTTGTTGTTCTCGAGCTAGGCTGTGTGGGGGAAAACCTGCTATCGATATATGGGCCCGTCCCTGTATTAATTTCAGCTCCTGTGGTTGGAATTACTCCGCGGTGTCCCGTAGCCGCCTCTGTAACTGGTCGCATCCCATGCTTTCAACGTTTCATCGCTCTTCACTGTCGGCATTTTCAGTGGTGACTCCGCTGAAGTTTAGCCGCGACAGACTGCCTGACTGACTGACTAGCAAGCATTTACCGAAGTCACGGCATGACAATCCGGAAAATCACAATATATCAAATAATAGCACCAGTCGTGAAAGCGTAAAGACCACTATGTCTAGTTTAATACTTGTTGTCTCAGTTTTTTCCATTATTTTGTTAACACTTTATTTATCTTTTGTTATTATTATTAAAAACCTTTCTATAAAACTGCGGCATTTCCTTTTTAATAAATTCAATTAGTGTCCCAGTTGACTGACCACAGGACCGCGGATTTTAAAGCTAAAGATGGGTATGTAAAATAATTAGATGATCTCTATAACTTTTCGGAGATCCCAGGTATGTTAAATTCAAATTAAACATCAAGTTATTTTAATAAAAATGGTGGTTACGATCCTGTTCGTAACGACAGTGAAATAATAACCTCTTAGGTTATTACAAGTCCTTTGGCCAGCAGTGAATGAGCGAATTATTTTCAGAATTTATTTTTTGACAGTGGACACATAAAATTGAATGCCTAAGTTTACTATTATAATTTACTAAATCAAATTAATAATAACATTCTTAATATTTTGTGATATAAAATATCTAAGTACTTATATATGTATATTCTTCATAGACATAGGTAAATCAGGTAGATTTCTTTTCATTAGTAGTACTTATTTGGATATACTACTTTTTAATTTTAAATATTCATTATTAATACCAATAACAATATTGAGCAATTATGGATTTCTACAACGATTAATAAAAATAAATTTATATTTGGTGTATGCTATAACCCGCCTGGTACGAATTCTAAATATTGTATAGACAATTTAGAAGATTCAATGACTCTTTGTATGCCGTTGGGGGAAAAAATATTTTGTTTTGGTGATATAAATATTAATTTGCTGAATACTCAGATGCATGCAACGCGTTATTTTTCTTCTATGTTGGAATCTCTCGGATTTCACCAGGTTGTTAATGAAGCAACGCATGTAACAGTTAATAGTGCATCAAAAAGGTTGAAGGATTGGATATATCTAATCATGATCTTATTGAATGTGAAATTGTTTCAAATGAACCTAAATTTTTGCCTACTTACATAACTTATCGTGATTTTAAACACTTCAATGAAAATGAGTTCTATCAAGACTTGCAGCTGTTACCCCTTCATGACATGTTTTATATGAATAATATTGATGCTAAAGTAAATCATTTTACATTCCATCTTTTAGACATTTTTAATAAGCATGTTCCACTGAAAACCGTACGCATATGTAGAAAAAAAGCTCCTTGGTTAACAGATAATATTAGATTGCTGATGAGACAGAGAGATAAAGCTAGGGCTGAATGTAAAAGAAATCCTTCACCTGCTAAATGGCACTATTATAAACAATTGAGGAATGCTACTAATCATGCTCAAACAGCCGAAAAGTTAGCATATTTCAATTACATTGCGACAAATAAAAATTCAAGATTTCTGTGGAGGGAACTTAAATCATTAAATGTAACTTCTAATAAAAATAAATTTCAGTTGCCTTTAAATTTGTCGAATCCAGACTCTATTAATAATCATTTTATAGACAGTATTCCACAAAATAATATAGACACTACCGATATTTTAAACTATTATAATACAAATATGATTGTTAACTCAAATTTTAATTTTAGCTTAGCTTCTGTTGATTTTTTGAGAAATATTCTACATACCCTAAAAAACACATCAGCTGATACTGATTTACTTAGTATCTTCTTCATTAAGTTATGTTATCCTCATATTTTAAAATATATTGCACATATCGTTAATAGTATTTTGCTCGAGTGTCAGTTTCCAACTTCTTGGAAAGTAGCGCTTGTGACACCAATACCTAAAATAAATGATCCGAAAACGTTGTCAGATTTGCGACCTATTAGTATTTTAACTGGATTATCAAAATTAACAGAAAAAGTTATAGAAACTCAAATAAGGCAATACATAGATAGTTTTAATATATTGCCTACTATTCAATCTGGTTTTCGGCCTGGGCATAGCTGTTCCACTGCTGTAATGCATATAGTAGATGATATCGTCGAAGCTACTGATCTAGGTAAGTGTACAGTTTTGATCCTTCTCGACTATAGTAAAGCTTTTGATACCTTAGACCATACAGTCCTGCTTGCTATTTTAAAATCTTCTGGATTTGATATTAATAGTTTAAAGCTAATTGAGTCATATCTTCAAGGTCGTTCACAAATTGTAAGAATATCTGATAAGTTCTCTCAAAGCAGAAGTGTTTTTAAAGGAGTTCCTCAAGGCTCTATCTTAGGTCCATTATTATTTTCAATTTATACTTCACAGCTAATAAAGTTTATTAAATTTTGTTCACTTCATATGTATGCAGATGATACTCAGCTATATTATTAATTTTTTCCGAAGGATCATCAATCTGCTTTACAAAAAATTAATGTTGATTTGAAGAGCCTGTGTGAAATATCTAGTCAGCATTCGCTCAATTTAAACCCATTAAAATCAGCTTTGCTTCTATTTGGAAAGAAATCGGATACTGTAAATTTACAGAATTTAATTAACATTGAAATTAATAGTTGTCGCTTAAAATATTCCAACAGTGCTAAAAATCTTGGGCTAATTTTTGATAAAACTTTAAGGTTCAAGGAGCAAGTAAGTAAAATGATTCAGAGAGCCTACGCGGCTTTAAGGATTTTATATCCCCATCGTCAGTATTTAAATATTAATACAAAAAAAATGCTTTGTGAGGCTCTAGTTTTGTCTCAGTTTGCGTACTGTGCTCCTGTATATGGACCATGCCTAGATTTTGATTCTAGTGCTCGTATCCAACGTGTCCAAAATTCCTGTGTACGTTTTATTTATAGAATACGTAAATATGATCATGTCTCACATAAGTTATCTGAATTATGCTGGTTAAATATGTCTCAAAGAAAAAAACTTCATTCTCTTTGTTTATTTCACAAAATTATTTTATCCAAAACTCCACCTTATTTGTATAATAAAATAACATTTCGAAGTGATGTACATAATGTTAATATTAGATCAAAAGGATTACTTAGCCCCCCCATACATAGAACTACTTTTTTTTGAGAGATATTTTAAATATTGTATTTATAAGTTGTACAATGATGTTCCACCTGGTGCAAAGTCTCTTAATCTTATAAACTTTAAAAGACATATTAAAGCAGTTTTGCTGAGGAGTAAATAATGTGCAGTGTGAATCTGGAAAATATATGTATATTTTTTTTGTATTTGGTAACATAGATATTTTATTTGTTAATTATTTTACATTTTTGTTTTCGTCTACATCTGTGAGTCTTTTGATAAAATATATTCAAGGGTTAAGTGGTAGAGCACACATTAGTTGTGAACTTCCCCTTGAGATTTCCTCTTTTTTGTACTATTTAATATATATATATATATATATATATATATATATATATATATATATATATATATATATATATATATATATGTATATTTCTGTCTTTCATTGTATTTGTAGAAATTGGAAATAAAGGCATTAATTTGTAGATGGTATTTATTTTTTTCTATTTTTGAACACGTATTTTAATTTCGAAAGGCGTAAAGTAATTACATTTTTATTTGTTTTTTCGGAGTAATTATAATTCCGTTATGTAAACGCGTTATGTCAATTTTTTTTTATATTTTTCAATTTTATACATATTTGAAGAAGGCACAAGTTACAAAATTATAGTTGGTTGTACAAAGTATCCAGACGGTCGTATTTGATTTTTCGTTTATAGACAAGCGTATAAGGAAGAAACAAATTTTTAACGGTAATTCTGTGGTATACTATCGTAATATTACTCTAGCAGTAACTATTTTTTTCGAAAACGGCACAAGCTGCAGAAAAATATTAATAAAATAATTGGAACTGGTAGTATGAATTAGTAAAAAAATATTCACTACTTGCTTTTGGCAGCCGTATTTGTATTTCGATTTTGGAAAAGAATATAAGGCAGCAATAAATTTGTAATTGACATATATTTTTTTAAGATGCTATACACTGTCAGAAAGTACTCGACAACAAAATATGATGCAAAAATCGCTTTGCTATCGTTCCTATTGCGGAGTAATTCGATGCCCTGCTAGGGTAATATTACACTAGCAGCCACCATTTTTCTCGAAAACGGTATAAGCCATAAAATTGAAACTGGTGGTACAAATTAGTAACAAAACAGCAACAAAATATTCACTACTAGTCAAGTATCAATTGACATTGTTCGAATCATGTCATGTATGCCCCTAGTTTCATAACTCAGTTTTAGTTTAGTCCTAAAAATGACTTCTAATGCCGTGCAATATTTGAGAAAACGATAGTTTCAATACTATTTTAGAAACGATCTATTTTAGCACATACCTACACATAAAAAATATTGTCTTCAGTTAAGAATATTGCAAGTACTTGGTTAAACAGTGTACTTACTTTAGGCTACCTATAGATATATTTATTTGGTATAATATTGAGTAAAATATCTTAGTTATAATGTTCTACAAACACGATGTCCACAGGGAAAAAACATTGTAATGAAAATTCACACAATTGTAGCACATACATATAGCTCCAAATAAAAGATGTCAGGCCGCGCTAGGGTGTTACTATACAGGGTGTCCGGAAAGTAATGGGAGCCAGCTTAAACATAGCTTCCTGTGATCAAATAGAACCGATTTAGACAAACTTAGCTTAGTCCAAAATTGCCTCGTTTAGAAGTTACAGGGCTTCAAGGAAAAAAAATTGTTTTCTTGTTATGGGCATAATTAAGAAACGAAACGTCCAATCAGGTTCAAATTTGATACAGTTATGTTTCAGATAAGTACAAGCATTGTGAAGGAGTAAGTAGTGCCGCATATTGTAGAGGACGCTCTTGGCAGTTTTTTTTGCAATTAATTTTTATTGTATCTCTTTTGTTGGTCCTATTCTGATATGCTTGACCGAAAATTATGATGGAGAAATTAATTTTGCGTAGAAAAGCTATACCTGTTCCATGTTGATACAATGCACTGTTTTCGGTAAAAACGCGTTTGAAAATTTTCGCACATTAAAATAGAAATAAATTTTCTAATTCGATCAAGTTACCATTTGTCAAACTGACGTTGATACGCTTAAATTTGATCAAAAGCCTGTCCGATTAATATTAATTGTTGTATTGAGTTAGTAATTATCGTCATGTAGTTAAGTGTAAATGTAATGTGTAAATAATTTCAAATTATTAGTGTTTATTTTGTCAAATTTTGAAAACATACGTCGACAATTTCTTCATCATAATTTTCCGTCAAGAATAGGATCAACAAAAAAGATATGATAAAAATGAATTACAAAAAGACTGCCAAAAGCGCTCCCTACGATATGCAGCACTACTTACTCCTTCGCAATGCCTGGACTTATCTAAAACATAACTGTACCAAATTTCAACATGATTGGAAGTTTCGTTTCTTGAATATGCCCATAACAAGAAAACAATTTTTTTTGAAGCCCTATAACTTCTAAATGAAGCACTTTTGGACTAAGCTAAGTTTGTCTAAATCGGTTATATTTGATCACAGGAAGTTATGTTTAAGCTGGGTCCCATTACTTTTCGGACACCCTGTATAAACACTGGTTTTACTAGATGCAAATTTCAAATCGTAATACATACATAGTATATTCTAGTAATATTCTAGCAAGGTCTGACGGAATTAGGCAAATTTAGGATCACCCTGCAGAGTTATTACATTTTACAAGATACAGCAGACCATTCCTATGACACGCTGTACATCTACGTATCTAAGTATTTCTTTTTGTATTCATATATTTATATGCAAAGCCACATGCCTTCCGTACGTCTTAGGGCTTTTCTTTTTTTAAATAACTAATATTCTCATTATTAATTTTTTTCGTTTACGGTGCTTCGTTATTGAGTATCGAAATCTTATTTCTGTTTATATGCAGTTGAAAATAATACATTTAATGATTGGTAACACGTAGGTATATATATCTGCTTTTTGTCGTTATAAGTGAATCTACATTACCCCCACAATTTCAAGGCTATGCTACTCGTTAATAATCTAGAATTTAAGGATCGTGATAAAAATAAATTAGTTCAGCAATTTGTTAACGAAATTGCGCCTTTATTAGATTTCGATAAAATTCATGGTTTAGGAGAAATTTTATTTTTTATATTTTTTGGTTAACATCGTCGTCGCCACCATTTTTATAAGAAACGTTATTATCTTTAATATAAATGTTGATAACACTCAGTTATAAGTTCGTTAAGGTCAAAATTATAATCAGACGTTAAAATTATAATTTCGTAACATTGTCAGTTTTAATTCCTGTTACATACAAATAATATGGTACTGCAGATAGGTAAATAAATTTTATTCAGTCCACAATTATTCATTTTATCTCGTTACATCATAGTGGTTTTTAGCTTTTCACAGCTGGTAATGTTATTTGATCTATAGTAGTTTCCTGGTCGTTGTTATGCTTTTGAGGATCACTGAAGATGTCGAAAATGAAGAATGGAGAAACGTTTGAAAGCATGAATGCGACCAGTTACAAAGGCGGCTAAGAGATGTCTTGCAAGACCATCATTATGCCAGGAATGGTTCCTACTGTAGCAGTCGTAATACCAACAACAGGAACTTAAATCAATATGTGAGCGGGTCCATTAATAATGGTAGCAGATCTGCCCTAGCCTGAGAACAACAAAGGCAGGTCAAAGAATAGCAACTAAGCTAGAGATATGCACTTTACTTCTGTTACTGGCAAACACCATTTACCTAGTTCACAGTATAACAACCTGGAAAACCACTATAGATCAAATCTTTAGATAATGCGCATTAAAGTGTTTAAAATATAAAATAGCATTGTTCCTAAGTTTTTTTTTAACTCAACGTAATAAACAGATTTTTTCAATAATTAGTAACTTAGGGAAACCTCTTAAGTAAGTAATCGTTTAATAAAATTATTAAAAATATGAATTTCTGAATCTTAGAAACATACTTAACGATAACATATTACAATTTGATTTGCTCAACGGAAAATTAGTAAGTATATCTGACTGAGTATTTTATTCTTTGCAAGAGAAATGTCGTAGTTATGACAAAGGTGATGCAGCAAATTTCTTCTAATGTAGCTGAAGAAACATCATAATATTAAATTTATTCATTTATTTTTTTATTTTTAGGGAGAAGCTCAAATAAAGCGATAATTTCAAAAATATTATGAATTTTTAAACTTTGGTAAAATTGTTTCAAGTATGTAGGTTATTTGTATTTATCAGCTGATAAGAGCATTGCTGCCTGTTGTATGAAAAATTGCTTATTATCTAACTGATTTTTAAATATTTATTAATTATTGCTTCAGTAATAAAATATTAGACTTAATAATGCTGGTCTCTACCATAAAAATTTAAAAAACATAAATCAACGTAGACTCGTTTACACGCAACTCGCTAGGTGAAAAATGTTAAAAACCAGTATCTTTGCCAATGACTGTAGTGATGTTTTGTATCAGTAAATCAGTTTTAAAGTAAAATCTCGTATATAAAAAATGGATCGGATCGAATGGTATTTGGAAATCTATTGTAACCTATAGCTATTTTATCTAATCTAATCTAATTTTTAATAAAGTTGCGTGCCGTAATTGTCTGTTTCTGTAAACACAGACATTCATGTTCAGTACACTTGTGATTTCATCCCACTTAGATATTTTAAATATTTAAAACTGAGTACTTAAAACTATGTAATTTGGTTACTCTATTAGCCACTCGAATCTATAAACTCATTTGCACCGGATTAGTAAATAGGCGAGTTGCTAGAGCAAGTAGCTAGCTTCTGAATATTAGAATCGTTAATTAGGTTAGTAGAGCACTAGTGCCAGCAAATGAAGCTAGTCAAGTAAGTAGGGAGTAGTTCAACTTACTTCCACCACGGAATTATCGAATGCAATGTCTAATTTATTTTTCTTGTGGACACCTGTTGAGAGTTATATCATTTTTATGTATTCAGTTTTAGAACTTTAAAATGTCATAGTAGGATGAAACCACAACTGTACGTTTCATGAAACTGTACAGAGAACATAAATGCCAAAACTTAAACTGTATAAATCATAGACCTTATAAATCATGGACCGGCCCTAGAAAGAGAGGTCCGCTGTCCTGATGTGTACAAGAGGGATGAAGCTAGTCCGGGCAAAAACAGATGTTTTATGACAGAAAAATATATAAACATAACCTGACACAACCTTTCCTGTTAATATTGTTAATGATTTGTGTGCCTTTTGTGATTTAGTTGTGTTTAGTGTGTTTATTAGCAATAGTTCTTAAAGACTCATAAACTATGGTGGAGTCGGTCTGTCACCGTAAATGTCATACGTCTGTCATATACGGCTTTTTTCTTTTTTTTTCGGCCAATGATCTGTGGGTTTTTGCCCGGATTAGCTCTATCTCTGTCGCACACATCTGAGCATCAACGATTTGTATAGGCAGAAAACGGTTTCGGGCGTGTTCATGATTTATAAGGTCTATGGTATAAATACATAAATGTATCCCGTTGCTTCAAATTAAATAATTTGCTATTAACCACTTAACTGGAAAACAGCTGTTCACAAAAAGATAGCAGCAGAATACTAGACTGACTTTGACACATTCCATTCAAGAATTCCGTGGTTTAGGTAGGTTAGTAGGTAAGTAAATTAGTTGAACTGCTCTCTACTTACTTGACAGGCTTCATTTATTGGCGCTAGTAATCTACTAGCCACAATGAACTATGTTCACAAACTAGATATTTGCTCCAGCAACTCGCCTATTTACTAAACCCGTGTAAATGAGCTTTAAAAGTGATACATTAATGCTACTAGGATCGTATCAGCATAGTGCATTTACATTAATATATCTTTATGTATTTCCTATGAATGTAGTTCTTAAATCTTCCGTTTCAAGCAAGAAGTAATGGAGTAAACATTTATTTCCTTTACCTATGTATTTTTCTATATACTACGTTATTAGACTTTTTCTATAACACAGTTTAATAAGATTTAACAAAATTTTGAAAACACGACCGCGGTAGCTGATACGCATTGTTCTTGACGTTTAATAGTAAATTTACTCTTCCAAACTCTAAAAATTTACATAGCGATAGAAACAGCTAACTGAACATTATTATGCAATATTTCCACTATTTCAACACCACACACATTTTTCATCAAATATAGCTAAAAAATTGTCAATCTTGGAATTGAAGTGAATGATATGATAAGTATTGTAAATAATTGATCAAACCAATTATAATAAATTATTATATAATATTCTTACGCATTAGACATACCTTATAGACTTTCCGGAATATGGTATTTTCACACTCTCAAATAATACTAAAGAGTCCAAATTTTAAATTGGAAAAGGTACTTAAATATTGATGTAAACACTTTTATCTGAATGCCGTCATTTAAGCATGTTGTTTTAGATGTAGTAATTATGATATATTTGAATAGTAATCGATGTATATTTCTTATCTAGCTATGCATATTATCAGAAGCATCAAGAAACTGCTGTATAAAATTAAAAAATTATTCGTTTTCTAGAACAAATTATATTGTTACACTACAATGCAATAAAAAATCAGTTTAAAATGTTAATATAAAACGTGTTTATCATCGTAAGCTTGGTGATAAAAATGACTTGATTGTATTTCAACGAAATTTTTCCCTCAAGCATAAAAAATGGTATTCAAAACTGCTATTTAGTACGAGTTAGTGATGCGTTATTGGGTATGAATAAAAATGGACGATTTACTTGAAGTAGGTGCTAGAAAGTAAAAGCATGTACTGCGAATAAGAGGTCAAAGTAGCTTAATAGTAGTAAGCAACATTCAGCTCTTATGAATAATGAAATGCTTTTACTCCAAGTCGTCAGAATTTACATTTTAGAAATTGTATGAATCATCATTAACTTTTGTTACCTATAGAGGAACCTATAGAGGAAAATAATAAAAAAATACAAATTTCATGTGTAGACTATTAAAAAAGAGAAGAAAACGGCTTGAAGAACTATAGAAAAATATATATACATTTTTGGAGAAGACAAATAAATCAAAATTAATTGACAAGCATAAGACTGGGAATAAGAAAATTAAGTTAAAAAACTGGGAAAATTCGTTTTTAATAATAATGTATGTTATTAAATAACCCTTGACGCAGGGATTTATTTTAAATATTATTATTTTCATAATGACAATTAAGAGTGTCTATGAAAATATTTTCATTTTTTGTATCTAAGTTAAGGTACCACCTCTGCTGTCTGTATTATTTCCTAAAAGGTACCATGCCAACCATTCTACATTTTTGCTATTAAACGGATCAAAAACCGAAAGTTTTTAAAATTTTTCCTTTCGCTTATAATTTTTTGTTTTTAAATATTTGCATAACACCCGCCATAATTGAGAAAAATTAATAGATTATCGTATTACTAGAATATTTGTATACGACCAGTCAACTCGAGGGCTGCCTTCAAAATTTTGAAGCATTCACTCCATATAAGTATATTCTTGATTTTATTCATATCAAAAGGAGCAACTAGCAAATGGTCCTTTTCCTCGAAGCATTATCTTTTACATCGAGTATACGGTTCTGATTAGATTTTTATTCTCTAATTTCAGCACTACCATTGCCAATTCTCTGTAAAAGTTCATGTCTCGTGTTAATTGTACAGCGTAATTCAGTCATTAATTTTAACTTCCTATCCGGAAGGCTTAATAACGACTGAAAATCGAATTTTCGAATCGAATTTTACTTGATGTTTTACAATATAAGCATTTCAATCCATAAGTTCCTGCAACTCGACGCTCCTGGTATGCTACAAATTTTCTGATGACGCAGCGATATGGCATTCGAGTGTTGAAGGAAAACAGATTTTCTGCGTCAGGACCACATACATAATAACGGCGTGTTATTCAAATATGTCACTTGTTCCTGCATTTATTTTCCGCAAACTTGGAGATCTCATCAAACGTACGGAGGGGGAATACGTGAAAGAATAATTTACTGCAATCAACAGTACTCCCATTCGCGATGCAGTTAATTAGTTTATTTTGTATTGCGTCATGTGTAGGTTGAAACGCAATGCAATAGCTAATTTTACATATTTCGAATATGCGAGCATCTGGTCTTTAATGTGATAGAAGTGGTTTAAAATTTAGTAGAATTTTGCTATTGGTTTCAAAATCAAAGTGTAGATGATCCCAACTTTATTAACAAAGTGCTATGGACTATTGAGTGTCGTCTTATACGTGCTACATTTTAAACAGATAGGTACCAAATTACTTTTTGGAAAGCATTAAGTTCCTAGGTCTGGTACACGTAGCTACAAACTGAATAATTAATTGAATAAATAATAAAAATAGTAAAAATTTGTATTCAGTTATAAATACGTAATGGAAACGTATTGACTGACTTGAAAATATTTTCTTGAGGCGTAAATATGCATTTAAAATTTTTTTAATTGTGCATTTGTTTTATTCATTTTTCCCTATCTTAATTAATGACACTATGACTGAATCACCCTCTATACTAATGACTTGTTATACCTCCATAAACAGAAATTAAACGGATTTAACTTTAGACTTCTGGGAAATCAAGGTATCGTGCACAATCAACTAATTTGGGCAACACGTGAGAAAAATTGTTTTACTTTATCGTTTTGTAGAAGTAAGTAGCCCGATAAGTACCTAATGCGCTGACGATACCAGCCCGGATTAATTGCAAAATTCTTGTTAAAATAATAATATATGAATTTTTAATATTTCAAATACAAGTTATAAATCTTAGTAATGCTATGACGGGTAAAGTCCTCTGACAAAAAAAAAGACGAGTTAGAGCTTAGTGTTTAGTGCTCTAATGATTGTAATAATTACACAGCCCCACAAAAAAAAAAGTTCATACATAAGAGAGTGACATATGTATTCCCATGTATTTTTCGACGCTGAATCCGATCCCAAGCTCAGAATTAGGCCTACACGTCTGGAATTGGCCCTAAGGGCCGAAAATGGCCTAAAATCCGGTTCCCGGGATAAGGCGAAGTCGACGCTGAATTTTGGAGCTAAAGCCGGATTTGTGCTTGAAAAGTTTATGGCCAACTGAAATTCCGGGTTTGGGTCCGGGAAAATGACCCCTTGGGGCGGGAAAATCCTGTTTTGGACGTCCCGGTAGCGACTGTTGTATTTTCGTGTGTTTTTTAATTCTGGACCTGAGACTGGGTGTGAAAAGTTTTTGGTCAGCTGAAATTCCCAGTTTGGGTCCGGGAAAATGGCCCATAGGGGCCGGAAAATCATATTTCTGACGTACCAGTCGCAAAAGTGGGATTTTCATGTATTTTTCAATTCTGGTCCTTAGAGTATGCTCAAAAAGTTTTTGTACAGTTGAAATTCCCAGTTTGGATCCGGGAGAATGGCGCATTGGGGCCGAAAATCATATTTCGGACGTACCAATCGCAACAGTGTGATTTTTATGTACTAATTCTTGTAGCTTAGACTGTGCTTGACAGGTTTATGGCCATGTGAAATTTCCTGTTCGGGACCGGGAAAATGACCCTTAGGGGCAGGAAAATCGTGTTTTGTACGTCTCAGTTGAGACATTGATATTTTCATGTACTTTTAAATTCCGTAACTCATATCGTGGTTGGAATGCCTTTGGTCGATTGGAATCTCTCAAAACACGATTTTCCGGCCCCTAAGGGTCATTTTCCCGGTCCTGAACAGGTAATTTCACATGGCCATAAACCTGTCAAGCATAGTCTAAGCTACAGGAATTAATACATAAAAATCCCATTGTTGCGATTGGTACATCCGAAATACGATTTTCCGGCCCCAATGGGCCATTTTCCCGGACCCAAACTAGGAATTTCAGCTGTACAAAAACTTTTTGAGCATACTCTAAGGACCAGGATTGAAAAATACATGAAAATCCCACTTTTGCGACTGGTACGGTCCCAATGGGACATTTTCCCGGACCCAAACTGGGAATTTGAGCTGACCAAAAACTTTTCACACCTAGTCTCAGGTCCAGAATTGAAAAACACACGAAAATACCACAGTCGCGACCGGGACGTCCAAAACAGGATTTTCCCGCCCCAAGGGGTCATTTTCCCGGACCCAAACCCGGAATTTCAGTTGGCCATAAACTTTTCGAGTACAAATCCGGCTTTAGCTCCAAAATTCAGCGTCGACTTCACCTTATCCCGGGAACCGGATTTTAGGCCATTTTCGGCCCCTGGGGCCAATTCCAGATGTGTAGGTCCAATTCTGAGCTCGGGATCGGATTCAGCGTCGAAAAATACATGGGAATACATATGTCACTCTCTTGTGTATGAACTTTTTTTTTTGTGGGGCTGTGTTATCTCCGACTCATTGTAAGGCCCGTTATAGACTATGCGTGAGTTCGCGATGCGTGGTTTGTAAGAAGTTCGTGCAACGTGTGTAGGATTTTTATGAATAGATTATTAACGAATAAGATCCCACCCACTATTCGCAAATTCCACGTATATCACGAACCGCGCATAACGAATCGCGAATTCACGCGTAGTCTGTAGCGGGCATAATACGCGAACGAATAATTCTCTATGAGAATGAAACCTGGCACGAATACTCTATGCTTAAATGCGAGTTACTGAGGCTGACTGTTGACGGACCTCACTAATCATAAAATCATAAAGTTGAAACTGATTAATTCATGTCTCACAAAGTTAGATTACGTAGGATGCCGATGAAATCTATTCAACTAACCTAATTTCGCCTCGGTGGTCGAATACTTCTCGTAGCTTAAATGCAAATATTTCGCTACTTTTTATTTTAAGAAAAAATGTATTATGAAAAATGGCGTAACTTTTTATAAGCTACATATTTTCAATTAAAATTAGATATATGTACAATCATGAAAACATTTTGTTTTATTCAGTTGCCCTTGGTAATGCTTCAAGTAATCTTATTTTAGTATAGGAAAACATTAGGTAATACTAAACATATGCAAACAATTTTCTTTACGTAACTAATAATTTTCAATTAGAGTTCTTGAAGTAGATTAGATGATAAGAATCTTATTTATATATTTACCGACAAACCAGATATTCAAGTTATCACAAGTGAGATAGGCAAATGGCTTGATAATTGGCTTGAAGACATAGAAGTAAAATACTGTAGATGTTCATTCAACAGATAAGATTAATATAGCAGTTAAATTGATATGAGCATCACATACAGGTAATGATATTTATAGTAAAGGTTTTTATATATTTTAAGTATATACAACTTTTGCAGTAGATGTTCTGCGGTGAAAATATACAACTTTTGCAGTAGATGTTCTGTGGTGAAAATTCCAAAATATTTCAGAAATTATGCTGATTTGGTAAAATCAACCGTATTTGGTTTATATACATGTGCAGGTGTAGAAAGTAGAGACATTTGTTGTAAAAAAAATCAACAATTTATTTGGCTACTATAGCTCCCGATAGTTTGGCACATTAGCTTTACACTTTATACAGGGTGTCCCGAAATTAATAACAAGAGTAGCAAGAGTAGATTCCTGACGACAAAATATTTTGATGTAGCCAACTTACCTTAGTTAAAAGTTAATGGTTAAAAAGTTACAGGTCATCAAAGTTAACATTTTATTTATATCTTTTTAACCATCAGCTTTTGATTACGGTAAGTTTAGCTCCATTGCATTATTTTGTTGTCAGGAATCTACTCTTGCCCTATGTTGCATTAACTTTGGGATACCCTGTATAGTGTCACATATCATCAGTTTAAGATATACTGTTTGGTACATGTTTTACATATAAGATAGACACTAGTAATATCTACCTAACTGTATTTATTTTGAGAAAACTGTTCTTTTTATATAGAAATATGTATATGATCTTGCTTTTATTATTGGACAACTAAAATTTTCCTATTATTATTAGATACATCAAGTGATACCAACTAACCCAATCCTTTCAATGTCAAATTATTTGAACAATATACAGTAGATGAAGTTCATGCATTTTAATAAGAACCTTGTTGTTCTTTCTTTTATCATCAGTTTATTTTTTTTATCAACTACTTTTTGATAATTTTCGGCGGTTGATTGTCACTAGTTTAGGTATAAAGTTGGCTATAGAAAGTCTGGCGCCTCTTAAGATCTTGAACCACTCCCTTTTCCATTGAGTTAGCCAAATACCCGTTGTCAGTATATACAATGTGTCCCACTTTACATGGAGCCATCCTGGTATCTCGCTCACCTGAAATCCGAATACTTTGAAACTTTGGTGGTGAATATATACCTATATTGATTATTGATTAAAAATATCTTACTAGTTTTTTTTTTAAAAAAAACGCTAATACTTTTTTTTTGAAAAATTGACCCCCTTTCTCTATCTTAGAATCGAACGCCTCTGACTATAATCAAATATGGCTACGTCTAAAGACTCACTTTATAGGTATATATTCATCACCAAAGTTTCAAAGTATTCGGATATCAGGTGAGCGAGATACCAGGGTGGGTTCATGAAAAGTGGGACACATTGTATATGACCATGGTATCATGATCTAGTAAATTATATAGATTTACAAGTTGTAGGTTGCATAAAATGTACAGTATACTAAACTAGCTAATATAAATCAATTAACGATGAATAAAGCCACAGAAACCAGCTAAATACATGCATTTTATTGACCAGCGATCTCAGCAGCTGACTTGAATATAACCAATGTAAAACTGAATTTATTAGATTTTGAATTTATTAATAAATTCTGCGTACATAGTGCAACCTTGCTGTGCAAACTTTCATAACAGGTTCCTCTTGATAAAACTGTGGTTGCTGACATTTCTTTATTGTTTGTCGATGCGTTACCAGATTGAGGCGAATCTCAGTTCGACATGTCCTTTCCAGATTTGATTATAGTATCAATTCTTTGTTGGATTTTTAACTCAAATTTCCGTCATTATATTACCAATCCACTGAGATATACTATTCCCACCATTCCAAAGTCCAAGTACTTCCTCTTCGAACTAAACCTTTATTTGAATTTGTTAAGGGGTAAGGTTGATTGTTTGAGAAAGAAAGTTTAAGGGAAATTCGAGTTAGATATCCAAAAAGCTGCAGGTATACGATTATTAGTTTCCATTCAATTCTGCGTTCACACAGCAAAATCGTTATTTCATGTACTCGCGACTTGAAGTTGAATCCACAGCTTCTAGTGAAGTACCACATATCATTTGAAAAATATTCTTTTATTGAGCATGAAGGATAACCGTGTTTTGACAAGCTTTTCTGTCTTTGCAGAAACCATTTTGAACTTAAGTCTGCATCTGTTCATTTGGGTTATGTGTTGATGTATATATGAAGTTATTGGTTTTCATGGTACACTTATTCTACTTCTGATCTGGTTACTTTAAAATTATTTTATTATAATCTTTCAGCTGAGCTGAGTATACATGGTTGGCTCCATCATAGTACCACATAGTGCGTATGTAAAATTATTTTATTATAATATTTCAGCTGAGCTGATTATACATGGTTGGCTCCATCATAGGTACCACATAGTGCGTATGTGCCCGTGCACCATTTTTCATCCTGGAATGTTTATCACCTTTGCCTTGGATGACTGCTAAAATTCTGAAGTACGACAAGGTTTCAAGGTTTCTGGCGCTGATTTTGCGACGGACTGCTTTAATTAGTTGGATTGTGGATTCTGTCGTAGCGGACTGCAATTTTGGTGTGAGTTGGGCCTCTCTGATCATAGAATAGAATCTGAAGTCCAGGCTGGAGGTCTTTCAGGCCTTAAAAAGTGAAATGGTGATTTTTCGTGGTTACCGTATTTTTTCAAGGGTTGTCACAATTAGAACGATTTTTGAAGTTATTATTGAGAGCGCTCCCACCACATTGGTTCTTTGTAACTGAATTTATGATTGCTATTCGGTAAATTAGTTCTCGATCAGAAGTCTGGTCATTAGGGTCCAATAATATGATAATAACATCATATATAACTAGATTAATTAGGCTGAGTTTGTTACATTATTTTCACAATTTATTTTAGCGTTAGGAGTACCCCAAGGGTCTTGTTGAGGATCTTTACACTTTCTTATTTTCATCAAAGATATATTTTAATCACTTGATATTAATTGTGTTATGTACGCGCAATGTCATATTATGACTTGGAAAATTAATTATCTAATTATCTGAATAACAATTACTCCATGCGGGTTCCCCTAACAAGAGTTACTGAGATCAGAGATCTAAGCGGGCTTTTTTTACTTGGAAGTTGAGCTTTACAGAACATGTTAACAAATTAATAACTGAAAGTTCTAAAAGCTCAGATTTGTTATTAGAAATTCGCGTTCCGTTACCTACTGTCGTGTGTTACTTAGTTTTTATTGCGCTTTTGTTCTTTCCAAATTGGAATACGCTAGAACAGCTTGGGGTCCGTATTATTCAAATGCTATTAATAAGCTGTATAATGGTCAACTAAAATTTCTGAAGTACTTACATGTTTTTTAAATTCGATGGCTTCTACCCGAAAATTGGGATTGATCACAAAATGTCACTAAGGCGGCATGGCGTCCAGTGTCTTGGAAATAGGTCTGTTATGTACTCCCAAATCATTCCTCTTAAGTTGATAAAGAACTTAACTGATTGTCCTACTTTATTATTAAGAAATTTCCATGTTCCTAGAGTGGACACGAGGAACGATGCATTGTTTTACCTTAAGACGCCAAGGACCAACTTACTCCCAAATTCCCCAATGTCTGTCATGTGTAACAAATGTAATACTTTATTCAGAAACAAAATTGACAAAGTTGACAAATGTGACGTATTTGCTACAATTTATAATTAAGTTATTGAGGAAAAATTAGAATAAAATTGTAACTTCAGCACCCTGTATGTCCGAAAACTATATTCATATCATCATATTTTGGCTCTTGGAATATGTGGTAGTGTTTTTTCCCAATCTTTTATAGACAGCCTGTGTACGCCAGATATTGAAAAAATTTCAGAATCATCCCGATAATAAATCATCAAAAAAAAATCTTTCTAAAATTACTAAGAATAATGATATTCTTGGTCAAGAAACAAATTTTTTTGCACGATCCTAGTCATACCCTGTACAACAAAAAGAAATTTGTAAAAAATTATTTGGCGCCAATGGCGAAGACCCAGAAGATGGCGCTTTACGACATTGGCTGAAACTCCCAGATTGACAAAAATTTGAAATTAACAGTTTATTAGAAATAATGTTTTTTTATTCTAAGTTTTGCACAACAGTTAAATTGTTTTACAAGGAGAGAAACACCTAGTTAACTCTTGAGTTAACCCTCAACTTTCCCCACTTCCCAGGTACAGGATGTCTTATAGATAAACTATTGGATGCGGACATAAATTAAAAATTTAACGTCGAAGTGCAAAGTCATTAAAGTTAAACAAAAAACATTAAATTTGAAGACAAACAACCTTCCATTAGTTCCAATAATGACGCAAGGTGATAGTATTGCCAGTCTTTAAGAGTAAATTTACCTCCAAATGATACGAAATTTTGCGCGATTTCTTGTAATTTCGAACGATTTCTTGAGATTTCGCAAAATTTTTCGGGATTTTTTAAGGATTTTACAAGATTTGTGACAAGATAGGTGATTATCTCCTCGTATATAGTTTTTGCTTTTTTAATTGTTCTTGGTGTGTATTTTTCTTATATAATAAGACTTTTATTCTGTTGTCCTTCCTGTAATTGATACAGTGAACTGTAGGCTGGTGTAGTCTAAAATATAATAAAATCAAATAAAATAAGATCCATCCAGAAATCGCCGGTCATTATATCTAGTCTATATGTTGTAGGAGTTTCTGTAATTACGTCACTTATACGATGATTTAAATACAGAAATACAGGAATGAGTACAAAGTGGTGTAATTTTAATCGTTAAATTAATATGGAGGAATATTGAAATAATGCATGTAGTACTGTAAAATCTATAAATTCATATAGACAGACTTTGAGCCTCTTTACAACGTCGTTTTATTGAATTTTACTTTCACGATGCACTGCGAATAAAAGTTACTCCCTCTGATAACTTCTGAATCAGATTGATATCAGACAGAAATCGAATCAAATGGCATCGACTTTGCTACTTTTTAATGTAAAATTGAAACCTAAATCTTCAAAGATGACAGTAGTAGCGTATAAAGTGAAATTCGAGATGGCAAGCTCAGCCACGTTGAAGTGTATTTGAATTTCCTATCCAAGAGCGACGTTTCTTTAAAATTTTATCGATTTATTCGGAGTCGCTGTCGTTTTAACGTCGTTCCTTATATATAGGGTAGGGTGGGGATGGTTGTGCCAGTTTTTCTGCGAAGTTTGAAAAACATGTTATTTTTCACGTTCTATCAGTAACAAGTATTTCAATGGAACCGTTGGACATCTGACTTAAGAGTTGCTCAATATATTCGTGCTGTGTTGTACTGTATGGTCGGCATTTTATGTGTTATATTTGAACTGATGAACTTCCTGAAAGTTATTCGAATAAATTTGGATTTTGGATATATGTGATTGTAACATAAATCGCTAGTTTGTGGTATGTACCATTTGACATCAATTTCGATTCAGAAGCAGTAATAGTTTAATAATCCTTCCTCGCTCGCATCGTTAAGGGTCATATTTGTGTATTTGAGCTAGTCACTCTTAACAATTTGATAGTGTGGCTATTAAGAGGATAGTTTTTTTGCTAACTGGAAAAACTTAACATTTATTTGGACGTACATAGGCGTGCCGACTAGAAATAATTATGGCGTCTAATATTTGCTTCTGTTGCAAAAGTAATACAGATGTATCGAAATTAGTTGTCTGCTGTATATGCAAAAATAATTTCAAGTATTCATGTGTGGGTTTAACTATAGCTGAAGTAAGATCTATCTCCACAAAAGCGGGTCCAACCTGGAACTGTGCAAATTGTGCAGCTATTGAAGGTGATATATTGGAATTGAAAGCCGCTATTGTTGAACTCAGAAATGAGGTGGTTCAATTAAAAGACGGCAGATCTACTGAATTTAATGATAAAGTTACAGAAGAAATTATTCAGGAGGTTTATGAACGTCAGAAGCGTGGAAACAATATCATCCTTTACGGTGTTACCGAAAGCCAGAATAATAAAGGATGGCACGTTAAAAGTTACTTCTGTTTTCGATTTCCTAAATATCAGTTATGAGATCTTCAACCTAAAGCCGATGCATTTGGGAAGACTAAATCCATTAAAATCTCTCTCCCAAATTAAAATGACGTTCACAATGTTCTTCGTAAAACTAAGCAGTTAATGGGATTAGAGTTTAATGAAGTACACATATCTCAGGATAGAACACCACGACATATAGAATATTACAAAACACTCAGGTCTGAATTGAATGAAAGAGTGTCTAAAGGAGAAACAAACCTTAAGATTAAGTATGGAAAAGGATTTCTGGTTATTCGTCATTTAAACTAAATACGCTCAAGGATTTCTTTAGTTTGTCTTTTTATTTTCAAAATTTTTTTTTTTTTCATCTACTAGTGATACAGAGTTTGACTGCATCTGCATGTGCGAAACTTGGCTTTCCAGTGAAATATTAAGCTCCGAATATTTTTTAAAAGACTACATTATCTTCCGTTGCGATAGAAGATTTGACGAGATTTGTGTTTTATTAGCATATAGATGTAGTTATAGTGTTGTAAAATTAGATCTTTCTCAAATTATTTTATTGGTCTCTGGGATTGACGTTGTTGGGGCTAAATACATTATCAACTCGTTTTCACTTTATATATACATAGTGTATGTGCCTCCATCAACGCCCATTTCGGAGCTTGGTTTACTTGAGAATGTCGTATTACAAAATAGTAATGTGTTGATAGTTGGAGATTTTAATATTACTAATTTCAACAATGTTTTAGTTAACGATGGTCATTATCGTTATCGTTATCGTTATCGTTATCGTTATTGTTATCGTTATCGTTATCGTTATCGGTATCAGTATCGTTATCGTTATCGATATCGTTATCGTTATCGTTATCGTTATCGTTATCGTTATCGTTATCGTTATCGTTATCGTTATCGTTATCGTTATCGTTATCGTTATCGTTATCGTTATCGTTATCGTTATCGTTATCGTTATCGTTATCCTTATCATTATCATTATCATTATCATTATCATTATCATTATCATTATCATTATCATTATCATTATCATTATCATTATCATTATCATTATCATTATCATTATCATTATCATTATCATTATCATTATCATTATCATTATCATTATCATTATCATTATCATTATCATTATCATTATCATTATCATTATTATTATAGCCCTGTTCGCACAGTTGGAAACCGTTATATACATTGTATTGTGCGAACAAAGCTAGTGCGTATCGGTATGCGCAAGCGTGTTCGTTTAGTTGTTTTACTAATAGAGATATACTCGCGACAAGAATTCAGACGTCTTACGTCACGTTACACATTTGTTTTTATTGTCAACGTAATTTTCGATATTTGGTCGCGTTAAAAACAATAATTTTTTGCAATTTAGTGCAATATACAATGCAAACTTTTAGTGTAGTATATAGTTTTATTACTGTCAGTTGCAGTTTCTTAAATATTTTGAAAATATGATGAATTACTCATTTGTTCGTATGACGTAAGTCGTCTGAATTCTTGTCGCGAGTTGCATTGATCAATTTACCCCTATTTTCAACTAGCCCCACTCTACCCTATACGTTGAATAAAATGTTTCAGTAGCATAATTAAAACAATTTAAAATATTTGTTCTTTTGTTCAATTAAATTTTAACTTAAGAAATGTTTAGAAAGTATTAAGAGAGTAAGATTTACTTCTAATAGTTTAAGATCCGAGCTAAGGTCGTTCTTCATCCATCTCCTTACCTGATGAAAAGTATTTTTTTATCAAAAATAATATGTAACCAAATATATCGCAAATGGGATGCCTAATGAAATACGTTCATTGCTTAATTAAGTCATTGCTCTTAATTAAAAATACTTTTTTTTGCTCATTTGCTTATCAAATGAATTTAATACCAATCGAAAGTACAAACCATAAGGAACATGCAAAAGTCACCTTTTTCTGGCTACCTTTTTCTGGTCTCTATTACCAGGTTGTGCGGATACGGCGAAATAAGAAAATTACTTACAAATTGTCCATGGCCACGGTTGTCAGGTTTTGAAATTTAAAAATTGAAGCAGGCAAAAATTTGTGACAGAAGCATTGCGTATACCATTCTTCAGAATTTGGGGGTAATTATCTAACCTGACGAGTCGGAATCTGCATGATAATACAATAATTAAAAATTTTTCAAATATATTTTTTTTTTGTATTTCAATTGCTTTATAATATAGTTTTTTTTGCAGGACTGATTTTTTATTGATTTCTAAAAAAAATTATTTGTTTAATCTGTTCTCTTCATAAAACAGGGAACATTTTTAAGGTAAGTATATAGGTTGCCCCAAACAATACTCCCCAGGTCAACATCTTGGCTATTTTTGAAGTTAACTATAGTTTATAATTTTGAAAAATAGTACGCGCAATGCTTCTCTGTCTGTCAGTTTCGCCTGCTCCAATTTTTAAATTTCAAAGCCTGTCAACGGTGATTCATGAATAATTTTTCGCAAGCAACCTTACAAAACCATGTTCGCAATAAAATTATCTTTAATATACATTAGGCAGAAAACGGTAGGCAATCTAACTTTTGCGTGTTTCTCATGCTTTGTACTTTTGATTGGTATTACATTTATTTGGTAAGCAAGTGAGTGAAATATATAGAAAAAATTAATTATGATATTTTTAATTAAGGATAGTCACAGACATATGTCATTAGGGAATTCAAAATACTTTTGGATTGCCTAATTGGATTAAAAGAATCCCAGCTAATGCTATAATTCTGTTTCTGGCAGTGACCAGTTACCTAGGTCACGTCATAGCAACCCGGAAAATCACTACGTATATATCAAATATCGAAAATTATGTTGAAAATAAAAACAATTGCGCGACCAAAGTTGTCTCAATTCTTGCCGTAACTATACTTGCATTACTTGTTATCAAGTCAAGTGAGCTCACGTATTACATGTAAACTAAAGCTATGTAAATGAATAAAGACATATTTGTATCAGATTTTTAAATTTTTAACCGTTACCAGTGATGGCTGGTACCAGATCTCAGTTTAAATTTGGAAGTAACAAATAACAAATAAGATTTAATAACTGATTACTTTAATAGTCATCTGACAATTGTCTGCTAAATCAGGCCGTCTTAAGCACCGCTGCTGCGATTTGACAGATGATCTGATCCATTTATTATCATATATTTCTGAGTTGCATCTTTGAGCTGCAAAATTGCTGCAATGTACAGAACGGATTTTACACATTTTTAATAAGTATATGTATTTTGAAGAAATGAATGTAAATCTATAGAGACGCATTTTTAAGCGTTTTATGAAATTATATATATCTATGTAATGTATTATTTGGTTATCAACTAAGACAACTTATATTAGAAAACTACATGAGTAAGTACTCAATTAAATCAACAAATCGATTAGAATTTTATTAGAACAGTGTAGTATATGAATAGTTATGAGTTATTAACAAGTAATGCCGCTTCCCTCTGGAATGCCTTCGCATTTCTTAGTTTGTTCTCCACCAGTTACGCTAACAGAAGACCAGTGCCAATCAGATGCATTTTTTACAAGTATATAAACATTAACTCCAGACTTTTTAACGGTGCCAACGATATTTTTCAATGTGAATGTTTTAATTGGGACACCATCAGTTGCAACTCCAGTAGGACCGCCAGTGTTTATATTGTAGTCACCCTCGATGACAATACCAAATTTATTTATGTCTTTTAAAGTTATGTCTTCATATGTGACATTTGTAACTGACCCAGTAGCACCGTAAACTGTTTTAATTCTGACTCCATTGTCCGAGTTTAAAATCTGAGAATTCGATACCAGCACATTTTCAACAGTATTGTAATCTCTACCACCTACAGAACCGATGGATATGCCATGACCACCTGAACAGTAGGCGTCGTTGACTAAAATATTGGTGCCGGACTTGATAGCAACGCAATCGTCTTGGTTGTAAACAGTAAAACGTTCAATTTTGACATCGTTAGATCTCCAAACATTAATACCATCTGTATTATGACCTCCTAAAGTATCTCCATCTTTGCTGTCCACGTAGATATCCTGAGCTATAACACCGTCACTGTCTTCAATCCAAATTGCATGATTTGCTGGATTTTTGACAGTTATATTACGAATTATAGAATTTTTCAGACCATGTGCTACAAAAAATATTGGCTTGATTTTACCTCCACCGCCTCCTTTACCATCCCACCATAAATTTCCTCTTACGTCTAATACGTGGTCTGTAGCACCGCTGATTTCAACATCGGTACCGCTTATGTTAACTAGTGGACCATCCCATTCATAAAATTCCCATGTTAACGTACCTTGGAAAATGAGTTTAGCGCCTTGATTTAAATTTAAATTTAAAGTTACGCCAGCTGGAACGCTTATTCCGTTTAAAGTGATTTCGTTGCAGTTTCTCTCTGCTTCTTTAATATCGTTTTCATTGTATGTCGTAATGGTGCACGTAGCCGCTAGCGACGATTGAGCAGCTGCCAAAATTCCCAATATAAGGGATCCAACCACAACAAAGCACCGCATCTATAGACAATCTGAAACAAGAAAATGTAAATCATTCTTAATTTTGTAGCATATTACTTTTGTAGTTCTATAGGGTGTGTGAAACTTCGCTTATAGTACTTAAAAAAAATCCAAAAAAAGGAAACTATGTTGTGTGAAGATAATTTTTGTTTTTCAGTTTTGCTTAGAATTTGATGGTGAATAATTATCCCGGCTGTTTCTGAAATGAAATGAGTATATTCTTCTAACAAATAATTTTCATTAAACAACCTATTCACAATGTTATATTTTCTAAATTAAAAATTCATTAAATCAAATAAAAAGTGTTGAAACGAGTACAGTGATGTAGAAAGCACGTGCCAATGTCAAGAACGTCGTGTCACAACGTTTTTTTCCAATGGGGACATTGCATGATTTTTCCAAATACCTGCAGAAGAGAGAATGTAGGGGAGACCGGGTACGAAAGTAACAAGGGTTGGTTGTAAAGTACGTAACAGCCTATTGTTTTTCTAAAGAGGTTTGTCTATGATATTATATCATCATAAAATCGGCAGTGAAATGTACATTAACTTATTTGAGCAACAATATCCGTAGTATGTTTTAGTTCAAGTTAAGATCTGCACGGTGCAAAATGATATGCAAAGTAAGTTTTCATTCTTTATCTTAATCTATCATAGTCCTAGAACTGAACGTTATTTTGACTTATTTTATTGGCTTGTTCAGTTAATACCAATATTGGCTATAACCTAAACATGGTATTTGAATTAAAAATAATCGTTAGAAAAAGTTTTAAGCAAGTATCCTGTCAATTGCGTGAAAAATACGTAATTGGACGATCGTAACAATGCCATAGGGGGACGATTGTAACATGTTACAACCGTCCCTCATATTTAATACCTATAATCGTATTTGTCATATTTAAAATGATAATTTTGTAGATATCCAGATAATTACTTCAAAAGACAATGAACAACAGAACGCTGGAAAAATTGTTATGGATTGGGAAAAACTTGGACCAACCCAAATATGGAATATGGACGAGTCTGGCGACATACAACCCTGCAAAAGCCAGATAGGGATAGGATTTTTTGTTATTACCAAAAAAAAAAAAATTATTATTTTATATTTTTGTTTCATTTTTCTATTTTTTCATTTATTTATTATTAAAAAAAATATATGTACCTGCACTACAACTTACTTTTATACAGGTATAATCAATAAACAAATACCTTGTAAATACTTTTTATACTTAGTTATTACCTATTATTCATGTTACAAATGTCCCCATGTTCTGTTACTTTTGACCCATACCATTGGGTAGGTTGTAACGACGTACACTTTCTACTTTTTTATTAATTGTACATCAATATGAACTTTAATTACTTCAATATTATTTTTCTTCTATATATAAAATGCCAAACGACTTAGTAAGTTAATTTATATAACTTTGTTAATTTTTTATTTATCCGGTTTTACAAAAATATGTTACTTCCGTACCTGGTCTCCCCTATTATTTTAATCGAAATGGCGTTTGTTCTAGACAATTTCGTGGAAAAATAAACCTAAAAACAACCCACAAAACAATCGCAGCCACAGTGAGGACCTGTAGCGTCAGGCGACATTCGCACGTGTATACTTAAATACAGCAGTGTGCTTTAGTTTATATCTGAATACCATTTCAGTTTTCGAACAATGCAGTACATACGTTTAGAAGAGTTAATTTGTCATTTGTAATATTATTGGTGTGTTATTGTGTTAATTAGACATTGTCTGTTTGTGAAGACCATTTTAAGTTTAATTGGAAATATATAAGCACGTAGGTTTAAGTTCATCGAAAGTATGAAAATATAAAGTTGTAAAGAATCAATTAAACTCAAATGGCATTTAGAAAATCAATGATAAAGCAATTTTTTTTTTTCATTTATGGCATTTAGCGCATCATTCCAATTCCAAATAATATGTTCTGCATTTGCTCCTATCATTTACGAGATTTATTTGAGGCATTTATAACATTTTGCTATTCGACTTCACTACAATAAATTACCTGTTGTATTTTGAATCATAACAAAACAAAAGTAATGAAAAAGAATTTATTTTAAAATGAAATAAGTAGTAAAAAGGAATCAAAATTAACTAATTAATTTAAAAAATATTAATAAATGTTAATCATTATTCATTACTTTTATTTATTATTTTTCAAATTAAAACAAGTAGTTTCATGTGAAATCAGATGGTATAATTTTATAAATACCTCAAGTCAAACCATCTATCTAAATTGTCTGGGTTGCGTGCGATTACCAATTCTATTTCTATTAAAAATTGAGAATGAAATTAAGATCGGTAGGGTTGACAATGGGATATACACATACACACGCCATATCTGTAGATGTTTCATTTGAATAAGGCATTTTTAAATAAAACAAATCAATTTTTATTAGTGTAAGCAGCTTAATAAATGGAGACTTCAAGAAAATTGTTTATATTTTCATCCTTTATTAACTTTTTGAACGATTGCAGTTATTTTAGAAACACCTGTGTAACTAAAAACATAAATTTACTAGATATTAGTAATGCTAAAGCTAGTAACGAAAAAAAAACAAATTTAATAAATATTAAATGAATATAATGAACTAGTACCAGCAGAAAATTGATTGAAAGTTATGTCCTAATTTGATTATTCATTGTTTACACTATCACGTATTTATCAGTTAAATATTGTTATTATTTTACATTTATTTTGTTCATTTTGTATTTGACTATTACTTTTTATTTAATCTGCAATTTACTTTCTAAGATACAAATTTATAAATACATACAACGAAAACGTGTGTTTATAATATACCTAATATTGGTATTTAAAGCTGTAGTCGACTTCCAAAATTGTAGAGAGTGACTAATAGCTGGCTTGTAGACAAGCGCGTCGGGCGAAGCGTGCGGGGAGCAACATTTCATAGGCGTACTAAATTTGAATGCGATCAGATATAAGAAATATACAAAAATGGCAAAATAATTGCATTACATAACATCCATTATTTTTAGAGTAGAAACAGTGATATAACAGTTTTTACCAATTTCTAGGCGTTAGATAATAAAAATAATAAGAATATATTTAAATATAAAGTTTTTATCTTGTGTTATCAATTACCCAAGGTCTAAAATAATAGAGAGTGACTAATTCACAACACAGAGACGAGTACGGAAGATACGTGTGGTATGATTAGCTAAGCGTGCCACTTGAGAAGAGTTAAAGCACACAAAATTATCAAAAATAAGTTGACGTCGGCTGAACCTAGCACATTAACAATTTACTTTAAATGTGCTACCTGTGTCATCCTCTCTAGAAATTAGAATGCCGTCGGTTGCCCACCACCACCCACTTACACCTACCTGATGCGCACTGCGCAGATATCAGACTTAAGCCTTCTCCTCATGGACGCAAAATTCACAAATTTTTGCACAAATTTTGCAACTTTTGTTTTAATTATTTATGGCGGGATCTCAACTTTTGACAATTGCAATTTGCGAAACTGTCAAACTATAAATATTATTGCCCCTTTCATTATTATGTGGTGTTAATAAATTTGTTTTGAGCTTCTGATAATCTACCATGGCAGTTTCATGATGACAGTGATAGATAATGTTATAGGGAGTTGACAAAATTTGTTACACATAGAGATTTTTCCACCATTAAATAAATCGCGCAAATATTTGCGAATTCCGCATTCAAAAGAACAAAAGGTTTTAGAATACATACACATACACCTATTTACTATTGGTTACTAGCACTGTCACTAAAACGGTCACACATTAACACTTATTATATCATATCGTACTGCTTTCCGTATAACCTTCATACGCCCATGTTTCGTCAAAATTTAATATATTTTTCGATCCAGATTCTTATTTTTTAATATTTATTTTAAATAGTTTCTTCGCCATATCACTATTTCGTCCTCTCTATGAGTATACTCTTTTCGATTTCATTTATACGTACTAAGTTTCATCTTGTAGGATATAGCAATAGAATTTTTTTATGTTGGAAACGCATTTGAAAAATACAATCTTCCTTCCGCGAGTTTCCATCACTTTCCGTTCACAGTTATACTTCTTTACCACTTTTTTATTTGCACACATATGATATTCACGTACAATTTTGTTAATGAAATATATATTTCAACATCACTAACACTCATATTTTGACCTCGCGCACTAAACTCTTCATACATGTCATCATCCGATATTCCTCATTTGGATCAAATCACCAATAAAATGAATTACATTCTAACTAACGAAAAGATATACCCGAAATTTTGCCCGCCCGAACGATATACCCGCCCATGATAGCGCTGGAGATGAAACAGTTGGATCCGACAATTCGTCGCAGCCAATCAAAAGCCAGCAGCGCATGCGTACTAACGTGTACTAACTGCAGCGCATGCGTAGCAGAAGCTGTGTAATCGGGTATGCTCTCAGATCTATGCGGCACACGATTTTGTAGGAAAAATATAATTCTTTGTGTTGACTGCTACAAATTGTGAGCAGGTTTATAACATTAGTCACTCTCTACAATTTTGGAAGTCGACTATAAGTGTTTTCAAATTACTTAATACAATCTTGAATTTACTATCATATGTTTAACGTCTACGTGAATGAAAAATGAAACAAACTTATTTAATGGATAATATATTCTTATTTGTATAATTAATCTAGTAGACATTTGTTTTCTGAAGTCAAAGATATAGAAAAATTTACATGAAAAATGCGCATCATATTCGTAATAATAATTTGAGCAGTGCAAGAATATTGTCAAATATGTATTTGCCTTTAAGTGCTTACGTTAAATTTAATATTATTAAATAGAGAAGTATCATATTTTCAATGTATCAGATTATTTAATAATAATGCATTTTAAAATAGGGAAACAAGAAACGTAGATTATACATATATGCTAAATGCTAAATCTATTTAAGCTAAATATTTTGAAAAATATGAGTAGGCAAGTAAAATATTGTTAGTTGGACATACCTTCTATTTTTTGTATGTATTCTATTTACAAATTAGCGAGTACTACTAAATAATTGTAACTTTTTCTTCAAAACGTACTTCAGTAGTGACGTATATAATTTATCTAATTATCGCTACAGGAACAAGTTGTTTTTAGAGGTAAGTATTTACTTGTATTTTTGGAGAGCAATTGATTAATGTTTCTTATCTAGTATACATAAAATGAGATATTGCATTGCATTCTTAATAAAAGCATAGTACATCACTTTATAAATAAATTTACTCTGTATTTTGTTATTCAAAAAATTGGTATCTGGATGACATTGTACAGGGTGTTCGGAATATGAATGCATTTATTTCGCTGGATGTATCAAACGAAACATATTTTACTTAACAATTTTTTTCTCTGACCAACGGTAATAGAATTATGACAGCAAATAGGTCTTGAATAAGCGACAGCGTCGCACTCTTACTATGTCAGGCTTTTGTACACTTACTCTTAAATATACTTACTGAATTATTTTCACAATACAGAATAAAATGTGAAATAGTTATACGTATAAGTGTTCAAAATGAATGCCGTTGCTTGCGAAAAGTGTACCGTACAAACGTCTTGTAGCCAGAGAGTTTTGCCCAGATTCGCCATAAATTAACATGCCGTGCAACTGACCATGGTTACTATAAATTGTTCCATTTTTGTTTATGTATATTCACAAATATGAAGCAAATACTATGTACAGGGTGTCCCAATTTCGCTGTAGTTGCAGGGTATCTCAGAAACTGCAAGAGATGAAAGGATGCGATTGTCGCTACATTGGACTGTAATTTTTCAAGCCCGTTTGTTTTTGTGATACAGGGCGAAATAAAAAACACACAATTAAGTGGTTGTTTGTATCTCAGAGAATAACAGATATGGCAAGTTCATTGGCGTACTTGTAATTTCTCTACAGGGTGTATTTTTTAAAATATGACCTTTATATGTTTATGCCATTCAACTGAATTATTTTTCCTTCATAATGATATAGTATAATACTTGCTACTTTATTTTTTGGAAATTGCAACTGCAATTGCAATTGCAATAATATTAATTAATATTGAAAAAATGGAAACCCAAAATATGTATCTATTTTTGTTTATACCTACTTTATAATTTGCTGACTATTTCCATGATTATATTTAAAATATTCACCAGAGGGCAAATTTTTACAGTTTCTAAATATTTTTCAATGTCCATTAAATAATTTTCAACAGTTTTAAAATTACATTGACAGTTAATTTTATTCTCATCCATTATTTTTTTATGTTGGTTTTTATTTATTTTCAAATGTTATTGAATTAAAGATATTTATAAATTGGCTAATATAACTATTTTATTAAAATTCTTTTTTGAGTTATTAAAGAGAATTTTTTTTTAGAATTAATAAAGTGTATTAATTCATGAACCAATTTTGCATAATTGTATAAAAATTCATGGCCAACTATGCACATCGCAACATCAGTTTTATCGATTTAACGTTTTTTCGCAGTATAAAATAACAACTATTATATATCATTCTGAAGGAAAAAACTAATGCAATTAATAGAAATATACAGTGTGTTCCATTTAAAAAAAATGTATATTTGGATGTTGCCCTAATAATATCATAGAAAGAAATTGATGTGTTAAATGAAATATTTTGTAGTGTACAGATTTACCAAAATGAATTTAACTGCGACTTCTTCTTTAACAAAGTCGACGACATAAAGGAGATCTTAGCAATGGCTCATGCATATTCTGTGCATGAACACTACACAAAGATCAGTAGCTCAGCCTTTCTATATTGCGCATCCTAAAGTCAGTTCAAAGATGAATTTAATCAAGTTGTATAGAGAATTTTTATATAGGATGTTCCTTTCGTATGGGATTCTTTAGCACTGTTAATATGAATAGATATTGTATTTTGTGTTACCTATATGATATTTAATTTTCTTATTTTAAAAAGAACATTCATTATTGTAATTTCCGCAGCTAAATTTTATAGTTTTGTCTTTGAAATACTATTATATACTTTATCTATATTACATTACATTACAAGTAAAAGAAAAAGTAGATAGTAAAATAAAAAAATATATAATTTCGTTTAAGTTTTCATGGAAATTGTGGAAACCGAAAACGCCATCAGGTATTGTTATAAATTAAAATTCTGTTATCAAATAATTATTTTTAAAGTTATCTCAATTTATCTAAAACTTTTGAAAACATTTTTAAGATGATAATTTATTATTCCAACAGAATTGAGAATATAAGTATATTATAGTTAATAAGTAAAATGCAGATATAAATATTAGACTACTAAGTGAGCAGTATAACTATAATAATGTTTAAACATTCATATTTTACATTTTGATGCAATTATGTTCTACAATATCGAAGAAAATGGAACTAAATAGTTTCCACTCTTACGAAAAAGGTATTAACCTACATTTTATTTGATTGTGGTGACACGAGTAGTGGTAGAAACAAATAAATTAATATATCTCTTAAAGTGCATTCGGCGAGTAGCCTTTTTTTAATATGTAATATTATATATACTGACCATGAAATGATTACAAGCCACGTGATCAGAGTCAAGATTCTCAAATCAATCGCAGAGCAATTCATATGTGAATATCCTTTTCCTCACTACGGCAATTGAGAGAGACAAGAAATCTATTTGCATACGAGCTGTTCTTCGAGAAAGACAGAAAGTTCTTTTACAGGGCAACAATTGAACAGTAATTACAAAAATATATGAAATAATAAAATATACAACTACATAGTATAAAATACAAATATACAATATAAAATACAAAATTGAAGTAATATAACATATAAAAATGATTATAATTAAAATAATCTACATTACATGGAGATACCTATATTTCACAATGGATGATAAAATCAATCAAATGCCAATTAAAACACTTTAACATCGAGAATATTGCTGACTTAATTAACATATTGGTTCTAGGTACTGAACAAATAAACGTTTTATTTTGCCGAGAGTTTTGGCGAGACACGTAGAACTCAATTTCATTTAGCAACACATGGCTAACAATTGTACCATGTAATAATTTAAATAAGAACCGCAAAGAATATAATATTCTCCGGTACTTTAAAGATTGCATACCAAATCCATTTAATAACAGTGCTTGACTACACCTGACATTTCAAATATAAAAATTTTCTTTGAATCGTTTCTATACTTATAAAATAGGAAATATAAATTGGCGAAAACACAAGTGAACAATATTCAACTTTTGATCGAACAAGAGAATTAAATACTGTTTTTTATTTCATACTGTACTGTAATGAGTTATTTCCCGGACTCATTTAAGTCCGAATCGAATATTTTGCCCATATTGTCGCAGGATTCATCTTTTTGGGGATATCCAAGAAGTACGCCAAAAGGATATTCTCATTCAGGTCGTTTTTCACCTTATAGGTTTTTCAGCACATTTTAGCTCCATTTCTTCCATTTTTTACGAAAATTATCACAAAATACGCACAGGATGACAAACTGTCAAATTTGTCATTTTTGTTTTTACATCACTAAGCTAAATTAAAAGCTATGCGATAAAACAAGAATCGAAACCACGCTAACACCTACAGGCAGGTTATGTAAAATAAAACATTAAAATTTAATTTTTAATACAACACAGTATGAAATAAAACGTTGTACGATACACGGCCGTGAAATGTCATTAAAGTACTCGTCTAGAAATGCCTGACTCGGCTCCTTCGTCGCCTCGTCCAAAAACATCTAGACTTGTACTTTAATATTTCCCGTCCTTGTAACGTAAATAACTATAACGCCAACTCATTGGAAAACAACTTACAATTGCGCATTCCCAAAGATCTGTTACAACTATTCACTACATTTTCGATGTGCATTGTGAATGATAAAATCAAATGAAAAGTAATTCCCAGATCACGGATAAAATCGCACCTTGTAAGTGCTGTATCATTTATTGTATAATGGAATATAGACTTTACGTGACTACGTTACTACTTTGCATTTGGAGATATTTAGTGACAAATCATTGACATTGCATGCACTACCCAACCAATTGTGACTACAAATTTAAAAAGTCATCTTCATTACCTATAGCTAAACATTTTCAAATCATCTGCATACAAAAGATGTTCGCATCTAATATAATCGGAAAGGTCATTTACGAATAACAAAAACAGTAACAGGCTGAAGTTAGATTCCTGGGATACTCCGGAAGTTGGTACTTATACGTATACATATTAGATTTGTATCAATTATATGCGATATACTGACGCCTGTCTTTAAGATAGGATTTAAATAATTGCAACAAGAGCGAACTGAAACCAAATGTACAATACGTAAACCTGTCCTTGATCGTCCAAGACATTAGAAATATCTCAGAAACCATCATATCCAGTGCGACGAAATTTGGTATACAGATACTAGATGGCGCGTAGATGATAACATCAATTCTTATACAGGGTGTTCCATTTTCCAAGAAATCGATTTAATTTTGATTGTGTGGTTGTCAGCCCTGATAAAACTTATGTTTAAATTGAAATATACTTAATTATTAACACATTCTGATAAATAAACATTCAAAATTTAACATAAAAAAACGCCTCCTAAAAGTATCCAAATTTCATTGTTTTGTCATGTAAAACGTGCATAACCTTGAGCCAGACTTACACAGAATAAACTAACATCCTAAACGTCAAAACTATGAATTGTCATTGAATTGTCAAATATTAATGGCATAACGTATTTTATTGGACATAAGGAACGCTAAATAATGTATTTAATGCAATTTAAGTATGCACAATAGTGTTATTGAGACTTGTCGATAAAAATTTAGACTTGAGTTGAGGCTTTTGTAGCATTGGGGTCGCTGTGCCGGCGCAGTCTGCCGCTACAGCTAGGGTTACAGCGTGAATATTGTGTAAAATATCTGTGGATATTTTTAAATTGTTCCATTATAATGAAATAAAACTTAAGTAAATTGTTTTTTATGTTACTACAGTGTACATAATAATTAGGTACCCGTATTTTTTTATCACAAAATAATTTGCAAAAATGTGTAAGTACCTAAAGAATATCCCTGTTTTTTATTTTTTTTTGTGCACTCACAAATATCCAGTAAGCACAGTAAAACGAAACGTACGTGCCACAGTACTACTATACTTTTAGGTTAACAGCAGCAGGTAATAAATGTATCGTACACTTTTAAGAATTTTCTAGAAAAATTCAATTGTTTACTTAATTTATACTGATACAAAAACAAATTACATTACAGGAGCTTTCACTTGACCTTAGTTGTACCTTAGTTTGTAATTTCGTACCAGATTTTTGTGTAATAGTAATAAAATTATAAAACGTGCTGTGTTTTCAATACTGTTATTTTTAATCACATAGAATTGGTTAACCTGAATGGTGTAGTTAATAAATAAATAATATTTGGTATTTAGAGCCATTTTAAAAATTTTATGAATTATTAAAATAACCAGTGAAAATTTATTAATGCTGCAATTAGTTTGATCAAAATAATTTAAAACAATGACGCTTTGATTTAATAACAAGTTATGTCGCTGTCTTCTGGAATACCATCACACTCCTTAATTACTGTTCCACCAGTAACGTCAATTTCAGTCCAATGCCAGTCGGTAGCATTCTTTACTAAGACATAGACATTGACACCAGTTTCTTTAACAGTACCTGTGATATTTTTCAATATAAAATGGTTAATTGGGACCCCACCAGTGGCAACGCCGGCGTCACTATTATAATTGCCGTGAACTTTAATACCGTATAGGTTTATATCCTTTAAGGTTATATTTTCATATGTGACGTTGGTTACTGCCCCAGTGGTTCCATAATTTGTTTTAATTCTGATTCCATTGTCTGAGTTTACGATCTCTATATTTGACACTGACACGTTTTCAACAATATTATAATCTCTACCACCTACAGAACCAATTGAGACACCATGGCCACCAGAACAGTAGCTGTCTTTAACCACAACATTGGTGCCAGACTTGATGGCAACGCAATCGTCTTGATTGACAATGTTGATACGCTGAATGGTGACATTATTGGATGTCCACACGTTGAAACCATCTGTGTTTTTACCACCTAAGGTGTCTCCGTCTAAACTGTCCACGTAGACATCCTGGGCTATAACTCCGTCGCTTTCTTCAATCCAAATAGCGTGGAAGGACGGATTTTTTATCTTTATATCACGAATTATGGAATTTTTTAAGCCGTGTACTACGAAAGATACAGGTTTGATTATATCTCCAAGCTCTCCTAAACCATCCCACCATAAGTTTCCCCTTACGTTCAACAAGTGGTCAGGCGCCCCGCTTATTTCTACGTTTGTCCCAGTGATGTTAACTAACGGACCGATCCATTCGTAGTATTCCCATGTTATTGTACCTTGAAAGACTAGTTTCGCACCTTCATTCAAATTTAAATTCAGAGTTACCCCTGCCGGAACGGTTATTCCCTTCAATGTGATTGTGGCGCAATCCTTTTCAGCGTTTTTAATGATGTTTTCATTGTACGTCGTAATGGTGCAAGTAGCGGCCAGTGACGATTGAACAGCTGCCAAAATTCCCAATATAAGGGATCCAACCATAACAAAACGCAACATCTACGGCAATCTGAAACAAGCAATTTTAAATTATTCTAAATTTTATATCATTTTACTTTTATTATGCTCCAGTGTAAAAGAGAATAGTATATAAAAGTGTAAACTGGCAGCATTAAAAAATGAAAAACATATGTATTATTGTTACTGAGTTTTTGCCTGCTTTGCGGAGTATGTAAGAAACCAGATGTAGGTTATAAATGTGTTCAAGGTATTTGGCCTGAAAAAGGGCACAAGTGTATTTCCTTAACAACAAGTGTAATAGGAAAGCAGTTGTACTTGAGACCTCGGCAGAGCAGGTACTCTAGAGCCGTTGGAATTAGGGGTATAAAATAAGTGTCTGATATTTTTTACTCATATGTAAATATCTTATACAGCTCGAATAAATTAGTTCAGCTACCATAAGTATAAGGTTAACGTGATAGCGACATTTTGAATTTTATTCATTTTCATAATGGCTGAAGTGCATGCACTAGTGGCTAAACGTCGTTAGACAAAAAAGATATGTTGTAATTTACCTAAGTAACAGGGCGTAACTAACGCCCTTTATAAATAGTGCTAAATTCAGCATAAAATGCGTAATTTTCATGCCAAAAAACATAAAGTCGCCAATTTTCAAGACGATACTGCTTAAAATCACAAAATTACTAATAAATTTCAAATTAAAATTCCAACTTTAAATACGCTGTATCTCGTAAACCTGCAACATATGTATACGACATGTTAAGCTTAATCGCCATATTTTGGTGTGTAGTATCTCCAGTTCAGAGATTGCCCATTCTTAATGAATCACACTGTATGCCGTATTGCAATGAAAGCGCTTAACATATCTTTAAAATTTTGAATAATAAGAAGTAGAATGTTGTTACTTCGACATACCTTGTAATTTTTCGATATATTCTAATTCCAAACTGTTAAGAACTACTAATCAATTCGTACCTTTTCTCGAAAGAGGTACTTTAATAGTGACGTACCCGTTGTTATCTGATTATCACCACAGGAACAACTTGCTGTTGATGTTGGAGATAAGGCATGTATATATAGGCATATACTTGTATTTTTTAGAGTGTAATTGATGAACATTTATTATCTGGTATTTGTTGTCACGTCAAATTATAAACGATGCCAAAGATTTGCGTTATTGAATGAAAATAAATCCTTTTATAATATACTCGCGTCAAGAATTCAGACGTCTTACGTCTACGGCTGACGTTACACATTTGTTTTTATTGTCAACGTAATTTTCGATATTTGGTCGTGTTAAAAACAATCATTTTTTGCAATTTAATGCAATATGTCATGCAAACTTTTAGTGTAGTATATAGTTTTATTACTATCAGTTGCAGTTTCTTAAATATTTTGATGAAAATATAATGAATTATTCATTTGTTCGTATGACGTAAATTGTCTGAATTCTTGTCGCGAGTATATCCGGTTCGGTTACCTACTCTGAAAAGATATTCTACGACACTCTAAAACAGATTATTTTGTTTGTATCATTCACAAGACAACTATTATAGATTGGAATACCAAAATGTGGTGGAAGCTACATTTAATCAAGCGACTATAGAACCCAAACGCTGAAACGTTTTTAGGATGAACTAAACTAACTATCCACTTATTTTGAAAAATACTGTAACACCGAAACATTTCTAGAATAAATTAAATCACCTATTCAGATATATGAGGAGGCTTGATGATGAAGTTAATTTTAAATTTATTTGATATGTAATGTTAAATGTTTCTGACTTGCACTTTTGTACTTATAGTATAGTTTTATTCTTTATTTGAGTTATTATTACAAGATGAAAATTAATTTTGTGTGCATCGAATACAAGTATAATTGAGTTAAAAGTACTGTTATATTTTGATTATATTGGTGAGGATCTGACAAAAATGTGTACAAAATCATTAACTATAATTTTTATGGTGACTTGTACTTAAAAAATAATATTATACTTAACTGTATCAAGTATAAATATAGAAATATGCCTGCTCATTTATACAGGGTATTTTCAAAATGCGTCATACAACTTAAGGGGGTGATTCAGCATGATAAATTAATGTTCGAAATGCCAGTTGTATTCATCTACCAGTTTGTCAAAGTTCAATTTTTTAATTTAACGGTTTTAAATAATTTGTTTAACTTTATACAGGATGTCCGGAATATGAGTGGCTTAATTTTGCCACATGATAAGTTATACTAAACAAAACATTTGGCTTACAATTTTTTTTTCTGACCAACGGTAACAACAAACAGGTCCATGGGTGCAGGCAGAAACAAATTTAAGGGAGGGGGCAACAAGTAGCAACGCGTAGGTATAGTTTTTTTCTAAATTTGAATGAAAAATAACTTAAAACAAGAAACTATTACTAAACGCTCCAGAGAGAACAATAACTTGCAGCTGGTTATGGTTGTTATAAATGATTCAATTTTTGTTTATATACACTCACAAACATCAAAGAAAAACCAGATAGAAATGAAACATACTAGCTATACATACCACGATGACTAATACTAATGTTACTTTTAGGTTATCAGCAGTAGCCTGTCACGGCAACGTTGTCGAACGTTACAATTTGAACGAATTTTTCGGAAACTTCAATTATTTACTTCATTAATATTGATCGAAAAATCAAATTACGAATAAATTACATTACAGGCGCATTTACTTTACAGTTTTTTTATTGCTTTTGGACAGATATATAAGCTCTTAAAACTACGGCACTCATATTCCGGACAACCTGTATTTGGAACATGCTACGCAGATTAAGCTCTGTTATGCTCATTAAAGCAAAGTTTTATTAGACGTCGCTAGAGGGTCGGAAAATAATTACTGCTATAACTTTTTTGTCTTAGTGACTATTGTTTATAGGTATTAAAAACGTATTCAAGTCGCTAAATCTAACCACTTGGCAGTAAATCGAGCTGAAATTATTAGTACAATTAAATGACACAACAAAATATAAAAAGCGTAGTTTTATTGACAGATAATGTTCACCAAGTTTTGTTTCTTTAACTTGATATACATGGAAGATAAAGGAGAAACACAATTTTTTTTTTGGATTTTTCGAAGGGGCGTAATTTTTCACGGAAGGATTTTTTCAAAAAATTATATACGGGGACTCCTGTTAATTTTCATCAGAGAATCGCCCCTTACATTCTTTCGGTGTTATTTACATACACCCTATATAGTTTTCAGTTTTGGAACACTAAACAAATATTGTTTGGCTTCAAACGTTCTACCTTATTTAAGAGAAGTAAAATGTAAATTATCATTAGGAGTGTGCACAATTAAAAAAAAACAATAAATTTTAAAATAAATTTACTTCTTTGTTTGTTTTTTATAATTTCTTAATCAGAGGTTGTGTTTTCGTGAAGAACCTCTTTAGAATTTGTTATATTATGTACTTACATATTTACTGTTTATACTGTTTGGGGGTGAGGGGTTTTGAGGTGAAAAAATTGTTGCATAGGTAAGGGAAAAAGAGCAAGAGAAGTGGTATAGTAAATTCATATTCATTCATTCAATTCATAAGCAATATTATTCTGTTTGAAATATTTACACTGAATTGGCAGTATTTGTAAAAATTTTGTATGATTTATAATTTTTAAAATTATTTTATAAATAGTTATTTGTGTTGTCCTACTCGGTCTGAAGGCTCCGTTGGACAATTTCACGTCGCGTGCAATAAACACTTATTTTTTGTACTTGTTGCATACAATATTTTTTCTACGTTCATGCAAAAACCAAAAAAATGATATATTTAGATGACACTAACTCTAGGAAAAAATGACGTCGATTTGAACGTTTATGTTTGTTATGATGACAACACGATGTAGTAGAATGACAGATGCATGCAATAAACATTTTATTGCACTAGTGCAATAAAGAACCACTTTTTCCACTAAATATAGTTCAATAAAGTTTTGTTTTTTGCATGAACGTAGAAGAATTATTTTTGTGTTGTCCTACTCGGCCTGACGGCCTCGTTGGACAATTTCATGTCGCATGCAATAAACACTTACTTTTTGTACTTGTTGCATAAATAACTATTATATTATGCGCTTGTTAAATAATCGTTGTGAAATAGGTTTTTCTATTGAGAGGTGTAATTAATAAATATAAACAATTAATATTCTCTAAAATTATCAGATAAAGTTTATGAACGTTTGGTAATTATTTAATCAGTTTGTTTATAAATTTAAAATATCATACATAATAGCCTTAATTTAGTAGCATGTAATGCCACTGCCTTTTGGAACACCATCACACTATTTAACTACTTTTCCACCGGTAATGTTAACTTCAGTCCAATGCCAGTCGGCAGCATTTTTTACCAACACGCATATATTAACACCAGCTTCTTTAACAGTGCCTGTGATATTTTTCAAAGTAAATTCCTTTATTGGGACACCACCAGTGGCAACACCGGCCTTGCTACCATCATCACCGTGAATATTAATGCCGTATTTGTGTATATCTTTCAATGTGATATTTTTGTATGTGACGTTGGTAACTGCCCCAGTAGTTCCATAATTTGTTTTAATCCTGACTCCATTGGCCGATTTTACAATGTCTATGTTTGACACTGACACGTTCTCAACAATAATATAATCTCTACGACCTGCAGAACCAATTGACACACCATGACCATCAGAACAGTAGCTGTCCTTAAGTATAATCTTAGTGCCAGACTTGATAACGACGCAATCGTCTTGATTGTAAATATTAATAAGTTGAATTGTGACATTATTGGATTTCCATACATTAAATCCATCTGTGTTTTTGTCACCTAAGGTATCTCCATCTAAGCTGTCCACGTAAACATCCTGTGCTATAACTCCATCGCTTTCTTTAATCCAAACAGCGTGGAAGGAAGGATTTTTTATTCTCATGCCGCAATTATGGAATTTTTTAGGCCGTGTACTACGAAAGACACAGGTTTAATTATAGCCCCACTGTCTCCTTTACCGTCCGACCATAAGTTTCCTCTTACATTCAACAAGTGGTCTGGAGCCCCGCTTACTTCTGTATTTGTACCAGTGATGTTAACTAATGGACCATTCCATTCATAGAACTCCCACGCTATTGTACCTTAGAAGATGAGTTTTGCACCATCATTCAAATTTAAATTTTGTTACCCCTGCCGGAACATTTAATCCGTTCAATGTGATTGTGGCGCAACCCTTTTAGCATCTTTAATGACGTTTTCATTGTATGTCGTAATAATGTAAGTGGCAAGGGAAAACAGAAAAAGATTGTAAATCACTTTTAATTTTGCCGCCTTGTTTACATTGAGGCAACAGAGTGAATCTTTTAATTGTTGATAGTTATTTCACATTGTTCCATACTTGCTTGCTTTTTTTGATAGAAACAATGTATTCACATTGCATATCAATATTCATTAATTTGGATCCCTATTGATCAACATAGGTGCAGTGTGAGAAAGTGGCTGAAGAGCATTGGCTTCTAGCTACTGCTGCATTTATAGTTACGAATAATAAGAACAAGAAAAAAAAAATAAAGTGTGGGTTCACTCAGCCCTAAGTAACCATCTGATACATTGCCTAGTTCGGGTATAGAATATCTAAAAAAACATTATGTATTTATTATTTTGTTGCGGTTTAACTGCTTGTCCATTACACAGGTGTTTAGACAAAACCAAATATTGACCCGACCTAATCATTGATGGCTCTCAAAATTACTGTTAATAATCCACGAGCTCATGTAGTAACATCAATATTTTTCATAAACATGGAACATCAACTAAAATACTCTCTCTAGCGATTTCTGTTCTATGTTTTTGCGATAGGGTTTACATTAGCTCTTCAAGTGTAAAAATGGCTTACGTGTATAGCAACTCGAAGTTTATGGATATCATTTTAATTTATGGTGTAGTAAAAATGCTTTACCAGAACTAATTCCCGGTAGCCATGTGCCAAATGCAACTACATTTACCTCAGTAGTCTAACACGAGCATGACACGGAAAATTTGCAACTGAATCGTGGAAGAAATGGAGATCCAATGCGTCCATGGCGTATTACAGCAACTGAATACATTCTAGAAATTATTCAACAGAATATATCAGGCAAATTGCTCAACAAGTACTACAAGGAATGCCACAATCAACAGTGTGGCGTATCATAAACGAGGCTCTATTATGCTAGTAACATTCGAGTTCAAAATCGGCAAAAACCAGAAACATCCCAAGTAACACAAGATATTTTATAGCGGTGATTAAGAATGTTCCTGTAACTAATTTTTGGAGAGTTAAAGTTACAAAGTTTAGTCGCATAAACGTCTTATTGGCATTAACACAGCAGCTAATAGCGTGAAGTATGTACCTTTAAGAAGCAGTTTTGGTTTATTGCTGTGCAAAAATATTTTAATACAGCATTTATAAAACGAATGCTGTAATTATACAGCTAAGCAGTGTCTGAAATGCCGTATAAATATCGTAAGAACTTTCTTATAGTAATTTAAACAACTTCTATAAAATACTTTTATTTTTGCTGTAAGAATTATTTTCTTGCGACCACTACAAAATTGATTTATAACACTTTATAGTCAGTCGTGTAGATTGCTACTATATACATTATACAGTAAAATAATCTCCTGAAGCAAAAGTACTATATAACTGCAGGCACAAGAACGTTCTGAAAATAGTTTAAATAATTTCTATAAAACTTGTTGGGATTATATTATTCTCACAGGTACTTGAAACAGCAAAGTAGCGGCTGTTAACAAAAAGTCTCAAATGGAACAATAATACGATGAAATTGCTGTCATGTAACCGCTACATATACAGGGTGATTTTAAATAAATTAGCAAAAATGAGACCACATATTCTTTAGGTGAAAGTAAACCGATTTAACCTAACATACCTATATCCCAAGTCGCTTAATAAAAAAGATACAGGGTGTCAAAGTTAAAATTTTATTTTCGATATTTGTAGATAATTTAAAAAAAAATCAAATTTTTACTTAAAATTTGTAAACCAGGGGTTTTTGCGGGCGAGAAATTCAAATTTGTTTCTAATTTTGACGTCACTAGTAGAGGGCGCCACCTATGGCACATCATGTTTCTTTTAAATAGCAGAACTTTTTTGCTGCTTAGTGTATCCATCTGACTATTGAAACAATCGACACTGGTAGAAGAAGAACCAAGCACAAGTACAAAGATTGTTTCTCGACAAATAGAAAATTGTACAAAAATGGATGTTTAACGGACTTTAAAAACCCAACTTCTGCACCCGTATCACATCCAACCCCAAGATTTTGCTTCTAGGATGCAATTTAGTCGTTGGTTGTTAACACAGAATGATGCAGATAGCGACTTCGTAAGAAAAATTCTATTCACGGATGAGGCAAGCTTTACAAGAAATGGATTGACAAACATGCATAACAGCCACATATGGAGGGATTTGAGTCCCCATGCAACCATTGTAGCACACCATCAATTTACATTCAGGGTTAATGTCTGCACGGAAATAGTGGATAATATTCTGTTGGGTTCCCCTTTTCATACCAAATAATTTAAATTCAGCATCATTTTTAAATTTTCTGCAAAATGAATTTTGATATGTTTTACATGATTTACCTGTTATCGTACGTGACGGTATGTGGATGCAGCTTGACGGTGCTCCACCCCATTATGGTAGAAAAGTCCGGCAGTATTTACATACCCATTTATTTCCCAATTGTTGGATTGGTCGAGGACAAGGCTTACTTATTCAACGGCCACCACGATCTCCTGACTTTAATCAACTGTTTTTTTTTGGGTCATATGAAAGATATGGTTTATGCTGCAGAAATAAACGACATTAACCATCTCAGAGAGAGAATAATAATGGTAGCTGATGAACTTACGCAAAAGGATAATATCTTTCAAAAGACAAGATTTTCACTACTTAAAAGGGTACGTACATGTGTTAATGAGGAGAGTGGGCAAGTAGAACGTTTGTTAAATTAGTAGTAATTAATTAATTATTTTATTTAATATTATTTAGGTAAAAAGTTATTATGTTGATCGTCCATGTTTACTATTACTAAATGACACTCTTATTTTTTGGTTGATAAGAGATTTTAATGCCATATTATTTTTCAATTCATAAGTATTCCTCATTTTATAACATTTAGAATTACCCATTTTGTTTTAAATAGCAAACATTCATTCAGTAAGTATTACGATTTGCTAAGTTGCCAAGGTATTGTAATGATAGGTATATTCACAAAATTTCAGTTTCACTTGAAAATGATAGTGAACTATAGATTTATGGGCACTACAAATTGCCGTTTTTCTCCAAATCTGAGCATTTAAACAAAAAATTACAAATTAGATAAAATGATCGGAAGAAAATTCTACGTTTGATATTTCAAGAAAAAGCTGCATAGGCATACTTAGAAATAATTGGAGGGGATAAAGAGTACTGCGTGCCTCAGTTACCTCCATTCACTATTCGATTTTTTTCACCAAAATTACATGATAAGTATGCCGGAATAAGATAAAAATACGTGCAAAAATTCAAGTGTGTATCTTACAAAACAATGGACTTTTTAACAAAAATAGTTTTTTAAAATGGAACTTTAACACTCTGTATATTGAAACAGGGCCGTCCAAATAAAAAATGGCATAAAGAAAGTAGCATTATTTTTGTCCAAAGAATATGTGGTTAATGGTATGGCCTTCTATTTTGGGACACTCTGTATGTAAGTCCTCGGTACATTGAATTTTTTTAGATAAGTTCTGAATCACCCTGTATTTCTACAAGGCATTCCTAAAATATGGTGTCAAATTGAAGTGGAAGATAGGAACGTATTAAGCAAACTATAAGAATACTCATGGATTCAAAAAAGTCTGGTTAGGATAAATAGTTGGAAAGTGATAAAAGTATACTATTCTAAAAACATAGTTTTATAAATAACCCCAAAATGGATTATCATATTTAAATAACACTTGGCGTAGGATATATTAATTAATTGCAATAATTTTAGGGAAAAATATTTTTTTATTTCGTTAAAAGTTAATAGAACCAAATATTATTCGGAGACGGTGCAGATTATTTGTCAAACTATGCCCTTGTTGGGTGTTTTAAAAATATTTTTCACAGAAAATAAAATTAAAAAAAAACATCAAGTACTCCTGTGTATTTCCTCTTCACAGAGAACAAGTAAAATAAATAATTCATCGACCACTTAAAGACTCACATCACAGGTTTTGTGATTTGAGAAAACTATGTTTTAGCTGAAATTTTAAGAAATATCGATAAGATTTAGTGATGTACTGTTCTTGAGTAATACCGTTTTAAAAATTTTATAAAATGCGATAAAATATTAGATAGTAGCATAAAGTTTCCAAAATCTGTCATGAAAAAAATTGCGCCATGTGACAGGAATGTCAAGTATTGTTAAGTTTTCATGTAGTTTTAATTGAGAATAGTAGTAGTTATTAGTAGTAATGGGAATTGCATTTTAGATGATGTTATACAATTTTCAATTCGATGTTACTTAAGAACATCTGCCTATCGATATAAGCATGTTTTATATACAACAATCAATTTTTCATATTTTTTATTCAGAAATTAGAACATATAAAAAGATTAAAGTACAAGCTATTTGAAATGTTTTCTATTGCATATTGTCATTTAATTTGTTCTACATGTATCGAAATTTTGAATACTCATTTTAGAAACACCTTGTATAAACTATATCCTAATGAAGCACTTAAGCTGATTAATATCTTAAGAAATTTGGAAATATAGAAAAGGAGGAAATATTTGCCCGTACTTTTTAATTTTTTGTTATATTCTATTTGCAAACTATTGAGTACCACTAAATGATTCTTACATTTTCTCGAAAGGGGTACTTCAATAGTGACGTATATATTCTTATCTGATTGTTGTCACAGAAACAAATTATTGTTGATGTTGAAGTTGAGGTATTTTATATATATTTTTAGAATGCAATTGATAAACATTTTTTATCTGGTGCATAAAATTATAAATAACGTCAATTAGTTGCATTATTAAATAAAAACAAATATTTACATAATACCTATTTCGGCTGATTGCTCTGGAGTACCCTAAAGTACTTGACTGTTCCTAATGAGTACTGTGTAGGATCTGTCAAACGCAAACTTAGGAGAAATCTTGTCATTATGTCTGTCTGCAGAGGGGGCATATATTTGAATAATACATTTATATTATTTAAAATTTATCATTGTGTTCTTATATCAAGCAAACTACATTCCATTCTAGTCATTTGAGTCAAGCTACTCCTCAAATATTTTAGAAGGGATTTATTTATCTGTATTGCCTGATTTGTGATTGGTTAACCTTTAAGCTAAGTTTTGAAATGTTTTAAAGGATCCTACAATACCTATTTGTGCAATAAATTAGGAAAAATGACTTTTTTTCGGCATCAAGTGTAGGTTTTTTGGTCGAGCCACTAACTGAGATAAAAAATACACCACATGCGGAAAAGACACTTTTCCTACGAGTTGCAAATTGTGAATTTCGAAAATGTGGATCATGACTCCTGAGGGAATGTTGATATACAAACGAGTTTGTTTATTAGGTTTTCGTTAATATTATTTTGTCATTTATGAAAAATCTTTCGCTTACATCGATAATATGGAATATGATATAAAACAGTAATTAAAAATTGAGATTTAATCTTTATTGCCGACGAAGTCCAATATGAATATGAAATAGCTTATAGCTTATTTGAAGATTGGAGTTGTATTTTAAACAAACATTAGTAAAAACGTAGAACTCTGGTATACTCTACCAGAGTTCTACGTTGCGGAGTCTTTACTCAATGATAAGGACAACATATTCAGTGAAAAACAATAATGACATAAAGATATTTCCAAGTTTAAAAAGAAAATCAGAAGTTGAGACATTTTGAAAGCAATAAATGATAAAACCTACTTGAGGATGAAGGTAATGTGTAATTTTCCACTTCTTTACAAATATTGAAATCGTTTTTTATTTTAGATAGTGATGGTTATTGGTATCAGTGAAGAACTGACATTTCTTCATCTTGAACACTTAAAAGACACGGAAGAATATATATTGATAGAGATTCCCAACACAAAGACGAACGTGATAAGAAAATTTTCTATTTCTAGCGGGAACATCGAAGGAATCAATCTTGTCGAAACATTTAGAAAATATTCCTCATTTCGACCGTCACCAATTGATTATTCAAGATTTTTCTTAGGATATAGAAATGGAAAATGTAAAAGACAATGCGTTGATTAAAAAAAATTGGAGAATTTTTGAAATTGTCGAATATTGGAAATTACATCGGCCACTGTTTCCAGAGAACGTCTGCTATGATACTGGTTGATCGAGTGGTTGATGCAGCAGCAGACATCGCCACTCTTAAAAGGCATGATTGATGGAAAGCAATGAACGCGGCAAAAATATATATAGAATATTCTGTTCAATAAAAACTTAGGTAGCCTTAAAAATATTGGGTCAGGGAGGTCAATATAAATACAAACTTGGACTGTACTTCATCCAATACATAAGCGCCACAGTATAGGGAGACCAGTGGAAACACTCGGGCAGATATGATAAGTCGCGCATAGCAGCTCGCGCATCCATTTCAAGCTGCAGAGACCTCAGTTTACATCCAACTCTGGGAGTGCGAACATCGGTTATACAGAGCCGTATTAAAGCAATATTTTGAGTCTGATCGAGGAACAAGTCGCTGAGCAACAGTTAGATGTTTAAATATATCATCTATCATAGTGGTTTCTTTAAATTTCCTAAAGGCATAAATAAGTAATAAGTAATCTATAACATACTGTACAAACCATAAATGATATTTTACTGCTATTGCCTTACCTATTAACTTATTTCTTAAGTATAACATTGGAATATAAATACTTCTCATGAAAGTGAAGTTTAAAATATACATATTTATATATTTCACAAATACAAATTTTTATTTTAGAGCAAAGTTCTGTGCAGAGGCTTCTAATAAAGAAATTTTATTAGAGAAGCTGCTCAGGATTAGTAATAGTTCATACAGACTATGTCAAATATATTTTTAAAATAATATGTTTTCTAACGATTCGCGCAATATATTACGCAAAGAGGCCGTTCCAACGTTTCCTGTACAAGATGGCTCATCTTAAAATTATGTAGATGATCATATTTCTTGTAGTCGTTATAATGAGAGTAAGTCTCAAAACAAAATAATAAAAAATATTTTTTTTCTATATTTACATTTTACTCCACTTTTATCTCCAATTTAACAATTTTCAAAGTTAAGTAAACATAATTTTTCTGTTCTGAAAAATACTTATCTTCTGGTTTACGTATATCATTTAAGACAAAAAAAAATCATAATAAATCATTTGTCCACTAAACTTCAAACGTCAAATTTTAAATTTAAAAAAATTCCAAAAAAATGTAATTATCGCTAATAACAAAAAAGTAAGTAAATAAATAAAAATGTTTTGTAGTGCAATAATATATATTTTAAACTCTTTTTTTAAGTGTCCAAAGAAGTAAATCGAATTTTCACACTGTATGTTAGTAGCAGTAAATGATAGTATATAGTACATGTTGAATTACCCATTTATAACTGTATAATGAATTATTACATAATGTGGATAGATATAACGTAAACTTGCATGTGGAATAACTACGCTTTCACGAGCAAATAAAAAATTCTTATTCCGGTCCTGATCACCGATTCTGTAAATTCTATCGGATGCGCTATCGCACTCACATTTCGAGGTCACCGCAGAGAACTGAAGGCAGTTCAAAGTGCCGACAACGGAGTGAAACTGCTGGTCTACCTATGCTGTGTAAGCGCTTTCCATATCTAATTGTAAAAAAGTTACAGTTAAAATTTATAATAATGATAAGAAATGATTTAAGTTGATAATAAATTAATAGTTCAAGAATTATGATGTATTTTTTACGGGCGGTAAAATTATTCCCGCAGTAATTAGCACCCCCCGACCCAAATTAGTTACTAAATATACAATTTTCCAAAACACTATTAAAAAAATATATTTTGAAGTACTAAAATAAATATTTATTAAATTTTACCCGTATTTTAGGAATACAAGTGTTCACTGTAAAAAATAAGTAAAGTTAAAATAGATGGCAATTTATTCACTCATTATTGCTGTAATTTTCTTATCGATTGTGACTTTACAAATAAAATGTAAAATTACGTTGTAAATTTATTTTGCGGTGTAATTTTAGGTTTTGCAATTATAATATTACTTTGTGATTTTACAATACAAAAAATATTTTTACACTGTAACTTGCACAATTACTTGTAAAATTGCAGAGTAACTTTACAGGTAGTTGTATAGTTACATTGTAATAATACATTTTATATTATTACTACAATGTAATTTTTTTATTTTTTGTTAGGATGCTTCAATTTGGGCACTTAGGTATAGAAATACCTATTCTATTTTTCGAAAAGATATAAAAAAGCCAAGATATTTTGAGCTTAATTTTTGAGAAAAGTTGAATAGTGAGAATCACATTTCGATATTTTGATTTGTTTAAGAGATACCTACATAATGTTTTTAAATTTTGATCGTTTTCTGTAGTAACTTTTCTACTTATTATATTATACATTGTAAAGACATTTTTTCTCTATGTGTAGTATCTAGTGGCTTGAGGAATATTTTTTTTATAACTTCTAGTTTTCCGTTACTATAACAAACATATATATTTTTAATGAAACATCATACGTTTGTAATATGGAGTCATAGAAAAAACCTAAAATTAAAAAAAAAATATGTCAAAACTAATTAAGATATCGAAATAAAATTTTCGTTATTCAATTTTTCTCAAAAAATATTCCCGTGACATTTGGACTATCTTTTCGGAGAATAAAAGAAACCTCCTAAAAATGTCGAAACTGATATAGACACCTAAAAAAAATCTGAATAGAAATTCATTTATACCTAGTAGATTAATATGCCTACATGAGAAAAATTTAAATATCGTAAGGAATTAACGACTTACCTTAAGTAACATATTAGGCGTTCCCGTGAGTTTCTCAATAGCATCACTGCATCAGAATGTTATTTCAAAAGAAAAATATACTCATATTAAGTAACCTACTTAACATGAATGTCAACTGCTTTTAATGTAAACAAACACCCTTAACAGTAATACTGAATTTTTGATATGATATCTTCAGTGAGGTCAAACATTTCCGAAGCAAAAGATTCGTTTTCTATATGCTTTTCAGATTTATATACAAAAAATTAAGTACTTTGGAATTTATGATTTAGATTGAAAATAATACTTAATTCTATTATAGTCCCCATGTCCCTTAAAATCAGCAGAATAATCCTTTTTAAATTTATAATTAATTTTTTTTATATATATAATTTAGCTTTATATATAATTAAAATTTTTGGACAAATTGTGTGAAAAACGTTTGTTACACAAACCCGTACTTTTTCTAACTGATTATATAAATAGCTAGTTTGTACCCCGATTACGGCTCAGTTAGCTAATTAATAGTTGCAACTTTATTATATCTTTAATATATTAACTGCCTTTTGCTTATTTTTTTAGCTTAGAAAGATATATACATACAGGTACTGAAGTAATAAAATATTATGGTTTTACGGCAATTTTTTATTGAAATTTGGTACCTGCACATTTAGGTTATTTGTACAAAACACAACACTTAATGTTATACAAATCATATATAACAATGTAAAAATATATTCATAGAACTAAAATTAACATTTTATAATATTCAAACGAGATCTATGATGGACTTATACAAACTATTACAAAGTAATATTATTTATATAGATAAGTAGGTACCCAGAACTTAAATCATGCTAATCTTCCAGAAGCCCATGTTCTTCATATATGTATAAAATATAATTCTAATAGAAAATAATATATTTTTTTATATATTATGTAAGATGAACAAATTAACAGTGGGGTATCCATTTTTTGTAGATGCAAGGATACCAATGTTTCTTTGCTTCAATAATTATGTATAACTTAGATACCTATTACTTCTCAATCTTATTTAGGTTATGTTAAAACCAGCACTAGACAAAACTATTTATAGTAGTAAAAATACTCACTTGTCACTTTAGATATAATTATATTGCTAGTCACTTCTCACTAAATTAATTATGTAAGTACCTAGGTCCTAGGTACACGCTGCATTCATCGAAATGAAGCAAGAAATTATGAAGGCGTCACCACCCAACGCTATCAACAGTTAGTGGTAGTGCGTTTTAAAATTAGTAGTACATTCACACACACATTAGGCAAATTTGGTATGTTCAGTAATTTTACAATGTAAAAATGGATTTCACATTGCTAATTGTAAATGTATTACAATATATTCTATAAATGTACACATTATATTATAATTACATAGGAAATTTACGCTTTTGTTGTATATTTTTCAGTTTTCTTGTTAAATTACAAGCGTCAGTGTAATATCATCATTATTTTTAGAATTATTTTAAGACAATTATAAGGATATTCTTACAAAGTATATTTGTAAAGTTACTGGCCTTTTTCTCAGTGTTGTTAAGATACGATTATAGTCTCGATTTAGTAACAAGTAATACCACTGTCTTCTGGAATACCATCACATTCCCCAATTTTCTTTCCACCAGTTACAGTAACTCCTGTCCAGTGCCAATCGGTAGCATTTTTTACTAACACAAAGATATTGACACCGGATTCTTTGACATTGCCGGTAACATTTTTCAATGTAAATTCTTTAATTGGGACACCGCCAGTGGCAACTCCGGAGTGACTGCCATAATCACCGTGAATGATAATGCCGTAATTATTTATGTCCTTTAAAATGATATCTTCGTACGTGACATTTGTAACTGACCCAGTAGCCCCATACGCAGTTTTAATCCTGACTCCATTGTCCGAGTTTAAAATCTGAGAATTTGATACCAGCACATTTTCAACAATATTATAATCTCGGCCACCTACTGAACCAATAGATATGCCATGGCCACCAGAACAGTAGTTGCCTTTAACCACAATATTGGTACCAGATTTGATTGCAACGCAATCGTCTTGGTTGTGAACAATAAGACGTTCAATTGTGATATTGTTAGATCTCCAAACATTGATACCATCTGTGTTATGACCTCCTAAAGCATCTCCATCTTTGCTGTCCACGTATATATCCTGAACTATAACTCCGTCACTGTCTTCTATCCAAATAGCATGATTGGAGGGATTTTTGACAGTTATGTTACGAATTACAGAATTTTTCAATCCATGTGCCACAAAAAATATTGGTTTAATTTTACCTCCGTTACCTCCTTTACCATCCCACCATAAATTTCCCCTTACGTCCAGCACGTGGTCTGTGGCACCGCTGATTTCGACATCAGTACCACTGATATTAACTAGTGGACCATCCCATTCATAAAATTCCCACGTTAACGTACCTTGGAAAGTGAGTTTAGCGCCTTTACTTAAATTTAGATTTAAAGTTACACCAGCTGGAATGCTTATTCCATTCAAAGTGATTTCTTTACAGTCTTTTTCTGCATCTTTAATACTATTCTCGTTGTATGTGCCGATTGTACAAGTAGCAGCTAAGGATGATTGAATAGCTGCTAGAAGTCCCAATAAAAGGGTTTCAGTTACAACACAGTGCTTCATCTGCGCAAATCTGAAATAATATGAATCATATATAAATAAAATTAATAATGATAAAATACTTTGTAGAATAATGTTCCATAACTAGCATAGGAATTAAAAATACACCATAATTTTTTATAAAAAATGGCAATGACTTTAGGGTATATCATAATGTATATAATATATTTTTTTACTGTATTAGAAAGGTATTTTAAGCTAATATGAATCAAATCTCCTACAATTCTTATCAATGAAGTCATATGTATGTTCTCTGATACCAAACATCTAGGTATGCTAGTGAACAATTCCACAGTCAAAGCTCTATTCAATAATTATCTAAAGAAATTAATCTATCTAAATTTACTAACCTGCTTTAATGAAAACTCTCTATAAATATCTATCTTCACTTTTGGCATCAGAGAACATACATATGACTAGTAATGTGTATGATTGCTATAGATAATATTGATTTTGAGATATGCCATGGTATCTTTATTAAAGCATTGTTGTTACGGTGCTAGTTTGGTCAACTATTAAAAAAAGAAACAACGATTGTGATTGTAGCCATATTTAGTACTTATCGAAAATTCATCAGCCATTTGGATCAATCACTTGAATTTATTGAAAACGTTTAAAAATATACGGCAAATATTTACAATCAATAAAGAAGGAAGAAAGAAAAATTGGATATACGTTGAACATACCTCTTATTATGTTTGTTATATTCGTAATATATGTATTTCCAAGTTATAGAAAGTACTAAACAGTTTTTACTTTCTTACGAAAACGGTACTAGAATACTGCTTTTTATCTGTTTATTGCTACAGAAACGCTGAGAGTAACTTAATCTTGTGTTTTGAAGTAGGTACAATCGACACATATTTCTTATCTAATACATAATGTTAATAATATGTGCCACTAAACATAAACAATACATTTTAAAACAAATTTATTTTCAATTAAACAGGGCGATTCTTAACCTATAGGCATAAACTTGGGAAAATTGTAGCTGAAGACAATGACAATGATGAATAGTGAAAACAAATGTGGTAAAATATTTATAATTTCGGAAATTTACAAAAATTTATCAGCTGAAATTTGTTGTTTTTATAAAAACTAAGAAGTAAACAAGTCAGCACGATATGTTTGGTATTTTTAGCAGTAGTTTGTTATCAGTTGTGGTCCTATTTGAGGTTTCACGCGATTATATAAGTATGGGGCATAATTTTTGAAACGAAGAACTTATGAACATGATACTGGCATACGAGGAATCACATCAAAATTCAGTGGCTGCAGCTCATCTTAATGCCCAAGGGTGTCCCTAAAGACATCATCCGAGACGTGGGGTAGAGAAACTGGCAATTTGCGGAAGAGGTCTGTGCAACATGGGGAAGCCATTAGATCTAGGCAAATTGTGAATCTCGAGGAAGAGATTTTAAATACCGCCGAAGAGAAGCCTGGCATAAGCGCTGGTACAATTGCAGCATAATATGGGATATCACAATCCACAGTTTAGCGAACAATAAGGAATAACTCTACTCATTTCAATTTACGTGCAGTAGGTACAAGTCGTACTTCCAAGGGATCTTCTGCTTCGAGTGAATTTTCACGAGTGGTTGTTACATCAGTATCTGTTAAACCCAAACTCTACTATGAATATTTTAGTTACGGATGAGGCAATTGATAGTATTTACAATTTTCACAACACGCATTATTAGGTACTGGAAAATCCGCATGTTATTCGGCGAACACACTTTCAGCAACGATTTTCAGTATTCGCGTAGACTGCAATTGTGAACGGAAAAATTGTTGACCCTTTCATTTTAGAAAATTGGTTAACTTACCGGCACTCCTGGAAGAAGTTAATCTCAACATTAGACATTATATGAAGTTTCTTCACGATAGTGCTCTACCACATTTTGCGTGCGATAACATTTTTTTTTATGAAGTTCACATTCTACTATTTTCATTTGAAGTAAATTAGTAGAACATACATATGACTAGTTGTGCAGTTTTTTATACTTACAAACTTTAAATGCGTAATTAAATATTTTGTTTTAAAAATTGTTAAATGTTTTTAAATAATTGTTTGTTATATAAAGTAAGGACTGCGATAGAAAGTAATAGGAGAAGTTTTTTTGATTCCATTATCAATGATGTGGTCATTATAAACAGTCCTTGGATCGTCTTGGTTAGATTTATTCATTTTAAGCGTTTACAAAATTACATATTTTTTTGAAATGTTTATACAAAATTTTCATAAAATGATATATCAGTCAAGTCAAGTTCTAAAAGTATTGATAAAACGAAAGCGACATAAATAAAATTTGTTATTTTAGCATATTTAAATTAAAGGAATAAAACACATTTGCAGTGACTATTTGTACGTCTGACGATGGAAACAGTAGTTTTTTCGAAACGTAAATAAATATAAATAAAGAAGGAAATAAATGGATTTATTTTAATAAATGTGCTTTATTTTTAATGCTAATTAATATTTCTTTGTATAATATTATCTAAATTGGTAAATAAAGACATATTATTATTATTAATAATAATAATAATTGATCAATTGTCCCAGAAAAAATATTCACAATTACTACTCTATTTAGTCAGACAATTATATATCTTTTGTAATTTATTACTACAATTATTTTGCTTGTTTAACATTTAGTATAATTTTATAGTAGGTACCCAAACTATTGTTTTACTTACTCACTCACTCACTTTGTTTAAGAAAATAAAATAACTAAGATACAATCTATGTCTGGACTTAATAACAAGTAATGCCGCTGTCTTCTGGAATACCATCACATTCCTGAATTTTCTGGCCACCAGTCACGTTAACTCCAGTCCAGTGCCAATCGGTAGCGTTCTTTACTAATATGTGGATATTAACGCCAGTCTCTTTAACTGTACCAGTGATATTATTCAGTATTAAATGTTTAACTGGGACACCACCAGTTGCAACGCCGGAATGACTACCATAATCACCGTGAACCCTAATGCCGTATTTATTTATATCTTTCAGGGTAATATTTTCGTATGTGACGTTGGTCACTGCACCGGTAGCTCCATATCTTGTTTTAATCCTGACTCCATTATCTGAGTTTACAATATCTATGTTCGACACTGATACGTTCTCAACAATGTTATAATCCCAGCCACCTACAGAACCAATGGATAGACCGTGACCACCAGAACAGTAGCTGTCTTTAACCACAACATTGGTGCCAGACTTGATGGCAACGCAATCGTCTTGATTGTAAACCTTAATGCGTTGAATTGTGACATTATTGGATTCCCATACATTGAATCCGTCTGTGTTTTTACCACCTAAGGTATCTCCATCTAAACTGTCCACGTAGACATCTTGAGCTATGACTCCATCGCTTTTTTCAATCCAAATAGCATGGTAGGAAGGATTCTTGATATTTATGTCACGAAGAATGGCATTTTTTACTCCATGCAACACAAAAGATACCGGTTTAATTATAGCTCCACCTTCTCCTTTACCATCCCACCATAAGTTTCCTCTTACGTCCAGCAAGTGACCCGAAGCCCCGCTTATTTCTACGTTTGTACCAGTAATGTTAACTAACGGACCGTTCCATTCGTAGAACTCCCATGTTATTGTACCATGGAAGACGATTCTAGTACCTTCAGTCAAATTTAAGCTTAGAGTTACACCTGCTGGAACGGTTATTCCATTTAGTATGATTGTATCACAATCCTTTTCAGCGGCTTTAAGGCTGGCTTCATTGTACGTCGTAAAGGTGCAAGTAGCAACCAGTGCAGACTGAACGACTGCTATAGTTTCTAATGTAATGAGTCCACACACAACTAAAAATTTCATATTTATTGTCCACCTGAAATAAAACATTTTTTTTAATTTTTTTATTAGGCTATAGGTTTTGTAAGGGTGCGGAATGGGTAAATTTCATGATTTTTCGAAATATGTGCAGAAGAAGAATGTATTATTTTAATCTAAATGGCGTTTGTTTTAAGGGCGCCGTATTCTTGAAATAGTGTTATGAACAAATACAAGTAATTTTAGACATTTAAGAACTGAATAATATAGAGTTTAGTAAATAACAAGAATGTTATCTCATGCCATCTGCGAATATTCAAAGGTACCGAAGTAAAATTAATATATAACGTCAGAAAGCGATCTGTCCAGCAAATTTTTAGGTACTGAAATCTTTTAAAATACGTATTTTTTTAAATCTAACTATAGATGTAAACATTGTTATAACATAACATAAATTACATAGTTCTGCATATAAGATTGTTCACTTTTGTTTATGTGTGAAAATAATTGTTAAAATGTGAGATTAGAATAGCGAAATAATGTGTGTCATACAAATGCATTTTAATAGTTTTTATATTATTTGAGGAGAGTTTAAATAGTAAAAGTGGATAAACAAAACATCAGTAATTTTATTTTTGGTATTACTTTTGCTCTACGTGTTTAATTTTTAGAGATTTCAGTACATAAAAAATACCATAAATTTGATCATTTTACGGCGAGAAATACGGCGACCTTAAACAATTTTTATTTTACATATTTTGCGTACGAAAGGAAAATAATTTCAAAAGAAATTTTATATATATAGATTTTAATCAAGTACTAAAGATCTAAAGCTTTATTATAAGCCACCTATAGATACAAACTGAAAGTGAAGTGTGAGCAGGAGATTAAAAATATTGCAGTTGCAAGAACTCTTGAAAAATCTAGATTAGCAAACTTCCACAAACTTCGATATAAAATGTGTTCCTAAAAAGCAGCTATTTGACGATCTATTTCATAATTAGTATAAAGTTGAAAGTTAAATATAGTTTGGGAAATTACATGATTTTTCTATTAAGCCTAAAAACGGTATTTAAAAATTTAGTCTGGCCACGCCCCCATAAAACGGTCGCCGACACAGTATAGACCTGTGGCGTCACACGCCGTTCGCACGTGTATACCCAAATACAGCAGTATGCTTTAGTTCATATCTATATACGATCTCTATGTTTTCGGACAAAGCAGTACATACAATTTATTATGTTAAATAGACGTTGGGATTGAATAAAGTTGCAAAATAGACTCATAAAATGAGCACAGAAAGTACATTTCACTGGACAAATGGAAAAAGTATTGCATTATGCCATTATTTACGAATACAGCATACAGCACCAAAAAATGAAAGAAAAATGTGATGTAGGGCGATGAAACGTGACGAAAGGAAGCATTGCAATATTGTTTGTGCAGACTACTTTAATGTAAGTTTAATTGAGAGTACAGGTAGGTTTAAGTTCATAGAAAATTAAATATAAAGTTGTATAGAATCAATTAAACTTTTCTATTAAACTACCAGAATGTATATAGGGAGTTTAGAAAATCAATGGTAAAGCAAACTTACATGTTTTCTCTTTGTAGGATGTGGTTTGAGGCATTTGGAATATTTTGCTATCTGACTTCTCCACATTAAATTACCTGTTTTATTCTGGAAACATAACAAAACAAAAGTAAAAAAAGTATTTATTTTAAAAAGTTTAAGGAGAAATTAAATCAGAAGTAAGTAGTAATAAGATATTAATAAATTAATTTCAAAATATTAATAATTATCATTATTCATTATTTTTACTTATTATTCTTCAAATTAAAATGAGTAGTTTAATGTGAAATCAGATGGCATAATTTTACAAATACCTCAAGTAAAATCATCTATCTAGTACTTATCCAACAGCATTGTCGCCGTAATTATCACGAGCGGATCTATATTGTAAATAAAGGAATAAGTCTTCGTTTAACAATACCGTAAGTTCATCACTTCACCACTAATAACTATGGTATTACCTACACAGTTTTTGCACTATGTATCTATGACTCACAAATGCCACAAAAAAGGGAAAACATTAAAAAACCAGCACCTGTATTTACGAAAACAAATCACGTTGAACGGCGCGGCGTCTAACGTCACACCGATGATATCACGTTTTGGGCCACGTGATTTTGATTACTTTCTATGGCAATTTATTAATGTTAATATGTGAATAATGTATTGAATGAAACTATGTGATTATTGCCGCCAGACATGTCTTTTCAATATGTAATACATTTCAAACCAATTTAAAATTCATGCAACTTCCCCATTGATTTTTTAGGAACGAATGTTCAGAATTTTATTATAACATTTAAATTGTAAATAACCGCAAAATAAATATTTGATTCGTTAGATTTTGACCAAAGCGAAAGTGTCAACAAAAAATACTGATTTATTGCGCTATATTTTATTATATTTATTTTTTCCAATGTTATTTTGTCAACATTTTCAAAAAGCAAATGTTAAAAATTATTCAACTTTACAATATCTTTTAAATAAATTTGTCTGACATTGAAAAAACAACCTTCGAGTTTAATTATTACAATTTTGATAGTTTTGCTACAAAATAAAATATTTTATTTTTTCAAATTTTTCTATAGGAATAGTGTGAATAATGTTAATACTGCAAAGAAATATGATTTTTATTCGCTTGCATTATGTATATGAATCAAAGTAATAATTAATACATTTTTTATATCCGTTTTTATTTTTAATAACAATTTATTCAACTTACCCAAAAATCTAATATAAGTTTTTCGGAATAGTACTAGGGCACCCTATCCTTGTAATTTTAAAAGGGACTTAAATAGCTACTGAGATAAGAGATATGTTTATTTGAAAAATATAAACAACAGATAAAATTTATCTCTGTTGCTGAAATAAACATAACACTTAGTAATGCATGTACATATTAAGTGATATGATTAAGTATTTATTATTTTGGCAAAAAAATTGTCAGTAGGTGATAAAAATTCACTGTTATATTGGAATATAGAAACTAATCCAAGTGCTAAAAAGAAAATTTTTAGCTGCAACTAATTATACAGGGTGAACCTTGAATATTTTAACTTTAAATTAAAAAATACTTGTTTTGGGAATTATTTACATTAGCGGAAATCTCTCAAATCTTACTAAATTCTAACCTCCCCTCCCCCCCTATTTTCGAGAATGCTGAACATGAATCTAAAATTACTTTTCTGCGGTCGAGTGTAGTAGGTTGGAAAATTTTTGTTTTTAAATTCTAACCTCTAAGTATGTATATCTACATTGCATTAGGTTAAAATTACATTATAGCGCCTATTTATTTTGACAAATGTGACGTCATGAAATGAAGATGGCAGAGAGTTATAAGTATTGCAACTTTACTAATGTAATGTTACAACTTTCTTGCCAAGACATTAATGTAACACTGGCAACGCTGTAAATCACGCGTTCAATCTGCAACACTTGTGACTCATAAACATCCTCTGGTCAGCGGTCCTCAACAAGTTTTTTAATGAAAAATGACAAAATTTATTTAAAATTTGACTTTTTGATTTCTGATTTTTTTTGTAAAAACTATTAATTATGTGTTTTACACAAAAAGGTATACTGTTGGTTAAAATATTTGTACTTATTTAAGGTTCACCCTGTATACAAGGTTAACTACCAGTAAGTACAAAAATTTTAACCACGTATTCACCAGAGAGGTCTAAAAGATGATAAAAAATTATTTCGGAATTCTAGCTATTTAAGAAATGGGGCAAAAAGCTATGATAAGCATCGTCCGAGATGATTTCTCCCAACTACCGTTCTGTCGTTTTTTTAGCGTATTGTAGGAACTACGAAAATTAACATTTTTATTAATAATAAATTTTGTATTCGTTTTTTGTTCTTTCATTCCAAACTGCCACAAACTACAAAATACATTTCGTATGCAGTTAAATAAAATACCCATTTATTTCAAGAAAATCGACGAAAGGAATACCAATAAATACTAGAAAATCCGATAACCTAGAAAAACAAACCGGCGATCTTTATTACAGAAAAATATCCGTACCCAACACAAATTCTTTTATTTAGATACAATAATACCTTTAAAATTGAAAAAAGGCACTAAAAACTCAAGAAGAACACAAAATTACAACATAAGCACACAGGGTTTCAAATATGACAACGAATGTTACCACTTCCATGTTTATTTATTTATTTACTCTTAAAATATCCAACGGGTATAATCCACTTAAAAGATAAGTAGTTAAACTAGAAATTTGCAATAAGAGAAAAAAAACTTAAAATAAGATACCTACATATTAAAAATCGATTGTATAAAATAAATATAAGTAGTATAAAAGTCTAAACATATAAAAACAGTTTAAAATCTAGTAAAAATAAAAAATAATAAATCTGAAAGTTAAATTGTCAGATAATATAAAAATAACAAAAGAATTAAAAACAAATAAATAGAAACACGAATATATATATATATGCACCTATTGAAAATATTTTTTTATATCACGCAGACCACAAAAGTTAATGTCGAAACCCTCCATATTGTTGTTCTTGTTCATCTGGTTGCTGGTTGCCGTACTCTCTAAACGTTAAACGTGCGAAATCAATAACTTCGCGGCGGACGGGATTTTTTTTTCGTTTCGGTTTTTAGAAATGTTTTGGCGGGTGAGTCCGTTAATTCTTATTTTCTCTGTCCTCTCTTAAAATATTTGTATTTAGTCATAGTTAACCCTGTATAAATTTATAGTTACATTTTGTTCCACCCACCAAAAAAGTCGTTTATTGGAACGAATTGGAAATACGATAGCGAAACCAGCGGCATTTGCAACTTTCGTATCATGGCACACATGGTGTAGTGATTTTTAGCAAAACGATTGAATCGTTCACTGGAAGTGAGTAGTTTATTTACGACACATCAAATAGAGTCGTTCAAAAGTAACGATTTTTTCATGAGCGTCATATCACTATGGCCAGCAAGTCGACCTAGGTCGGTGTGGAAAGACCTTTCCCTCAACCACAGCCACGGGATGTAATTTTGGGAGTATCAGAATAGCCGCTGAGCTCTCTATTGAAGCTATGCGTAATATTCCAAACAACATTTAATATATAAGAAACATCACAAATTTAAAATATCTTTTATACTGAAAGAGAAAAAATTAAAAAGTCTACCATGAGATTGTTAAAACGTTTCAGAGAATCAACAAAGTTATGGTATCATGATAATTATCACAAATGCGGGTAAATTTGGTATAAACTAAGATACCAAGATTTTTATGATGTTGGATAAGTTGAAATGAACTTGAATAAAAAATACGTTTATTTCTTCACTAAACATAAAACAATTTCATCAATATGTTCCAGAATTCCACAAACTACCAATATTAAGCTATTCACTGGCATCAGCGTTTGATGTTATTCTCACAAAAATCACACTCTGTTACACATACAGAAAAGTTTAATAATGTCGAAATATTAATTCACTGTTCTTGTTTCAGTTATCACGATGAAAATCAAGAAATGAACAAAAACAGCATGTTGCATAAAACCACCTGAGATTCGCTGTGGCACCCGGAGCCATGCCTCGTTGAAGGGGTTGTCATGGCAGGCCTGCTGCTGTTGGGGTTGCTGGCCTGCGTTCCTCTGGCTTCCTTTCAACCTCCCGTTCTTGTCCTCTCCGAACTTTGCTACTATCCTGTGAACTTGCAATACATTGAAGAGGAGCTGAAAAATTCCAACCTTACTATCAGTATTATGAAAAAAGAAGGTAAGAATAAAATTCGGGTATCTAATTTTTTCCATGAAGAAAAATATATTTTTTTTTGGTTTTACGGTTACCTTCGTCTGGAAGTCTGGTCTACTACTGGCTGAATATTATTTTATGTAATGCAATACATTGCTGGTGCTTTTGTATTTGCATTTCAGTATAGTTTTATTTTATTATTAGCATATTATGGTGATGTAAAAACAGTGTACCTGCGATAATTACTTAATTGTCTTTTAAGGAGAGTATCGTAATGATCTTAACCATATTAACTTCAATTTCGATCAACGGATCTTAACGGAATAGTTATGTAATACGACAGAGGACCGTTATTGAGTCATGTGGGAGAGGCTAGTCGTGGCACAGCGCTCAGACCGAGCGGGTTAGTAATATTATTGTTATATTGTTAATAAAGTTTAAGTGGTGAAAGTTGTGTTAAAAAAAGTGTTATCATTATAAAAGTTTATCATTGATGTTCCTTAATAAAATGATACAGAGATATAATACATCTAGTCAGTAATTCTTCTTCAGCTTTGCATTATTGTAACATATCGGTTAACTCACCTTTCATCCACTAGATTACACGTAATTTGATGAATAAATCAAAGACCACATCTCTAAGGCATATTTTTAATAATAATGAATAACACGAAGGCAAAATGAATGAAAATATTTGTTATAAACAATGGAATCCGGTAGAGATGAAAATATTTGTTATAAACAATGGAATCCGGTAGATGATTTATAAAAAACATCTTATAAACACATAAATATGTGTATGGTACAAGATTTAATCACCAACTTATTATTAATTTGGAAACAAATATTACTCTTGCTAGTTAAATTATATTCGAGATTTTAAAATTAAACCCATTTGGATAAATTCAAAAAGGAACTCGCCTCCTGATACTTGATCTTGACATCTTTATTTTAACTGCATAGCTTTACTGTACATACTTTCTACACTTTTCCCTAAGCTGTGAGTAAGGCTCTATATGATAAGACCGTGGCCTTACCTTACTGTTAGTAATAATTGTCACCCTTAAGGCAAAGAATGTAGTCTCCTCCCTTATGCATTAAGTGCACTGCTTGCTATTGGTTATTGATAATTATCTATATATTTTAGTTAACGTTTTTGGATGACTGCATTGCAATGTTATTCTTAGAAAATCAATATCAATCAGTATCAATTTTATCCTTTCTTATGGGCTAGGTGCTCAATTTGATGGCCTAAGGATGTTAGATATCTACATTTATTTATTTGTCCCCGGTGTAAATACTTGTAAAGTATTGGGCAGGAGTGCGACCACCAAAATTATTCCAAAGAACAACGCAACGTTTGTTTATTATGTTTTCAAAATAAAATAGGTAATCTAATGTAACGAAGTCAGACAGCAAAATTTTATAAATACCTCAAATAACATTTTACATCACGTAAATGATAGGAGCAAATACAAAACATGTTATTTGGAATCGGAATGAAGCACTAAATACAATAAATGAGAAAAAATGTAAGTTTGCTTTACTATTGATTTTCTAAACGCTTTATATACATTCTGGTAGCTTAATAGAAAAGTTTAATTGAATCTTTACATTTTAATTTTTTCGATGAACTTAAACCTATCTGTATTTTCAATTAAACTTACATTAAAATGTTTCTCTACAAGCACCATTTCGATTAAAACTAAATACATTCTTTCTTCTGCAATAATGCAATTTCACCATCGTTAGCTGACGAAGTTACACATATAGCTGATGGTGATTTACAAATTAATTATTAATATATAATTTTGAAATTTTGAAATTTTGAAATGACAGAAACAAATTTTTATTTGACGCTCAATTATTCTTTTGTAAGATCTAAAAATTATTCATTTTAGCTTTCTTTGCTGTTATAACAAAATATAATTCCTACTACGTAATATGTTCTACAGAAGTCGATACAGGTCGCTTTTAATTCTTCATAACCGGAATGGTTTATTTTTAACTTTGTACGCGCTATATCCATTGTCTTTGATCGATGCCTCAGTGAATACTTTGAAGTTCATGAGCGAGTTCTGGGTTCACAACGTACTTACCATTAAAGCTTCATAAAAGTAGGGATTAATTTTAAGGAAAGTTATGGGAACACTAAAAAGTAAGAGGCGAATTCTGAGAATAGAAGAACAGATATAGTTTTTAGTTAAGTACGCTTTCTTATAGAACCGCGATTTTCTGGAAGCTTTTATAAAAGTTCTTCCTACATGAATGAATTTTCCTACTATTCTAATTTGTTGTTATTATTTTCAGTTAATGTAACTTCAACAATTTTCTTCTTTCTGCTGCTTTTATTTATTTATTTATTAAAGAAATATCCAACAGGCAATGCTCAATTAATGATATATAACAAATGTTTCAAGAGCTTTAATCAAATGTTCAACAATCTTAATTTTTTAAATGAATGTGAACAGTACAGTTGGTATTGTTTGAAATATTCATAATTTGGTTTTTTAAATCGGAGGAAACGCTATTCAAATTAATACTGCTAACATTTTCGGAAGTCAATGAGGTTGCACTTCCATTGATGGCACTCCTAATAATCTTTGATTGTCACAGTTGCCGATTTTTCATCCTACTTGTCGTTGGATTTGATCTATTGTCACGCCATAATAATAGCGGACTTCACCAAAGGCACATAACTAATTTCATTACTATCGGCAGCAGCAAAACATCGTGCCTCCACTGTTTTAGATGGTCGGATAGTAATAAGCAATATGTTTCCTTCTTCCCTGATCTTATGCCGCACAATTCACATCTTCTACAAGAGCCAATGATATCGCAAATGGCTACAGCCTTCAAAAATAAATACGTAATGTCCGGTGAAACTGTGAAAAACTTCGTCTTCCTTGAATACATATACCTTCTTGGTTACATCATTCTTGCTAATCGTCTTCCTGAATGCATGCATTTTCACAAATGATTTTAAATCAACCCCTTTGTTTATCCTTAACATACTTTGCAATTTGGAATGGATAGCCCATGTAGTCGACGTCTTGTGCTGCTCCGACATTTTCTGAAGGTAAGCCAGCACAACTTGATCGTCTGTATCTGTTACCTTTTGCTCTTCTATTCATTCGATAAGCTTGTGGTATTCTTTTTTGTAAGCGTTTTCCGAAGAGCTATACTGATGTCACATCACAAATTTAACCATTTTCTCCGTCGTGCTCGAAAAATCACGCGTATTTTATAGACCTTATACTTTAATATAGATGTTGTTGAATGGTATTGTAATTTGCTGAAATTCTGGAGACTTGTGGATAACTCGGCACATTTAAACATATTAATGAAAGAAATGCAAAATTATCTACAATATCATTAAGTAATTTGTACATATATATGAAATGGTCAGATTTCCTTCTGCTCTCAAAGGACATCAGATTATACCTCTGTTAATATATTTTTCTCAACAGTAATATCATATACACCAAATTCCTCCCAATTTTTTTTCGCACTCTCTCAACTGCATGCACATAACTAGTTTAAAATGGATTCCAAATTACATAATAATATTCTAGTTGTGAACTAACATAGGATATATATGTATATATATATACAGTTGCCTAATTGCACTATTGCAATATTAAACATTTTAGTGTTACATATTATAAATCCATACATTTTCATGGCCGTATTTGTCACAGCATTTAATTATTAAAATTAAAATTTGTAAAACTATAGACAACACTATATTATTTATTTTATATTCGTGTAATATAGGATTTTTTTTGGCATACGTCATAGCAAAACATTTTCAACATTAATTTAGATTTTCAAATTAAAACAAATGTGATGTGGAAATAATATCAGTTAGACTATTAATGTAAATTAGTAATAACAGCGGTCCAATAGTAGGAACGCCGGACAAAGTAAAGAAATAGGTAATTAATAATAATAATAATAATATGGTCTTTATTGCATTACAACAACAGTACACAAATAATTATATCAAAATGAGTGGCGGTATCCAACAGTGTTGCTCAGTACAACCACCCTAATGCAAAAATATAATTTAAATATTAGCAATATACAAATAAATACAAAAATTGTCACCTGAAACAGGTAACAGAACATAAAGTATATACAATAATTAAATATACTAAAACACTATGTATGACCTCGGCTAGACACAAGAAAATCTTTGATCCTTTTTCTGAATACCACGATACTAGAAGATGATTTAATATTTAGTGGTATCAAATTAAATACATTTGCAGAGTTGTAGGTGAAGCCACGATGGAATAAAGTTAGCTTATGTTTGGGTACATTTAAATTATCACGATGTCTAGTAATATAATCATGTATGTCGGAGTTTTTTATCAACTTTTCATATAAATACTGAGGCTGTTTAATAGTTAAGACCTTATATACAAGACATGTCAGATGAATTACAAAACGTTCATGTAAATTAAACCAACGAGAGTCACAGAAAACTGTAGAAATATGATCATACTTTCTAATATTATAACAAAACCTAAGGCAAGCATTTTGAATATTTTGTAAAGAATGTTTGTCTTTTTCTAATAACGCGGGCCAGTACACGACATCACAATATGTTACTCGAGAGAGAATGATTGAATCACATATTCGCAACTTAACATCAGTAGATAGAATATCTTTATACATATAAAAAAGTTTTAATTTGCCAAAAGACATTTTAACTAAATTAGATACATGAGAACTCAATCTAAGATCTGCATCCAATCTAAGACCAAGATTATTACAAGTAGTTACTGGATCTAAGATTATATTATTTAATTCAATAGTAAAGGATTGATTTGAGAGAATAAGATTTCGATGATTACCAAACACTAAAATTTTTGTCTTACTTTCATTAATAATTAATACATGAGCATTAGAATATCTACTGATGGCAGCAAGATCTGAATTAATATGTTCAACAGCCTTATCAAGGTCACAATAACTAAAAGAATAATAAATTTGAGTATCATCAGCATACTGATGTGATCGACAATATTTTAGATGACTAGACAAATCTGACGTATATGTGGAGAACAGCAAGGGACCTAAAATACTACCTTGAGGTACTCCTTTACTTAAACAAATATATTCAGAAAACTTGTTATCTAAAAGAACTCTCTGATGTCTATTACTTAAATAATTTTTAAAAAAATTTATGGATAAATCACTAACACCAAAGTATCTAAGTTTAGTTGCAAGAATAGCATGATTCAAAGTATCAAATGCTTTGCTATAATCCAGTAAAATTAAACAAGTATCTCTACCACTATCGCAAGCACCAATGATATCATCCGTTACACAGAGTAATGCATTAGAAGTACTGTGAGATTTACGAAAACCTGACTGAGTAGGAGAAACAATTTTATTTTTCATTAAATATTCATTAATTATTCATACTTATAGGTATTAGGTAGAAGCATAACCACAAATGGAAAGATATTGTTTTCTGTTTTGTAAGATGGTAATTAGTTAGTGCAATATCATTTATAAAAAATAATTAACATATCCTTTAACAATCTAAGCCAGTAATTTATCAGTTCCAATGGCATTGTTAACTTTGGAATTCTTTACTGCATCTCATCACTTGTAATATTTTTATATTTGTTTGATATACATGTGGATTAACTTTTACTTATAATTTATTATCAACTGATCTTATATACACTACTGAAATATTTAGCAAAAGCTATACAAATACTATTTAAAAGTGATCTTACCAGGAGATGTGGTCCTCGCAACAAGGGCACTGGGTTCTGAATTTATTATAACTCCGTAATACTAATTTATAAAATTAAAAATAGCTCCCGCTTGAGTCAAGCTTCAATAATTCTACTATCTTTTTGTTAAAAAAGTCTAATATTTCTTTACTAAAAGCTCTACCCAAGGGCTGGCAAAAAAGTTATAACATTTTTAATGCATACTAGGGCACCCCATATGAGACACCTAAAAAGTATTATAACACTTATATCATTTTTCCCATCCTTAAAAAATCGCTCGATAGAGAATTTTAAACATGTCTCGCTAAAACTTCAGAAATTATTATCTAAGGCAAAACTTTTTTTATTTTTCACTTCGGCACCCTATATCTTTTTTATTAAGCATCTTGGAATAGAGGTATGTTAAGTTAAAACAACTTATTTTTACTTAAGGAATCTCTAGTATGATTTGCGCCCCTTCATTTAAATACACCCTGTACACAATATGTTATTAATGGCGCATTCGCCAAAATATAGAATCTATAGTGACAATTTGTGTTCAATGTAAAATTATATTAACATTTACCAATTTGATATTAAATGGACACAATTACCTTGGGCTATTTATCAGAACTTTAGGTTTTTAGATATTATCAGTACATTAAACATACTTTGGCTATATATTTAATTACTTTATTCACTGTTTTTCGTGAAGAAGTCATACAATTAATTTATATAGATAATGTAGGGTTTGAACAAATATTACGAATGCTTGCCATGGACTCTATGGTATTTGTATTTTAACTAGTTAGAAAAAATAAATACAACACATAAAAAGTACATAAACACTCCCAATTTTATCAAAACATATTCTAAAAATCGTATTTTCATAGTTATAATTTTCATAAAAAAACATTAAATCACAAGTTTCTGAGCTTTTTAAAACATTATTTCATATTAATTATCAAATACTTTTTAATAGAATACAATTTATTGACTTTTATATACAGTAGTACATTTATAGTCATAACTACATAATTGTGGAAAATAAAAAAAGGAATTAGCGTTTAATACTAATGAAAGACACAAACTCGTCAACAGAGTAAAACACTTAGAATTAGAAATAGAAATTTAAAAAGGCTTTATGGCTTATAAGTTTAATATTTTTATCTTTTGCATAATTATCAAATATATTGTACAAGTGACTTGTTGGTTTGTTACATTTGGTTATAATAATTCGGGAAAATGGAACAACAAGGTTTCATGCCTGTCTAGTGTTACACTGGTGAATATTTGAATGAGTCTCCAAATTGTGCAGATTATTGTGCATCAATAATAAAGATTCCAGTATATATAGCAATGGCAATGGTAAAATCTTATACTTTTTGAAGATTTCTCTGCAAGAAGCGCGATAAGGTGCAGCATCAATAAGACGATAACTGCTGCCTTCTGAAGAATGAAAGCTTTTTGAGCTACACAATAACTAATAATCAGATTTGCGTCGAAAATATATTAAGTAATAACTAATAAAATAGTTAATAATATAGAGAAGGTACAAAAATATACACCTGAAATATTTTTTAAACACTGATTAAAACAATAGTTTTTATTTATTTAAGAGTGTGGTTTATTAAAATTTTACAGAAAACCGCACAAGAGACGATTCAGGACGAAATTTCTGCATATTAAATACATAAAGTAGTGAAAAGATTTATAACTACTGACATTTTATGCTAATTGAAGTAATAAGATCTACTCATTCACAGTACACAGTACTTAATATAACGAAATAGGTACGCAAATTCAAACTGATAATTCAAAATTCATGAGCAAGCATGGATGGTTGAATAGCGGCACATTTAATGATGTCATTATATGAGCTATATAATTGATCAGCCGTAAGTTCAATCTAAAATAACCCACAATATTTGATTATACCGTTAAACCCGCCACTAATAATAGCAACTGCATTGACTGAATGATAAATATTTGCGAATAGATAAATTAGTTTTTACATAGAACTTAAACACAATACTACAATACTACAAAAAATAAAATTTAGGGTAATAATATCTTCATAAATAAGAAAAATTGCACAAAGACAACCGCTTTTTTAAATCACATAAATCGGTTGTGGCTTTTATAAATCGGTAGATTTCACCCCAAAAAAATTCTCAATTTCTAAAATGTATGCAAATTCCTAAATTATATGCAAGTATAAGGTAAATTCAGCTAAATCGCATTCTCTTTTTACGTAGAGAACTTAATTGCGGTTATGAATTTGAATAATAATGTGTATCAAGCTATAGATAAAGGACATTCTGTTCAATAACTTGCAATTTTATCTCTTTTCTCAGTAACTATAAATATTAAAAACAAAATTTTTAGTCATTAATATACAGGGTGTCCGGAAATGATGAGCAAAAAATTCAGGGGATAATTCTTTACTAAAAATAAATGCTACCTCTTTCTATAACATTTTTTCCAAAACTGATTATTAACGGAGTTACAGAGTGCTAAAGTTAAATTTTATTTGCAGTTTTTTTGCAATGCCTTTTGCCACACTCATAATATTTTGACAAAATTTCGTATATGGCGGTTTTTCGGGATGAGGATTATAAATTTGTCCACCTTTTTTTCGCATTTTGTAGAGGGCGCCACATACGAGTCTTTATTTTGATTTGAATGGTTCCAACTTTTTTGTGCTACACTTTATGCGAAACTTGATTGAATATTTTTGTTCTCCTAATCTTTTGACATAAAAAAGGTATGCTTTATTTGTTTCGATAAATCTAACCGTTTTCGAGAAAAACGTTAAAATAACATTGCTTGCATGTGATGAATACGAAATCATTTTAATTTATTTTCTACATTAAACATATCATGCTTTGGAAATAAGCGCTTAGTTGCCTTGGAAACAAGTTTGTGGAGAATTAGTTTTGACAGATAGTAATTTTTGCGAAAATTTATTGTTACGCTGATGGTAGTTAATGATAAATAATAAAAAATAACTTCCTCAACAAATAAATAAAGAATGGTTTACTAACAAAATCATAAGGTTAAAATATATAAATTACTAGAACAATACAAATACAAATGAAACATTCAAATCAAAGGTTCAAAGTGACGTCCTTTCTCTTCAATGCATAAATTAATTCTTCTTAAAAAATTCCGACCAACTCTAATTACCTCACAATTAGCAAGAATTCTTTCTCTCAGTTCATCGATGCTATTCACAGGTGTCCTGTATACAAGCGTCTTCAGATAGCCCCAAAAAAAGAAATCGATTGGGTTTAAGCCAGGAGATCTAGGGGCCCACTGTACAAAACCACAGCATCCTATCCACCTTTCAGGAAAAGATTCATTTAAGGACTTTTTGGTCGCTAAACTATAATGCGGTGGCACGCCATCTTGAAGCATCCACATTGCATTTCTTAATACGAGTGGTACATCTACATACAACATTCAATAGAATAGGTAAGTGGTTTCTTAAAAAATCCAAGTAAACTTCACCATTTGTCACATTTTGTTTTGTTGCTAAAGGTTAACCTCTTCCTAAATTAATAATCTATAATAATAATCATAAATAATAAATAATTACTGTGATCGAATTTACCGAAACATAAATTCTCTCGTAGATATTATATGTTAAAATTCTGTCCTAGTAGTTAGTCTACCAAAAATACTCTTTATATTTTATCAAGAACGGTGAATAGTTTCAGTTTTTGTCAAACTCTTTTTTTACTGTACAAATCTAGCAGTGATATTCAAAATAATACTCAGCTGATAGGACATTAGCGTACACTATATTTCTATGCGAATTATTGTCTAGTAAATTAATTAACTTGAATATTATAGAAAATATTAAGGGGGTTACATTATCTTTAAATTAGATTAACTACACATTTAAGTTTTAGTTTGAAATATCCTCATTTCTCACTGGATGTCCCGCTTATGTCTAACATATATTCGAGGTGAGCTCCTCAAATTTAGTATTTTTGTTGTGATTTTGTTGGTCATGGTTCTTAGCGAATATGAAATAGGTTTTTTTTTGTCACTTCCGTCTTGTCCTTTTCTGAATAGAAACCACGAGTGTGAGAAAAGTTATATATATTTTTGGTGATAATTATCCTTCGGGGATTAATTAATTTTTCTCTCAATATTGTTTGATTCTATTAATTTATTGGATTTTGGAGAAATCCATATTTGTGAAGAATATATTCTGCTGTTTCTAAACTTCTTAAACCATCCATGTGGCTGAGATATGTCGACGACACCTTTGTCATATGGACACATGGCGAGGAGAAATTACGAGAGTTCTTAATTCATCTGAACAGCAGACATCCAAAAATCAAGTTCACTATGGAACTGGAAAAGGACCAACAGCTACCTTTCCTCGATGTATGTATAAAGAAAAAAGAAGATGGAGGTCTAAGCTATACGGTATATCGGAAACCAACACACACGAATAGGTACCTACATGCAGAATCTCACCACCACCCATCGCAGCTACAATCAGTGATCAAAACACTAATGACAAGGTCAGAACGACTCTCTGACGACGACCACAAAGAAGAGGAAATTAAAAACGTTAAATTAGCCTTACAACAAAATGGTTTCTCCGGCAACAATATCAAGAGGGCTTTAAGACCTAGGCGAAACAAAGAACAGAAGGAAGAAGATAAACCAATAGGCAAAGCTCTCCTGCCATATGTCAAGGGAACTACAGACAAAATAAGCAGGGTTTTAAAGAAATACAAAATAGAAACCGTCTTCAACACGGACAGGAAGATTGGTAATATGCTACCATCAGCCAAAACAAACATTCCTCTAGAAGACCAAGGAGTATATGAAGTTCCTTGCGGAGGCTGTGAGAAGACGTACATTGGACAAACTAACAGAAGAATCCAAACCCGGAAAGAAGAACATCGGAATGCTGTCCAGAAAAATGAAAAAACTTCGTCATTAGCTCAACATGTAAAAGACACCGGCCACGAGATTGATTTCGATAATACCAAGGTATTAGCAAGAATGGAGCATAAGGCAAAAAGAATAATTAGAGAAGCCATCGAAATTGAAAAACATCCTCAAAATTTCAATACACGTGACGATACCCAAAGATTACCAACAGCTTGGAAACCTGTCCTGGGAATCAAGAAGATCAATAAACCAGTGACACGCAACGGTGAGAGTAGGCCAAGCAGAACACAAGAACCCACAGCACCATTAAACGCAAGACCCGTGACGCGCAGCCATGCGAAGAAAACCACACACCGGAACGAAAGCACAGTATATAACTCACCAAGTGGACAAACATCTTCCAGTAAGCCGAACGTAGTAACGCGAAGCAGAAGTAAGAAGACCTGAAGATGGTAAATGAGATTTTACCGAAACGTTGTCAAACAAATGGTTCTTTTGAAGACCATGCAGATTCATCGCGGAGATGAACCCGGAGAAATTTTACAACCACATATAACACCCGGGGAAGCCTACGAGTTTTGTGCACCAAAGTATGACCATATGAAGGTACCTATTTATTGAGATAATTTAAATTGCAGTATTTATTAGGTATATTTAAACATTGCTTATAATAGACCTGTTGAAGTTACTAATTTCATATAATTTTTGTGATTTTCGTTTGTGTAAAATCGATATCTTACAGTAAAATAATTAATTAAAATCACATGGCGCCCAATAATTATTGTTACATCAACAATTTTATTACTAACTAATAGTAAACAACAAATCAAATTTAAAAAAAATATTTTGTTATTGTTAAGTTATTTTCTTTTCCTTTTGCCGGCTATTCTCAGGGTCGTTAATTGTGTGGCAAAAAAAAGGACGGTATGACTTAAAATCTATATTATGAAAGCAAAAATAGTAACAAATCTGAAGAAGTACTGAAGATATCAAGATATATATATGTGTATATAAAATGGTATAATCTTGATATTTTATATTGCTAGCTATATATATATATATATATATATATATATATATATATATATATATATATGTATATAATATGGTATAATCTTGATATTTTATATTGCTAGCTTGGTACTGTTTGATATCTTCAGTACTTCTTCAGATTTGTTACTATTTTTGCTTTCATAATATAGATTTTAAGTCATACCGTCCTTTTTTTGCCACACAATTAACGACCCTGAGAATAGCCGGCAAAAGGAAAAGAAAATAACTTAACAATAACAAAATATTTTTTTTTAATTTAATTTTACTAGTAGCAAGTATACTTGGAAATGTATATGTATATATATTTTCGTTTCCTTTTTTTTTTGGTATATTAAATCCGTGGCACATTGAGTCTTTGTGGAAAGAAATGTGGCCCAATTAAGTAGTCCGCTACAATATCGGTCCACACGTTGACGGAAAACTTTTGATAACCACGCTTTGTTGATAAATTAGGATTCATCAGGCAGTAAACATGCTCATTGTGGAGGTTTATTAAGCCATCATGGCCAAATTCAGCTTCGTCCGTGAAAATGATATTACGAACAAAATTTTGGTCACCATTATGAAGTATTCTAATTTTTTTGCAGAAATTCACACGAGTAGCAGGATTTACGGCAGATAAGGCTTGCACCTTTTGGTAGTGGTACAGATGAAGGTTTTGTTCGCGTATTGTTTTATGTGCCGAGCTCTTTGGAATGCCCTCCTGAATAGCAATTTTTTTTACACTTACATTGGGATTATTCTCTATCGAATTTTGAACTATTCAAATTCTCCCAGTCTTCGATGAATAGTACTGAACATTCGCGATTGGGGTAGGTTTCTACAACCAAGAGCTGCAAGAGCATGTACCGCAACTTCACGTTAGAGTAATTGTTGTTCATTTTTATAATTATTTTTATTTGTATTTGTATTGTTCTAGTAATTTATGTATTTTAACCTTATGATTTTGTTAGCAAACCATTCTTTATTTATTTGTTGAGGAAGTTGTTTTTTTATTATTTATCATTAACCACCATCAGCGTAACAACAAATTTTCGCAAAAATTACTATCTGTCAAAACTAATTCTCCACAAACTTGTTTCTAAGGCAACTAAGCGCTTGTTTCCAAAGCATGTTATGTTTAATGTAGAAAATAAATTAAAATGATTTCGTATTCATCACATGAAAGCAACGTTATTTTAGCGTTTTTCCTGAAAACGGTTAGATTTATCGAAACAAATAAAGCATACCTTTTTTATAAAACGTTAGTAAAACAAAAATATTCAATCAAATTTCGCATAAAGTGTAGCACAAAAAATTCGGAACCATTCAAATAAAAATAAATGCTCGTATGTGGCTTCTACAAAATGCGAAAAAACGGTGGGCAAATTTATAATCCTCATCCCGAAAAACCCCCATATACGAAATTTCGTCAAAATATTATGAGTGTGGCAAAAGGTATTGCAAAAAAACTGTAAATAAAATTTAACTTTAACACCCTGTAACTTCGTTAATAATCAATTTTGGAAAAAATGTTATAGAAAGAGGTAGCATTTATTTTCGGTCTAGAATTATCCTCACTATTAAAAAATGTTGACATTTTAATTGGAATTTTGTGATTACGTAATGACAATGGTTTTTATTGGGCATTGTAGGAATTCTTGTAAAGATAAGTTGCAAAGGATAATCATGTCGTAGGCATCTATAATAAACGTCAAAATTTATATGTATACTTTGGTCTGAATTCTATATTTTCATTGTATATGTTGTTCTCAATTCAATATTCCTTTCTTTTTATACTATTCATATAATAGAATTGTACTATAGCAAATTTATCTAAATGGGATATTCAACCAGCACAGAATATTTCATAGAAGCTGTAAGAACAATTTTGCTTTAAAGAAATTAAGCTTTATAATTTTTTATAAAGTATATAATAATATACTTATAATTTTACTCTAAGAACATTCTGATGATAACATTAATAGCAAGTGACATTTCAGATACTTTTTTTTAAACATTGTCTTACTTTATAGTCAAAGAAGTACTTTTCTTCTTTCTTAGTGAGAATGTTCCAAATATATTTTAGGTTGTGAATTGTTCAAAAATAAAGAAGGAATTCGATTGGTACTTTTTAATTTTGTTTCTCCATTTTATTTTAAACAATAGCAATTATTTCAGAGAACTTAATATTTTAAGAAGGGATAGAAAAAATTAAGAATTAACGGAATCTCCTTTCAAACAAATGTTTTTCAATATTATATTAAATCCTTATTTAACGCCGCCAATGCGAGAATCAGAGCAGGCAACCAGCAAGCAATGGTCATGCAACGGTCGCAGTCGCTCTCACGTCATAATTCAATTCCTGTGTTTATGTTGTAGTTTAATGTTCTTCTTCAGTTTTTAGTGCCTTATTTGAAATTTAAACGTTTGATAGTTATTGAATAAAGGAACAGATATTTTCCCACAATATAGTTCGCCAGTTTGTTTTTCTAGGTTATGGGAGAAAACTGCCGCGGGTGCATTAAAAGTTTTATATTACCTATTATTACCACCTATTCCTTTCGTCCAATTTTCTTATAATAAATAGGCATTTTCTATAACTGTACCTACGGGAAGTGTGTTTTATCGGTAGTGAGTGGTTGTACCTATTGAGTGAAAATATAGTTTTAACAGTTTGTAACGAAATAATGAAAAACGAATGCAAAATACTGGAGCTAACTGGATTAATTACTAATTACTAATAAGAATGTTAATTTTTGTCGTTTCTGAATTTAGAAACGCTGTATAGTAGTTGATATTGTTGACAGATGTAAGCTTCATCTATGGATTTAAGTAATCTCAATGGATACTTATCATAGGCGCTGACCTTCCGTAATAAAAAAGGGTTTTTCCCCATTTTTTAAATATCGAGCTAAAATTTTGGAATAATTTTTTTATTGTCTTTTAGGCCTCCCTGATCACGTGGTTAAAATTGTTGTATTTAGTTATAGTTAACCGTGTATATCATTACATTATTGTAAGTAAAACTAACATCTCCTGTAACTTCGAGCTGACCGACGGCGACGTGCGTACTTACCCTTTGAACTATTAATCGGCAGATGCATTGGAAGGACCTCCTTCATCTCTCTAATTAACTTTTTAGTCAAGCTGGCTCAGCTTTACGTACTTTGTCATATTACCTTGAGTCTTGGATTCAATAAATCACTCATACCCGACATTTCTAATCGATGTTGCTTATTTGGAAATGACAGACTGCATCATTAATTTATTGTACCCAATTTTACTGATGCTTAGTATTGAGCTTTGATCACCTATACCTATCCATTTGTATACTCACCTCTTTCAAAAATTATGAGATGTTAAATGTTAATTTATTAAGTACAAATATACTGTGTCCAACGATGGACTTACAAAAAGAGAAAACTTTTTATTTGAGTTGTTCATGTACAAATATGTAACAGAAATTTTGTCAATTTATACGTACATATGAAAAACAATTGGTATTATTTGCCCAATATTCTATCAGGGTGTCTGAAAATTATGAACAAATATTTTAGGGACTGATTCAATGGCAAAAAAATAAGATGAAAACTTCATATAGACATAAGTAGACAAATGAACCCTAACGGAACTAGACCCTTTTAAATGGTTGGTTCTAAAGATGATTTTCAACACTTAATCAGTTTTTTATGCTGAATTCAAAAAGTTACAGAAATTTAAGCATTTAGTTTAGAGGCCTTTTAATAAACAGGGTCAGGTTAGCATAATTTTAGCCATAACATTTTTGTTAGAAATTGTTTTTACAATTGAACTATAGAAATTAGAAATCTAATACTTTTGACATTAAATAGGTACTCCTGCCTGACTTCGATAAAATGAACCGTTTTTGAGTAAAATGGACTTTAAATAATCCATGAAAATTGTTAAGCAACAGAGAAATTAAATTTTCTTCTACGCTAGACATGTAATGACAGTAATATGACATTTCAATATTCTAATGTGTAATGAACCTATTTTATTTTGCTCACGCTGTACTTTAATTCTTTGGTGCACGCGGTACTTTAAATTGTCTAGCGCACCGGCAATTTTTGCACACGACACTACCCACCGTTCTGTATAAAAGCCGGCGAAATCGCCTTCACTGGCAGTGCTTAGCAGGCTCCCTCCGCGGCACTCAACCTTCCTCCGGCAGTGCTTAGCAGGCTCTTTCCGCGGCACTCAACCTTTCTCTACCCCAGGGTGCTTAGCAGGTTCTTTCCGCGGTACTCAACCTTCCTCTACCCCAGGGTGCTTAGCAGGTTCCTTCCGCGGCACTCTATCTTCCCCTGGGTGTCCTGAGCGTTTAGCAGGTAATCTCCGCGGCGCTCCAGGTCTTGCCCGTATTCCGTCGACTCCGAGCGTTTAGCAGGCCCTGTCCGCTCGAGGTCTTGTGCGTATTCTGTCGACTCCGAGTACTTAGCAGGTGTTACTCCGCGGTATTCGACGTCGTCCCCGTAGTCTTCGACACTGGGTGTTTAGCAGGCTCTTTCCGCGACACTCAGCGTCTGCACCGTATATTACTTACCGCCCTATTTGTTATTTTGTAATTTTGTATTATTATTTCAGGTTTTATTTTATTTATGTAGGAGAATTATTATTAGCATTATTTGTTTACAGGGTGACATTTTATTTTATGAAATAAATATTTTATTTTGAATACCGAGTCTTATAATATTCCTTAACCTTCGATATAACTTCTCCACCGAGTGACGTTGTTTATAGCACTAGCACGATATATATTTATCGCACACATTTTATAAAAAATCACGCAGTTGTACGCTTCAATAAAACTTAATTCACACACTTTTGACTTTGGAATCAGTACCTGCACTTCAAGTAAGCAAAGTAATTAGACTTCCACAAAATATTTCCCTTATATTGTAAAAAAACTAATCAAATTGGTGATTATTTTATTCGCTAACGCAACACTAGCTAACATCGTAAGTTAGTAAGTAACAGACGTCGTGTCTGTCACTGTTGGATTCAAATAGTCGACAATGAAATATATTTGGATTTAAAGGTGATTTCCAATATTCTTTTTTTCAACTAAATATATGTTTTTTTATTTACTTATTGATTTTTGTAATTGCGGGTATCTGTATGTTAAAAAAAGATATAATAAATGGAGGAAGTTGCTTGAATTGAATTTTTTTTTTATAATCCCAGAAAACATACAAGATGTCAATTTAATGTATACTATTAAAATATGCTAATATCAAACTGTACACATAATTGTCTTTCCGTTATACAGGGTGTTTCTTAAGGTAAAAATCTAGAAGCGTATACTGTGGCCAAAAATAAGAATTTTTTGTTATATACATGAGGGATCTGGGATAGACATTCTCCAGCGTTTAACCAAATTTGGTGTGTATATTTAGTACGGCAGCAGGTATGAAACAAAAAAATACCAGTTTTAGAAACTTACCAGCGATTTAAATATTGTCGATTTCATATTTTTATAAATAATATTATATTTGTAGCGTTTTTATATAAGACTTTATTCAATTTGACATTTACTCCCTTCCCCTCTAATATATCCCCTACCCTTATTCTTGGCAATTTGTCGAAAGCTTTTTCTAAGTCTATAAAAGCCATATAGCCATTTCCTCTCTTTAATCTCGTTTTTCTTTTTTATAATTTTAAGGATAAATATATGGTCCTGCACGCTTCTACCATTTATTATTTTATAACTGAACTTTAAGTTGGCGATTCATTAAGTTTATATTTTCCCAGATGTTCTAACCACTCTGTAAATGAATGTGTTAAAGATAGTTTTGTGTTCCCGTTTTGTATGATAAGTTGGCATGCTTACCTGGGAACAATAAGCTATAATGTATCAAAGAAAATAAAATTTATTCGTTACATAGCAATTTGTATGTAGTTGTATTTTATATATGTTTTTGTCATTTTGTATCCTTTAATATAGTCGACTGGTAATGTAACTGTTTACTCATCTATTTTAGCATAAAAATTACTCAATTAAAAACATTAAAGCTACATTTTTGTGTTATACTAATTATATTCAGCAAATTATGTTTTCACTCTGTGAGCCATAAACCTTTTTTTACTTGTACTCTTGATACATATTTTATTATATATTATAAAATAAACTACCATGTTAAGCACATACAAAATCATTACATAACAAAGTATTCCAGAAAAATGTAAAATATATATGTAATAGGTGGGTTTACAGCATGTATTTTTTGTCGCAATATGTGTAATACACTCAACATAATGTGCTTTATGCACCCGTTCAACTATTTGGGTTTATATGTGATTTTATGTGTGTACTGCCAACAAATAAGGTAAAATAAATAGACTGAATGTGCTTTGTCAAATTGCCATTAGGTCGAGGGAGTAATTCTATGGCAAAAAAATAAGATATATGGACTTAAATGTGCAATTTTTTTACAATTAAACAGCAGACATCTAATCTAATCAAAATATCAGACATCATGTAACGTAACGTGCAAATTATATTTAGGTATCTAATTGATCGAAGATATGCCAACTTTAACTCATGAAAAAATAATACACGAGGCAATTTTCGACACATTATGTTCATTTACAAAGCAACTAGAAGTGACAGATATAAATATTCAATTCAATTCAATTACAAAGAAACAAGTTAGAACTAAAAATATCCTAATCCAGCCCTATTTCGAATTCAGAAAAAAAAGGCTGATTATTTATTCAAAATGTCATTACTTTATTTTGAACCGTTTCCATAGCCATAGATTTATGAAGAGGGAATAAGCCAAAGGTTATTGTGCATCCTGCCAATTTCCCACTCATTTCACCCACTAATCACAGACATCAATTTGAACGATTCCATATTAAGTCGCTTATTTGATTGTTGTTGGTTGGTTTGAAATTATTACTTACGTGTTTGTACTAGGTCCGTATTTAATATAATTTCTTGTCTACTACTACCTTTGGTACAATTAAAAATATAGTAACTATTAATTTCTGAGTAACGAAACAATGTAATGTAACTTTTGCAGCTTGCTGAAGTTCTCTTTAGAATTATAATTCCCTGATGAAGATGAAAAAAGAATGGAGTCTTAGATAACTGCACTAAGTTTAACCAGAGTATATTTTTCAATATTTATCCTAATCAATTCTTCATCAAAATTTGTGTCAACTTAAATATTCAATTTGAAGAACAAAATGTATTTACTTGTATTAACTATATTTATTTATGGGTAATTCTTTTTTGTTTTATTTTGTTTTAAATGTATAATAAAAATGTTTAATTAACACCTGTTTTCTTAATAATAATTTTTTAGACTTAAAATATACTGTATATGAGAATATAAGTATATACTTCATTTTTTATCATGATAACGCTTAGCTTTAAAGAGCGCACACATTATGTCTGCACGGACAAGCACCGACTTGCAAATCCTGCTCATGAAGGTTCCCATGTCATTTAATGGAGCACACATTAACCAGCACTTGCATGGACCGTCAGCTGCGTCAGCCGTCACTGCAGGTCATGCCGGTGGTCTGCAATTTCTATGTTTGGCCACACTACTCCAACAAAACTTCTGTTCCCACAAAAGTCAGGGAGTGGTTTTAAGCCTTTAGAAATATTCAATCAGTTAAAGCTGTGAATGAATTTATCTTAGTCTGTCAGATGATACTGCTCTGTGAAATCTTCTGTTTTGGTGCTGTAGGCGAAAACAATCCAAGAGTTCGAAATTCGTTTGTGACATTCGGAAATACTAAAAAATCTCTTTACAGTTCAGAAAATAAATGATAAAATTCACCATACAGTTTTATTTTTTAATTATAGGGCGAACTTAAACTTTAATCAATTTCTTGGCTTCTTGTCCCTGCTCCTCTTCAATATAACTATATAAAAATGGATATTAATATTGAATAAAAACTGTCGAGTTTTGGTAGCTGACATAATAGATACAAAAAGTATTTGTTATTATTTATTCATTAATCACTAAAATTTATAAATACAACCCTGATGTTTCTCACACCTAAGTCACCCGGTTTCTAGCTCCCTTAGTGTCCATTTGTCGACCAACGTTTATATGAAGATTTCATCTTATTTTTTACTATAGAATTATCTCCTCAAATATTTGCTTATAATTTCCGAACACCCTGTATTATACGTTGCAGATATTTCTGACTTTGTCTTAAAATACATAGTCCACCACTTAAGATTCCTCAGGCCTATATCTCCGTCACTCTTTAAGATATATTAGCGATCTAGGTCTGTTCTAGGCCAACTATTCAATTAAAAAAAGCAAATTATTTTTTCAAAATGGTCGCCTTTTGAAAATGTATTTTCCCATCGAGTGGGAATTGAATAATTAGGAAACAATAGCTTTTGTTTCTGTAGTTCTGTTAATAAATAACAAATCATGTGTGGTTTTCAAAGTACAATGGTATAAAAACAAAGCATTATCGGTACATATATGACGTTCACAACCTGTATGTGGCTTATGTGAATAAATGGATAAATAAATATGTCAAAAATGGTGGGTAACATTTTTTTCTTTGAAATTTACACCATTTTTGGTCCAGGGAAGTGAAACAAGGGTAAAATGTCTCTCATCGCGATTTGTTAAATTTTAAAAAGACGTTTCAGAAATATATTTTACCAAATATTTGATAGAATCTACTTGCAATAGTGTATATTTTAGCGAAAATATATTAAAATCGGTGTAAATCAATTACTATATGTGGTGCACGTAATATACATATGCACATAACCCAAATATATAAAATATCTGTAAGTGTTAGCACTCTATATTCTTTAAATAATGCTCGACAAGTATGGTACATCGGGACACCCGCTATACATCACAATATCTTTCTTTCAATAGTAAATACATTCGACAACAGAGCAGAATTGCCCCAGAAACACAACCCATACCTCAATCGGGAGACAACCTGAGCATAGTAAAGTTTTATTAGTTATGTTTCAAAGGGACTGACTTTAGACTTTTAAATAAGTAGCAGAAATAACTTAATTTTGATGTTACAGTACAATGTTCTTTCCAATATAAACACTCATTCAATTTAAAACCCAAAAAGGTTATTCTATTTTCGCCGTCTGACAAGGAAGTGTCATGAACTTTAATATTAATTTTAGAATACTGTCTCCGATAAATGTGAAACCTAACAAAAACTGTTTTGATATGATTAAAATACAAAAAAATGAGCGTCAAACCAATTACCTATTTGCTGTAGAGTTGAATTGCATTTTTCCTCCAGCACTTGATCAGTTTTATCCGATATAATCAGTGATGTGTCATCTGCACACATAATAAGATCTTCATTATTGATGCAAGATGGAAGGTCATTTATGTACAATAAGTATAAAATTGAGCCTAATACTGAGCCCTGTGGGACACCTGTAATTACTTCACTATATTCCGAGATTAAACTTCTATTCGAACCAAATTAGAATGAGTCTGATATTTTTCTCTAAATATGAGGACACCTAGTTATATACTACCTCTGGCAAGTCATATCCAAACAATTTTGACAACAACTTTTCATGACAGTCGAAAGCCCTGCATCAATACATTCAATCAGTTTCCCGTACAACGAATGCAAAGTATTAGTTGACCGGCACGAAATCCATGTTGATGATCGGGAAAATTTTCATACATATTGATAGATTTCAGTAGTGTATCTTCAAAACAGTGTTCAAATATTTTAGAAAAACATGATTTCTGATGCTACCGTTTTTAGAAATAAGTACAATTTTATTAACTTTAACACTATCTGGGAAAGATCCCGTAGAAAATGATAAATTGATTAAATAACATAAAGATTTTATGATAAAGGGTGGTACTGATTTTACTACAAATACTGGAAAATGATCTAAATTAGTGATTTTTTATTTTTTAATCTATTTTTAATAATGATAGTACCTCATCATATCTATAAGGCTGAATAAAAAATGAAGGATGTTGCTGATTTTGTTGGTGATAAACTGAACAAATTGTTACAGCATTTCTTAAATACCTCCCTTTTAGAATGCCACATGAAATGGTTCAATGCATAAATCGCAGTTTATTGTTATTATTTCAATATTACCAAAATTATTGCGTCTTCCAGAAAATTCAGAAATCACGTTCCAGGCAAAGTTAAACCCTGTAAATTCTTGCTTGTTTACCAATGTTGTCAGCTTTCCTAATTAATTCTGTCTGTAAATATCTTCCAACGCTGATACATACGCGGAAAACACAAACACATACACGTGCTATTTACTTCAACTTACACGATGATAATTTAATAACAGAACTTTTTGTCAAGGTTAAATAGCACATAAGAAATTAATTTCAATTTAGCTTCAGCAGTAAGCAGACTTCACTTCTATTGATTTAGTTTCCAGAAAGCCAATCATCAGATACGTTAACAGTAACAGTTGAAACTTTTCAAGTGTAATTAGTTATCTCAACAAACGTACAGGTTTGGGAGGCTCATAAATCATCCATGGGACAGGGCATCCCTTTTTCGAGGGCACTGGCTGCATAGAAGTTGAAGGCAAAGAGGTGGTTAGTTTAACGAAATGTTTATATGTCACACATTATGACACATGACCTTAATCGTAATAAGTTTGAATAGTATATTGTACATACATTTCCGGACGACAATGCAAATTGTTGCCAACAAGCAGTGAATCCGGGAATGTGCTTTTACTACGAGGTATATTCTATCTAATCGATATAAGGGAATTTAAAAAACTTCAAAAGATGACGACCGTATGCAGTGGGGTAGAGTGGTGCAATATAATTTCAAGCAAGTGACATATAGATCATTAGAATTTGTGGATACTATGTGCATGATAGTATACCGGGTGTTCCCTCTAAGACTTTCAGTGCAAATATCTCAGAAACCATCATAGCCAGCGCGACGAAATTTGGTAAACAGACACTAGATGGCGCGTAGAATCAAATGATACCATCAATTTTTATACAGGATGTTCCATTTTTGAAGAAATTGATTTAATTTTGATTTTTTGGTTGGCAACCCTGCTAAAACTTATGTTTAAATTGAAATATACTTAATTATGAACACATTCTGATAGACAAACATTCAAAAATTTCATAATTTAACATAAAAAACGCCTCTAAAAAGTACCCAAATTTCATTGTTTTGTCATGTAAAATGTGTATAGCCTTAAGCCAGACTTACACAGAAGAAACTAACATCGGTGAACGTCAAAACTATGCACTGTCATTGAATTGTCAAATATTAATGGCACAAAGTATTTATTTTACATAAATAACGCTAAATAATGGATTTAATGCAATTTACGTATGCACAATGGTGTTATTGAGACTCGTCGATAAAAATTTAGACTTGAATTGAGGCTTTTGGAGCATTGGGGTCGCCGTGCCGGCGCAGTCTACCGCTACAGCTAGCGTTACAGCGTGAATATTGTGTAAAATATCTATGGATATTTTTAAATTGTTCCATTATAATGTAATAAAACTTCAGTAAATTGTTTTTTTATGTTACTACAGTGTACAATTATAATTAGGTACACGTATTTTTTATGATAAAATAATTTACACAATTGTGTAAGTACCTAAAGAATATTCCTGTTTTCCAACTGATTATTGATTACTTATTTAGCAACAAATAAATTCAAACATAACGATTTCTAAAACTTTTAATTAATGTGAACGTATTTGTCGTTGAAAGTCAGATCTGAGCCTACCCTAGCCCCACAAAAAGAAATATTACGAAAGCATAACCTAGAAATGATTGATTCTTGTATCCACATAATATTTCAGCACTTTACTTATGTACTTATGTTTAAGAAGAACTCTACATCTGTAAAATAGTAAACAATGAACTACAATTTCTGTATTTCATGATACAGAACTAAAATAAAGCAACTGGTTTTTGCTAGGAAGAATCACCTGCAAATGTACTATACCCAGTAGGTAGGTACCTATCAAATAGTCTTAAAACAGACATCAGAAAGAATAAGCGACAAATGTTACGGACATTTTCTTGGAAATAATTCTAAACATAGAATAATGAATAATATTATAAAGAAGTCTCTAACTCACATTCTTTTAAGAGTATTCTGTAAGACATTAAATTCAGATGCCTGTCGTGGGTTTTAAAATTTCTAAACGAATAAAATTAAGAAAAATAAACTAATTTCATAATTCTATGTAAAGTATGAAAACATCTCGTTAGAATGTTTTTAAAATGTTGAAAGCTAACTGTTGCAATATACACAACATAACGTAATAAGGTATGTATTGAACGATGAAACGGCAAGATTTGTTTCTAATCGTACATGCATGTACATCCCTCAGATTGAACGTTGCTCTGTAAAAGAAATTAGAATACAGAACACGTGTTTAATATAAAATCAAATGTAATAATGTAGATACTTAATGTAATTTTATTTTATTGTTTATAAATTAAAGTCTGTATTTGTTGTTTTTTATTCTACCCAAATTATTAAACAGAAATATTAATACTTAAAGATGAAGGATCAAGTTATTCAATTTAGTTACTAATTAAAAAATAAGCCACAATGTAGGTACGTATTACTTTTTAATTAAAATTATGCTGGTTTTACATTTGAATCATAGCTAGGTATAATAAAGTATAAAAAATCACTCGTTTAGTCTTTTTTGAAAATTTTCTTTTGTAAAATACTGTCCAATGTGAGTTAAGGGACTTCTTTATATTGTCCATCATTCCATGTATAAAATTAATTTTAACAAAATATCTGTCATATTTTTCATTCATTCTGTTTGGTGTCCTATTTTACGAATCGTTTTGTTTCAGTGTAATTTTGGGCACTACACACATACCTGAAAGATAAAAACAATAATTACAAATTACTGTCTAGCTGTAAATTGCTATGCGATTCTTGATTAATTAACAATAAAATAAATTTGCATTATTATATCTGATTTTATATTAAACACTTATTCTGTATTCTAATTCTTTTACAGAGCAACGTTCAATCTGAGGGATGGTCATGCATGTACGATTAGAAACAAATCTTGCCATTTCATTGTTCGATACCTACCTTATTACGTTATGTTGTGTATATTGTTACAACAGTTAGCTTTCAACATTTTTAAGATATTCTAACGAGATGTTTTCATACATAGAATTATGAAATTAGTTTATTTTTCTTAAATTTATTCGTTTAGAAATTTTAAAACCCACGACAGGCATCTGAATTTAATGTCTTATAGAATACTCTTCAAAGAATGTGAGTTAGAGACTTCTTTATAATATTATCCATCATTCTATGTTTAGAATTATTTCCAAGAAAATGTCCGTAACATTTTTCGCTTATTATTTCTGATGTCTGTTTTAAGACTATTTGATAGATACCTACCTACTGGGTATAGTACATTTGCAGGGTATTCTTCCTAGCAAAAACCAGTTGCTTTATTTTAGTTCTGTATCATGAAATACAGAAATTGTAGTTCATTGTTTACTATTTTACAGATGTAGAGTTCTTCTTAAACATAAGTACATAAGTAAAGTGCTGAAATATTATGTGGATACAAGAATCAATCATTTCTAGCTTATGCTTTCGTAATATTTCCTTTTGTGGGGCTAGGGTGGGTTCAGATCTGACTTTCAACGACAAACACGTTCACATTAATTAAAATTTTTAGAAATCGTTTTGTTTGAATTTATTTGTTGCTAAATAAGTAATCAATAATCAGTTGGAAAACAGGGATATTCTTACACAATTTTGTAAATTATTTTGCCATAAAAAATACGTGTACCTAATTATTATTGTACACTGTAGTCACATAAAAAAACAATTTACTGAAGTTTTATTACATTATAATGGAACAATTTAAAAATATCCATAGATATTTTACACAATATTCACGCTGTAACGTTAGCTGTAGCGGTAGACTGCGCCGGCACGGCGCCCTCAATGCTCCAAAAGCCTCAACTCAAGTCTAAATTTTTATCGACAAGTCTCAACCACCATTGTGCATACGTAAATTGCATTAAATCCATTATTTAGTGTTATTCATGTAAAATAAAATACTTTATGCCATTAATATTTGACAATTCAATGACAGTTCATAGTTTTGACGTACACCGATGTTAGTTTCTTCTGTGTAAGTCTGGCTCAAGGCTATATACATTTTACATGACAAAACAATGAAATTTGGGTACTTTTTGGAGGCGTTTTTTTATGTTAAATTTTGAAATTTTTGAATGTTTGTTTATCAGAATGTGTTCATAATTAAGTATATTTCAATTTAAACACAAGTTTCAGCAGGGCTGCCAACCAAAAAATCAAAATTAAATCGATTTCTTCAAAAATGGAACACCCTGTATAAGAATTGATGTCATCATCAGATTCTACGCGTCATCTAGTGTCTTTATACCAAATTTCGTCGCACTGGATATGATGGTTTCTGAGATATTCGCACTGAAAGTCTTAGAGGGAACACCCGGTATTAACATAATTCTAAACTGACCGTCAAAAAAACCGGCCACTAAAAACTAGCTTGGCTTCTTCGTGAACCGCTCATTTGATCTTTTTTTTCAAATTGTACATTGATTTCTCAGGAACGGATGCTATGTCGGAAATTTTTATTCCAAATTTAATTTCAGCATATATGGGGCGCAATAAAAAGTCAAAGTTTTTTTCCCGAAATTTGTGACACCCTGTAGGCTGCAGCAGTCGCTATTGCTAACTGTAGTCACAGTGTAGCTTCATCTTTTGTGAACATTTTGCTTTTTTAATCACGACATTATATCTGTTTTTATGGGAGACATTCATTTAAAACGAACGCCTCGGAAAAAGGCTTCGCAGGCAGAAATTTCTACGTGTAAATTATCAAGGCGGCATGGGCGGAAACGGATTGATTGTTTAAAATATGACAATTAAGCGTTTGTCAACGGTTGTCTGCGAATTACACTTCAGGAAGAATTTGATGCAATTTCACAAGGATTTGTTACAAACCTGATTGATTCGATTAGTTTCTTAAAATTAATTTATCTTTTTTTTTAAATTTCAATTGTTTTCACATTAATCTACGTTTTGATGTTTATTTGATTTGTTTGTTTTCTGAGTTCTTTCCGAGGCGTTTGTTTTAAAACAGTGTATCTCCAATAAAAACAGAGATAATGCCGTCATTAAAAAAATTAAATGTTCATAAAAGATGAGGCTACAGTTAGTAACAGCAACTGTAGCTGCTGCACCCCACAGGGTGTTACAAACTTCGGGAAACAAACTTCGACATTTTGTTCCGCCCCGTATATGTTCAAATTAAATTTCGAATAAAAATTTCCTACATAGCATCTGTTCCTGAGAAATCAAATCGGGATGGTTATTAAGGAAATATTCTATATCTCGTCATCAATCAGTGTTTATTTTACCTCAATCGAACCGACTGCTCAGATATAATAGTTTATATCGGCACGGCGGCTACATGCTGTTATTTGGCATGCGACGTTGTAATATTTCACAAAAACAAGGTAACCTCTTTCTGTATATCGCAGAAGTGGGTCGTTTAACAGGTATTAACATGTATATACAACATTTCAAATAATTAGCAAATTCGTAATAACATTTTAAAGAAATTTATGCAATCTCTCGTCTACCAACTCGCCGACATACGTCGTTCCTAAACACTAAGGAAGGAGTAAGGAAGACAAAGAGGGCAGTTAACGATGCAACTTAGATTACTTGTTTGCTTTGCTGGTAGTTCTGGAGTTTTTTTCGCCTTAAAAATATTGTTTTGTTAGATACTGCATATCTAATATGATATGGAGATAATATTCAGGCCTTGGGAGGATTTCTCGGAAAAACCTCAACCTGGAACAAATACAAATCAAACGAATAGTGATATGGAAAATGCGGAGAACAGGATAGACAATATAGAATATAGAAATTCTAGACATGAATAAGTTCATTTAATTAGATATAACTTATATAAAAATATCAAACACACTGAGGAGGAACAAGAACATTAGAACAAATGGGTTATTTAATAACAGCGTGTCATTATATTATTAAACAACGTTATTTAAGACTTTTAGAAAGAATTCCAGATACCATTACAAAAAAAGAATATTCAAGATTTTCTTAAAATCCACAATGTTGCGTACGATGCTAGTTTGAAGAAGAATGAGTGGCTGCATATAGTCAAAAGCAATAATTTTGCAAAAAAATACGTTATTGATGAGATGGCTGCGGCTCATGGACATATCATTCTACGATTGCCATCATACTACTGTGTTTTTAACGTCATTGAATTAATATGGAGCCAACTAAAAAGAGGCACTCAAAGAAATAATACCTTTCTAAAATTTGACGCAAGCGAGGTGGATGAAATTAAATCAGCTAACTGGAAATAAGTACGTCATACCTGTCATAAAGAATTGAGCGAGACTATATGTATAAAGTTGCATCAATTGATTGGGCCAAATAAAAGTGGCTTCATCATAGCAGTCGATGAAAAATCGGATACAAGTGACGTTAATAGTGACTCTGATGAATGTTAGTGGAGTGTTTTTATTATTATAACGTATACGTATTTTTACTGTTTTTATGGTATCGTTGTTATACATATAGTATATGCAATATATGGGAAATATATTAATGTTGTTATACATATATTGCACTTATATGTATATCGCTAGGGTATTATTATATCAAAAAAAAAAAAAATTATATAATTAATTTCTGTTATTGTTCTTTCAAACATAATCACAGCCACAAACTATAAACCAAAGAAGTTAAAACTTTTGACAAATAAACAACTTGAAATCTTTATTACTCAAGCACCAGATAATATAGGTACCTATACTTAATAATTGCCTTTAGATGTGAAAATTTTAAAATATATAGATATTAGTAATGCTCCTTATTTAGATTGCCTTAAGATTGGTGGTGCAAATACGTAGCATGTCGCCCAGAAAATTTCGAATGTTGTTGCTTTATCTTCAAAAAATTAAATAGGAAAAGTTGCAGGCAAGTAGTGAATACATCATGCCTCAAATTGTCGCCATTTTTTTAAATTTGCCAAATACAGATAAATATACAGGACATTGTTTTCGTTATTTTGGTTAATGCTGGGGCAGATTTGCAAGTAATTGCATTAAAGAGATATGGGGAATGGAAATCTTCAAACGCTGACAAGGATACCTATACAAGATGAGTGAGGACTTATACTTATAATAAATTTGAATGTTCAGGCCCTGAACTTCAGGGTACTCTTACAAATACAATTTTGTAAAAAAATGAAAAAGGTAGTTTGAAAATGATTTAAAAATACTGTAAAACCTGATCTTGCGTAAGGTAAAATATGCAGGTAGTGACCGGCACGACGGTAAAAATGTAATAAAAGAACGGACAAAAAATTTAAAGAATTTTTCAAGGAAAGAAATAAATATAATTATTTAACACCCATTGTAAATCAGCAGATTCAATTGCTTTTGGCGCTATTATTATTATTATTAATCAATAAAATTAATTGCTGTTTTTAATTAATAAAATAATTCGACATATTTGATGTTACAACAACTGTTCAAAATTTTGTCCACCGACGTGTAAATACATTTGGGATCGTCTTTATTTTTTAAATATCTTCACAAAAAGAATTCCAAAGAACATTTTGTGGAAAATGAGGGGAAGCACCATTGTTCAGGACCACATTTGAGTAGGACAGCTAAGGACACATCTTCTAGTCCAGCCAGATCATTTCGAAGTAAGTCGAGATACTAAACCCCATCCATTCAATTTGGTAATCTGAATGATCCAAACAGCGATCATCGACAATGCCTGCCCAAAACATTTAAAGACAAGTGTTGTTAGAAATGATCCCGTTGAATTGCATGCAAATTTTCAAAATTCCAAATATAAGTATTATCAGTGTTATACATCCCATTCCGTATAAAAGTGGTTTCATCTGTAACTAACATGTCAGCTGTAGATGTAGGATTTTAAGCATTTTGTTGTAGCAACTATTCACAAAATATAATTCGTAAGAGATAATCCTTTGGTATTAATGCTTGGACACGCTGTACATGATACGCCACACTGTTGATTGGGACATTCCTTGTACTTGTTGAGCGATTTGCCTAGGAATTCTCTTCAACAATCTCTAAAATGTGTACCTTAGCTGCTGCAATACGCCGTGGACGCCCTGAACCTAAATCTCTTCGGTTCGGTTGCAAATTTTTTGTGTCACGTTGGCGTAGCACTACCATGGTAAAAGTAACTGCATTAGGCACATGTCTACCGGAAAATCGTTCTGCATACAGACGAGAAGTTGCTAAAGTATTTTAATAATGTTTTTTATCGGAAACTATAAGGATTTTACAAAATTTTTTTTAACGATATTGACTCAAAATCCCAAATTTTTTGGATAATTTTTGAATCACCCTGTGTAGAGGAATCTTTTACAAATAAAGTAGACATAGCAGGTAATATATTTAGAAGGGGACAAAGAGATATTTGCTAATAGTAATAATATTGTTGAAGAAGAAATAATTAACAACAATAAATGTAAACAAATAAATTCAATAAATGTATACGAGTCTTTAAGAAATTTTGATTTGAGTTGGTTTGCCTGTTTGTGTAGTATTTACTGCGTAAAATTTAGATAAAAAAGGAGTACGGGAATTATAGTGGCAGAACACTTTGAATTTAGATTTTAAGTACTGCTCTCTTGTTTTTGAATAATGCAAATTTTAATTCAAACATATGAGCAAACTAATTACATTTAATTTAACTTATAATAGGTATGTGGATAAACATGAATTCATAGAAGCCTAGCTACCTAGTAAAGTGAAGTAATCGAGATTCCTCTAAACACAAGTTTATCTAGATGTAGATATTACATAGTTGTACAGGGTGTCATTAAAAGATCTATACAATCTACCACAATGTGTTCTTTAACTCAAAATATGTAGACTTAACTTAGTAAAACTTTATTTACTTTGGGCCCTAGGAAACCTGAAATGTCAATTATTAAATAGGTTCTTGTTATAAATTTAAAACGATTTATGCGATTTTGCTCAAATTTGATACATTGAAATGACTTTATAAAACGAAAGATATATTTCAAATTTCAAGGGGCTGTAAGTTTAAAATTTAGATAAGTTATTTATTTACTATAAAAATACAGTATTGATGACTTGATTACTCTCATGGTTTTTTTTAGTAATTTGTAGTTGAATAATTGGAAGTAGATTGTCTAGAAAATGAAGTTAAATATGATTTTAAAATTATACTAAATATGTATTACATAACAAACATAAGTATGTGCAACCAATTATTAAAAATTAAATTACAAAAAAAAACATCAGAGTATTCGAATGTTTTCAATACTATTCTTCTCACTGTTTTTGTACCTCTTCTACTAATTTAAATCTAATCCTTTTTTTAAGAAAGAAATTTAATTAACGGTCATTAAAGTTTGTTAACGGAATATATTATGTCTGTTCTAATATTTAACAGATGGACACAAAAAGCGTTATTATATTCAATAATAGGGATGGATCATATATGTATTACATCCCCATTATCAAGCTGAAAGAATTCATCATTTTAGTTTGTTGATGGTTTGATGGATATGCGGTGGAGTAACTAGTCCCCCTGAGAATTGACTAGGTTAAGTTTTGAGTTTAATGTGTGATGAACAAAAAGATATAAATGTAGTTTTCAACTGAAAGAAGAGCAAATAATTTTTAGATGAATTCACCCACGACTCACGCCAATGTAAATTGACAATGAATGACATTATCAATCAGTTTCCATTTGTGATGCGAAATTTCTTATACAGGGTGTCTCATAATTAGCTGCCAACCCTGAACAGGCCGATTCTATGATCAAAACTAAGTGAAAAAGTTCTTATGAACATGGGTCCGGAAATGCTTCCTAAGGGCCTTGGTATTTTGCGTGTGTAACTTTTTCATCTTTGACTTTTTAACAAATTGGACAGCAAATTCCGTTTTCCTGAATTGTTTTACATTAAAAAGGTATTCTTGTTTCAAATCGTTATCTTTAACGGTTTCTGAGAAAATCGCTCTTGAATTAATCCCACTTTGGCCAATTTCATAGTAATTTAAACAAAATTATCAAGGTTTCTTATGTCAAAGTATTGTCAACCCGATTGCCAATTTAATAGTTCTAAGCGAAACAAATGGAAGAGTTTACGGGACAAGATATGGTATTTATTTATGGCTTTTGCGATGGTAATGCTGCAGCGGCAGAACGCGAGTACGGGAGAAGGTTTCCAAACCGAAGGCTGCCATCAAGGAGGACATTCCCTACGGTATTCCGCAACTTAGCTGCAACCGCCACTTTTCGAAAGGCATCGGGTCAAGGACGTCCCAGGATTAATAGGAAACCGAAGGTCCTTGACGATATTGAACAAGATCCTACGACTAGCATACGGAACATTTCAAGGCAAATAAATGTTCTTCGGCCAACGGTACTACATATCTTAAAGATTTCCTTAACAGAATTGATTAGATGTGCTACTAACATTTCAGGTTGGAAGAATATTAAAGCGACAAGATCTACATGCCTATCACTATCGAAGTGTACATGGCTTGATACCAGAAGATTTTGCGCCACGTATGCAATTTTGTCGCTGGACAACGAGCAAGCTTCCAAAATTTTGTGGTGTGACGAAGCTACTTTTACCCGAAATGGAAAATTTAATTTTCATAATTCTCATTATTGGGAAGAAATTCGGAGAACAAACTTCCAGCAACGGTTTTCCATAAATTTATGGGCGAGAATAATTTACGACACTCTGATTGGACCTATTGAAATTCCACAACGTCTCAATTCAAATCTTTATTTAAACTTACTTCAAGAAAATCTTTCCCAAATTCTCGATGATCTGCCTCTAAATTTACGACGTATCATGTTTTTTCAACACGATGGAGCCCTGGAACATAGTGGTCGCAATGTTCTAAATTTCCTAAATGAAAATTTCGCTGGACGGTTGATAGGGAGGCACGGACTGGTATCTTGGCCGCCGCGTTCTTCCTAACCTAACCCCGCTGGACTTCTTTTTCTGAGGATATCTAAATCAAAAAGTTTACGCCACCGAAGTCGATACCCGTGAGGAATTGCTGCAGCGTATCAATGATGCTGCCAATGAAATTAGTCAAAACTGTTTTAGCATCTTAATAGCTTCGAAAAGTGTTACACGTAGGGCAATACTTTGTATCAGAGAAGGTGGAGGGTTTTTTGAACAGTTTTTAAAATAGTTTGTTGTCTGTTATCAAAATTAAGTTTCCATCTTATGATTCCTTGGAAAAGTGACGGTTGCAGCTAAATTGCGGAATACACTGAGGAATGTCCTCCTTGATGTCAGCCTTCTGTTTGTACCATCGCAAAAGCCATAAACAAATCATCATATCATAATTGTTCTACATCAATAATGTGTATTACTGATTACGTATTAAATTATTATTATTATTATCTTTTGGTTAAATTACTATGAAATTGACCAAAGTGGGATTAATTCAAGAGCGGTTTTCTCAGAAACCGTTGAAGATAACAATTTGAAACAAGAGTACCTTTTTAACGTAAAACAGTACTCGCGTTCTGCCGCTGCAGCATTACCATCGTAAATGCCATGAATAAATATCATATCAACTAACTCTTGTCCCGTAAACTCTTCCATTTTTTTCGCTTAGAACTATTAAATTGGCAATCAGGTTGACAATACTTTGACATAAGAATACCTTGATAATTTTGTTTAAATTACTATGAAATTGACCAAAGTGGGATTAATTCAAGAGCGATTTTCTCAGAAACCGTTAAAGATAACGATTTGAAACAAGAGTATCTTTTTAACGTAAAACAATTCGGGGAAACGGAATTTGCTATCCAATTTCTTAAAAAGTCAAAGATGAAAAAGTTACACACGCAAAATACCAAGGGACCCCAATGGACCTTGTGGAAATAAATGGATTAGTTCATCAAATTGCTCATCAAAATTTTGCGGTGGATACCAAATTTCATTCATTTATCACAACGCGATTGAGAGATATTGCAAAAAAATGATTTCCATTCCTCCCTCTTAAATGGGTCCCTGTGCCCTTAGGAAGCATTTCCAGACCCATGTTCATTTGAACTATTTTACTTAGTTTTGATCATAGAATCCTGTTCAGGGTTGGCAGCTAATTATGAGACACCCTGTATAGTACCATGATAATTTAGAGTTAGAAAACTTAAATGTTTTTTTATTTAACATTTTGGAAGAACACACAAATGCTGAATATATCTACATATATGGTTTATGTACGGTTTTTGAATACTATCAAGGACGTTGTGGGATTTCTCGGAAGATTGGTCGATTTTCTCCGAAACAGCAACAAAAATAAGGAGTCTGTCTGATTATGACCTTTCAAGGTTCGCTGAATCCGAATTAGAGATTCCATTATACCCCATCAGGTCACCTTCAAAGTCAAATTGAAATATAGTTACCTATACAAATGGACAATACCCATCGTGCATTTATCTTTTTGAGGTCGGTGGATTCAAATTCGGACTCATTTGAAATCTTTAAGTTCATTTCAAGGTCAAATCAAAACATATTATATGCAAATGGATAAAACCATATTACGTTTGTGTTTTTGAATGCGAAATATTTAATCCATTCAGATCAGCTTAACCTGGCAACCTTTAAACTCTAATACCCAATAAGGCCTATAACTTCATAACTCTGTAATCGATGCATAGAAGCGCTAGAAACCACGTAACCTTTGTCAAAAAGGAATAGAGGATGATATGTGTCATTCATTCTAGTTGCTTAATGAATCTAAAATTCATGGATCCCCATATGAACTACTTCCAGCAAAATCAGGACTTGAAATGTCATAGTAGGTGGGATAAAGGTATGCTGGCTGATTAATGCTGGATGCGTGCAACAGATATACCAGAAAAAATACAAAAACGTAAAAGACATTCATTGCACAGATTTTTTTGAGTGAAGATATCCACCTGCAAGATCTAATACTCTCAAACTTAAGGTGAATGTTTTTATATTATGAGATTATGGGAGTTATTGAGTCTCAGAAGTTTTAATCGTTGAGGTTGTCAGATTAAGTTCACCAGATGGGATTAATTGAACCCCGGGTTCGGATTCAGTAATGCCAAAAATATAAATGTATAAGGGATTTATGCATTTAATAATTATAGTAAAGTGTTTTTTACTTTTTCCTTTCTCACTCTTTATAAAATATACAAAATTAATTACACAATTACATAATAACAATAATCCATAAGTAGAAATAGAAGAAAGAGAAGAAAACATCACGGAACCAAATTTAGATTACAGACAGAAACTGCATCTGTTCTTCTATTTAACTACGGTCAATCATACATACAGAGTGAGCAGTAAATTTGCATTTGTATCTTTCAGTTTCATCATAAAATAATCTTGAAGATAACCTGTTAGGATTAAATGAACCTCGGATTTGAATTCAACAACTTCAGAAACATAAATATATGATGGTTTTCTCTATGTGCATATCTGTCTTTTGACATGACCTTGAAATGACCTTAAAGGTGACCTGATGCTGTTAAATAAATTGGGAATTCAAATTCAGCGACCCTAAAACCATAGGTGTAGGATGGTCTGGTTCACTTATACAGGTACCTATATATCTTTCGGTTTGACTTTGGAATAACCTTGAATATTAACTGATGGAGTTAAACAGTCCATATTTGGATTGAGTGAGTATAAATACATAGAAATATATAGGTATAGTCCGTCGGACAGATCACTTTTTCTTGTGGTGCTGTTTTATGAAAATTACTTAAGCTGTATAACAAATTTTCGAATATGTTGGGGAAGATCTTGAACTAAGCATCAGCTCAATAACTGGAAATAAGAGTTGTTAAATATGTCATTAATAGAAAACTAAAAGGACATGAGGTACTCGTATTTATAAGATACCAGTTCATGATCTCACCCCACGATTCGAAACTGATCTTGCATTTTGTCAGTTCAAAAATTCTCAAACTTTTTTGTGTATATTTTTTTGATAATTTTATAACAAAAATAAAAACTTTGAATATGTTTACATAAAAAAGTATTCTTGTTGAAATTCGATGTTGGCAACAATTTTCGAGAAAAATGAATTTTAATGGTCCACTGTAAAACCTGACAAAGCAGGGCATGTAATCGGCGACTGAAAAAAAAATAAAAGAAATTCCCAAATAAATAAATAACATTTTATAACACCTATTTTATACAGCTAATTCAAATTGTTTTGCCGCTATTGTTATTAATTATTAATGTTATAATTAATAAAATAGTTTGATGTACCTGATGTTATAACAACAAAATTTTGGGCCCGTCTTGCCCAGTTTCTACAAATTAACATAAATGTTTCTGCTTCTTGTCCGCTTTGAACTCGTAAGTTATTGGCAGCAGCTATGCCGTTTGCAATAGTGTCCACTTCGCAGAAATACACTTCATTTTTTAAATATTCCCACAAAAGGAAAATCAAATGATTTAAAGTCAGAAGATCGTGACGGCTATGGTCACGGTCCTCAGTATCCAATACCTTAGTATTTATGCTTGGACATGCTGCACATGATACGCCACACTTTTTCAATACGCCGTGAACGACTTGGACTTCCATCTCTTCCACAATTCGGTTTCAAATTTCCTTTGTCACGCTCGGGTTGAACTACTCTTGCACTCACTGCAAACCGCGGTAACTGCATTTGGCACGTATTTATCGGGAAATCGTTCTGTTAAAGTATTTTTACATGACCATAAATTAAAACGATATTCATTAACTCTTTGCTATACACGTAAACCATTTTTGATACCTGGAGAACTATTGCAACATAAACGTTAATACCTACTATAAGTAAACTTTACTGAATAAATATAAGTTGTACTTGTAAATTTTAAAATAAAATATATACCTACTCTACTATATAAAAAATAATGTAGCTGTGAGGAAGATTTGCCATAAAATGTTTATTTAAATATTTAAAAAAACAGTATACATTATTTTAACACTAAAATAGGAAATGATATAATCTATATTGTTTGCAAGTTACAAATGCTGCAGTATAGATTTTTACTTGCTCTTTTAATGCAGATTTTCTTGGACTCCTACACGAAAGTGTTTGTGGCGTTTGGCAGTCTTGATATGAAATATAATTAAAATGCATTATATTATTGTGTTGTAATTTAATAAACTACCTATATATTCTTTTCAGTAAATAAATTACTCATTTTTTAGTACTTAATATTATTTTAGTGATTTGGGCATTTCTATACGTAAATTAATTAATTTGAGATAAATTATTTTAATTTATTTGAAGATGTTACTGTACATGTTTTTATTATATACTGTTTGCGCATTGGTATAACTTAGAATCGGTGTACCAGTTTCAACTTCAGCATCTTGAAAATTTGGCGCCAATATAGTTTTGGTATTATCAGAAACTCTGAACCAAAAATGCTTGAGTGTAGAATTTACATGACGCAATTAAGTACCTACTTACATAATTATTGCATATTACACTTTTTTTAATAAATACCAGTACAGAGAACTTACTTGTTGGTTCATACAAAAACAATGTTTGATGTTTCATTTGAAAAATGTTTGCTTCAAATTCTATTTTTTTAGCATTGATCAGGACAATCTTTCAAATGAAGATTCTAATTTTTATTGGCGTACTGCATAAAATTTTATATCGTGAACTATTTCTTTATATTAGCTGATGAAATATAAAATACATACTAATGGAAAAAAGAAAAACCACGTCTTGAGGAACAATTATTCACAGTATAATCACGGGCATTTTTAGAAGAAAAATAAAATAAAATAAAATAAACACGAACAGATATTCAAGGTTTTTTGTCTCACACTATATCGATCGCACTCAACACGTTACAGTTCTAGCGTCGGCCACCGTGTAGGATCCTGGGTACCGAACGGTCCCCGAGACAGGTGAGGAGAGCGGAATTGGTAAGGTGGAGCGTGTTCGAGAGTGAAACAACTTATATATTTATTCTGTAAACTTTGCTATAAGTAATCGGATTTCAATATTCGGAATCGTGTGGCTAGAATCTACAGTAGCCTAGCGATGTAAAAGTTGAACATTTTTTACTCGTAAACTATAAGGATTTTACAAAAAAAAAATACGACATTGACTTCATTTTTCATGACACATTTATTCCCAATTTTTTTTTAGATAAGTAGTGAATCACCCTGTATACGTATGGAAATGCCAAAATTGTTTTTTTTAAAGCCAACTATGCTTGAAGTAGATTTTTAATGAAACTTAGCATACGTCGAAATATTAAAATTCATTTTTTATGAAAACTGTTGCCGACATCGGATATCAACAAGAATTTCTTGTTATGTAAAAATATTTAGAGTTTTTATTTTTACTATAAAATTATCAAAAAAATATATTTTGGGTATTTTTGAAGCACTACCTAAGTAACTATAAAGAATGTTGCAATGGATTCCAGTTGAACACATGATTGAAAGAGCTAATGTTATATTAATATTTACAACAGATTTTTGCCAAAATATTTACAGTTTTCTAACAATTAGAACTGAAATTCACTCATATAATGTGAGAACTAAGTATAATTACAACATTGTTTCTGTTAAAACAAGTTTGTTGAAAAAAACATTATTTAGTGACGGAATACGATTTTTTAATTCTTTACCTGATCACGTGAAAGAAATTGTTAGTGTGGGGGAATTTTTCAAAGCAGTTACAAAATTGTATCTCGATAAATTATAATGGTTGGTTTGTATCAATTTCTTGTATTGTTATTATTGTTAGTATGATGTTAGCTGTTATCTCAAATTTTTATTTTGTATGAAATTCATAAATTGTGTATGTTTAATAGCTAAAGATAATAATAAAGTATTATTATTATTTTTTTTCCGTCACACCTTCCGAAGCTCCGACACTTTTGGAGGTGTTCTGAAGAGTGAAAGAATGACCACTCTCCACTCCGTGGAGTTAGTAATCATTGCGCCCGTAAATCGTGTGTTCTGAGCAGACGTAGCGAACCAAGGACGAATTTCGACAAGCCGGTATGACCTTTAATTCAGAAAGCAGCGTATGTCTCATTCCACCCAGGATGCCTATAATTAGCACCACAACCTTAACAGAGTGGTCTGGATACAGCCTGCGGAGTTTGGAGAGATCTCGATACTTCCTCCGTTTCTCCTCCTCTCTTAGGACGATATTGTTCTCCGAGGGAGCCGAGAACTCAATCACAAACATCGTCCTAAGCTGGTGGTCGAGGAGGACTACATCAGGCTTATTGGCTTGAATTTGCCTGAGGGTGGGAAATGAATAGATCCAATAAATTGAAGTAGATTTCTAATGAAACTTAGCATGCGCCGAAATATTAAAATCCATTTTTTACGATTACTATTATTATTATTACCGCCATTTGGTACACGCTCCTGGAGAAACTGTCAATTTTTTTTTTAGATTTTCAAAAAGAGCATAAAAGTTATGGAATTGTGTCAAGTTTTATGAATTTATCTCTATGCGTTTGGGAATATTAATTAAACACTGTCACCAGGAACTAGCTTTTCACACCCTGTATGTCAAAAACGAAGCGTTTTACGATATTTGTTTATATATACTTCTCGTCTTATTTTGGGGTTTATTAAACACATTCACGATACTACTTTTAGAATCACATTGTATATGTATACGGGCTTACTATGTAGAAGAAAATTTTAATTTAATTTTAAGTGGCCCAAATTTTTCTTCTTGGCAAAATTACCGGCTTCCATTTATTTATCGCTTTTAATTTTAAGTAGGACTGTTATTTCCGCGAATTTTCACGAAATTAATGCGATGAGAATTTAATTTTCTGGAAGAGTGCCGCAACTTCGATATAAAATCGAAACAATTATTTCACGGAGAGCCTAGGAGATATTATCTTGTACACCTTACCGCCGGCGCTAAAACAGATTCATGAGTTCCATTATAATTACACCCCAAATTAAATGTAATTTTCCATCCTGTTCGTCTGAAACAGGGGGCCCAACTTGATTTCCCATTGTTACGTGCTTTGCGAAGAATTACACAATGCAACATAACTCTATGGTGCAATGTGGATTTGTGCCTAGCAAGGAAAATTAATTTCGAATCAGAAACAACCAAAACAGGAAACGTTCGTGGAACAAGTTAAAACCATTCTCGTTGCGAGTTATGGGGAGGTAAGGGGTGGTCATGCGTAAACGTTATATTCCACTGTAACTTTGTTATTCTAGGAGATATCGGAAAATTCGAACCTGCATTCATTGACTATTTGAGGATTTCAATATTTGTATCAACAAAACAATAGCAATACACCAAAGATATTGATATCAACTTATTAATAAAATATGGAATGAACAAAAAGTACAAAGAAACTGGGAGGTAGGAATATTACCATATGCAAAAAAGGTGGTAGCTGACAATGTAGCAATTATAGAGAAATTTCCTTGCTCAGCATTATGCTAAAGATATATAATAATAATAATAATAATATCTCTACCCCTCATCCTAATCACGAGGATTAGCCATTATTATTATTAAGCAGGCCGCATTTGCGCCCAGGAACGTTGGTAGGTCCTAACCACCATTCAGTGCAGGAATGAGGGAAACCTGGAAAACCTCATTAATTAGGGGGGTAGTCAAATGTCAACCGGTACCGATCTCTCACATTGATCCAAGCCAACATTCTTCCATCCTACCATACCCTCAGAGGGGGTGCCAGTCGTCTCCACGAATATAGCTTATATACGGTCTACCGGCTGCGGGGGTCGAACCTGCAGCGATCTAGTCACCTCAACTCAAATACTGATGCCTTAAACCGCGCGACCACTGACCCATATGAAAGAATACTAGAAAAACGATTATAATAATAATTAAACAGTAACTTGAAGACCTGCAGAGTGGATTCGGAAAAGAAAGAGTAGTGCAAGATCATATATTTACAATCAAGCAATAGAGAAAAGTTTGAACAATAATATACAGGGCGGCCAAATGAAAACGAAACAGAGCCATTTTCAGGAACTGCGTCAAGATTGTAGAAAAACGCTCGATTTTAGATTAAAATAGGACATTCTATGCTGGTGTTTTTGACTCTACCACTTTCACCCCCAAGCAAGGGTAAGCATCAACCCAAAAAAATTTAAATGGCATTGGGGCAGAAGTAATATTTATTATTTTGAAAGCTCTTTACAACAGACTTTAAACTTTGTAATTCCGCCCAATACTTAATAAGAATTTTGATTTTAAAATTGAAACTTATGTACAAATTAGTAACGACAAAAATGTCACTCATTCGAGTTAAGTACGCCAATGGTATAAATTTAGTATTTCTTGCGTTACATTGGTTTTTGGCGATTTGTTATCACTTTCGTAAAAAAAACACAATTGTAAAAAACAGAAATGAATGCTATACTTACACACACAACGAACGTAAAATTAGTGGATTCCAAAATTATTTTCTAGTATCATTTAGAAGCTTATTTAATTGTGTTTTTGAAAATTAAACATTATGATTTATTCCATTGAGGAAAGGGTAGATATCATTTCGCTTTACTTTATGAACAATAAATGTGCAAATAGAAAAGCTCAACTATTTAATGAACAACATCAAGATCGACATGTTAGGAGGAAGTATATTCTAGTTAGTAAAACAAGAGACAGGGAACGTAGCCAATAAAGAACGAGAAATTGAAAAACCTAGAGTGAATGAAGCTAGTGAAGTTGCAGTTTTGGGACAAGTTCATCTTGATCCTACATTAAGTACGAGGCAGCTGGCATCTGCGTCTGGAATTTATAGGCTGGAATTTTCGGCGACCGGCTGGTGGGTCCTTTTTTTCTACCTGATAATTTGACTGGTCAAATGTATTTGCAATTACTGGAAGACGCTATTGACCCTGCCTTGACTGATATTATTGAAAATGTTCCAAAGTATAATGAAGATCATTTGATTTTTCAACAGGACGGTGCTCCTCCGCATTATGCGTTAATTGTATGTCAGTATTTGGACACCAACGTCGCTGCAAGATTTACGTCAAAAAATCATCGATAAATGCCATCGAATCACTTCGGAAATGCTTCAGAATATGCGCCAACGTTTCGAACAAAATCTTTATTCTTGTATGGGAGCGGGTGGTCATCAGTTTGAATATTTAATTAACTAAGCATTAAGTAAGTAAGTCAAATGTAATTTTTTTTCAAAGTATTGGGTGGAATTATAAAATTTAAAGTCTGTTGTAAAGAGATTTGAAAGAGCTTTCAAAATAAATATTACTCAACCCCCAATGCCATTTAAATATTTTGGGGTGATGCTTACCCTTTATTGGGAGTGAAAGTGGCGAAGTCAAAAATACCAGCAAAGAATGTCGCCATTTAATCTAATATCGATGGGTCTGTGCGTTTTTCTACAATCTTGACGCAGTTCCTGAAAATGGCTCTGTTTCGTTTTCATCTGGCCACCCTGTATATGTAGCGTTTATAGATATAGAAAATGCCTTCGACAGTATACCGAGAACAGAAGCATGGAACAGCTTAAGAAAAAGGGAAATGAGTGACGAACTGATAAAAGCTAAAAAGTAACAAAATATCAGAAAACTAGAAATTATGTGAGAACAGGAAATATGAGATCAGAAGAGTTTGAAATTAAAGAAGTATTGCGACATGGAGGAGTACTGAGTTCGTTGCTTTTTAATATAATTCTCGATAATGTTTTAAAAGAAATACAAGTGTCAACAAGAAATTACATGTAGGGTATAGAAATATGCAACAAGTGGAAATCTCAGATAGTGCATTTGCTGACGATTTGATCATGTATGCAAAATAACAAAAATACATACAAACAAATCTAAACATATGGAACGAAGCGATAAAAAAGAGGAATTTGAAATTAAACATTGGCGAGACAAAAGTGATGTCGATAGGTAAAAATTATCTTAAAATGAACATCCAAGTAGAGGGAAATAACATAAAACAAATAGACACATTTAAATATCTAGGAGTGAACATACACAGAGACGGAAACAAAGACATGGAAATATACAGTAGAATAGAAAATTCGACAAACTTGCACTTTGTTGCCACTTTAAGAGATACGGCTTGTAATTGAAACAGATACAATGTCCGGAAAATGGATGAAATTGCCAGTTGCCGCTCTAGCCTTCATTTTGATTCAAAGAAAATAGATGGTGGGTAAAACAAATATATCAAATTCACCTGCAGAGCAACTGTCAAATTATCCAAAACAAAATTTGTAGTAATAAAATACACCATGACCATACCTACCACAAGAAATTGTATACGATTGATCCGAAATGATTTAAACTCGTTGACTGAACCAAGAACTAATAAAATGTCAGCACACTTTCAATACGCAATTACAGTACAAGGAAAATAGGCTATAACAATGAAACTACTTTTTGCCTACAAGAGTTTGCAATATTTCTTATGGGTATTCAAACCATCAATATAAATTATGATTCCAGAAATATGTATACAACTTTAAATTACTGAATATGAACGAACGTCGAAAGTCAACTGATCAAGGAACAATACCCGCCCACACTTTGAGAGGCAATCGCACTGAATTTACTCCACGATGAAAAACCGACAAAAAATGGCTCGCTCCGACTGTTCGACAGTGTCAATAGTTATTCGTCCGTATGAGGTAGTTAGGTATCCATTTCTCGCGGCAGCCGCGCGAAATGGGTACGCAGCTGATAAAATTACAGCTGGATACAAAATTGATAAAATTACAGCTTTAGTTTTTTTGTACTTGATCATAGATATATAATTTTATAAAAACTCAAGTTTTTTCTATTTTTGGATAACATAACTAAAGGGTTCAATTACAGATCTCTACTTTGCAATTGAAATAAAATAAAGTATGGCAAATAGCTGCCATAGTATTAGCATGCAATGGCAGTTCTTCAAAATACTCTCACACATAGTCAGTGAAATTTCATCAATAAATCTTTACTATTAAATCTGCAGTTACTTGAGGTGCATTGGTATATACCCTCGCTCTCAGATAACCTCATAAGAAAGGCCATTAAGTCACAAGAATTTGGTGGTTAGCTAACATCATCACCATGAAATTAGAAAAAACCTTTAAAGCTTTATCTTAACAAAATGATGATTTTATGCAGCGTATGAGACATCACGCGGTTTCATTCAAATAAAAAATTCTAAAGTTCATATTATCTAATCTAGATCACAATTCTTTGGTTATGTTTGGCAAATATTTTTAGGTATTAGCAGTTAGAGCATTTTCATAATACATTCTAACCATTTGTACGCGCTGTTGCATTTTCAAATTCTCCATAAGAGTTTGGTGCAATTAACTGCCAGCTACTTGTCGATACAGATTATTTATGCAATGACTTACATTTTTTAAGTTTTTAATATTTATAGTTACAAAGCTATTTTAAAAAAATAAAATTAAAAGTTATTGAGCAGAATCTCCTTTCTCTAGAGTTTGATACACATTATTATTCAAATGCATAACTGCCATTTAGCAGAATTTAACTTATATTTGCATACATTTTAGAAATTGTGATTTTTTTGAGGCGAAATCTAGTGATTTATAAAAGTCACAAGCGATATAAAATTTACGCGATTTAAAGGTATCTATCATTCAAGAGCGTTTATCTTTGAACAATTTTTCTTTGTTTAATCAATTTTGGGTCTCTTAAATTTCCGCGGTTTTCTTTGAGTAAACAGAGTAATTCAGAACAATAAACTAAAAATATAAAGGGCAACAGATAATTAGAAAATATATTGTACGCATAAATTTTAAGAAGACCTTAGGATCATAGTTTGATCGATTCAATTTGTTGCTTGTGCTGCAAATCAAGTATATTTTAGGTTATAATAAAATAGACCCTAATAAAAAATTTCAATATTTCAAGGAAAATTGCAATAATAGGAGATATTTCCAGAAGATATTATTAACCTAAATTTTATGTTTTCTTCCATTAGTATTGTATTTAATTGGTTTGTAAAAACTAATTTATCTATTAACAAATATTTATCATTAGGCTATTATTAGTGGCTAGTTTAACTGTATAATCAAATATTGTGGTTTATTTTAGATTGAACTTATAGCTGATCCATATAATGACATTATTAAACGCGCCGCTATTTGTTCATTCAACCATGATGCCCGCTCATGAATTTTGATGTATCAGATTGAATCCATTTCATTATATTTACTGTGAATATACGACTAAGTCTTATTACTTCAATTATCATAAAATGACAGTAGTTATAAATCTTTTCACTACTTTATATGTATTTAATATGCAGAAATTTGGTAAGATAATAATGTTTTACCTCATCTAAATATATTGTTGATTTATTCTCACTTTACAACAATTTTATGGCATAGTTATCTCCCTCTACTCTACAGTATTGTATTCTATTGTTATTTTTATTAAGCATATTGTTTTATTGTTATTGTTTCTATAGCTATTGTTAATTTTTTTTATTATTTTTTTCTAATATATTTCTGATACAATCCTGATTTAAATCTAATTATAAAAATTTGACTTTTAAAAGCCTGGAAACCTGTAATCTAAAGTTGATTCATGAAAATTATAACTATGAAAATAAGTTTTTTTTTTTACGAACTGAATCTCCAATTATGTGTTGAATTTATGTTGTTTTAACAGGTGAAAAATACATACAATACAATTCAAATACCATAGAATTCGTGGTAATCTTTCGTAGTATCTATTCAAACCCTGTACTATTGTATTTGTATAAATGAATTTTATTACTTTTTCACAAAAAGCGGTGAATTTGTAAACTATTTAAATATACTCATAGTTTGGTTAATGGAACTGAACTAAAAATATAACGTTCTGATAAATAATACACCAAGTTAATTGTGTCCATTGAATTATAAGTTCGTAAACATTAATAAAATTTTACATTAAACAATATACACTATGATTCTATTCTATATTTTGGCGAATGCGCCAGTAACAACACATCTACAGGGTGTATTTAAATAAAGGGTCGCAAATAATACCAGAGATTCCTTAGGTAAAAACAAGTTGATTTAACCCAACATACTTCTATCCCAAATCACATAATAAAAAAGATACAGGGTGTCAAAGTAGAAAATAAGACATGCTGTTGTTGCAATGAATTCTGAATTTATTAACAAAAATGTCTGTTTGTACGTTAATATTTCCAGAGATATATTCCACAACGGTTGAGTTAAGCCATTTTTAATTAGTATAGCTTTTTGTTCAAAAAAGGTCAATATTTAATATTTTGTTAATAAAAGCGAGGTCTGGCAAAAAGTTCATACATATTTAATGCGTAATATTGCTTATAGATGGCGTTCCGTACATTCAATGATTATTACATTATTAGCCCCACTTTTAAAAAATTTTCATTAGAAAATTAGAAACATGTCTGACTAAAACTCCAGAAATTATTAAGGAAAAGCAATTTTTAATTTTTCCTACGCCCTGCATATCTTTTATAATGCGGCTTGAGATAGAGGTGTGTTAGGTTAAATTAACTTATTTTTACCTAGGGAATTTATGACGATACCTCTTCAATTAAATACACCCATAGTATTTCTTCCGATTTTCTGCCAAATTATAGAATGCAAATAACTAAAACCACAGTTCAACGTGTCCAAATATATGTACTTTTTTCAATATTTTATTGACTTTATTTACTATGATTTATTGGTGATTTGATCAAAAACCAAGACGATGAAGATTAAAAATTTGTATTAGAAATTGTTCAAAGTATTTTGCCTGCTTTAGCACACACTTATACCAACTCTACTTCCACTGCTAGAAGATATTTATCTGCTCAATTGTATCAAATTTGTATGCCATGAGATTGGGGATTTAACCTTGGAAAATTAGTGGGGTGCAAATCAGGCGAGTACGGGTATGAGAAAAATCTGTCATTCTATTGCACCGAATAAGCAGGAACATTGCCGTGGTGCAAGACCCATTTGCACCACGGCAATTGATCTTGTAAAAGCACTTTATGGCTAATCTTGTAGGGTTCCTTTAGATTTAATATTTATTTAGCAGAATAAATCAACTAATATTTATAGGTATCGATTTTATCTGATTTTTATAATTAATGAAAGGGGTCCTTCACTGGCTAACGGCAGCTTCTCGCCAGAGAGTAATGGAGTCGTGTTTTTTTATATATAGGTTTATGGTATTAACAGGGAAATTGAGAATTGTGTACCACGTAACTAAAAATAAAATAGTATAAACGTTTGTGACTTTGCCAAGTTACGAAATTCAAAATCTAAGAATGATTTTATAAAATATTTAGAGACCGAATGAGGAGAGTAAAAAAATATAAAATATAGTTATGCATAGAATTCATTTCAACACCCTAAGTAACCTAGGATTCAGAATAGATTTAATTAAGTAATAATAGAATAATGGATTTACAATTTTTCTTGCAATATCAACTTTGTTAGATATGGACTCCTGAACATAACTTTCTGCTACAGAAGAGCTGTTCCATTCACCATGCCGTTTAATGGTTGTATTATCAGGAGATTAGATTGACCAATAAAGTTGTTGAAGTGCGCTTCATACAATGGCCAGTACATGCTTCTGGATTTGCGATATTCAGGTATGAAGCAATTATTGAGGGTACCTTCGCCAATGTGTTGATTCCAACAGACTAAGAAGTGTATTTTTGATTGATGTATACGAAAGAGAATCTGTATTGTGTTAAGCTAATTGGGTGCAGAGAAATATATTTTCTGCATATTTCAACAGTATTCGCGTAAAATGCCCGTCTTGGTGTCTGGTACTGAATCAAATAAGTAACTGCCAACGTCTTATATGTCAGTAATTTTCGAATTTGTCAATTCGCAGCATTGACAGGCACCAGAAACCTCCATTATTAATGCAACCTAAAATAATTCAAAGTTCACTATATATCTAACAACATGTAAAAGGTAAAGAGGTATTATCTTCATCATTAAATATTCTTTATCGGAAGCTCCAGTAACAAATTCTTCAATATATGCACTTTCCAATACTGCAACGTTTTTTGCTTTGTATCCTCTCGAATCAATCTTCAAACAAGTAGTAAGCTTGTTTAATTTTCAAATATCTATATTTTTGTAGACCTTTGTAGCAGCCTTCAACATCGAATACTTCGACCACATAAGTAGATGAAATTGCATATTTTTTCTTCAAATTTAAAAAATACGATAGCATGACTTCTTCATTTATTATCATTACTCTTCGATATTCTCTTCCATTCGTTAAATTCGGTGAACACTTTTTCGTAATGTTCCCTGCATTTCGCTGATAAAAAATGGAAAATTACTTTTTGTGCTTCTTCGAAAACAACCACAGGAACACAATTACTTTCTTGCATTTTTACCAAATTCAGATAGAACTGTTTATTAAATAATTGATAATAAACAACCATAGGTACAATAAAACCTACCATGTTTAATTGAGTACTAAGAAATATCAAGTCGTGCGAATATTTTGTTTTATTAAATTCCAATAATTCTGACCCCAAATGGATAAAACGTTGTATTTCATTCGTGTTTTAATTACTTTTTATCCATTAAGGAATATTAAATTCTTTAACTAACTACCTGTTGTCGAAAATAGGCAAACTCTAGATTATTATAGAGAATTATTTTAACTTTGATTTGATATAATATTTATAAAAAGGAACATCTAAAACAAATAATAATAAGAGCGTATCTACTTGATATCCTTGAAGAATAATAGGGCGCTGGATCCTCTATTATAGACAAAATGGTAAACTGTAGGTCCCAAACTTTTGTGGGCGAGTGTAGGCAGAATCTCGCTATTTTTCGGACGGAAATCTAGGACAAATGCAGTTGTTTCAACGTCCCTAAAAGCCAAACAATCTCCCACGACGATTAGACGGATTCTGGATACTTTACGAAAACTTAAATCTTAACCTTATTCTAAAACTCTAAAATTGAAAGAATTATCACCTAAACTAAATGCAAATGGCTTTTATTTAAAATTTAACTTCTAAACTTCTGTAGAAGGGTTTTAATGAAACAGTTAGTTAAAAAATGAATTGAATAAATTGAAACATATTGTGCTGCAACAATTTTGAATATATTAGTTTTATAAATCTGGCCATGACCGAGCTAGAATAAAATGTAATTTAATTTTGAATACATTTTTTGAAATTGCAATTAAAATGATCACTCATAATTCTCGCTTTCTTTCATATATCCACGTAATAAGTAAAAGAAGAAAAGCAATAATACCATAATATCACAGCATAGGTAGACCAGCAGTTTCACTCCGTTGTCGGCTTTCAGTTTTCTGCGGTTACCTCGAAATGACGTTACTTTATATCTATCCACATTATGTAATAATTCATTAGACAGTTATAAATGGGTAATTCAACATGTATTATATACTATCATTTACTGCTACTAACATACAGTGTGAAAATTCGATTTACTTCTTTGGACACTTAAAAAAAAAGAGTTTAAAATATATATTATTGCACTACAAAACATTTTTATTTATTTACTTACTTTTTTTGTTATTAGCGATAATTTCATTTTTTTGGAATTTTTTTAAATTTAAAATTTGACGTTTGAAGTTTAGTGGACAAATGATTTTTTTTTGTCTTAAATGATATACGTAAACCAGAAGATAAATATTTTTCAGAACAGAAAAATTATGTTTACTTAACTTTGAAAATTGTTAAATTGGAGATAAAAGTGGAGTAAAATGTAAATATAGAAAAAAAATATTTTTTATTATTTTGTTTTGAGACTTACTCTCATTATAACGACTACAAGAAATATGATCATCTACATAATTTTAAGATGAGCCGTCTTGTACAGGAAACGTTGGAACGGCCTCTTTGCGTAATATATTGCGCGAATCGTTAGAAAACATATTATTTTAAAAATATATTTCACATAGCCTGTATGAACTATTACTAATCCTGAGCAGCTTCTCTAATAAAATTTCTTTATTAGAAGTCTCTGCACAGAACTTTGCTCTAAAATAAAAATTTGTATTTGTGAAATATATAAATATGTATATTTTAAACTTCACTTTTATGAGAAGTATTTATATTCCAATGTTATACTTAAGAAATAAATTAATAGGTAAGGCAATAGCAGTAAAATATCATTTATGGTTTGTACAGTATGTTATAGATTACTTATTACTTATTTATGCCTTTAGGAAATTTAAAGAAACCACTATGATAGATGATATATTTAAACATCTAACTGTTGCGCAGCGACTTGTTCCTCGATCAGACTCAAAATATTGCTTTAATACGGCTCTGTATAACCGATGTTCGCACTCCCAGAGTTGGATGTAAACTGAGGTCTCTGTAGCTTGAAATGGATGCGCGAGCTGCTATGCGCGACTTATTATATCGGCCCGAGTGTTTCTACTGGTCTCCCTATACTGTGATAATATCCTATTATATTCAGAATTTTACAGATGGATGGAAGGGAAGGGGTTTATGGTTTTCAAACGTTTCGATAATCTAATGCAATGAACAGATCTAGTAATGAGAAATATGAAAAGTATAGGGAGTGGTTCGTAGATAAGTCCCTTCAAATCTATTCCAGCGTCCAGTGGAATATGGAAGGGAGGGGGATCGGTTCATTTCCCGAAGAAAATAGACCTACAAAGTCGAACTTACTACAGAAGAATACAATATTGCTAACAATTTCCGAATTTGAAAAATTGATATAAAGCTTTCGGAAACTATTGATTCTACAGAGATGGTTTTGGGCTCAAATTGTACCATATTTACTCTATTATAAATACATATACGAAGTTATAATCGAAAAAACTAGTGTATCAGGGTAAAAATCTCCATTAACTGAAGAAAGGTAGAAAATTTTTTGGATGTTGCATTCGGCATTCGAGATCTAAAACTCAGGCGACTAGGTTACTAAACTACGTTTTCAAATGCTACGACCTTGATATTTTAAATTAATAATGATTCTTGATATGTTTAATTAGAATATCTGTTTCTAGTAGTAAAACATTGTTTATGAAAGTTATTTGTTGCAACATAAGGAAATTGGTTATCTCGTTAAAACACTACGACCTGGAAATATCCAAACAAAAGTTTTTCGCAATCCACGAGGGTTGATGTAGGAATAGCAACAGATACCTGAAAAACGATGAGAAAAATCCTCTCTGACATCTGTCCGGACGTTCACGGCTGTGTAGCTTTTCAGGTCGCTGCAAAGAAAATACAAAACATTATTTTCTTGAAACACATTTGAATACAGCGTCAGTGTGTTGCATTTGTTTTATTAAAATACTGGTAGGTGGATGCACACATACTGGATGTCCATAGTTAAAGTGGAAAATTATTATTATTTATTGTTAATTTTACGAGAATAAGGAATTCTTGATTAAAATTTTTGTTTGTAATTAAAATACGGTTCCATGTACAGAGTAATCAGAAAATCAATACCTAATTATGAAAAACGTTCAAGGATAAACTGCCTTTGATTTTAACAGTATAAAATTTTAATAAGGGAAGTTATTTAGAATTGAAACATATGTTATAATTTCGATTTCTGGATAAACCCGCTTACTTTGATATAAGCGGAGAGTAAAACATAATTTTTTATACTACTAATTCAAAAATTAATTTTTGGTGAATATAATTTATAAAATTATATGCAAGCTAATGCAGTATAGAATATAGGTAATTTCACTTGATTTAAAAAAATCAATTATGGAGACTTACTTCGATGTATGGGGCAAAACGTTCCAAATGGTGCCATCAATCAGCGCCAATTCTGTGTGCTCATGCCCATAGTATATCATCCCACTTCATAACACACATTTTCAATCACATATGTAACATTACTAAATTTTTAATATTCTGGAAGTATCACATTACTCTTCCTTACTGTCCTGATTTTCATGTTTGATTTCCCTATCGCATAGGTACTAGTATTCATTTGTGAGTTTGATTATGCGTTGATATATATGTAATGTAAAACAAAACCAAACCATTTTTATTGTAATCATATATGCAATACTGACATATTTATTTATTAAAATTAATGACGAAATTGGTATTATTATAAATACTGATCGAAGCCCTTCTTGATGCTGCTGGCAAATTCTTATGACCTGCGAAGGTACTTCATTGGCTGTGGAACCAGTAGTCGTACCCCTCTGCCACAGCTAGCACTGGACTTCCATTCGTCTAACAGCTTCAGTTGCAAAACATTGGCACCATTGTCAGACAGTAACATAGCGGCAGTACGCCTAAAGGCATGTCCAGTAAATGTTTCGTAAGCTTCAAAAAAGGAACCTATTTTTTAAGAAAAACTGCTATTAAATGATACTCTAAAACTTGATTGGATAACTTGGATAACTCTGTTTCTGGCAGCTACCAGTTACCGAGGTCACGGCACAACAACCCAGAAAATCACTATGTATCAAATTACAGCACTGGCCGTGAAAGCCTAAAAACCAAGTCAATTTTGTTATTTAAAAGATTGTACAAAAAATGAATTAAAGAAATATTACGATATACTTCTAGTATTTCTATACCAAAACAATTCAGGAGTTCAACATGGTTAATGCCTACAGATGAATAGAAACCATTTTGTCGATAAGCTAACAATTTTAAGAACCTTCGTTGAATTGATTCCAATCTTTGCATGTGCACGTCATAAATGGGATACTACTACTATTTTACTTTCGATCTAAGGAAAAAAAATAAAGTTTTAAAAGTACGTTCGTCTCTATAGTTGCGACATATAAATCCATAAGTACGGATTGCACTAGACACAATATTATTCAACTCAATGAAAGTCAATTTGTTGTCAAAAGTTATTACTAATTCCTTAAAGCTTTCAAGCCGATCAATAGTGTAATCATTAACACAGTAATCATAAGCAGTAAAATTAATTTTACGGGTGAAGGACATTGACTTACATTTGGAGATGTTAGGAGACATTTGATTTAAATCACACCATAACGATATACTGTTTAAGTTCATCTGAAGCCGATCGCAATCTAAAGTAGAATTTACCGTTGAATACAGTTTATATGCAATCATCTGCAGCACCTGAAAGATCGTTGATAAAAAGTAGAAACAAAAGTGGTCTCAAGTTCGAACCCTGAGGAACACAGATTTTTTGACAAATACTATTTCAAATCAAGTTGTTTGAATTCTGTTCTACCTGCACATTTATTTATTCTTATTCCACGAACTTTTTCCAGTTCATTTATTATTTGAAATGCAGTTCGCCGTCTAGTTCAAAATGTTTTCAGCATCATACATTTATTGTCAACAGCCATAGTTGAGTTTTCTGTAATGCCCTCATATAATCAGTTTGGCCTCACCATTACAATGTTGATTGTTGATTTAGGTTTACAAAACATATCATTAATATAATTAGTAACAATTTTTCTAAAGACGTTTTGCACGGATTTTATAATTATTTTACAAATACTAGTTAATACCATAAGTAGTTAGTTTAAATCAAGTCAATAATTTTTGCAATTATTTTAATAGACAATATACAGGGTGAATCAGGTTTAATCTTGATAACTTCAGGAATCGATAGAACAGGTTAAAATAATGTTCATTTGTGATATAACCTTATTTCCTAAAACGCATCGTTTCCGAGATAGAGGGTGTTGAAGTAGGAATTTTTTTTCGTTTTTCCCTCATAACTTTTGAATCACTTATCCGATTTAAGTGAAATTCGGAACGCAAACACTCCTTATGATCTTACATAAGCTTCTTAAGTTTGAACTACTTACCTCTTAGATGTGTATTTTGTATGCTACCCCCCTCTTACTTTTTCGTCTCCTGTTTTTTTTCGACGTTTGGTCTTATTTCTGAGATATTCAAAGAAATTGGTGACAGTGTAGCGCACTAGCCGCGTAAATTTCATTTAACGTTATAGCAACCCATGAAAACAAAACTCAGTGATTTGTGTAAACTGACGTTTGTGAAAATCATTGTCAAAAGTATTATTTAAAGAGAATTTTTAGTGTTAAGAAAAAATACCAAGAACATTTACAAATACTGAATATGCCGATATACATTATGTTTATGGTTTCTGTGATGGAAATTCCAACGCGTCAGTTCGAGAGTACCGAACACGCTTCCCTAATAGAAGAATTCCAAATGCACAAGTTTTTGTAGATGTACATTGTCGATTTTCGGAATATAGTTTGCGCCGCTACAATGATCATAATCGTAATGTACTGCCAATAAATAATCAGCGAATTCTTAATCTTCTTGATATCGATAGAACTTTAAGCACACGCCGAGCAGCTCGGCAACTCCATTTATCTCAATCAAAAGTACTGAGAGCACTCAAACAAGATCATCGAAGGGTTTTTCATCTCCAACCAGTTCAAGGTTTGTTGCTAAGAGATGCTGAAAAACGTTTAAATTTTTCTAGATGGGTTTTAGATTCCACAGAAATTAATCCACAATTTCTGCATAAGGTTTTATGGACCGACGAATCTAATTTCACAAAAGCTGGAATTGTGAATTACCACAACATTCACGTTTGGAGTGAAATCAATCCTCGATGTGTCAGACAATCTTCATTTCCGCAACAGTTTAGTGTAAATGTGTGGACAGGTGTTTAAGTAATAACCTCTGTGGGCTGCATATTTTGCCTCCTCGTTTAAATGAGGTTTTATTTCATGAATTTCTGCAAAACTCTCTCCCCGACGTGCTTGACGATGTCCCCTAAAATTTACGCCAAGGGAACTGGATGCAGTTGGATGGTGCCCTTGCACATTACGGAAGGTAAATATGGCAGTAGTTGGATGAGAATTATCCTCGTCGATGGATTGGACGGCAACCCAACAACCACTTCTTTGCGCCAGATCTGAATCCTCTGGATTATTTCGTTTGGGGCCATCTAAAAGCAATTGTGTATGATACGCCAGTACATACCCGTGAGGAATTGATCCAAAGGATAAGACATGCTTGTGATGACATACAAAAACAATCCTGTTCAAATAGCAGTTGCGGTTAATACACTAGTTCGCCGATGCCAAAAATGTATTGAGGGTGGAGGAATGCACTTTGAACAATTATTGTATTTTTTTTAGTAGTCGAAAAGTTTGTTGTAAATCTTGTAATAATTAGTTGTTACTAAATTTGTGTTTGAGGTCATTGGCAATTTTTCTTAGCACTAAGAACACTCTTTAAATAATACTTCTGACAATGATTTTCACAAACGTGAGTTTTTTATGAGAGCCGTCCGACAGTGTCCCCGGAAGCACCGCAGCCTATAGACTTGTGCATCTTTCGACGAGCACAAACATCCATGGTACTACAGTGGTATTCGAACCCACACCGACATAGCCGATCCAGACTAGTTCCACGAGCAGTCGTCTCCCAGCCACCTCGGCTATCGCGGTGCCCAAAACGTCAGTTTACACAAATCACTGAGTTTTGTTTTCATAGGTTGCTATAACGTTAAATGAAATTTACGCGGCTGGAGCGCTACACTGTCACCAATTTCTTTAGAAATATCTCAGAAACAAGACCAAACGTCGAAAAAAAAACAGGAGACGAAAAAGTTTCGAAATTAATCAGGTCAAAGTAGTGTGTAGATGTTTTATTAATTTTTTTTTTTTTTTGTAGTTGAAATAAAGTAAGAGGGGGGTAGCATACAAAATACACTTCTAAGAGGGGTAGGTAGTTCAAACTTAAGAAGCTTATGTAAGGTCATAAGGAGTGTTTGTGTTCCGAATTTCACTAAGGATAAGTGGTTCAAAAGTTATGAGGGAAAAACGATAAAAAAATTCCTACTTCAACGCCCTCTTTCTCGGAAACGAAGCGTTTTAGGAAATAAGTTCAGTAATAATCACAAATGAACATTATTTTAACCAGTTCTTTCGATTCCTGAAGTTATCAAGATTAAACCTGAAACACCCTCTATTTTATTTTATTATTTTATAAAAATTACACCTGCTTCCATAACAACAGAACATTTTTTACATTATTTTCTCCAAAACGGTGTAGCTTAGCGAATTTTGTATATGGAACATATTTTTTGTACCGAATTAAAAACTCGTGATAATGGCCATTAGCTTTTAAAAATGTTCTTTTAAACCACGTTAAAATTTCAGTAAATCTTTCTAAATTTCTGGATTTACTACATAATGTATAACGTTATGTGAGAATTTTAACATACAAAAAGTCGAACTAAAATATTTGTGTAGTTTTCTGTGCAGAACAAGTACTTAGCGTGTAATGTTAAGTTTTATACATATTTGTATTACCTAAGGGTTGCATGCCACAGAAGACTCGCTAGTCCAACAGAGGTTTACTTTGCTATAGCTGTTCAGAGAGATGAAAGGAGAGTGTATCTACCGGATATTTCCTCAGGAAGTATTTTCTTTTAAAAATAGTTTGCCTGAATAGCAAGGATAATGGCAATAAATTTATGTTTATAAAGAATTTGAAAAATCCAAAATGTGCTGAAAATGTGTAAAACATGAAAAACATGAGTTTATATTAAAGTTATAATTAAAACTAAGGTTTGCGGCTTAACGCAATGAAAAATTAACTGAACTTTACATTATTCTAGATAGTACCCATTAAATGTACCTACTTCTAGTGCTCCACAAAAATGTATAGCCTAGCAGTTTCAATATTATTACTTTATTGCAGTTAGTTTCTCTATTCACATCATAAAGAAATTTCTTTAAAAAAATCTTAATATTAGTTAGTAATGCCACAGTTCACATACAAAATTGTTAATCATGTTATATTGGAAATGTTCCAACAATATAACATTGTGATATCAACAAGAATGATGCAGTTGTGACATGAATTTTGTGTAAGTATACAGGGTGATTCACAACTTATCCAATAAAACTTGGAAATAGATGCGTCATGAGTTAATATCCAAAAAATTTTATTGTAAAATCCTTGCATCTTTCGAGAAATTCATTATTGTAATATTTTCAACCTTTACATCGCTGAGTTGCTGTAGTTTCCGCATTGTGCCGCTGTACAGGGTGACCCAGAACTGATTGCTGGCCGCCATTACGTAAAAACAGAAAGAGCAATCGAAAAACCGTAAACGTGGGTGTTTATGGTATGATGTAGTGAGTGTTTACCATAAAATACCATCTTGGTAAATATAACACCCAATGGACAGTGACGGCATCGAAATCATTTTTCCCAATTTCATACCTATTTTTTACATAATATAAATGTCCTCATTTTTAGTAATAACTTTTATTAAAACTTTTTTTTGATATCACCTTTCGTGTGCAAGGTATATACTCGCATCAAGAATTCAGACGTCTTACGGCAAACGTTACACATTTGTTTTTATTGTCGACGTAATTTTAGTGTAGTATATAGTTTTATTACTATCAGTTGCAGTTTCTTAAATATTTTGATGAAAATATTGTGAATTATTCATTTGTTCCTATGACGTAAGTCGTCTGAGTTCTTGTCGCGAGTATAGAAAAATTAAACAAAGTCTCTATCGCGTATTTTGATGATACTGACAACGTTGCCATGAAAATATCAATACTGTCAATGTTATGTTACTCTTATTTATCGATAAAATTTACCTGTCAATTGTTGTTGTTGTTTTAATTATTTATATGCAGATTTACTGTTTACTAAGATGAATAGTCATAATGAAAAGGTAGATATGCTTTTAATTTTTGGAGAAGCTAGAAAAAATTCAAAATTGGCAGCACGGATTTACAGTAAAATATATCCTGACCACCAAGTACCAGATTATATAGAAGGTTTGTCAAAAAAAAAAAATAAATAAATCCGTTTGCAACAATAATGTGGTGGCTCAAGTGTTTGAGTATTTCAATAATAATCCTAGAAAATCAATACGAGATGCCAGCCGAGAATTAAATATTTCTTATAGTTCAATTCAAAGAATTTTAAAGAAAAACAAGTATCACAATTATAAAATTCTAAACGTGCAAGCTCTCGCTGAAAATCATAGGTTACGTCGGATAAATTTTTGTTTCGGAGATTGTTGATGTCCAGTTAGATGTGCCAAACATTTATAAATATATACTATGGACAGACGAGTCCCGCTTTGTCAGCAATGCAGTACCAAATAAAAAAATACGCACAATTGGACAACTGCAAATCCTCACGAAATTAATCAGGTTGAAAATCAAACACATTTTGGTATCAATGTATGGTGTGGTATTATAGGCAGACACCTAATTGGTCCATACTTTTACAATAGTGCACTAAACGGAGAGCGTTATTTAACTTTTTTAAGGAACCAGTGACCAACTTTATTGGAAAAAGTGCCATTACAACTATATACTACTAATATGTGGATTCAACAGGATGGCGCACCAGCACACAATACGAGAGAAGTAAAAAGATACCTCAATGAAAATTACAATGGCCGATGGATTGGTACAGAAGGTTCTATTCATTGGCCTCCGAAATTCTCGGATATATCATCAATGGATTTTTATTTATGGAGTACCCCGAAACATGAGCTTTTTAAGAAAGAATGTCATAATTTAGAAGAAATAAAAGAAAACATTAGGAATGCATGCTGGGGAGTAGAGATACACTTCTAAAAGTTACCCACCTGATATTCCGATATAGAATAGAAATGTGCTTATAACAATTTGGTGGACTTATAGAAAACTTAACATAGAATTATTTTCCACGATGATACGTACCTAATATTGTCCTTGTTTTACAACACGAAAAGCAAAATTATACCTACTGTTTAATATTCTAACATATAATTATTTATTAAATTTGCAAAATCTATTTACTTCCATACATTGGAATCATTCCGTTTTGTTAAAAATTCAAACTTAAAAATATGTTGGTTTGATTTCTAAAAACTGTGGGGTATTCAGTATCTGGTTCCATAATTCTTGTCGATTATTATTATTATTTGAGTGAAAATAAACTAATGTTATCAAATAATTCCATTAGTCTTAATACAGAGAAATTAAATTACTTCTTCTTCCAATCCATGGATGACTTTACGAAGATAATTAACTCATGAATATTTTTGTTTATGAAATTAATAGTTTTAGATGTATTTTAGATTTAGTAGTGAATCTTATTTAAAATTAATAAAATAATTCGAAAGCGGTTCGTTTTTCGAATATAGTGAAATATACCCTTTTAGAAATGACATTAAGAAATAAAAATGCATTTATCTTATTTGCTTTTAAATAACCCCTCCATTTGATTAATATATATACTAATTCAGTGAATTTTTACCTCTAGTTAATTATATTTCAAGGTCAAGTTTTATCAATATATTGTATGTATATGAAAATATGTAATATTATAGGGGTGTTTAGGCTTTCACGGCTGATACTATCATATGATATACAGAGTGTCCCATAATGATGTGCGCTTCTTTGGAGGGCGTGGTCCTTGGGTCATTTTAAGGGGGGTTCTCTCTATAAAATTTTTCGATTTGAGCCTTCCCTTACGAGATAAGGACACCTAAAAAATTGAAAGAATTTCGGTTTTCATTATTTTTCTCAAAAACTGTTAAACTCATAAATCTGAAAATCGGTGATTATATTTATTTAATTAAGTTACATTGTTGAGTACTATTTTTATTTTTACAAAATGTCTAAAAGGATGGCAACCACCAATCTTTGTTGTTTTTTTAATTAGAACTTTTTGTTCTAAACGTTTCTCGATATGAAAAAATTACAGTAAATAGAACAATAAATTTACAAAATTTTACCCCTCTTAGTATTTTTCAGCAGACACGCGTTTTCTTTTAAAAAAATAAAATATACACACGTACATATCCTCGGATGTGGAATATTCAAGCAAAATAATTCATATGAAATGTAGTAGGCTGCTGTCACTTTGATGGTTTTATTGCTTGGATTGTCATTAACAATTAATGTCAGATATCTACCACCAAATTAGTCATTCTTTTCTGTTAATTTCTATTGAAATAATGAATATTCAATATTTCCAATGAAATCAAAAATTCTCCTCAGGTACTGCGGTGTGTAAATTAAAATTTTTCACTAAGATTTCAGCTATGTGACCAACATCTGGGAAGGCATTTTGAACACCACATGTAAACATTTAATAAAATTAAATTCAGCCTGTAGCTTCATTTCTATGTATTTACAACAACAAATTTTATTCAGTGTTCTTTACCGACTGCCACATTAGCCATCATATTTAAACATTTTGCATTTCGCACTTTCCAATTTCTGAGTTTACTACGTGATAAAAATGATTAAAATTTGGCACATGTGTCTAAAATTAAAACTACCAGTGTACTACGTTTCATATGAATTAGTTTACTTGCATATTCCACACCCGAGGATATGTACGTATGCGGATTTAATTTTTTTAAAAGAAAACGCATGCTTGCATGAAAATACTAAGAGGGGGAAAATTTTGTAAATTGATTGTTCTATTTACTGTAATTTTTTTCATATCGAGAAATGTACAGAATAAAAAGTTCTAATTAAAAAAACAACAGAGGTTGGTGGTTGCTACCTTTGTAGACATTTGGTAAAAATAAAAATCATATTCAACAATGTCACTTAAATAACTAAATATATTCACCGATTTTCAGATTTATAAGTTTAACCGTTTTTGAGAAAAAAAAATGAAAACCGAATTTTTTTAAATTTTTTAGAAGCTCTTACCTCGTAAAGGAGGGCTCAAATCGAAAAATTTTATAAAAAGTACCCCCTCCCTAAATTGACCCAAAGGAGTGCACATCATTATGGGACACCCTGTATAGTGATTTTTCGAGTTGTTATGTAACTCAGTAACCTCGGTAACTGGTCGCTCTCAGAAACAAAAAGTGCACATCCTTAGCATGAACAGGGATTCTTTGACTTGCCCTAATTCTTCTCGGGCTAGGCTCTATGGGGACAGACCCGCTATCGGTATCTCTAGGCCCGCCCATATATTGATTTCGGCTCCTATTATTGGTATTACGACTGTTACGATTAGAACCGTTCCTTGGGTAATGGTGGTCTTCCGAGACGTCCCGTAGCCGCCTCTGTCCTCACGGGTCTGTCCCCATAAAGCCTAGCCCGAGAACAACCAGGTAAGATCAAAGAAACCCGGCTACTGCTAGGGATGTGCACTTTAATTATGCTTCTGGCAGTGACCAATTACCGAGGTCACGGCATAATAACCCCGAAAATGACTATATACTAAATGTAATATTATGTTTCAAATTTCGTCAAGTTTAAAAATGACACAAGGAACAATCTGCTGAAGATATGACATGATTTTGCATTTTTTTTGTTCATACTTCTGGTGTTTTTGGAAGTTGAATACAACTTTATTATGGCCTATGGGTCATATGACAAACTGATAAAAAAAATTCTTTACGTAACCGTAACATTTCTCAATATAAAATAGAACAAAATAACAATTTGTTTAATATTCTTACGAGGCAGCGGAGTAATTTCTAATTATTTTTGTCCTGCAAACGATGCTGAATTTGTCTGTGCCATTGTATATACCTAATAATTGTTTATGGTCCTAGGCGTGTGACATCTTTACGACACGATACAGGTCGTAAACACCTACTTTAATCCTGAATACATAAATAACTATTATGACAAGGATTTATATTATACGGCCTGCCATATAGCAGTGCACTACTTAAGGTTTACGGTGAGCGCTCTATCAAACGATATATAAGGTCTGTTCCAACAACCGTCGAGAACTGGTTCAGAACCGTGAGAAATATTATTTAACATTTTTAAGGAACCAGTTACCAACTTAATTGGAAGAAGTGCTATTACAACTTAGAAGAAATATGTGGATTCAACAAGATGGCACACACCAGCAGAGAATGCGAGAGAAGTAAAAAGATACCTCAATGAAAATTACAATGGTCGATAGATTGGTACAGAAGGTTCTATTCATTAGCCTCCGAAATGCCCGGATATATCCCCAATGGATTTTTATTTACCCTTAAAGATGCGGTTTATAAGAAAGAATATCATAATTGAGAAGAATTAAAAGAAAACAATAAGAACGCATGCTGGGGGATAAGTAGAGGTACACATCTAAAAGTTACCCATCTGAAAATCCGACATAGACTAGAAATGTGCTTACAACAATTTGGTGGACATGTAGACAACTTAACATAGAATTATTTTCCACGTACGTACCTAATATTGTCCTTGTTTTGTTCATATTTTAAATTTTACATAATTTTGTTATTAAATAATCGTTATACCTTTTATTGTGTATTATTTTAACCAAAAATACTTACTAAATTTGTTTATTGGTTATACTCTTTTTGGGTGTAGGTACATATAACAATAAATAATTTTGTTGGAAAATTGGAAAATTTTGTTTTCCATGGCAACGCTGTCAAAATCATCAACATACGTAATCGAGACTTTGTTTAATTTTTCTATATATATGGTCGTATATCTTTTATACGAAAGGTGATATCAAAAAAAGATTTTAATAAAAGTTATTGATAAAAATGAGGACTTTCATGTTATGTAAAAAATAGCTATGAAAATGGGAAAAATGATTTCGATGACGCCACTGTCCATTGGGTGTTGAATTTACCAAGATGGTATTTTATAATAAACAATCACTACATCATACCATAAACACCCACCTTTACGGTTTTTCGATTGCTCTTTCTGTTTTCACGTAATGGCGACCAATCATCAGTTCTGGGCCACCTTGGACAGATGACTCTTACAAATATAATTTCGTAAAAAAAACTTAAAAAGGGCAGTTCGAAAATGATTTAAAAATACATTTCTGCACGGCACTGTATGTAATCGGCGACCGGACAAAAAATGGAAAGAAATTCCCAAGGAAAGAAATAAATAAAATTTTATAACATCTATTTTATACAGTAAATTTAACTGCTTCTGCAGTTATTGTTATTAATTATTCATATAATTAATTTGTGGTTTTAATTAATAAAATAATTTGACATACCTGATATTACAATAACATTTTGGGCCCAGTTTCTGCAAACTAAATGTTTCTGCTTCTTGTCCGTTTTAGACTCGTAAGTTATTGGCAGCAACTATGATACCTTTGCTTAAATCATCAATAGTAGGTATCTACTTCGGTGCGAACACTTCATTATTCCAATATCCCCCAAAAAAGATTTCCACATGATCAGGAGATCGTGGCGGCCATGGTGCCGGTATTCCTCGTCCAATTTCTTGATATTAATGCTTGGACACGCTATTCATGATATGGGTATAATTGAGCCTCGTCTACGATACGCCACACTGCTGCAATACGCGGTGGATGCCTTGGACCTCCATCTCTACCACAAATCGATTTCAAATTTCTCTTGCGTTGCACTACACTTGCACTCATGCACTGCACATCGCAGTAAAAATAGCTGCTTTGGCACATATTTACCGGGAAATCGTTCTGCTGCAGCATTTTCACAGCGCCATAAAACGATATCTATCAACTTGAAAAACTAATGTAAAGACTGGCATCACAAAAATTTTGATACATATCTACAAAAAGTAATCGGATTTCAATATTCAGAATCACCTGGCTAGATACTACAGTAGCCCGGTGATGTAAAGGTTGCAAATACTACAACTACAATATTTTTTTATTCGGATGCTATAAGGATTTTACAAAAAAAATAGGATACTCGACACTCCATTTTTTATGACGCATATCTCAAATAAGTTCTGAATCACCCTCTATAGTATTCGTTATGGAAAACATCATATTTACCACAGATTTAATGCAAAACCAAAAATATGTCTTGCTGGTAGAGGTTTAGACGCGATTCTTTTACATTTGACGGCAAGAGTATACACGTTTTATTTGCATCAGTGTGTTATTTGGGTCACATCAAGCAGGATAAAAAGATAAATATATAGCGGTTTGTTGTTAGGTATAAGAAAAATAGAGTATATAGAAGAAAGTTTGCTTTCAGTAGGTTGTTCGAGTTGATCCATCGTCAATCGAATGTGATATCGACGGAAAAAATAACGTCCCATTTACATGATGTGTTCAGCTTGAATTCTATGCTTTCTGGGTCACATTTACCTTCAGTTTAATGGTTACATTATTCGTCGGATATCATCGATCATCGTTCCTAGACATAACATAATCCAATGTGAAATATGAAAACTGTGGAATCCAGGAAGGCAAAATGAATTTGGAAATAAAACTGCGCTTTCTCTTACCTGTCTGTATGCTTAGCGCTTTTGGCAGTAAAATATAATACGCAATTCTGAAACAACGAAGCTTTTACTGCAGCTTATATACAATTTGCTCGAATTGTGAGTATTCATAGAAAATATTTTTGGTAGACTAGTAAACATAAAGAAACTGTGGTTTTCTGTCTTTCTTTCAAAAAAGGAATAATAATTATTATTCTGAACATTGCTAAGTTATATTACCTATTTTATTCCCCATTTTATATATTTGTATCTTACATGGAAAAATGTTCTTGGATTGTCCTGAATAAGGCTTAAATACAGCCGAAACGTAGACTTGCTAATTAATTAGTTTTCTTTAACTTTGGACCTTACTTTGGACTCTTACAAATACAAGAAGAGCAGATTAAAAATGATTAAAAAATACACTTCTGGACGGCACTGGAAGCTGGTTCGCTGTACAACCTGATAAGGCATATAATTGGTGACGGAACAAAAAGCTAAAAAACATTCCCAAGGAAAGAAATAAATTACATTTTACAACACCTATCTTTATACAGTAAATTCAACTGCTTTTGCGGCTATTGTTTTAATTATTAATATAATTAATTTGTGGTTTTAATTGGTAAAATAGTTTGACATACCTTATGTTACAGCAACATTTTGGGTTTCCCCAGTCTCTACAAACTAACACAAATGTTTCTGCTTCTCGTCCGCTTTGAACTTGTAAGTTTTATTTTCTATTCAGCAGCTATGATACGTTTGCGTAAATCATCAATAGTGTCCACTTCGGTGCAATATACCTACTTGATTTTTTAAATATCCCCCACAAAAATTACTTCAAATGATTTCAGGAGATCATGGCAGCCATGGTACCGGTCCTCCTCGTCCAATCGCTTGGTATTAATGCTGTACATGGTACGGATATAATTGAGCCTCTTATATAATACGCCACACTGCTGCAATACGCGGTGGACACCCTGAACCTCCATCTCTTCCACGATTCGATTGCAAATTTCCCGTCTCACGCTAGCGTTCACTACATTTACACTCACTTCACACCATTGTAAAAGTAGTTGCATTTGTTCAGCAGAAAATAGTTCTGCCAAAGCATTTTCACTTCACCATAAATTAAAACGAGTCGAGCCGCTTAGGCCTAGCAGGAAGTAAGCAGACCACTTATATCTCACCTGCACTCAGTTTATATGTGAACATACATATGAAGGAACAGCCAGTTCAATTGTCGGTCATCTCACCTATGGCATACTGATTCTATGTCTGGTGGTGTGACCGACAAAGGTTCTTGGCTGTTCACACAGATACTGCAGGAGTAATTCAATGCCGGTAGGGGCATTAGTCCGCGGAGTATTTGTTTCCTGCAGTATCATTTACAAAAAAAATTGTTTTTGCTGTTGCGTTTTGGTTTAAGTGATTATTTGCTTTATTTTTTTATTTTTTATATGCTGCTATCATATTTCTCTATGTTGTGTTTTATGCTTTTTTATAAGAACAATATTAGAAACTGAATTTTTTGAATTACTAATTTGTTAGAATTTATGTAATGATTACCAAGCTCAACAAATACGTTAAACGCAATTTTCTCTAAAATGGTGCATTTTAGCGGCATGCAACACGTATACCTTTTTTTAAATTAATTGAAGTCTGTCTCCAAATAACTAATCATTTTCCAAAAACTTCTATCTTTAAAAAAATCTGTAAGAAATAATATGCAGGGTTTCCGGGCCAATTTGGGAAATCGCTCGAGTGCAGATAAAACAAGAAAAAATAAAATGAGAAGTTTCCATAAAATTTTTTCTTACAGGGTCACACGGAGATATGTGTCCCTGAAGGATGCCGCTAGAAATCTGTTTTTCGTGAATAACTTTTAAAGTACTCAATAGAATTTAATAAGAATTTAATGTGATGGACACTAGTAAGGACCTCTTAAAATAGTATCCTTGAAATATATTTACATATTTCAGTTTACCAGGAGCGGGCTAAGCTTCACAACTTAGTATGCGTTAACATCAGATAGTTATATTTATAAATAAAATAAAGAGAATACTTTCTCAGATCTATAATTTCCAAAATTGTACTAATGTAAGTTGATTCAAATCGCATTATTTTTATGCAAGGAGGCTAGCCTTAAAGTATTGCTCATTTTTTACTGAATATTCTGTATATTTCTTATATTTATTTCGTATAAGTAGTGAATATGTTTGCACAACAAAGATTTATTAGGTAAAATGTATACAGTGCTTTCGAAAAGTAACGAATAAATTGATTATTTTTGAAATTGAGAAGTTTTCGAAAAAAATCCCCTGGCACGTCGATTTTATTTTTAAAAAGGCACTTTTTGCCCCATATTTGTGAGGTCATCGTTGTTCGAGATATGACGTCATTGACAATTTTTTTAAATAGCAACCCCCAATTTTGACCATGCCATTTGAAAGAGCGTGTCATTCTACATACATACATCATGAAAAATTATGATGTTACATAACAAAAATTTCAAGAAAATAATGTTTGAAGATTTTAAAATTTAATTTTCACAATGCTGTGCACCTCCCCATTATGCAACACCTGTCCGTGCTTATTTATTTTAGATGAGCTGTTCCCGAATCGTTGGATAGGGAGAAGGGGGCCGATTGAGTGGCCAGCCAGATCGCCTGATTTGACACCTCTAGATTATTTCTTGTGGGAATACTTAAAAAGCAAAGTATACGTTGCTAGACCGGTTAATTTAGAAGATTTAAAAGCAAGAATTTGTCACGAGATACATCGTATACCTCCTGAAATTATTGATAATGCCCGAAAAGAATTTATTAATCGTCATGGCCACTGTCAGGCAGCCAACGGTGCACAATTTGAACATTTAATTTAGTCGATTTTTTACAATCATTATCATTTTCAGTATTGTGAAAATTAAATTTTAAACTCTTCAAACATTATTTTCTTGAAATTTGACTGATGTAGAATGACACGCTCTTTCAAATGGCATGGTCAAAATTGGGGGTTGCTATTTAAAACAATTGTCGATGACGTCATATCTCGAACAACGATGACGTCACAAATGTGGGTAGTATGTCAAAAGTGCCTTTTTTAAAAACAAAATCGACGTGCCAGGTGATTTTTTCGAAAACTTCTCAATTTCAAAAATAATGAATTTATTCGTTACTTTTCGAAAGCACTGTATATAGTTTTTAGTATTTATGAGAAAATAAAAATTTACTGATTGAGATTCAAATACAAATTTGTTGCGAACTAATTCGAAGATCATTTATTAGATTACCATATCAAATACGTATCAAAATTGGCTTTGATACAGAAACATTGACAAGTTGGCTGAAAATGATGAATTGTAGTTGGATAATTTAACGAGATTGCCGAGTTCAAACGTGTTTTCCCTCGCGACTGGAAACTGTTATGTACTTCCCATTAATGAAGCAGTTTGAATTTTTTCATCATCGTAATATACACATGACGATTCATGGGTGGAGCATAATGTGTCACAATATTTTATTATGTTTGACCTCTTTAAAATATGTTGTCATATCGATTGATTAACCTAGTTAATTACTAGACCTTTCATAAGTACAATTACGCGTATGATACACTAAATAACTAAGTACTTAGCTTATAAAAAGGACAATGTTAAAAATAGCCGATTTTTGGCTTATCCGGGAGAACGCATAAATCATAAAAAAATCAATTGATTATTGTTAATTAACATTAGAAATGACCCAGAAATACGTCAGATAGCTGGGGAAATGTCGCTACTACCCCTAAACCTATATAAACTACCCTTAAATAGCCTTAAACGGATAATCATTAATTATTGTCATAAAATTCGTGTAAAATGAAAAAATGCTTGAAAATGATTTGAACAGACAGTATGTCAATATAAAAAGTGATAAATAACTGCAAAAATGTCCATTCCACTACAAAAAAATTAAAAAAACGACTTTCAAAAGCTAATGGTGAGCTTACTTCGACATCAAAAATAGATAATGCTTAAATGTTCAAGGGAACGCCTATTGCTAGAAAAAAATTATAGATTACTGTCAAAAAATGCAAATACTAGAGTACATTAAGTAAGTGGGGAAATATTAATTGCACCCCTAAATCTATATAAACTGCCTTTAAATAGTTTAAAATAGATAATCATTATTTATTGTTGTAAAATTCGTTTAGAATGAAAAAAATGCTTAAATCACTTTAAAGGCTCATTTATACTATTGCGACCTGAAAAATGGGCGCAAGGATAAATTGCCATTTTTTCAGTACGCGCTCGCAAAGTGAGAACAATTGGCGCTATTTCGCCATTGAATGGGCACTTTTACAGTCATTTATCACTTTTTATATTGACACACGGTCTGTTCAAATCATTTTCCAGCATTTTTTTCATTTTACACGAATTTTATAACAATAATTAATGATTATCCATTTAAAGATATTTAAGGGTAGTTTATATAGGTTTAGGGGTACTAGCGACATTTCCCCAGCTATCTGACGTATTTCTGGGCCTAATGTTAATTAACAATAATCAATTGATTTTTTTATGATTTATGCGTTCCCCCGGATAAGCCAAAAATCGGCTATTTTTAACATTGTCCTTTCACTTTGCTTTGCAAGTTTTGCCAGTTCTAATAACAACTTGAGGACGTTTTCCTGTCATATTTTATATTTAAAAAAATGTTATATTATTTTAAAGTTCTAAAATGTTATATTAAAAAATATATATTTTGTCTATGATTAGCTACTGTCACTTATACCACTCTAGATAGAACCATGATCGAAGTGCCTGCGGGTCGAAGACGTCTGCAGGATAGAGTTCTTTCTCCGCTTTTGTGGTGGCTTGTGCTTGATGGTCTTCTTCGTGGGCTCAACGAAAGAGGGATTTATACTTAAGTCTACACTGATTGCCTAGTTATACTTAAATCAGGGAAATCGCTTAACGTTATCGGTGAGCTCACTCAGAGAGTCCTAGTAAACATAGAAAGTTGGTGCATAGGACAGGAGCTTAGGGCCAACTCATCTGAAGTCAATCTTTTGCTCTTCATCAGGAAGAGGAAGATAGTTGGCTTCCGAAAGCCGTCTATTTTCAACGTTTTTAGAGGTTGTTGTTGTTATTGAAAGCGGCGCGGATTACCTGCAACAGTCTGAAGACCCATTGTACTTGCCGCTGCCTGTAGAGGTCAAAACTGGTCCATGCTGCGCGCAAAAGCTAGTACCAATTCTACTAGAATCTCTCGAACGTCTTGAGGAGACAGAAAAGTCGCCCCAAGATATTTGTGCCTCTTTACCATTAAACCGACACAGTTACAAAGGATGTGAATCGAATCCTCATCTGTATTGTCATAAAGTCTGCACCTCGCGACATTGCTTAAGCCAATCCTATGTAGGTACTTATTGAGATGTCCGTGGCTAGTTAGGAGACCAATAACTGATGTTGCTTCTGTTAAACATAATGAAGTTTCAATTTGCGTCAGCCCATGGCATATAAGAAGCTTGGCCTGACGCAGGTCAGATCCAACCGACCACTCTTCAATTGATCGCTTTTTGATCCAGTTATCAATGGATCTTGCGAAATAGCATTGTGGTAACCCCAAAACTGGTTCAAGTGCCAGAAATTGACTCCATGAACCTTGTCTTGTGAATATGTCAGCTCTCTCATTGCCTGTCACACCACTGTCACCCGGAACCCAAATCAGATTAACAGCTCGGGGGTTACTCTGGATTGAAAACTAACCTGGGTACCGTATATTGCAAAAAGCCACTGCATCCTTTTGGATTTGCTATGGTATGATGGGCTGCGGTCCGGCGGTTCACGATTACCATTACCAGAGATAAGTTAATTTATTGCTATTACTCAGCGTCTAAACAAATTCAATGACTTGCATGTGTCAGCGCGACAGGGGCGATGCACACAGCTCCCACATAGGCCTTGGAGGTCTCTTGTCTTCTATAAACCTCGTGGTTGATGGGGAGGCGATAAAACAGTGGGAGATGTCACACTGTGATCCTTAAGGCGTTAATAGATGGGGATGAGATTCTTGTAGCAGTTAGCGACAAGATATTCCCTACCTATGTATTTCAAAGAAGTTTTTTAGGTTCAGATACCTACAAGGGAAGCTTTACTCGCTAATCTTGATGCCCAGGTTTCAGAAGGGTTCGCCTGTTTCACGGGTGCAAGACAGAGCAGAGCTAAGAAGCGGAGATCTATGGAGTGCGATCAAAAGTGAATTTATTTCACTCGTGTGGTCCTTCTTGGAAAGTATAAACGTATTAAGCTGACCTGGGTTTCGGGTCATAGTAACGTGACAGAAAGTGAGACAGCTAACATGTTGGCCAGACAATTTGTGGGACCTGAACTAATATTGGGATTACTACAATGCTGCAAAGTCCATTGGTGAGTGGATGAAAAAGCGATCAAAGGAAGATTGGTCGGGTAGATCCAATCTGCATCAGGCTAAGCTTCTTATAGCCCACGGCCTGACGCAAACCGAAATTTTATTATGCTTAACTGAAGCAACATTAGGATTGCTATGTGTTTTCTAACGAGCCACCTACATCACAACTAGCATTTACATTGGCATAAACAGTGTCGCTAGGTATAGGCTTTGCGATAATAGATGAGGATTCGATTGCCATCCTTTGTAACTGTGTCTGTTTAAAGATAAAGAGACACAAGTATCTTGGGATGACTTTTCTTCTTCTTTAAGATATTAGGGAGATTATAGCAGTGCTAGTGCTAGTCTTTGCTCGTAGTATAGGTCTATTTTGAATACTACAGCCAGCGGATGCACAATGAGTCTTCAAACCTGAGCGCTACGGGCACGGGACCCATCTAACAACAACTATTACTACTAAGTACTTTAATTTAATAAACAAATTAAAATAGTAGAATCTGGAACAAATTGTTGAAATTAAAACATTTTTAAGATATTATCTGCCATTATTTAGTTTTTTTATTACATTATAATGTTCGCAAAAAATACTTGAGATCAATTTAAATGCTGTAGACATATATTTCTTCTTGACAAAAAGATATAAAGTTCTAGCAACTTATTAAAAGAATTTGATAGAATTATTGAGGCATGTTTGATATCATTTAAACAAGAGAGAGATAGATAACACGCAGTAAGTCAAATGTGTAGGAAAATAGTCCTCAGAGGCACACCTTTACGAGAATGCGACAGTGACAGTCTAAAAGAATCTATAAAATTATAATAATAATAATAATAATAATAATAATAAATTGAACTTTATTTATCCTGCACAACAAACAGACAAAGACAGTTATACAGTAGGGTTATACAACAATGTGCAATCTACACACAACACTATAAAAATTAACAAAAATTCCTAATGATAATTAACATAAATAATCAAAATACAACTATTAGATAAAAGAAAACATTTAAACCTATAAATACGCCATGATACTATTTTACTCTTACTAATTCATTAGTGCTAACAAGGCAAGTAGTTAGTGGTGAATTTAAACAATATAATATCTTAAATAAATTGGTTGGTAAAGTCTTAGTAGTACATCAGGTACATTAATGTATACGTTCTCAAGTAAGTCAGGAACATCAAGTCTTCCATTAAAAATGTTGTATATAAATAAAATTTCTGCAATTTTGCGATGATGACTTAATGTTAATATATTAAAATTTAAAAGTTAAGTTGCATAAGAAACGAGTACCGGGTATGTAGGATACATCCCATACCTCTTCATATAGAGCAATCTCAATAGTTTTTTTCTTTCTTTCTACCATGTCCTCATATAACATAAAGCGGAGGTTCCAGATGACACACCCATATTCAAGTTTAGATGGGACTAAATAATTAAACAGTAAAATACATGAGGAAATACCAAAATCTCGACAAAACCTTAAAATTAAACTCAACCTTCAGTGGCAATCAGAAACTAAACCAATAAATGTGTGCTGCACAATTAAAATTACTTGTAAAAATAATGCCTAAGTCCTTAAACTCTTTTACTGATTCTAGAGGAGTTCCGTTAATACTATATTCTTTAGAAATAGGCGTCCGTGTTTTAGCAAAAGTAATACACTTACATTTGAGTTCATTCAAGGCCAGAACATTGACACCACAAATCGTCAATATCGTGCTGCAAATGACTGCAGTCGTCCTTAGAATTAACCGACAAATAGAACTTGAGATCATCTGTATAGAATACAAATTTTGCATGCTCAATATAACGGTAAATGCCATTAATAAAGAGTACAAACAGCATCGATCCCAATATTGAGCACTGTGCCACCCCTGAGTTGGCGATAAAATTTTCATAATAGGTTTTGTTATATCTAGCTACCTGTCGTCGTGCTGTTAAATATGACTGGAAATAGAGTAAGCAATCGTCATCAAAGCCGAATGAATGCATTTAACTTTTTTATTAAAACTTGATGATTTACTCGATCAAAGGCTTTAGTGTCTACTTGTCTATTATTTTGCATTTTAGAAGATACATATTGACTAAATGTCATTAAATTTGTAACGGTAGATCTTTTACTTACAAAACCATGCTGTTGTGAAATGATTACTGATTGCACGTGATCCCTTATTTGATTATAAATGATTCTATCAAATATCTTAGACATTGCATTAAGCACAGTAACCGGCCTATAATTTTTTATGATGCTGGGTATTTCCATTTTTATGCACTGGTGTAATACGTTCTCGTTTTTGAGATTCTGGGAAATCTCTGTGTTTCAATGAGATGTTTATCATTATTTGTAATGGAAGTTTTAGCATTTCTGAATAAGCCTTGAAGAAATATGATGGGATTCCATCCATCCCAATCGCAGCTTTATGTTTGAGAGTAGCAATAGCGCCCAGTATTTCTTCTTGCGAGACATTTCTAATGGAGCAGCTATTTAGATTATAACTAAAATGATACTTAAAGTTTGAAGGTAATCCACTATCACTCTAAACTGACTGAAAGTATTCAGCAAATCCATTAGCAATGAAGCTTAGTATCATCCTTAGTATCAAATATCATTTGTAAAATTTTAGATATCCCAAGAAATACTAGTAGATAATTTACTGTTCACCCTTTTTGCTTTAATATAACTCCATAAATTATTTGGATTATTATTAATATTATTTTCTGTATGCTTAATGTAGTTACAATGCCATCGGTTTATTAATCATTCTCAGTAAAAACCGTGGAGTGCAGACTGGATTTTTGACATTTTAAAAAATGTTTTTTTCCGATATATTTTTTCAATTAATTCCTTACAAAACCATAAAGGAAATTTTACAACTAATTTGGTGCATATTTTTTCTAGAGGTGTATTGATTTAATATCAAATATAATGTTCAATACAAACTCTCCATGGGTTCAGTGGCACCACTAGTATCTATAGTATCAACCCAGTGACACTGACTTAGCATAGCATATATCTTATTGTAATCTTCATTTCGAAAAGCATATTCCCCAGACGCGACATCTGAATTCTCACCATTTTTATTGTAATTAAGATTAAAACATACCGTTATCTCTAAAGCAGGATGAAAAATATCCACTGGTACAAGTGGTTAATCAGAAAGATCGCATTTTATTGCATTTGTCATATTCGTTAGTACTAAGTCAAGTGTATTATTTACCTTATTCAAATTATCATTAATCGAATACGAATCATATTCAGTTATTAACTGATGAATGAGTCTGGCCTTGGATGAACCTTTTGCCAGATCGTAGTATTACCCAGAAATATCTGGAATGTTAAAATCTTAATATATAATGATATTTACAGAATTTAAAAACTGAGCTTGGTCTAGTAGACTCCAAAAACAACTCATATACAGTAATACCTGACTTACAACCAATATAGACACAACATATCAAAATATTTTCACCGTTTACATTTAATTTAATAAAAATCCAATGGTAATCAGTTAAAACACTGAGCAATTAAATATGGTTTATATATATATTTTTAACACAGCACATTACACCACCACCTCGAGTAACCTAAGCTGCTCATAGTTTTTATCGTTTCTAAATATAACATATCTGTTATCACATAATTCAGAGCCAAAACTGTAATATTTAGCCAAGTCTCTGTAATACACAAAATATCCCAATTGTCAGTCATAATGGTTTCAGAAAAGTCTCTCAGCTTTGTGCGAAGAGACCTCTCACATTCTGATATACGATGCTAATACTTTTATTATCCCTCATGTTATCAGACTTTCGCCCCCTCTTCGTGAAACGTTGTCTAAAAACCCTTCCTATTAAGATGTCGTTTATTAGTATTCCAAAAATTAAATCGTCTAATGCATACACCGCATGGCCAATATTCTTCATCATTCAACCTATCAAGCAATTTAAAAGGCGCCCCAACTTTAAATGCAGCATGATATCCTTTAGTTTCAAGCTTTTCAACTATAAAATCCACTTCATTGTCATTTTGTTTTAAATAATCTAACATGTCGCTTTCTGTAACATCTTTATTTTTTATTTTTCCCACATAAAACCAGGCTGTTTTCTGACCAGTACCTATCAGAAGACCGCCAGATTTGTCCTCCTTAGCTGCCCCAATTTTCTGCTCAGGTTTATTCGTTCTCCGTTTAGTTACCTTAACAAATTCCTCATCCTCAGCCTCTGCTAGTTTGGGTCCATCAGTCGCCGCAACCGTATTGGGTTTCGCCTGGCTTGTACTCTGTGCGATACGAACCATATCTACAACAGTTGGCGAAGGTCGCGGCTGAGTCTGAATATCAACATAGGTTGTAGGCATACTCTGTTCCTTTTCTATGTTTACAGTTTTTGAGTTCTTCCTTCCTTCCTGCTGTTTAATTTTTAATAGAGAAACTTCACCTTCCAATTTCTCGACTGCAATTTTCAGCTTGTCATTTTCCTCCCTTAACTGTTCAATATCAGCTTTATTTTGCCTTACACACTTTTCATATGTGTCTTTAACAATGAATTTTAGTTTCGAACCATTTTTAGAAACATATTCAAATATCTTTTGTAAGAATTCTTCACTATTACACAGGTCCGTTATAAGAGCTTTAAGGTCTATACTGCTTCTAGTAGCTTTTGCCATAATGACAAGCACATTACACTTTTTTATCACAATGATATGTTATTTTTTAAAATGGATATGCATAAAACACGTCTATCTTTCACGGCAATCAATCACAATCATGACTAGTTCATAATTTTTATTGTCTACCTTTGTTACTAAATACAATATTTGCTGTTATTTCTATACGTAAACGGATGTAGGAATGAAAAATCGAAGGAGGTTTATTTTTTATTTGATTTGTTATACATTTTTTATCAGGTATTAATAATATTATGTGAAACTAACAACTCTGCGGACTAATGCCACAACCAGCGTTGAATTACACCCACAATATTTACCCATATATTCTTTATTATTAGCTTTTGTAGATATATGGTGTCAAATGGAAAATCGATTTATATTACCTGAAATACTTTTACAATACAGTAGCTGGTTTGGTTGCGCCTTTCTTGAAAAATTAATTTATTTTTCAAGGAATATTAGATATTTTTATTTTTTATTTTAAACTTCGAAACTAATACAATTAATTAATAAAACAAATGTCGAATATTAAGAAAAATTCATTTACTTAAATTTAAAAACAAGTATCTACGTATATTTCGAACACCTCTAAAATTATTTAGCTATAAAGGTAAAAAATATAAATGATATGACTTTATAAATTATCTTAGTAAATTAACGGTAAGCGAAACTTCATATTCTGTTTTTTCTTGATCATTAGCGTACTTGCAGGTACACTTGTGCAGGCTAGATCTGTACAGGCCACCAGAGAGACCGCCTGCGTAGTTTAATGAGCTTAATGAAGTTGTCGCTTGATCTGTTACTGTTTTGTAGAAGTTTAGGGTGGATGCCTTTCAAGGGAAGTGGAAGATGATGTAAAAACTCTTCGGCGGCTACAGGTCTAGAAAAACACTTTCATGTGTTTCTAAACAACATTTAGTCATAACCTAAATTACGTTTAATAACTAAATAATTTTATACTGATTCGTTAAGTACAGTCTACTAAAAAATATGTATATTTTCAAGTAATGAAATTGTAAAGAAGAAGAAAATAGATTGATAAAGTATTTGTTTTTAATTAACTTTTTATGTGTTAAAGTTTCAATTCGTTTCCATTAAAAGTGTAAAACTAAATGAAAAATTATAAGAGGCCCTCTTTCGTTAAAATCCAATGCTCTTTTAGCTACAGCGTTTAGATTTTTCGTTTTAGTTTCACTTCACTAGAAGGGGTGCTACCCTTACTCAGCAAAATCAGAACTTTACAGACAGTAAATTTATTTGATTCATTTACAATAGAAAATTTGGAAATTGTAACATATGGAAAAACGTTCTTTTGCTAATTTATTACATTGTGTTCATCCCTTAAAATATTTTAATTACCTACACAACACATTTAAATTGAGACAGTTAAAATATACACGTTGTTTCTGAAATTCCTTAAAAGCGGTAATAGAAAACGTGAATATAAACAACCTGTAATTTTAACTGTCACATGTTTCAGAAAATGTATTTGGAATAATTACACGATATTAAGTCAACCCTATATCAAGACACTTAATCAATTATTGCAGTAATTATATTAAGTACAGCGTCGAATGCTGCGCGGACGTATCTTACGTTGTATTATATTAAAATGCCATAAGCAAATCAATAATTAGCAGATATAGTATAATGTCCAAATTACAAAATAATATAAAATGCTGTTCAAAGATACTGGTGAAATAAACCTAATCTATAAAATCTGTGGACAGGAAAGGCCGTAACATTTCTTAAACAGAAAGGAAGGCACTTTATCGAGTATCGTAGTTTCAACGATATTGAAAATAAATTAAATATTTATTTGTGGTATATAGTTTACTTTTATATTTAATTATGCTACAATAAATTTTACATAATTAAATATGCAGTTATTTAACGATATGTTAAAACAAATTGTGTGGATAGTACAACTGCATGAAATACTAATTACACAGATAAAAAAGAGTGGTCTGTATGACGAACTAGACTTATATATTCTTATGTATTTTTACTTGCTAAATGCAAATCTGGGATCCATTTAACCCAATCGCCTAGGTTCAAGGTCATTCAAAGCAAGAGATAGATATACAAATGCTCAAAATATCGTACATTTATGCTTTTGGGGTCGCTGAATGAAAAAAATAACTACAAGCATAGATTTGTGGGGATTTGACAATTGACATTATTTTTTTGAGAAATCAATCAGGTTTCACAAAATATTCATGCATCTTATGTAAGTGGGATAATAAAGATAGAAAAAACCACTATATAGGAAAAGAATGGCAAAGAAGAGCTTCATTTCAATCAGGTACAAAGAACTTTAATACAGAAATATTATTTGCTCCTTCTAAGGTCCTGACTCCAACCCTTCACATCAAGTTAGGAAATATTAAACAATGGGTGAAAGCTGTTAATAACGAAAAAAAAATTAAAAACGATGAAAAAGTAGCATTTCTTGGGGAATCTTAAAAGTCTAGATTAGAGGGCTAAAGTACCTCGCGGAATTAGTGAAAAACTATAGGATTGCTCGATTAATCTGAAATTAGATTTCATGAGTTCCCATATTGATTACTACCCACAAAATCTTTTGATTTGATTTTGAAATAACCCTGAAACTGACTTGATGTAATTAAACGAATCTCGGATTCAGATTCAGCTACTTAAAAAACATAAATGTACGGTAGTCTGGTCCACTTGCTTATCAATCTTTCGCTTTGCTCTTGAATCTAGCACGATGGGGTTAGATGGACCCGAGATTTGGATTCAGCGATCCAAAAAACATAAATATATGATAGTCTGAATTACTAGCATATCTATCTTTCGATTTGACCTTGGAATTAGCTTGAATCTAGAATGGTGGGGTTAATAAATAAACTCTAGATTCAGATTAAGCGTCTGAAAATACATAAGATTATAAAGATTATAAATCTAGTCCGTGTATTTTTTAGTTGGAGCAAATATTACCACTTAACTTCCTTTGAATTTTCTATCCACATGAATCTTGCAGCCTGTTTTGTTAAGTATATTACGTGTGAAAAAATAATTTTGGACTAGTTGCCACGGTTTTTGGAATAGACTTATTGATGTTTTGACAGACACAAGCTCTCTTTTTTTTAGAAGTAAATCTGAAACTAGAGAATAAGTTCTCAGGCCAGTATTTATGTTTGCTTTATGTACTGGTTCATAGTATCCGGGTGCATGATCACTAACATGTGACATTTCGGTCCTTTATTCTTAAATAAGAGTCGTTTCCAATTTCTGGTACTTGGATTTATGTTGCTTCTCTACAGAGTCTTGACCACAGTATACTAAGCAATCAGTAGGGAAACTCAGCTTTCCCGCGTCTTCCAAAAATCCGCCATCTTGTTGGCGACTGACAGTTATTACTATAATTTCTGTGTGTCAGTTAGGTTTTTGAATTTTTGGCATTATTACATGGTTATCCACTCGTTATCGTTATTGTACTTATATTTCTGCTTTGTATGTCGTGTTGAGTGTTTAGTTATTTGTGTTTTTATATTAGTGATTATTTATTAGTGGAACTATACCCAGTAAATAATAAATAAACTATGGGAGGAAATAAATGTGTTGTAAAAAACTAACGCATAACGCAACTCTGGGCGTAAAAGGTCTGTAAACAGTTTTATATATGGGAGACCAAGTTAGACGTGATAGCTTAATTGTAAAATCCTAAAGAAGAATTAAAACATGAAAGGGGACAAAGGATTTAACTCCAAATAGGAAAGAGACTGCTTTCATACATGAATGAAAGAAACCACTCCATACATCTAATAGAGCAGGGGGTTTTTGATTATGTTACCTGTATATATATATTTTGTAAACCTCAAAATAAATTGTACCTAATATTCACGTTTTAATTTCATTTCGTACTTTCCTAAAAAAAATGAGTAAAAATATAAAAATTACACTGGGCTTAAATTTGATAATCTGCTAACAAAATAAGGCAAAAATACTACAAAATATAAAATAAAACTACACTACTAGTTGACCTAGTTTCTATGTTTTCGCAAATTTTTTAAATAAATTTAAATTCATACTGGTTTTATAATCAAATTCAAATTATATCTGCTAGAAACCTAAATTAATACAAAATGTGACCAAAACCTCAATTTAAATGAAACTACACTGGATTACAACAGTTAATTATGCAAAAGTATTAAAACTACGAACAACTTTGGTTATGTTTACGCCAAATTATTAGCTATTTTTTCGTATGTTCTCTGGGATCCGCCATATTCTTGGCGACTTTTTCTAGAGTGGGGGTATTTAAAAACTGCCAGACGTATTTCATTCATAAATTGTCTAAGATTCCGTACTGATTGCTTAGTATACTGTGGTCGAAAATCTTTTTTCTCTTATTAAAATTCTGACATTAGTTACACCTATTGAGTATTCTGTACAGTCCTGAATTGTGCCATTTCATATTTCTTTACGTTGTTATTTTTAGTAGTATTTATCTTTAGCGGAAAATTATTTAGTGATTTTACGATATTTTTAACGTGCATGTTTTTATTTTAAAAATAGTCAAAATGAGACCAGCTCAACATAGAAATCGTCCTGAATTTGATTAGTACTCCTTAAAACACTGAAAAAGATAATCCGTAAAATCCAGGAAAGATAATATTTTTATTTGTAGAGTTACTGACATACTGACAATTTCAATCATAACATCCAGTTTTTTCTCTTTTGTTTTGTGTTTTCTAAGTAAACAAGTGGGATAAGTCGAATTTACAACGATTTTGTTTTCCTAGGCTCACAGTTCTCTGTAGAATATTGTTATCCTCGTGAGTTATTTAGTGTGATCGCAACATACATAGTACTACTTATTTTTGTAATAATCAAATTTGATAGGTTTTTTATTTAAATACTCATTTGAATTAAGTGAAGTGAAGAGCATTCATGCAAAATGGAATAAATCGATTTTTAGCAATTTTGAGAAATAGCTACACTTACTTATTGAAAAATTCCAGCTTAATGCATAGCAATACTTATTTTCAATAGGAAGTACAATAGTTTTGCAAATCAAATAAATTCGACAAGATTGTTTCATTATATGAATGAAGTATTCAGACAAAACTAATCCATTTCATAGATTATACAAAAGTCGTCACTTTCAACATTTTGGAAAAGTGTCTAAACTAGATATAGACAATTTTTTCTTACTATCCACTGTCCCATAATGAATAGTACATATATTAACAGGTGATCTGATCAAATTTACCTTAATTCAAAAGTTAATAGTAACCAAGTGACAAGGTTTCATAATCAAAATTATATTTTCAGTTTTTAAATAACCTTAACCTTAATAAGTAGTTTATTTTAAACGAAATTTGGTATCCTGGAGTTTTTTTATATGAAAAACTCAAATTTCTTTATAATGTTGCCCTTCTTAATGTCACTAGGAATTACCGTTTTCGAGATAATTGTGTTTAAAAGATTCAATGTATAACAAGAAACTTGACGAGACAACGAGATTTGTCCGGATTTAGACAAACCATTCTGTAAATATATTGTGAATTTGAGGTAATTTTAAATAGTTCTTTTTTTCACCACTTCATTGTGACGTGCCCACGTCGTGATTCCGGTACGACGAGGTGTCACTATGACGCCTGAGCTGCGGTGGCGGTAACCTTGGGCGCCAGTTTCTCTTTACAGTGCAGAAACACCACTACTCGGGCGGCTACAGTAAAGACACGGTATGTCCAGAGAGTCGTGAGGGAGGTGTTACACTTTTCCAGGAATAAAAATCAGAATAAAGTAATACACATATATTATAATACACCTAGTTTACAAAACTAATACGGCCGGAAGCGGAATAAGCAACTACAAAGTCAGCTGAACGGTTACAAGCAAACAATACAAGCGGTTAATCTATGCTAAATGCGAAACCAAGTAAGAGGAAGCGATCAAGTGAGCAAAGCAAAAACAAACTAAAACTATAGACTTGACCACTATTTAAAATATATACATATGTAAAAAAAACAAAATATGATGATACAGCTCCTCTCCTGGAATGCACGGCCGGACAGGTGAAAAGAAACAAGTACTAGTTAGTTACTGCCCACGTTTCACCTCATAGGATGTTCTACTCTGACCTGAACGCATGGTGAGGTGAAGTCACCGCAAATGTAACAGCGACTCCTCCCACGCCGTGGTACAGTAAGTGACGGTAAATAACGGCCCACATTTCAGCTTATAGGACGGAATCCTATCAACCAAACGCGTGGTGAGGTAAAGTCACCGGAAATGCAACAGCGACTCCACCCATGCCGTGGTACAGTAAGTGACGGTAAATAACGGCCCACGTTTCAGCTTATAGGACGGAATCCTATCAACCAAACGCGTGGTGAGGTAAAGTCACCGGAAATGCAACAGCGACTGTACCCACGCTGATTAGTACTCAACTAATAGCGGCCAAGTTTTCCCTAACAACCTTTTACTCACTTCCTCTGCTGGTCACGTCTAGCAGGCACGAGCAGTCGGCCTGGTACTGACTCAGCAGTGCTCACCTTGCTAGGTCTTAACTTTGTGGCACTGGAGTGACGGAAGACTTACGCAGAAGGCTGCTACCTCTCTTCTGACGGCTGGTGCGGAACAGGACTGGTGGACAGGACTTCAGAAGTGGCGATTGCGCACTAGACGGTTTTCGAACTTTATTATTTTACTCAAATGCCACTTTTGAACTTAGAAAAATCGGCGGTGTTCAAATTTTTGGACTAAAATTCACGGTTCATCCACTTAGCGACTTAGTATAATTTTCAGGCGGTTAACTTACTCAGGAACACTGGAGACACGACTGGTTCGTCTGGCGGCTTGGCAGGTACTCAATCTAGTGTATAACAAGACTGTCCTGGTGAAACGTGTCGCTTGCATACTAGACGGTTGGCTGCACTATCGTTCTTCGCAGATGTGCTGGGCGGACTACTAGATACGACGCAGCTACTCGATGTGGGCCAGAACAGGTACTGAAGTTTCAAAATATCGCTGTTGACTTGGAATCGGACGCGCTGGATCGAGCGCGCATCCTACGTCATACCTCCGCAGTGGTAGAGTCTCCGGTGCGCGGTTCGATGTGCATTCAGTTCTCGCAGTTTCCCTCACGCTGGCTGGAATTCGCGCGTCGGTCGGCTTTCAATGTCTCATACGGAGCGGTGAAAAATTACTTCATTACTTCGTAACTATATTTATTATTTTTTGTTTTGCAGAGTGGCAAAATACCCCAAAAAAATTACGTAATTATATCTGTAAATGATACTGTAGGAAACAACTACTCCGCGAACTAATGCCCCGACCGGCATTGAATTACTTCTCCTAGGTACCTGCTGCAATGTAGGTTGCTTCCTGTAAGTTGAGCTCCTAAGGCCGAGCAGGAAGTAAGCAGACCACTTATATCTCACCTGCACTCAGTTTATATATGAACATACATATGAAGGAGCAACCAGTTCAATTGTCGGTCATTTCACCTACTGACATACTGACGAGGGCTAACAAGACAAGGGTTCTTGGCTGGTCACACAGATACTGCAGGAGTAATTCAATGCCGATCGAGGCATTAGTCCGCAGAGTAGTTGTTTCCTGCAGTATCATTTACAGATTTAATGGTTCGTCGCCCAGAGCGAGAGGTCTGCGTTAAGTACCTGCTGTAATGTAGGTCGTTTCTTGTAAGTCGAGCCCCTTAGGCCGAGCAGGAAGTAAGCAGACCACTTATATCTCACGTAAATATAAACGCAAACTTTTTACTTTTAATATATACATTTAAGGTTCAGAGAGGTATTGTTTTTCATTTTTTTAATTTGAATAATTGGTCTTATATACATGTTCACAATTAATCGACAGGGGAAATATTTGACACAAACGATATGATTCCAATTTAAGAAATAAATTGGAAAAATACGGAGCACATGTATAATAATAGTAAACATAATAGATTACTGAACAAAAACACTATTCCATATGTAGGTACATAATTAACATTTGATAATATATGTAAAGATTGATTTAAGGCGATGGACAAATAATATAATTTCAAACAAAGCGATGAAAAAGTGAGTGACGAATTTTTAAATTCAAACCGTTAAAATTATTTTTTTATAGAACATCCTGTATATTTTAAATTTTCTAGTGGATAATTATATTCTCTATCGATCCATATTACAGTTCCCTATACCTATCTTACTTTCTGTGTGACTGGGAATTTGTATTAAAATAAAGTTAATATGTTATCGTTTTGCCGAGATAGCTATAAAAACGACGGTAATTATAACAAAGAAGTGCAAAAGCAGAATTATAGGAAACAACTAATTGAATTACACAAGCGACCTGCTACACGATAAGTATTAATGAAAGCTCCCGATTTCAATCGCCGTCGGCGATAACGATATTGTGAAACCGGAATTTCAGGAAATACTACTCAGAAGTAATTGCTTCTTGATGTAGTTACATGCTATATCACCTGTATTACCTGAAAAACACAAAATTGTAAGTTAAACCTGCCGATTTTTTACGAGAAGTCTCCACAATTACCATCAGTACCTAACTGAAAAAGTATGCAGAGAATATTATCGAATTTGTCTAAATTAAAAAAATAAAAACAAACATACATAAGTCTTAACATGTTTTCACAAACCTATTTCTAGGGTGAAGTGCTTGCAATGAAAAATCACGCATTTTATTTATTAATTCGTTGTACCTATATTATTTTCCGAAATATTGTACATATCTCCAATACGACAAGAGTTAAATATAGAATAATTTATCAAAGTCTCATTTAAATAACATGGGAGATCCCAAAATTTAATAAGAAATATATCATTCCATTTAAAAAAAAAACGTTGGTGACGACTTGGGCTATAACCGGAAGTGGCACCTTTTTGAAAATATTTTCATTGAAAAGTTCATATTTTAATTATTCATTCGTCGTCGTAAATCAGCCTAATGTATAGTAATATTAATAGGGGTGTTTATTAGTACATTACATAGTACGGGCTTGTAGTATAAGAAGTAAACTACTCTTGACTATTAAATCACGGAGCTAGAACATTTGTTTAGCAGAAGGATCTGATGTAGCTAGCAATGTAACTAGCTATTATAAAAAGAAAGAACACGGAACACATTTTGCGCTTGTAAATAAGAGTTTGTAACTGGAAGCGGATAAAATATATTTTACAGTGTTCTTGCAGCCATTTAAAATAAATTACACATACTTAAAGCTTCGTCTAAATCTTTGGTAATACAGAAATGCATATATCGGGTTCCATGCGATATAATCATATTCGAGTTTACATTAATGAACGTATTGTACAAAAGTATGCGAAATAAAAATATTTTTATATGTAGACTTCCATATGCCGCATAAACTTAAGATGAGAATTAAAAAATATATCGAGATCTTAAATCTCAAAATATCATTATCAAGCAGTAGGCAAAGGTTACTTTACATTTGGTTGCATTTAGGGACACTAAAGGACACAGAAATGGATACTTTTTTGCTGTATGCTGTTACTACTGCAAATATGATAGCTATATTGCAAAATGAAATGTGTAAATTTTATTTAAGTTTTAGTGATTCTGGACCTTCTAAGGCAGCCATGAATTAGCGGTCGTCGGCAATATGCCACTGGCCGTCTATATTTTTTCTCGGTTTGTGATATTAAATGTCAAAAGACTGTTTTGTAAATGTTCAGTTCATAATACATTTTACAATTGATTTTGTATTCATCTGCATATATAATGTCACGAAGCTTTAGGTCTTGAAAAATGTCGTTGATATTAATAAAGTGGACCTAATATTACATCTTGGGGGACACCAGACGTCTGAGAATAGCGTCGATACTGAACAAACTGATAGCGATCATTGACGCAAAGATGAGTTCTGAATGTTAACACAATATATGATTTTAAAAGTTAGGAATTTATTTAAAAAAAATTCACGAAAATTATGTCGACCCTTCAACGGTTACAGTTTTTTGGCCTAAAAGTTATCTAATGATATGTCAAAAAAACAATCGAGCATCGCAAAACTGAGATATTGATATCAACTTGGTTATTTCTTATGAAATATTCTGTATGATATTATATTGTTATTTTTTCTTCACTTTTTCCTGATTGCAGCGGCATAAACATGTAATGGGTTATGTATATTTTACTGTTCGCCAGATATTGATTAAGTAATTCCATAATTAAAATTTATTTTAATTACAATTTTTTTTATTATATTGAATGCAAATAGTATATTATGCAACGATCATGTAATGATGGTTATTAATACACGAGCATTAACCGGGTTTATGTATTACATGACAGTTGCATACGCTATTTTTTCTACACCCGATAAATAATCAAAAACCATAAATTTTATATTTTTATTGAACACAATAGGTAACAGTAATTATTCGTATGAATTGCATTTTCTGCTTTCTCCGATATGTGTGGAGGTCGATGGTAATTCTTCTATATCGCTGATATCAGACATTTTGATAAATTATCGAAGTTTAGCTAGGTATCTACGAAAATTTAATACGTACTGATTTTGGCATCTAAAATAATTTCATAGGAACCTAGGATAAACGTCAAATGCACAGCATGCTTGATTGAAAAGTTATGGGTTTCTATTGATTATAAATCTGTATCGTAATGAAAAATCTATATCGTAATGGGTATCATTATGGGCATATAAGTGCATTGTTATAATACGGGTGTATAAAAACTATATTTTAATTCATTTTAAGTTTGAAGTAATTTAAAGAATACAGTTTATAACAATTGTTCAAACGCATTTCCTTGCTTTTCTATGCAAAACCTATATCGTTTTCTAAATTATTTAAACAATATTTTTGGGCGTTGGTTTATATTATCTATACTGCCCTGTTAAGAATAAAAGTCGTATCTACATTTTTTATTATTTTCTGTTTATGACACCCACACTTTGGTAATTAGTATATGTATGCACATGTTAAAACTGAATATCGTATTATTTTATTTATGACATTTAAATCTGAATTTTATATTATTTTTCAAAACGGAATTAGTGCAAAAGGTCGTATCAATCAAAAATCTAATTACCATTTATATGATAAACTTAGGTTCTGGCCTAATAGAACCTAATGTGAAACATATAGTAATATATTAAATAATATTTTTATAAAGAATAAAAAAATTGACGGCATCAAATTACCTAATCTAGGCAGTATCTCAGAATAAAGATGTTGTCAGTTACGACTTCTATGCTTAACACGGCAGTATAGCTTACTGTATTCTATCTTCAATTTATAAAATAGTGGTTGGCCTATTTTTAAAAACACTATTCTTTAAATAGCCCCACAAAAACTTATAAGGTGGCGCCAAGTCTGGACTATTCGCCAGCCATATGGTGCCATATTTTCTTAACCATTCTATATAACTATTATTCAAATATTCCACAACTTATATTAAATTATGTGGTGGAGCTCCATCTTGCTGCCATATCATCCCTTCGACCTATCAAACTGAGTAATAAAATAATTTATTTCGTGACCCAAGAAATATAAATAACATTGGCCAATTAAATTTCCTAACAACATCATACGAAAGCTGGCCAATAATCCAGACTTGACAGGTTTAACTATGACTAAGGTCAAAAATTTTAATCACGTGTTCAGGGAGGTCTAAAAGATAATAGAAAAATTATTTTGGAATTCTAGCTCAATGTTTAAAAAATGGGGCAAAATCCTCTTTCCGTCGGCGCCTATGACGATCAATCATCGAGATGGCTAGATATGTCAACTACCGTGCGGTCGTTTTTTGCAGCATTGTCAAGTGTAGAAACGACGAAAATAAACATTTTTATTAATACTGGTAAGGTCTAAGTACCTGATAAATAACAATTAATCGGGTTAGTTGCAATATTTTGTATTCGTTCTTCGTTCTTTCGTTGCACACTGTCATGTTCGTCATAATTATTCACTAACACATCCGACATAAAATACTTTATGTAATTACTATAAAACGTTTAAAATAAGTCACTTAAATGTTTTAACATAACTTAGAATACTGCATTGCTAGTTGCATACTCTCCAAACCTCAAAGAACAAGCGAAGCTTAGTTATTTCTAAGGATCTAAGAAAGATTTTTACAGAGCACTGTAAACATGTTGGGATGTTATAGTTTAAAATATTACTAATTATTTTATGCAAACATCATCGATCACTGTTAATATTGTTGCTATTATTAGTATTAACAGAAATTAATTTCCCAACAAAACAAGAAGTTTAAAAATGTATCGCCGTGAAGTGCATCTTGCATGAGTAGTCTACAGATGGCGCCTGCAGATGTCTAAAAATAGTTTGAAATAATGTTTCAATACTTGCTTTACGCAAATTTAATTGTTCGCCTATTTTTAGTGTATGTACAAACATGTCGTATTTAAATGCCTAGGTGACGGATAAGGTGCTGATTTCTGCGAGTGTGATAAGTGCATATTATCGTGTGGCAGCGTAATACCAAAGACGTTTTCCGTATACAGAAAATATTATACAGAATACTTTTTGAGCCACATTGAACAACTGTTATAATATATTGGCGGTAAACGTGTGGCAGTGTTTTTATGTATTATTGAGTGTATTTTTTTTGTTACCCTTTGTGGTTTTTCCCGACGTAAGTAATCGACGGTCATGACTGCGGGACCAAGTAGGTACCTCACTTTTGCAATGGCAGGTTTTAATTTAAACAAGTAAGAAAACAGAAAATGATACAACATTCTTAAAATCTCTCCAAATATCAATCCTGGAAATAAATATTAATAAAGTAGGTGCTGTTTCCCTGTGCTACCATATTGTGTTTCTCATTAAATCATTAAATAATAATCTACATTTTATAAATAGTTATTTGTTCTTTCAAAGCGGCGTAAACTGATACAAGTGTCAACTCAGTCACCTATCACAACGTTTGACACCTTTGACCTTTGGCCGAATATATCTAACCTCGCAGCTGACAGAATGAGGGCGATAAATAAGGAGTTAATATAGTTTTGAAAATATTTTTTTTTCGCTTTATAAATAAGTTTGGAAATTTTTTGATAGATGATTCTTATTTTTTCCTATCTCCTAAAATATTTGTACTAGTTAACCCTGTATATTTAGTTTTGTATTCTCTATATTTAAAAAAATTAAATTTTAGTTATGGAATTACTTACTCATCAATATCTTGCGAACAGTAAAAGATATCGCGAACAGAAAAAAGTTGGGAAACCAATAATATACAGAGTGTTTCAAAAGAAAAAAAACCAAGTTGACATCAATATCTCTGTAGTACGATGATCGACTGTTTTTTTATAAGACAATTTAAATCTATGAAAATTTAGTCACAATCCACGGTCAAATTTAACATTTACATGTGATGACCACGTACTTTATCATAAATCCACAAAAAGAAAATGTATTTTAAATTTGCTTTAAATTATAATATTTGCGAAATTGTAATAATTTCCAAAAACTTTAACACTCTGTATCCACCGAGATATAATCTGAAAAATAATTCCTTTTATCGTAGGAACGTGCTTAAGGACCACCCTGTATATGGTTTACTAACCGAACTTTTATTTTATTTTCAGATGTGTGCAGCGATCACCAAAAACTTCTCCATTTGCTTTCAAAAACTTCTGGTACAGTTTTAGGCTCATTTAAACCTGAAATGTGCTCTCTCGTTCATTTCATCTGCAAGTTTTACAACGTTCCCTTATTCTCTTGGAACTGCCCTAAGGTAAGAATTTTTTACTGGAGAACAAAAATGTAATACAGAGTGATTCAGTCATAATGTCGTTAATTTTAACCACGTATTCGGAAGGCCTAACAAAGACAGGAAATCTAAAAAAAAATATTTACTCGACATTTTAAAAGAGAAATAAGTCAACCTATAACTCCCGGTAAGACGGTTCTTCGCTCCTAATGCATTCGAGCGTTGAAGCAGGCCGATACTGCGTTAATTTGAGAGCTGGGATGAAATGAATCGAGGCCGCCAACAATCAGTAAGAAAAGAGGGTTTAAATAATGATTTGTTTTTTTTTTTGGCGTAAGTATGCATTATTTTTTTTTCTAATTGTGTATTCGTATTGTACTCATTTTTCTTTATCTTCTCTTAAAATGAATGACATTATGACTGAATCACCCTTTATAGAAGAAATAATATTTACACAGTGCTATTCCGGAAGTCGATACCAACTTGCTTATTTTTATTAGGACATGCTGTATATTAAGGCATTTTTTGAATTCTACGTTAAATTTTAAGTAAAGTCTTATAGGTACATTGTTTATTTAATATTTTGCTCTCTTAAAGCAAAGTGTAGGGATAAGGTAGAATCCTATGAGTATTTCTTAAGTATAGGTAAAAAATCAAGAGCGTATTTTGTTTCCGAAAATAAGGATGTTTTGTTATATAAATACGGGGACAGCCATTGTTCAGTTACTGCTTGTCAAAATTGAAAAAAAATTAGTGGCGGCAGTATGGGTATCATCGATCATTATTTGACAAAAAATATATATCACCCTATTACAAATAAAATAGGTTCTTCATGTGCGCCATTGTATTATCTTCACTTTTTGTTTCTCTAGACCTTTTCATACTTCAAACCCATTAACAACAATAGCTATTTATGATATACGTGTTAAAAGTAAGATTTTATTTTGTGAGTGAACATGATTAAAAAACGAGCGTAGCGAGTTTTTTAACTTCACGAACAAAATAAAATCACTTTTAACACGTATATCATACACTATTTTTTCTACAAAACAATCGGAAGAACTTTAAACTCAATAAAAATAAGAAATCAAAAAATACCACACAGATGGCAATGTTTATGAACCAAAATTTTCGTAGCAACCAGTGCTGTTGTTAGTTACGGAAAAACGCAAAAATATTGACAGCATTTTCTAGTAATATTATAAGTATAATGAATAATCTCGATAATGAGCGTAACGAATCCATCCCTGCTGAAATCGAAGAAGCCGCCAGTCGAGCAACATTGGAATTATTGCCGGCGAAATCAAAGGAACAGTACGAAATCGCTTATAGACGCTTTTCGGAATGGTGCAACATTAAAAAGGTCCGTGGGAAATGTAACGAAAGTGTTTTACTGGCATATTTTGAGGAAAAAGCCAAGATATGGAAATCGTCAACGCTGTGGTCAGATTATTCCATGATCAAAACTATGTTAAAAATAAAGCAAGATCGAGATATAAGCAAACATTATAAACTTATAGCTTTTTTAAAACGGAAGGGTGAAGGATATCAAGCAAAAAAGTCAAAAGTTTTGACGAAGACGCATATCGACAAATTTCTCACAGAAGCAGAAGACGAAAAGTATCTGATGATGAAACTCGCAGCAATAGTGGGTGTCTTCGGGGCGTGTCGCCGGGAGGAATTGAATCGACAATATCGAATATTTGGGCACTTCGGTTGTTGTGACCATACCAGATACTAAAACGAAAGTGCCTCGGACTTTCAGTGTTGTTGGTGAATTCTACTTTAACTTTTTTAGAAAGTATATGGCACTCCGGCCGACTTTTTCTTAAATATATGAAGAATAAATGTGTGAAGAATCCAGTCGGAATTAACATGTTTGGTAAAATGCCTGCCGACATTGCAGAGTTCTTGAATTTACCAAATCCTCAACTCTACACCGGACACTGTTTTCGTCGTTCATCAAGAGACATGGAGGATGGAAATCTTCGACGGTAGCTGAAGGCTACTTTGAAAATTCACTGGAACAGAAGAAGGAAATTGCGTGCCAAATACTTCTTACTGCTGCAACTGCTAGCAAGACCACCAGTACTATCAGTAGTTTTCTACAGAAAATAGATGTGTCACACATGTTGACAGTAAAAGCAACTTAAGTATGATGAGTCCGCAGGGAATTACAATTTCAAATTGTTCTAATTTTACTATAAATGTTAATAGTAATAACTAGTTAAAATGTTGGTTTGTACTTATTTAAAATAAAAAGTTGTTCATGTGTTTGTTAAAACGTTTAATTAATTTTCAAAACAAAATTTAAATAAACTTTGATTTACTTTTAACACTAGTGTTAAAAGTAACTTAATTTTAACACGCGTGTCAAAAAATGACATTTTTGACATCAAAAATGACAATTAAAAAGCCCACTTTTAACAGTTTTGTAGAAAAAATTGATTTATTTGATCAAGTCCATTTTTACACAGTTTTACACATGTGTTTGTTAAAACGTTTTATTAATTTTCAAAACAAAATTTAAATAAACTTTGATTTACTTTTAACACTAGTGTTAAAAGTAACGTACTTTTAACACGCGTGTCAAAAAATGACATTTTTAACATCAAAAATGACAATTAAAAAGCCCACTTTTAACAGTTTTGTAGAAAAAATTGATTTATTTGATCAAGTCCATTTTTACACAGTTACTTAAATTACTTAAACAAACCTTAGGGAGGCCTTGCAAAACAGTAATAAGAAAAAGCCGCCATCTTATTTAATATTGTGTAGAGTCAAATTAAGCTTATTTTTAAACAGAATTAGTTTTAATAATGGTTTATTCATATTCAAACGCTGAAACGGCCAATATGGTTTACATGTATGGTCTTGCAGATGGAAATAATTCTGAAGCGAATTTATATGGAAAGATTTCCAAATCATCCAACTCCAAATCCAAGAATGTTCAGAAATGTTTTTCAACGTCTTCCGAAGTCAGGCTCATTTCAGAAAGGTCGAATTCCTGGAAGGTCTTTGAGTGAGAATGCCCAAGTTGGAAAAAGTTATTCTACACCAAATTGAAGAGGACTCAAATAGGAAGATCTCTGCAAATCTTAATGTGAATCATAAATTAGTTTGGTCCGTTCTGAAGCATCAACAGTTATATCCGTATCACATACAAAGCGTTCAAGCCTTACTACAGCAAGACTATTCTGCTCGTTTACAATTTTGCCACTGGATTTTGCAAAAAAAAAACAAAATGTTAACTTTACCGTTGGCATATTGTTTACCGAAGAAGCTAATTTACTCAGATATGCTATAATGAACTTCCACAATAAATACGTTTCGTCTTATGAAAACCCTAATTCCATAATAGAATCTCAATTTTAACATCAGTTTTATTTTAAGGTATGGGTTGGTATTATTGGAAATTTTCTTGTTGTACCTTACTTTTTACCAAGAACTTTAACTGGTGCCACCTACAGACATTTTTTTGAAAACGTTTCACGTAAACTACTTGACGATGTTTCATATGTGCTAAGACAAAACACACACCACATTTTAGTTTGACTGCTCGTGAATTTTTAAAGATTCGGTGATAACGTGATGTGACGAGGCACTCAAAAGCCAGATCTACCTTGGCCATCCAGGTGACCTGATATTGATTTTTTTATTTGGAAACATCTCAAGATATTAGTTTACAAGGTTCACATTGAATGTGAGGAGCACTTACGTCAATAAATTATTGTTGGTTGTGATGTGATAAGAGTTGAATTGTTGTACGTATTCAAGCTGCAAATTCAAGAAGATCTGAAGCATGTATTTTGGCTGAAGGTGGTCATCTCCAACATTCTTTACCTATAATAAATCATAGTAAAGTAGTCCATTGTTAATTAATTATTTTGTTATTATTTTATGTAATGAGTATCAAAAAATGCACATTAGCTTTCATTGTCTAATATTTACTCGTAATACTGAAATAGTGTACATTTTTTTAACCAAACACTCCATTGAAAATTGCAGTTTTGGATACATCATTATTATTATTTATAATTTTAACACGGTCTAACTTAGATTGATTGACATTCTAGCATTTCAGGATGTAAACAATTAGTAGTATTGGTCATTGGTTCAAATTATTCAGGTTTTTAAATTTATCTTTATTGATTTCAAGGTCGTGTAAAGATACCATTTAGTTAAAATGTTTCAATTATAATTTGCCATTAATAGGAGATACATTTTGATGAAACACTGTAAATTTGTAATAAGCTTTCGTGTTTTATGATATACCATGAATAATGTAAGCTCTCCTTCGAAATATATCATTTACATTGTAATCTTAGTTGTCAGAACAAATAATCCAATATTGGCAAGATGCGATGAACTTAGACGATAGTATTATTAGTTCAATGTGATATATTGAAGGCGCCATCGCTTCCATTTGATACCGGGTTTGGTGTTCTCTTGGAGAAGTTATATATAAAAGAAGCATGCTGTTCCAGAATAACGTACCATCGATTCTACAGGTATTCAAACATAATTAATAACAACAAAAATTAATAAAATTAAAACATGTCTTACGGTTTATCGTTGTTCCATTTCGAGATACAGATATTGTTTGTCTCTTTAAATAAATTTTGAAAAAATATCTCAAAGTAGTTCTCATATTATGTTGATATATGGAGAAGTATCTATCTCTTATGAGGTTCTAAATGGTCTGATATTTTGCCCTCTTTATTATACAGGGAATCCTCGCTTTGGGAAATGATAGAGCATAAGAAAAACTAGAGGTATTTTCTATAACATTTTTGTTTATGACAAGTTTTTCTAATACATGTTAAAATTAAAAAAACTATTTCATTTTCGTTGTGCTCTACTAAACAAATACATATTTTTTTCCACGGTCGGGAGTAGAAATCAGTTTCTTTGACATCAAAATTAAAACAGAAGTAGTCGATTATTCCCAAGAGAGTATAATGCTCCCAAGGGAGTTTACATTATGGAGAACGTTTTTCATGAAAAAAAAAAGATAACATTGAAATTATTTATTGACATTTAAATTAAATGTTACATTTGGACAATTTTCAAATTAATATTAGAAGGAATATTACTTTCGCTTACATTTACAGTTTTTGTGATTGTTTAGTAGTGGTACCTACTAAAACCTGATTAGCAATTTTGGTTTTATTTTCAATGGAGTTCTCGACATAACCCTCAGCGACTGTCGTTGATTTCCAACCAGCATGATGCTTTATTGTCGTGATATCCACACCAGCATCTGCCAGTAATGTCGCTGAAGATCTTCGTAAGCAGTGACCAGTATAACATGCAGCATCAGGTAATTTTAAATACAAAGCTACTACACTCGAAATTTTTCCCATGGTATTCTTGCCAACTGGCTGCGAACTACATTTTCCTGCTTTGTAGTACAAAAAAAGGGGCTTATGCTTGACGTGGGGAGGACGAGGGGACAGGTATTTTCGAAACAATTCAAGCATATTTCCCACATCGGTAACCAGAAAGGTTCGTGGAATCTTTGTCTTAGTGTTTGGAATTTTTACAATCAAGGAAGAGCCTACATCCTCAATATCATCTACAGTTAAATTGACTAGTTCATCAGTTCGACAAGCTGCGGCAATCCCCAGAATTAATCCAACCTATAAAAAATCAAAATACTTAATAATTGAAATACCTAACAACAAAAGTAATCTTACCTTAATCATTAAGAATTCTTTGTCATCTGCACTTGATAGAAAACGGTCGATTTCACCCTTTGTCAATATTTTCGATTTTTTCGCTTGATATCTGTCTTTTCAAAAATGCGGTCAGCTTGGGGAATTTGCTTATATCTATGTTGTCGTAAATTATCAAGCGTGACTTAATCATAGAATATTGCGCCCATAATGTGGAAGACTTGTAATTCTTTGCATTTTTACTGAAATATGCCAACAAAACATTCTCGCTGTATACTTGAACATTTTTCTCGGCGCACCACTTTTTGAACCGATTGTAAGCTATATCGTATAAAAATCTTGACTTCGTAGGCAGCAAATTGCTTATTGCAATATTTGCAGCCTCCACGATCTCTTCCGACTCACAATTATTTATTGTACACTAAACAAACTTTAAACTAAACCAAAGTAGCACCTTAATTTGACAATTCTTTTTGTTTGTTTATTTTGTAGTTATGACAATAACTCAACGACTACTAAATAAATGCTCAAATTCGAATACAATAATTCTGGTGCTACTTACTTCATAATGACAAAGTATGTGTTTTTAAGTTAATGAGACCGTGGAAAAAATAGTATATACCATTCGGGAGAGATGCTATTTTGTCCTCGGTGCATTGTAGCCCTCGAGCTTCAAATTGCACCTCTGCCAAAATAACGCATTTCTCTCCCTTATAGTATAATGTACTATTTATTCAAACTTAATTGGTATGCAATAATCATAATAAAATGTTAATATTTTGACGTGAATAACTTTTTTTATTTAAATCCAATGGCGTAGGTATGGGGTTTAATTCACCCTTGAACCCTCTAGCAGGGTTATCTTATGGGCTACTAGGTACTTACAAATAATTATAGCATTAGGTATTGCTTGTTTCTAAGTTTGGTAATAATAGTAATAGTTGACATATGTCATGTTAAATGTTTTTTGTGCGGTTAGAGCATATTGAAATTATTATTAGTTGATTAAATACGATCTACGGGGAGATATGGATTGGTTCAGGTATAATAGGGAAAATCTATTACCTACATCGTATTCGAAGAACATGTAGTGAAATAAATAATGACATGCTAATTCCGACAAGTTCCTAAGAAATCGATGCTATCGGTGCATTGATCAAAATGGATATCACTTTGCGCACCATGTAAACTAAATTGTTTACAAACTGTTGTTTTTGTTTGTTGATGAAAACGATTAAAGTGATTAGAAAAAGTCAAGATATCTGGAAAAACAAAACTCATTAGTGAATTTTGTCAAGAGCAGTTTTTTTCAGGAAATAGAATAAAATTTTAACTTTTTACCTTTGATGTATAGAAGTTTAGAGGGTTCTAGGGTGAAAAAGGCCTCATACATACGCCTCTGGCTTTAATTTAAAAAGTTATTTAAGTCAAAATATTTACCTTTTATTATGATTAATACATACTAAGTTTGATGGACAGATATTTATTTGTTTAGTAGATAAAAAAGATAATAAAATATTTTTTTTAAACTTGAGTGGTAAAACGGAGTGTCATTGAGATATATGTAGGAAATACCCCTATTATTTATTACTTTTCCAGTACATTTAAACCTTACATTATTTAAAGCTTATTACTTTGCTTACACAAGTTTAATAAATAAAATCAATAAATACGTAGTGTCAGAAATGATCTTGACGGCTTATAAACGTCGGCTTACTTTAGCTTATCTGGTCGAGCTATAAAACCGATGTTTGTATTTCTTGTAGGTACTATATTTTGCTAGTGCTATTTGTAAATATACATCCTCTTCTGATCTTTCTAACTTTCTTGTTTACCTTCACGACAATTTGATGACAATATATATTGTTCTCCTTGTTTGTATAACACTTTCCCTTATCGCCAATTTCAAAACAAAGTTAAATAACATTGTAGATAAAGAGCCCATCCATAAACCTCTTTTAACTTGGAAAGTTTTTGTTAATGGCTGTCTGACTTTTGCCCTACTCCAGGTAGCATTTAACATCATATCATAGCAGTTTAATTAACTTGAAGACAGTCTTGATTTTATTTAATAAGCTTTATAGCAATCTAGAGTTGTTATCAACACTTAATTTGTAAAGTTCTTAAACGATTATTTTAGAATTATTTTATCATCCTCCAAGGTTAAATAATTTTATAAAATGCACTAAAAAGATAAATAGATCTATCATAATTTGAGGCACAATAAATATTTGCATGAAGCTTCGAAATGAATAAAAAAATCAAATATACTAGAGATACAAGTTTTTATGGAAGAAATACAGTGGCATAATTTGTTTACAATTTGTTCTCCTCACTGCAAATTATTTAGAAAATTCCTTAAATTTACCAGAAAAGGGTTACTAAAATTAATAATAATCTTCAAAAGGTAATAGAATGAATATATTTAATAAGTAGTGATCTTGATTTGTTCAATAAGTATCATAATAATATCTCTATCCCAGAGATTGGAGACTTATGCGGGAGAGGGGGCGGCATATTATTAATAAACATGACTTACGTTGGCCCTAACCACCATTAAGTGCAGGAATGAGGGAAACCTGGAAAACCTCATTAATTAAGGGGGTGGTCAAACGTCGACCGGTATCAATCTCTCACATTGGCCCAAGCCAACATTCTTCCACCCTACCATACCCGCAGAGAGGGTACCAATCCTATCCAAGAGTGTAGCTGATACGGTCTACCGGCACATCGATTTAAGTACGGACGCCTTAAACTGCTCGACCACTGAGCGACTAATAGTATAAAAATATAGTTTTGTGCACAAATGGATCAAAACTTACATCTTACTACACTGCTTACTTACTAACGTAAAAACATAGCAATTTACGTTACAAATCCGGTAGATGACTTATTATAGTACAAATTGTTTTACCGAAATATAAACGAGTTGTTGTTAAAATCGGTGCGGATTACTCGCAGTTCTCAGGTTTGAAGACCCATTGTAAATGCCGCTGATTATAGAGTTCAAAACAGGCATGTGCTGCATGCAAAAAGTAGCATCAGCTCTGCTGGAATCTTTCTAATGTCTTGAAGAGACAGAAAAGCCACGCCCAAAATATTTGTGCTTCTTTACCATTAAACACACACAGTTGCAAAGGATGTGAATCGAATCCTCATCTGCATTGTCGCAAAGTTTGCACCTTGCGACATTGCTTAAGCCAATCCTATGTAGGTGCTTATTGAAATGTCCTGTTAGCCTGTTAGGAGACCCGTGACAATCCTAATGTTGCTTCTGTTAAGCATAATGAAGTTTCGGTTTGCGTCAGCCCATGGCCTCCCCATAAGTAGTCTGGCCTAACGTAGACCGAATCCAACCGACAAATTTTCAATTGATTGCTCTTTGATCAAGTCATCAATGGACCTTGCAAGATGGCATTGTGGTAACCCCAAAACTGATTCAGGCCCCACAAATTCACTGCTTGAGCCTTGTCTGGCCAACAAGTCAGCTCTCTCATTGCATGTTACACCACTGTGACACCCGTTTCAAGAGAGAAACAGCTCTGACATATTCTGTGCATACGTATGCTGATTTACATATATCCTCCTGATATTCTCTCGAACGCAGGCAGATATAGCAAATACGTGGCGTGTTTTCCCAGAGAGTGAAATAAATTCACTCTTGGTCGTACTCCATAGATCCCCGCTCCTGAGCCCTGGTCCGTCTTGGACCCATCCATCCGAGGGTCAGGATTAACGAACCAGGCTTTTCTATACGCGCAATTTAATCCTTATACGGCCTACACGAGCGCATCGTAATGATCGGGATGATCTGCGAACATGTTCAGGTCCCCGTTTGTAGATACTTTATTTATTTATTTGTTTGTTAAGAAAAGCTAAGTGCTGAGACAATGTTTATTATGCCCAATGAGTAAATTTAAACTAATTACAGTAAAGGTAAAACATGAGAACAGACAAAAAATAAACAAAATAAACTTAAACAGTAACACAGTATACAAAGCAGAACATGATTATAATACTATATTACTGTAAATCACTAAAAATACAAAAGAAAGACCTATCCTGCACACGGTGCAACAAACAAAAGTCATGCACTTAAACGAGCGATGTAGTGTTTGTAGCCATTCTTGGAGTTGTTGGTGGATGGAGCAGCGACGACAGGGTCGCTGCTCCGTCGTCGGTTGGTTTTAGTCCTGGAATATTCGATTCGGGAAAAAATATTGCCTAGTGATGGTTCTAAAGTGTTTCCTACGCAATTTGAAGGAGTGGCCACGGAGCCGTTTATCATCGTTCAGCGGAAGTACTTGGGACAAGTTAATAGAGAAGGTGTTGTGAAGAATACGATGGGCGAACAAACGATTTATAAATTTTATTGAAGTTTTGTAAGGATGGTGGTTCAAAGGATTTCTTTAACATATAGCAAGTAGAATTAGCCTTTTTAACAATACTGCTAAGTGAGACCATCATAAGTCCTTTGATTTTATTATCCCTAAATCATTGTAATTATCAACAATTTCACCAAAGTATCGTCTATACTGTAGAGGAGAAGGGGATTGCAAGTTCCAATATGAAGAACTGAGCACTTAGCTTTATTAAGGAGAAGAAGCCAGTGAGAACACCATCTGATTATGTTATTCAAATCCTGCTAAAGTGAATCAGCATTGGTTAAAGGATTATAAAATATCTTGGTGTCGTCGGCAAAGAACGCATGATGGTTGCTCAGGGGGTAAGAAAGATCTGACGTAAATATAATATACAGCAACGGTCTGACAACAGATCCTTGAAGAACTCCAGATGTAACGTCAAGAAACTGAGAATAATCCTGATAAACTCTCACCGAAAATTCCCTGTCAAATGAAAATGAACAAATCCAGTTAAGAAGGTCTCCCCGAACTCCAAAATGCTCCAGTTTATGAAGTAATCTCTGTTTTGGGACTTTATCGAACGCCTTAGAAAAATCTAAATATATAACATCCACCGGTGCGCCACTGTCCATTATTCGAGTCCTCGTATATAAGCAGGTCAACAAGTTAGTAAAAGCTGACCTGCCCGGAAGGAATTCATGTTGTGTAGGAGGAATTACATTATTATTAAGTAGAAACAATTTGTTCCATAATTTTCTCACCTATAGGAGTTAGACTAATCGGTCGGTAGTTGTTAGGATCCAGTTTGTTACTATTTTAAATATGGGTGTAACTGCAGCTGCCATCCAAATGCTAGGTAATTTTCCCAAGGAAAAATACGTTTCCATTATGTGTGCTGAAGGGATATTTCCATCGCATCGCATCGACCAGCATACCTTACACTATTAAAGTGGAAATGGAAATGCCTATTATTTGTGGACACATATTTTTATCATTAGTACTTCAATGATGTTGCTGAACTTTCCGAATGCTTATAACTTTCATAACTATATAACAGAACTGATAGACCAATTTAGCGGACACAAGAACTTATGGAAAATCATATCATTCATATGAGATAACTTGCATTTGCATAACAACTACATTTTTGTCCATATCTTCCTATTTTTAATCTGTGCAAAATCACAACTACAGCTGCTGTAACTTTTCGTTTTCTCTCAAGATCCATTCTGATTACCCACCCATCAACAGACGTACTACGTGTGTAACCATCTCTTAACTCAGGTCTGTGTTTGGTCCGGATTTACGAATTAGCTCGCTCATCACGATGTGCTAGTGTATAGGCCGTATAATGTTCGATATACCTGCCGCAAATGACTTAGCGGACAGTTTGAAATAAATGTATATTCTCAATTGTAATTCAATATTTTGTTAAGGCCGTTTCACCTAAAGGAACTAAGGAACAATCTCATAAAGTGAATGACAAATACATATTCATACATATTCATCGAATAATGCAAAAGAAATTGTATAACTCTAATATTTTTTTCATTATATTTATTAACGATTTCCTATTGTTTTTAACGTCTATAATTTATTTTTTGCTATTGACCTAAGATTATTTTTTTATACGAATAGCTTAAAGAATTGCTTGTTACTACAAGAACAGCTGGATAGTGTGCAGAAAATAAGTTGCCTATTAATATATAGATAAGTGAAAATTTGCTTCTATTTGCTTCAAGAAAAAAAAACCGTCACTATTTGTCTACACTTTTCATGGCGCTCTATTGAAACATTGTGAAGATGTTAAGGAGCTTGGAATGGAATCTATGAAAAACTATCCTTCACTGATCATATTAACGCAATTATAAATGCGGCTAATAGAGCTTCGGGTTCTATAATCAGAAATTCAACATCGTTTAACAATGTTACTGCATTAAAATATCTCTGTTACTCATTGGTTCGTTCGAATAGTTTGGTACTCTTACTGTCAGATTCATTATTTATTATTTCGTATTGATAGTTAGCATGCACTCGTTTCCTCTTCTCAATGTCTTTAATATATTCTGATTGCATGTTCCATTGTCAAAAAGTTAAAACTAAGCTCCTTATTAAATCGCTGCTCCATGTCATGACAGATAACTGTATTATACTTTCTACGTAATGTGATATAAACCATCGTAACCTCAATTGTATGTTGCCTAAGCAACTGATTATTAAAAATATTTTAGGAACTTTGCATATATTGTATATTATGTTTTTACTTTTTAATTTGAACTTGTTTTGTCCTGTAACTGGAATCTATTCTGTTGGGCAATAAATGTATTATTACTACCTTTATTATAATTGATTTTTGTAGTAGTGCATATGAGAATGCACCTGTAGAATTTGTAACCAATATTTTACCCATTTAGTACATTTGCGCTTTATCTTTTATTCTTTATACGCCAGAGCAACTGCCACTCTTGTTAAAGCAAGGTCATATTCCCAGCTCATGTATACAACACTTACTTTAATATAAAACTGAATAGAACGCAGCGATTAAAGGTCCATTTACACACATCAGTGATGTATCAGTTCAGTGTCAGTTGAGTATCAGTGCTATTTGTGGTCGACCACTGATGCCAGTTTACACATATCCGTCCGTAGTCCATAGAGTTAGTAGATGATCAAATAAAGTGATCTGAATATATTTATCATACAGTTGATAAAAATTTCGTACCAGCTTGATAAGATTTTCATCCATTCTAAGCAATAGAAAATTATGGTCAGTTCGTCAGTAGAATTACAAAAATATCGTCACCTGCGTATTTAAAAGCCACTGGACGGACACCGAAGCAGCACTGACATCACTAATACGGTACTGTGACGGATGTGTATAAACATGCCAATTTAAAATCTAAGCAACGATTTTTTATTTTTCACTGATACTGGTACGGTACTGATGTGTGAAAATAGACCTTAACAACTAACGTGTATGCGACAGTCAAGAGTACAGGTTTAACGTCCGAAAGTTTGGCCTACCGGCAAACCGGTTCGTGTATGGCCACCTATAGCGTTGAATAATAAATAACTAGTAAAGAAGCGCGAACCTTATGCAGATTTCCGTATTGGTACCACGTGCGTGAACTATGTATCGCTATTGACTAGATAAAGTATACCTCCCGGCAGGTCCACAAACTGGATCGCTGATTTTAGCACCACCGAGAACGCGCGCCGTACGTGGTATTCACGAACTATTAGTGGTATTTGCGAAGAGCTGAGATAAAATCGATATAGTTGTTGTTATGTTGTGTTATGTTATTATAATATAATATTTGTCGCGCAGCCAAAGATTTTAGGGTTTTTTGTTTGGGTAAAAATACCACCACAGAAAATAAGTAAACATTTGTAAGTGCATACTATGTATTGTACTAATCGAGGTAATAAATAAATATGAAGTTATTTATGTACAAAGGGTCTTTTTTTAAATATTTCGGGTTTTATATGAGGTTAGATAATATCGTTTTCTATTATAGGCCATGTTAACACAAGGTGCTGCGACCATAAATTGAATTAGGTATTTGATTTGATCAAATTGAAATATTTTTCGTTTAATTTTTTACGTATAACTCAGAGGCGTTAATTTTTGTTTGTGGTGATCAACGGCAAGCATAACGAAAACATATATTTTTTAATTTAACGTTCTTCACATGGTACTATGTAATTTGGCGTTATTTTTATCATCAATTCTATTTAAAAACATACAATACAAATTCTCTTACTTACCTATCATTCCACTTTAAATTAAAATTAAGTACTCATATGTAAGTACTTAATTTAAAATTTAGTTGTTACACTCTATTTTTTATATTGCTTAATTTTCTATGTTATTAACTAACTGTTTTTTTTCGAACGCCACTAGCATGAAAATTAGGTACTTACGCAGGATGTTCCAAAATTTGTGCAATAATTTTATTCCAAAATATAAAAAAAATTTCTATACACGGTGTTCCAGTTTTAATGGATCATGATTTTGGTGTTCTATACAAAATGTCATTAGGTAGATAGTTATAAAAAAATGAGATGAACATAATTAGATCGAGAAATATGCAGTTTTTAAGATACTGGAAACACTTCCAAATTCATCCGATGGCCTTTTTAATTATTTTATTCCATCATATTTAATTCCATTTTTGAAAATCACCAAATTTTACTAATCACCAAACTTTATTAGTAACGGTTTATTTTAAATAAAACCTTACCTTTGCCGAAACAGGATACATACTTGCCATCACAGTAAACTAGATTGTTTAATGTAAACATAAAATAATTATTTATTTGGTATAAAATGCAAAATACCAACTTTCTGGGATTGATTTAAAAACAAAGAAATCATTTTAAGAACTCAAATGAGTCCGTTTTTGGAAGCGTATGCAAAAAAAAACAATTTTGGCACTTTTTTGCCATTTTGGTACCGTCGCCGTGACATTTTCTACTATGTTTTGTAAAATTTTCATTTATAACATAAAAACTGAACAATAGAAGTTCGAAACGCAAAACGTAGGATAAATTTACCATAAATCTAATAATAATTACGTAGCTATATATCATTTTTCCTATTTAGAATCGAAACTGCACTCTGGTAAACATTTTTTCTTATTATTTCTTAATATCACCCGGTGAAAAGTGCAATTCACAAATAACTTTTCGTTTTACTTCGTTTATGTCACAGTGACGCAATATTTACATTTTCACTTTTCTATTTTCTACCGTTGTTTAGTGCCACTTTCGCTTTGAAACTGGAAATTTAATATAACTAATTAAAAAATTAAATTTCAAAACTTTCGAACAATATTTTCTTGAAATTTTTGTTATGTAACACCATATTTTGTCATGATGTGTGTATGTAGAATGACACACTTTCAAATGGCACGGTCAAAATTGGGGGTTGCCATTTAAAAAAATTGTCGATGACGTCATATATCGAACAACGATGACGTCACAAATATGGGTCGTATGTCAAAAAGTGCCTTTTTTAAAAACAAAGTCGACGTAGCAGGTGATTTTTTCGAAAACTTCTCAATTTCAAAAATAATGATTTATTCGTTACTTTTCGAAAGCACAGTATAATATATGTATTATTCAGCAAACATTTTAAAATCAATCTTGCAAAATAGGAACAAACCTATATTTTCTAAAAATTATTTCCAACTTTTTATTAATACTGAGTTGAATAATGAAATTTGACAAACACCGCTAGCATGAAAATTAGGTACTTACGCAGGATGCTCCAAAATTTGTGCAATAATTTTATTCCAAAATATAAGAAAAAAACTAAATACAAGGTGTTCCAGCTTTATTGATCATGATTTTGGTGTTCTATACAAAATGTCATTAGGTAGATAGTTATAAAAAAATCAGATGAACATAATTAGATCGAGAAATATGCAGTTTTCAAGATACTGGAAACACTTACATACTGAGTTGAATAATGAAATTTTACAAACATTTAATTGTGCCATATTTTATAATTAAAATCTCCAAGATCAATGCGGTATTTTCATAAAGATAGGAGTGTCGTATATGATAGTAATATGTGGCAGGATATATATATATATATATATATATATATATATATATATATATTTATATATATTGTTGCTACCACCATTAAACACTTATCATCTCCATTTAAATTCGACCCACTCTTAGTAAGTAACGTTACAAGAAAAGTTTTGTAAAGATTTATAGTTTTATGAAATATTGTGGGAAAATTAAAGCTGCTGGAATGAAATGAAAATGGTAACTATAAAACTTCAACTAAACTACTAAAATTCGTTCAGAACTTTTAGAACAGATGCATGAAAAATTAATTAGTCAGAATGAAGTTTTAAAAGAATATTTTATGAAAGAATTTAAACGTAATAATAAAATGATGAGTTTATACAGTCTTAATGTTTTAAAGCTTCATTTTTAAGATTTATTAGCAACGATAACCAAAAAATCGTGACAAAAAATAAATTCACTATTTTTCACGCGGAAAATAATAACTCTTTTGTTTTATTGTATTCAAAAGATTTCACTTGTATAAATTAGTGATGAATTAATTTATAACGATTAAAAAAATTGTTAATGACCTTATGACCTTATGTAATCTTATGAAAACTGATTTAGATAAAAAGGCGGAATGAAAATCAATACTACAAAAGTACAGGGTATAACAAAAAAGCAGGTCATCCCCGTTAACTTCGTATTTACCTATATAAATGATACATGGTGTTAAGGTTGAAATTAAAATTGAAATTTTGTAGAGATACTTCATGTTATTAACTAAATTCTCAAGGGTATTATTGTAAACGATGCCTAAAAAACCAACGTAGAAACTAGGGATAAAGGGTTATTTTATCCCTCCTGCTTTTTTTCTGACGTACTCCTCTGGACGGTTTTTTACAATGTCATAACGTATACTTTTGTTTACAATATTTTATTATTCCTTATAATTTTCCGTAAAACTCTTCAATTTCGAGATAAATTCGACTTTTGGCATGCAGCGTTAAAGTTAGATCAAAAAAATTTCAAAGTGATACGTGAAAATCTGAAGAAACTATAGCGAATAAATAATTTTAAAACTTCAACTTTAACACCGTATATCTTTTAGGGGACACATTTTTATATCTAGGTAAATAGAGTTAAATCGTTATATTTTGCCGCCAAAAAATACGCAGTTAATGGGATGACCTGCTTTTCTGTTGCTCTATTAGATATGAAATATATTAGATTCGTTGCTTTAAAAATGTAACATTGAGGACAAACTGAATGGATGGATGTGTATATGAAAACTTTTCAAATTTCCTATAAGAAAAATGTCGGTGGAATTGGGTTAAATTTCACTCTATGTGGATAACACAGTAAAGGGACCACACCAATATATGTTCTTATTAATTTTTACTCACAGAATCCAAATTTGGGGGCAGTTTAATCCCATAAGCTAATATTCAAGGTCATTCTAAGGTCAATTCGAAATATAGATATGCAAGTGGTTCAGAAAATCGTACACATCTGTTTTTAGGGTTACTTTTCTGAGGAAAGATAAAAATCTAGATTACAGAGAAATTTAATGGACAATGGTGAGAAACTACAAAACACTGGCCTGCTTGTTGGTCATTTCAGAATTTCTATATTGATTGCTTCCCACAAACTCGATTTCAGTGAAGTACAAGGTGAAAAATTTGTTAAAAAGGGATGGAGATCGACGTTACCAAGGCACGTGGGGTAAACTTATGCTGGCTGATTATTTCTGGGTGCTCGCAAGAAATATACTAGAAAAATGAATAAACCGTAAAAGACAATCATTGTACAGATCTTCAAGAAAATAAATCGCACACGGTATCCACTCGCAAGATTTAAATTCCTCAAATAAGATTAGTTGTATTATACAAGGAACATTCATTCTTAAGACGTTGAGTGATAAATTATGGACTTATACAGTTTTAGCACTTCTATGCATCGTCGTTATTGGGTCTAAAGAGTTTCAAGTTTGTCAGGCTAATATGGGGTTAAGTGACCTCGAATTACGCATTGTAGCAATAAGCGTCTTTTAAAAAACACCGCTTTTTAAAATCTTTATAATAAAAAATATAGAATGATTTAGAACTTATCAGAAAAAAAATTGGGAATTTAAAAATATTTAATTGAACGCCGCTGGAATCTCGTGTACTGTAATGGAGTGACACTGCAAACTGGCGATGTAACATATCGCACGAAAAAACCTCCGAAATTCTGTAATTAAACCGACAGCGGCGCAAAAGATAGTGACGTGTCTTAAAAATTAATAAAATTTTGTTACAATAATTTTGAAGAAGAATTGCGGTACTTGATCACTATTAGAAACATGAAATTTAAAAAAAAATTAGTACATACCTACCTTATTACAAAAACTGTTCGAAATTTTGTCCCTCGACTTGTACACACATTTGGGCACACCTTATCCAATTTTGCCGTGCTGAAGTGAATGTTCCTCCTGGTTGCTGTTTTTGTAAACTCAAATTATTCGCGGTTGCTGTGATACGATCGCGCAGATCCTCAATAGTTCCACTTCGGACGGTGTACCTCATTTTTTCAATGACCCCCACAAAAAGAAGTCAAGAGGGTTTAAATGGGCAGACCGCGAAGGCCATAGTACCGGTCCACTCCGTCGGATTCACCGTACTCCGTGCACTTGATGGAGATAATCTCGAACATCTAACTGGTCATATAAAAACCACATGCGTTGTTGGACAGCTAGTAGTACATTTTCAACAAGGGCGAGCAGGTCATTGCGAAGAAATTCAAGATATCGTATACCATACGATTGGGAAATGTAAACTGTCCAATTAGGCGTTCATCAACAATTTCTGCCCAAACATTTGGTGAATAATGGTGTTGGAAGTGATGCCGTTCAAATGCGTGTTGATTTTCTAGTTCCCAAACGTGTATATTGTGAATGTTTATATTCCATGCATTAAGAGTAAGTAAAGCTTCGTCTGTAATTAATACATCAGCAGTAAATAGGAGATGTTCAGCATTTTGCTGTAACAACCACTCACAAAACCTAACAAGTAACGGATAATCCGCCGGTAACAGTGCGTGAACACGCTGGATATGATATGTTCACTATAAATAAGAATCATGTCCATGAAGTCAGCATTGCTGTACACATGAGCCATTTTGAAAATTTTGAAGATTGACACTCCTACAATAATTAAAACAACGCTACTCACTTTAGTTTGTCACCTACAGAGCATATCCCCACTTCAACCCTATTCGCCAGACAGGCGTGATGAGACGCGCACCAGGCTTAGGTTTTTCGTATAAGTCCTGAACCACTGTATAGCAGCGTTTACGTTGTTTCGTAATAATCTTTAAATATAAAAATTAAGCTTATATTCATATTGAGCTATCTGTAATTCCGTTTATAGAAATAATATTTTACATAAAAAGTTACGCAGTTATCGAAAAATAATAAATGAATAATCTTTAAGAGCAAAACTGTATTAAAAATTAAAATAGTTAATTTACAATTAAGGAAGTTACTCTTGACCCGTACACTACTAGACATCGCTTATACAGGGTGTCCGGAAATGATGAGCAATAAATTCAGGGGATAATTCTAGACCAAAAATAAATGCTACTTCTTTCTACAACATTTTTTCTAAAACTGATTAATAACGGAGTTACAGGGTGTTAAAGTAAAATTTTTATTTTCGATATTTGTAAATAACTTCGTAAGAAATCCAAATATTTACATAAAATTTCAAATCGCGAGTTTTTGCAGACGAAAAATTCAAATATGTTTATAATTTTGACGTCACTCCGTTAATAATCAGTTTTGGAAAAAATGTTATAGAAAGAGGTAGGTTTATTTTCGGTCAGGAATTATCTCCTGAATTTTTTGCTCATCATTTCCGGACACCCTGTATACGCTTGTAAAGGTATTCCTTATTCCAGGTTGCTAATATTTTTTATGTAGAGAGGAGAACAGAAAAGTAGGAGGGCTTAGTTTAAGACTTATGGCATGCCCTTTACCCTTTTTTATGAACAAATGCTTGGTATTATTCACGGTCAGCTCAGTTTTATCTGCCTCTCACCTAAAGCAAGTGTTCTATTCAGTATTTTGTTATTCTAAACAAACTTGTGTTGGAATTAACCTGTGCAGGATAGCTTATCTTTTTTCTTCGTTATTGTCTGAAATTACAAAGAAGAAGACAATTGAATGGCGCATTTCCAAGATATGTGATTTATTTATGTGATGAAATATCTTATACCGTATGGGCCATGGAAAACTTGCTCCAAAGCGGGGTTGAGCTTCATCTACAAATTAAAAGTGGTAATTATTGTCTGATAATCATTTCAAAGGACAATTGAATGAATTTCACACATAAAATCACATTAGTCCAAGAGCTTAATAAAGATAACAGCGATCGGAGTTTAAATTTTTGTGACGTTATCAATCAATAAATAATTGGCAAAAAAAAGAATGGCAAATTTTCGATATTTGCTTTAAACATATATTTTTTTGTAATACTTTATATAGTGTGTTTCACTTCTCACCCTTTAAAACCTAAACATATCAAGTTTCCTTACTGAAAAGTAAGTCTTATATAGCGCTTTAAATACTACAAGGTGGAAAGTATATCTTTAGTATAAACGTTTAGAAAGAGGAAAATAAAAAAATGTAAAAAGTGTAAATGCAAAGTTCCAAGAACCTTTTTCGTTTTTCAATGTTATTGAAAATAATATAATTAAATTTATTTACTTTTGTTATTAGCATCTTATATTTTTTAATGGGAAAGTTGCATGAATTTTAAATTGGTTTGAAATGTATTACGCACAGAGTAATCTTTCAAACATATTGAAAGGTCAAAACCTGTCTGGTGGCAATCATCACAAAATAATTAAAATGTTAATATTAATAAATTGCCATGGAATATAAATAAAACTACGTGCATATAGGTGCAGCGTTACGGTCTTGATGATGTAAACAGACGTTTGTGTTTTTATGGCATTTCTGGATCATAGATAGAGTAAATACTATATAGGTAATGCTGTGAAAATTCGACGATGACGGAAGAGGGTTTATGTAAGCATAATCTGATGATTACAATACCATAATTATTAGTGGTGACGAGGTGAACTTACGGTATTGTTAAACGTTAACTTATGTCTTTGTTTACAGTATATATCCGGTCTTGAAAATGGCGGCGGCAATGCTGTTGGTTACTTCTAGATAGAGGGTTTTATTTGATGATACTGCAGGAAACAACTACTTCGCGGCATTGAATTACACCTGCAGTATCTGTGAAGAGAACCCTTATCGGTCACAACACCAAACACAGACCGGTTTCGCTTGTTAGGTCTTATCAGTACGCCATAGGTGAGATGCTCGAGCCGATCGGGCAGAGGATTAAGTAGCAGCCTACTTATATCAAATAATAATTAAAAGTACTGCATAATGATATTGAACGTACATTTTTTTACTACTGATTTCATTTCTCCTACATTTTTAAAATTTATTTATCACTTTTGTTTTCAGAATAATTCAGTAATTTAATGTAGTGAAGTTAGATAACAAAATTTGATAAATGCTTCAAATAACAATCTATATCTTGTAAATAGTATTATAGAACATGTTATTTGGAATCGGAATGTAGAGCTGATTACAATAAATTAAAAAAAAATGTAAGTTTGCTTTACCATTGATTTTCTAAACGCCCTGTATACATTTTGGTAATAGAAGCTTAATAGAAAAGTTTAATCGATTTTTTACAATTCTATTATTCTTCTATTTATTTTTTTTTGTTTTTTTTTGACCCGTTAGACTTTCTGTACCCATTTTACATGTTTATTTTGCAGCTTTATTCAATACCAATATTTATTTAACACTTAATAATATCACAAATTATAATTTAACTCTTCTAAATGTATGCACTACGTTGTCCTAAAATGAAAATCGTATACATATATAAATCATAATGCTGTAATAGGTATACACGTCCGAATGTCGTCTGATGTTACAGATCCTCGCTTTGGCGGCCACCGGTTTTAGGCTTATTTTTTCACAAAATTGTCTAGGACAAATGTCATTTCTATCAAAATAATTTCTTCTATATTTGGAAAAATCATGCAATTTCCTCATTACAGGGCAACAACAAATAACTTTAAGAACTTAAATTTTGTATTATGACTAAACTATGAATAGCAATTTAAATAAATCTAAATCACACTTGACTAAATTGCACCCATTTCCAATAAACCTCTGCCAAACCCTTGCACTTTTCTATAGGCTTTTTAATAATGATAATTTTCCAAAACTATTCTTCTGTTATTCTATGTATATGCTTTCAAATATTAATAACTTCCCGCAACTCGTCTGTTATTTCTTCACATGCTTATCCAATTTTATTACAGAGATCTTCTCTATTTTCAATAAGATTGTTATTTAATTTATCATTTAAAACTTAGTTATAATGCAATATATAAATTTTATAAAAGTATTTGTTGTAATTCTGCAATTAAAAAGTAAGATGGTGATAACAAAATAAATTTAGTTATAATATTATCAATAATGATTTTTGGACTTTTTTTCGGTGATTTAACAAAATTTCGCATGATTTCATGTGATTTTAAGTAGTCGTAGTCGTGTAGTATATTGAGTACACCAGGAACTACATAATATAATAATACATAATATACATTTCGTCGTTTAACTCATTACAAGCGTTTGTGTTTTTTTTTCTTTCTAATGATTAATGTCTCGCGAAGGTACTTTTTAAACCTAATTTTTTGAAATCTCCCTTAAAAAAATCGAGTGTTGTTAGATCTAGTGACTTTCCGGGTCACTGAATAGGTCCATCAATTCCATTACATTGTTTTGGGAAAGTGTTATCTAAATATTGCTGCATCCTTGTGGGCCTTGTGGGGTGGCGCTCCGTCGTGCTGAAACCATAGGTTTCTGTTTAGCTGCAAAAGCATATTCTCCAGAAGTGCAGGAAGTTCTTGTTGTAGGAAATTTAGGTAACTCACGCTATATGTTTAAAAAATAGAACCAAATTAAATGCCTACCGATGATGCCGCACCATACATTTACTCCAAAATGGCCTTGATTTTGGACAAAGCTTCCTGTGATCAAATAGAACTGATTTAGCTTAGTTCAAAAGTGCCTCGTTTAGAAGTTATAGGGCTTCAAAAAAAAAAAAATGGTTTTCTTGTTATGGGCATAACTACGAAACGAAACATCCAAATTTGGTAGTTATGTTATAGATAAGTACAAGCATTATGAAATAGTAAGTAGTGCCGCATATCATAGAGGGCGCTCTTGGCAGTTTTTTGCAATAAATTGTTATTGTATCTTTTTTGTTGCTTCTATTCTGATACGCTTGACTGAAAATTATGATGGAGAAATTAATTTTGCGTAGAAAAGCTATACTTATTCCATGTTGATAAAATGCACTGTTTTCGGTAAAAACGGGTTTGAACATTTCCCTACATTAAAATAGAAATAATTTTTCTCAATTTTTTCAAGTTACCACTTCTCAAACTGACGTTGATACCCTTAAATTGGATAAAATTTGATTAAAAGCCTGTCAGATTAATATTAATTATTGTTAGTTAGTTATTTAGTAATTATCGTTGTTATTATGTGTAAATAATTTCAAATTATTAGTATTATTTTGTCAAATTTTGAAAACATACCTCAACATAATCAGTTTTTCAACTCAGAAACGGCAGACTGGTTATTGTCAAAATCAATTTAATGGAGGAGCTGCAGAAAGACGGTACAGTTACATGGAACAGGTATAGCTTAACGCAAAATTAATTTGTTCATCATAATTATCCGTCAAGAGTATCAGAATAGGACCAACAAAAAAGATACAAAAAAATGAGTTACAAAAAAAACTGCCAAAAGCGCCCCCTACGATATCCAGCACTCCTTCGCAATGCTTATACTTATCTAAAAACATAACTGTACCAAACTTCAACATGATTGGACGTTTCGTTTTTTAATTATGCCCATAACAAGAAAACAATTTTTTTGAAGTCCTGTAACTTCTAAATAAAGCACTTTTGGACTAAGCTAAGTTTAGCGGCTATTTGCATGCCGAAGGCTAACATAATAGAGCGTAGTGGAGTGCTGGAGGACATAGAAGGACACAGCACTCTATCGATGGTCTCGGATGTTATGCCTACCAAAATCAACTATAAACTGCCTTTCGAGATCCTCTTTCCTCGGAGGGAGGAGTGGGAGCGAGGTGAAACTGATCTCCTGAAGGCGGATAGTTGCTGGTACAATGATGGCTCTAAGACCCCAGAGGGGGTTGGAGCTGGAGTGTATAGTTGCAACCCAAACACCAGGCTATCCGTAAGCCTGGGTAAATATGCGACTATATTTAAGGCTGAAATTCATGCCATCGAACTGTGTGTGTGGAAGCTGGAAAAGCTTAGACTCAAACGCAGATCGATAAAAATCTTCTCTGATAGCCAAGCAGCTTTAAAAGCACTTGGATCCTACCGGTGTAACTCAAGAACGGTATGGAACTGTCAAAAGGCTCTGGAGCGGTTAGGTACAAGCAACAGAGTAACCCTGGTTTGGATACCTGGTCATGCGGGTATCCAAGGAAACGAGGCAGCAAGGCAGGGTGCTTCTTCCAGCTTTATTGGTCCAGAACCGGCTCTTGGCTTAGATTCGGCTACTGCCAAAGCAGTCATCGCGACCTGGGCGGAGGAAAAGGTAAGGGAGTACTGGCGAGATCTGCCAAGATTAGCTCATTCGAAGGCGTTCATAGGGGGCACTTCGACAAAGAGAGCTAAAAATTTGCTAGAGTTAAATAGGCTTGACCTGAAAACTCTGGTTGGCCTATATACTGGGCACTGCCGGTTAAGGAGTCACATGCACAAGTTGGGGCTGGCTGAGGAGGCCGAGTGCCGATTGTGTTTAGAAAGTGACGAATCGGCAGAACATATTTTATGTCACTGTCCGGCTGGAGAACGGACCAGATCTTCTATATTTGGCAAAGTGCATCTCTTGCCAGAAGATCTGGATAGAATCTCACCCAACAAGGTTATTGGCTTCATAAAGAGGCTGAACCTGGTGGGTGAAATATAATAAGTATGTGAGCTACAATAGACCACAGGGTCGCAGTGGAGGGCTAGTTTTTGGCCCACTCACGTAGAACTAAGACTAAGACTAAGCTAAGTTTGTCTAAATCGGTTCTATTTGATGACAGCAAGCGATGTTTAAGCTGGGTCCCATTACTTTCCGGACACTCTGTATATTTTTTGCTTATTAATGAATTTAAACGATTTACCCAAAAAACTTTTCAATTAATTATATTATTTTTGTTATACAAACAACAGCGCAACTCCAACAAGTGAGAATACATATAATTTAGTATGCCAAACAATGTTGTCATAAGCGTGGCCCTGTTTAAATTTGCAGGCGGTGTATCCTCCGTGAGCTTTTAACGTCTTACTTACTCCTAGCTCCGATAATATCAAAATTAAATCCCTGCCATTTCTCAAGATTTGCTTAAAGCCCCCTTTAACCATAAATTTTAGACTGCCTCATTTAAACCGTTTGTATTTTATTGCATTTAGATTTCCGAGGAGATCGATAGTCATCGTCAGGCCCCAAGTCCTTCAATTCCGGCAATAACTAGGGGATTCTCACGAGTCGTGGAGGAGATGAAGTGGAAATCCATTGCAATTATCTCTAGCAGTGAGTATATTTTATCTTTTCTTGAGTTTTATGTAGGTGGCGGATACTATTGAAATGCATGTTTTTATTAATTGATTAAGAGTTATAAAAATAATACTTTGTCAGAGAATGGCAATAATATATTAATTCAATGTATAAATGAATCGAGGAGTCTTTCACTGTTCAAAATTTTGTACACCCCCTGCCAGTTTGAATGGTGCGATTAAGTACTGCTCACAGTATTACTGCTGGATCTTGTCAAGTAGTGCCAAGTACTGCTTTATTTCTGCTGGTCCTACCTTAATACCATGGATTTTAGCGCTACTGCAGAACGTCTATTATATTTGATGTTTTAAAAGTAACAGGAAATTATGTTTTCCACTTTTTTATTAAATCTTTATTTAGAAAATGCTTTGATATCTACATAAATTAAAGGAGTAAAAGATTTTTTAAACAGATTAGCAGAACATTTCCAGTATTCTAATCAGGGCGGGATTACCATTATACCTATATATGCTCGGTAGGCTAGCTATATCCTAGGAACCCATGGCTAGTGATCTTTGACTGGCTTTGTTAAGACAAAAATTGTTACCTAATTTTGCCAACGATATAGATATTAACATATTTTTACTTTCTATAATGTAATAATAACAAATTAAAACAAATAATAAAATATAAAGGATTTCGACAATACGAGCTATTTCTTTTAATGCTAATAAAAGCAAGTTTTCCCCAGGAGCAATTTCCAAAAAAGTGAAAACTTATAAGAGAAAAAAAATAATGTCTAGTTTTCCAAATGTGGATGTTGCATTATGTATATTTTTATTTATGGCAGTGACTAACTGTACCTAGTGTGCAGATATCATTTTCAATTTTAGAAAAGAAAAGGTAAAAAATCATAAACAAAATTATATGAAGAAAAACTAACAATCTTTCTTTGTGGGTCATAGAAAAGAACTTCATAAAAAAACTATTGAAAGTTCTGCAGCTTCACTTCCCTCACTCTATTTCTATAATATTCTATTTTCTTTTTTTGTCAATGTACAATAACCATCTTTTTTGTCATTCTTTGGTATAATGAAATTGTTTTTCTTTAATGAAAAAACATTTACAAACTAACAATTTTTTTTAATTCTATAAAAAATATTATACATAAAGAACTGCCCTCAACATCTATTCCTACAATATCCTATTTTCCTTTTTATTTCAATGTACAATAATCATCTTTTCTGTCATTCTTTGATATAATGAAAGTATTTTTCTTTAATAAAAAGACATATACAAACTAACCATTTTTTTAAATTCTAAAAAAAAATATCATATGTAAAGAATTGTCCGAGTAGGAGACGTACTTTAATTTTAGCCTATACAGGGTGATTCAGAATTTATCTAAAAAAATTGGGATTAGATGGGTCATGAAAAATGGAGTATCGTAAAAAAATATTGTAAAATCCTTGTAGTTTACGAGAAAAAAATATTGAAGGTCTAATAGTTTCAACTTTTACATCGCTGGGCTACTGTAGTCTCTAGCCAGGCGATTTCAAATATCCGGTTCCGAAAAATGGCTTACGTATCCCAATTAACATTTAAGCATAATAGACTACTGCACAAGAAAAATGAACCTAAATTGATCGAGATTTACTACATTTCGTCATAAAAATAGTCTTCAATGTTACAAAATCTTATAATACCAAAATTTTAGTCAGAAATTTGTTAACTAAGAGTAATATAATGACTTCCAAGTAAAATGAAATATGTCAATTTATACAGTTCGAAATTACGTATTGTTTACCTTTTCTGTGTTTTCAAATGCTAACATTCCAATAACGTATAAGACGAAGTTATAATTTACTTAATTTCGCCTTGAAATCTGTCTTCAATATCCAGGGATTTTTTAAATAATTATAATAGGCAAATATTTACATATTTATTACAAAATTGTATAACATATTTTGTCTTCAACTATAGTGGTTAAGAATAAGGTAATAACTAGTTATTTTTGCCATATTAAATCCTTCAATTTAATAAGTTCTATTTTTATTAAAATATAAAATATTTCAACTTTGTTGATAACTTCTAAGAAATATTTGATCATTTCATTAACCTAATAGAAATATTGTTATATTACTATTATTGCTATATTATGGTACAAATTTACTTATTAATAATACTTCGACGTAAGTGTTTCTTAAAAGGATCTTTTAGGGAGCAAGCTTCGTGTTATATGTAATCAGATAGATATTTTTATGCAATAGGGTGTTGAAGTTGTTTTGTGTTTTGATGATTTGCAATAAAAACCTACTTCTGTTATACGAGTAAATCAAAGGATAAAGCCCAACAAGCTGCTTACTACACAATATTTCAGAGTTGTAAAAAATAATTACTGGTTTCATATTTCGCCTACCAAAATCGAAGCCAACACTGCAGATTTTATATAAATCAAGCTAATGATAATATATCGATAAACACATCATAAGTATTCCATATGATAACACTGTTATCGTCTTAAATGAATTCAGTAGTGCATATGAATTGAAATTTGAATTGAATTCTGTTCGAAAATATTTATTTTGTTTTTGTTATTACACACAAATAATATTATTGGCTTTAATTTGAATTTTCAATCACAAATAAATCCAAGAGTAGAATTTTATATGTAGGTACCTAGTAATAATTTAGTTGTTAATAAATTACCATAAAATGTCTTTATTTGGAGGAAATTTCAACCCCAAAGTTAATATTTTGCTGTGACGTCAACATTGGCATAGGCAATCTGCGCTACAGGTTAAACTTCAGACAAATTGACTTCAAAGTTGATTTTATTTGAGCGGCCATATTGTAACAAACGCTAGATGTTTTGTTTATTATTTCTAATTGATTACTCATTAAAATTACGTTAATATAGATAATATTATTTAATACATTTATGACGAAAAATTATTAAACACATTTTATCACGAAATACATCCAGTTTTTATTTTAGGTTATTTTTCAGGATAATAATATTATTAAGAAGCAATAGTAAAAATGTTTATTTATGAAGCTCGTTATTTTTATGAAAGTTTGGTAATCACATTATACGAAAAAATTTTCTGGGTTGTACAATTTGTTGAATAGAAACCAAAAATACAGACTATATTATATTAAAATCTAAATATCTATAAATACTCATATACTAACTCCTACTCTACTTGTAGCTTTGTAGCCTGACTTATATTCTCTCTATCTCTTCCTATCCCTGTTCGCTATTAGAATGTGTATAAGCAAACATATAATGTCTCTCTCTAGCAAAAGTAGGTCATATAAAGGGCATAATTAGGGTATATTATGGTAATGTGTTGAAATTTTAACATAAAATTGGTCCGTATTTCTTTTAGGTTCAATTATCTTATTGGAATAAAATCCTTGCCGACCAATTATTAACTTCCATATTACTTTAGTTTTTATCCCACATAAGGAAAAAGGCCAACGAATATGGTCATGAAAAGTTTTTGACCCATTAAGAGGTCAAGTTAACGTAATTTTAAATTTAAATGTTTGTTGGGATAGCAACTCGCAGTTTGGGTATCGTTTTAATTTATGGTGAAGTGAAAATGCTTTAGCAGAATGATTTCTCGGCAAACATGTGCCAAATACAGCTACTTTTACAACGGTATGCAGTGAGTGCAAGTGTAGTACAAACACAGGCGTGACGCGGGAAAAATGCAACCGAATAGTGGAAGTGGTGGAGGTCCAGAGAGTTCACAGCGTATTGCAGCAGTATGGTATATCATACACGAGGCTGAATTATATCCCTACCATGTACAGCATGTCCAAGCATTGATACCAGAGGATTGGACGAGGAGGACCGGTACCATGGCCGCCACGATCTCCAGACCTTAAATTATTTGGACTTATTTTTGTGAGAATATTTAAAAAATAAAGTATATTACACCGAAGTGAACACTATTGATGATTTACGCCAACGTATCATAGACGCTGCCAATAACTTACGAGTTCAAAACGAACGAGAAGCAGAAACATTTGTTAGTTTGTAGAAACTGGGCAAGACGGGCCCCAAATTGTGTTGTAACATCAGGTATGTCAAACTATTTTACTAATTAAAACCAATAACAGTAGCAGCAAAAGCAGTTAAATCTAAAATAGGTGTTGTAAAATGTAGTTTATTTCTTTCCTTGGGAATTTTATTCAATTATTTTTCCGGTCGCCGATTATACGTCTTATCAGGTTTTACAGTGGACCAGTTTCCAGTGCCGTTTGGAAGTGTATTTCTAAATTTATGAACAGCTGTTTTTGACATTATTTTTACAAAATTGTATTTGCAAGAGACCCCTAACAAATATTCATTCTAACAAATTTTTTTTAGAAATGTTCTGAATCACCCTGTATACATATAGTTAATTCGCGACTGCATAAAAGTGTTATTACAATATTATAAAGGTAGCAACACATTCTCGTTTCGAATTTGTTTTATAGATTCTATTATAGGAAATGCTTTGATACCAAAATTATAGAAGTAACAAATTATTGAAAGCAATATATTCGTATTGGCTGCATCAGCATTAAAGAGCCTGTTGCGATGATTTAATAGTAGCAATAAGTTCTGGATTTCACTTTATTCGATTAGTTCTAATGTAGAAAATACTTTGGTATCAAAACTGTAAGAGAAACATTTTTTTTAGATGAATCGACAATATATTTTTTGCCCCTTAGCCACCACGGCATAAAAGCTACTTTTGAGTTGCATTAGTTCTAAAAAACTACCTGATATTTCTTGAAATTTTTTTATGATTAGAAAATACTTTATATTAAATATTTGTAGGTTTTGTTAAATATGTAGTTGAACATATATGGTAGGTATACTATGTTCCGGCCATATATGTTTCGCGTTTGAGTTCTGAATATAAAATTAACTGTGTCAGCGAAACCGATCCGCTTATATAGGTTTTTAAGGTTCTAGAAGGGAATGTTTGAGAAAATGTCAAAAATCATCAGAAAAATTATAAATTGTAACGTAGACAGGAGTATAATTAACAAACTAAAAAAGTAGGTGAGCTTCCGTAACAATATATTGGCATTATGGGCTCCTTTTCCAGCATGTAGGTCAAAAACAATTATTCTTCACTTTCATCTAGAGAATATCTTCAGCTTCAGGTTCAAAGAAAAAATTTAGGAATGTTTGACATACATGTATAAATATGGTAATGGAAAAAAATACGTATTCTGAAAACTATTTAAAAATATTTAATTGCACGCTTGTGGAATCTGGTCAACTGTAATGGAGTGACAATGCAAACTGGCGATGTTAATAAAATTTTCTTATACTTAGAACTCAGAATACGTTGAAAATTTGCGTATAAAAACAGCGCCCTTAACGATTATATCTCAGAATTGACTAGCTACGTGGTTGAAACATGCATGATTTAGAATCAAGCATAAATTAAAATGGTACAACATAGTACGGTATCAACAACCGGTGTACGGAACAGTCCTAGAACTGAACAGTATAATTAACAAACTAAAAAAGTAGGTGAGCTTCCGTAACAATATATTGGCATTATGGGCTCCTTTTCCAGCATGTAGGTCAAAAACAATTATTCTTCACTTTCATCTAAAGAATATCTTCAGCTTCAGGTTCAAAGAAAAAATTTAGGAATGTTTGACATACATGTATAAATATGGTAATGGAAAAAAATACGTATTCTGAAAACTATTTAAAAATATTTAATTGCACGCCTGTGGAATCTGGTCAACTGTTATGGAGTGACAATGCAAACTGGCGATGTTAATAAAATTTTCTTATACTTAGAACTAAGAATACGTTGAAAATTTGCGTATGAAAACAGCGCCCTTAACGATCATATCTCAGAATTGACTAGCTACGTGGTTGAAACATGCATGATTTAGAATCAAGCTTAAATTAAAATGGTACAACATAGTACGGTATCAACAACCGGTGTACGGAACAGTCCTAGAACTGAACATCGATTTTAATTGTGCAATTACAAAATCAATTTATCACGCTTATAAATCATATATTCGGTAGATTGCGCCTATATTTGTTAGATACACACGATAGGGATAATGTAATATCTTTGTCTGGGTACAAGGGAGGCATTTCTAAATCCTTCAAAATGCGTGAATTGAATATCAAGTCTAATTGCAGCTGTTGAATTAATGAAGCAATTAAGAACAGCGGGATACAATTCCAACATCTCTCAAGGCTATGTCGTGAGTTCAGTATAAACTCTTTAAAAGCAACTCATCTAATTAGGTTAATATGTAACTTTGTTGACACAAAATTTAAATTCGTCTCCAAACGGAAACAAATCACATTTATTTTCTTAGGAAAATTGTTACTGTTGGCAAGTTGTTTCAGGTGCTTGATGATATAAAACTGCTTGTATTATTTAGGTATATTACCTATTTATTTAAAAACTTCTGTCTTGAAAAATGTACTTATCAGCCTTGGCGATGGGTGAAGTGGAAAGGCTTAAGAGTAAGTAAAATTCTTAATGAAATTAATAATTCCTACAGCATACATATTTGATTCTTAGAGAATCATCGCATTGTTTTACGGATAACCATTTTTCAATAGCTAGAAATTATTTTTCCATAGGCATTATAAATACTATACCAATCGGGCTATTTATTTTACTGTAACATATTTGAATGTAATAGCAAAAATGTAGTTATGACAATATAGGGCGCTACACTATGGGTTGGTGGTGGAGATGGAGGTAAAAAATCTGTAACTTTGTTATTTGTTGATGTTACATGAAATTAGGCAAATGTATAATGAAAAGTATGATGTTTGGTAATAGTGTTAAAATATGTTATTTTATTTTATTTTATTTTTTTATTTTATTTTATTTACACTATTCAACAGGTCAAAGCCCCAGTTATAGAATAGGAAAACACACAAAAAAGCATACATGAAGTAAATTACACAATACTTAGACATAACACATGTAAACAAATACGAAAAAACAATCAATCTAATTATCTAGATAAAGACAATAACAATTACAAAACAAGTTTTTTCAGAGTTGAAATATTGCAATCCATAAAATCTACGGGCAAGATAACTTCATTACATAAATCATACATGTTATGAAGTGGAGAGTGTTGCAGAATATTTGTCCTAGCTGGTGGCAAATAAAACATGTTAAATTGTCTAGCTTCAATTCTGGGAACATGAAAGCTCAACATTCGCAAGATGGCACTGCAGTCAATGACATTATTCATTACTTTATGTAAACAAATTAAATAAGCCTTTTTACGTCGATTTTCCAAAGTTTCAAGGCCAAATCTATTAAGCATTTCAACTTGAGGGAACCCAACAGAGGGATACTCACCATCAGCTTTAAAACTAATATATTTCAAGAATTTACGTTGAACATTTTCAAGAGCATCCACATGTATAGCTTAATTAGGACACCAAACAATTGATGCATGTTCACAATTGCACCTGACAAAAGTATAGTATAAAATTTTCAAAGTGTTAGAATTCCGAAACTGTTTACTATTTCTTATAATGAAACCAAGAGATCTATAAGTTCTTGTAGTAATATAATGTAGATGGTTAATAAAGACAATTTTCTGTCAAAAATAACACCTAAGTCACAGAAAGTATCAGGTCTAGACAGCGTATGTTGCTCGATGGAATAATCAAAAGAAATTAACTGTTTCTTAGTAGTAAAAGACAGTACATGACACTTACTAATATTTAGTGACAGATTATTAACCCTGCACCATTCATTAATGACATTAAGATTGTACTGAAGTTCAGCAGCATCATTAGCGTTCTTGATCGTACTAAAAATTTTGAGATCATCTGCATACAACAGGCAGGGCACAGTTAAATTATTAATGATGTCATTAATGAATAAGCTAAAGAATAAGGGTCCCAAATTAGACCCTTGAGGGACACCCGAGGTTGCTCGTACTTCAGCAGACTTGCAACCGCGGTAAACAACATGAAGACCTCTGATAGAAAGATAAGAGCTAATAAGACTTAATAAGTTGAAGGAAAAACCAAAAAAATTATCTAATTTATTCAAGAGTATTGCGTGATCAATTCTATCAAAAGCCTTCGTCAGGTCAGTGTAAATCACGTCAGCTTGAAATCCATCATCAATGGCATTGGCTAAAAACTGTGTAATACAGAAGAGATTTGTAACAGTAGAGTAGTTATCATTTTTATTTGATTTTTTACTTTATTAAATACATACAGGATGATTTATTGTGAAACGTACATACGTTAGCAATGAATACAAGGCTCCAGAGGACCCCAAAAAACCTATTGTTGCTTCTCTCAATACATTAACGTCATAAGCGAATAGCATACTTTTTTTCTTTTTTGAACAAACAAAATATAAAATTTTCATGCCACCACAGCTGTATTTCTGTTTTGCTTATGACTTTATTATATTGAATGAAGTATGTAGCCAACCGAATTTTATTTAACGGCCTGTATCTCAGTAATAAGTGGTAATAACAATGGCCCTTCATCACCAGGTTTTTTGAGGTCTCCTACTAGATGTCCTGTGCACTGATAACGTATGTACTTTTCCCTGTATACAGGGAATAAAGATAGAAAATTGAAAAAATCTTTACTCGCCTTTTTAAAAGAGAACCAAATCAACACATAACTCCCGGTAATACAGAGCTCCTGGTGCGTCTGAGCGTTGAAGCATGTGGACGTCAGCGTTGACTTAGGAACGAATCGGCGTCACCAGAGGTCAGTAACAGTTTGAAAAAGGGGGATTAAATAACGATTTGAAAATATTTGTTTTTAGCATACTATGCTCACTTTTCCTTGTCTTTCTTTAGAATGAATGACATTGTGACTGTATAACAGATGAAAACTGTATGCCATATGAAAACTATTACAGACAGAAATTAGCAAGACAGCCGCCTCGTTAAATATTTCTTAGTTGCAATCGCGTGAGTTTTATTTTTTTGTTAATAAACAGTCAGTTTTAAAACAAAAAAGTAAGAGAGGTAAAAGTTTTAGAATAAACAGGGCTATCTGATACAAATTTTTAGATTACTTAATTTTTTGTCAAACAAATAAGTTGTAGCAAAAGATAACTTAGAGGAGCTTATTTCAATCCCCTCCAGTAATTTTCAAAAAATTACGCAGGCATTGGAAGAAAATTTGACTATGGTATATAATTTTTTTGGTTTTCGAGTTGCTATTTCTTTCGAAAACAATATATATTTTGTTATTAAACAACAAAAACAAACGTATTTTGATATTAGTAGTTTCTGTGGTACCTACTTATTTAGCTTGGATGTTTTTCTGTGTAAAAGTAAAATGGATTTTGAAACACAAATCGGGGGATTTATAAATTTAAATTGATCTAGGTTTGATGGTATTTTAAAATCGATTTCTAATGACGCCATTTGGGATTATCTACATAGTGCACAAACACAGTTAAAATCGATTGGGGATTGACTGCAATAATTGCAAACTACAATTAATTATGCAAATAATTATACATTTTTTAATATACTACATAAATGAATCATAAATATAACAAATGGAAATTCGAAAAAAAGTGTAAAATATCGTATGTTTTATTTACAAGAAATTTAATGTTACTTTTCAGTTTTTCAACTGATAATTGTTAAATAGAAAATGAAAAAAGTTGTAATAAACTGAATATCAAAATAAATGTAAAATTTTTTTATTATATTAATTTTGGCATGAATCCACTTTCTCGTTTTCTTTTCTCTGTCGAAAATATTTAATATATTCGAATAACTTTGTTAAAATTATATAGACCTATTCATAAAAATGCAGTTTAATTAAAAATATGGTGGAAGTGAAACTAATGCGACTTCTTTATATTTATTATAATTATAGTTGAAAAGTAGAATAAATAGAAATGTGCCACTATTGGCAACAACTAAATGCATAAAAGCACTTTACAACATTTAATATTAAAAAGCAAAATTTCAACATAATCTGAATATACAAATTTGTTGAAAGATGAATCAAATGAACTGTTGAATCAAACTTAAGTCTGTTTCGCTATTGGTGCAACAAGAAGAATATTTTATTATAGTTGATCTACTAGCAAATAATATTCTTCTATTAAATTCAAGCAAATTTTATAAATATAGTTATTAACAGAGAAATAAACCAAATTCCAATATCTCTTTTTTAAAATATAATTTGAACCTTTAATGTTATAGCAACATTTGATTTAAATGTAATTTTTTATAATACAAAGTACTATACAGGGTGTTAAAAAAAGACTGTAAAATATTTAAGGAGGTAATAGTATGAATCAAAATAAGCAGAAAAGTCTCAATAAACATGGGTCCGCAAAGTAACAGTTGCGGAGATATGGAATGTTTTATGTTTTTTAGCCCCTTTTTTATTTTGCGAAAACGTTGTGTATTTTCTTATAATAGTTGGTTAATGTTTAGTGAAATAAATAGTACGTATTTGACAGTTGTTCTCAGTGCACAAGTTTTCTTTCGCTATGGCTGGTTACTCTAACGCAGAATTAACAGATATGCATTTCATGTATGGTCGTGCTAATGGGAACGCCCCGAAGCGCGACGTCTTCATGTTGAAGCTTATCTAAATCGCCAGATTCCTTCACAACTCATGTATGGAAGAATTCACCACAGATTGCGTGATACCGGTTCCTTGAGCAAACAGTGCCATTTATCCGGAAGACCAACGTCGGTATCCACTCCTAGAGCAGAAGAAGAAATTCTAGCACTGGTAGAGCAGAATCCAGGTACGAGTGTGCGGAAAATATCAGCCGAGGTAGGAATTAGTGGTCCTCTTGTTTGAAGAATCCTTCACGAGCAACTGCTTTATCCATACCATGTGCAACGACTACAGGCCTTAAATCCAATAAATGATCATCAAGCACGTTTGGCTTTTTGCAGCTGGTTTCTACGTCATGATGCTGAAGACCCTCGTTTTCTTGCAAACATTCTTTTTACTGATGAGGCCGGGTTGACAAGAAATGAAGTGTTTAATTTTCACAATACGCATATTTGGGCCGACGAAAATCCTCATGCTCTAATAGAATCTGGACATCAGGCACGTTTTTCATTAAACATTTGGATGGGTATTGTAGGTGACAGGTTTCTAGGTCCTGTTGTTTTATTAAACCAATTAAAAGGCGCTGCTTACCTCAACTTTCTGCAGAACATACTGTATGAGTTTTTGGAAAGCATTCCTTTCAATCAGAGGATGGTGCTCCAGCATTTTTCCATGGCCGTTAGAGAGCATTTACATAAAACTTTTCCACATAGATGGTTAGGAAGGGCCGGGCCTGTTTTATGGTCTTCAAGATCTGAACCTTCTAGATTTCTTTGTTTGGGGATATTTGAATACATTAGTGTATGGTACTCCTGTAAATAGCCTGGAATAGCTGCAGCTATGGATTAATCAAAAGTGTCAAGAAATCCAATCCAAGGAGGGTGTTTTCGAAAGAGTTCGAATATCGTTGAGATGAAGATGTCGTGCTTGCTTGAAAATGAACGGAGGGCACTTTGAACATCTTCTGTAACTTTGTTTTTTGTTTGTTAAAAGCTTCCTTTGTCGGTTTATTCATAATAAAATAAAATGTTTGAAAAACGAATAGTGGTCCATATCTCCGCAACCGTTACTTTGCGGACCCACGTTTATTAAGACTTTTCTACTTATTTTGGTTCATATTATTACCTCCTGAAATATTTTACACTCTTTTTTAACACCCTGTATATTGAATATCTTGTGACGTCACACTAATTGACAGAGGAGATGGCAGTACACTCACAGAGTGCATGAAATACTGTCTCGTCTTCTTGTTCGTAACCCCTACAAAGAGGTGTTTCGCACTTCCTCATATAGTAAAGATGTTTCCTTAGTCAACAGTGTCCAATTTGAATACCTGCCACCAGGCAAAGATTTATCCTAGACAAGGCCAGGTTCTGTTTGTCCTTGCAGGGGTACTGTAGAACTCGTCACCAAATTGACAGCTATTTTTTCATTCCACCGTTTCTTAAATTCTTTGTGGGTATTCTTTTTAATAATTTCATTAAATGCTGACGACGCCGACGCATGCATGCTGGAGGAACCAGACCCAAAAATATTTACACCATTGCATCATTGCGTTTCATAGATAAGTATAGCGAGACTGATATAATAAATGTTGCAAAAACAATGATACATAAGATACTGTGACATCCCATAATAGGAAAGTTGCATGAATTTTATTATATTGGTTTGAAATATTTACAGGGCAATATTGAAAGGTCAGAACATGTGTCTGGCGGCAATAATCATATAATAATTAAAACATTAACATTAATAAATTGCCATATAATGTAAACAGAGCCGCGTGGCTGAAAGCGTGATATCATTGGTGTGACGTTACACACCGTTCAGCGCGGTTTGTTTCTGTGGATACAGGTGCAGGTTACGGTGTTGGTGATGTAAACAGGCGTTTGCCTTTTGTATTTTTGCGTATTTGTAGCATTTCTGGATCATAGATACATAGTGTAAATACTGTGTAGCTAATGCCATAATTACTAGTGGAGATGTGGTAAACTTACGGTATTGTTAAACGTAATTTATTTCTTTGTTTGCAACATAGATCCGTTTGTGATAATTACGTCGACAATGCTGTTCGCAAAGTACCTGATAGATGGTTTTACTCGAGGTAATTTTAAAATTATGTTATTTAAATTCACATTATACTATTTGCTTTAATTTGAAAAATAATAAGTAAAAGTAATGAATAATGATATATAATATTTATTAATATTTTAAAATTAATTTAATAAATTTTTGTTGCTATTTACTTCTGATTTAATTTCTCCTTAAACATTAAAAAAAATCCTTATTTATTACTTTTGTTTATTATGCTTTCAGTAATAAAACAGGTAATTTAAAGTAGTGCTGTCAGATAGCAACATTTTGTAAATGCGTCAAATAACATTATACATTATGTAAATAGTAGGAGTAAATACAGAACATGTTATTTGGAATTGGAATGAAGCGCTGAATACAATACACGAGTTTGCTTTGCAACTGATTTCCTAAACGCCCTGTATACATTGTAGATAGTTTAATAGAAAAGTTTAATTGATTCTATACAAATTTGCAGTATAATTGTTTCGATGAACTTAAACCTACCTGTAGTTCCAATTAAACTTACATTAAAATGGTCTTCACAAAAAATGTTGCAATGTTTACATTCGTCGCGCCTCATGGCCCTACAATACGTTTTTTTAAATTTTTTGTCACGGTGAAATATTTTTTATTAGGTGCTATCTGTATTGGTACATAATGCAGTACTTTTACCATTTGCTCGGTGAGATGAACTTATTGTGCTCATTTTACGATTTTGCTTTGGAACTTTATTCAATATCAATGTCTATTTAACACAATGACACTTGATAATATCACAAATGACAAATTAACGCTTCTAAACGTATGTACTACGTTGTCAGAAAGCATGGAAATTGTAGCCAGATATGAACCAAAGCACACTGCTGATGTATTTAGGTATACACGTGCGAGCGGTGTCTAACGTTACAGGTGTACGCTGTGGCGGCGACCGTTTTGTGGGGACGTGGCCAGACAAAATTTTTAAATACCGTTTTTAGGCTTACTTTTCCACGAAATTGTCTAGGACAAACGTCATTTCTATTAAAATAATACATTTTTTCTTCTGCACATATTTTCAAAAAATTTTCCCATTCAATTATGTAAACCAAATTGATTTTAATAGTTGTTGTCAAATAATTGAAATCTACGTAACGAAAACCGCATGTAATTCAATCATATTGGTAAATACCTAAAGCAACGACAAACTCAACGCACTAACGGTAACATTGAAGATCTCTAGGTTTGCAAAAAGAGAGTGTAGTGGAATGTTTGTAGTGGAATTTTTACTAAGAAAGAATTATGGTTTAGACTAATCTAATTTTCTTAAAAATATGTCTTTACAATTTTTAATTCTGTTATTGGTATTCTAAACGAAAACCTCTAGGCCTGAGTTTCACGTCTCGCTGTCTCATTTAAATCAGTTATTCGGTTTAAGTAAGGCAGTTTAATTTGTAATTCTGAAATTCATTAGTGACTTGGCGTTCCGTACTCGATATTTTATGAACTTTCAAGGAACCCTTGTTTTTATTCCTGCAGGCGTTTTAGAATTTTAAACATGAGTTCTTTGCTTCTTGCTTTCCTTCTGAAGGAAACAGCCTACATTTGAAATGTATCAAAATTTAAATTAGATTTGAAGTACAAGAAAACAAAAGAGCGGTGCGATTCACATATATAGATATCAGTTTGATAAGGTTATCCGTAATATTAAAAGATACGTTGCCAACAGAATTCGTTTCATTTTCAAAATCCGTTGAAAAGAAATATTGATAAGCTTATGACATTTTTTTTATTATAGATACCTCCTTTAGTCTTACATATAGGAAGACTTGCCAAAACAGCGTAGAATATCTATCATAAATTTTAATTTTAATAGTGGAACTAATATCCTCAATTAATTTACAGCTTTACATGTTTAGTTTTACCTCTTCTGCAACTGCAAAGCACCATGCTCCGTCGCTTAACTAATTTTGGAATGTGTTTAATATTTAGAATCTCTCGTTTAGAGGTAGTTTCTATATCGCACACGAGAAGTAAGAAATTGCCCCTTTAGGAGTTTAATTTGATGTCTTTAAAGTACAATGCATGAGATTCCGTCGCTTAACTTCTCTTGAAAGAAAAATTTAAGATATTTATTGTATTGAAAATATTTCGTGTAATGGTAATTTCTATGTCTGAGACCGAGAAGAAGAGATTATCGCTTTAGGACTTTAATTTTACCCTTTTTACAATTACAATGCACTAGGTCTTACCGCTTAACTCTTTTTGAAAGTTAGTGAAAACAATATTTTGTGTAGGGTTAGTTTCTCCATCGCAGATAGGGAGCAAGATATTGCCGCTTTAGAAATTTAAATTTACCATTTGTATACATTGATGCTGTTTTATGTGTATGTTTGATAAAGGCAGCTAAGTTGACTGCTAACTTGACGCAAAAATTAAATGGCTGCTGAATAATTTGACTGCCAAAAATGGGCTGCTAACTTCACACCGGTTTTGTGTAGAGAGTCTGGTCTATAATGAACCCAATTTTGCGCCTGCGGTAAAGTAAATTTTTCATAATTAAATCACGTAATTTTATACAATTCCATGTAATTCCTCGAATTTTCATGGAATACCACGAAATTCGAGGAATTCTTCAGTGGAAAATTCTTCAGTGACTTCCCTCTCGGTCCGATCTCATTAACTTAATAGTTTTTAAACTACCTTATCCATCTGTGGTAATTTTTTTCGTCAATAGATAATGGTCTGGGTCAAAAGGATAGATTTCAGGCACTTAAGTATCCATTTGTTTAGTTTAGTTGAATTGGTTGAATGCTGAATATTAACGTATTGACTGAGATTGAAATGTTAAAGAACAAAACATTTTACAATAGTTGTATATTGTGTTTCACAGGAAAAAATAGTATACAGAGTGTGACGCTTATAATGAATAATATTAAGATCTTAATTAATTCTTGGTGGTTAATACTTAGAGTTGAGATAGTAAAGATTATTTTATAAAACAGGCCAGAAATGAAAACCAGCTCTGCTCTATTATACCTAAAATGTTAAAACCATCTATTTTCGTCACTGCTGTAGTGGACTTGTGGATAAGGTCTGCACCTGCGCAGAAATCATATGTGGATAAAAAGGTTGTCCATTTTAGTTGTGTGTTAATAACTGTGTTTGGTGTAGAAAATCGATTGCATTTTGTCACAAATTGTATTTACATATTTAGTACAATAGTGTCAGTATATTTACAATAAGCAGCTGTTAAATGTCGATAATATGTTTCTTATTTGCAGTGTTCTTCTTTCTAGTTTGTTAAAGCCTACGTTGACAATGGATAACAAAGATAATAATAACGTGTGCTTTTCTTAAATCATGGTTTGCTGTCATATTAGTGCTGCTACATAAGTGGAATGCCGCAGGGTTTTGTCCTTGGATCAATTTTATTTTTGGTACACTTGTACATCTCCAGTGGCAAGTGTTACCTTAAACTGTTTTCAATAGCTTTGTTACATTTACAGGATTATGGACTGGACACAATTATTAGTTGGTGCATTGAACGATTGATATCTCTTATTCCTCTGAAGTGTTGTACTTTAAATGTTTAAAACTAATCTTAGAATAATGTATTACATCAATGGAATCGAACTGTCGAGTGTCACAACAAAATAATCTCGGGATCGTTATTACAGAATACTTTAATGGAGTGCACATGTCGCTAAAATGATCAAAAAATCATTCAGCAACCTCACCATGCATAATATTTTGATATTTTATACGTCCAATGTCTCTGTTAATAAAACAGGATATTGCCAAGTTAGAGAGCTTCCAGAGACGCGCTACCAAACATCCAGTTGGTTTTAAATCCTTCCGTATGAAGAACGACGCATGCGTCTTCAATCATTTGAGAAGAGGCGTATCTATAGGACACTCCATAGTGACCTGTACTGTCCAAAAATTGTTTCACTTAAATACTGACTCTCATCTTAGAGGCAATTTCTTGAAACTCAGGACACACAAATTTTATACCTGCAATAGAAAAAATTTCCTATCCAACGAAATATTTGATATATAAAACTCTTTACTGGATAATGTGGTCTCAGTTACTTCTTTTAAGAATAGATCTTAATCTTCTATGAATAATTTATTGTCGAAATCGGTATATGTCTAATGGGTCACTGGTAATCCAACGATGATCGCAGAGAAGTTGTTCTGAAATTCCATTTTTGCAAATAATATTATTATACACCTGCTGGCCATAGTTTAATTCATAATATAAAGTTTAATTTTATTCATAAAATGCAAATATTGAATATTTTCATGTAAGACATAACAAATACCAGTATTCTTAGAAAATTACTCTTATATTCTTTTCTACTATAAGCGATGCGCCTTTCAACTAATAATAATAATAGGCAAGGGATTGTTTTCATTGTCTTCTCTTTTGTACTTATCATCTTGATGGAGACCTGCAATTTTTTTATTTGTTTGTATTCAAATATATTTTCATATAACATTTAAAAGTATTATTCACTGTAAACAGGAACCGTCTGGAATAGGAAAACGTTTGTTTAATCATAATTACTATAATGACAAATATACCTAAGCCGTCTATCTGATATCATATTAGATAATAGTACATTATCATTAGATATTTCTATTATTTGCAAAACACTGGACAAAAATTTCCATGTATTTAGAATGGTCAATACCTAATGACTCCTAATATTGAGATAGTTTGCTTTGACAAAAGGGTCTATCTCAAGAATCTTACAAAATAGTGTTCCAACGAAAGGTATCCGATTATGTTTGTAATTGTAGACATGGAATACAATATTGTATAAGTGGTCGCCTCTGCTTCTCTGACATCAATGGACTCTTTTGACGCAATTTTTCATCACCTAGTGTCATAGCTGTGGCTCTATGCTCGCAATAACTTCTCGAATATTATTTTTCACCTGTTCAATTATAACTGGCTTATTGGTATAGACTTTTCTTTTAACACACAAGAAAAAGTCCAATGGGGTAAAGTCACAATAATGTGGAGTTTAGCTCACAGAGCTGAAGTCAATTGACCCCATTAGACTTCTTCATGTCAGCCAGAAAAACAGAAGCGGTCTCTTACAGGATATTATATTTCACGTCTATTGGCACAGTTTGTGATGAAACAATTGCATGCAAAGTTATTATAGAAATCTTATTTATTTGCCAAATAAATACAAACATAATCGGCTACTTCTCGCTGGGACAACCTTTATATAACAGTAATGCATCTGATCCTAGTGATATGGGAAATATATGGTCAAAAAAGGGGAACATTGGAGTAATTCGATAGAATGGTGGAATGGAATTATTAGTTTGCTAGTTTCCTTCACCAGCACACTATTATAATACCTACTATATTTTAGAGATATTCTAGTTGTTTTAAAAGACATTACAAGGGATCTTACACCAATATCTTATGGAAACATTTTTCACACAGGAACAGTCTAATGCTATTGGTGAAACAAAGTTGATCAAGCAACATAATGTTGAATTAAATTAATTTATACTGCATATTGATGAAAACAAATTCGAAACCGATATACAGGGTATAACAAAAAAGTAGGTGTGGTGTTTGCGCATTCGTGATTGCGTGTATTTGGATTAGGTATTTTAGTAGTACAGCTTTGGTTCCTTGTTTGAGAGTCATACATGTTTCTTTGTATCTCTGGAAATATACTTATTATTAAGTTAAATGAAGTGGAATTATGTATTTATGATTCAACAAATACCTATAGTGGATAAGTGCAATGAAACACTTGATGTAGGTTATCCCATTAACTGCGCATTTTCAGTGACAAATACAAAAAATGACAATTTAACCCTTAGTTTTCCTTAAAAGATAAATACAGAGTGTTAAAGTTGAACTTTTAAAATTGTTAAAATAGAGTTACTTCTTGTGGTTAACCAAATCTTCAAAAGTATTAAACAAAAGTAGAAACTGAGTGGACAAGGGCGCTTTGTCTTCCTTATTTTTTCTGACATACGCCAATGGACAATTTATCTCAACATCGTAACGCAAAATTTTATTTATATTTTGTTACTATTCAAAATTTTTCTTAAAACTCTTCCTTTTCGAGATAATTAATTCGATGTTTTAAAATACGCAGTTGAAATGGCCTCAGAAAAATGAATTGTATTTAATAACATTTCAATATTTCAAATTGCAAATAAATGCTCAAAGAATAATTTGTAGATAATTTACTAATGTTTTAAATATTGTGATATATAAATCTTACAGGGTTTACACAAACAAACGTATTTAACTATTATTATGTTTATTAAGAAAAATTAGAATAGTATACAGGGTGTCCCGATTATACTTACAAAAAAGAGATGAGCTGTGAGTTGGTCTTGAAAAAATAATGGGGGTAGTTCATATAACATTTTTCATTTTAAAGTCGCAATTCCGAGATACAGGGTGTTGACGTACAAATTTTATTTTCGATATTTGTAAATAACTTCTTAAGAAATCCAAATATTTACTTTTTTGTGGCTTAGTGTATCCATCTGACTATTGAAACAATCGATTATCCCACCTGTTATATCTGAAAAGATATACTTACCTTGTTGAAGTCGTTAATAGTAACAGTCGAAATAATCCTATTTGTGATTAGAGAAGATTGGCGAGGTTTGATAAAACATTTATTTTTAGATTTTTCAACGAAGCACAAAGATTTCATCGAAGCAAGCCGTCCCCTTGAAATTTTGCACGTCTCTATAATTTATCATAACTTTTCCAAGTAACATTATGCTGCATTTTCAGCAGAAAAGGCACTTTACCTGAAACCAAAATAGTTTTTTCTCGATGCACTGAATACAAAACAACAGGACTATTTGGGAAACCGTTATTTCCATCGATTTCAACAAGGTATGCTATTTTCAGATGAAACAGGTAGAATAATCGATTATTTCAGTAGTGAGATGGACGCACTAAGCAGCAAAAAATTTTTGCCATTTAAAAGAAACATGATATGCCATAAGTGGCCTCTACTAGTGACGTCAAAATTAGAAACATATTTTAATTTATTCGTCCACAAAAACTCTCCGATTTACAAATTTTATGTAAATATTTGGATTTCTTAAGAAGTTATTTACAAATATCGAAAATAAAATTTTAACTTTAACACCCTGTAACTCCGTTAATAATCAGTTTTGGAAAAAATGTTATAGAAAGAGGTAGGTTTATTTTCAGTCTAGAATTATCCTCTGAATTTTTTGCTCATCATTTCCGGACACCCTGTATACGCTTGTAAAGGTATTCCTTATTCCAGGTGGGTAATATTTTGTATGTATCCTAGTATGTGGAAAATACGAATAAGGTTTTAGAGCTCTAGAGAGGTGAGCATAAAAGTAGGAGGGCTTAGTTTAAGACTTATGGCATGCTCTTTTCCCTTTTTATGAATAAATGCTTGGTATTATTCACGGTCAGCTCAGTTTTATCTGCTTCTCACCTAAAGCAAATGTCCTATTAAGTATTTTATTATTCTAAACAAACTTGTGTTGGAATTTTGTAAACCTATGCAGGATGGCTTATCTTTTTTCTTCGTTATTGTCTGAAATTACAAAGAAGAAGACAATTGAATGGCGTGTGAATATGTGATTTATTTATGTGATGAAATATCTTATACCGTATGGGTATTATTGTCTAATAATCATTTCAAAGGACAATTATCTTCCATGAATTTCACACATAAAATTACATTAGTTCAAGAGCTTAATAAAGATAACAATGATTGGAGTTTTTTGTGACGTTATCACTCAATAAATAATTGGCAAAAAAAACGGGTTCGCAAATTTTCGATATTTCATTTAAACATATATTTTTTTGTAATACTTTATATACAGTGTGTTTCACTTCTCACCCTTTAAAACCTAAACATATCAAGTTTCCTTACTGAAAACTAAGTCTTATATAGCGCTTTAAATACTACAAGGTGGAAAGTATATCTTTAGTATAAACGTTTAGAAGGAGGAAAATAAAAAACGTAAAAAGTGTAAATGCAAAGTTTCAAGAACCTTTTATATTTTTCAATGTTATTGAATATTATTAAATTTGTTTACTTTTGTTATTAGCATTTTATATTTTCTAATGGGAAAGTTGCATGAATTTTATATTGGTTTGAAGTGTATTACGTACAGGGTAATCTTTCAAACATATTGAAAGGTCAAAACCTGCCTGTGGCAATCATCACATAGTAATTAAAATGTCAAAATTAATAAATTGCCATGGAATACGCTATAAGTGTCGCCCTCTACTAGTGACGTCAAAATTAGAAACAATGAATTTCTCGCCCGCAAAAACCACCCATTTACAAATTTTATATAAAGATTTGGATTTCTTAAGAAGTTATTTACAAATAAGGAAAATAAAATTTTAACTTCAACACCCTGTATCTCGGAATAGCGACTTTAAAATGAAAACTGTTATATGAACTACCCCTACTATTTTTTCAAAGCCAACTCACATCTCAGTTTTTTTGAAGTATAATCGGGACACCCTATATAAGAAACAGATTAGCTAAACACACTTATAGTAATTGCGACGTATATCCTCCTATCTTAGCAATGCATAAGCGGCGTCTAATAATTAGAAAATTAATTTTTTTTTGCCTACATTTTTCAACCAAACTATTAGTATTCCGATTGTAATCATGTTTAAAGGCTTTGCCTTTTCGCTTTAATAATAGTATCGGCGAATTGAATTAATATTCCTACTCACCAAACACTTTGACGTAGTTCAACACGATCTAAGTGAGGTTATTTTCATTCTGTTGATAGCACTTACACTTCTTACTCCTAAATTTTATTAATTTTATTATTATTACGTACATAACTATTTTTTGAAAAACATGACAGCCTTTTACCCGTCTATGATGTCTATCTGTTTCTATGACATTATTAATCCTTAATAAAATTATAATACACTTTTTACTATTATTTTCTTTTCTAACTTTCATAATAAGTATTAGTTATGTAACGATTACAACCAAACTGTAGAGTATTTTAATATAATGAAGAGTGTCAAATTAAGGTTGGTGGTGGTTTTAAATAAAACTAGAAAGGTGACAAGTCGGCTATCGCCGACTTGACCTTTCTATGGGCTAAAGCCCTCTGGTCGCGCTGCGCACTCCATAGTGCCTTTTACTTAATTGCCATTACTGAGCGCGGCTCTGCGCCTGTGAATAATAAAGCTCTATGGTGGTCTAAGAGTGGTTGGCATATTTTGATAATTTTTAGTGTTTTCTCGAGTTTGGTTAATTTTTTGTCAACATCCTTTATTTTAAATATTGAATCGGGTGGTCTTTATGTGATATAAAAGTTTCATCTAAATTTTTTCGTAATTCCATGAATTTAAAGGGTTTTTAGAGAATGGTTTGTTATTTTTAAGCACTCTGTATTTGTTTCGTTAGTTAGTGTCATAATAGATCCTCGATGAAAGCTTCATCAAAAAATTTTTTAATTCCCTTAATTTTGAGTTTTTTTTAACGGTAACATTTTTTCTCGAATTGGAATTTGGAATTTTTTGTCAATTTTTATTTTAACACTATCTATCAAGCATTTTGAATCACCCTATAAATTGAAGCGACACGGCAATGAAATGACTATACCCGCCATATTGTCTAGCTCATTTTTACCACGTAGTCACTAGTATTTATGCAAAGTTCAACGTAAAAACGACTTCAAACGCCAGCGCTCGGGTACGGGAAACTTTCTAGAGACTTCAAATTTACAGTTTTTGGTCTTTGCCGACCTCCAGTCGGCCCATTTTGCTACGTTTTATTCCGAGATGTTACCGCCCGCCGGAGCATACGTTTGACGTTTCGATGATATTGGTCGGCGGTGCGCCTCGTAGTTGACTGAAACTTAAGTAATTTTTGTTATAAAATCGAATTTTAAACCCAGACCTGAAGCATGCTGGACATTTTAGAAGGTTCAAATTTAAAGTTTCTATAAGAGCATTATTATCTTTTCTTGACTTGTATACATAATTTTTGACAAAAAAATTCATGAAGTAGGTATAGTAAAATAAATAAAAAAAATATAAAAAAAGTTGGTCTGTGTGGGAATCAAACCACCGTTCTCTGGACTGATAAATCTAAATGCTACCAATCGAGCTACTACAACCTTTGCACATGTTGTTGCCATATTATGTCAGCGTCTATATTACCACATAATATGTAAATAAAACTATTTAAAGATACCAATTCAGATTTTGGGCTATAAAATCATCACCAAAGGACTCGAATATATCTCAGACAACACAATAACAACTACTCGTAGTTGGAAGGGCCCGAAAATTGTTCCAGAACACATAATCTGTTTTAATTCATTTTGACGTTTCGTTTGACGTTGAATTTCTACAAAAGGGCGCAAACAACAACAAATTAGTTTGACATTTCTGACGTTTATGCCGTGCAAAACGCATTTCGTCTATCATTTGTCGAATGTCTAGAAACGGGCCTAACCTACTCGCTCTATCCTCGTTCCACTCGAAAAAATCGCTATCTTCTATAAAGGGGCGTAACCGACTCAACTATCCTCGTTTCACATAAAAAATCCGCCGTTTTTGGCCGAAGAGCCTTGGGAAAATGGAAATTTAGCTAGAAAAACGCAAAAAAATCTGCATCAAAATACGCCGTAGGCAATCTAGAAAGACGGCGAAAGGCTTAGCGTTTATCCGTTCGAAGCTGCACGCCTTTTTGGCGGTAAAATGGCCAATTTTCGAGTCAAATGTGCGAGCGAGAGTTATCTACAGCTTTTAATATATAAGGATTCGGAGAATAAGCATTAAGATATTTTCTGTCTAATTAAAATATGCAAATCATTCTTCACATTATCACATTCACTGAAAGAAAGATAGTTATCTGTATCCTCTTTCCACCAACAGTACTGATTTCAAATGAACTTGCACCTCTTCAAATATGTTTTCCTTCTCTCCGCCGTTCAATATAATTAGTTATGACAAGATTAAACATACATTAACATTAAACTATATTATTAAACCTTTAGTATTCTTGAATACTCAGGATTCATGAATACTTGGGTATTCATGAATACCTTAAATTCATAAAATACTTTCACGACTGATGAATACTATTTTCGAGTACTGTACATATCTAAACGTGATGAATACGAATACTCTCAGATAAAAGTATTTAATACTGCTTACACAAATATTGTATTCAATACTTCTCATGAATACAATGTGTTCGAGTAATAGCCAGCTCTGGTGCTTAATAACTTTGATTCACCTAATGCCACATAGTTTTTACTTCCATAGTATCCGCAAAAATAATAGGTAGCTGTTTTCCAGTTATTGAGAGCTTGTGAGTACTAACAGTGATCATTTAAGGTTCTTACAACATCTTTGTGTGTCATATCTTACCCACACAGTATTTTGTTGTGTTAGAGATTCTAATTACCTGCTTTTAGTTCTTAAATAAAAGTGACTTATAATACTTTGGCTTCACGGAGCGTAAAAATAACATTTTGTTGGTGTTGGTGTATATATCAAAGGAGATATTGAAATTTTAGCTCCGTTGGCATACGTTCCTTCTGTATACATTTGCAATAAAACCTTCCCATTCATACATTTCTCAGTTCGTTCCATAAAGTTTATAAAACATAGTCAACATAAAATTTTGTTTCTAAAGTAAACAATAAAGGCTAAAATAAGGTAAACGTCTCGAGAGATGTGGCCGAAGTTTTTAAAAGTCACTCTGTTGGGATATAAAACTGGAACTTAGTTAGGGAACTTCGTATTGGGGGATGAAAAACTAACACTGGTGTAGGCGTAATATAAAAAAATATCCTATAAATTGTTATTGACACAGCAAATGTTTACATGTTACGTGGGTATATTGGGCCGAAGGTAATTAAACATAAATAAAATATAGCTCGTAGGAATCGATATGTTTACTGAAAAAATACAGGAAGAAAAATTAATAAAATAGGGAGTTATCTATGTACATTATATTACAGGATTAATTGCAAATATTTTAAATTTGAATTGGTAATGTTAACAATAATTAACTCAAATTGATAGCAGCCTACTATGAATATTTAAGAAACTGCCACTGAGAATAATAAAACTAAATATGTACTACACTACAAATTATTTATTAAAAGTATGAAATTGATATATTAAATTTCAGTTTAAAAAAATATAACAATATTGAAGTTAAACGGATCAGATGCTAAACAATTTATATTTCATTGCATAAACAGTGAGATAAAAAACAATACTCACTAGGTAAATTATTAACAAAGGCTAAACAATTGTTCGTATTTAAATATTGGCAGTAATACAAAAAAACCTCATGCTGTCAACAAAAAACAGTCCGAGACATATTCAGTTTAAAAAGTAAACAAACCGGCAATCCGAATCTTGGCCTATCATATTTAGGTCAATAACCTTGTTTTCAATACCAGTTCAGTGACAAGCGCTGCAGAACCGCCAAATAATAACAGAAACAAACAATTATATTCGCATTTATATAAACACCTGATATAATGAATGCAAAATCACGAATAAAAGCTTAACCTCAGCAATCGGTACTGCATTTCAACAAGCAGCTTGACCTCTCCCTTCAGTACTTCACTCCAGTAACTTCTCCCATCCCCATCAAAACAGAACAGACCATCATTTACCATGTTCGCGTGAGCAAATGCGTTTGGTGTTTGTTGTGTGGTTAGTGTAGTTCATAATTATTAATTAAGTTTATTATTTACCTAATGCAATTCGAATTGAGTGTCATATTCATAATCAAATGCGATTTTGATATCAACGTACAAACATAACTTGATTCCGCTTTCATAACATAACGAAGATGCCATGTTTTGTGAGATATAAGCGGTGTGCTATTTCCTGCTCGGCTTAACCTGCTCGACTTGCAGGAAGCGACCTACATAGCAGTAGGTACTTAACTTCAGACCTCTGAGCGACGCGCCATTAAATCTATAAATGATACTGCAGTAAACAACTACTCCGCGGACTAATGCCCCAACCGGCATTGAATTATATCTGCAGTATCTGTGTGAACAGCCAAGAACCCTTGTCATCATTTATAGGTATGTTTTATCAAAACTCAGTAACCTGCTGTATAAAGTTTTGCAGAGCTTTTAACTCCCTCTATAATAATATAATGAATCCGAAAATTCCACAAGTTTGGTATTTTTTTGCGTATTAGTGAATTTTACGTCAGAACTCGACAAAACTCTTAATGAATACCTTAAAAATGCAATAATAAAATCACCGATTGTTTCAGTAAAAAATTAAAGGTCTTCAAAGAACATTCCTGTTTTTCTTTTTTTTAGTAATTTTATTACTTTTTAAGATACCTACTTCATTTGATAAATTAACGTTACAGATTTTGCGTGAATTTGCGATTTATGATGTGCGATTATAATGTTGATTTTGTATTAAATATAAATAAAACCTATTAAGATCTAATGTTTTTAGGCCACATGCATGAATAAATTTATCTTCAAATAAATCTAAAACGACATGTTTGATCAAAATGTCTCAAGAATGTATTCATCTTCAGAATTCAATAGAGAATTTAATGCAATGCATGTAGCCTTGTTTGTATCGGCGCCTACGGATTTATGTAACTACTTTTGATTTATACAGGGTGTCCAGATGAAAACGAAACAGAGCCATTTTCAGGAACTGCGTCAAGATTGTAGAAAAACGCTCAGACCCGTCGATTTTAGATTATAGGGGGACATTCTTTGCCGGTATTTTTGACTCCGCCACTTTCACTCTTAAGCAAGGATAAGCAGCACCCCAAAATATTTAAATGGCATTGGGGGTTGAGTAATATTTATTTTGAAAGCTCTTACGATTCTCTTTACAACAGACTTTAAATTTTATAATTCCGTCCCATACCTACTTTAAAAAAAATTTTCATTTTAAAATTTAAATTATGTTTAGTTGCTTACTTATTACTTAGTTGATTAATGTTCAAACTGATGACCGCCCGCTTCCAAACAAGAATAAATATTTTGTTCGAAACGTTCGCGCACATTCTGAAGCATTTCCGGAGTGATTTGACGGCATACGTCGACGATTTTTTTACGCAAATCTGGCAGCGACGCTGGCTGTGTTTTAGAGATGTAACTTTTTAGGTATCCCCACAAAAAAAAAATAAAGGGGCGATAAATCCGATGATCACGGAGGCCACTCAATGCTACCTCTTCTCCAAATCTAATTCCGTGGAAAACGTTGGTCTAAATACTGACGAACAATTAACGCATAATGCGGAGGAGCAATGTTCTGTTGAAAAATCAAATAATCTTCATCATACTCTGGAACATTTTCAATAATATCAGTCAAGGCAGGGTCATTAGAGTCTTTCAGAAATTACAAATACATTTGGCCAGTCATATTACCAGGTAGATATAAAGGACCCACCAGCCGGTAACCGAAAATTCCAGCCCATACATTTAATTTTTCCGGTTGCTGTGTGTGCATGTCGTGAAAAACTCTTGGGTTTGAATCTGACCAACAGCGGCTATTGTGACGATTTACCGTCCCGTTCAAGAAAAAACTGTATTTATCAGAAAAACAGATGTTAAAAAGGAACTGTCGATCGTTCCCTGCTCGCTCACTAATTATTTCGCAAAATTGCAATAGGCGGTCATAATCATCCTCATGAAGTTCCTGGATTAAATGTATTTTATATGGATAGAATTTATTCTTCTTCAAAATGGTTTGTATGCTAGTTCGATTGATTCCAGACGTAGATGCCAGCTGGCTCTTACTTAATGTAGGATCAAGATGAACTTGTTCCAAAACTGTTTCATTAACTTTTTCAATGACTCGTTTTTTATTACTACGTTTCCTGTCTCTTGCCTTTTTTGTACTAACTCTAGAAAATACTTCGTCCTGACATGTCGATCTTGATGTTGTTCATTAAATAGCTGAGCTGTTCTATTCGCACATTTATTGTTCATAAATTAAAGCGAATTGATATTTACCCTTTCCACAATGGAATAAACCATAGTGTTTAATTTTCAAAAACACAATTAAATAAACTACCAAGTAACACTAGAAAATAAATTTGGAATGAATCCACTAATTTTACGTTCGTTGTGTGTATATAGTATTCATTTCGGTTTTTTACAATTGTGTTTTTTTATGAAAGTGATAACAAATCGCCAAACACCAATGTAATGCAAGAAATACTAAATTTATACCATTGGCATACTTAACTTGAATGAGTGACATTTTTACCATTACTAATTGTTTGATATAAGTTTCAACTTTAAAATCAAAATTCTTATTAAGTATTGGGCGGAATTATAAAATTTAAAGTCTGTTGTAAAGAGAATTATAAGAGCTTTCAAAACGAATATTACTCAACCCTCAATGTCATTTAAATATTTTGGGGTGATGCTTATCCTTGCTTAGGGATGAAAGTGGCGGAGTGAAAAATACCAGCAAAAAATGTCCCCTTTTAATCTACAATCGACGGGTCTGAGCGTTTTTCTACAATCTTGATGCAGTTCCTGAAAATGGCTCTGTTTCGTTTTCATTCGGCCGCCCTGTATAGTAGATGTGTTATGTGTACATAGAAAGGTAGTGTGCCAAATATGAAAATGACTGCTTTCGCCTTTCCTTATACAGGGTGTTTATTAATTGAATGCCGATACTTAAGGGTGTGAATCCTTCGGTCATTTTAAGAAGAAAACTTAATATCAACATATGCCCTAAACCTCCTAATTTTTGAGCTGCAGGGTGTTATAGTTTTAAGAAACAAATTACTTAATTTTCTTATCACTCCAGATATTTTTATTACACCTATTAATCATTAAGGAGGATTGTTTGATGTAAAAAATGTTTTAAAATCTTTGCCAATGACATCCGTACGAGGTTTGAACTAAACATTTTTGAAGAAAAAAATGGTACGCCACTGCTTTTTCATAAAACTAAAATTATTTTTAAAATCTCCATTTATTTTGCAGCAAATTCGGTCCCTAGACTTACTCTCGTACGACGCACCATTTTCACTTAAAAAAATTAAAACCAAAAAAGTTTTTCCCCAAGTTTATTGAGACTGCTTTTGATATTTTGTTGCCATTTTGTAGACATCCACCATGCGTGGAAACACTTTTTGTGGGGCAAAAATTAATTTTCTAGTTTCACAAATGACGTTCACGTAGGCATGATATTGAATATTTGAATAGAAAAAACGGTAAGCTCATTAAATGGCCCTTTAAAGCAAATGAAATGAAAATTAGTAGGCTGGGTAAAGTGTCATAATTTTTGACGCTTCTTTTCGCATTGATTTTTCATTATTAAAAAATTGTTATTAGAGTAGGAGGTAAAATTACTTAAAAAATGGTAAATTTTACAATCGGTGAATTAGCTGACATGCATTTTACTGCCGACGGAAATGCATACAAAGCCAGGAGGATATACGAAGAGTGGTATCCAAATCGCGTACTACCCGATCCGAGAACATTTTCTGGGATTCATAGGCGTCTTCACGAAACCGGAAATTTAAAAGTAGACCACAGTGCTAAAGGAGTCCCTGAAACAGTAAGAACACCGGAACTTGGAGAAGGAATTTTACATGAAATTGAGGAGAACCCCGAAATTAGCACGAGGAAAATCGTGACAACATTTAATGTTTCACACGTACTTGTTTGGAAAATTTGTTATATCCATATCACATTCAAAGAGTCCAGGCATTACTCCCTAGAGATTTCCCATTGCGCATTAATTTCTGTCAGTGGTTTCTTCAAATGCTGCTGGAAAATCCATTATTTGACAAATACATTCTTTTTACCGATGAAGCTAGTTTCTTCAAAACTCAATACGAAATTTCCATAATAACCATTTGTGGGCGGATGAAAACCTTTTTGCAATTGTGGAATCAAATCATCAAGAACAGTTTTCATTAAATGTTTGGCTGGTATTATTTAATAGGCCCATTTTTCTCCCAAGAAGATTAGATACACAATCGTATTTACACTTTCTTGAAGAAGATCTGCCGCCAATGCTTGAAGACCTCCCTCTTTTATTAAGAAACCAGCCGTGGCTAATGCACGATGGTGCGCATCCACATTTTAGCTTACGGGTACGTCACAACTATCGCGATCGGTGGATAGACCGCGGAGGACCTTAATAGTTTAGACTACTTTTTCGGGGGTCATCTGAAAAGTTTAGTGTACGCATTGCCGATTCAAGCCGAAGAAGAGTTACGAAATCATATAATAGTATGCTGCCAAACCATAAGAGACACCCAAGGAATTTTTGAAAATGTACGTCAGTCTATGCGAAGAAGAGTAGATGCTTGCATACGTGTGGGTGGAGGACTCTTTCAACAACTACTGTACATAAATACATAATTTGGGTTCTTTATTTTGTTTGTATTTTCTTGTCTTGTCGTTTCGTTTTAGGTTTAAGATTTTGAATTTATCGTTTTACTAAATAAATCGCGATTTTTAAAATAAAATTTAAAAAAATCTATCCAAACATTTAATATTATGCCTACGCGGAGGTCACTGGTTAAAGTAGAAAATTAATTTTTGTCCTAAAAAAAGTGTTTCCACGCATGGTGGGTGTCTATAAAATGGCAACAAAATATCAAAAGCAGTCTCAATAAACTTGGGGAAAAAACTTTTTTGGTTTTATTTTTTTACGTGAATATGGTGCATCGTACGAGAGTAAGTCTAGGAACCGAATTTGCTGTAAAATAAATGGAGATTTTAAAAATAATTTTAGTTTTTAGAAAAAGTAGTGACATACCACTTTTTTCTTCAAAAATATTTAGTTCAAACCTCGTACGGACGTCATTGGCAAAGATTTTAAAATACTTTTTCATCAAACAATGCTCCTTAATGATTAATAGGTGTGTACAAAATTTCAAAAAATTTCTGGAGTGATAAGAAAATTATAATAAAAAGTACATTTTTTCTTAAAACTGTAACACCCTGTAGCTCAAAAATTTTGAGGTTTAAGACATATGTTGATATTAAGTATTCTTCTTAAAATGGCCGAAGAATTCACACCCTTAAGTATCGGCATTCAATTAATAAACACCCTGTATATTAAATTGTAAACTTTTGTTTCATCAAACTTTAACACCCTTTATTTTATTTAAGTTACGATGCATTTTGAAGGTATCATCTCTCAAAATTGCTACAGACTATGCGTGAATTGGCGATTCATGATGCGTGATTTGTATGGAATTCGATATAGTATGAAGGGTGTTTATTGACCGATTTTTAACGAATAGCACCCTTCACATTATCCACGTATTCTACACAAATCATGCATCACGAATCGCGAATATACGCATAGTCTGTAGAAAAATTAATGAGTATATTCACGATTCACTAGATGCGTGATTCCTGGAGAATTCGTGCATAGTGTGTAGTGACTTATTGTTACAAATTGATTCGTGGACAACGTGATTCGCTTGTTTGTGCTGATTTGCTCTCAGAGGCGGTAAAATGGACGAATATCAAAAGCCGCGCATTAATGCGAATCTTTCGATTTATGGAAATTCGCGCTGATGGCGAAATGGAAAATGTCTTTATCTCTTGAACAAAATGGAAAAAGACTATGGTTTCTGAATAAACATTTTACAAAAACATTTCCTTTGCCGTTGAAAAGTGAAGTATACTGCAGAATTGATGATTCATATTTTACTCTCAATTGATCCGAAAGTGCTCTCTTCATACGAGTATGCTTCTATAACGAAGGTTGGTTGGCTGTGGCAAAAAATTTGTAATATTATTTTTGTCTTTATTTCTTCCCATAAAATATAAAAATAAAATACGTAATTTTCAAACGAGGTTGGCGACAAATAGATAAGTACATCTTTAAAAATTTTGGAATATTAACAAAAAAATTTTCACTTGCTTTCGGAAGGACACAATACTAGTCGCAGATTTAACATTTATGGGTATTTCATTATATACATGTATTTGTGGCACTATAAGTGAAACATCACTCAAATTCAGCAGTTAAGTGGTTTTTAGACTTTCACGGTTGGTGCTATCATTTGATACATAGTGATTTTCTGGGTTGTTATTCCGTGATCTTGGTAACGGGTCGCTGCCAGAAACAGAATTAAAGTGCACATCTCTATAGTCTGTTTGGAAATGAAAAAGAGTAATAAAATCTCAAGATAAGAACCGGGGTCTGTAATTGTCATGGATAATGCCAGTTACCATTCACGGCAGACCGAGCGGACGCCTACGACTGCTTGGAGGAAAGCCGATATAATTCAATGGTTATCCGGAAAAAACATGTCTTTTGAAACAAATATGGTAAAAAAGGAACTTTTGACACTTGTCAATCTTAATAGAGATCAGAAAAAATATGTTATAGATGAAATGGCAACAAATCGCTAAATAACGGTACTACAGTTACCACCTTATCACTGTGAACTTAACCCAATCGAATTAGTCTGGGCGCAGGTAAAAGGAGATGTAGCGCGAAATAATACGACGTTTAAATTAAGTGACGTGAAAATTTTGTTAAAAAATTCCTTGGAACAAGTAACTGCAGATAACTGGCAAAGATGTATACATCATGTACAAAAAGAAGAGGAGAAAATGTGGGAACTCGATAATTTAATTGACGTTACTGTGGAACCTATCGTTATCAATCTAGGAGACGAAGATAATTCATCAGAATATTCAGAGGATGAATTTTAATATACCTACTTTTTTATTTTCTTTACTGTACAGTTATACAACACTACATTTACTCCCCATAATTTGAATTTTCAAAATACATATATTTTTGTGTGGTATAAAAGTCTATTCATTAAATTTAAATAAATATTTTGATAATAATATTGAATAATTTTATTTGAATTACTAAAAACCATCTTAACCCGGTTATGATGCTTAAAGTAGTCTCTAGTTTTGAAATGCTGTTTTTATATTGTTTACTTATAAGAGAAATGGACCGAGAAATTGAAGCGGCATAGACAAAGACGGATTGTCGGGGATTAAATTTTAGCTACCTGCTACCATTTAGTCCGGTCCGATCACACAAAGTTTTTTTAAAAGTACACCTCATCTACCTATATACCGATAATACATAATATAAAAATATAGAATATAAGCACCAGTACTACATTTATTTACGATTTGCATACATAATAAGCATACTCTCTTTCATTTCTAAACAGACTATAGCATTATCCGGGATTTTTTTACCTGCCCTGGTTGTTCTCTGGCTAGGCTCTGTGGAGACAGACCCACTATCGGTATCTCTGGGCTCACCCATATTAATTTCAGCTCCTATTGTTGGTATTACGATTGATACGGTCGGCGTATTGTAGCTGTCGCTGTAACTGGTCGCATCCCATGCTTGCAATCGTTTCACCGTTTTTCACTGTCGGCATCTTCAGTAGTAACTCCGCAAAAGCTTCGCCGCTACTGAACGTAGTAAAAGAATTCCGGCTAACGCTAGGGATGTGCACTTTAATTCTGGTTCCGGCAGTGACCAGTTACCGAGGTCACGGCATAACAACCCGGAAAATCACTATCTATCAAGTGTCAGCATTTGAGTGTTTTGGCACACTGTGCAAAACCCGGTTCCGCATCTGTAATCCATGAATGCCCCTATTTTTCACCAATTTACCATACAGGTAAAAGGTTTTGTATTACTGATTTTATAAACTAAACAGAAAAGGTGGTACACATATTGTTGGCAAAGTTTGAGACAACCGTTATTTAATGAGTACCGTAATGCACATGCAATTGTTTTGAATTTATAGTATCGTAAAGCGGGCCATTAAACTAGGTACAATCGTTTTCAATAATAATGGCACTCATTAAAATGAATTTTGAACTGCTGACATATTCGTAATGAAATCTACTTTAAATTTTTAACATTAGTTGTTAGTTGTTTCACTCACCAATAGAGATTTCTACTCAAAACGTCAAGAAGTTCAAAAACAGTTTTGAGGGTGTGTGATTATTATTGCAAAAGCATGTACCTCGCAGTATGCAAGTTGTAATAAAATCAGAGAATCGCAAAGTAATAACTTAGTTTCGTTGTTTAGAAACTCTTTATGCAATTTAAGTTTGATGAAATAGTTTGGTATTAGTTTATTTATATGAATAGAAAACCGAAGTTCAGTATGAATAAAAAGACCTAAATCCTTGCATTCATTAACAGGCTTTAAAATTTGATGGTTAACTTTTAATGTAAAATTGTTTGGGTGGTCCTGCAATTCTTACCTACTCTTGCCAAAAATTAAATGCTGCATCTTAGCTCAATTTAACAATTTAACAACGTTAGCAACTGAAACGATATTTTTCAAATTGACGTTAATATGATGAGCAGCAGCATTGTTAAATGAAAATGTACTTGCGTATCATCGGCATATTTATGAATCTTGCAATGAGTTAAAAAAGAATTAAAATCTGAGGTGTATATTGAAAGAAGAATCGGGCCAAGTATGCTTCCCTGAGGCACCACTTGCTTAATTTTTTGACATGGAGATATGTTTTGACGTGAAATGATATTCTGAAATTTATTAGCAAGCAATATTTAACATTTTCGATTCAAATACCAGTGACGTCACACGTGAATTTTGGACGAAAGGAGCGAAGGAAATCAGCAGTTTGTAGGCAACCTCATCTGTTTAGGTATTTGATTTTACTCCTAATTTGTTGATCAGTATCTAGTGCGCGAATAGTGCATAGGCTTTATTCTCAAATGCTTGCGACTTAAGACGAATGCAGTGAATCACGCAGCGTGCATCACGAACCGCAAATTCACGCTTATTGTGAAGCCAGCTGTAGTTATCTGAAATTATGTCAGAAGTAAATTAAATGCTCTCCTATTTTTATATCTAATAAAAAATGTTAACTTTACCGAAGATTGCGCTGTCCACTAAATTTTATTTCTTTTGTATCATTTACTTTTCAGCTGAAAAAAAGAAACAAAAAGGTTATATGAAGGAAACGGGCAACATGCATTATGCAAACATTGTGTTGCTCCAACTTTGTTATGAATATGAAATGTTTTAGTTATGTCGAGAGAGGGAGGTCAACTTAAGGAAACAGTAAAATTTTTCCATGTTTTCTTCTTTTCTTGTTAGCCTTATACAGAGTGTAACAAAAAAGCAGATCATAGCATTAACTGTGTAGAATCCAATCCTATTTTTTTACTGTTTTAGAAAGGTATTTTAAGCTAATATAAATCAAATCTCCTACAATTCCTATCAATGAAGTCATATGTATGTTCTCTGATACCAAACATCTAGGTATGCTAATGAACAATTCCACAGACAAAGCTCTATTTAATAATTATCTAAAGAAAATAATCTAATTTACTCACTCTATAAAAATCTAACTTCACTTTTTTGGCAGTGGGAACACGACAAATTCAACCACAATAGATGAGATCTGACCTATTTCTGCATTTTTAGGATTGCTTCTTCAGGTGGTCTCCTTTAAGTTGAATCAAATATCTGACTATAAAAATTATTATAAAAATTAAAATTATTTAATGTTAAATATCGAAAATGACAAAAAAGTGACATCCTGTCAATGAATTAAATAAGACAATACCTACTTGAAAAATGTTCACCTTTTATGTAAAAGTTTTTATATATTTTTAGGTATTAATAATATTGTGTGAAACTAACTACTCAGTGGACAAAAGCCCCAACCTGCGTTGAATTACACCCACAATATCTACCCATATATTCCTTATTTTAATATATTAATATATAATTATAATAAGTATTTACAACTAAACTTTTCCGGGGGCTTTGTTGTAACTCAACTCGATATCATTACGTAGAAAAATATATTACTGCAGTGCCTTCTAGTGATTTTCCACCGTAACACCTTTTTTGTCATTGTTGATATTTAACTTTAAATAATTTTAATTTTTATAATAATTTTTATAGTCAGATATTTGATTCAACTTAAAGGAGACCACCTGAAGAAGCAATCCTAAAAATGCAGAAATAGGTCAGATCTCATCTATTGTGGTTGAATTTGTCTTGTTCCCACTGCCAAAAAAGTGAAGTTAGATTTTTATAGAGTGAGTAAATTAGATTATTTTCTTTAGATAATTATTAAATAGAGCTTTGTCTGTGGAATTGTTCATTAACATACCTAGATGTTTGGTATCAGAGAACATACATATGACTTCATTGATAGGAATTGTAGGAGATTTGATTTATATTAGCTTAAAATACCTTTCTAAAACAGTAAAAAAATGTTACAAAAGCTAATAATAAGGAATATATGGGTAGATATTGTGGGTGTAATTCAACGCTTTTGTCCACTGAGTAGTTAGTTTCACACAATATTATTAATACCTAAAAATATATAGATCCAATCCTAGTTACCTACATACCTATTTTATATAATACAGAAACTTTTATATACTTTTTTGCAATAATTTAGAATACTTAACTGAATACTCAGGAATATTGTTATAAACATGTAACGTGACATTTTATTTTGAATATTTTATTACTCGTTCATCACGTATCGTAAAATTTTAATTTTCGAGATTAATTGCATGATTTTTCCAAATACGTGCAGGAGAAAGAATGTATTATTTTAATCAAAATAGCGTTGTCATAGATAATTTTATAGAAAAAGCAAAATTAAAAAATTTTGAAAAACCTATTTGGTTCTCGAAGATGTAGATATGGCAACAACATATTCAACTCTATAAACTTTATAAAAAACCAAAGAAAATCCATCGGGGGCTGCCATTAAATGAACTAGTTTTGGTAGTTTTATAGTAAATAATTTGGAGATATTTTATTGCTATAGTTATTTATATTTATGTTGAAATTTAAAATAGTGATGGCAACCCCCGACGAATTTTCTTTGGGTTTTTATTAAGTTCATAGGGAGTTGAATATATTGTTTCCATATCTACATCTTCGAGAACTAAATAGGTACATAGGGAAGTGCTATGAAAGTGTTGTTCATATGTCCGACTTTGCGAGAGATCAAATCTACTTATAAAACCTTTTTACGTTTATTATCCTTAGTTACATAAATTCTCGGGCGTTTTTAAATTATTTTGTCCATTTTTAATTACATTTTAACCGTCGTGGGTTTTTTCAAAATTTTTAATTTTGCTTTTATTTCAAACTGTTTAAAGTGCATAGGTACATACATTATACAAAATCGATACAGTTTATTTTAATATATTAATATATAATTATAATAAGTATTTACAACTAAACTTTTCCGGGGGCTTTGTTGTAACTCAACTCGATATCATTACGTAGAAAAATATATTACTGCAGTGCCTTCTAGTGATTTTCCACCGTAACACCTTTTAATCTTTTTCAATTACATTTTAACCGGCATGGGTATTTTCAAAATTTTTAATTTTTATTTTTATTTCAAACTTTTTAATTAAAGAGCATAGGTACATACATTATACATAACACCTATTTAAGAATCCTCACTAATCAACCACAAACTCATTATTGAAAACCGCATCCAAAACGGACTAGTAGTTTTGGTTTTGCACAAACAAATGTTAACTGCAGTGCCTCCTGGTGAGTTTTCAGCGTAACACATATATAAGAACATGCACCCATCAAACCAGAACCCATCACTGAAAACCGCATCAAAATCGGACTAGTAGTTTTGGAGATAAATGGCAACATTGGTTTGCACACACATTCTCTTACGCCAAACGCATATACCGTCTCCGTTCCTCGTGGGTAAAAAATAAACCTATTTAAAGTCAGTCGCTGCCACAGTGAAGACCTGTGGTGTCAAACGACGTTCGCAATTGAAGTTAATTTGTGATTTGAGAAGTATTATTGTATTAAAAATAAACATTGGTATTGAATAATGTTGCAAAATAGACTCGTAAAATGAGCACAGCAAATGGAAGAAGTATTGCTTATGCCATTATGTATGAATTCAGGATACTTAATAAAAAATATTTCATGCCAAAAAATGAAAAGAAAAATGTGGTATAGACCGATAGAGCGTGACGGAAAACGTAAGCTGTCCAGCATTGCAACAGTGTTTGTTTGTAAAGACCATTTTAATGTAAGTTTAATACGAAATATATAGTTAGGTAGGTTTAAATTCATCGAAAAAATTAAAATATAAAATTGTTAAGAATCAATTAAACTTTTTTATTAAGCTACCAGGATGTACCATTTACGAGATGTAGATTGTTATTTGAGGCATTTATAAAATTTTACTATCTGATTTCACTACATTAAATTACTTGTTTTATTTTGAAAACATAATAAAAAGTAATAAATGTTAAATAACACTATTCATTACTTTTATTTATTATTTTTCAAATTAAAATAAGTAGTTTAATGAGAAATTAGATGGCATAATTTTATAAATACCTGAATTCTCTATCTGACCAACAGCATTGTACCTGTAATTTTCACGAGTGGATCTATATTGTAAGCAAAGTAATAAGATACGTTTAATAAAACCGCGTAAGTTCATCACATCACCGCTACTAATTATGGTAATATTAAAAACGAAAAATAGACACCTGCTTATCCGATTATACTTATACACAACCCTCTTCCGTCACGGTTTAAAATGCCACAAAAACGCAAACACACAAGAAATAAACGCCTGTTTACATTATCAACACCGTACTAATGCTCATAAATCGACCTGAACGTCACACCAATGATATCGCGTTTTCGGCCACGTGATTTTGTTTAATACTCTGTAATACATTTCAAACCAATATAAAATTCATGCAACTTCTCTATTTTTACATAAACATTTGATAAGAAAAATTTGATGAAAGAATTAACATTATTTCCAATATTTTTTTTGCAAATCGATGGATTAGATGTAGAAAAAATGCAACTATTTAGTGGTTACCACAGTCTCACTTCACCGACTTTCAGTAAGGCAACGTTTGCTCTAAATCGATGGCTAATATTGGTTAACTAAAAAGGTGTAGGTAATAAATGCTGCAAAACTCTTACATTGCAATAAACAGTACAATAATAATCTATCGGTAGTAACGGTAAATCGTAGCGTGTGGTGGCAAATTGGATGCGTGAAGACGAGACAGTATTTCATGCACTCTGTGAGTGTACTACCATCTCCTCTGTCAATTAGTGTGACGTCATAAGATATTCAATATACAGGGTGTTAAAAAACGAGTGTAAAATATTTCAGGAGGTAATAGTATGAACCAAAATAAGCAGAAAAGTCTTAATAAACATGGATCCGCAAAGTAACGGTTGCGGAGATATGGACCACTATTCGTTTTTTAAACATTTTATTTTATTAGGAATAAACCGACAAAGGAAGCTTTTAACAAACAAAAAACAAAGTTACAGAAGATGTTCAAAGTGCCCTCCGTCCATTTCCAAGCAGGCATGACATTTTCGTGTCAACGATATTCGAACTCTTTCGAAAACAACCTCCTTGGTTTGGATTTCTTGACACTTCTAGAGAAATCTAGAGGGTTCAGATCAGGCGATCTTGGAGGCCATAAAACAGGTCCAGCCCTTCCTACCCATCTAGGTGGAAAAGTTTGGTATAAATGCTCTCTAACGGCCATGGAAAAATGAGCTGGAGCACTATCATGCTGGAACCACATTTGTTGCCTCTAATTCCAAGGAATGTCTTCCAAAAACTCATACAGTGTGTTCTGCAGAAAGTTGAGGTAAGCAGCGCCTGTTAATCGGTTTGGTTAAACAACAGGACCTAGAAACCTGTCACCTACAATACCCATCCAAATGTTTAATGAAAAACGTGTTTGATGTTCAGATTCTATTAGAGCATGAGGATTTTCGTCGGCCCAAATATGCGTATTGTGAAAATTAAACACTCCATTTCTTGTGAACCCGGCCTCATCAGCAAAAATAATGTTTGCAAGAAAACGAGGGTCTTCAGCATCATGATGTAGAAACCAGCGGCAAAAAACCAAACGTGTTTGATGATCATTTATTGGATTTAAGGCCTGTACTCGTTGCACATGGTAACAAGAGGACCACTAATTCCTACCTCGGCTGATATTCTCCGCACACTCGTACCTGGATTCTGCTCTACCAGTGCTAGAATTTCTTCTTCTGCTCTAGGAGTGGATACCGACCTTGGTCTTCCGGATAAATGGCACTGTTTGCTCAAGGAACCACGCAATCTTTGGTGAATTCTTCCAAACATGCGTTGTGAAGGAATATAGCGATTTATATAAGCGTCAACATAAAGACGTCGCGTTTCGGTGGCGTTTCCATTTTGGTTCATACTATTACCTTTTTAAATATTTTACACTCTTTTTTTAACACCCTGTATACCACGCATTCAATTTGCCACCACACGCTACGATTTACCGTTACTACCGATAGATTATTATTGTACTGTTTATTGCAACGCAATAGTTTTGCAACATTTATTACCTACCTATTTAATTAACCAATATTATGTATAGTCGTCGAATCGTTCACAATTAGGAAATTTCCTAAGATATCGTATCAGAGGTCGTGTCTGAACGAAAGTTGGAAATTGTGGAGAAGAGTATTGCGGCAGCTACGATCTTTAGGTAGATGGGCATGTAGTAATTGGAAAACTAAGAGTACTTAGTAAAATAAAATTGTAACTTCTATACATAGGTTTATGACCAGTGTCTTATTTATAGGACACCATTTTTTTTTAGTGAAATTGTTTTTTCAAAGTTATATGCATCACACCAATATTAAAGAACCTTTGGTCAACATTTTTCTAAGGAAAAAATTAATTTGGGTGTTAATGGGTTAGGTACTTTTCTTATATAGAGAAGAAATTCAAAATATTCAATTAAAAAATACCTTTATTCCACGCATATGGTGAATAATGAAATTTATGTCAACGTATGAAACAGGAATATTTCAAAATTGATACTTCAGGGTCATCTAGCGCCCAAAGTAAGCATATTTGTACTACTATATTTTGACTCAATGATGATGTGGTAGAATTTATAAAAACTATAGACCCTAGACTGTTGACAGACAGACAAACCAAAGCAATATTTTGTTTCACTTTGTTTGTGTGAGCAGTTAATACATTTTTAAAATGTTACTTTCATACTAAATTAGATATTCTGAAATTTTAAAATGTGACTTTATACTGTTTTTGATTTAATTAATTAATTTGTTTAATAAAAATATTAAACGCTTACGATTTTATATAAAGGTTTTGAAGAAATTTAAACATAATTAATTGATGATTTTGGACTTTGAAATATCAAGTTACTGCCTCGTATATGGGCAATAAATATCTGTCATATACCTTTACATATACTTTTCAAAATGCAACGAGTTTAAATTTTGCATGTCCGCATTAAAGCATGAAGCGAACACAGCACTTATACGAACACCAGCTGACGCCCATCTTTAAGCTCCATTGGTTTAAGTTACTGAATAATTCCTTGATCAATCAAATGTATGAGATATCTTCAAACACCATCTGGTGCAACATGATAAAACATAAAGTAAAAGAATTACTTTTTTATATTTATAATATCTTTATGAAACAAATAAATTAAGAATGTATTTAAAATTATTTGTTTGAAAACGAAGCCTGCTTTTTAATGCGTTATTATTAGTAGTACATAATTACTGGCTGGGTGTAATTAGTTTAAATTGGTTGCTTTTTTAATTTGTGCGTCCACTATTTCCAGATGATAAAAAAGAGTATAGTAGAGGATATGTTTTTCATTAGAAATAATAGATATTATATGCACCAGTTACATTTTCAAAATATTAAATATAATCGAAATTAGTACTTCCAACACAAAAAACAAGTTGCTTTAGCTACCTTTGACATTTATAAACATCACAACTTTGTTAATTAAAATGTCGTACAAACTGAATTTTCTTTAACTGGACTGGACAGGCAAGTGAGTCAAACAACCACGTTATTGTCAACATATGTTGTACAAAGTCTAAAGAAAAATTATTTCTATGAAATTATTTTCCATTACAGTTGTGCTCTCTGCCACTTCATTAATTTCATAACTTTAGTTTAAGTAGTAGCACTATTTATTTGGCTAAAAATATAGTTTTAGGTTAGTATTGTGAAGAATACATATTATTACCCCTAAAAAATCTGACACCTTGTATATTTATAGTTAAATAGTTAAATTTATAGGAATGTGAATACTAGATGATGATATTAAACAGTCGAAATTTTACGCTATATTATAGTAAGTTACATTCTTTCGAAATATATACACTATGCGCCAAAAGTATGGAATAAATTCAATAAAAACGAAACAATTAATTTTTGGGAAAAATCCTCGAACAGGTCGATTTTTAATTTAAAAAATACATATTTTAGTGTAAAATGCGATTTTCAAATGTCATTTGTTTTCGAGTAATGACGTCATAGATTTTTTTTTAAATGGCAACACCATATTGTTTTCCTTGATTCTGAGAGATCGTTTAATTCTCTATCAGACAGTACTAAAATGTTGCCCTCTTATATAGGAAAGTTTTCGAGTAAATGACGATTGAATGTTAGAAAACGTTAATTTTATTCATAAAAAGTAACAATTCTGAGGTATGTAAAATAAAATACAATTGATTAAATTTTATACTTAAATTAAATGTTCGAATTGCCATCCACCAACTTCTTGACAATGCGCAAGTCTGTGAAGAAATTCTTCTTGCACATTATGAATGATTTCTGAGAGAGAGAACTCTGCGTATTTCGTCCCAAATGCGATTTTGAAGTTCTTCTAAATTACGTGGTTTATTAATGTACACATTTGACTTCAAGTATCTCCATAAAAAATAGTCAAGAGGTATAAGATCTGGCGATCTTGCAGGCCATTCTATCGGTCTGCGTCTACCGATCCACCTCCCAGGAAAACAGTTGTCCAAAAAAATCTCAAAAAAGGACGCGCATAGTGCGGAGGTGCACCGTCTTGCTGAAACCATATGGTATCGTCAGGAATGTCAGGGTCATTATCGTCTAGAAACTCTAAATATCTTTGTCCTGTAAGGGTTCCTTCAAAGAAGAAAGGCTCTACTATTCTGTCGTAAACTATTCCATCCCACACATTTAATTTCTGAGGGTGTTGGGTATGTGCCTCTGCCATCCAATGAAGATTTTCCCGACTCCAATATCTGCAAGTTTGACGGTTTACTGTACCATTCAGACAAAATGTGGCCTCATCTGAAAAAAGTATTTGCCGGTGTAAATTTCTATTTCCTTGACATAAATCCATTAGAATTTCGCAAAACTGTAAGCGGCGATCGGGATCATCTTCATTGAGTTCCTGCACAACTTGAATTTTGTAGGGATGATATTTTTCTTTCCTCAAGATACGTAGCACTGTGCTCTGACTAGTGTCATTGTTTAATCAATCGTTTAACCAATCGTGAAGAATTATGAGGATTATCCACCATACTTATCAAAATGTTCTGTTTCTGATTTTCATTAATCCTTGGACGTCCAGGTTTTGGAATATTTACAACATTGCCAGTTTCTCTAAATTTAGACTCTACCTTACTGACTGTTGATTGGCTGATAGGGCGATTAGCGCGATTTTTCATTAAATAAATCGCAAACTTCCTGCTGAGTTCTAGTCATATTAAAATATCAATTCTTTGAGTAACAGTTAAATGTGCCATAATACTTTAAATTGAATAATAATTTCTATGTCGCTTACAATACTTATTAGAAAGTCGGTGTGACAATGACACTTTGCAAAGATTTTCACCTACGTGATCCATAAAAGAACTATGGAATTCGAAAAACTAAACTTGATAACGTTTTTGCTTTATTTTAATTGATTTACGTTTTCTAACATTCAATCGTCATTTACTCGAAAACTTTCCTATGTAAGAGGGCAAAATTTTAGTACTGTCTGATTAAACGATCTTTCAGAATCAAGGAAAAAAATATGGTGTTGCCATTTAAAAAAAAAATTGATGACGTCATTACTCGAAAACAAATGACATTTGAAAATCGCATTTTACGCTAAAATATGTATTTTTTAAATTAAAAATCGACCTGTTCGAGGATTTTTCCCAAAAAATAATTGTTTCGTTTTTATTGAATTTATTCTGTACTTTTGGCGCATACTGTATAAATAAGATTGAAAGATTTTTTAACAGAATTGCCAACTATTTTTTTTAATTCTGTACAATTTGTCAGTATAGAATAATCAAACACTAGTGGATTTTAAAATAAAGTCGACGTTTCGTTTTTTATTTACACACACATAGCGATTTTGAGGGGTCCTGATTAACACCATCTTATCAGATTTTAAATAAAAAAATCTCTAAATGTTTTTATTGAATTTCGGGGATATAAAAAAATCATATCAGGTCTTGGATCGCCAGTTTAAATGCCGTGGTGGGGTAAGAGGAAGCGGTTTTCGATATCATTTAAAATTAAAAAAAAAATTTTTTGATTATCTTGAAGAATAAAGTTTTTACAGATTTGTACACAAGTAAAAGTAGACACCCTGTATATAAGCCGGTGTAATTTAAGTAATAGTTATTTGTGATATAAGTACTAAAAGTGATTTTATATTTTACATTAAAATTATAAATCAACGCATTTCATACGTTATTAAATTAATAAAATATCATTTTGAAAAGCATTTGTCACTTATAATTATTGCAGAAGAGGTTTGTATTTTACCGGATAAATTTGGCTTGTTTAATGAGAAATTATTGCCTAGAAATTAGAAGAGAAAAACTGTCACCTTATTAAAAGCGCGACACCAAAGGTGGAGCGTTTTTAGGTTGACAGTTTTTCGAGTCAAATTGCTAAAGGAAATAGTTTAGAATTTAAACACAAATTTACTCGGTATCAATACAAGCATCAAGTGTAATTCGCCAGGACAATTTAATGAATGATAAATTTAGGAACATACCAATGCAAACTTTATTTATGAATCAATAAAAATAAATACATTTTTATTTGAGCGTACCATTATTAAACACGCAGTTATTGAAGTTCATACGAGATATTAGTCGCGTCAAATTAGCATTTCACTTGTAACTTTTTGCGGAGAGGTCCGATTGAGATGCGGTTTTCTGCAAAATGTTCAGCGATTTTTTTTATAACAAAAGGTACATCTAACCTCTGTACGCTCGCAAATTTTTAATTTTTTATTTAACAATAAAAATAAAATAAAGGTGTGGTCAAAGGTCAGTTGATCAGCTAGAGCTGTTCTTCCTCAGAGACCTAAAGGAAATTTAATTTACATTCTTTGTATCCTACATATGCATGCACCTACAATATCGCATACATATCCAAAAAAACAATAATTTAACCTAACAATCGTAACATAAACAAATAGTCTAACTTTATAGATCTAGCTTTTGTGCACTGGTCATTAAATATAATATGAAATAGTTTGTTTTTAAACGAGGCTGAAGACATATCTTTTAGTGAGACAAGAATATTGTTATATTGATTTGATATCTGGTATGAGTAAGACCCATTTTTGTTGAACATTTCAACGAAAATGTCTGGAAAATGTTCTCTCGGGAGTTTTCGAGGTCTCTCTTTATCACTTTGGTGTTAGCTTTATTATTTATTGCTAAATTGTTGTAATTGGGCTAATTAACAAATTAAAAACTCCACCCCCGAAATCACTAGAGAACCGGAATTTTTTCCAGGATTTCTGGCTTATTAAGGCAAACCATCGGCACAAGATTTTTGCAAATATAATTGTTTATTGTTCGATTGTTGCAACCTCGCTAATTAACAAATTAATAACTCTACTCCCGGAATCGTTAGAGAACCAGATTTTTTTGGAATAACTCTGGAATCATGGGGAGAACCATCGGCACAAGGTTGTTGCACGAAATTGTATATTTTTCTATTTTTCCAACCTGGCTAATTAACAAATTAATAACTCTACTCCCGGAATCACTAGAGACCCGAAATTTTCTGGGATTTCTATCTTTTTAAGGCGAACCATCGGCACAAGATTTTTGCAAATATAATTGTTTATTGTTCAATTGACCCCAGAATTATTGCAAAAAAATCCAATTTTCTAACGATTCCGGGAGAAGAGTTATTAATTTGTTAATTGGTGAAGTTGTAACAATCTAACAATAAACAATTATATTTGCAAAAATCTTGTGCCGATGGTTTGCCTTAATAAGCTAGAAATCCTGGAAAAAATTCCGGTTCTCTAGTGATTTCGGGGGTGGAGCTTTTAATTTGTTAATTAGCCCAGTTACAACAATTTAGCAATAAATAATAAAGCTAACACCAAAGTGATAAAGAGGAACCTTGAAAACCCCCGAGAGAACATTTTTCAGACATTTTCGTTGAATCGTGTGTGACATTTGCCAAAAATGGATCATTTGTTAAATAAACAATTAAAAATTTGCGAGCGTACAGAGATTAGATGTACCTTTTGTTATAAAAAATTCCCTGAACATTTTGCAGAAAACCGCATCTCAATCGGACTTCTCCGCAAAAAGTTGTCTATTTTCACATTTTTCATGCTAATTTGACGCGACTAAATACTAATGTCACGACAGCTGCCACAGCTAATCGTTTCAGTAGTAGATGTTGAAGTTTGTTCTTTTTCCAAACGAATCGATTGAATAATGGTCTTTGTCAACTTGTAAGTATGGTTTTATTGATGATGAATTGCTGTGTCCTGTTATTTTTATTAGAGCTTGTTCTTCAATTCCGCCTTTACTTAATTCACTAACTGCTGCTCCTTGATTTGAGTGATTTGTAATTTTGACAGGTTTGACATCAATATCAATGCGTTGTGCTGAGCATTTAGTCCATTTTGAAATGTCATTATTTCCAATCGGCACATTTTCATACCAACCTTTAGAATTTCGTTTTTCCATCAACTTTTTAAATAAGTGTACCTACTGGGCAAATATCTTCCTCTAAAATATTACACGTAATCCATTTACTGTCACATAATTTATTTTTACCGTCTTGTCTCGCTTTCGAAAATATTAGGATTGTACTCGATACGTCCAGTTTCTGTTCCATTATTTTCAATTTCAGATTCGAAATAAGTGGTTTTGCAGTAATTTTGTGAAGTTGTTTTAACTACTGTTTCTTTGCAGTCTTTTCCGTCACATTTTTGCGTATTAAAAGCCCAATATTACAATATTGCATTCAATTTCTCGATGGAAGTATCTGGTTGAAAGGACAATGTTAAAAATAGCCGATTTTTGGTTTATCCGGGGGAACGCATAAATCATAAAAAAATCAATTGATTATTGTTAATTAATATTAAAAATAGCCCAGAAATACGTCCGATAGCTGGGGAAATGTCGCTACTACCCCTAAACCTATATAAACTACCCTTAAAAAGCTTTAAATGAATAATAATTAATTATTGTTATAAAATTTGTGTAAAATGAAAAAAATGCTTGAAAATGATTTGAACAGACAGTATGTCAATATAAAAAGTGATAAATGATTGTAAAAGTGCCCATTCAATGGCGAAATAGCGCCAATTGTTCTCACTTTGCGAGCGCGTACTGAAAAAATGGCAATTTATCCTTGCGCCCATTTTTCAGGTCGCAATAGTATAAATGAACCTTAAAAGTGATTTAAGCATTTTTTTCATTCTAAACGAATTTTACAACAATAAATAATGATTATCTATTTTAAGCTATTTAAAGGCAGTTTATATAGATTTAAGGGTGCAATTAATATTTCCCCACTTACTTAATATACTCTAGTATCAGTTTTTGCATTTTTTGACAGTAATCTAGCAATAGGCGTTCCCTTGAACATTTAAGCATTATCTATTTTTGATGTCGAAGTAAGCTCACCATTAGCTTTTGAAAGTCGTTTTTTTAATTTTTAGGGGTGGAATGGACATTTTTACAGTTATTTACCACTTTTTATATGACATACTGTTTGTTCAAATCATTTTCAAGCATTTTTTTCATTTTACACGAATTTTATAACAATGATTATACATTTAAAGCTATTTAAGGGTAGTTTATATAGGTTTAGGGGTAGTAGCGACATTTCCCCAGCTATCTGACGTATTTCTGGGCCATTTCTAATGTTAATTAACAATAATCAATTGATTTTTTTATGATTTATGCGTTTCCCCGGATAAGCCAAAAATCCGCTATTTTTAACATTGTCCTTTATATCCTTTCGCATCGGAAAAAGTAGAAAATTGTCGCCAGATTAATGATTGAGTCACAACTGTATTATTAGGCACACAAGTATTAACAATTTGACTAATTTCGTTGTTCGGAGACGCACTGAATAGACACATTGTTAGTGTTTAATAATTCAATAAGTTGTTGACAAACATGCAAACTATTTATTTTGGCAACGGACACCGTAATAATTGATTAAAAAAATAATAAGTGAAAAAATCATTCAAGAATATTCATAAAACATATTAAGAATCAATGTGCTACGACTCCAGTTGGAATCCACACATTTAGTAAGATGCCTGCCAATATTGCTGCATTTCTTCCAGTGATCTTCGGGCAGTTTGTTGGCAGATTCTGGTACTAATTTTACTACAGTTGAGATACTGTACTAGAGAGTTATGCAGGGTGTCCCGAAATAAATGCAACAAAATTTGGTCAGAAATTCTTAAGAGAAATTTAAGGGACCCGTATTTTTTACTTTTGATAAGTGCGGCCCCCTTTCGGAGATATAGCCCCCTGAAACAAGCCCCTAAAAATTTAATTTTTTTTATATCTCAGAGCTATATAGCACAAGAACCACCAAATTTGGTACACAGGGATTTTATGACATGTAGAATGCGATGCTGATAAGCTTTTTGGCAAGGGCCCCCCACAAGACACTTTTTCGGGGGCTCCCTTGCCTTTGGGGCCACCGAACATTAGATGCATATTTAATTTTTAAAAAAATAAGTAGCCTCTTAGAAACTCCAGGGAATTTAAAAACTTTTTTGTCTCTTAAAATTTTTTTGAAAAACGCAGCGTTTTTCGAAAAAATGTCAAAATGTGATTGGATGGATATCGAGGTTCATATGAAATTTTAAAGTGTTAATCGTAGGTGGCTGGCATTCGCAATAAACAATCAATTTTATTCTGTGACAGTTGTCATTAACCAGTGTCAAATTGTTATCATTAATAGTTGTCAGTAATCATTGTTCCCGAAAAAATGGTGAGATTTTCTGTTCAAGAAAGGGTACAAATGCACCTAATTTACGGGGAGGCTCGTGGAAATTCACGTCTCGCACGCAGATTGTACGCCGAGCGATTTCCTGCACGCATACTCCCATACCATTCAATGTTTGCACGAGTACATCGGCAGCTAATGGAGACAGGATCCGTAGTTGTGAAAAAACCTAACTCAGGGAGAAGTTATTTATTAACTCCCGAACAGGAAGAAATTATCTTAAATTTAATTGAAGAAAATCCCGAAATAAGCATAAGACGCGCGTCATCTCAACTTGAGATTCCCAGAACAAGAATACACCGCTTTATCAAACGACAACTGTTGAAACCTTTTCACTTTCAAAAGGCCCAGGAACTTAAAGTAGAAGATTTGCCACGAAGAAGACATTTTAGCTTATGGGCTCTTCAACGTTACAACTTAAATCCGGGATTTATACGAAATTTTTTCTTTACCGATGAGGCGTGCTTTACAAAAGATGGCCTAATAAATTTGCACAATCTTCATTATTGGGCTATGGCAAATCCATTTGTCTTAAGGCAGACCCATTCGCAAGAAAAAATTTCGATTAATTGCTGGGCTGGAATTGTCGGAGATTGCATCATCGGTCCATATTTATTGCCTCCACGATTAAATGCTGAAAGTTACCTTAATTTTTTGGAGCATGAACTACCGCCTCTTATGGAAGATGTTCCTCTCGATATTAGACGCAATTTGTTCTTTATGCACGATGGTGCCCCACCACATCGGGGGCACTTCGTAACTGAGTGGCTGAATGAAAATTTCCAAGGGCGATGGATAGGTAACAATTCTCCTCATGTAACATGCCCCCCCGTTCTCCCGACCTAAATGCCATGGACTTTTTTTTCTGGGGGGCCATGAAGCGCGTCTATGCCGTACCAATTAGAACCCGGGAACAATTACATGAACGAATCCTTGCTGCGGCTGAAGAAATTAGACAGATTCCCAACATTCACACGAAAATACGTCAAAATTTCGTGTCACGTTTGCAGGCTTGTGTTGAACAAAACGGTTCTCACTTTGAACACGTTTTACGGAACTGACCAGTGTGATTTTAACAAACTTTTTAGAATTAAATTATTTAATCATGAAGTACCATTAATTTTGTTATTAATTTCCAAGTTTATTGTACCTTATTTTGATATTCACATTTTCTTATTAATTGTTAATGTTTAACTTGTGATTTCTTTAAATTAAAATTAAATTTCTTTAAATTGTGATTTTTTTACAACTACTGATCCTGTCTCTATGAGCTCCCGATGATGGTTAATGACAACTGTCACAGAATAAAATTGATTGTTTATTGCGAATGCTAGCCACCTACGATTAACACTTTAAAATTTCATATGAATCTCGATATGCATCCAATCACATTTTGCCATTTTTTCGAAAAACGCTGCGATTTTCGAAAAAATTTTAAGAGACAAAAAAGTTTTTAAATTCCCTGGAGTTTCTAAGAGGCTACTTATTTTTTTAAAAATTAAATATGCAACTAATGTTCGGTGGCCCCAAAGGCAAGGGGGCCCCCGAAAAAGTGTCTTGTAGGGGCCCCTTGCCAAAAAGCTTATCAGCATCGCATTCTACATGTCATAAAATCCCTGTGTACCAAATTTGGTGGTTCTTGTGCGATATAGCTCTGAGATATAAAAAAAATTAAATTTTTAGGGGCTTGTTTCAGGGGGCTATATCTCCGAAAGGGGGCCGCACTTATCAAAAGTAAAAAATACGGGTCTCTTAAATTTCTCTTAAGAATTTCTGACCAAATTTTGTTGCATTTATTTCGGAACACCCGGTATATAAGATTCGATAGAAAACAAGAAGAGCATTGCGGACCAAATTTTGTTAAAAACTTAAACGGAAAATATTGGTCTCTACCCTGGCACAATTTTCTCAGGAATGGAATTACTTATTCTAATTGCAAAATTCATTAATTGTTTTCTATTTTCGCACCAGTGTTAACAGTAAATGAAGTCATCACCACCAGTGCTAAAAGTAAATTACTTTTGACACCAGTGCCTTGAAATGTTATTTTAGACACTGACAACATGCGCTACGAATTATACTTTTTATGACGTTTGTAGAATATATATTTTTCATATGTGTGTTATATATGTCATATAAATTATGACACTGAACTCTAAGACATATATTTCAACATAAAAAATGAAAGTATTCCATTAAAAAGCGAAACATATTTCTGCGGAACGTTACCCATAAAAGGCCTTTTGTATCACAAACCGCAACTTTGAGAAAGATAGTGCTGCACATAATAAATCAGTGTGGGTTATGAGGTCAAGAACTTATATTATGTTTCCTTGTCAATAAAGGCTTTCCCTCCGTTGCGCTCACTTGAGATTTACACGAGTCTTGAAGAAAGGGTTGAATACTTAAAGAGCTCATTTTTCATTTTATTTTATTTACGTCGTCAATACGTTTGGGATCAGGTGTATTCTACTGAAGTTTGTATTTTAATTTATCATATCTAATATGCATATAGCAGAGGATCAATCCATATGATCTTTTTATTATATTATAAAGGTATTTTAACTAATATAAATCAATTTTCCTACAATTAAAGAAGTCATATTTATGCTTTTTGATACCAAATATCTGGTTATACTAAAGAACAATTTCACAGACAATGTTGGATTCAATATTTATCTAAAATAAAAATTAATCTAGCCAAATGTACTAACAAAAAAGACATCCTGACATAATTTAATCATCAGATGACTTTCAAAACTTAAAATATTATAAAACTTAATAATTAAATATAAATTAAATTAATACATTAATTAATAATTAATGGTTGGGACACTAGTGAGTGCATTAATAAATGTGTACTACAGCCTGTTTTATGGACATTTGACATATAATGTTATCTTGTGGGGTAATTCCACTGATAGCAAGAGAATCTTTATATCTCAAAAGAGGATTTTAAGATTGATTTTCAACCTACATCGCAGGGATTCTTGTAAACCTGTATTTATTAATAATGACATCATGAGTTTTCCATGTATTTATATTTATCGTACGTTATTGTATATTAAAATAAATATTAAGGAATTTCCTTGTAGATCTGGCTTAGTTAATTATGTAACAAGATACTCTGATCTGCTTTTGCTCCCGAAGCACAAAACAGCTAAATTTGAAAAGTGTGTTACATATATAGGTATAAAATTATATAATCACCTTTCAGTACAATTAAAAAATATGGAACTTAAGGATTTTAAAATTAGACTCAAGGAAATTCTATTGAAAAAATGCTATTATAGTTTACAGGAATTTTTCTCTGACCGGGAGTTTTAATTACTTCTAGTTATGAGTATTTTACATTCTGTTTGTTTTATTTTGGTTTGTTTTATTCTGGTTTGTGTGTCCTCATGAACTATGTTATGTGGATCGTTTGTGTTCTTGTGATCTACTTTATTTTGACTTGTCCTATACATTTTTAATGTCTAAAAGGATTAATAAAGATTATTATTATTATTATTATTATTATTAGTGCACAACAGTTAGTTTTACACAATATTATTAATATCTAATAAGAACAACTGTATAAGCAAATGTTTGAATGAAGTGAAGTTAATTTAAATGATATATTAATTTTTGTAGTTAGATATTTATAGGAAAGCTATCCTACAGAAATAGCCAGATCTCATATATTGCGGGTGGAATTTTCGCGTCCGTAATATTCAAAAGTTAATAAGTTTTGAAAGTTATTAGATGATAAAATTGTTAGTAAATTTGGTTACATTAATTTTTATTTTAGATAATTATCCAATCTTGTCTATGAAATTATTCTTTTTTACTGTATTAGAAAGGTATTTTAAGCTAATATAAATCAAATCTCCTACAATTCCTATCAATGAAGTCATATGTATGTTCTCTGATACCAAACATCTAGGTATGCTAATGAACAATTCCACAGACAAAGCTCTATTCAATAATTATCTAAAGAAATTAATCTATCTAAATTTACTACCCTGCTTTAATGAAAACACTCTATAAATATCTAACTTCACTTTTGGCAGTGGGAACACGAAATTCAACCACAATAGATGAGATCTGACCTATTTCTGCATTTTTTAGGATTGCTTCTTCAGGTGGCCTCCTTTAAGTTGAATCAAATACCTAACTATAAAAATTATTATATAAATTAAAATTATTTGAAATTAAATATCGACAATGACAAAAGTGACAGTCTGTCAATGAATTAAATATGACAATACCTACTTGAATAATGTTTACCCTTTATGTAAAAGTTTTTATATATTTTTAGGTATTAATAATATTGTGTGAAACTAACTACTCTGTGTACAAAAGCCCCAACCAGCGTTGAATTACACCCATTACATTAAAGCAGGATAGTAAATTTAGATAGATTAATTTCTTTAGATAATTATAGAGCTTTGTCTGTGGAATTGTTCATTAGCATATCTAGATGTTTGGTATTAGAGAACATACATGTGACTTCATTGACAGGAATTGTAGTAGATTTGATTTATATTAGCTTAAAATACCGTTCTAATGCAGTAAAAAATGTTACAAAAGCTAATAATAAGGAATATATGGGTAGATTTTGTGGGTAGTTAGTTTCACACAATATTATTAATACCTAAAAATATATGAAATTGTTCCTTAGTATACCTATATTTGGTATCAGAGATCATAAATATGACTTAATTTATATTAGTTGAAATACCTTTACAAAACTAACAGCAAAAAAGCTAAAAATAATACATATATGGGTTAATTTACTACAGTTTTTCGGGTTATACCGTGACGTAAGTAGTTAGTCGCTACTGGCCGCATAATTAGATGATGATAATGACGATAATGATGACAGTTATGGCAACGAAGATAATAATGACGATGGCAATAACGATCATGATGATGATGATGACAATTATGGTGGCGATAATAATATGACGACGTATGATGACAACGATGATGATGATAATGACCATGTAAAAGATAACAATGATAATGACTATGATAAAGACGGTGATTACAAAATACCATAAAAATTGGTCTGACTATACTATAGTCTCATGTATTTTTACTAGCTGGGCTTGTAATATTCAAGGTCATTCTACGGTCAAATTAAAATATAGATTTGCAAGTGAAGAACACCATCGTACACATACATGAAATGTAGTAAAGCTAGTGGCCACTAGCTATTCCATGCTGAATCTAAGAGGTCACTGACAAGAAGCGTTTTACATTGCGGTTGATACTATTGCTGTCGACCTCTATCACCATAACGATATTTTCAAAAACAGAATTTCGGGAAACAACTGCTCTATGGGGGTAATGTTCCGACCAGGATTGAATTACACCCGAAAAATGTATAATAAATAGCTAAAGTAATTCGTCAGCGGCCCATCAGATATACAGTGTCTGAAATATGCCTGAATTTGCCTGCATATGATAAGTGGTACTTAACAAAACATATTTGACTTAACCATTTTTATTTCTCTGACCAACGGTAACAGAATTCTGACAGCAAACAAGTCTTGAATATGTTACAACGTAACTCTTATAAAATTGTTATGTATTTGTACATAATAATTAAAATGGGTACACCATAACATAGGTACTTACTGTGAGTGGTTTCCTTAGTGTTTAAATGTACTTCTCTTCCTTTCAAGAAGCGTTTACCGTACAAAGGTCTCATAGCCAGAGCTCAAATTACATTACAGGCGCTTTTACTTAACCTTATTTAAACCTTAGTTTGAAATTTCGTAACATAGTTATTGCATGTTATTGCAGTTGTATTTTTATTTTCGAAATGTATTTGTAGACAAGCTAATCATTTTAGACAGTTTTTTAATAAGAGTTTTGTATTGCTTTTGGTCATCTATATAAGCCCTTAAAATTACTGCACTCATATTTCGGACACCCTATATAATAAGCACGAAATAGGTATATATCTGCCTTTGGATTTTTGCAGATGTTTTTTCGGATGTAATTCAATGCTAAAATTCTATTTTTGCATCGTACACATTATTTTTTGGGGTTACAAAATTATCTTCTAGGTCATTACAACGTGAAATCAAAAGATTGCTATCCAAATAGATAAAACCATATTGTGTTTATGTTTCGAGGATTTATTTAATTCTCTCAGATCGGCATTTTTATCCCACTTGCCTTGGTAATGTCGCTCTGCATCTTTCAAATCCTAATGAAATCTTTCACCTTGTTCTTCGCTTAAATCGCGAAGATTTTATGGAAAGTAGTCCATATGAAAATCCATTATATGCCATTTCAGATTCATTAAGCAAACCAATTAGTGAATGGAGAGATTATTCATTATTTAAAGATTATTCAGTTTCTTATAATCTATGAAGAAAGAATATATCTTTTCCATCTTTTCTTTTGAAGGATTGCTTAAGGGTGCTGACATATGCTTTGCAAACTATTTTTAACTTGATCTTAAAGACATCAGTTTTTCCTGATGTCTGGAAAATTGCGAAAATTTGTCCAGTTTATAAATCTCAAGATCGTGCTTCAGTTGTCAATTACAGACCAATATCAATTTTAAACAATATTGCAAAGGTCTTGGAGAGTGTCCTTTACAACCGCATTTATATGGCTGCAAGTAACAAAATATCTATTTGTCAACATGGGTTTATGAATTGCAGATCTACTACGAGTAACTTAGCAGTTTTTAGTCAGTTTTTGTGTAATGCTTTAGATGTGCGTGGGCAGGTTGATGTGATATATACGGACTTTTCCAAGGCTTTTGACAAAATCAGTCACCGTATACTTATTGGCAAACTTTCAAGTTTGGGTTTTAACATCACTTATATAACCCTTCTAAAATCTTATTTGCATAATCGTCAACAATTTGTTTACTATAATGGTTTTTGTTCATATACTTACTCAGTTACAAGTGGAGTCCCACAGGGTTCCAATCTGGGTCCTCTGCTTTTCTTAATATTTATAAATGATGTGTGTGATAAGCTGAATTGTAATGTATTAATGTTTGCTGATGACTTAAAGCTATATTCATCTATTTCGAGTCTTGAAGATTGCCTTATATTGCAAGGACAAATTTACATTTTGGAAAATTGGTGTGAAGAAAATAAATTGTACTTAAATGCATCAAAATGTAAAATTCTAACTTTTAGCCGTAAATTCAGCAATATTCAGTATCCCTATAGTATTGATGATACAGTTCTGGAACGTTGTGAAACTCTTAGAGATTTAGGGATCTATTTTGACTCACAACTTACTTTTAATTATCACATTAACACAATTGTCAATTCAGCATTTCGTGCACTTGGATTTATTATAAGAAATTGTAAAAATTTTCAAGATACATCAGCTTTAAAATGCTTATATTTTAGTCTTGTTAGAAGCAAATTAGAGTATGCGAGCCTCATATGGAATCCTATCTATATCCACTATTCTCTAATTATTGAAAGAGTTCAAAAGTCATTTTTAAAATTTTTAAGTTTTAGAATAAACGGAATATATCCTATGAGAGGATGTAATTATCCTGAGTTGCTGCACACTTTTAATTTCATTTCTTTGGAGAAACGTAGATTTCAGGCCTCTGTTTTATTTTTGCACAAACTCTTACATGGCAAAATTGATAGTCCTGTGTTACTATCCTATTTAAACATTCTTGTTCCTAGAGTAAATTCTAGATATCACAATACTTTCTTGTGTGAAAGGGCTCATACTAATATTCTATTAAAAGCACCAATTAATATGATGTGCAATAATGCTAACAGAGTTTCTGATATGTGCGATATTTTTTGTTGCAGTATTTCGGAGCTGAAAAGTGTATGTTTTAGCTATTCATAATGTAGTGTTCAGCATTACTGTTATTTATAAATTCTGTCTTCAATTATTTATGTTATATACATATAGTTATATATAGTTTATAGTATAGTTAAGTTATATATGGTTATATTCAGCAAATTCATAATTTATATATTCTGACTTAAATTACTTATAAATTACTTATTATTTAGATAATTATTCTAGTATAGCCTTGTGTTTTTGTTGTTTTATGTTTGTATAAGATATATTTTTCACCCATGTAATTACTAGTTACTAAAGATTTGTACAATTGCTCTGTAAATGGATTACTGTTGGGCAATAAATGCTATTATTATTATTATTATTATTATTATTATATAGATGGCAAATTTATGAGAATCTGAAAATTTTCACTATTTTATTGGGGCAACAGTTAAGTTTTACAAAAAACTACTTGTTATGTGAATGGGATATTAGAGATAAAAAAGAACTGCTGAAAAAAGTAACCAATGAACCAATGGACCTTAGATAAAAGGCGACAATAATTGTATTACCAACATGAGAGTAGAGAAAAGTGACATGACTAAGATTCAAATGGTTTACCTGGGGAACCATAAAAATCTAGATTACAGGGAAAAAGTAACGGAAATGGTGGGAAACTATTACTATTTCCCACAAAAAATCTAGGCAATTTCAGTAAAGAGTAATGCAAAATATTTCATTAGGACTTGAAAGATGTAGAGCGACGTTCCCAAGGCAGGTTGGATAAACGTATTCTTGCTGATTGCTCGCAAGAGATATATAGAAATAAAAAAACATAAAAGACAGCTACTGCATAAATCTCTTAAGTGTAAGAAAGTTAGGTATCGTAAAGAAATAAAATGAATCTCACACAGTATCCATCCGTACGACTTAAAACCTTAAAATTAAAAAGAATGGGTTACAGGATTATGAGGTTATGGACATTATTGTGTCTTAGAGTTTTGAGGTTGTCAGGTTAAGCTGATGGGGTTAATTGAACCCCTCATTCAGATTCAACGACCCAAACATAAATGTACTATGGTTTTCTGCAATCTCTTTTTCTATTTTTTGATTTGATATAACTTAATACGATTAAATGAACCTTAAAGATTCAGATCCAGCGACCCCAAAAATAAAAATGTACTGTGGTTTTGTTCATTTGCATATCGATGGGGTTAAACGGGCCCCAGATTCAGATAATAGGTATATTTAAGAGTATATAGGTTTAACTCGTTGCACAGGCCACTTTCTTGTGGTGCTGTGATATTCGTGGCGCACCTACCCAATAGTAGAGGAAGCAATAGTATACAATAGGTGGTGGAATATGATTCATCTCTATTTTTGGTATGTTTAAAAACCAGTGTGCTTATGTTTCTGGAGGAGCATACTCCATACAACCAACAATTAATTGATAGTAAATTGTACATATATAATGTTAAGTTAACATTGTAAACATTCGTAAATATTGATGTGAATTTACCCATTAAATAGTTAAACTAAAACAGTGTGTTTTCTAGAATTTGAATTGAAGGAACTTGTAAGAGAAAAATTCAGGGTTGTATGAGCATCAAGTAAAATACAACCCCATCGCAACAGATTTGTTTACTTTTTTAATAAAAACTGAATCTTCATCTATTTACTGTCTTCACTGCCTCATATATTATTACTTTTTAAATAACTTAATATTTGCATGATTAGAACAAAATTACATATTCCATAAATATAAATAAATTTCAAGTATTCCATATAAAATGTTTTGATAAAACGCAATATGAATTTAAAATGTTCTACCTTTAAATGTGTCTGATATTTATGATGAATGATGTTACTTACATACTTCATATATTCATTTATCACAGAGTTTTGTGTTGAAGTATATGTAAATAGCAAGTTGGGATAACCCATCTGACAGTCCTCTCCTAAAAAGTTTTTATGATGTAACAAATGTAATTACAGGAATAGTATTATTGGAAAGCACGTTATTATTGCCCCTACGAGTGATAGAAACGAGTACCCAAGGAACTACTTGCGGCGAAGCACAGATTTTATGAAAAACTCATTTATTTCTTTATGTTTTCCAAGGTTCCGATGTAAGCAATAAAACATTTATGTTACCTACTTCTGTGTAAAATATTTTATCTAAAATTTACAGTTGCATCTGAGGCCAGGCATCGGAATTCTGAAATATATTATAAAACACGTACGTTTAAATTGAATTTGTTTTGCTTTTAAAAAATATGAGAAATAAATATTAGATGTTATGGGAGATAATATTTATTTACACAATAAGTGGGATACAGATATTAGGATTGCATGTGAAGTTTATACGACGAATCTAAGGTATTAACAAACAAGGAAATATCCAAACTTTTAATGAATTTCTGGATAAAAGGTAGCTATATTACAAATATGTTTTTTAGTAAAAACGTTTTACAACCAATATTTATTTTACGTTATTTTGATTTATACGTTAGGCGGGCGCATGTCGGCGGGAAGAATTCACAAATCTGCTTGTGAAAAATGAAAAACTATGCTACCAAGTCTATTAAAATAAAAATGTATATTCAACCGCCAAAAATCTAGAGAGTGACTCATGGCTAGCTTGTAGGCGTACTAAATTTAAAGGCGATAAAATATAAAAAATATAGAAAAATGACAAAAATAATTATATTACATAACGTCCATTATTTTTAGTAGAAACAGTTGCATAACAGTTTTTGCTAATGTCGAGGTGTCAAATAATAAAAATATAATAATAATAATAATAATAATAATAATAATAATAATAATAATAATTTTTACCAAGTAAAGATTTCAACTTGGCTTTAAACAATTTTAAGTTATTTAAGTTGGAAAATAGTTAAATAATTTGATACCCTGTGTATCAGCATGACGCGTTCCATAGGTATGGTGGTGTGATAATGTATTAAATTTATGGAGGTTACTTTTAACAAATAAAATACAATTTAAAATGTAAATACAAGGCAGTTTAAGTATCTTATATTTTGAAAATAAACGTCTACAAGATGAGTCGGGTTTAATATTAAAGATCATACGAATAATACGTTCCTGTGCTATAAAGATACGATTTGCATAAGCCACGCCACCCCACAATACAATATTACAACTAATATGGCTAAACACCATACTGTATTAAACATTGATCACGCAGTCCAACGGCATACATTTTTTATCACATTGACATCATAATAGGATGCATTTAATTTTCTACTTAAAAAATCAATATGATTTGTCCATCTTAAATGACTATCCAAATGTAAGCCGAGGAATTTCACAGAATCTTTGCATTTTACCACATGACTTTGACAGGACAAGACCAGCATATCAGTATTCAAACTACTATGAGCGTTAAAATAAATAAACACTGTCTTATTAATATTAACCATAAGGCCATTAATATGACACCAATTTATGAAGCACTGAAATATAGTTTGACACATTGAGGTGAGTTTGTCAAGGGACCGTGCTGAGACCGCTAGAGACGTATCATCGGCATATAGAATGATTTTGTTAGCACCCAGATTTTGAGGTAAGTCATTTATAAAAAGTAAAAACAATAACGGGCCCAACACGGAACCCTGTGGAACACCTGAATCAACAGAATTCAAATCCAATTTACATTGCTTGACCCTAACTGACATATAACTTTCTCTAATAAAACTAGAGAGCCAGTAAAAAAATGTGCCTCTAAAACCTAGGTTATAGAGATTATCTTCCTGGAAACCAAAATCGAGACAATCAAATGCACGTGACAGGTAAAAAAACAAACCAGCAACATGAACCCCATCATCAATAAATTTATAAATATAGTCGATGAGATCAACAACAGCAGAATGGGTTGAACGACCAACACAGAAACCATGCTGGAAATTTACCATTTGAAACAGATAAATTAATGAGATTACATTAACACTTTACTTTAAATGTCCTCCCCGTGCCATCCTCTCCACAAATTAGTCCAAAAGGACCCACCACCCACTTACACCAACCTGATGCACACTCCGCGGATATCAGACTTAAGCCTTGTCCTCATGGACATTTTTAAAATACCATCTTCCTTCTGCGAGTTTCCACTATTTTCAGTTTCGCAGTTGTCTTTTTTATCAATCTTTTCTGCGCTATACATATATGCTATTCCCGTACATTCTTGTCAATGACCTATATATTTCATCATCATTTACACTCATATTTTGACCTCGCGCCCTAAACCCTTCATACATGTCATAATTAATCACTTGTTAGAGTTTTTTTTTATTCTCCATTCTTAAGAACACAAAATCACTAATAAATTAATTACATTCATAATTAAATTAGCAGAAAGATATACCCGAACTTTTGCCCGTCCGAAAAATATACATGCCCATGATAGCACTGGAAATGGATGGTGGATCCCTCAATTAGTCACAACCAATAGAAGGCTAACTTCTTCAATCTGACGCATGCGTATTTGTTAGAGCAGAAGCTGTGTAATCGGGTATGCTCTCAGAGATATGCGGCACACGATTTTATAGAAAAAATATACGGGCCGCATGTATGTTTCTTTGTGTCATCTGCTATAAATTGTAAGTATTGCAGGTTTATAACATGAGCCACTCTCTAGATTTTTGGTAGCTGGGCATAGAGAGTTTTTTGTAACATCTGGAAATATTGATGGTTTGAATTTAGTAGAACCAATAAAATGCGTGAAATTAAGAAATGAAAACTGTGATCATATTCGATTCTTTCTTCAATATTAAACTGGTAACTGTATACCAAACAACCTATTGGTATAAATACTATTGACAATGTGACAAAACTGATTGCACGATTTCTTAAACTGTCTGCTCCAAATTCGGCGATCTTCAACCTTCCTTTTTGCCGATTGTGGGGGCAGATCTTTTTAGTATAAAAATACGTGGTGGTTGGAAGTCTAATTCAGTCTACTGAAAATAAGAAAATATTGCCTTGAAAACCGAACATATTCCTTCAATATCCAAAGTTATTTCATCAACATCTAAATTATATTCACATCCAAAATATTCCCACCTATTCAAGCAAATCGTTAGGCATGGCAGCATCTGCTATTAATTTATTCAGTGGTAAAGATTTTACTGTTAATGTATTTAATAAATTAGTTTTTATATGACCTTACATATTTTGTTTATTTGAAATGTCTAATTTAATTTATAATGTCATTATCGCAGTAAGTCTGTAATAAATTTAAAAAAGCATATGCGTGTAAGGCACTATGACATTCGAAACAGTGTCAAATCATAATCATTATGTAACAGTTGTAGATAAATAGTTTTTAAATATTGTTTGCAGTTTATTCTGATTGATTATTTATAGCTCATACTGGATGGCATAAACTTTAGACTGTTGGGTTTAACAAGATGCCCTTACGTGCCATATTGCGTATGGAATTATCATTTTGTTAAGGGAAAGATTGGAATTTTTTTTGCAAATATTGTAATCGCCGACGGCGATACAGTTCGGGGTTTTCAATTATACCCATTCTTGTGGCTGTTCTAGCTCATCATTGCGCAGTCGGTGATCACAAAATGTACACTTATATCTATCATGCACATATCCTATAGGTTTTCCAGATATAATTCAGTGTTGGTGGAACATTAGCTCGTAGAGTAGTTGTTTCCTAAAATTTTCTGAAGTTGCTTTTGTAAATATGGTAATCGCCGATGGCGGTATAGATCGAGGATCGTTTTTTGTCTGTAGCTGTTCTAACTCAAGTGTTCGCGTCGTAGCGTCGTACCGTTTTCAATTGTTAAGGATGTTTACTGTATCAGTAATGCTTAGTGTGGACCTTGTCCAAATACATTTGACAAAACTCCATACGATATGTAAACGGAATATCTGCGACCTCGCAAAGCAGTTACTCATTGGCGTTCTGTTACACGTGTGTAATCGGCTTTACAGTTTCCCATGTACAAATTTATTGAGGAAAATAAAATCTTAACTTATACCTACCATGTTGAAAGGGTTGATAAATTTCAAAGCATTAGTACATAATTTGATAAAGAAACAAGACGTTGCCCCATATGATACATAATATACACTTCGTATTACTAATTACTTTAATTAATTTCAAATTAATTCAAACCATAGTCGCTATCAAATTTATATGTCACTCTGCTACTATTTTGCTCATCTCCACTAGTTTATAGGTAAACACATTATGGGTAATATTATAACTTAGTAAAGTAAATAGTGATTTCAAATAATATGAAAGTGCTAATGGCTGTTAATGACGAAAAATATCACTCAAACATAACCGAGTATTTGTTATCCAGACAGGATGATATGAGGTTTTTTTTGGATTCGAATTTGAATGCTTAGACGATTTTAAATAGTCATCAAGTTGCATTCTCAGCTTGTCGTCGCTTAGTAGTTCTGCTCGTTTGGGAACAGTTCGCTGTAGACATCAAAGCAAGCCTATGAACTTTGGTGTCCTTTAGTTTTACTAAGACTACTTTGGATAAAACTATCACTTTGTTACGGGAAAAATTTGGAGGTTACTTAATTTCAAGGAATGGTGATATTAAGAAGTTACTAAGATCCAGCGATTTGACAATCTCATACTTTTTCTAATGGGGTTAATTGAAAGTGCAAATGTACCTAAACAAAAATCATATTTATTTGCCCAGCATCCATTCTCAAACAAAATGGTAGCAAATACTACATCATTAACATACTATATTTTATTTCAACTGAAAAGTGGGATATCTTTATTAAAATATTTTTTAGTTTAAACTAGAGCTGAACTCAGCATAACACAATTACATACAGATGTGTCACCCATCAAAATTTATTAAGTTTTCTCCATCACTTTTACATCCCACTACTTATTTCCGATAGCGCCACCCAAAAACTGGTTTTGTCAAGTGGTAAGCGGAAGTGCTGAAAATCTCCCCTCTTCCCTCATTTATTCGAACGAGATTTGTAGCCCGCAAACCGGTTAACGATCAATCAGAGGCTAGAAAGTTAAAAATAATCTCCCCACTTTCTTCTTTGGTGGAGGATTATCTTTAATTTTCTATCCGTTTCTAAAAGTGAGGGAATTTTGAACTTTTTCGCCATCCATTGGTCGAAAATCAGTTTGTGGCTAGCGGGAATAAGTGACGGGGGAAGCAACAGTGGTGGGAGGAAAATTTTCAACTCTCCAAAATACCCTACCCTTATTCTTTCTTGCTGCCAATACTCGAAAGTTTATTGCTATTTAAATTTTTTTTTAATATAACCTTGCATCAATAGATCGCTGATATTATGAACAGTATGCTTAATAAAAAGTTAACTTGGTGTGGTTCATAAATATTCGATTTTACTTTACCTTACCACTTGCCAGTAAAGTAAGTTAAGAGAATGTCTAATTTTATTAACTATTTCCAAAGTTTGAAATCACCTTAGACGAAATATGTTGCTAGTGGCAAACGTGTCACTGAACAGTCTCAAGTTGCGAAATTGGTGTTCTACTGGGGCAATAAAACTAGTTAGCGTGTTGTACTACCTTAAGATTTATTAGCCGAAGTTTTCTTAGTTCAGCGGGAGGTTTCAACAAATTATCAGTTATATTTCACAAAGTTTTCCCTGCAACTACGAGTATCTTAATGATTTTTCAAAGTTAAATGAAGAAGCGACTGTTATTAAGTTTCAAGACGTTATATTTGAATTCAGTTACATTCAAAATTCTAATAAATAATAGAAACTACCACACTATACTTACAATGCCTCACATCCGGTTTCAGTTAATATATATTAAATGGAAATATATATCCTATACAGGGTGCTCTGTTTTTCATGGTTTACCATTGACAAGTCGAAAAAAGGTCTAAGATATCTGCTGACGTTGTTTGAATATTTAAAAAAAACTGGATATATCGATTTTAGAAAATCATTATTTTTCAACAGAAAGAACTGAAATTTGGTACAGAGGGATAATAATATACTAAGAGAAATTGATTTTTGAAAAAAAAATTTCTACGGTTATTAGTTTCGGTTATGCAACACTCAATTATTTTTTTTTCTTATGGTCACCATAATGACATAGAATGAACACGTTACAATGTAACACTACTGTTTTATTTGAAGTATAATTCATAAAGTTAAAAAAATACAATCATTTTAAATTAATAAATTTAGTTGTTCTTGACGTAAAACAAAATTCAATACTTAACCAAACAAAATCCATAAATATTCTACAAATCTTACATAAATACCAAGTGGCGCTCAATCTCGCCACACAGAGCTCAGTTTTTAATCTAATGTTGGCCATAACGTTTTGAATACTTTGTGAAATAGACCTAAAGGCAGAAGAAATTCTGTCGCGTAGGTCTTCTATATTGCCACAGGGATTATTATAAATTTTATCGTTTGAAGTATCCCAAAGAAAAAAAAATAATGGGTTGAGACGATGTTCATCGCGGAAGCCTAGCAACAGGCCCATGAGTGCCAATACAATTACATATTTGGAAAACGTCGATTTAAATATTGGAATACCATTTCAGAATTATAAGACTACACTATAGTGGCTGTAGAAATTTTCTATTTATTGTATGTTCTTATACCTCTGTACCAAATTGCAGCTATTTCTGTTATGAAATAATGGCGCCAGGTGACATTTTCTAACATCGCCATTTTTATTTTTTTCACAATGGATATCTTAGATCTGTTTGGTGTATTTTAATGGCCATGAAGTGGCGCAACTTTTCTGTAATTTGAGTCTGTATATTTTACGGTTTGCGAATTGCCAATGGTGAACCATAAACAACGAACCACTCTGTATTGACAAAAATTCAATTTGTTTGTTACAAAAAATGATTAAGATTGATAACGATTCACACTTTTCTATCAGAAATGTTGATGCAGTTCTTGAGTCTTATAGCAATAAAACTTGATTATGATTCATAATTTTCTATCAGAAATATTGATGCAATTCTTGAATTTTTTTTTCTAGTATATTCATATTTCTCAGTTTCTAGGCATGACAGAGAAAAATTCTAGCATTTTAAGCGTATACATTATTATACCTACAGAACGACCTGCAGATATATTACATTGTTTAAGCACCGCAGCACATTACATTCATTAAAGTATTTGTTTAAATCATTACACGTAGAATAACTAGAGTTAACCAGAATTAATCAAATTTAATATTCTATTGTTAAAATTGAAAACATGATTGCATTGTTTCATGTTATAGTAATTCATAAAGTTTACTATTAACTGACATTCCAACAGAAAAATGCTTTCAAAGTAACTTTATTGTAATCTGGAATATCAAAATCACCAAATATGAATAAGCTGGAACCGTAAACAGGATATAAAGATCTAAATAATCATCAGATCTAAAATTTAGTGGTACACTATACTTCAATCTAACATCAATAAAGTTGTGTTTACAGTGGCAGTTAAACAGGGTGATTAAAAAAAACGCTGACGGAGTTCTAGGGCAGAAAGTATATCAAAAGTTAAAGTAAAAATGTCTAATAAATATAGGGTTGCAAATGGCTCCTTAATGAGATATAGGGCGTTCCAAAACGCCTTAACATTTCAATCTCAAATTTGCCGCATGTAGTTAGCACCTAGAGACTAATTATTTGGTGTACTACCCAATATTTTATGAACAACAGTGGCGTAGAGGCGGGGGCAACTAATATATATATATATATATATATATATATATATATATATATATATATATATATATATATATATTCAGCAATATCACAAGCACTAAATTGCGATAAAATTATATAACTAGGTGCAAGTGCAAGGCGGGCGTGACACGGGAAATTTGTAACCGAATCGTGGAAGAGATGGAGATCCAGGGCGTATTGCAGCAGTGTGGTGTATCATGCACGAGACTCAATATACCGTACCATGTACAGCGTGCCCAAACATTAATACCAGGGATTGGACGAGGAGGACTGATACTATGACCGCTACGATCTCCTAACTTTAAATCATTTGGACTTAATTTTGTGGGGATATTTAAAAAATTAAGTATATTGCACCGAAGTGGACACTATTGATGATTTAACCCAGCAGCACATTGCTCTGATGCCACGCTACGCCACGCCACGTATGTACTTTGTGTACACACTGATACCACGCCATGCAATGCGACGTTACGACGACATTAAGGAATATTTCATATCAGAAGAAGGTCAAACTCAAATTGTAAGTCGAGGATGAATACAATTAAGTACCCTAATCTATTTAGCTAAAGTCGTTCAAATTTATGTTCTCATTAACAATGTGGTGTGAGAAACATTGCCTGTATAATTTGTTCCTAAGCTTCTCCTCTCGCAATTTGTTCTCTATAGCGCTTACGTTTTACACTATACAGTATACTATACACTATATAATTATGCGTCAAGACTTCAGGAGGTGTTAACAGCGTTAACACATGAAAATGTTTGAAGTCGTTGTTCTCAGAAACGGTTCATTTTATTGTATCGTAACAAGAGATACTCATTTAAATAATTTTTGATGCTCTTTAACATGGTGCTGTTCAAATTTATAAAGCGGTAAAAACAAAAGAGTTGTGGGCCATAGATCGGAGATTAAGGTCAGGTTAGGCCCTTTGGCACTGAAATATTTGCATCATATTTGTAACATAAATCTACAAGGGCACTAGTAATACATAGGAAAAAATCAAATCACAAATAAAAAAGTTATCTAAGAAAAACAAAAAAAAAAATTTGGCCCTATATCTCCGTTAATATTGAGTTTTCGAAAAATTGTTTTAAGACTTTGTGACCCTAATTTCTTGTGAGGAATCACCTCCTGAAGTATTGACGCATAATTTCCGGACATCCTGTAGAAACATTGATGCTCCCAAATCTCTAAAATAACAAAATTTTGTCAATATTTTTTATCATTTTATGCATACGACATCATATTCACGCTGCTACTACGCGATGCCACGCTACACCACCCGATGGGTTGAAAATCTGACAAGAGAGGATTTGCGACATGTCGGATGGCATGGCGTGGCGTGGCATGGTGTAGCGCCAGAGCAGTGTGCATACAATATATAAACATACAAAAGAATACACGGTGTCAGATCTTTCTGACGTTGTATCACATAGCGTGGCGTGGCATCAGAGCAATCTGCCCCCGGCTTTACGCAAACGTATCATAACTGTTGCCAATAACTTACAAGGCAAAACGGATAGGAAGCAGAATCATTTGTGTTAGTTTGTAGAAAATGTTGTTGTATTTTATTTTTATAAAATTGTATTTGTAAGAGTGCCCTGTACATTAAAAAAAAATTTTTTTGGTAAGTTCTAAATCGCCCTGTAGAGTGAGGTATTAATAGAAAACATTTTTTTTTCAAGCTAATACTTACATATTAATCAAGTCTACTTATTTATATAAAAAGATTTATAAATTAGGCAGCACAATTTTCTTAGTTTGAAATGAGACGTCACAGCAAAGCTGAATACCATTAAATTTACTAAAACATTTGCGTCTTTTTAATGATCTATAAAAAACTTTTCTATGCTTTCCAATAAAAGTTATTGAGCGTTAACCGCCGTCTTACTTCTGAATATTTGCACTGAAAACCTTTCAATATGCGCACACCCTTAGGTAGTAAGCACTGAGCAAATTCGATCCTGTTCCGGTTCTTACACTACAATTCTAATCCCTGTATTATGACAGGATTTACGCTTTTGGCGTCTAACACTGATATCTTTTGAGCTGGTGGTTCACGTAATTGCTTTCTCCGAAATTGAATTATCGGTTACTAAATTGAACCCGCGTTGATATGCAATATCTTTGATCCTCATATATCCTTACCCTGCTTGTATCAAATAGGTATTTAATATCATTAACGAAAATAGCTAATGTTACTTTCATAGGAAAATCTGTAATTCGTCAAGCTTTTTTTAATAATTAGGTAACTCAGGAAAATTGGCCGCTCTGTTTTTCAGGTCCCATTTCGGAAAATGATTGTTACTAAAATATTTAACGTATTACTAATTACATATTATTATTAACATATTATTGTTACAACTATAAATGACAATTTATAACATTTAATTACACATTTAATACAAACATTATTTTATTTTGACATCTGATAATGTACTAGTATAATTTCATCAAAAAATTAAAATGTAAAGTTGTAAGCGTTTCTATTAAACTATCAAAATGTATACAGGATGTTTAGAAAATCAATGGTACAGCAAACTTACATGTTTGTTTCATTTATTGTATTCAGCGCTTCATTCCGATTCCAAATAACATTAATAAATTTGCTGTTACCATTTATGAGATGTAGAATATTATTTGAGGCATTTATAAAATTTTCCCATCAGATTTCACTGCATTGAATTACCTGTTTTGTTCTGGCAAAACAATAAACAAAAGTGATAAATACATCATCATTATTCATTACTTTTATTTATTATTTTTTAAATTAAAGCAAGCAGTTTAATGTGACATAATTTTATAAATACCTCAAATAAAACCCTCTATCTGGACGTAACCAACAGCTGTAATTTTCAAGAGTGGTTCTATATTTTAAACAAAGAAATAAGTTACGTTTAACAATACCGTAAGTTCACCACATCGCCACTAGTAATCATGATATTGTTAAAAATAAGAAATAATAAACATCTGCTTGCTTTGACTCCCAGTATTTGTTGCACTAATGAAGATAGGATTAGCACCAATGAAGTTCATAAGCATAAAATTTAATGAATTTTCATAAAATGAATGAATTTCGTGGAAAATTAATCGTCCGATTATGATTATATAAAACCCGCTGTCGTGATAGTGGAATTTACACAGCATTACCTATAGTATTCACACCTGTTTACATCACCCAACACCGTAACATTGCACCTGTCACATGTATACAGTATGCGCCAAAAGTATGAAATAAATTCAATAAAAACGAAACAATTATTTTTTGGAAAAAATCCTCGAACAGGTCGATTTTTAATTTAAAAAATACATATTTTAAGGTAAAATGCGATTTTCAAATGTCATTTGTTTTCGAGTAATGACGTCATCGATTTTTTTTTAAATGGCAACACCATTTTTTTTTTCTTGATTCTGAAAGATCGTTTAATTCTCTATCAGATAGTACTAAAATTTTGCCCTCTTACATAGGAAAGTTTTCGAGTAAATGACGACTGAATGTTAGAAAACGTAAATCAATTAAAATAAAGCAAAAACGTTATCAAGTTTAGTTTTTCGAATTCCATAGTTCTTATATGGATCACGTAGGTGAAAATCTTTGCAAAGTGTCCTTGTCACACCGACTTTCTAATAAGTATTGTAAGCGACATAGAAATTATTATTCAATTTAAAGTATTATGGCACATTTAACTGTTACTCAAAGAATTGAAATTTTAATTCTTATCGGATGCGGGAATATGACTAGAACTCAGCAGGAAGTTTGCGATTTATTTAATGAAAAATATCCAGATCGCCCTATCAGCCAATCAACAGTCATTAAGGTAGAGTCTAAATTTAGAGAAACTGGCAATGTTGTAAATATTCCAAAACCTGGAAGTCCAAGCATTAATGAAAATCAGAAACAGAACATTTTGATAAGTATGGTGGATAATCCTCATAATTCTTCACGATTGGTTGCATTAAACAATGACACTAGTCAGAGCACAGTATCTTGAGGAGGGAAAAATATCATCCCTACAAAATTCAACTTGTGCAGGAACTTAATGAAGATGATCCCGATCGCCGCTTACACTTTTACGAAATTCTAATGGATTTATGTCAAGGAAATAGAAATTTACACCGGCAAATACTTTTTTCAGATGAGGCCACATTTTGTCTGAATGGTACAGTAAACCGTCAAACTTGCAGATATTGGAGTCGGGAAAATCCTCATTGGATGGCAGAGGCACATACCCAACACCCTCAGAAATTAAATGTGTGGGCTGGAATAGTTAACGACAGAATAGTAAGGCCTTTCTTCTTTGAAGGAACCCTTACAGGACAAAGATATTTAGAGTTTCTAGACAGTGGCCTTGTTCCAGCCCTTGCAGTAATTTTTCCTAACGATAATGACCCTGACATTCCTGGCGATACCATATGGTTTCAGCAAGACGGTGCACCTCCGCACTATGCGCGCCCTGTACGAGATTTTTTGGACAACTGTTTTCCTGGGAGGTGGATCGGCAGACGCGGACCGATAGAATGGCCTGCAAGATCGCCAGATCTTACACCTCTTGACTATTTTTTATGGGGATATTTGAAGTCAAAAGTGTACATTAATAAACCACGTAATTTAGAAGAACTTCAAAATCGCATTCGGGACGAAATACGCAGAGTTCCCCAGAAATCATTCATAATGTGCAAGAAGAATTTCTTCACAGAGTTGCGCATTGTCAACAAGTTGGTGGACGGCAATTCGAACATTTAATTTAAGTATAAAATTTAATCAATTGTATTTTATTTTACATACCTCAGAATTGTTACTTTTTTATGGATAAAATTTACGTTTTCTAATATTCAATCGTCATTTACTCGAAAACTTTCATATGTAAGAGGGAAAATTTTTAGTACTGTCTAATAGAGAATTAAACGATCTTTCAGAATCAAGGAAAAAAATATGGTGTTACCATTTAAAAAAAAATCGTTGACGTCATTACTCGAAAACAAATGACATTTGAAAATCGCTTTTTACGCTAAAATATGTATTTTTTAAATTAAAAATCGACCTGTTCGAGGATTTTTCCCAAAAAATAATTGTTTCGTTTTTATTGAATTTATTCCATACTTTTGGCGCATACTGTATACGGAAACATATCGCGTTGATAGTCGTGTGACGTCACACCAATGATATCGCGTTTTCAACCACGTGGTTTTGTTTACATTATATGACAATTTATTATTCTCAATATTTTAATTAGTATGTGGTTCATGCCGCTAGATATATATACCGACCTTTCAACATGTTTGAAATATTACACTGTAATGTGTTTCAAACCAATATAAAATTCATGCAACTTCCCCATTTGAGATTTTGCTTTATGATGATTTTATGGCCAGCGTGTATGTCCTAAGAAAACAAAGAAAACATCAAAGTGCCAGCTTTAATATTATAGCTGTAATATGAGAAAATAGATAGTATGCATCTAGTCTATTTCCAAAGAAAAGGGGTATGTGAAATTGTGTTTATGCTTATGGTAGTATCTATATTGTGTTTTATGATAAATCGCGATTTTGCTTTTATAGAGAGATGGAAAAATCAAATGACGGCTATGATTCTGGAAGTTTTACCCGAGGTTATAATGTCTAGTATATATGTTACACACAATACTCGAATTCGGACAATGTCCGAAAAAAGTATGCAAAACTAGTTCTGAGCTCCGAAAAATTCCCAAACCCGAAATTATACATTTAAACGGTTACTGCATATTACAAAATATGAAGGACTAGTTCTGGGCATTATAAGGTGTTCAAAACTAGTTTTGTGCATTTTGAAATGATCAGAACTAGTTCTATTCATTTTCTGAAAGTTATGTTACACACGATACTCGAATTCGGAATGTCCCAAAAAAGTATGCAAAACTAGTTCTGAGCTTCGAAATATTCCCAAATCCGAAATTTTACGTTTATACGGTTTTTGACTATTGCAAAATATGAAGGACTACAATTAGATAATTTATTAAGGGGCAAGCTAGTTGCAGCCATACAAATTCGTACAGCTCGCGTTCCGTTAAGCTCACTATACTCGTATGACTCTCCTTACACCTTCCATCTTTGCGTGCCGCCTCGTATTTCACATCGCCTGATACTATTTGAACGTATGCCATTGCATTTTCTTAGTTCCAAATTAATTAGTTCCAAGTTATTATCTAGACAATTTAAATTAATAAAATAATGCATCGCTTCTAGGATGCTCATTTATTTTGTTCTCTTTACGTTTTAAACCCTAGTTTATTCGTATAAAAAATATGATTTAAGCATCTTAGGAACTAGATTTTTTCTAAGAAAAGTGGTGCAACCGCATCAAAATCGAGAGTTATTTTGCAACTAGTTTTAAGACACCTAAAGAGGCCCCTTAAGATTTATGCTCAATATGCATGTACATATATCGGAACGAGATGGTAATTGAATAGTTACAACATAAGAATGCAGATGTATTATTTTAGATATTTTATTTCAAATATTGCCAACTGTAATAAAAAATAAAACTTTGTTTTTATATAGCTATAAAAATATACATATTAAAAAATGTATTAGCACGAACTGAAATGATGACATTTCGAGTTGCACAATATATTCTTCGACAAGAACACGCTCGATTCATACATTTACGAGTTAATTCTTAAACATCACTGTGTGATAACTGATGACAATACAGACATAACCCTACTTTTAATTTGTTCATTGGTATAACTTTCAGAAAATGAAAGAACTAGTTCTGGTCATTTCAAAATGCACAAAACTAGTTTTGAACACCTTATAATGCCCAGAACTAGTTCTTCATATTTTGTAATATACAATAACCGTTTAAATGTATAATTTCGGGTTTGGGAATTTTTCGGAGCTCAGAACTAGTTTTGCACACTTTTTTCGGACATTGTCCGAATTCGAGTATTGTGTGTAACATATATATCTCGTTTTTTTCGAAATTTTTCGATATTTAAGCTTTTGCTAATTCAATTTGGAAGAAGTTCATATTAAAGTTGATAAAAACCACACAGGTGTATTATTTCTTAAGAAAGGGAAAAACTCTTTCGGATTTGAAATGGACAACGACTTTTCAGTGACCAGACTCGAACAGGACAGGAGATAATAAAAAAACCTAGAGAGTATGTTACCTTATTTGCAAAATCCCAATCACAAGCTTCTCTACAACAAATTAATGAATTTGGATTAGCTTTGTTGAGAAAATTATTTTTACCTTTTTTATTTGTTGCATTATTTTAAGCAATACACATTATTTGGGGTGCTAAATTATCTTTAAGATTTTAATTTTTCAGGTTTGAGATATTGGAATTATTAATTAATTACTAATAATTGAAAACTAGTAAAATTCTTGTTACGTTAGATCTTCTAATACGATACCACTGTGGATATAATATACAGATAAGGAAAATATTTAACCGATCATATGAAATGCTAAGAATAATCCCTTCCACTGCTCGCCGTCCAAGCTTGACGCGTCCTCCCCTATTTTGGCGGACTTTCGTATAGCACACTATTCGTTTGGCATTCGGCCGTGGGCGTAGGAGAGTAGGGGAGTACTGACTAAGCCCGCCCTGCTGTGCGTCATCTTCCCACCAATACCCCATGCATTTGAAATGTATATAATAGAATCTCCCCATGATCAGTTAAATATTTTCTCTATCTGTATAATTTTCTTCACATCAGCAGTAGGACGTGAAACTGAACTGATTTAACGTTTGTTTTTAACTAGAAGACATAACCGGCATTACTTTTTTGCTTCGTGAATACCAAAGGGAGTATGGTCGCTAGTTGGGTGTAAAGTTCTAATTGTAACCTGAACTGTGTCAGAAGACATAATATATACATTAAAACATACTAGTTATTCCCACAAAGTGGGTAACCTTTATTATAGGCTTATTTTTTAAAATGTACGTACGTAGATGCACAGGACATCTGCTTTCACGATGAATTTAATATAGATAATTATAAAATTATTATATATTTATTATGGGGATTATACTTGGGGATTTTATTTTGATACTATTCTATAGAAATCATAAACATAAGTACTATGAATGTTATACATCCCATTCCATATAAAAATATTCTAATCTAATTCATAAGCAATAATCCCTTGATAGTAGTATTTGGATACGCCATGGTATGGATATTATTGAACCTCGTGTATGATACGCCACACTGTTGATTGAGACATTCCTTGTACTTGTTAAACCATTTGCCTTATTAGAAGGATTCTCTTTAACCATTTCTAAAATGTGTTCCTCAGCTGTTGCAATACGTCCTGGATCTCCATCTCTTGCACGATTTGGTTGTAAATTTCCCATGTCACGCCCGTGTTGCACTATCGCGGTAAAAGTAACTGTATTTGGCACATGTCTACCGGGAAATCATTCTGTGTACAGACGAGAACTCCGATTTTGTCTTACTTCAACATGAATTAAAACGATATCCATTAACTCCGAGTTACTATACACGTAGGCTATTTTTTAGACTTGAAAAAACTAATATGAATACTATCGCAAAAACGTTAGTACTAAAAACGCGAATAGAATGCATTCCCATGACCCTAAAGACTATAGTAGCCCAACGATATGAAGGTTGAAAATGCTACAACTACAGTAATTTTTTTTCTCGGAAACTGTTAGGATTTTACAAATTTTTTTTACGATATTGATTCTATTTTTCATGACGTATTCCCTATTCCCAAATATTTTTGGATAAGTTATTAATTACCCTGTATGAATAAACCTCTTATAAACAAGTTTAATGGACAACAAATTTAATTTTTTCCTGTTCACAATATTACTTCTAATACCATTCGTTTTTACCCACGACGGAACGGAGACGGTATATGTGTCTGGGGTGAGAGAATGTGTGTACAAACCAATGTTGCCATTTATCTCCAAAACTACTAGTCCAATTTTGATGCGGTTTTCAGTAATGGGTTCTGGTTTGATTGGTGCATGTTCGATGAAAACACACCAGGAGGTGCTACAGTAAACATTTGTTTGTGCAAAACCAAACCTACTAGTCCGTTTTGGATGCCGTTTTCAATTATGGGTTTGTGGTTGATTAATGAGGATTCTTAAATAGGTGTTACGGTAGGTAGTAACCCACTAGGTGACGCTTCATTAATATCTAGTCCGATTTTGATGCGGCATTCAGCATAGAGTTTGTGGTTGATTAGTGAAGGTTCTTAAACAGGTGTTACGGTGGTAAATCACTAGGAGGCGCTGCAGTAATATATTTTATTTTATAGCTACTACATATTTAAAAAAATCGATAGAACTCGATAGGTAAGTATTTCTGTTGAGCGTGATGATACAGAAACTCTAAAAATTTTTAAAAAAACTTAAAAAACAAAATATTCATCACGTCATCCGGCATTAGTTGAAAATGTCTTTTCTGCCGTCATTTTTATCTTCTCTTCTTTTTAACGAATATTTTAGAATTGCGGCTCAATATTTTCTACATCATACCTATCAACTTATTATTTTCATTCTATGTAATGATATCGAGTTGAATTACAGCAAAGCCCCCGGAAAAGTTTAATTGTAAACACTTATAATTATATATTAATGTATTAAAATAAACTATATCGATTTTGTATAATGTATGTACCTACCTATTCTCTTTAAAAAGTTTGAAATAAAAGCAAAATTAATGCTTTTATGTGTCTGGATAACATGAACCTTGCATTATTGCTCACTCCAATTCTGTCGAGGTGCTTGTTAAGATGTCCGACCCATGTCCATGTGATAATACTCTTATTGCTCTTGCTTAGCCCCACATGTTGCATCTTACTGTAAATTGAAAGTAGATCCAAACAGAAAACTATAGAAAATATAAATGATTTAGCAGAAATAACCATAATTAAAAAATCTTCCTTGTAGCAATAGAATAGAAATGAGATGTTTCCAACTTTTTTTAATTAAGAGCGTCAGCTTTCTGGATAAGATTATGCAACACTAAGTATCGTCATTCCACTGATTGTCAATCTCGAAAAAAATAAATGATGTACATTTAAATTTTGAAACTTTAAGCACTTGAAAATATTGCAAAAAGCCTTGTTAGTAGAGATTGCAAAACCTTTGTCACCAAGTCAAAATTATAGCCATCACAACGTTATGTTATGTTATAATAAATGATTTAATGGGAGGAATTCAAATGTGGAAGGAGAAAGAAAGTAGACAATCACTTGTGACTGATTTAGATGATTTTGGTAGGTAAATCTGATTGTGTGACAAATATACAAACACTAATTTTTCAGTCTAGAATCAAAAGCATTTGATTTATGGCCAGTTCATCCGCGTCTTGTCAATACAGGATCCACTATCACAAATTACATTACATTACATTACATAAATAAGTTTATGCCGATTGTAAATTAAATGTGAATCCATTAAAGTAGTGACAAACGCATGAAATAATATTTCCCATTTAGCAGCGATTGCGTGCAGGCCCAAAACCATTATGGCAGCATCAGTAACAACTGATAGCCTTTTCTCTAATGCTGGACAAACTATTATTTAAAAAAGAAATAGATTGGAGGGGACGATAATTTAAAACCGTTTATTTCTTCAATCTAAATATGTCGAAGGCATTTCGTCTTAGAAAAAAACTACTCTGCGGGTTAATGCCCAACCCACATTGAATAGCATCTGCAAACTATATAGCAAACAGCTACAGTTAGTTGTTAGTGGTGCTACTATACAGATATACAAAGTGTTCTACAAGCTCTACGACAAACTTTGGCAGGTGGTAGCTGGGTAATATTTTTTTCTTGATATAAGCATACCTAGTTCCGATCCGTTTTTGTTTAGGAGTTACAAGCCTTTCAAAAAAAATAATTTCGTATTTTAATCAAAGTAGCCTGATACAAATCTTAAATCTATACAAAATGTCCACCTTTGGCTTGAATGCAAGCCTTAAATAGGCGAACTAAAGATTGCATCACTAGATAGATGAGATTTGGATTATTTCTATCTGGTTACCTACATCCTGAATTCTTTCAAGTAATTGCTGACGGGTAATGATTTCAAGATGGCAGACAAGTTGCTTCACATGTACCCATAAATATAAGTGCAAAGGATTTAGATCTGGGCAGCTCGGTGCTATTAGACCTTTCCTTTTATTCGGGAAATGATCATTTAACCAATCAGTCTCCTATATGGTGGTGCACCATCGTGATGATACCACATATTTTGAACAATACTAAGCCCTACGTCATTAATGAAATCAAAACGATTGTTTTCCAATAAAGTTCTAGACAGATCTTCATTTAAACAATCATTTAAAATATGTAGTTAGTAAATTATATTGTTGAAAATCGTTGACACTAAACCTTGCTGAAATCGTTTTGATCTAATTGTATGCGGATTTTGTAACGTCCAGATATATTCATTACGATTATTATTTATGTCATCTCTAGTAAAACACGCTCCATCAGATCGCATGACAAGCGAAATGAATTTATATTTTCTTGTAACCAGCGACAAAATTCTAATCGCTGAGGAGCATCTCCAGCGTGTAACGCCTGTACATTTTAGCGATGAAACGGATGTAATATTCTTCTGTTTAATACACGCCATACAAAATTCAGTGATAAATGAAGATTACTTGCCATACACACTAACTGAAGAGTTGTCAACTGCATTCACTTCAGTAGGACAAATTACCTTTTTTGATGCCAGGTTATCTTCATGTCGAAGTCTACGAAATGATACGAAATGATGCTCCAAAGACTGTGTGAGCAGGTCGATGTGTATTTGGATATCTTCGTCAGTATTCTCGGGTTGCTTGTCTGGCTTTCCCATTGGCATAGCCGTATACAAAGACGATATCTGCATACTTTTCATTTGTAAATAAATGCATTTTTCCACGGTCGGGAGTAGAAATCAGTTTCTATGACATCAAAATTAAAACAGATATATTCCCAAGGGAGTATAATGCTCCCAAGAGAGTTTACATTATGGAGAACTTTTTTCATGCAAAAAAAGATAACATTGAAATTATTTATTGACATTTAAATTAAATGTTACATTTGTACAATTTTCAAAATTAATATTAGAAGGAATATTACTTTCGCTTACAGTTTTTGTGATTGCGCTCAATGGAGTTCTCAATATAACCCTCAGCGACTGTCGTTAATTTCCAACCAGCATGACGCTTTATTGTCGTGATATCCACACCAGCATCTGCCAGTAATGTCGCTGAAGATCTTCGTAAGCAGTGACCAGTATAACATGCAGCATCAGGTAATTTTAAATACGAAGCTACTACACTCGGAATTTTTCCCATGGTATTCTTGCCAACTGGCTGCGAACTACATTTTCCTGCTTTGTAGTACAAAAAAGGCGCTTATGCTTGACGTGGGGAGGACCAAGGGACAGGTATTTTCGAAACAATTCAAGCATATTTCCCACATCGGTAACCAGAAAGGTTCGTGGAATCCTTGTCTTAGTGTTTGGAATTTTTACAATCAAGGAAGAGCCTACATCCTCAATATCATCTACAGTTAAATTGACTATTTCATCAGTTCGACAAGCTCCGACAATCCCCAGAATTAATCCAACCTATAAAAAATCAAAATACTTAATAATTGAAATACCTAGCAACAAAAGTAAACTTACCTTAATCATTAAGAATTCTTTGTCATCTGCGCCTGATAGAAAACGGTCGATTTCACCCTTTGTCAATATTTTTTCGCTTGATATCCGTCACCGGTTCTTTTCAAAAATGCGATCAGCTTGGGGAATTTGCTTATATCTATAATGTGAAAGACTTGTAATTCTTTGCATTTTCACTGAAGTATGCCAACAAAACATTCTCGCTGTATACTTGAACATTTTCCTCGGCGCACCACTTTTTGAACCGATTGTAGGCTATATCGTATAAAGATTTTGACTTCGTAGGCAGCAAATTGCTTATTGCAATATTTGCAGCCTCCACAATCTCTTCCGACTCACAATTATTCATTGTGCACTAAACAAACTTTAAACTAAACCAAACTACCACCTTAATTTGAAAATTCTTTTTGTTTGTTTATTTTGTAGTTATGACAATAACTACTAAATAAATGCTCAAATCCGAATACAATAATTCTGGTGCTACTTACTTCATAATGACAAAATATGTGTTTTTAAGTTAATGAGACCGTGGAAAAAATAGTATATACCATTCGGGAGAGATGCTATTTTGTCCTCGGTGCATTGTAGCCCTCGGGCAAATTGCACCTCTGCCAAAATAACGCATATCTCTCCCTTATAGTATAATGTACTATTTTACGCTAGGTGTCAAATGAATAAATAAAATGACACAAATAATAATTATTGTTATAGCAACCATTATTTTTATTTATAAGAGTACTTTGAAATATGAGATTACCTATATTTTTTAAAATGCTTGTAACTTCTAAACCAAAACGAATCAGATCTATGTTCATATAAGAAAAGTATGTGTAACATTAACCCAGCTACCATTTGTCAAAGATTGTCATAGAGCTTATAGAACAACCAGTTACGAGCTTGTTGTTAGCTGTTCGCCTGTCATAATCGCCGGAAAGACATGAATGTGAGAAATGTGTCTACATCTGGCGGTCATTGGTTATTCAATAAAATAATATTTACTAATATCAAAAATAATAGATGTGTAAATTGCACAATTGTGCATTTAAAATAATTTGTTTGTGTACATAAATAAAAAATCATATGTAAATATTTTGTTTTTTTAAATATACACAAATTTGTATAGAATATTAAGAATAAGTTTTCAACAGAAGTGAATAAGTGGCGTAAGATATGCATAGCAATTTCTTTCCTTGTATATATCTAAACTACACAATATAATTATTAATAATAGTAACCTGACTGTAGCTAAATATTATTATTGAGATTAGAATATATCTAAATGGAAACTAATACAAATATATTTAGTTTTCCAATTTAATGTATAGAAGAATTGATATGAATTTTTATGAATGGCAGCTTCTTATCCGCAGATTTGGTGCCTGCATAATAAATAATATATCACGTTTATCCACACTTGACAGTTTATAGTGCTATAAATGTGAATAGACTACAGCTAAAACCACAATGTTTTCCGTTTCACATAATCCCGCACGAGTAACGCTCGGAAGAACTGAAAAACGAACGTATATTTATGTGAAAAGATACGTCGTCTCTATATTGTACTTCAGGGCATTAGAATCAAGAAAGCTGTAAAAGGGACATTTCCAATTTAGCCGGAACGTTTACTCACTGTCATTTTCATTTGTCGGGATTCCTCTAGAAATAACAGCGCCCATTCAATAAGCTTCAGGCCATTCATTCTTCTAGTTTATTATTCTATCACGGAAACACTTGTAGGTTTAATTCTTTGTTTAGGGGATTTTATTTTTTACATGTTTTATCTAAACAGAAGTTCATAATTTAAATTAATATTGTCGGTAGAATTGGCCAAGACGACGTAGAAGAATTAGAGAAATATGAGACTAATGCATAAATTTGTTTGTATTAAAATATATATATATATATATTATTTTTTAACAAGCAAAATAGGTGAATTAATAAATAGCATAATGCGAGGATTGCGTGTTGCCCCTTCATTTTTCGTATTAATAGGAAATCGAATTTTGACTGAGCAGGATATTTTGTGATGTAAGCATTTCATCCCTAATGTTATTGTACTCTACGTGGCAGCTATAATTTAATAGCGATGGAGACCAAGGGATTTAAATTATTTATCCTCTTATAATTGAGGAAACTACAGTTTACTCATTAGATAAATAACATTGGCTATATTTTACTAGTTAAATAAAGAGGACTTATTTCACTATTTCTAAAATCGAAGAATAATTACCTACAATTTATTAAATAACATAAACATTGTCATTTATTTTCTTGTCATTGCTTCTTGTCTCAATCATTGAACATCACAATGTCTGATACATCTAATTATTTGGAAGTAGAAAATATGTCTTGCTCTTGAGAAAAACGATGACTCTTCAATAAATCGCACTGAATGTAATCCGGTGTTCAGCAAAACTTGCCCAAGCGGTTCATAAAGCTGTACAAATAGTACCTAAATGGTTGATTTCCAATAGTTGAAGTCAAAACTGCCCTGTACGCCTTTTCATAAACTAATCGATACTGGAAAAGGGAAATCGATAATTGGTACGACAATATTCCTGTTGGAAAATACTATTAATAGATGGACTAAATCGTCTGGTGAGACTATTGGCATGAATGTAAAGGACAAAAAGATAACTAACTATTCGAACAGGACAACTGCTCTTAGCGAATTGACAAAAAATGGGCTGAAAATTACTGGTCATAACAATCCAAAATCTATAAAACCATACTTAAACATCGACCAGTGCACCACAACCAGATCATAAATGCTATGCGTGGTAATAGATCTTCTATAGCAGAAAAAAAATTGCCGATATAATGTTGCATTAAATTTTAATAACTGCACCTTTACCAGGCGTACTTTTATAGATATTAATTATATCAGGGAATTAACAAGCTTTAATCCACTAGAAAGTTACATTTTTTCGAGAGGATTAAAGGTTTTTTAATTTACCGATTATAATCCAACGTTTTATCCACGACCACGGCCAAAACTGGTCAATTACGAGAGTGAAAGCCATATGAGAGCAGGTGAAAAATTATCATTTTGAAAAACGTCATAATAGACAAATTTATTTTAATCAAGAATATTAAGCTGAATACTAGAAAATCTTGGAATCGTTTCTATAACATGCGTTTGTTTATTTCAATAAGAGTGAACAAATTTGCAAAATGAACACAAAAGTGCGAATGATGAGATTTTATTCATTCCAGCAACAAGCACAAGAAGCAACATTACGTCTGTTACCAGCAAAAAGCAAGCGTGTGTACGAGAAGGAATTGGTGAAATTCGATAACTGGCGAAAAAAAGGGGCATAGGGGAAGGAGCAATTGCAGAAGAGGTGCTACTATCCTATTTTTCAATGTGGAGAAACGGTTTGCTGTCTCTTCGATGTGAACAAAATATTCCATGCTAAATTCAATGTTAACAGTACACAAAGGTATTGATATTTCGAAGTATGGTAAACTTACTTAATATTTGACAGTAGAATTAAGAAATTTATAAGCCAAAGAAGACCAAAATATTGGAGAGAAACCAAATTGAGGAATTTTTGAAAAAAGCATCGGATGAGGAATATTTACAAGTTAACGTAGAAAATACACGGTTTTAATATTTCAATTTATACATTGAGCGTTTTATTTTGAACTCTTTACAGGTTGCAACAATTATGGGAGTCGCAGGTGCTTGTCGATGCAATGTATTAAGCTTTTTAGATCTCAGCCATGTTCAAGACAAAGTTACCCATACATACTCATTCCGGATACGAAAACAAATATTTCAAGAAGTTTCACGTTCCTGAAAGAAGCTTTTTCAGTGAATGCTGTCGAAATATGTCGAAAATAGATCAATGTGAAACCAAAAAATGCTGGTGGGAGATTTTCCTTGAAATATATGGCAGGAAAATGTACTACACAACATGTAGACATCAACACAATTTTGAAAACGGTTTCAAAAGTGGCTACATTTCTTGGGCAACGGACATGGAATAAGATGTTCTTCGACAACATTAGTAGCCAATGCTGGGGGTGATATAACTGTGAAGCGTCATGGCGGTTAGAAATCGACTACGGTAACAGAGAGTTATATTGAAGATTCACTCGTATTCAGTAAGCCAATAATAATTACAGTATTGAATTGCTTAACACAAATTCTCAAAGTTTTTTCCATGCAAATGGAATTAGTTTCTAAGGATTGTGAAGTGATACACTACGACGGAAAACTATCTCAGTCATAAATAAATATTATCAAATAATATATGGAAATATCGGTCATGAGTTTTTGGAACGACAGTTGAAAGTAGATATTTGTGTATTCATGTCAACTTATTATTTATTCCATTTATATGTTCTCACAAAACTTCTGCTATAATATATGCTTTTGAAAGAGTTTCTATGTGGAAAAGTTTTCTTTGATTTCGATAAAAGCTTTAATTTAAATTTTGCAGAATTTCATATTAAATTTTAATATTTTGTACATAACATGAAATGTCCATAGGAATAATTATGAATTTATTATTTTATGTAAATATTACCTACTATATAAAAACCTAGATGGAGAATTACTTCAAATGCATATATGTATGTGCATATATGCACATAGACATGTTTAAAATGAGTTGTTGTAATTTTTAAATAAATTTATGAAACCGAATTAGTGAATTATAAATCACATTTCATATATGAACAGTATAGTATATACAGGATATTTGCATAAGTTAAGAGACCTAAATAAACCTGTCATTATAAAGAGCCGTTTTACTGATTTGGTTATTTTTAACTTGCTATCATATGAAATTCGGTAGGTGTACTTTTCTTACTTCACTCAATCTATTAACGTCATTAGTTATTTAAAAATAAACTTCTGCACGGCACTGGTCTACTGTAAAACCTGATAAGACAGCAAAGCATGCAATTGACAACCGGATAAAAAATGGAAAGAAAAAATAATATTTTGTAACACCTATTTTATACAACAAAATCAACTACTTCTGCCGCTATTGTTATTAATTATTAATAGAATTAATTTGTGGTTTTAATTAATAAAATAGTTTCACGTGCCTGATATTACAACAAAATTTTGGGCCCGTTTTACCCACTTTATAAAAACTAACACAAATGTTTCTGCTTCTTGTCCGTTTTAAATTCGTAAGTTATTAACAGCAACTATGATACGTTTGCGTAAACCATCGATAGTAGGTATCCATTTAGGTGCGATATACTTCATTTTTTAAATATCCACACAAAAAAAATATAAAAAGTTCAACTGATTTAAAGCCGGGAGATCGTGGTGGCCATGGTACCGGTCCTCTTCGTACAATCTCTTGGTATTAATGCTTGGACACACTGTACATGATACGGATATAATTGAGTTTCATGTATGACACATACGTCACATTGCTGCAATATGCCGTGGACGCCCCGGAGCTCCGTCTCTTCTACGATTCAGCTTCACATTTCCTTCACGTTGCACTACATTTGCTCTTACTATATCCATTAACTCCGAGTTATTACAGACGTAAGCCATTTTTGACACTTAAAAACTGGCACAAAACTTTAATATCTACAAAAAGTAATCGGATTTCAATATAAGGAATCGCCTGGACAGAGAATACAGTAGCTCAGCGATGTAAAGGTTGAACATACTACAATTTCAATAATTTTTTACTTAGAAATTATAAGGATTTTTTACAAATATTTTTTTACAATATTGACTCCATTTTTCATGAGGCATCTATTCCCAATTGTTTTAGATAAGTTTTGAATCACCCTGTATATTAATAAAGGTCTGTCCACAAATCATACACTGCAGAATAGTATTAGTATTATAGTCTAAGATCCCACTATAAAACGACCTTTACCGAGCTGATTAATGGATGAAAAGTATTTTATATCCAATTAAATATGTCAATAAATATATTGCAAATGGGTTGTCTAAAAAAATTCAGTCCAGAATATGATTAATTAACAATTATTTTTTTTATTTTTAACATTTCACTGGTTTGGTTAATAGACAAATTCCATACCAATCGAAAGTATGAAGCCCATAGAATATGCAAGCGTTAGGTTCACTATTTTTTTCCCGTCACAACTCTTGGGTAGACAGGTATAAACAGGTAAATCGATGCTAGTAACTTGCATCGGTGTGGTTAATAAATTAAAGTTAAATTAAAATAAAGATTATTTCATTACCAACACGGTGGTATAGGGTTGTCTGCGAACAATCAGTCTTACATTCCGGTTGTCGAGTTTTAAAAAGTGAAATATTCCCCAGCGAACCATTCCATGCGATACAAGAGTACACAGCATTGCAGCTGTGTGTAGTTCGTCCATACCCAAAATGAAGACGATCCGTTTAGCCGTTTCTCCAAAAAATCGAATAAAGTCCGAGGGCGGCGGTATTATTATTAATCTGCCCCTAGGAACCCCTAACGCGAAGACGGACTCATTTTTTCGATTCCGCGTCTCAAATTCTCAAAAATTTCGATTCGATCGGTTGGGAGGCGGCTCCGGGGGTGGCATTCCGTTTTCTAAAAATTTTTCGGTACATTACCGGATACGCCTCCGCCTTATCGCGAAGTATACGTACATAAAATTTGAGGTCGAGCGGATTCGATTTGCGGCCGTGAGATGTGCGGAATTTTTTTTTTTTACTCCTAACGACGAACATGAGGCTAGGAAAACGGCGGCTGTGGGACGGGATCTGAGGTTCTCCGATAAAGGACCTATAACCCTCTACTCCGAACCGTATACGTTGCCCTCCTAACTGTTTTCATAACTGAGGGGTGGAGTCTCGAAGTCACGAGTTCGAGAAATCAACCTTTTCTGTTTCATTTCGAATACATATTCGAATGCTTTTTATGAAAATATGAAAAAAGGTTTCTATAGAATTTTTTGTACAAACAACGGTTTACGAGTTGGGTGGCAAAATACCATAGCCGCCGGACTCTATTAGATTTTTTGGAGAAATGGATAAATGGATTGTCTTCATTTTCGGTATAGATTATTATTTCCTGGTAGTGACTTGAAGTGATATTATGACGTTCCTACCGCCCCTCCGGGGGCGCCCCTTGAAAACACGAAATTTGTCTAAAATTATTGAAATTTTCTTTGCGGTTTCTTTTACACCTTGCCTATCGAAAAATCTAATATATTTTTTATTATATTTATCGTTTCCTTAAAAAAAATTAAGCGTAATTCGGGGCGGCAAATGGATTATTAGAAAATTTTATTTCTTACTGGTTTTCAATCTCGACATATCATTAGTAGGATCAAAAATGTTGTTCTATTGTAATTGAAGGGCGTTAGAGGTTCCTAGGGGCAGATTAATAATAATACCGCCGCCCCCGGACTTTATTCGATTTTTTTGGAAAAACGGATAAAGGGATCGTCTTAATTTTTGGTATGGACGAACTACACGCAATGCTGTGTAGTCTTCTATCGCATGGAATGGTTCGCTGAAGAATATTTCACTTTTTAAAACTGGACAACCGGAATTCAGGACTGATTATTTGCAGACAACCCTATACCACCGTGTTGGTATTGAAATAATCTTTATTTTAATTTAACTTTATTATTATTAACCACACCGGTGCAAGTTACTAGTATCGATTTACCTGTTTCTACCTGACTACCCAAGAGTTGTGACGGGAAAAAAATAGTCAACCTAACGTTTGCATATTCTATGGGCTTCATACTTTCGATTGGTATGGAATTTGTCTATTAACCAAACCAGTGAAATGTTTAAAAAGTAATAATTTTTAATTGTTAATTACTCATATTCTGGACTGAAATTTTTTAGACAACCTATTTGCAATATATTTATTGACATATTTTTTGGATATAAACTACTTTTCATCCATTAACCAGCTCGGTGAAGGTCGTTTTATAGTGGGATCCTATACTATTATAAGATATTATGTAAAACATACATTTAGTATAACAGAAGCGTAGTTTTAACATAAGACAAAAAGTCAATGTTAAAATATAACGTGCTATGTTTCCCCTCTCTATCGATTACTTACGGTCTGTGATGAGGAGCTAGTGTAGAGTATTCGTTTATCTTGTATATCCAGTATTCACCACACGTAATTCATTCGTTTAATAAAAAATGTTTCGTAAAATTCTTTCGCGTGCTACAGGGGAAAGGTAGATAAATGATTCCCTAAAATGAATGATATGGAACTATGGTATGTAATGTGGTGTTATCGTGAACTCTAAAAATGTTATTACCACGCAATGAAAACTAATTTCACATAAATATGAAGGTAATTTATAACTTGCCTTTAATAGTAGTGTATATATCATTAAAAATTATACTAAATATTTTCAGATCAATTTAACAAACATACATCCTTGTTTTGCCAAATGCCAATTATTATAAATCAAATTGCACAAAAATCATAAGAGCATTCGGGATTTGTTAATAATACATTTTTAGCTTAGGTATATTTCAATGTTAAATGTGACACATCATTCATATACAGAGTGATTCAGAACTTTTCCAACAAAATTTTTGAATGTACACATGTGAATTCTCATAAATATATTTGTAAACAAAACAAAAAAGGGGAAATCCAAAAACGATTTATACGGCACTAGAAACTAGTCTAATGTAAAGCCTGACCTTGCGCAAGGCAAAGCTAGTCGGCGACCGGTGGGACGACAAAGTATAATGAAAAATTAGCGGACACAATATTTAACCCTCCGTCACTCGCACTTTATTTTTTTACACCATCGCTCGCGTATTAGGTTTTATCTAACATTCAGTCATTTGACATTAAAACTATTATTTTTTTCCAAAACCATTATTTTATTGATTAATATACAATAATAAGAAATTGTAGTAAATATATAGTAAAAAGAAAATAAATTTAACTTGTTTCTATAAAAATGCATCTCGCCAGAGATCCTCTGGAACTGGAAGGAGACAAAAAAAGACTAATTGGAAAATTTATATATTGATTTAAAAGAACTGTATGCACCTTAGACATTTTCATCATTACCAAAGCATTGACAACAAGTTAGTATAGTAACTGCTGTGTGTTCCTTGCATGTAGATGATTGACAATTAGAACAGTACTTCTGAGTAAATCTGTTTTTTCTGAGTGGACAAAATTGACATCTTACTTTAGTCTGGAGATTTAGATCTTGATTAGGCTCTGCTCTTTTTCCAGTAATATTCCTTATCCTCTGAGTTAGTTGATAAGGCAGTGTTCGAATCTCAGAACGTCGTAAAAGGTGCGGCATGGCAAGCTGTTTACTAAGTTCCAAAATATAATGTCGTCGAGTCCTAATAGTGTTTGTATTTTCCCAGAATTTTATCTGGCTATTGATGGTTGATATATTTAGCAGGCTACAAAACACAGTAAAGGGCCATCTATTGCTACATCTTGTTACTTAATATTCAGGTTTCATTTTGTCGACCAGATCTACACCTCCTTTCGTAAGATTGTAATCTGAAATAACTTCGGGCTTACAAGCGTCTCCTGTTGTTTCATCGATCTTATCATCCTTATGCAGTGTAGATAATAGTAGCACGTTTTTGTTCGACTTTAGCACATATGACACCAGAACAGAATTATTAGGTTTTTCACCAAACGCAAACATACTGCTCTTTACTGGCCTTCCTTTCACTTCTAGTAACTCCCGAGGAATGTGATGTTTATTCTTGCGATTAGTACCAATCATAGTTAGTAAATGGTTTTGCACCAAAGCATTGGCCAGCGGCACTAAAGTAAAATAATTGTCAGTAGTAACGTTCCGTCCCGTTTTACTTATAGGTTCTATAAGTCGTAGGACTACACTGGCTGCATCACTTTTGATCTGAAAGGGGCCCTCTGGTTGCTTACCTGGGTAAATTTCCAAATTTAGTAAAAAAAAAAATGTTCTGAAAGCAAGTAATGCATAAATTTTGATTCCGTATTTAGCCGGTTTGTTAGCAATATATTGCCTAAATCGGCATCTGCCTCGAAAAGCCTCCAACATTTCATCAATTGTGACATAAATAGGAGAATAGGATCTTTTGCAATTTGCTACAAACGCTTCAAATATTTCTCGAATCGGTGCGAAATTATCAATTGCCGATGTCTCTTGTCGCTTTGTTACGTCATCGAATCTTATAAATTGAATCAGTTGATGGAATCTTTTCTTCGAGATAGTTGCTGCAAAGAAATCAGGCGCAGTATCATCCGATTTCCAAAGTTCCTCAGTGTTCAAATGCTGCCCCCTTTTTGCACCGGCCAATAAATGCTAATAGTTAGTTTGAGGACAATCTCGGGGCGCTGATGAGAACTTCTCATCAAATCTAACTTCTAATTGGTATATTTTACAATGCTTTTATCATTTTATCTAAGATAAATAATTTCCAGCAGTCCATTATAGTTTTAGCGTGTTTTGCCGCATTTTTTACTCCTGGTAATTTTGTAACTATATTGCAGGCTTTTGTTTTGCCTTTAGGTTCAGGCGGCTTAGAGGTCTTATCTTTCCCATAAAATTTAGGAACGCCATCACCACGAATATCCTGCAGATCATCCATGGAACCTTCTAACTCATTTCCAGATTGTTCTGTGTCTGTGTAATCATAATTATGCTCTGAGGATCTGTCACTCAGATTCCCATCAGAATCTAATGCTTCTTCATCAGTCTGGATCTTCTCATACCACTGCAACGACTGTTTTTCAGTTTTTTCGTCCATATTACACACTTGTCTTACTACAGGATTAATTCAGTTCGGTAGAAAATACACTAAAGCGCGAAAAACACCACCAACTATGCAGAAATACCGTATAAATTTTACATACGCCTTCACTAGCGCCGTTAGATTTTATCTAACAGTCCGTCGAACCTGATCGCTCGCGTGTTAGATTCATACTAACAATATCAAATTTCGGCACTAAAACAAATAGTTTTCCTTATATCGCAATACATATGCGTAATTGATCGGCTTCTAGAAGCATTCATGAGAGCTGGGCTAATAAATAGCAAAATTGCAGAAATTATAATAAAAATTTAAAAAATGATAGATTTTTTCTAACCGTGCGAGCGATGGTTAAAGAATTTCCCAAGAAAAAAATTTTATAACACCGATTTTATATCAGCATATTCAACTGCTTTGCCGCTATTGTCATTATTAATAAATGAAATTAATTTGTGGTTTTAATTAATAAAATAATTTGACATGTTACAACAACTATTCAAAATGTTGTCCACCGACGTGTAAACACATTTGGGCCGTCTTACAGAAATGTTTCTAGTTCTTGTCCGTTTTGAACTTGTATTCACAGCAACTATGATACGTTGGCATAAATCATCAGTAGTGTTCATTTCGGTGCAATATACTTCACTTTTTAAATACCCCACAAAAAAATCTGAAGGATTTAAGTCAGGTGATCGTGGCAGCCATGGTGCCGGTCCTTTTCGTCCAATCATTGAACTCCAATAAGGTACTTCCATTCCCTGTAAAATAGCTTCATCTGTAACTAACACGTCAGCTATAAATCTGAGATTTTGAGCATTTTCTTGCAGCAACCATTCACACAATTTAATTCGCAAGGGATAATTCTTTGGTAATAATGCTTGGTCAAGCTGCACATGGTACGGATAATATTGATTGATCGTGTATGATATGCCACACTGTTGATTGGGATATTCCTTGTACTTGTTCGAGATTTCTCTTCAACAATCTCTAAAATGTGTTTCTCAGCTGCTGCAATACTTTTTGGAAGCTTTGGACCTCCATCTCTTCCACAATGCGGATGCAAATTTTCCATGTCACGTTCGCTTTGCTCTAATGCGATAAAAGTTGCTGCATTTGGCATATGTCCACCGGGAAATCGTACTGTGTATACACGAGGAGTTGCTAAAGCATTTTGTCTTTCTTTACCATAAATTAAAACAATATCCATCAAGCCTGAGTTGCTATACACGTAAGCCATTTTTTACACTTGAAAAACTAATGTAAACACTATCGCAAAAAAGTTAATAACACAAATTACATGCACTTTAATGCGACTAGAAGCCCAGCGATATAAAGGTTGGAAGTACTACAATTACAATAAGTATATATACAATTTTTTTTAATATATTAGCTCCATTTTTTTCATGACCGATTATTTACTAGAAAGGTAGTAATAAATGTCTATAATGAAACAGATTATTCATTTAAAATTAATGTGTAGGCTAGAATAATCGATACTTAATAATCCTGTTATTGGTCGTAATTTTTCCGCAAAGGTTATCAGGGCTTTATTTAAAAATATTTAAAATGCGTTGCTAGATTTACTAGATGATTTAGCTCTGCAACTTAATAAAGACATGTGTTTTATGCACAATAGTGCTTCATCATATTTTTCATTAAATGTTCGAAATGACTCAAATCAACAGTACCCAAACAAATGGATAGGTAAATTGGTTTCCGTTTTCTCCAGACTTAAGTCAATAGGATTATTTTTATGGGGGACACCTTAGGTTTGCGGTTTGCACATCTGTGAATAACGAAGAACTAAGCAAGATAAGATAAAATAATTAATCTTAGAGACTATAAAAAAAGTTATGAAACGAGTACCAATTTATTTTCTTCGACATATAAATATTGGTATGCTTGTATATACGTATTAAAAGTATACTGTTGATTTAAAAAAAACAAATATAACGTCTTAACTCGAAGTCTGATGACATTACAGGCACGTAAAATTAATCAAATTAAACACCACTATAACGTGTTTGTTATATTTAAGGGGAGTAGGTATGATTTTCAATCATTGCCCCAAACTACTTGCACTGTATATAGAACTATTTACTGAATAAAATAACTTGGCTGTACAAGATATGTAAAATATTGTAATGATAATAAGCATAGGTTGAATAAAGGAAAGCTACATGCGGTCTTCTCGAGTAGCTCTGATCAACTGCCGGCCGTTAGAGATGGTTATCGAGAACTAGAACTGATCTTTTGGAACAGGCCCAGTGGCGCAGACTAATGGAACTGATCCGGTTCTGTTCGGACTACAAGCATACAAAACAGTTCAAAGTACTCGTTTACTCGTAATGCAAGTTCGGCAGACTGGGTCCGTGAACTTGTGTACTACAACTGTAAACTGTATATGAAGAAGGTACCTAATGGACTAGATAGTAGCGGATTTAGATCTTGGAATGGTAATAGGATCATTGATAATATAAGCTACGCTATCAATAGTGTACTCAAGGATACGATGATATATACAAAAGGAACATTTCGTTTCAGCAATATTTCGACTTGAGGCTAAAAAAAAATTAGATGTATTTTATTATTTATTTTTATATAGAACCAAATAGAAAACACGTTGTAGTAAAAAATATAATAATAAAAAGAAAAAATAGGTATTTTTCTTTAAACTAAAATAAATAATTTCTTTATACATAAAAGTCTTAAAATATACATTAATAGAAATAAAATAAATATTTTTCTAAAAATTAAAATAAATAATTTTTGGACCTAGGACATGAATTCGCTCAATTATTCTATTCCGGCCCACTCTCAGTCCGGTCTAATGATAACGAACTAAAACTACATGAATTTGTACTAACGAACAAGACCGAATTTCATGCACCGACCTATTCTCATATCTTGAATAGCGTCGGTCCGGACTAGGAACTAGAACTGATTTTTGGACTAGGTACCTACTTAGGACCGGATCAGGTTGGAACTGATCCACGAAAATGTGTGGATCAACGATCTTTACCGGCCGTCCACACTTGTTGCTCAAGCCACTAGCGGTTCAGGCGCCATCTAGTATTACTTTCTGTTACACCCCTAAATTCACTAGTTTATCTGTTTTGGCGTTCTTTCACAATATTTACAATTATCAAATGACTTTTTTCTCATTTTTACATATAAAGTAACATCTTTTGTTATCGAAACAAGTGTCAAAACGTTCTACTTTATGTAACTAGTTACATAATGAAAACCATTACGCAACTGGTTACGAAAAGTTCGTTACGTCACTAATTGCAAAAAAGAATGAAACAAAATACAACATAAAAATAATAAAGTAACTTTTATTTAAGTCAGTAATTTTATAAATAACACTTTATTAAGTATTTATTAATTATTATTATTTAATTATAAATATTCACAACGCAGTTGGTACAATCAGAAGAAATCTTATTTATTGAACTTGTAATATTTCTTGATATGGTTATTACTCGGTTCTCCAAGAATATCGCCGGAAATTGTTTTTTTATTTTCCATAGAATTTTGAACATATCCTTCTGCAGCAGAATTTGACTACCAATCGCAGTGTTGTTTTATTTTTAAAATATTGACTCCATAATCTGCAAGTAAAGTGGCCGAAGATCTTCTGAAACAGTGCCCCGTGAATAATGTACAATTCGGCAAACCATTTGAGCAATCATCTTTGGTAACTGATCAATAGTATTAATTTTTACCGGTTGTACACCACCATACCATTTCTATATCTAACAAAGAATCTATTGTGTTTAATATGTTCCGGACGTAGGTTTCTATACTTCTTGATAATGTCAACGTCAAGTTTAGTCCTTCTATATCTCCCGGGGTGATTACGAATTGCTCTAGTTTTTGTATTTGGAATATTTACTCGAAAATGCGTCTCCTCATCTGTAACACACACGTAAAAATGTTAATTCTGACTTCCGAAATGCACCGGCTATTCCCACAACCAACACAACCTAAACAAAAAATTCGAATTAGTAAACTGACAACTAAATGAAGTAATTATTAGTTACCTTAGCCATTAAATAGTTATTTATGCAACAAGTACAAAAAGTAAGTAAGTGTTTATTGCACGCGACGTGAAATTACCGCAACACGTCGAGTGCAATAAACACTTTTTGTACCAAAAAATGTTTTATTTAGATGACACTAAGTCTAGGAAAATATGACGTCGATTTGAACGTTTATGTTTGTCATGATGACAAAACGCTGTAGTAGAATGACAGATGAATGCAATAAACACTTTATTGCAATAGTGCAATAAAGAACCACTTTCTCCACTAAATATAGTTCAATAGTTTTATTTTTTGCATGAACGTAGAAAAAAATTACTGTTATTCACCTTCGTCGAAAACTTCGCAATATTTACTTTTGAAAAAACGTTTGATTTCTTAGCGTGGCATCCATCGGACTACCTTTTCAAAAATATTATCAAACTATTGTATGTTTTAATGTCTATACCTTGTTTTAAAGACAGCTCAGTTCTCAACATGGTGTACTGTGTTCATAGCGTAGAAGCCTTAACATTCTTCTTACCTTCAAAATATGCCAATAGTACTTTCTCATTGACGTGTTTTACTTTCTTTTGTTCACACGCCATTTCTCAATTTTCCATAAGCCAAGTCATATACCGCTTTGGATTTTTCGGGAATCAGTGAACATACGGCATTTCGATATCGTCAGAATCTGAATGTAAATCACACATTTTGCCTAATAAATAGTAATAGTAACGATCAGCGTCGCAGAATAGATCAGTGTCTATTAAATTGCACACCAAATAACAAGAAAATTTAAACTGACACTGACCTACTAGATAATTGTTTTTTAAATTATACTTGTAAATGCTCAAATTTAAAAATTTATAATTCCCATTTTTCATCAAAATTTGAAAATATCTTGTATGTAATACGTTATGAAACATTTTCTTGTAACTCGTGTGATATTACACTCGCTACATAAAATCATACTTTCATAACTGATTAGATAAATAGCTTTTATTCCGGTTTTACCATTAAAAATCACTGTAGATAATTCTAAACATTACGTAGATATTAAAGACATCATTGATTTAATAAACAACGTTTTTAAAACAACGTGTGTATGTAGTAGCCATTGTAACACTGTATTGTAACAAAACTATCTTGGGAATATAAAAACCTACTTATTAATGAACAGCTTGGATTTACTGAAGGCAGATCAATTACTACAAATCTAATTTTGTATGAAAATTACATAATACGTGCCGTTGAAGGGAGAACACAGGTTGACTCGATTTATACGAATTTCTCTAATACCTTTGACTGTGTCAACCTGTGTATACTTATTTCTAAATTAATGGATGTAACTGTGCTCAAGCAGATTCAGGAATATCTGTCTTCATGTATTCAAGCTGTTAAATATGGTGGGTCAATTTCAGAAGTTAAATATGTTGCTTCGTGGGTACCTCAGGGATCTTACTGTGGTCCACCTTTGTTCAGGCTATTTATTGCTGACACATCTGATGTAACGAAAAACAGTAAATTTCTCTTGTTTGCAGACGATCTTAAAATATTTGGAGAGTTGGCTCAAGTCTAGATGTTGAAGCATTACAATTTGATTTAGATCAGTTATCACAATGGTGCAGCAGCAACTGTATGCCATTGAATTTAAATAAATGATATAAAACAACGATTTCTAAGATTAATGAATCTATTGTATTTGTTTATAGTATAAACAATATACTTCTAACTAACACAAAAGGATTTAGGGACCTAAGCATAACATTTGACAGCAAGTTATATTTTAATTGTCACATAAATTAAATGCATAAATCATAATATTTGTTCGCTAAAAATTCTAGGTTTTATTAAATATTTGTCTTCTGATCTGTCACCAAACACTTTTAAACTACTCTTTTGTTCATTAGTTCGATATATCTTAAAGTTTGCTTTCTCTGTATGATATTTTCAATATATTATTTCAGTTACTCAAATTAAAGGGTTCATCATATATTCTTGAGACATTGGAGTTTTAAAATGGGATTGTTATACTTATGATGATTTACTCTATATGCTTTCCATACAAACATTACAATAATGAAAAATTGAGATATTTATTTTTTATATAAAGTTTTAAATGGCCAGATTAGTTTTCCTGATCTTTTTAGTTTGGTTTCTTTTAATATTGCTGACAGGAGAATACCCAAATGACAGAACTTTTTTGTATCTTAATGTATCCATCTGGCTATCGAAACAATCGATTCTCCTACCTGTTTTATTTGAAAAAGGTATACCTTGCTGAAGTCGGTAGGTGTAACCATTTTTGAAATAATCCTATTTGAAATGCTCAGTGTACCGAGTAAAAACTGTTTTGGTTTCGGGTAAAATGCCTTTTCTGCTGAAAATATAGCAAAATATTTCTTGAAAAAGTTGTTCAGAATCGTAAATTATGGAGACGTTCAAAATTTCAAGAAGATCAACGAGGTTTGATGAAACCAACAAAGCACAAAGATTTTATCAAAGCAGGCTGATTTTTTTTAAATTTTGCACATCTCCATAATTTACCATTCTGAACAACTTTTTCAAGTAACATTTTGCTCTATTATCAGTAGAAAAGGCACTTTAACTGATAATACAGCAAAACTGTAACTCCTAACGACTTCAATAAAGTATACCTTTTTCAGATATAACAGGTAGAAGAATCGATTGTTTCAATAGTCAGATGGATACACTAAGCAGCAAAAAAGTTCTGTCATTTGGAAGAAACATGATGTGCCGTAAGTGGTGCCTTCTACTAGTGACGTCAAAATTAGAAACATATTTGAAATTCTCGTCTACAAAAAACCCCGATTTACATATTTTATGTAAATATTTGGATGTCTGGAAGTTATTTACAAATATCGAAAATAAAATTTTAACTTTAGCACCCTGTATCTTTGTTAATATTAAGTTTTCCAAAAATTGTTATAGGACTTCGTGACCCTAATTTTTTGTGAGGAATCACTTCCTGAAGTCTTGACGCATGATTTCCGGACGCCCTGTATATATTTTTTCTTATTTATTTACTTTAATAATAGAGTTATATAAAATTGTTTATAGTATTTATAAATAATTATTATAACTTAATTTATCAGCTGATAAAAAAATATATGAAATTTAAGCATGGTAACAGCAAATCACAAATTATAAACCAGTTCTATTTATTCAACTTATTGGTTAGTTTATTAAAGCTATTAAATTTATCACAATTTTTGTATTGCATATGTAAATTTTATGACTTCTACATTTATTCTAGACTATTAACATCAGAAAATCCTATTATTATTATTATTATTATTACTGTACTTGAGTTTCACAAATGACTTAAAATTTCTTTTATACCGGGTGTTCCCTCTAAGACTTTCAGTGCGAATATCTCAGAAACCATCATAGCCAGTGCGACGAAATTTGGTATACAGACACTAGATGGCGCGTAGAATCTGATGATAACATCAATTTTTATACAGGGTGTTCCATTTTCCAAGAAATCGATTTAATTTTGATTTTTTGGTTGTCAGCCCTGCTAAAACGTATGTTTAAATTGAAATATACTTAATTATGAATACATTCTGATAAATAAACATTCAAAAATTTCAAAATTTAACATAAAAAAACGCCTACAAAAAGTACCCAAATTTCATTGTTTTGTCATGTAAAATGTGTATAGCCTTGAACCAGACTTACACAGAAGAAACTAACATCGGTGAACGTCAAAACTATGAATTGTCATTGAATTGTCAAATATTAATAGCATGAAGTATTTTATTTTACATAAATAACGCTAAATAATGGATTTAATGCAATTTACGTATGCACAATGGTGTTATTGAGACTTGTCGATAAAAATTTAGACTTGAGTTGAGGCTTTTGGAGCATTGTGGCCGCCGTGCCGGCGCAGTCTACCGCTACAGCTAGAGTTACAGCGTGAAGATTGTGTAAAATATCTGTGAAAATCTTTAAATTATTCCATTATAATGTAATAAAACTTCAGTAAATTGTTTTTTTATGTTACTACAGTGTACAATAATAATTAGGTACACGTATTTTTTATGACAAAATAATTTACAAAATTGTGTAAGTACTTAAAGAATATCCCTGTTTTCCAACTGCTGTAATAATTATTGATTACTTATTTAGCAACAAATAAATTCAAACAAAACCATTTCTAAAACTTTTAATTATAATGTGAACGTGTTTGTCGTTGAAAGTCAGATCTGAACCTACCCTAGCCCCACAAAAGAAAATATTACGAAAGCATAACCTAGAAATGATTTATTCTTGTATCCACATATTTCAGCACTTTACTTATGTTCTTATGTTTAAGAAGAACTCTACATCTGTAAAATAGTAAACAATGAACTACAATTTCTGTATTTCATGATACAGAACTGAAATAAAGCAACTGGTTTTTGCTAGGAAGAATCACCTGCAAATGTACTATACCCAGTAGGTAGGTACCTATCAAATAGTCGTTTAAAGCTAGATAATAATTTGTAATTATTGTTTTTATCTTTCAGTTATGTATGTGCAGTGCCACAAATTACATTAAAACAGACACCAGAAAGAATAAGCAAAAAATATTACGTACATTTTCTTGGAAATAATTCTAAACATGGAATGATGGATAATATTATAAAGAAGTCTGTAACTCACATTCTTTGAAGAGTATTCTATAAGACATTAAATTCAGTTGTCTGTCGTGGGTTTTAAAATTTCTAAACGAATAAAATTAAGAAAAATAAACTAATTTCATAATTCTATGTACAGTATGAAAACATCTTGTTAGAATATCTTTAAAATGTTGAAAGCTAACTGTTGTTACAACATATACACAACATAACGTAATAAGGTAGGTATTGAACGATGAAACGGCAAGATTTGTTTCTAATCGTACATGCATGAACATTCCTCAGATTAAACGTTGCTCTGTAAAAGAAATTAGAATACAGAACAAGTGTTTATATAAAATCAGATGTAATAGTGTAGATACTTAATGTAATTTTATTTTATTGTTAATAAATTAAAGTTTGTATTTGTTGTTTTTTATTCTACTCAAATTATTGAACAGAAATGTTTCAGAAATAATATAAAATTAATTAATACTTAAAGATGAAGGTTCAAGTTATTCAATTAAGTTACTAATTAAAAAATAAGCCACAATGTAGGTACGTATTACTTTTTAATTAAAATTATGCTGGTTACAACTGAATCATAGCTATAATAAAATATAAAAAATCACTCCATTGGTCTTTTTTGAAAGTTTTGTTCTTTTGTAAAATACTTTCCAATGTGAGTTAGGAGACTTCTTTATATTATCCATCATTCCATGTAAAATAAAATTAATTCTAACAAAATATCTGTGCGATATTTTTCGTTCATTCTGTTTGGTGTCCTATTTTACGAATCGTTTTGTTTCAATGTAATTTGTGGCACTACACACATACCTGAAAGATAAAAACAATAATTACAAATTACTGTCTAGCTTTAAATGAATTCTTGATTAATTAACAATAAAATAAATTTACATTATTACATCTGATTTTATATTAAACACTTATTCTGTATTCTAATTTCATTTACAGAGCAGCGTTTAATCTGAGGAATGTACATGCATGTACGATTAGAAACAAATCTTGCCGTTTCATCGTTCAATACCTACCTTATTACGTTATGTTGTGTATATGTTGTAACAACAGTTAGCTTTCAACATTTTAAAGATATTCTAACAAGATGTTTTCATATTGTACATAGAATTATGAAATTAGTTTATTTTTCTTAATTTTATTCGTTTAGAAATTTTAAAACCCACGACAGACAACTGAATTTAATATCTTATAGAATACTCTTCAATGAATGTGAGTTACAGACTTCTTTATAATATTATCCATCATTCCATGTTTAGAATTATTTCCAAGAAAATGTACGTAATATTTTTTGCTTATTCTTTCTGGTGTCTGTTTTAATGTAATTTGTGGCACTGCACACACATAACTGAAAGATAAAAACAATAATTACAAATTATTATCTAGCTTTAGACGACTATTTGATAGGTACCTACCTACTGGGTATAGTACATTTGCAGGTGATTCTTCCTAGCAAAAACCAGTTGCTTTATTTCAGTTCTGTATCATGAAATACAGAAATTGTAGTTCATTGTTTACTATTTTACAGATGTAGAGTTCTTCTTAAACATAAGAACATAAGTAAAGTGCTGAAATATGTGGATACAAGAATAAATCATTTCTAGGTTATGCTTTCGTAATATTTTCTTTTGTGGGGCTAGGGTAGGTTCAGATCTGACTTTCAACGACAAACACGTTCACATTATAATTAAAAGTTTTAGAAATGGTTTTGTTTGAATTTATTTGTTGCTAAATAAGTAATCAATAATTATTACAGCAGTTGGAAAACAGGGATATTCTTTAAGTACTTACACAATTTTGTAAATTATTTTGTCATAAAAAATACGTGTACCTAATTATTATTGTACACTGTAGTAACATAAAAAAACAATTTACTGAAGTTTTATTACATTATAATGGAATAATTTAAAAATTTTCACAGATATTTTACACAATCTTCACGCTGTAACTCTAGCTGTAGCGGTAGACTGCGCCGGCACGGCGACCCCAATGCTCCAAAAGCCTCAACTCAAGTCTAAATTTTTATGGACAAGTCTCAATAACACCATTGTGCATACGTAAATTGCATTAAATCCATTATTTAGCGTTGTTTATGTAAAATAAAATACTTCATGCTATTAATATTTGACAATTCAATGACAATTCATAGTTTTGACGTTCACCGATGTTAGTTTCTTCTGTGTAAGTCTGGCTCAAGGCTATACACATTTTACATGACAAAACAATGAAATTTGGGTACTTTTTGTAGGCGTTTTTTTATGTTAAATTTTGAAATTTTTGAATGTTTATTTATCAAAATGTGTTCATAATTAAGTATATTTCAATTTAAACATAAGTTTTAGCAGGGCTGACAACCAAAAAATCAAAATTAAATCGATTTTTTGGAAAATGGAACACCCTGTATAAAAATTGATTGTTACCATCAGATTCTACGCGCCATCTAGTGTCTGTATACCAAATTTCGTCGCAGTGGCTATGATGGTTTCTGAGATATTCGCACTGAAAGTCATAGAGGGAACACCCGGTATAATCAGTTTAGGTTGCATTTACTGTAAACATTTTGTAAGGAGAAATGAATTTTGTACCATTTAATATCGATTAGCGATTAGAGGCACTTTGTCTATTCAGCAGAGTAAATTGAATTTGCTGAGTTCTCATGAAATGTTTCATTTCAGAAAATGGTTGGTGGCCTTCCCTATCCCAGATCTTGGACGTACATCTCCGAGAAATCGGGATCATTCCCAGACATTTCATTATAATTGGAAATAATTCTTCGAGAGAATATATTGGAAATAAATTAAAAGTTTTGAAGAGGATAGCCTGCAGGGGTGAGTGAATTTTATACCGATGTTGGTATTATTATTTAATATATTAATGAAAAAATAAGTTGCATGCGTATAGTGTTCTCTAAAGTGTAAAAATATAGGGAGAACGTTTTAAAAAACATGTACTTACCATCGCTTGCGAGAAGATATTTGCTTTGTTTCTAAGACAGAGAATGTTAAAGTTTTTAAATTAAGAGGCCATTCTAGATGCAACCGTCCCCAATTGTACAGCCTGCATTTCACTAAGAGCAGCATAACAATGTGTATATAAGTTATTAACATAATTCGCGACTTTTAGGATGCCCATTTATTTTGTTGTCATTATGTTTTAAAATCTGATTAATTTGCATAAAAATATGAAGTAGGGCATCCTAGATATTAGATTTACTTCATAGAAAACTGATGCAAGCCGCATCGACATCAAATGATTATTATGGAAGTTATTTTGAAATCAGTCTGAGGATACCTAACCTAAAGAGGCATTTTAAAGTGATGCGAAGGAGATAATTTGGAATATCTTATGCAATGCTGGGCCATTTCAAGAATGCTGTGTAATAAAAAAAATGTTTCTTGTGTTGATGAAATAATTTAGCAAAATAAGTGAGATTCCACATTTGCATTGTTTTAAAAGAAGCAGAATAGCAAGAAAAGGGTCCTTTACTGGAACATGTACATGCTTTTGCAATAATAATGACACAAACTCCGAACAGTTTTTGAACTTCTAGAAGTTCCGAGTAGAAATGTCATTAAATCTCTATTGGTTGTCTATTAAGAACTTGTGTTAAAAGTTGAAAGTATATTACATTACAAATACGTTAGCAGTTCAAAAAAAAATGCAAAATTCATATTAAATAGTGCCATTATTATTGCAAACACAAGAAATACTCTTCAAACCAATTTCAAAACTGTCAAACCCTTTACTTTGACGCTTCTGTCACTCGCCTTTAGCTGCTCAATATAAATTTACCTCAGCGGCGAAACCGTTCCGCTTATATTGGTTTTTAGGATTCTAGAAGTTTTCCGCGGTCTCGAGAATTAAATAGAATGTGACCGAGAATGTTCCAGAAAACGTCAAAATAAAGGCATCACAAAAATTATAAATTCTAACAGAAACTTAATTAACGAACTAAAGAGGTAGGTGAGCTTCAATTATAAATTCTGACGTAAACAGGAACATAATTAACAAATTAAATAGGTAGGTGAGCTTCCGTAACAATATATTTCTCGTAGACAGAAATTTGATCAAAGAATCAAACAGGAAGACTTAAATGTGTAACTACTCTAAATTTAGTATAAACTCTAATATTTCTGTTTTACTTTAACAAATTTTTTTACAACCTTTGTCCAGGATATTGTTTTTGCCAAAACAGAAAATAATATTTTTGATGGAATCGGACATTCATTTATATTATACTTATAAAGTCTCTCAACAAATTGTTTTTTGAAACCGCCTAGGTCACGGTATGCACTGTCAACGTATACGCATTTTTCACTGATACACCCTACATATAAATGGCCATTTTAAATTAAGTAATCCATTGACGATACTAGCTCAAACATCAACTAAACAATTTTGTTGAGAACGAGACAGGAGAAAAAGTAACTTCATCTATTCTTGACTTGCTATTGAACGAGTACTCGTAGAAGAATTTTCTTCTACAGTGTTCCACAATGAAAAATTTTCTATGAGAACGAAACCTGGTAGGAAAACGCCGTGCATAGGTACATAAAAACTGCTACAGCTGAATTTTGATTGTTTTCTTCATAAATTAAAAGCATCTCTCTCTCACACTTCTTATTTCGGCTTAACACAAGTTTTCTTAGAAAAAAATCTAGTTTCTGGGATGCCCTGAACCATGTATTTTGTATAATAATAAACTAGGGTTTAAAACGTAAAGAAAACAGAATATGCATCCTAGAAGCGGCTTATTAATTTATATACACTATGTTTCTGAAACTGACTGCTAATAACCTTATAAATTTGGAACTAAGAAAGTTCTGAGTAACCACTTACGTTCAAATAGAATTAGGCGTTGAAAGATACGGTGCAACCAGTGATGGAAGATATAGGAGAAGTCATACGGTTATAGTGTGATTATCGGAATGTTTGTACAATAGCCTCTAACGTAGTTCTTTTAGAAAGATGAGTAAACTTTTACGATGGCTTACGATTACAAAAACCATTTATATATTATTCACAGTAAGTGACCTTATTTTTCACAACGATATGAATTACAATTAAACCTTAGATTAAGTATTATAATGAAAGAAATTATATTAAGTAAAAGTGTAGCTAATTTCCAATAAATATTATTTTTTTAAGTTTTTGTTTTCTTAATTTACTATTTTTTTAAGATGTAAGTAATTTTCATTTTTTATTGTTTGCTTTTTTCAATCTTTTAAATATTTATCATATTTACCTTTTCAATCATGCAAGTACAAAGTATGACTGTCGATTTGTTCTTTGTAAAGTTCGTGATACGGGAAAAGTAAAGGCTGGTTTTATTAGAAAAAGGTACACATTTTATCCAATAATTCGTAATTAAATAAACGATAATAATAACAATGCAATTCTAAACGAACCTGTTACATATAGTCATTACAACAATATAAAAAGGGAGTTGTTACAGTGGTTCGCAAACTGATGGATTGGAAGAGGAGAAACAATATTATGACCAGTCCCGATCTAACGCCCTTGGATTTTCATGTTCATGGGGACGCATAGAATGAACTGGTGTATGCAATAGAGGGCACACACGTGATCAATTAATTATATTAGAGTAAGGGTCTTCCCATACATAGTTGGGGCCCTGAGATATTCTATCTTCCTTCTTTTTGTGAAAAGAATCAACTCAGTCTTACTTGCATTGACCGAGAGATACCATCTCTCTACAATCCTATAAGCCCCCCGCATTCTGTCGCATACTACGCCCAGAAACCGGCCTACCACTAAAACCACGCCATCGTCGGCGTAGGCTTGAGTGTCCCTGTATCCCTCTCGAGTAAGGCAATTTGGGAGACCGTCCATCACCAGACACCATAGGTGTAGCGAAAGACAACCACCTTGCGGACAGCCACCCTTCACTTCCAGGTCCCTGTGGCAGACTCTTCTCTCCTCCAATGCAGATCTCACCCATCTGACCATAGCAGGCGGTGTGCCTCGGTCCTGAAGTGAATCGCATATAGTTTTTATTCTTTCTTTGTCAAAGGCATCCTAAATGTCAAAGAACATGGCCAATGCGACCTCCTTGTACTGAAGGGCCTTCTCTACTATGGTGGACCTGCCTCGCCTATAAGTGTGCTGGTTCACATGGATCGAGTGTCCGATCAACACCCTATCCACGAGGTACCTGTCCACAATCCTTTCCATCGTTTTGAATAGGAAAGATGTGAGACTGATTGCTCTAAACGCCTTTGCCGTTGTGTAGTCTTCCTTCCCAGCTTTTAGGATGAAGACTACCTTGGCTGCCCTCCATGCTAGTGGAACATATCCCATCGCCAGCCTGGCCCGAAAAACCCTCACCATGCTTGGTAAGAGAATATCTTGGCTCTTTTGTAACAGCGAAGGAAAAACTCCGTCTGGCCCTGCAGCCTTGTAGGGTTCGAACTCGTTCACTGCCTAGGTTACTGCCTCGCCGCTGAATAATTCCCCGGCAAGGGGCCAATCTATACTTAGCTGGTAGTCACTGCGACGCGCCCTTCACCCGCAAAGTGAGTCCAGCAAGAGTTCTAAATATTCTTCACTGGAGGTGGTCCACGTCCCATCCCCCCTTTTTAATGAGCCTATCTTCTCACTTTTATCTTAACTTAAGATTTTCATCAGTCTAGCCGTCTCCGGCAGTGACTCTAGCTCACTACAGTATGCCTTCCAGCCAGACCGTTTACTACGTCTTAATTCCTTCTTAAAATCTCTCCTTGCCGCCTTGTATTCTACCCAGGAGGTTCCATCCTTCCCCCTGATGGCTCGAGTATGCCCCTGGCCGACCGACGGAGGTCTTCTAGGGACCTATTCCACCAACGAATCTTACGCTCTCCAACCGCCTTGAGAGGGCAGGCTTCCTCATATGCTGAGATGATGCAACTACTTAGGTGCTCTACTTCATCATCTAACTGCCTATGAGAGATAATCTGTTCGTCCTGGTTGCTCTGTCTCACAGAACTCCCCAGACTATTACGATATATCTGCCAATTAGTTGCTCTCGGATTTCTTGGGAGGGTCTGATCAGACCTCATCTCCAATCCAATCATCCTGTGATCGGACATCGAGATATAGTCCGTCACCCTTCATGCAGAGATACATTCACTCAAATTCTGTGAAACCAACGTAACGTCAATCACCTCGTTTCGGATACGATTCACAAATGTCGGTTCCCTTCCTCTGTTCATAACTTGTAGATCTGTTGTTGCTATATATTCCAGTAACGCCTCCCCTCGGGAATTAATATCCCCGCTCCCCATGTTATGTGGTGTGAGTTTGCATCACACCCAATCACTACAGACAGACCTATATTCTTAACAAAATTTACTATACTTTCTAACTCTCTGGTAGGTGGTAGACTTTCATTATCAAATGGGAGGCATATGCTGCTAACCACAATGTTACATCTAACTCCACTCACCTTATAGTCGAAGATGGCCGCCGTAGCATTCCTGGTCCCTAGTTGTGGTAGCGGCACCATGTGGAGTTCCTTGGACGCCATTATACATGTCCGCGGTGCCTCGGTTCTAACTTCCTCGCTACTACTCTATTCCTGTAAACATAAGGCCCTGAATTAAAATCAATACTCCAGTCTTACCAGTCAGTAGCTTTACCAGTTCCCCAGTAGCCGACTGACTGTGCGGAAGATTAATTTGTCTCACCTGCAATGTATCCATTTTGAGGCCTAATGGTGCAGGTGGTGTTCATTTTTCCTTTTCGGCTGGCCTGGGCTCTCCTGGCGCTTTGGGTGCCTGGCGAGCCATTCCACTCTAAGCCGGTACTCGGCGATGTAACCAGCTCAAAGTAGAGCACCCACCCGGCCTCCTCTAGGCGTCTGGATATGTCCTGGCTTATCATAAAGGTCAAGTGCCACCCTCCAGGTCCTCCTGTTGTTTCTAGATGTTTCCACCTTGTGACCTCCAAAGAGCGGTTCTGGAAATCCAACATTGCCTTCACCTTAAGGAGGTCAATCTCTGGGCTCCTCAACCAGAACCCGATCTTCTCCGGCCATGACGCATCACTCGCTCGGGTCGCCCTGAACGCGACGCCTTTCTCGACCAGAGGTTTTCAGCTCTCGAGGAGCCAACCCATGGAGATCTCGTCCTGAGTCGTCACCAGAAACCAGCCAGGATCAACTAGGCCAGAGTTTCTGAAATGAAGTTCCAGTCCTCGGGGGCCCCCTTCGGGACCCACCATGCCTCGGAACATCTCAGAGACTCAGAGATACTCCCGCAGTCTTCCTCCTTCGGCAGCGGTTATCATACCATCTTCACGGTTGGACAGTATGATTCTACCTTTTAATTGGCGTTTTCTCCTCCGCCCTCCGCCGGGGGACCGCCCCTTCCCCGCCCCTGAGCAGAGAAGAGACATGGGAAGGCCCCCCCCCACCGCAGAAGACGAAAGATCAGCACGCCTTACCTTCTTCTTCTGCCGCTCTGGCGGCGTAGCCTTATCCGTCCTAACTCTCTTGCGTTCGGTCTGAGATGAGGGACCTGGCTGTCCTTCTGGACCTCCTGGCTTCCCATCCCTAACCGCAGCAGGAGCAGTGGGTAGGACAAAGGATCGCCTTTTGGCTTCCCTCTTGTCCTCCTCCAGCGCCCGCCTTGCAACAGGGCCACGAGGGGCTGCCGGCCTTTGGTTGCCTTTTCCTGGGATCACCTCTATGGTGGTGCTGGTCCCTGGCTGGCAGTGCATCGGCTTCGTCGCAGAGGAACAGGTCTCAGATGTGGCTGCTGGTGCACTTTGAGGTGCCTCCTGCAGTGCTTGCCCCCTTCTATCCTCTCTTTCTTCCTTCCTTTTCCTCGTTCTTGCCCTTCTTCTCCTCTCCTGCTTCTTTTATTTCCTCCGGGCCTCCTTGGTGGGTAAATCCATGGAGGCACATTCCTGTGCCTCCTCGGCTTTGCCTCCTGAGGACCTCAGAAGTTCTTCCTCTCTTGACGACGAGCTGGGCGAGGCAGAATTAGCCTCACCCACCTCCATTGCGTCTTCCTTCGTTGAGTTAGGGTTCTCTGTATTTGTTTCTATCTTTTGTGGTACGTTTATGTTTTCTTTTTTTTAACTTCCATATGGGATTTGTATAGTGTGTTTTCTCTGTGGTGATGTCTGCTCGGTACCATAAACTTCGCAGTATTCCAAGTCCCCACTTCCACTATTCACCCATGGTCGAACGATTGCTCCCAGTGAGAAGGTCTGGAAGCTGCAGGTGAAGCTCCCCGGAGCATGCAGCAGGGCCCTATCCAGGCGCCACCTAGCACTACTACACGCTCCGAGATTATACACTCGATGATAGGGCAGCCACCGGCTAGGCAAGGGTGGGCCCCTGTACTGTCGAGCGGCACCAGCTGTACCATCCCTAGCTTCTTTCACCGCTACCTTTACAGGTTCCTCCTCATCTGGGGTCCAGCCTCGGAATTGCATGCGAAAGAGTAGATGAGTCAGAATGACTGCGCCCGAGCGTGTTAAAAGTATGTGTCTTATATGTATGTATGTATAAGTGTACGTGTTTATGAAGTGTTGTGTTGTGAATGTAGCACAAACTATTTAAGTTTTCTTGGCTTTTCTTGGAAATAGTTTTTACCATGCTACACCACCGCCATTCTCCATCCTTTTCTCTCTGAGATGTTGTCTCATTCTTCTGTGCACCTTAAATTGTTTCATCGCTTTAATTGCTGGATGAACTCGTTGTTGAACCTTGCCTTGTGTCCAAGATATCAGCTACAGATTGTGAATTTTATTTTTTCGTATTGTCTGTCGAGGTGTTTGGTTTTCATGTTGGTGCGACACCTCACTACGGACCATGGCACTGTATGTTTTGACACCTTTAGCTGCTAACCTCTCTACTTTTTCATGAACAAGTTCATAGTTTTCCTTTAGCAATTTACTATTTTCTTCCAGGAGTTTGTTATTTTCCTTTAAAGTCTCAATTCTGCCTTCCTGTTGTTTTTTTACCTTTTTTAAGTACTTTATTTTCAGCATTAGTTTTTCTATAATATCCTGACGATCTGCAACCTCGTGTGTACACGTCCTGTTTTGCACTTTATTTGCGTTCACCATGCAACCAGGATAAAAAATCAACTTACACTTTTTACATTGCACTTTTACGCTTTTCTTGCATTTGCTGCAAATATATCTTGTTTCCGCTAAGTTTTCACTTTCACTTGAAGAGCTCTTACTCCACACGTGTTCTTCTTCCGACATCTCGCCGGGTAATATTTATATTTATGGAATTGAATCTTGTCCATAAGGGTGTTAATTTAGCATACCTAAACCCTTATAACTTCCTAGATATAAACTGTAATATAAACTAGTTTTGAAAAAGCATATAAGAAATATTATTTAATTAATTCAATTCCCTGTTTCACTTTGATATTTTATATCACTGTAAATCAAAGATGTCAGGAAATTGTAGATCGTCCTTTTAGATTCTCGAGCTGCTTTGTATAAAAGTTTTGCGTTTTGTGCCCTGGAGGAAGGCGGAAACAAAACTAAAACAATCTGTAGAGAGCTTTATTAAGTTGGTGGTAATTAAGTTTCAGAAATGAGACGAAGGCTGCAGATGCATTTATAGTTCAATTACGTTCGCAAATTACAATATTTCATTTTTCATTCCCTTTGGAAAATTCTACCTTTGAGTATTTAATTTGCTGAATCAGAATCTATAAAAACAAATCTACTGAGAAAAAATAATTTTTAAAATGGAGAAAAACTAGTCAACCAGAAATTCTCAAGAATGTTTGTTAAGCTTATCTCATCCATATGAGAAAATAAAAATACGACATAAAAACTGCCAGAAAAACATCAAGGCTTCCGCTTGTACATACCTTTGTCAGCTGTAGATAGGACCGTATTTACATCAGATGCCTACTAGTATTCGATCAATTTCACCAATTATAATTTAAAATAAAATTAAGTATGTAATGGTTTTATTTGTGGACTTCAAGAAAGCATATGATTCGATCAAAAAGAATAAAATTTTGAAATAATTTGGGATACCAACCAAACTAATCAGGCTATTGAAAATGACCTTAGAAAATACTAAATCCAAAGTACGAATAAAAGGTGAATGTTCGGAAGGCTTTACTATTGATACAGGACTGAGACAAAGAGACCCACTCTCAACGCTTCTTTTTAATTTAGTACTAGAAAAGGTCATAAGAGACAGTCAGTTGAACAGAGAAGGACATATATTGTTTAAAAGTCATCAAATTGTAAGTTATGCAGATGAAGTGGCTATTATTGCTAGAGATTGTAGGGAATTAGAAGAAGTAATGAGAAAACTTGTGGAGGAAGCACGTAAAGTGGGATTGCAGATAAATCAAGAGAAAAGTAAGCTTTTGAGAATAGGAGAACAAAAAAAGGATACTAATTTTAAATTGAGAACAGAGCATGGAGAGATGGAGTTTGAGAAAGTTCAAGAATATGTGTATTTGGAGGCACTGTGATGAGGAACAAGAAATAAATAGGAGAATAATAAAAGCAAACAGAAGTTCGGCATCAGTCAACCACTTATTGAAATCAAAAAATTTGTCCAGAGGAGTAAAATTTAGAATGTATAAAACAATTTTGAGACCGACAGCGCTGTATGGTAGTGAAACCTGGTATCTCAATAAGAAGTCAAGAGAAAACCTTTTAAAGTGGGAAAGGAAAACCTTAAGGGGGTAAGAAGACGGAGGAAGGCTATGTAAGTAGAAAGAATGAGGAAATATATGCAATGTACCAGGCACCAACAATAGACGAATTTGTAAAAGCCAGAAGAGTGCAGTGGCTAGGGCATCTAGAACGTATGGAAGATGAAAGGGCAGTTAAGAAAATAGTAGGGAGTAAACCTAACTACAAGAAAAAAAGAGGTAGACCGAGGAAGCGATGGAGAGAAGCAGTGGCAATAGATCTAAGGGAGAAAAATGTAACGGATTGGAAAAGAAAGGCGAAGGACACAATGGAATGAAGGAGAATAACACAGCTCTTGGCCCAAAAGGCCTGTAAACAGCTTTATATATATATATATATATATATATATATATATATATATATATATATATATATATATATATATAATGAATGTAATAATTGTGACTGTTTGAAAAACCAAATATGTAACATATTTAACAAATTTTGACTAAATGTTCGATGTTATTATGCAATTTTAAATTATTATTATTACCCATCAAATACCACGAGGAGGTACGAGCGTACTCTGCCAGGAGGGTGGGATTTGGATTGGATAGTAAAAAAAAAACAGAGAAATAACTAATAAGTTAAAATTTACCTCTTTAAAACGAAAACGATAAAAAAACTAATAGCAAAACATAATCATATAAAAATAAGTTTTGGATGTATTTACATCCTAACGAAATATACAATAAATAAATAACAAAAATTATATATTCCTCATATATTTCATCTAGTACATAAGAACGACACCATACAAACAGCAAAAAATTGACTTATACATTATAATAAAAAAGACACTAGGACATTCGTCACTAGTATCCGATTCTCCATCGGCAGTTATCCATTTTTATTTGGTCCAATCAATTTGTGCAGCTTTATACAGTTTGATTAAGAAGTTATCTAATAAAAATTTTTTGAATGTACAGGGGACTCTTACAAATCAAAAAAGAGCAATTCAAAAATGATTTAAAAGACACTTCCGCACGGCACTGGAAACTGGTCCACTGTAAAATCTGATAAGGCGTATAATCGGCGACAAGACAAAAAATGGATAAAATTTCCAAGGAAAGAAATAAATTACATTTTACAACATCTATTTTTGTACAGCAAATTCAACTGCTTTTGCCGCTATTGTTATTAATTCTTAATAGAATTAATTTATGGTTTTAATTAGTAAAATAGTTTGACATACCTGATGTCACAATATTTTGGTTAGTTTCTACAAACTAACACAAATGTTTCTGCTTCTTGCCCGTTTGGAACTTGTAAGTTATTGACAGCAGCTATGATACGTTTGTGTAAATCATCAATAGTGTCCACTTTGTTGCAATATACTTCATTTTTTAAATATCCCCACGAAAAATTCCAAATGATTGTCAGAAGATCATGGCGGTCATGGTACTGGCCCTCCTCGTCCAATTCCTTGGTGTTAATGCTTGGACACGGTGTACATGGTACGGATATAATTGTCTCGTGTATAATATGCCACATTGCTGCAATACGCCGTGGACTCCCTGGACCTCCATCTCTTCCACGATTCGGTTGCAAATTTCCCGTGTCACGTCAGTGACTGCATTACACTTGCACTCACTGTACACCGTTGTAAAAGTAGCTGCATTTGGCACATGTTCACCGGGAAATTGCTAAAGCAGTTTTACTTCACCATAAATTAAAACGATATCCATTAACTGCGAGTTACTATAGACGTAAGCCATTTTTGATATTTGAAAAACTAATGTAAATACCTGCACCACAAAAAAGTTAATACGATAAGTATTTGAAATCGCCTGGCTAGAGACTACAATAGCCCAGCGATATAAAGGTTAAAACTACTAGAACTTCAATAATTTTTTTCTCAGAAACTATAAGGAGTTTACAAAAATTTGTTTACGATATTGACTCCATTTTTCATGCTGCATCTATTCCTAAATTATTTTAGATAAATTCTGAATCAGCCTGTACAGTGTACCTTAATTTTTATGACATGTTCGATGTATTTTTTCCATTTAGCTCATGTAATTTTATTCATCTCGCATATACAACTGTTTTGTCAAATTTTAGAAAGGTATTATTTCTATGCTATTTTAAAAAATTCTTGAATATCCTTTTTTATGCCAGTATCTCGAGTCCTTTCTGAAAGTCTTGAATGGTATAGAGCGTTGTCTAATACAATGACATTATTATTAAATAAGCTGTTTTTTAATTCCCTCTGTTCATTGTGTTTTATATTTTTATATATATTATATCTAATTAATTTAACTTGCTCACAAATATGTCGAGAATTTCTATTTTTTATATCGCCCGTCCGAATCTACACGTCTTCTCTATGACTATTAATTTGATCTCTACTTGTACCAGGTTGAGATTCTTCTGAGAAATCCTTCCAAAGTCTGAATATTCTCTGCGTATCTTATTAGATATATAGTACTTAATATCACAATATTTAAAGCGAGAAAACGAATAAAGGTACTAGGCACTAAGTACTAGATAATTAAAAACAAACACTTGTTTATACACACACAACACATCACTCACAACACTCATGTATTATGCACAAACAATTATGTATTCATAGTACTAATTTATAATGAGCCAATGATAACAGTAATTAAAAAACACCTAGTATATCAAAAAAGCACAGATTATGACACGCTTGAATTTGTGAAATTACCTAGTACTGAAAAGTACTGTCCAGCAAAGTAAACAAGTAATAGTATAACTTGCAATGCAACCAACGCCGTGCCGATATGTTTTTATACTCGAGCAGTAGGTTAGGTTAGGTTAGGTTCGATTGGAGTAAAGTAATACTGATTGATGAAGAGATCTAAAAGATTCTCTAAATAACCACCTCAATTTTAATAATATCGAGTTAGTTGACTTGAAAAGGCATCATCTGCAAAATTATAATAATATACTGTGGATATATCCACATATTCTAATGAATTTTATGTAACTTGCTCTGTACCACGATTGTTGGCGTCTTCTGAAATTTTTTGTATTCCCTTATACCCATGAGATATAGGTATTTCTGCCACGCTGAATAAAATAAATGTAAATTTAGCTTCACCTAGCCTGATATTTATGGTTACATAAAACGATAAGTAAAATTAAAACCAAATTCATTTCATATCCGCCATATCTGTTATTTTTTTTACAGAATAGTACATTATACTATAAGGGAGAGAAATGCGTTATTTTGGCAGAGGTGCAATTTGAAGCTCGAGGGCTACAATGCACCGAGGACAAAATAGCATCTCTCCCAAATGGTATATATTATTTTTTCCACGGTCTCATTAACTTAAAAACACATATTTTGTCAATATGAAGTAAGTAGCCCCAGAATTATTGTATTCGGATTTGAGCATTTATTTAGTAGTCGTTGAGTTATTGTCATAACTACAAAACAAACAAACAAAAAGAATTGTCAAGTTAAGGTGCTAGTTTGGTTTAGTTTAAAGTTTGTTTAGTGCACAATGAATAATTGTGAGTCGGAAGAGATTGTGGAGGCTGCAAATATTGCAATAAGCAATTTGCTGCCTACGAAGTCAAGATCTTTATACGATATAGCCTACAATCGGTTCAAAAAGTGGTGCGCCGAGAAAAATGTACAAGTATACAGCGAGAATGTTTTGTTGGCATACTTCAGTGACAATGCAAAGAATTACAAGTCTTCCACATTATGGGCGCAATATTCTATGGTTAAGTCATGCTTGATAATTTACGACAACATAGATATAAGTAAATTCCCCAAGCTGATCGCATTTTTGAAAAGAACCGGTGACGGATATCAAGCGAAAAAATCGAAAATATTGACAAAGAGTGAAATCGACCGTTTTCTATCAAGTGCAGGTGACAAAGAATTCTTAATGATTAAGGTAAGATTACTTTTGTTGTTAGGTATTTCAATTATTAAGTATTTTGATTTTTTATAGGTTGGATTAATTCTGGGGATTGCCGGAGCTTGTCGAAGTGATGAACTAGTTAATTTAACTGTAGATGATATTGAGGATGTAGGCCCTTCCTTGATTGTAAAAATTCCAAACACTAAGGCAAAGATTCCACGAACCTTTCTGGTTACCGATCTGGGAAATATGCTTGAATTGTTTCAAGAATACCTGTCCCTTCGTCCTCCCCACGTCAAACATAAGCGCCATTTTTTGTACTACAAAGCAGGAAAATGTAGTTTTCAGCCAGTTGGCAAGAATACCATGGGAAAAATTTCGAGTGTAGTAGCTTCGTATTTAAAATTGCCTGTTGCTGCATGCTATACTGGTCACTGCTTACGAAGATCTTCAGTGACATTACTGGCAGATGCTGGTGTGGATATCACGACAATAAAGCGTCATGCTGGTTGGAAATCAACGACAGTCGCTGAGGGTTATGTCGAGAACTCCATTGAAAATAGGACCAAAATTGCTAATCAGGTTTTAGTCGGTACCACTACTAGCGCAATCACAAAAACTGTAAATGTAAGCAAAAGTAATATTCCTTCTAATATTAATTTCGAAAATTGTACAAATGTGACATTTAATTTAAAAGTCAATAAATAATTTTAATGTTATCTTTTTTTTGCATGAAAAACGTTCTCCATAATGTAAATTCCCTTGGGAGCATTATACTCTCTTGGGAATAATCGACTATACTCGCGACAAGAATTCAGACGACTTACGTCATACGAACAAATGAATAATTCATTATATTTTCATCAAAATATTTAAGAAACTGCAACTGATAGTAATAAAACTATATACTACACTAAAAGTTTGCATTATATTTTGCACTAAATTGCAAAAAATGATTGTTTTTAACGCGATTAAATATCGAAAATTACGTTGACAATAAAAACAAATGTGTAACGTCAGCCGTGACGTAAGACGTCTGAATTCTTGACGCAAGTATACTTCTGTTTTAATTTTGATGACATAGAAACTGATTTATACTCCCGACCGTGGAAAAAACATATTTTATTTAAGAACTTAAATTGACTTGCTGCACTAGAACAAAATAACTAGTATTATTTACAAATAAATAATTGACCGTAACAATTAACTACGCAAACCGTATTCAACGTTTTTCTATTTATCGGTGTCTATTCCTCGCTATTAACTATTAACTTTGCTCGTCCCACTTAAATCACCCTATACGCGTGCATGGCCACTCAAATGTTCGAGAATGATCCAGTGAGATCTCAAATATTCCAGTATGTGTTATATTATTACATCAATTCATCATTGATGTAGGAATGACTCGTTTGTGTTGTGACTTTCGTTTTTAAAGCATATTTCTATATTTAATAATGTCGTAGTAAAACACTATTTGAAACCTTAATTTGAATTTTTCTAATATACTATTTTATTTTCAGCCGTCGTATTGTGCCTACCAGCAGACGATCCCGGGAAAGTAGTTTTGAGCATTATCAACGACTTCCAGCTCCACAGCCAAAATACCTTGAGTGTTTTCATGGATGTTTTCAACTTGCCGAGTTGGCTATACTACTTCCAAAATTATACGGAACCTTGGGAGTTTAACTTTACAAACATCGCAGACAATATAAAGATGGACATAAAAATGAACGCATTGATTTTCACGAACAATAACTTTGTACATTTAAACTTAGAACATTATATCGTAAAGAATATTAGAAACACGTTGGAAGTTAATAGCAATAGTGACGACGCGATTAGTTTTATGTTAGGAGACTTCCGTTCGGACGATTCATTGCGACCTCTGTTATTTGTTCGAGCGGGCAATACAAGTGATTTCTTTTTAGAAAAAGTGACGAATAATCTAGAGGAATGGTCCCTGAAACACAAACAATTAGATGAATGTGACGGTTGCAAATCCGACTTGGAAAAGACTTTAAGTGTTTTAGTTATTTTGGGATGTTCGTGTTTGTCCGTTTCCGTTATTTTAGCAGCAGCTGCCTTGGCAAGAAATCAGCTTATGAAGAAGAGAGTATCGAAGGGGACTTACAAAGTCCTTCTAACTGCGACGGATTTTGTTTTTCCCCAAATAGCTGATAGTCGTAGGGTGAGTATAATGTACAATTTTTCAATCTGACACAAAGTACATGGAAATAAAGCTATACTAATATTAAGATTAATACACTTATATGAGATAGTTATGTTTGTTAAAATAATTGTTTTATTTTATTGAGATAATATGAAGTTTTAATGACTTGAAAAAATTACTAGAAATATTTGAAATAATATTAAATAATTCTGATTAAAGTAAATAGTAACATTGCATTAAGAAAAAATAAAACTGAAGTTCATAATAAGTATTTCAGTATTCCTGCTATATTGTATTTGTTTCTAGAGTAGTTACTGATACGTCCACCTTATATAAATAATTAAATATTACTCACTCAATAGTATTTAAGTATTTATATATGGAGAGACCGACTTAGCAGCATTACCTGCGCATCAGACATATACCGCATTTGAGCTTGTTAGCTCTCCTCACTATGCCAAAGGAGGCGAGGCAACTGGCGATTTATCCGACAGAACGGAATTTAAGTAGACGTGATCTTCTATGTAACTAAATCTTGTGGGCGCATGGTAAACCTGTCAGTCCACCTGCACACATAACTTTAATACAGTTTGTAGTAAATAATACTACAATTGTGTCTCTATAGATTGAGTAGTGATCACCACAAGTGTTGTATTAATATCATATATAAATATTATTACTTTGCGCATTTTAAATTTTATGATATAACATTTATTACAAAATAATATTCTTTTTAATTCTGTAAATCTATAAACCTATTCTATAATTAATATTTTATTCATATTTTAACAAAATACTTCTATTAAATATTAATTATTATTTGAGTAAATCTTAAATTTAGAATCTTTTTAAAAAGAAAATTATTGAATTAAGTATAAGAATGATGCTAAATACGGGGTATCCCAACGAAAATTTGACCCCCCCTATAATTAGAAAACCGAATAATATTTCAAAATTCGCCGAGACCCGTCGATTTTTGTTCTTGGGGGGAGCTTTTTTGACAGTCAAGCCAACTCGATATGTTCATCCCCCTAATGCCTAGCAACCCCAACTTAAAAATTTCAAATGCAACTAACCCACTTGTGGCACATCATTTTAAAACCCTTTTCATTGTGAATATAGTGACGTACCGTTTTTAGAAATCGGTTGAGATTTGACAGAATTATTGGTTACAAACGAAAAGATGACAGACCAACTTACGCGTAGTAATTTCTACACAAATGCCCACCACTAATAAGTTTTTCATCTACTACACATGACCGCATTACCTAATTGTTATTGATGTGTCTATCTGTTTACAAAAAAGTCAGAAATGAAATAAAAAAGCTGAAGCAAATAATAAATCAGATTTATTTGATGAATTGCTCAAAATGACCCCCGTTAACTCCCAAACAATAATACAGTCTGTTTTCAAATTCTGTTCGAACATTATTAAAGACATCCGCAGTTATTAATCGGCATTCTTCTACAATTCTTTGACGTAGCACTTGCAATGTTTCCGGCTGAGTGGCGTACACTCGTGATTTTAAATGACCCCACATAAAAAAGTCCAAAGGGGACAGATCCGGAGATCTTGGTGGCCATTCGACAGGACCTCTTCTGCCAATCCAATGCCCCGGGAAATGGTCATCCAAAAATTGTCGCACAGCAGCAGCATAGTGCGAGGGCGCACCATCTTGTTGGAAGGTTATTTCATTTTCTAGTAAATTGCCGTCACTTTCTAAAATCTCTGTTATCCTAGGATCAATTGTACTTTCCAATAATGCTAGATAGGTGTTTCCATTGAGATTACCTTGGATGAAAAATGGTCCAACAAGATGGTCGCCCAAAATGCCTGCCCAAACATTCAATTTTTGAGGTGTCTGAGTATGAAATTCCCTGATTAAATACGGATTAGTATCACTCCAATAACGACAATTGTGTCTATTCACTTCGCCATTCAACATAAATGTGCATTCGTCAGAGAAACATGTATTGTAGAGAAGATTTGGATTCAGTAGAAGTTGTTCACTAAAGTATTCGCAAAATTGGTTACGGCAATCGAAGTCATCTTCATGTAACTCTTGAACCAGCGTCATCTTAAATGGATGAAACTTGTGTTTTTTCAAAATTCGATGAACACTGGAACGGGATACGCCAGAAGCTTGAGACACAGTTGTAATCGATTGCTTATTATCCATCTGTACATGACCCAAAACTGCCACTTCAACTGCTTCATTTCGAAATGGCCCAATTACTTCATGTTTCTTGTTTAAACCTGCTGCAACAAATTTGTCAATCAGGTGTTTAACATACTGGTGGTTTGCAGTTTTTTTAGGATGATTGGCATTAAAAATTCGTGCTGTAGCTTTAGCGCAATCGTGATTTCGGTAAAATTTTCGTTGGGATACCCTGTATTTATATTAAATATACTTTATTACTAAATTAAAGGATAATAACTTTCAAATGCAAATTAGCCGATTCTTTTTTCAAATATTATACGCAGAACCAGAGTTCACAATTTATGCATTTCAAATACGTACCGCTGAATAAAATTCTTAATATCCTATGAAAGTTACAAAAAGAAGAGTTCTTGAAAATGCGTAACTGAAGACATTTAGGATTTTTATTGCACAAATGAAAGCATATAGGAGTGCCAATATTTAACATTACCTATGCAGGGTGTCCCGCGTAAGAACTGACACAGAGTAGATGCATGTTGGGAGTCCCAAAATATTGCAATCTAACGTAACACACCTATACACATAAGCCCTGTTCGTTAGATGCTGCTCCTAGTGGCTCCAAGAGATCTTAGATCAAGGAGAGTACGGAGCAGTGACGTCCCAGATCATACATTAGAGTAGTCTGATGTTGAAGTAATTCAAAGTAATTTGCCTGTGTTCGTTAAGAGCAACTTAACATAACCAATTTATTTGATTTGTTGTTTGTTGTAAGGAGGGTATGTGTGTTTTAGCATTTTTTTCTTCTATTTGGGTATACAAAAAGCAAATTTGTTATCCACCATGAAAAAAGAAAACTTATTAGTTTTATTGGCCTAATTAGTAGTGGAAGGAGAAAAAAATCCTACAAGTCGTAAACATGTTCATGAATTTCAGTAATTTTGCTGATCACAAGCAGAAATCACCACTTCAAATTCGGTGATGGTGCCACTGCCAATATACAAATACATAAAATAACATAAGTAAATATCCGACAATTACGTCAGATATATCAACAAATAATAAAATCAGCTGACTGCTCTAGCTGCTCTACTCCTTTTGCTCCAGCATAAATGACAGAGTATCCAGAGTAATGATCTTATTGATCAGAGTGAAATACTCCTGCATAACAAACAACATAGGTTTCGTACTCGGCCTTAACAAACGCCGATAAAATACTCCGATTGACAACGAGCAGGGCTAAACTTGCACAGAGGCAAATAAATAAATATCTCTGAATTACTTTAACTTGAAATAACCAAATTTGGTACATCTTTTAAGTTTCTTATAGGTCTACTTTTACTATCAGTCAAGTAAATAAACAAAATCTTTCAATGTCCCCCAAAGAAAATAATCACATTTGTTGAGCTCTGGCGATCGTGGTGGTCAATTTAGAGGACAATTATTTCTTCTACCTAACCATTTATTTGGAAACTTATAATTCAAAAAATCTCTAATAGTAGCACTAAAATGAGGCGACGTCCTATCATGCATAAACCAAAACTCTAGTCTAAGTTGTAACGGTAAATTTTCGATTTAATCAGGGACAGTGTTTTGCAGAAATTCCAAATAACTTTCGCCATTTAATCGATTTGATAAAATAACTGATCCAATCAAATAACGATCAATAATACAAGCCCAAACATTTATCTTAAACCCATGTTGTAAATGTTTAAGAGTTACTGCATAGGAGTTGACGGAATATTCATAAAAGTTGTGAACATTTGTAATTCCTCTAGGAGTGAAACAAGCCTCATTTTCTTGTGAAAATAAGATAAACTCGCAAAGGGTTACTTATTATACTAGAACGTTCTCGAGTATTAGTGAAAAACTTTCCTGTCTCTTAAACCCGTCTTTCAACATTAAAAAATGTTTCTTTATGGGTAATCACTTGATTTGAAAATCTCCTACGATATGCTTTCACACTTCTACAACTTCCTTCACAGAAATCTAGCACAAGTAACATGTCAACTTATTCACTACTTGGGATACCACTATTACTAAATCCTGTGTATTCTGTACTTTAAATAATTCTATTGCATTTAATCTCATTATATTATATTATACGTTGCTGGTATAGTTTATACAGGGTGCGGTAGAATGGATGGGTGTTTTTGCGACGGGTTGTATACAGAGGGGAGTAGAGAGTTGCGGCTGAGATCATTCGACTCAGTGGGATATGCCGTTTGTTAGTCGCAATGGTTGTCTGGACAAGTACCTAGATAAGTGCACTGTAGTCTAGACGAGAGAACATGGTGCGTTCGCCGTCGAGGCATATTTGAAGTCGAACGAGTCGGTGACTGTGTGCAACGGCGTTTCCGCCGGCATTTCAATGTTGGTCGTCATGGTTCGGTCCCAAAACGTGACACGGTTCTCAAAGATAGGTTCGGAATTTCAGAATGACTGCATTGGCATTCAGGAACGAATGGTGCAGTACATAGCGGCCAATGGACGTCACTTGTCCGATGTCGCTTTCCGAACATTCATATATTTTTTTCTGATTTACATTTTTGATTATTTAAATGGCAATATGTAAGCTTTCATTTTCCGTAATAAATAGTTTTTTACTTAAACAAAATCCCGCATTATTTCCATTTTCAAAAACACCCATCCATTATGCCGCACCCTGTACATTCTTTATACTTTCTTTTTATAAAATTAAAATTGATTAATGTAATAAAATTTCTAGTACATAAAGTCTCCTTTCTTATTTTAAATTATTACTTACGTCTACTGGTCAAATCCGCATTTAGCTGTAACTAACTGAACTTTCTAGTTGGTCGAGTAGAAACTTATTTCTCCAGCGTCGTCTTCCAATAAAATTAAATTTTCCGTAATTCCTGAGAAGAGAAAATTTAATATCCACCGGTTTTCTTTACTCCTTAGTTACCATTCGTAAAATTTATAATTGATTATTAAGCAGATAAACTCGGGAACAATTTACAGTCTGCTGAATTCTATGTTTTGGTTATTTATTTGAAAAATTTCAACCGTTATATCTTTAGAAGATGAAAGGTAAGAATACAAAAGACGTTTGTTTACCTAAGTAAATAGAATGGCGATACTGATAGTCAACCATTACCGTATTATTTCAACCAAACACACAAATGTTACGAGTATGAACAGAGTTTAATATTAGAATCTTTTTAGGGAATAATTAATGATTTAATAATGATTTGTATTTTCTCGAGAATATGTAAGATATTAGGTACACAGATATGTGCATTTCTTTAATTCTCGTAATACGTTTTTTCACTTTGTCATTTAGTGTAAGATTTTTGTGCCCCTGTCTGTCTTAGTAATTATTGCAGAAAGGGGATTTGCCCGCATCTAGCTATATTATCTCACAATTTTTTATGCTGTCTGGGATCAGTATCGGTTTTGCGAGATTTATTAGACTTTTAACGTTCTTTGTAAGTTCGAAAAAGTTAGGTACCCTGATTTGATTACCCTTCCTAGACGTGGCTTTTCATACTCTACTGTTTGTGTACAAGGCGATTCAGGAATATTAGAAAAAAATGGGCCACATAATTAACTTGAAAAATTATTTGACCACTACAATTTTTGAGGATTCTGATGCCACGTGAAATTGTGCCCATAATTTTGTAGTAATTTTGCAAATATCACCTGACCAAATTCAATGAAATTTAGTAGGTGGTATTGGATAAACTATTTGAACATAATATAGGTACTTGGGTTACCAAGTGGCATAGAGGACGCTAGTTATGAGTAATGTCATTTAGTTCTATTTTAAAAAATTTGTTTTAAATGTTTCTCAAATTTTTATTCCAGCGGAAAAAGGGGTACAAAAATGTGCCCTTTACATTTTTTTTCAAGGGTTAGTTTACTAAAAAAAAGTCGCAGAACTTGTAGTGCTACCATTGACAGACTTGAAAATTAGAAAAGGTGGCTGCGAATATAATTCAAACTTATAGGAGAAATTAAAAGCGAAACAAACCAAGTGTTTTTAATTTTATTACAACGCATAACAAAAAACAAATGAAATAAGTGATAATGATTTAAAGTACCTAATTGTTTGAAGTATCCACCGTTGACACACTTCACATAGCGTTTTCTGAGAAATCTCTCTTGGTATTGTCGTATGGGTTGGTTTGCAGCGATATGTATTCTTTGCCACAATTCTTTACGCGGACTAATAGGTTCTTTGTAAACTATATCTTTCATTCAAGACCAAATAGAAAAATCAAGCGGATTGAAGTCTGGATTTCTGGGTGGCTAAGCAAAAATGCTTTCACGGTCAATCCAACGATTTTGAAAAATTGCATCTAAATATGTACGCACTGGTGGAAAAAAATGCGGTGGAGCTCCCTTGTGCATGAACCACATATATCTTCTTAAATAAAGCGCGGATGTGGATTGTTAGAGTCACACAAATAATTATTTCGCCAATTAAACACGGTGAGAAACGTCGCGTCATCTTTAAAAAAGTAGGATCGTTAGCTTCCTCTTCTTGTAGAAAATGGGCAAAATGTAGACGGGCAGGAAGATTTTGCGGCAACAAATTTTGTACAGGAGTAGAATTAATTGGATATAATTTCTCCTTATTTAGAATTCTCCAAATCGTAGGCCGACTAATGTGTGTTGCAGTATGCAAAAGAGTAGTTCCACCTGAATTTTCGGCCATTCTAACCAAGTTCCTCTTCCTGCTCAACCGAAATACTTTTTGGAGCGCTGTCATTACACTTCGGATAGATATATCCTGTTTCGCCTAAGCGATTGTACAAATTTCTAAATAATTTGTGATGTGATTCGGATATAATTTATATATCTTCTAACTGAAGCAAGACCATTGAAATTTTCTTGCCCAAAGACACAGGTCATATCTATCTTTCATTATTCGAAAACTCATTGTACCGCGGCATTTTTAAAATGTTTTGCCTCATAATTATTACTATAAGTAAAAATACACAAAATAATTTTATTTTTCAGCACTTGTCATTATGTACCAGTTTCTATGTAGCGGTCGATTCTATGAGTCCCAGTCTACTAGGCGCAGTTTGGTTTATTTCGCTTTTAATTTCTCGTATTATCAAAACATAGTGTTCGTTAAACCGATTTTTCTCGAAAATGAATCGAGATATCGAAATGAAACAAGAATACATAATTCATGGATTTCAAGTTCCTAATCTACATATTTAAGAATAATCGCAAAAAGACGATTACAAATTTTAACTTTCCACACTCTATATTTCTGAAATTATCAACTTTTGGATAAGCTATACTTGCGCCAATGATCTCAGTTTTCGGATTTCTCAATGTTAATGAACCCCTGTATATATTTTCCATAACATATTAATTTATTCTACGTTTATTATCTCTAAAATCTATCTGTAGAACATTAGATGACATGGTTGTGTAAGATTGGAATTGAATGTAAAGTTTTATGGAGCAATTTAACATAAATTCATAAACTCTGCTTCTCAAACTTGAATCAATAAACTGCCTAGTCTGATCGAGAACTGACCTGACAGCATCCACTGGTTGACTACTAAAATGTCCCAGTGAGACCCTGGCTTTAGATTACTTAGGTTATTTAGACTCTTATTTTTCATTAAAACAAAGTCTGCACTATTTTATTTAACTGAAAAATGTGTGGGCACTTATAATTTTTTTCTGTAAGTTGATTGCTGATATTGAAAGAAAGTAAAACAATGACAAATTAAATATTACACGACATGATGTACCTATTTTTTACTGTATTAGAAAGGTATTTTAAGCTAATATAAATCAAATCTCCTCCAATTCCTATCAATGAAGTCATATGTATGTTCTCTGATACCAAACATCTAGGTATGCTAATGAACAATTCCACAGCTCTATTCAATAATTATCTAGAGAAATTAATCTATCTAAATTCACTAACCTTGTTTTAATGAAAACACTATAAATATCTATATGTTTGGTATCAGAGAACATACATATGACTTCATTGATAGGAGTTGTAAGAGATTTGATTTATATTAGCTTAAAATACCTTTCTAATACAGTAAAAAATGTTACAAAAGCTAATAATAAGGAATATATGGGTAGATATTGTGGGTGTAATTCAACGCTGGTTGGGGCTTTTGTCCACAGAGTAGTTAGTTTCATACAATATTATTAATACCTAAAAATATATGATGTACCTACATAAACAACCATTTTATCTTAAATAAATTTCCGAAAATGAAAGTATTAATTTTCGAAACATTGACTTAAAGTGAACGTTTAATTTTTCGGAAAATGTCATACTCATATTAGAATTGTATGATAAAACTTTTGCTTATCATCAAAGATATTGATAGGGTTGTTTGAACTGCAAATGGAATGGATAAATGTGAGGATTACTGAAATCTAGTCTAGTGTGTTGTTAAATAAGACCGATAACGATGTTTGCTAAAATTATGTAAAACAAAGCTTCTACCAACGACAAAATGCTCGTAATCCATTTCTATTCATACGTTGTGAATGATATTGGGAGCTTGATGTGCTTGCATTTCAGTTGCAGTCAAATTTTCAGGGAACATATTTGAACGCTGAAGTATTTCATATTCATATCAATTTATCTAGTCCGGATATATCCTCAAACTGGTGGCTTTGGGTTTGGTTTAAAATATATAGAGGTAGTTACCGAATGTAAATATATTCAATAAATGTAGGATTCTTACATTTGCTGTTAATATATGTTCCAGGCATATTTTTATAGTGCAACTAGTATTTTTCATTTATACAGGGTGAATCTTAAATAAATACAAATATTTTAACTAGCAGTACAGTTCACTGCGTAGAACACACAATTAATTGTTTTTTTTAGTCAGGAATAAGAGGAATAAATCAAATTTTAAATATATTTTGTGATTTTTTTATAGAAAACTTGTTGAGGACCGCTAACCATTTCAATATTAAGGCTTATGAGTCATAATATTGTGTAAATTGGATGTGTATTGCCAGTGTTACAGTATGTAAACGAATGATTGAAATATGTTTATGAAAATGTTTCTGACCACCTCCTCTCCTTTGTCATTCTTATAACTCACCAAAAAAGTATGTCTAGCTATGTACATGAAGTTGAAATGAATACAGATTCTCTACTATCGTTATTACTATCACTGCACTCCATAACCTTTTCACTGTTTGAATAATGTACCATATTTACCATACTTAATTGCACTGTATTTCATCAAAAATATTAATGAAATACACAAGGCACTTAAAAGAAAAACACTCCCGATTTAACGATTTAAATACGTTTTATACGTTAGTGCCGCAACTCTGAAAACATCTCGCTGGCTGCCCGAGAAAATAATAAAATAATAAAACGATTTAAATACGTTAATGCCGCATAAAAATAAATACGTTAGGCATTACCTACCTTGCCCTGAAGTCCCTACACCAGTATCCTTACGGGACATTGTGCCTACTGTCCACCACCCAGTCGGTGATACCTATGCCTACGACATCACAATCTTCCGCAGAATCTTTAATAATCTGTGACCGGATCGTGACGTAAGACCAAACCGTTTTTATTTAGTTTGTTTACGACTGCGTTTTAGTGCGGATAGAATTATTTTGAATTTTTATATCTTTTACTGAAAAAGTATTAATTAAAATATATTGAATTTTATGTGGCAACTGATTTTTACAATGTGATGAATTTAATAAAAGAATAAAAACAAGTGCAGCTTCCTACGTTGTTTGAGGTTATGCAACGGGACGGTATATAAAAAATAATTGTGGCAGAAAATTAACATTAATGCGTTATGCGGAAATCATAGTTTTTCATTATTCCTCATAAAATAACTTAAGGGAATAATTTGTGACTCTTCCTATTAGTGTGCAATGGTATTTTGTGAAATGTGGATAACTTTTTTAATACTGGGTTTTTTTAGCAAGTAGGTAAGCTTCTCTGCACGTATATGTATAATTTTTTAAATCATTAAACGAAATAACTATTTTATTAAATGCCTTACTTGGTAGAATCGAACATGCGAAAATTAATTTTTTAGTCGTTTACGGTAGTAAGGACAATCGAGAATTTAAAATTTGGGTTAATATTACTTCGTAGCTTACTAAAATCATATATTTTATTAGGTTCTTAGCTCTCTATCTGGTCAGCGGTTCTCAAAATGTGGATATTTTAAAAAGAATAATATGTGTAAATATTTAAAATTTTTAAAAATGACACACTGTACTCATCTATATGACAAACTACAAGTACAGTTAAAATATTTGTACTTATTTAAGATTCACCCTGTAATACGTTTCACTGAAAACCGGTATTAAATCCTTTTTAACTTTACAATCAAGTATGTCAAAATTTTTTGCCGCATGAGCACAATAGACACATCTAATTTGAATTTAGGTAGTTGGTCGCATTAACCAAAACTTTAAATTTAATCATTTGGTACACCAGCGGTGTGTCAAATGAGGTTTGACTGCGATTTAATTAAGTTGATTTTGATATGAGATATTGATCGGCTGTTGCTACGAGATTTAATTAAACCCAGCTTAAACTTCTTTTGATAAACTGACGATAAAATATGAAACCAATCGTTATTAATTTTCAAAGTTACTTCTGAAAAAAGGCAATATGCCTCTTTAAACGCCCAGTCTCAGTAACTACTCCGGGAATTGTTCAATTATTTTTACATTCCAATCTTCAATAACATTTTTTGAACCCACTTTATGCATCATTGTATAGTATATTATGTAATGGCTAAAGAGCAAACTTCGTTAATTTGTAAACTGGCTGGTATATAAAGTAATTGAACCGGCGGATATTTTGATAGAAAACGCATATTCTACAAAATTAGGTGATATTTTATAAAATAACCCACTGGCTTGGCTAATTTATTTGTGACAATCAGTGATATAAAATAGTTTTTAGTTTATAAACTATTCAATTTGGTCTAGCTGGAATGAAAACAATCATTCTAGTAGCCAAAATAGCCAGTTATTTGGATTGTTTATAAATTAGTCACCACATGATTTAGAATCGATGTGGTCTAGCAATCCTTGTATATTGCTATATCTATGAAGTCATATGATAAATATCGTCAACTTATCTAAATCAGCACTTTGGGTTTAGGACTGCTGACATTTCCATGTAGATGTTCGGCAAAGTTGGAAACCAGACTAAACTCATAGCTGATCCTTCCGTTTGTTCATAAAACTGATCCCTGAAGGAAATTTACTAGGCTCTCATATTTGCCTTCTACGATGAACTTTCAATTAATAGAAAGTTTCTTAGACTGTCATTTTTGTAAACAATGATGTCACCTCAAAGCTCACTAGAATATCATCTGGTTACAGATGAAATCATCAGAGGTCTTGACATGGCGTTCTGTATTTCGCACTAGATATCTAATTTGGTGAGATAAATAACGGGCAAGTCAGTGGGTGGGTAATCCGGTGGCACTGAATATTGGGCGGAGAGTAACGTTAGATTTGTGAACTCTTGGAAAGCAGTAGAGTTTAATCACCAAGAATCAAATCTTTATGTAGTTGTTTGGGAATATTGGGAGCTCGAACTACAGACGCTACTTCCTTTTCAACGTATGATTCGAATTGTTGATCCTCTTATACAGTGAGTCCTCCAGTAGGTCTATCTTGGCGGCATATTCTATTGCATCCAAATTGACTAATGCGTTTTCTTTCTCTGTAAGAAGTACGGTGATCTCATCATTTTCAGTAATCTAGTCTGGAGATCTTGTCTTGTTATATTTGGTTTATGAGGTTTGGCTATCTGCATTACGTGAATTGCTTCCGCTCGTATTTTTAAGCCAATTCTTGAGTAAACCATCGATATGGTGTTTCTAGGGTGATTTCTTCCATTGGAATATACCTTGGTACAATGATGACTCTCGATTTGTCCAGACTTCTGCTGATTCCTGACTTTCTCTCCTGTGAATAATGTCTTGGATGGTTAGTCTGTCCACTAGACCCCAATAATGTTGGTCCCATTTGATGGTGAACAAGAGATGTGTTCCTCCTTACTTTTTTGTCTTCTGATGTCTTTAATCCTTTTTCGTAGAAGCGCGGTGTAGAATCCTTCGTGTTGTTTCGGTTTCGACGTGAACGAACAAATATTTCTAGGATTCACGAATATTTGTATACTCACATAAATGTGAACAGAAATTAAAGGGTCCGGATAATCTGTCTAGAAATAGGCATATTTTTTCAGAATAATCGTATTCTAAATTCTAATGTTGTTGAAAAAGTTAAGGACGACCATTTTGGATGTTGAGATTTATTTTACTACGGATTTAAAAAATTAAGTAAGTTTTGTCATTTTCTTTCCTTAGTTATGTTTCAATTATAAAATAATACTGTAGTTTGGAATCTTTTGTATTTCAAATATATTAACAAAATTGAGCTTGTTCAAAGACGATTTTTTATTGTGATTTGTTATAAAAAATTGTTTATGGATGTTTTGATACTAATATTTTTTCCTCCCCTTTTTTCAGTGTATTATGTTAAATCTCCGCATAGTAATGAAATGAAAAATGAAATTCACCGTGCCATAGGATAGATATCTTAATAAGAAGCTGTGTTAACAAGTTGATATTTTTATATGTCGATTTTGCTGTCTGTTTTATTTTGTAATCATCGATCCCCAACCATAATTTAAAATAATCTAACACTCATTAATTGTTTAAGCGAAACATGTTTTGCTTCTATTATCAGTAGTTCAAAAGTTGTTTTCCCAAACACTAAGCAGATAAATAAGTTGGAAATTACCTTCATATTACCATAATACTTTTGACGCGTGGGATTTCCTCTATTTGCATCCATTAAATTCAAATTTCAATCTTCTCTCAATTTCGTAAGGACTAAATAATTACTTAGGAAAAGTTCAGAATCCGGCATGCTAGAACCAAGGCGTCTTTCATCTACAGCAATTAAACTAAATTGAATATAATCACGATCGTGGATACTTATTTATTTGATATTATATTATGTCGCGAATATTCTGATTTATTGTTAAATATAAATATTTGTTGATTTAGTCTTCAGAATAAGATTCTTTTTTACATTATCGGGCTAGATAATATTATCTTGGAGAAAACACAGTCATTGTAACAAATGAATGGAAAAGAAACATACCTACAGGGTGTTTCTTAAGTAGAGGTCGAAAATCCAGGGGCGTATTCTGTGGCCAAAAATAAGTTTTGTTAAAATAAATAAAAATAATAAAATAAATGTGGAGTCTTAAGAGAAGCCATTGTCCGGCTACAGTGTGTCAAAAATAAAAAAAAAATAGTTTTTAATTTCTGCAGTATGCATGTTTAGTATGGCAGTAAGTATGAAACAAAAAAATATCAGCTTTAGAAACCTACTAGTGGCGGCGGTGTGGGTATTATCGATCATTATTTGTCAAAAAATATATATCACGCTGTATAATTATTACAAATGAAATAGGTCATCATATGCACCATTGTATTATTTTCAATTTTTGTTTCTTTACACTTTTTTGTATTCCAAACTGATTAACAACAAAATTGATTTATTTGATCAAGCATATTTTTACAGTTATTTAAATTATTTAAACATATCTTAGGGAGGCAACGCAAAACAATAATAATAAGAAAATCAAATTAAGATTATTTTAATATTAAGTTTTAATAATGGTTTATGCATATTTAAATGCTGAAATGGCCTATATGGTTTATATTAATGGCCTTGCAGATGGAAATAGTATTGAGGCTAGGCTGAATTTATATGGGAAGATTTCCAAATCATCCAACTGCAAATCCAAGAATGTTCATAAATAATTTTCAACGTCTTTCGGAGTCAGGCTCATTTCAGAGAGGTCCAACTCCTGGAAGACCTTTGAGTGTTAGAACATCTGAGTTGGCCTTGCTACCGCGAGACTATCGTGCTTGCCTACTAAATTTGGCACTGAATTTTGCAAAAAATTGAACAAAATGTTGAGTTTACCGTTGTCATATAGTTTATAGTTAATTTTTTCAGAGATTTTGGTTTGGTTTGATGAAAACCCTAATGCCATAATGGAATCTTGATTTCAGCATCAGTTTTCTTTGAATGTAGGGGTGGGTATTTTAGGAAATTTTCTTGTTGGGATTTACTTTTTACCAATACCTTTCAAAAAACATTCTTAAAAACATTTTACCTGAACTACTGGACGATGTTCCCTATGCGCTAAAGCAAAGAATTTGGTTTATGCACAACGGAGCTCCCCCACATTTTAGTTTGACTGCTCGTGAATTTTTAAATGAAAGATTCGATAATAACGTGATTGGACGGGACACTTAAGAACCCGGTCAATCTTGGCCACCCAGATCATCCGATTTGAACCCTATCGATTTTTTTGTCTGGGACATCTTAAGACATTAGTTTACAAGGTTTAGATAAGTAAAAAAATAATAAAAATTACATCACTATCGCACACTTTGACGTTTCGAAAAACTCTGTTTTCGTTCTCGAAATAGTAAATGTATTAGTCATACTTGACATACTTTTCTATTTTTTCAGTGTGAGATTTTTTGGTTAGGCAAACTTAGTTTCAATTCAATGATGGACGGGATATTAGTCTCGTAGAAATTATTTTCAACAGTACTATCACTAGTGATAAAAATATATGTGTAGTAACAACACTTCTGTTATGTAGTGCAAATGTTCCAAATTTAATCACATATTATCCAGCCTACAATTATCAAATTTTAACAGCAATTTATTTTTAGAAACGTATTATATACTTTTGTACTGAGCTGTAATGCTGTGACCTAGGTAACTGGTCGCTGCCAGTAATAGAATTAATGTGCACATCCTTAGCTGAGATTCTTTGATCCGCTCTTGTTGTTCTCAAACTCTGTTCTGTGATGAACGTCCATATTCGTATATTGGTTTCGGTTCTTGTTATTGGTATGATCAGAACCTGTCCTCGGATAACGGTGGTCTTTCGAGACGTCTCATAGCAGCCTTTCCAACTGGTTGCATTCCATGCTTCCAAACGTTTCGCTGCTCTTGTGGTGACTCTATTTTATCGCCGTTTTCAACTATGGAACAGATAAATTAATTACAATGATGTCATATTAGGCGATTTATTCATAGTTTTAAGAATTATTTGCCTTAATACGAGATAAAAGTTTTTTTTTTAAGAAAACAGTTTTTTACCACAAATAAAAAAAATTGATATTACGTTTTACATATATTTACAATATTTAGTATTTTATCTACAGTAGTTTTGTAATAAGAATAAATATGTAAAAATATTCAACCCAACCCCAACCCAAGTTGTGTTAAGGGGATAAAGAGAAATTAGGCAGCATAGTCGACATATAATTCCTCTTTGATATTAAATTACATTTCACTAAATTTATATCTTCATCTATATATAAATATTAACTGATATATTGCCATTTTCAAATAGATTGTATGCGTATAAACTAACATATTATTAGCTGAAATTGGCTGTAATTTTGTATGACAAAATAATATGACAGTGTGATATAACTACATAACAATCGGTTGCTCAAAAGAGAATTTATCTAATGAGAAAAGTAATTTGACATTTCCAACTGAAAGCTTGCTTGTATTTTAAAATTCTATGTAAATTTAGTAATGTACGCACAGAACAGCTGCTTGTATTTTGCATATTTTTTTATAACTCTTCTTTTATTCGCATATTTTTCGTTTTAAAATCGCCTGTTTGAACAAAGCAGTGAACCGGTTATATGGAATGTGAATGTGTTGAAATTAAAAGGAAACAAATATATCAACCCTTCTCTTTGTTCCATTGCATTTATTCATACTTAATTTCGCATTTGTTGTTTCTTCTTAATTTACAAATTGAATGAAATAATGGGGAAGGTGCATACATTTTATGTTGGTTTCAAATGTATTACAAGGATTTTTTTAAACATATTAAAAGAACAACACATGTGTCTGGAAGCAATAAACACATAATAACTAAAATATTAACATTAATAAATTTCCATAGATTGTAAATAAAACTACGTGGCCGAAAACGCATGTATTTTTGCGTTTTTGTGGCATTGGTGGGTTATAGATACGTATTATAAATACTGTGTAGGTAATGCCATAATTATTAGTGATGATGTGGTGAACTTATGGTATTGTTAAACGTAACTTATTCCTTTGTTTACAATATAGGTAGTTACGGTAACAATGCTGTTGGATAGCTGATAGCTTGTGACGTACCTACGTCGTAATTGCGGTGCGACGCAGTGTCACTATAACGCCTGAGCTGCGGCGCCAGTTTCTATCTATTTATAGTATAGAAACACTCGGGCGGCTACACTGAAGTCACGGTATGTCCAGAGGGTCAAAATCACACTTGGTAAATATTTATATTTATTAAACGTAAGCTTATATTTACAACTCTAACTTTTAAATGTCACGAGTAAATTCTACGGTACTAATCTACTAGGTAAAAATGTACGGTATAGAGTCAGCGATGCGGTTACAGGTTAGCGGTTTCTACAAGCGGTTATTACCAGTGGGTGCTAAAGCTACGTGCAAAACCAAGAAAGAGGAAGCAATCAAGCGGACAAAGCAAAGTTAACCTACAAAACTATAAACTTGGCCACTATTACTAACAGCAAAAGGCAACAAATGTTAGCACTCCTTTCCAGGGTGCACGACTGGTCAGCGGGGCTTGTGAGACGGTTAACTGTAAGAAACTATATGGTTAGGTACGACCCACGTTTCAACTCATACAGACGAAGAGGAACAACATCCAATAAGCCGAACGCGTGGTAAGCTAAAGTACGCCGGATAAGGGCAACAGCGCCTCTACCCTGTCGTAATAAGGACGGTTCCCTGAAAGACAAAGTATGGTTGGATGCCTGCAAAGTAATGGATGATTAGCTACGATCCACGTTTCAACTCATACAAACGGATAGAAACAACATCCTATGAGCTGAATGCGTGGTGGGGTAAAGTACATCGGATAAGGGCAACAGCGCCTCTACCCTATCGTTGTACGGACGGCAATCAGAAAGGCAAGGTATGATTAGCACAAAGTTAACAGTGGTCAAGTCTTCCCTAACTTTTTACTTACATCCTCTGCTTGTGGACAGGCACGTCGGTTCAGTCGGAGCGGGGGTCGGTACGGTACTGACTACTGCAACGGCGGTAGTTACCTCTTCAAGCCCTCGTTTGGCTTGACGGCCATGCGCAGTAAGCGTGTAGGCAATTTTCTTACTATGCTGAGTGGCAGTGCTGGACAAGTCTGCCGGCGGTGCTGGCGACGGTGGAAGACCTAACACTGCTAGACAGTCGGCGGCAGCGCGTTGGTCTCCAGACTCGACTTGGAACAATTACCAAAGGCGGCTTCTCTGGTGTGCTGAACAGGCAGGACTGCTGTCGTGGACGGCTGGTCAGGAACTAGATCATCTACAAAGTTTACTGAATAAATATAAGTTATACCACTCTTTGTCGACACTTTGATGTTTTGAGATCAAAGCCGTACCGCCACACGTAAATACTGTCGCAAAAAATGGCCAGTTACGAAAGAGTAGTTTCTTTCCAATTTGGAAATATTTATGTACGAGGGATATTCCAAAAGTGTAATGTAAGTCTGCTTATTGTATAAATAAAATATTTGTAATGTAATAAAAATAAATATTATAAAACGATTATAGGTAAATGTATAAATGTTTGTTAGTTGATCTTGGAAGTCGTATATATTAATTTGTAAAGGACTCCGCAGAGTCGTTATGGAAATTGGGTTTCGGTCAAATTTGATGAAACTCTGGACTCTGTTAGTTCTCGACGAGTAGAACAAAAGTTCTCATGGCCATTGAGTCCAAAAGTCTCATGGTTTTGAGATATAGCTCTCTGAAGTTCGACTTTGGGTGCATTTTGCAGTATTACTAGTTTCACACTTACAATAGTATATACTTGTTTGTTCAAGTACGTATGCATGTACACGTGTATTCAAACACATATAAACTTCAAACACGTATAAACATACAACTACACACACACACACACACACATACAGGGTGTTAGGAAAACATGCGGCAAAAATTCAAGGGGTTATTCCTTGGCCTATTCTAAGAATATTTTGTATGATGATGATTTGTGAAAAACCCCTTTATTTCGAAGATACAGGGTGAACAATATTTGCGACAACCATATTCGATATTTGTTGAAATCATTAACTTAAATAAAAGTATAGCGTACGCCAATGAGTTTATCAAGTATAAAAAATTAATGAGTTTCCTCGTGATTTTTTAACAGCAACTCTGGATTATTTCTTATGGGGCTATCTGAAGTCATTCGTTTACGCTACTCCAGTGGAGAATTTGGACGAATTGCGAAATCGGATAATTGCTGGGTGTAACTCAATTAGAAACAACCCTGGTGTGTTTGAAAGAGTTCGGCACTCAATGACGAGAAGATTGAATACTTGTATCCAGGCTGGAGGAAGTCATTTCGAACATTTATAGCAGATTGAGCAACTTTACATATACTTTTTTTGATAATAAAATGTTGTTACTGTAGCAAATTTTGTTCACCCTGTATCTTCGGAACACAGGAGTTTTTTAGAAATGATCATAGAACAAAATATTCTTAGAATAGGCCAAGGAATAACCCCTTGAATTTTTGCCGCATGTTTACCTAACACCCTGTATATATATATATATATATATATATATATGTGTGTGTGTGTGTGTGTAGTTGTATGTTTATACGTGTTTGAAGTTTATATGTGTTTAAATACACGTGTACATACATACGTGCTTGAACAAACAAGTATATACTATTGTAAGTGTGAAACTAGTAATACTGCAAAATGCACCCAAAGTCGAACTTCAGAGAGCTATATCTCAAAACCATGAGACTTTTGGACTCAGTGGCCATGAGAACTTTTGTTCTACTCGTCAAGAACTAACAGAGTCCAGAGTTTCATGAAATTTGGCCGAAACCAAATTTCCAAAAGAACCCTGCGGGGTCCTTTTAAAATAAAATATATCAATGAAACACAGCAATGTTATTTTCTGACTTAAGGAAAGTTTAATACTAAATATTTGGAAAACTAAACGTTTTTTGTTGTGGTGTATACAGAGGGATTTATATAAAATTTGAGTTGGTTGAATTCCTCGATGACGTCAATTAATATTACAAGTGAAATGTTTTCAAAACAGACTATACGGTGCTAGTGTAAAAAATCTCAGGAACATTAGATGGTAGTTTTTCCACATCACCATTTAATTTTAAGCAAATTATGTTCTATAGGTAGGTAATCAATTATAAGTAAAATATAGAATACTAGTAATATAATTAAATAATGGTAACTAAATAAAAATTAATTTGGTTATCTATAACTTCATTTTATAAATCCTAACCCAAATGGTTAGACACAAGAAAAAATAATAAGTGAATAACACAAAATGAAAAAATATTTAATATATTAATAACTTTACTGTATTTTATTCTCTTAATTTCTGTAATATATAACCCTTATCTTTATTAAAGTAGTCCGTAATCATGGACATATCAACGTCTAGTGGATTGTCAGAATCAGCTTTCTAAATTCAATTTTAATTGAACATATACTAAAATATTTACAACACTGCAACCATGAAAACTTCTACCAGCCCATCGCCATGAAGCAGCCTGTATATAGGTGGTTTTCATATTTTCAGCATCAATAACACGAAAGAGAGAGCCGGCTGAACATACCCTACATATTTCAAGTTGAAAGTAACTGTAAAATCTGTGCTATCCAATAGTTCAGGTTAAACTTGGAGAGATGAGTTATGGGACCGCTCATATCTTTATATTTTCGAGTCAACCCCACAATGTTGACAAATCCCTTTAAATCTTTTATTTCAGAAACGCATAAGAATAGCACAGTCTTGCAAAAAATATTACTGTATATGTTTTTAACTAACAAATTACTGGCACAAAAAAAAAAATGTTATCTGAAAATACCAGTTATGTGGCAAATTTGATCCATTGAATCATATAAAACGCATTAAAATATGTGTAGTATGCATAGTATATTATTATAATTCTATAGATGATGCCCTTTTAAGTCATCTAATTATTCAAATCGGGGTGGTTATTAAGGAATCTCTCTAAATATCACCATCAGTTAGTACTATTTTACTCCAATCGAATCCACTGCTCGAATAGAAAAACTTATATAGGTCTGGCGACAACATGCCGCTATTTGAATGCAACGTTGTAACATTTCACAAAAATGAGGTAACCGCTTTTTGTATATCTCGGAAATGGGTCCTTGTCTTTATAAAATTGAACCTTTTAACAGCAATTATTATTAGCACTTCGCAAATTTGCAATAACGATTTTAAAAAATCATTTAATTTTAGGGATTTCCTTCTTGAACACCGTAAGGAAGATAAAGAGGGCTGGTAAAGAAACAACTTAGATTATTACTTGTTTACATTGATGGCAGTGCAGGACAGTACTTTTCAGTGTTAGGTAATTTTGCAGGCTCGAGCGTGTTATAATTTGTGATTTCGTGATATACTAGGTGTTTTTAAATTACTGCTATCGTTAGCTCATCATAAATTAGTGCTGTTTAATACATAATTGTTTATATAGTGTTGTGAATAATACAATATAGTGCTGAGAGTGTGTGAATAAACGAGTTATTTTTTAAATTTATCTAGTACCTAGTGCCTTATAGTATCTATTCGTTTTTTTGCCTTAAAAATATTGTGATATTGCATATCTAAAAAGAGAATATTCAGATATTTCTTGAAGCATCTCTCGGAAAAACTTCAAGAAATGCTCGACATCTTGGTGAACAAATTCAGTTAATTAGATATAATGTATATAAAAATATAAAACACAGTAAGAGAAAAAATAAAGGACATTAGATAAAACAGCTTATTTAATAATAGTGTCATTGTATTAGACAACGCTCCATACCATTCAAGACATTCAGAAAGATTCCAGATCCCGGCAGAAAAAAAATCCAGAATTTCTTAAAATCTGAAATATTACATACGTTTACTTTTAAGAAACATGAGTTACTCTTATAGTCAAGTGCAACAATTTTGTAAAGAAATACATTATTAATAAGATGGCTGCGGCTCAGAGACATACTGTTCTACGATTGCCTGCATACTGCTGGAGTACTGTGTTTTTAATCCCATTAAATTAATATGGAACCAACTAAAAAGATGCATTCAAAGAAATAAAATCTTTCCAAAATTTGACAAAATGGTAACAGGTGATATAAGAAGTGGATAAAGTTACATGACTTAATTGGAAAAAATATATTGCACATTTCATAAATATTGAGGGAGACTATTAAAACTGCACCAATTGATTGGGTCAAATAAAACTGGTTTATCATAATTGTCGATGACGAATCGGATACAAGTGACGTCAATAGTAACTGATAAATGATAATGCTAGAGTTTAAAGAGGTATACAGAGTATAAGAAAGAGTGTAAAATATTTCAGGAGGTAATAGTATGAAAATCTATAAATGCTACTGCAGGAAACAACTACTCCGCGGGCTAATGCCCCCACCGGCATTGAATTACACCTGCAGTATCTGCGTGAACAGCCAAGAACCCTTGTCGGCCACTCCACCAGACACAGACCGGTTTCGAGCTTGTTAGCCCTCATCAGTATGCCATAGGTGAGATGACCGACAATTGAACTGGCTGTTCCTTCATATGTAGGTTCACATATAAATCGAGTGCAGGTGAGATGTAACTGGTCTGCTACTTCCTGCTCGGCCTAAGCGGCTCGACTTGAAGGAAACGATCTACATTGTCGTAGGTACTTAACCGCAGACCTCTCGCCCTGGGAGATGCGCCATTAAATCTATAAATGATACTGCAGGAAACAACTACTCCGCGGGCTAATGCCCCGACCGGCATTGGATTACACCTGCAGTATCTGTGTACATCTGACTTGCACTCGATTTATATGTGAACCTACATATGAAGGAACAGCCAGTTCAATTGTCGGTCATCTCACCTATGGCATACTGATGAGGGCTAACAAGCCCGAAACCGGTTTATGTCTGGTGGAGTGGCCGACAAGGGTTCTTGGCTGTTCACACAGATGCTGCAGGTGTAATTTAAAAAATAAGCAGAGAGTCTTAATAAACATGGGTTCGCAAAGTAACGGTTGCGGAGATATGGACCACTATTCGTTTTTCAAACATTTTATTTTATTAGGAATAAACCGACAAAAGAAGCTTTTAACAAACAAAAAACAAAGTTACAGAATATGTTCAAAGTGCCCTCCGTCCATTACCAAGCAGGCACGACATCTTCGTCTCAACGATATTCGAACTCTTTCGAAAGCACCCTCCTTGGTTTGGATTTCTTGACACTTTTGATTAATCCGTAACTACAGCTCTTCCAGTCTATTTACAGGAGTACCATACACTAATGTCTTCAAATATCACCAAACAAAGAAATCTATAGGGTTCAGATCAGGCGATCTTGGAGGCCATAAAACAGGTCCGGCCCTTCCTACCCATCTATGTGGAAAAGTTTGGTGTAAATGCTCTCTAACGGTCATGGAAAAATGAGCTGGAGCACCATCATGCTGGAACCACATTTGTTGCCTCTGATTCAAAGGAATGTCTTCCAAAAATTCATACAGTGTGTTCTGCAGAAAGTTGAGGTAAGCAGCGCCTGTTAATCGGTTTGGTAAAACAACAGGATCTAGAAACCTGTCACTTACAATACCATCCAAATGTTTAATGAAAAACATGCCTGATGTCCAGATTCTATTAGAGGATGAGGATTTTCGTCGTCCCAAATATGCGTATTATGAAAATTAAACACTCCATTTCTTGTGAACCCGGCCTCATCAGTAAAAAGAATGTTTGCAAGAAAACGAGGGTCTTCAGCATCATGACGTAGAAGCCAGCGGCAAAAAAACCAAACGTGCTTGATGATCATTTATTGGATTTAAGGCCTGTGCTCGTTGCACATGGTATGGATAAAGCAGTTGCTCGTGAAGGATTCTCCAAACAAGAGGACCACTAATTCCTACCTCGGCTGATATTCTCCGCACACTCGTACCTGGATTCTGCTCTACTAGTGCTAGAATTTCTTCTTCTACTCTAGGAGTGGATACCGACCTTATTCTTCCGTATAAATGGCACTGTTTGCTCAAGGAACCGGTATCACGCAATCTTTGGTGAATTCTTCCAAACATGCGTTGTGAAGGAATCTGGCGATTTGGATAAGCGTCAACATAAAGACGTCACGCTTCGGTGGCGTTACCATTAGCACGACCATACATGAAATACATGTCTGTTAATTCTGCGTTAGAGTAACCAGCCATAGCGAAAGAAAACTTGTGCACTGAGAACAACTGTCAAATACGTACTGTTTATTTCACTAAACATCAACCAACTATTATAAGAAAATACACAACGTTTTTGCAAAATAAAAAAGGGGCTAAAAAACAGAACATTCCATATCTCCGCAACCGTTACTTGGCGGACCCATTTTTATTGAGACTTTTCTTCTTATACTATTCATACTATTACCTCCTTAAATATTTCACACTCTTTTTTTAACACCCTGTATTTTGACTTAGGTATTACTTATTTTTTTTCTGTCTGTTTTTTTGTTCTCCTTATGTACCCTTACCCTACCAAATCCTAATCCCACACTCCTGACAGAGAACACTCGTACCTCCTCGTGATCTCTGCTAGACAATAATAATTTAAAATTACATAACATCATCGAACGTATAATCAAAATATTTTAAATACATAATACAAATACATTTTCTTTCCTGACAGACACAATTACATTTATTACATATTTTAACGAAATTGAGTTAATACTGGTATGTGACGTAAATACACTCCTGTCTACGGCTGACAAAGGTATGAGAGTTTTATGCCGTTTTTTTTGTGCCCTTATATTGATGAGATAAACTATACTTATTTTCAAATCGGGAAATAACAATCTGGCTGCAGTTCTGCCTAATCGCACACCAACATCTCTTAAGATGGCTATAAATTACCCTAAATAGGAGACAATGTAACTCATTCTGATTCTACACTATACATAATACTTATTCCTCTTTATCTTATTTCGTTTATAATAACTGCAAAAACGATATTTTATTGAAAATATGTAAAAAAATCTACGTTTGTAGTACACTACTTTATTTACAGAAAAAGCAGCGTGGGCTGTCAAAGATGAACGTTTTCACCAAGATATTAAAGTAATGGAAATTGATGTAGAATCGAAATAAGCCACATATTCTCGTGTTTAGGGAGATTTATAGCGATTTAAAAGGATTTTTCCGAATATGATGTGCGATAAGGTTCAGCCGACCCCATATTCTTATTTCCTGATTTAGGTACGTGTACAAAAAGCATCGAGGCCATATGATACCCTCAACTTCTACATGTACATCCCAGTCCAGAACATGAATTCATTCATTTCATATATCGCTGTTAAAATATTCAGTCATAGTATAAAAAACTCGATTCGAGAGATAACTTTGTATTTTCATTTTGAATGTGTTTGGTTTTAAGTTTCTTATATTAGGTGGAAGTACATTAAAAAAAATGTATTCCTGTAATTCCTTTCCTTGTTCTTCAAATTCTACAAAAATTGTTGTTAAGATCATTCTTTTTTCTGGTTTTATAATCATGGGACTGAGTTCTAGAATCAAATTTATCCAAATTGTATTTAATATAAAGAACACAATGACATATATAAGTTGATGGTACAGTGAGAATATTTAATTTTAACAATTGTTACAGTCATCTAATATGAAACCCAGAGACAATCCGTATGGATTTCCTTTGTAAGAGAAAAAAAATACGTCCACTACAAGGAGCATGACTCATATTATAATAACATAATAGAATGCATCAAGTAGTGATAAGCTGTCTTTAGGGTAATTAGAGACATTTTTTCTACTTAACTTCGATGTAAGAAAAGACGTTTAGATATTTTAATACAAATATAATTAATATGATGATTCCAAGATAACTTCTGATCTAGCTGAGAATTTACGAGAATTTACGCATTCCGGATTTATTTCTTAGACTAAAAATAATTGTTTCTTTAGTTAAATTTACAGTAAGTTTATAACTGGCAAACCAGTCTTTCGCTAATATTTGTGTATGAGACAAATAACGGAAAGCAGTAGATAAATCTGTGCCTAAAGGTAACATAATGCTATCATCGGTAAGAAGTATGCTTAAAACTTAGCTGTCAAAGATATTGAGAAAATCGTTAATGTAAATAAGAAAAAAATAGGAGACCTAAAACTAGTCCTTGTGCAACTCCAAGTTTTATTTCAGATATAGTGGGCTTGACGACATTATATGTAACATATTGAAAACCTACTTGATAAATGGGATGAAAACAGGTGGTGAGAATCCGTAGTAATGTAATGTGCTTAATAAGATCTCATGAGAAACATAATCAAAAGTTTTTTTTGTTGCTGAGTAAATAATTGAAATGTTTCCATATAATTAGTTATTTAAGCTTTCAGAGCACCTTCATATACCTTAGCTATTTGTAGTACGACGAATATAGGTAAATTTATTTGCGTATGGTGGGTAATTGAGACTCAATTAACTCCGGGTTTCCTTACCTGATATGTCAAAAGATGTAACGCAATCTACATAAAACTCCTCACTTCTAGATGGCTAAAGCAGGAGGAGCAATCTATTTATATTTTTGGCGATTTAAGGTAATTTATTGCATTTTATGGCAATGCATGACAATTTACTTTAATCTGGTAGCCGGTTTGGCTTAACATGTTGTCAAAATTTGAAAATAATCGGATTCTTCGAATAATTGCAATTGAAGTCTTTTATTTTTTGTTCACTTGTTTTTATCCATGAGAAGAGAAAAAATTAATATGAGCATCAACATTTTATGTTCAATATGTTGTTTAAATAAGTAAAAGGAAAGTTCGTGCGTTTTTCTTAAATATCTACGAAAATATTAATTTTAGGAAAAAATATAGAATAAAAAAAATACTAATTAAATTCTGCATAAACAATGTTTATTTGGGTAATAATTTTTAAGATATCTATTGTTGTGCACTGTCACTAGCACTGCACTGCATAATAGAATTTCTATGTTTCAAAAAGGCAATGGTTAAAAACTTTCATCGAACTTACAACGTCGATAGTAGCAGATAATTTCCTGACAGTCCTGAACCATTAGATGAGGTTAATGAAGAGACAGAAGAAGCAGAAGAAACAGAGAAGACTGAGGAAACTGAAGAAAATTAAGAAAGTAGAGACTGCGAGCTACCAACTCGTCATCACCTTGATGAGCATCCCAATAATAAAAAATGGAGATTAATTGAATAAAGAAAACCAATATAAATATATATACGATTTATACAGGGTGTTCCAGAATGATGGTCAAATATTTTAGCAGTGTATTCCACAATCCATTTCAGTGGGGGAATTTTTCAATTTGGGTTCTTCCTGTTGAGATATTCGAGTCTCAAAATGGCGGAAATAATAGTTTTCTTACTTTTCCTTAAAAATGGTTACACTTTGAAATTTTAATTTTGGTACACATTATCAGCTAGTAAAAAGCTATTTTGTGGTTGTGTATATTCCTTAGCTCATGTGTCTGGAGGGCGGGAATAAACAACCCCTAGATTTATTTCTTTCAGAACTTTTTCTTGCAATAACCGATTTCAACATCTAATTTTACTACTTCTTTCCCTCTTGTAACTTTTTCATACAACCAACAGTTTGCGCAGTAGGCGGTTGCTATGTTGATGTTTCTCAGTTGTTTTAATCCCCTCCTGAAATGACTTGTGGAATACAATGGTAAAATATTTGACCATCATTCTGGAACACCCTGTATATTCCATTTCATTTCGTTCAGTTATAATTTCCTTTCATAATTTATTCTATGGGTTTGTTCCCACAACAAGAAGAATCTATTTCAAACCGTCCAGAACTATCCAGTCGGTTTAGTTGTTAATGTACTTACGGCGAATACCACCTAAGATCGAGTTGGTCAAACATTTTGAGCAACTTTGTTCTTTTATTTTGATTTATGAAATCTATTAATTTTTCAGCGATTTTTACTGAACTGGTCAATTGAAGGATGATGGGTTAAGTCTGGCATCAGATTCATGTTAAAATACATGATGTCGTAGTGAATATCTTCGCATGATGCTTTTTTGTGTGGCTGTGCAATCAATGATCGAATAATCTGAAACATATAGCTTCTGTGAAATCATACCTACAATGTATATTCAGAAGTAGGTATCTTATATGATACAGAGTATCCGTATAATTGTTCGTTGTTGTTACAACGATTTGATTTGATGAACAAGTAAAAACTGCTTCTATCAATTTCGATTGTTCCCTATAATTAATATAACTGTACGAATCTTAATTTGCACAATACCCTGTATTGACTACACCAACCCCATCCACAATATACTCAATACTATATCACAGTTTAGGTTTGCATTTGATTGGAACACAGTGAATAGTTGAATCGAGAGATAACAAAAGGTTTCAAAAGTGCTCTGGGATGGAACTGTAAATGGTCCATTAATACAGACATAATGAAATGCTACCGTCAGTTGCGACGTATCGACCCTTAGAAGAGGACGGGTGATCTGGAATTTGGAATACGAATTGATTTTATGTTATTGTTATGTGACCAGTTCCTGCCGTGAACATGTAGTTGTCATTATTTGATATCATAATTGTTTTATGTGCCACTTTGGGTTTACATACCTGAAAATTCTGATGTTTCAGAAATTCCACCGAATAAATCTGCTTAAATAAATATGAATCTTACAGATTTCAAGATGCTAATGCTATAGTATACCTATATAATAAAACTAGAGTAGGTAGGTAGTAGGTGTATAAAAACACTTAAGTTAATTAAATTATAAAAATAATTGCACATTTGTATGCTTTTTAATATGATGGAAACAAATTGAATATCAAATAAAAACCATCCTTGAAACATTGTGAATAAAATAAAAACAGTTTTAGAAATAATTTCAATCTATTAAACAGTCTACACAGTTAGCCATTTTAGTCAATAAAAATAGCAAGAAAACGCCTTGTATTCTTGAATTAAATTCAAATTCAATTTATCTACCCTATTATATATTGGTATGCATGCTCTTAGCTTAATAGCTTTAAAGGTAAAGGTAATAGCTTATTACCTTTAATGGTAGATATTTTGAAAAATTATGTATTAAACGATATTGATCGATATCCTGAAAACTGATTTTTAGTGACGTCTCCCAGAATCTAAGCTAGCAACATATACAGGGTGATCCAGAACTTATCTAAAAAAATTTGGGAATAGATGCGCTATGAAAAATGGAGTCGGTATCGTAAAAAATATTTTGTAAAATCCTTATAGTTTCCGAGCAAAAAACCTTATTGAAGTTGTAATATTTTCAACCTTTACATCGCTGGGCCACTGTAGTCTCTAGGCAGGCGCTTCCGAATATTGAAATCTGATAACTTTTTGTAGGTACTAAAGTTTTTGTGATGCCAGTCTTTACATTAGTTTCAAGTGTCAAAAATGGCTTACCTGTATAGTAGCAAGCCGGAGTGAATGGATATTGTTATAATTTATGGCGATATGAAAATGATTTAGTAGAACGATTTCTCGGTAAACTTGTGCCAAATGCAGCTACTTTTACTGCGCTGTGCAGTGAGTGCAAGTATAGTGCAACGCGAGGGAAATTTTAAACCGAATCGTGGAAAAGATGTAGGTACAGGACATCCACGGCATATTGCAGCAGTATTACGTATCATATACGAGGCTCAATTATATTCGTACCATGTAGAGCGTGTCCAAGCATTAATACCAAGGGATTGGACATGGAGGACCGGATGTCACAATCTCCTGAGTTTGTATATCATTTGTACTTTTTCTTGTGGACATATTTAAAAAATGAGGTTATCGCACAGAAGTGAATACCTACTATTGATGATTTATGCAACACAGAATTTGCCCCACTCACACCCAATTCGACGACTGTGGTACCGCGAAATGCTAAGATTGCCCTGATCGCCCTTACGCGATTCTCGTAAACAAACAAAATGCCGTGTATCGAGGCGGGACTGGAAAAATGGGGAATCGACGAAAAGCGTTCGAGAAGAATAAACGGTCGAGTTAGTCAGTCTTGTATTACAGTCTTGAATTGGAGTGTTTAGAGCGATTTAGATAGCGATTAAAAGTGAAATAGTGTTTAGTTGAGCTGTAATTAGTATTCAGCTGTGTACAGAGTAGTTAATAAAGATAAGTGATTAATTAACGGATTGTTTTTATGGCAGTAAGAAACAGTCGGATTGGGAAATCCATGACAGTATCATAGTTGCTGCCAATAACTTACGTGTTCAAACGGACAAGAAGCAGAAACATTTGTGTTATTTTGTAGAAAGTGGGTAAGATGGGCCCAAAATTTATTTGTAATATCAAATATGCCAAACTATTTTATTAATTAAAACTAGTGCTTCGAGTGGAACTAGTGGTTCGAATGAACAGATTTACACTCAGATTATTGAATGATCGGTTATTTGAAGAATCGAATAACCGGTTTTCGGGTTTTGTAAAAAACTGAATTATCCCGAAACCGGTTATCCGAACTATCCAAAAAACCGATTTCGGTTGCCAGCAGTAATTAAGCCACAAATTAATTCTATTAATAGTTAATAACAATAGCGACAAAAACAGTTGAATTTGCTGTATAAAATAGGTGTAATAAAATGTTATTTATTTACATTCAAAACTTTTTTAGATAAGTTCTGAATCACCCTGTATGTATAAAATTAAGTAAATTTTTACATTAACTAAGTTAAGTTCAAGCTCAACTTTCATTATTTACGTCAAACATCCTTCGAAATATTTCCTTTTTGTTATCACTTTGTATATGTAATATTTTTGTTTAAGTAACTCCTTTAAATAAATAAAGTACTTTAAGTAAATAACTATTTTTTTCTATTGCTAAATAAAGGAAGAGGATAAATAAAGATGAAATGTTAGTACTTAAATAAATATAGTATGAAATTTCCGTTGTACCTCATCATCATAATAAATTACAATACCAACATCAATCCTAGTTTATAGAATTCCTAGATTGATTTTTTCGTTATCTTTTGCTGTTGCCGACATTGAAATATATTAATTTGAATTTTTCACATAACCATTTATTTGCGTCAAAGTTAAAGAAATAATACATTGTGATTCAGAAAAACTAGGAAAAAACTTGACCATCTTTCTGCTTTGTTGAAAAAATGGTTTCATCAAATCCCGCCAATCTTCTTGAAATGTTGCATATCTCTATAATTTACCATTCTGAACAACTTTTTCAAGTAACATTTTGCTGTATTTTCAGCAGAAAAGGTACTTTTCCTGAAGCCAAAACAGTTTTTACTCGATGCACTGAGCATTTCAAACAGGATTGTTTCAAAAAATTGTTTCAATAGTCAGATGGATACACTAAGCAGCAAAAAAGTTCTGTCATTTAAAAGAAACATCATGTGCCATAAGTGGCCTCTACTAGTGATGTCAAAATTAGAAATAAATTTGAATTTCTAAATATTTGGATTTCTTCAGAAGTTATTTACAAATATCGAAAATGTTAACTTTGACACCCTGTATCTTTATAAATCGATTTATTTTCACCTAAGGAATCTGTGGTCTTATGTTTGCTACTTCATTTAAAAACACCCTGTATAATTAGTATCCCTATAAGTACCTAATTAATTTATAGCGTCATTATAATATGAAGTAGACATTATATGTTATTTTTGTTTGCGAAATCCAAAACTTACTTATTTCGATTTTTGTTAATAATATATAATAAATATTTGAAAACTCATGTGTTTTAAATATTTAGCATGAAAGGAAAGTAATTTCAAAAGAATTTTAGATATAGATTTTAATCAAGTACTAAAGATATAAAGTGGCTTAAAAGCTTTATTATAAGCGGGTTATAGATACAAACTGATAGTCAAGAGGGAGCAGGAGATTAAAAATGTTGTAGTTGCAAGAACCTTTGAAAAATCTAGATTAGCAAACTTCTACAAACTTTTTAATGAAATTCCTAAAAGCTCGATATAAAATAAGTTCCCAAAAAGCAGCTATTTGACGGGGAAATATCTCATAATTAGTATAAAGTTGAAAGTTAAATACAGCTGGGGAAATTACATGATTTTTCCAAATACGTACAGAAAAAAGTTTGTATTATTTTAATCGAAATGGCATTTGCCCTTGATAATTTAATAGAAAAATAAGCTTAAGAGGCATTGCATTATACCATTGTACGAATACAGCATACAGCGCCTAATAAAAAATCTTTCACCGTGCCAAAAATTTAAAAGAAAAATGTGTTTATTTGTGAAGGCCAATTTAATGTAAGTTTACTTGGAAATACAAGTAGGTTTAAGATCATCGAAAAAATTAAAATGTAAAGTTCTGTTAAACCAATTAAGCTTTTATATTTTATATACTAGAATTTATACAGGGCGTTTAGAAAATCAACGGTAAAGCAACATTTTTTCTCATTTATTGTATTCAGGGCTTCATCCTGATTCCAAATAACATGTTATGTATTTGCTCGTACCATTTACGTTTAAATATTATTTAAGGCATTTATAAAATGTTGCTGTCTGACTTCACTACACTAAATTGAATGGTTTATTAAGGACAAATGAAATCAGGAGCAAATAGCAATAAAAATGTATTAAATTAATTTTAAAATATTCATCAAGTAGTTTAATGCGAAATTAGATGGCATAATTTTATAAATACCTCAAGTAAAACCACCTATCTGGTTCTTACTCAACAGCATTGTCGCCGTAATTGTCACGAGCGGATCTATTCTGTAAATAAAGGAATAAGTTTCATTTAACGATATCGTAAATTCACCTTTAATCATTATTGCATTTCCTACACAGCATTTGCACTATGTATCTTTGACCCAAAAATGCTACAAAACGCAAGAATGCAATAAATAAACGCTTCTTTACATCATCAACAGCGTAATTTGCACCTGCATCCATGAAAACAAAACGCGCTGAACGGCGTGTAACGTCACACCAATGATATCGCGTTTTGGCCACGTGGTTAAGTTTACATTCTAAGGCAATTTATTCATGTTAATATTTTAATTATTATGTGAATATTGCCGCCAGACACATATTCTGACCTTTCAATAGGTTTGAAAGATTACTCTGTAATACATTTCAAACCAATATAATCCTCATGCAACTTCCCTTTTATATAGATGCTTTGCTTACATTTTTCTATTGGTAGCGCTCAAATTATATGCAAATAAATGAAATTAATACAACAATACCATATCTCGGAAATGTTTCAAAAATTATTAATATAAGTAATCTCAGTTGCTATAAAGATACGTAGCATTAAATAAGTAATTGCAGCTTTTATCACTAGAAAAATTATAAAAGAGTTTTATTCTTATGGGATTTAATTCATATATCGGTAGTTGTTTTAACGCACGCACGTAAGGTTTTGCCCACTACTCAAACCCTCTCAGTCGCGGATATTATGGAGTCGACATTGCAGATGCCGACAATGAAGAGCGGCGAAGCGTTTCCAAGCATGGAATGCGTTAGCACCATCATAACAGCATAGTGTCTTAGGAACTGTTTCGATCGTAGCAGTCATAGTGCCAACAATAGGAACTCCAATTAATATAACGGTTAGTTCTGATGCTGCAGGGTTTTAATAGCAGACTCGCTCCAAAAGTAACCCGAGAGCAACAAGGGCAAATGAAAGACTTCTAGCTATGGCTGGAGAAATGCATATTGAGTCTCTGACTAGGGTTGGCTAGTTAGGTAAGCATAACAACCCGAAAAACCATAGCAGATTAAATAAGTCTTGTAGAGGAGAACTATATCACAATATGCGGTTTGAGGAAGAGAGCAATATGACTCTCTAAACCCCAGGAAACCAAAACCGACAGCTAACCCGGAAATTGTTGAATGATTGAGAACTGTCACATTGAGAACAACTACTCTGCAGAATAATGCCACGATCGTTTGCAGCTCACCAGTCATATACCGGTTTCAAGCTTATTGGCTCTCATCAGTATGCTATAGGTGAGGTAACCTTATAGGCGGAGAGCTGGCTACGAAAATCGGGAATGATAAGGTGCAGTGAATATTTGCATCTAAAAACACTCCTTAGTACATGACCATAACGCTGCAGCAAGAAGTCGCTCCCGGGCCTGAAAGCGTGGGCGGGCGGTGAAACACGTAAATTTTTAATAAAAATAAAATGATTGAGTGGGGCCCTGAAATTTGGTGTAGTTATAGTTTAACTGTAGAAATCGCGCAAAATTATTGCCAGAAGTCTAGGTCGGGGCTTAAACGTTGCATGAAGTCGATAAAGTTGTAAAAAAATTGTTTAAATTTTAATGACAAGGTGCACTTCTGGCGAATTCGTTTTTATATTACTTATTGTTTAAAAAACCTGGATAACAATTGCCAGAAGGCAAAGTAGTGGCTAATATATGAAAAATGATAATAATGTCATAAGCTGGTAAACAGGATAGCAATTATTTAAAATTAAAATAATAAGGTGCAGTTCTGGCAATGTTTTTTTATTATTTATACTATTAGTTAACTACATATGCAATGGCAGAACGCTAAGGTGAGGGAGATGCATACAAAAAAAAACAATATGCATGTGAGCATGCTTAGATGTGAACATAAAGCGAAACCTAAATATTGTTTAACCTTATGACACGTCCAGTAACTCTCTATTATTGAGTTTACCTTACTTTATCGCATTTATTACAGTCGGTGACTTTGACTGCATTTAGTCAGAAATGATCCAGTCAATGTTTGCCAATCTATTATTAATTTCGATTTGTGAGCTTCAAACTAACTTGTTGAAATTGGGGCATAGGAGGGGAAGTCAATTATAGGATTTAATTAATTAAACTGCAAATATTCTCACAAAATGCACGAGACGAAAACGAATACAACTTGGTTCATCAAACATTTCTTACAAGTACAAAATTATGAATTCATGAAACAGCGGAGAAATTGGTGGTTATTCTGTCGTATGAAAATTGTGTTTTGTTTCAACAGGAATATAGTTTATACAACCTCACCCAGTTAATTAAAGTTAATTAGTTGAGAAAGAAGAAATCACAAAAATTGCTATCTCGGTAAATACGTAATCTCTGATATACCTTTTTTCTTTCAAAACAATTTAGTCACAGTTTTGCCTCATTATTGACTTTTGAACTTTTTCACCAGAAACCAAGCATTTGGGATTGATAAGATATAGAATATACCATAAAATAAACTAACAATAATATACAGGGTGACTCAGAACGTATCGGAAAAAATGTACTTATACAAATATAATTTTATAAAAAAAATCAAAAAGAGCAGTTCGATCATTCGTTCAAATTATTTAAAAGTACACTTCTGCACGCCGCTGGAGACTGGTCCACTGTCAAACCTGACAAGGCAATGCAAGCAACCGGCGACCGAACAAAAAAATTTAAAGAAATTCCCAAAAGACAACTTCGAGTTACTATACACGTAAGCCATTTTTGACACTTGAGAAACTAATATAAATACTCACATATTCGCGATACGAGATTTGTATGGATTTCGTTCATAATGTGTAGGCTTTTTATGAATGAATTTTTAACAAATACGAATTTCTTCAGAGCATAACAGCTTTTTGGTGTGCATGAAATGCAATTATACAACATCGTTACGTATTTTCAATCAAATTTATGCCATTTAGCGTAAAATATGTAATTCTATTGTATTTACCTGGAGTTTCTTGTAGTCCAGTATGTATTTGTGTGTTTTTTTACAGTAATACATGATCTGAACAACGTGTAAATTTACTAACATTTTTATCAGTGTAGTACTAAAATATTACCTTGTATTACTATGCGTGAATTAGCGATTCGTGATTCGCGATACGAGATTTGTATGGAATTCGTTCATAGTGTGTAGGGTTTTTATGAATGAATTTTTAACAAACAAGACCATACATACTACTCACAAATTCCTCACACAAACCACGCATCGCGTATCATGAATCGCGAATTCACGCATAGTCTGTAGTAAGTCTTATAGACTACAGTAGACTATTGATGTAAAGGTTGAAAATACTACAACTTCAATAATTTTTTTCTCTTTTCCTTCTTGGGTAAGTAAAGAACGCTAAGAACACCTTGAACAGTATTTTATTTTTATGCATATGTTTGTACTCATTGAAATTTTGAGAAAAAGCAGATGTTTACATACATCAGCTCAAAAAGGATAGAATTGACTCATATTGCTAATATCGAGAATTATTGGTTGATTATTTTATTGTAGTTGTCAGTTACGGTCAGTCGATAATTTGAAGACATTCTAATCTAAGTAAACTTTATTTACTTAAATTTGTAATAATATTATACAATTCTTACTGTTAAGACAAACTTACTAACTTATTAAATAGTCAATACAGAGATTTAGTTCTGTGAGTGGAGTGTATTTCAGTATAGTTTCTCTTTTTTAATAAGAGAGAAGAAAATCTCCAACAAGAAAAATAAAGAAATAGTTTTACAATCAATGGTAATATGATCAGTAGGTACAAAACTTCTTTAAATAGCATGAACTTGTTTCTAACGCTATATGAAGTTCATATTTAATGTGGTATTAGGATAGAATGATATATCAGCATAGTATGTTCTAAACATTTAGAAAAACCAATTGTTAGTTACTAGTACTACTACACTGACAACAGTTATTTGTAATATTATACATTATAGTATGTTGGTTATTCATTGCCTAGGTAAATAGTGTGAAATGACACACCAGAATGTAATATTACAACTCCTATGTCAAATTTATATATAATTTTCCATTTCTTTCGTATTGCTACAAACTTTACTATGTAATTTTCATGTGTTGCTTTTTTTGTAAGTTTTGTAAATTAATATAAATAAGAGGCTTACTCATTACACACCAACAAAAATTGTAACTTTGAATTCGTACAAATGGGTTTAGGCATTAATTTTTGCAAGAAGCGTAAGAAAACTGTAGTATTTAATTTTGAACGTTAATTATTAATACAATTTCAAAGTAACTGAAGTAAAGAAAACTACTAGATAACTTTAAAAGTACTAGATATATTTACAGAAAACAAATCTATATGTTCTTTATTTTGCCTAAACTAACGTAACATAACCTTCAACTATATATTATTAATACAGTGATTTCTGGATTGATTTTGAACGAAAACGTTGTAGCATTTCCAACGTTACTGTTACCTCATTTGGAAATTTTGAATTCAACGTAAAACAATGGCGAATCAATACTTTTGCCTCCCTGAGACACTATTATAAGCTGCAACATTGTTTTTTCCCCGAGCTTTCCAAAAATCTTATTTTCTCAGAATACAATAATGAATAAGTGAGTATATAAAATAATATATGTTACCTAAATCATTTCAAAAAACGATCAAACGTATGCTTTCTTAAGAATAACATATAACGTACGTGCAACTCCTTACTTCACTCTTGCGTTACAACGTGATATGGTGCAAATATTTTTATTGGACGTTTTTACATCTTATTTCCAAATTCACAACACATTATGTAAATACATATCATGCATTTGTAAATATGAATTTTTTCTGAATATAACAGCTTTTTGGTGTGCATGAAATACAATTATACAACATCGTTACGTATTTTCAATGAAATTTATGCCATTTAGCGTAAAATATGTAATTCTATTGTATTTACCTGGAGTTTCTTGAAGTCCAGTATGTATTTGTGTGTTTTTTACAGTAATATATGATCTGAACAACGTGTAAATTTACTAACATTTTTATAAGTGTAGTACTAAAATATTACCTTGTATTTACGTACAAGGTCGGTATGAATTTTTATATACACAGAACACCCTGTGTGTGTGTGTATAAGAACCGATACAGAGCAGGTGCATATAGGAGATTCCAAAATATTGCAATTTAACCAAACATATCTATATATAAAGCTGCACACAGGCGGAGTTAAAGGCCTTCAAAGTCGGGTTAAATATTTCGAGGAAAATTAATATATCTGAATTACTTTAACTTGTAATAACCAAATTTGGAAGATGATTTACGTTCAGTATTGGACTTCTTTGACTATGACTTCAAGTAAATTGAAATACCAGAAGGTGTTCATTGAAGGGAGTCACCCATAAAATTATATCAAACTTTTTTCCATTGATCGAATTTAAAAAGAATGATAATATCCCGCGCAGAATTTAATTTAAAGCGCTTATACTTTCGTTAAATTAAAAATTTTTTTTTCAACGAATGCATTAAGTAAAGCGAGATTTTAATAGTGTTTATTAGAATGAATCAAAGAGTATGCTTTATCTTTAAAATTTGACAGCTAGTACTAAAATATAATAAAAATAAAAAATTAAATTAAAATTAAATAGGTTGTTCAAAATGGGCAGCCTTTTATTTGAAATCTAAATTTACTCTTTGCCGAAAATTGGAATTTACTATTTAATAAATTATTGTTTACACAATACGATTCTATAAATCTTCTCGGAATTCAATTGACGAGGAATAAACAAAATCCCACTATCGTTCCCAAAGAAAATAATCACATTTGATGAGAACTAGCGATCGTAGCGGCCAATTTAGAGGACATCCTCGTCCTAACCACTTATTTTAAAATTCAAAAAGTCTCTAATAGTACCTAGCACTAAAAAGAGGCGGTGTCTCATCATGCATAAACCAAAACTAAGTTGCAACGGTAAGTCTTCGATTAAATCAGGGAGAGTATTTTGCAGACATTCCAATCGTCATTTAATCGATTTGACAAAATAACTGGTCCAATCAAATAACCATCAATAATATCAGCCCAAATATTTATCTTAAACTGAAAATGTCGAGAAGTTATTGCATTGGGGTTTACAGTGAAATATGCATGGCAGTTGTGAACGTTTGTAATTCCTGTACGAGTGAAACAAGCCTCATCAGTGAAAAGAATTTTCTTGTGAAAACTAATATCTTGATGCAAGATAAACTCGCAAAAGATCACTCGTCGATCCACATCTTAAGGCAATAGGTCTTGATCTCTTTGAATGTGATATGGATGTAGGAGATTACGTTTAAGAATTCGGTGTACAGAAGTTCTTATTATTCTTATTTGCGGTTCATCAACTGTTTAGAAAATATTTACTGAAAACTTTCCTATCTCCTGAGCCTATCTTTAAACATTAGAAAATGTTTCTCTGAGGGGAATCATTAGATTTGGAATCTGCTACGATATTCTTCCACACTTCTTCTACAGTTTCCTTCACAAAAGCACAAGTAACATGTCAACTTGTTCGCTGAATGAAAATTTTTCAGCCTTTTTCAACAGCAAACAGTAGCAGAAATAAAATATTTTTATTAAAAACTGTCAATGTTTAAAGACAAAGTCTACTACTGACGTTTTGATTTCTTCTAATAAACACTATTAAAAGCATGTTTTAATTCATGCATTTTTTCTTGAAAACTTTAAAGTTTCTTAAAATGACTCAAGAGTAAAAAAGGGTTTTAAATCAAATTGTGCGTGGAATATAATTATTCCTTTTAAATTCGAGCAATGAAAAAAAGTTTGCTATAATTTTAAGGGTGAATCAATTTCAAATCCATGTCAAAGAAGACCAATAATAAACCTAAATTACCAAATTTAGTTATTCCAAGTTAAAGGAATTCAGAAATTTTTTTTTTTTTTGAAAATATTTGACCCCTCATTGAAGGCCTGTAACTCCGCCTTTATGTACCTTGACATATAGATATGTTTGGTTAAATTGCAATATTTTGGAACCTCCTACATGCATCTGTAATATTAAATATTAAGAGTAATGCCTTTTCAGGAACTTTTCTTTTCGTGAGTTTTATAGGATATTAAGAATTTTATTCAGCGGTACGTATTTGAAATGGATAAATTGTAAACTCTGGTTCTGCGTATCATATTTGAAAAAGAATTGGCTAATTTCAAAATTATTATCCGTGGCAAATGTGTTGAGACAGTACGAATTGAGTTATGATTTACACCTAAAGTTTTGGAGCATATTTGATTCTTTTAACGAGCTGAAAATTACTTTAAACGTGGTTTTATATTGACACTGACAATGTTACTAACACACGATCCCTTACGGCCCATAAAATTTGAATTGGAAAATCTATATGCATCAACTGCGATATGTTTTACATTTTGAAGTAGTGGAGAAATGTGCGCATAAGTTATTAGAAGAGTTAGATATCCCACGAGTATTGTATATTTGCTTCAGAATAAATTTATTTACACTTTTGTTCTACAACCGTAGCTACATCTTTGAATTATTTGAGTTTGGAAGCTACATTTAGACTAAGTAATGACGCCTCGTTAATATTGATGATCTTCATTAAAATGCAAACATTTACTGGGTTGTCCAAACCGCTGTAAAATATATTCTATAAAATTAAATAACAGTAATTTTTGTTGGAGAAGCTTTAAATAAAGCTGGTTAGAAAATCTCTAAGTCGACAGTAAAAGTTGTTGGTTAAAATTAAAATAAAATTTGTTTGTAGTCCAAATATTATAATATTTTCGACTTTACTAGTAAGTTGTTACAATTATGTGGTTGTTGTTCAATAAATAATGTGGTGTATAATTAAGAGCCCTGTGTTTAATCTTTTGAAGTCATGTGTTGGTGGTTATGTAATAGTTGCAACATAAGTAACGCGCAGTAGCAGACCTACCTCTTGCGAATATTCAGTGAAGCTGGCGACATCTATCGCGAGACGGCGATAATTATATGTGCAATCATGGAATTCCAAGAAACAACTAGGTACACTGCGGGGTAATGCCCTTACCAGCATTGAATTACACCTGAAAAACCTCTAGCAACAGCTAGTCATTCGTCGGCGTCCCACCAGACATACCGTTTTCGAGTTATTAGGTCTCATCTTGTCTTGACTTTTTAGTCCGACATGGAGCAGCGAATGGTCGCTTGAGGTAGCTCTGCTACTGCGCGTTTTTCATGGTCCCTACTGTCGGATTATACAGACTTAAAACAGCTAAAGTTGTTCGTCGGTCACCTCACCTATGGCATACTGATAAGAGTTAATAAGCTCGAAACCAGTATATATCTGATGGATGGTCGACGAATGACTTTAGCAGTTGCTAGAGGTCTTTCAGGTGTAATTCAATGCTGGTCGGGGCATTACCTGCAGAGTAGTTGTTTCCTAAAATCGCGTGTTTGCAACATAGCGTTGTCGCCGTTTCGCGATAGAGGTCGCTAGCTTTCAATTGTTTCTACGGCGATGTAGAACGTTTCTCGTCTGTGGCTTTTTAGTCCGGTATGGAGTAGCGAATGACCGCTAGAGGTAGCTCTGCATTTCTTTATCTCTTACCGTTTTCGAGCGTTTGCAAAACCGAGTGATCTCGAAAACGTCTTTTGTACGTTGATATTCCCATATAATGCAAATCGCATGTGATTATGAATATGAGTCAGAATCAAATCCCATTTGTCTCCAGACTTTCTCGTCGTAATCAGTACTGAATAACACACGCACACGGAAAAAAGTATTTTTTTGTCGGAACAACCATAAATCCAATTGTTTGTTAATAGTATATTATGCAACGATCATGTAATGATGTATTAATAACCATTACATGAGAGTTGCATACGCTATTTTTTCTACACCCGATAAATAATCAAAAACCATAAATTTTATATTTTTATTGAACACAATAGGTAACAGTAATTATTCGTACGAACTGCATTTTCTGCTTTCTCCGATATGTGTGGAGGAGTCGATGGTAATTCTTCTATATCGCTGATATCAGACATTTTGATAAATTATCGAAGTTTAGCTAGGTATCTACGAAAATTTAATACGTAGTGATTTTGACATCTAAAATAATTACATAAGAACCTAGGATAAACGTCAAATGCACAGCATGCTTGAATGAAAAATTATGGGTTTCTATTGTTTCAAAATCTGTATCGTAATGAAAAATCTGTATCGTAATGGGTATCATTATGAAACGGATTATAAAATCTGTATCGTAATGAAAAATCTGTATCGTAATGGGTATCATTATGAAACGGATTATGGGCATATAAGTGCATTGCTATAATACGGGTGTAGAAAAAATATGTTTACATTACAATCTAATATATAAAATTCTCGTGTCTTGTTTCTCCTGTTTTAGACGCCATATTCCTCGGAAACGGCTTGACCGATTTTTATGAAATTTTATATGTATATTCGGCAGGTCAGAGAATCGGTAGTAATCTATTTTTCATACCCCTAAGTTATAGGGGTGGTCTACCCCAAACAATTTTTTTAATTTTTTGGATAAAATTTGTTATTTATATTTTTTTATGATGTGGCATTAAAAAATACATACAACTCTTAATTTTCATCCTTCTATCACAAACCCCTATTTTTTAATAACCATTTTAGTAATTTAATCATTTTTAACCCTGGTCCATAACTGATCGATTATCAGATTAGTTATCCCCGCCAGGCATCTACCGGTGTCACTTCTCACTTAGTAAACAGCACGGAGTAGGGATGAAAACGAAGCCGGTCTCCTGTCTCTCTCACACAATAAGCCTTCTCTCACTCCCTACACAGTTTCCGACCATTATTATTGTGTATGAATCGAGCGTAGTAGTGACGCTTACAATTATCATTTTGCCTTCTAAATGTAATTCTCAAGTAAATTTATTATTAATTTGCTGGATCATAATTATGTATTTCCTATTTTATCAATAATTAGTAAAATTATTAATTTTAAGTGTAGTTCTCATTATTAGTTAATTAAGTGATCTACATAACCTCAAAAGTACGCAACACGTGTCACGAGCTCCCGCCAATAACGACTATTATTTTGCTATATTATTACGGCTATTTTTTTGTACAGTGAACAATGCCAACAAGACGTAATGAGGCTAATTTGGGCCGTCAAACAACTAAAATTGCAGGCACGCAAAATAATTCAAAAAATGAATGTTTCGTGTTTTGTTATTCTTATAGGCCGTCATCGTTCACAGTGCTCCATTCCTCTTTTAGGCATAAACCATATCTCCACACGCTTAAAATAAGTTATTTTTTATTTAACTGCCAAAATATTCACTAGAAATAATTCATATGGCAAAACAACGTTTGCTGGGTCACCTAGTATCTTTTATAAATTTTTTCACGGCTATGTATAGCGGGGTACAACCGCGATCTTTCATTATTTATTGTTCCTGGTAGGAAGTTGCTGGAACTCAGTGCCACGCAACTTGAATTGTATTTTTATTTAAGTAAATAGTAAATAATAGTAACAATGATAGTAATTATAAACTACACTAGTGACACATGTGTTTATAAAAATGTGAATATAAATTGTTTGTTTCTGTCAAGATTTCGTGGTTCTGCAGCATTTGTCATTAAGTAGGCATTGAAAACAAAGTTATTGATCTAAATACAGTAGGTAAGATCCGTAAGATTCACTGTTGTAAAATTATTATCACTGTATATGTCTCGGACTGTTTTCTGTTTGCAGCGTGAGGGTTTTTTGTATTACTGTCAGCATTCATGATTTGAAAATATTTCTTTCGGCGTAAATATACATTTAAAAATTTGTATCTCTTATTTGAATTATAATAATTTTGTCTTATCCTTATCTTCTCTTAAAATTAATGATACTATGACTATATCATCCTGGATATATCCGCACCTACAGCACCTAGATTCAAATACTTAGCGATGAGTTATATATTCAACAAGATTAATAATATTAATGATTGCAGTAGGTTGTAGCATAGTCTAACTGGTACATAGAATTCGTGTATTATTAATATTCTCTTTAAAAGCTCTAAGTATAGCTACTTTGTATAACTGTGATTTGAATGATATTGTCCTCGACTGTCCTGGCACAGTAAAAGAACTAGGCTTTTATTTTGACTCCAAATAAAGCACATACATTTTTCTTCCCTTAGAAAACAGTTGAAGAAACATATTGTTTAGACTAGAAAAATCACGTAGCTCGAACAGAAGTAAGTAAAGTAAGTTTTTGATCGTTTGTTTCGAATAAAAATAGATCTCAAAGAATTCCTTTTCCTTATTTTTCCAAGTAAGTGGAAATTAGCCAATGTAATTCGTATTTTTAAAAGTGGTAACAAGGTACTAATGGAAAATTATAGAGAAATCTCTCTGTTGTTTGTTTTTGGTAAGGTTTTTGAGGCAATTATTTCAGAAGAACTATTTTTTCTGCCAAGCAGATAAATACGGTTTTTATAAAGGGCATTATGCAGCTAAAGCACTTCCATTTGTACAAACAACTTTTGAAACTGAGTAATCAGCAATGTGTGTACATGGTAATCTGCTTAGATGGATTTCATCTTATTAGGAGAACAGAATACAACTCAATATTGAATAATTATAGTTCAAGGGAAGTAAAAATTTTAAAACTATGCTTGCTCATTATATGCGGATGACTTTAATATATTCACTGTTATTAAAGATAAAAGTCAACAGTTCTTAGTGCAAGGAGATATTAATAGATTAAATGATTTCTGCTCATTAATGGAAGTTAACTTGGATGTTAAAAATTATTTTTCAGTCATCTTTTCTCACAACAAACGAACTACAAGTCTAATTACTATATAGGTAACAATAATTTACGAGTCAAAGATTTGGGTGTGATTGTGGATAGTAAACTGACCTTCGAACATTATGTTGATTTATTGTTGGAAAAGCTTTAAAAAATTTGGACTTTATAATGAGATCTGGTAAAGATTTTCCTCTCTGTCAAGTTTTGCATACTTTTGTATAATTCTTTAGTACGAAATCATTTGGAGTATGCTGTCATTATTTGCAATCTATTTTCTCACAAATATGTTAACAGAATAGAAAAAGTACAGAGAAAATTCATAAATTTCATTAATTTTAAATTCAACAGACATCGTCATTTTAAGACATATTTTAGTAACCTTACATTTTATAATTTAAATACTTTGGAAAGTAGATGAAGAGGGTATTAGGTACATAGTATTTCTACATAAACTAATAATAAAATTTTTACTGTAACAAGAATATTTCATTTGCCGTTCAGAATTATTCCAACACTTATTTGTTACCTCCTGCTCGTACTAATTACCTGTTAAATGAGAATGCAAGGAGTGTATAATTCTCTTTTTTCAGAAGTTGATATATTTTCAGTTATCTTTATCATCTATAAAAAAAATGTAAATTAAAGTATCAGTAGTAGCTATGTACTATATATTATGTAATATAATTTAAAGGTATACTTACACGATGTTATTTTGTTGATATAGTATTATTTCAAACACCATATATGTATATTTTGCGTTTTTGGAAAGCACATGAAAAATAGTCTACTAGTATCTACTTAAATCAAGTCGTTCCGGAGTTTGAAATTTAAAAAAATGACGGTTGATGATGTCTGTAAGAATTTTTTCGTGTTTTTAGACGGTCTAATTTTTGGTTTACCATGATATCTTAAGATGTCATGTTCATATTTCTATTATGGATAAGCAAATGCGTGCTTTAGAAAGAAGTATAAGTGGGTTTTATTTCTGTATTTTTTGCGTATATCCTATCAAAAATTTTATATTTTCGTTTACTTTATACTCACAAACAATAAATATTTTCAAATACATTATTTTTTTCTTCAAAATAAAATTAAAATATGTATCTAGGTCGACAACGGAAACTGAGTCGATCCATATTAGGCTAACTGAATAGGGTGAATTCAGAAAATTTGCATAATCATTATTTATTGCGATGCAGGATACATTCGCCTCTTATTTTTAGTTATACGTTTGTTCTTAATTTCAATAGAACAAATATTCAGGCCATTCCAAATTCTAAAATCACATATCTTTGTTTGTGGTTACGAAAATTAGATTGCTAAAATCAGTCAGTTGTGGTTCCGTCTTCAAAATGCGACGCGTGCAGGGTAACAAATTTATCAGTATACGTAAAAAATTTGTTTTGGTGTTATTGATATAATAACCTATTTTTTTTAAATGGGCATTTTTACGTATAGATGGGTAACAAAATGCATAATATAAACAAACATGCCATTTATATTATTTGATATTAATTATTTATTTATGTCCCACACATAGTTGTTTTTTTTACACATATCTTATTTGCTCTTGCTATTATTTTATTATAATTATTAGGGACTTATGACATGGTTCGTTTTAACCGTAGATGTGACTTGATGCTCGATATCAGCTGTGGCATGTCGACGCAATGCATATATATAATTTTGAAAAACGTAAAAAGTAGACCGCGAGTAGTATAAATAATCATCTTCTCGAATATTTCCTCTGAACAGTCTGAATTTAATGTATAATTTGCGTACTCAAGCATTAAAGACGTAAAGCTACGTTTTCTTCCAATGTCATGAGTCGTCGACGACCGCGATTGAGGTCGCCGTATTTCTCACCGTAAAATGATCAAATTTGTGATGTTTTTAGGTACAGAAATCTCGAAAAATAAAACACGTTGAGCAAAGTTAATATCAAATACAAAAATCGTGATGTTTTGATTACCTATCTACTTTTACCATTTAAATTCTCCCCAAATAAAATAATAACTAAACAATATTATATGCAGAACTATGTAAATTTATGATATAACAATATTTACATCTAGTGCTAAATTAAAAAAAATACATATTTTGAAAGCTTAATTCTTTGGCGCACGCGGTACTTGAAATTGCTTAGCGTACTGCGATTTTTGCACACGACACTACCCACCGTTCTGTATAAAAGCCGGCGAAATTGCCTTTACCAGCAGTGCTTAGCAGGCTCTCTCCGCGGCACTCAACCTTCCTCCGGCAGTGCTTAGCAGGCTCTTTGCGCGGCACTCAACCTTCCTCTACCCCAGGGTGCTTAGCAGGTTCCTTCCGCGGCACTCTACCTTCCTTTGGGTGCTCTGAGCGTTTAGCAGGTAATCTCCGCGGTGCTCCAGGTCTTGCCCGTATTCCGTCGACTCCGAGCGTTTAGTAGGCCCTCTCCGCGGCGCTCGAGGTCTTGCCCGTATTCCGTCGACTCCGAATATTTACAGGTGTTACTCCGCGGTACTCGACGTCGTCCCCGTGTTCTTCTACACTGGGTGTTTAGCAGGCTCTTTCCGCGACACTCAGCGTCTGCACCGTATATTCATTACCACCCTATTTGTTAATTTGTAATTTTATATTATTATTCCAGGTTTTATTTTATTTATGTTGGGGAATTATTATTAGTATTATTTGTTTACAGGGTGACATTTTATTTTATGAAATAAATATTTTATTTTGGATACCGACTCTTTTAATATTCCTGAACCTTGGACATAACTTCTCCACCGAGTGAACCCGGACTGATTAAAGTGGCTGTACTAGTTCGGCATCTGCGACCGAACCTCGAAAGTACGTCACAAGTTATGAGGTAACATTCCTGTTATTTGCTAAACTCTATATTATTCAGTTCCTAAATGTCTAAAACTATTTGTATTATTTGTAGAAAACACTATTTCAGGAATACGGCGCCTTTAGCGTCTTATCCTGGTGGACGCGAAATTTGCAGTTTTTATTTAAATTATAAATGACAGAAATTTTCAAGTTTTAGCAAATTCCGCGAAATAGGATTATTGTTATTTTCATTATTATGTAGGGTTAGTAGTTTTTACAGTTTTATATTGAAAATAATAGAAAATGTTACAGTTGGCAAAATTCGCTAAGAGTTGAGATTTTTCTCGTCAATAAATAATTCGCGCGAATATTCACAAATTTGGCGTCCATGAGGAAAAGACTTAATTCGTCAGGACTTTTATATTGCGTTCCAATGCACTTGGATCTACCCAGTTGTTATTACCTCTGTTATTTACTTTTAGTAAATAAATAAATTTTCAAATTTTCAAATTTTCAAATTTTCAAATTTTCAAATTTTCAAATTTTCAAATTTTCAAATTTTTAAATTTTCAAATTTTCAAATTTTATTGATTAATAAATAAATTATTATAACTAATTGTAAATAGATCACAGATTATTATTATTATTATTATTATTATTATTATTATTATTACTATTCATCATCATCATCATCATCACCATCACCATCTAATATGTTCTTAAAAATGTTCACAGATGGTGCAGTAACGATCGATACTGGTAAATTGTTCCAGACGGTGAATATTCTGTTAGGAAAAACTGTCTTGTCCTGGATTTCAAATTTTCTTTTTTCAATTTCAGTTCATGACCTCGTAAACGGCAGTCTGTGTTGAGTATATACAGCAGAGATAGATTTCCAAAATTCGTCATAAAATCGATATTCTTGACCACTAACAAACGTTCAGTATATGAGAGTCTTAACCATCCACATCAAAACCTTGTTGCTACACGTTGAATATTCTCTAATAAATTTTGATCATGGATGAAATCGGGGCACCACACCGGACCGGCGTATTCAACATAACTAGTGTATAATTTACAAGAGGTTTCAAAATATATATGAAAAAACGTCTTACGAAATAAAAATAGTTTGGTATTAGCGCGTTTACACACTGAGTTCATATGGTCTGACCACGTTTAAAGTTTACTGCGACACCTAAATCGTTATATGTTAACACTGTGTTGAACAGGTGACTATTTAAGTGATATGACAGGAAAAAGTTGTTCTTGCCAAAATGAAGCACCACACATTTAGATATATTTAATGGAAGAAGCCAAAGGTTGGCTCTTTTTGCCTACCCCACCATCTCATCATCCCACCACTATTTACCTTTGACCTCCTCAAATCTACCCGATGACCTGATGAACTCCAGGATCTTAGTCCATGTTAGACCCCTCATCTCTTCCCTTAACATCTCCTCGATGCCAAAGATCATATGTCTTGGTCTCCTAAAAGCCGCACAGTGCCTTAGAATGTGAATGAGAGTGTGCTCCTCTTTTTTCACATTCCAGGCATAAGAACTCCTCCTCTATCCTTATCAAATTTTTGGTTCAGAAATTCGACTGAGATTCAGGAACCACACCGTTCTAGATCTACTGGGTCCATCCAAAAAGTCATGGGCTTATCTATATCCTCTATTCCATACTAATATTTGATAGACCCATTTATTAAGGACACCATTGATACTACTTCGCAGAATTTCAAGAATCGGTTCGGGTTCCTGGCCAGGCGCTCCAGATGCGAGACGAGTTGGTTGGTAAGCCTTCTCGTTACCAGGAATTTCTTTATGGCCCGGATCTCAGACAAGCTCCGCCTCCCTGTGTCTAGGCAGAGACTCAAAGGCATCTGACTGTCTGACTGCCAAACCAGATGAAGATTTTGGTCTCCACACAATTCCTTTCTTCTTCCTGCTACCATCAAAATAGTGAATACTTTTACCTGGAAGACCGTGGAGTATATATATATATATACCCAGCGAAAAACCCTGCCGGACATTCCAATTTTCCAGGTATATTCCTGCACCCGAATGCTCATCTCCTACCCGAGACCCATCCGTGTAACATCGCGGGGGTAAGATATCCTCTATCCCTTAAAGCAGAGACAGGAATTTCCCTTTCCGCACTGAGGGCACGATTCTCTCTCTCCTCGACCTTCTGCCCTCTAACTCCCGCATCTCTTTCCTACTACTTTCTTTAATTGCCAAAAAGGTGCCATTGATTTCCGGCTTATTCTTTCAATCTGTGTTCGCCAAGACAACTTACTGCCCAACTGTACCCCCCAAGTATTTTACCTCCGTAACTAATCAGGGTCTTCCCATACATAGTTGGAGCTCCGAAATCATCTGTCTTTCTTCTTTTTGTGAAGTGAATAATATCAGTATTTTTTTTGTGTTGACTGACAAACCCGTCTGCTCACTTCATCCCTCTATAATCTTACAAGCTCCCTGAATTTTGCATAATACGCCTAAAGACCGGCCTACCACTAGAACCATGTCATCATCGGCGTAGGCATCAGTGTCCCTATATCCCTATAGAGTAAGGCTGTTTAAGAGACTGTTTTGCAGGCAGCCACCTTTTACCTCCAGGTCCCTGTGGCCGTCCCCCATGGATGCAGCTGTAGCTCTCCTCTCCATCTAACCATAGTAGGCGGTGTGCCTCGGTCCTAAAGTGAGTCACATATGGTTTTAGCTCTTGTTTATACATCCTATATAAGTAAGTGTTTACGTAAAATAGTGAAACGGTTAATACAAAACTTTAATGAAAATATGTGTGTACATAATTTATTTACATATCAGACGTTCTACACATACGAGTCTATACAAGTCTGAATACATTTTTAATGTTTGCGGATGTTGTGAATATTTGCGGATTCTCTGAAATGTAACTAACGCTAACCTTGAACCTTTAATAGGAAGTATTTGATCTGATCATAGACAATTATAATACTTACGTAAATGCCTCAATCTCTTCATTCCAACCACAAGTTTCAAATGAGAACTTAAAGGATTCCGAGGGTGTATGCTACATTAGTGTCCATGAACGACTTTATTGTTAAATCCTAACTACAGACATTGCATGAAAATGTAACTAACTTTCACTAATTAGAGAAGCTATCAAACGCCAAAGGCAATAGTTATATGTGTGTACTTATGAAATGGGTAATACATCTATCTGTATATCTATTTATTTACATTCTAAATAAAAGTAGCGGTATATTAATTAGTGTTAGTAGAGTGTTAACGTAGAGTTTGGAACTGAAAGTAGCTGAAAAACTTACGTCTCAGTTTTGGATGTAATAGTCTAAGATCCCACTATAAAACGACCTTCACCGAGCTTGTTAATGGATGAAAAGTATTTTATATCCAATTAAATATGTCAATAAATGTATTGCAAATGGGTTGTCTAAAAAAAATCAGTCCAGAATGTGATTAATTAACAATTAAAAATTATTATTTTTTTAAACATTTCACTGGTTTAGTTAATAGACAAATTCTATATCAATCAAAGTATGAAGCCCATAGAATATGCAAACGTTAGGTTGACTATTTTTTTCCGTCACAGCTCTTGGGTAGGCAGGTATAAACAGGTAAATCGATATTAGTAACTTGCACCGGTGTGGTTAATAAATTAAAGTTAAATTAAAATAAAGATTATTTCATTACCAACACGGTGGTATAGAGTTGTCTGTGAAAAATCAGTCCTGAATTCCGGTTGAGTTTTAAAAAGTGAAATATTCCCCAGCGAACCATTCCATGCGATAGAAGAGTACACAGTATTGCAGCTGTGTGTAGTTCGTCCATACCGAAAATGAAGACGATCCGTTTATCCGTTTCTCCAAAAAATCGAATAAAGTCCGGGGGCGGCGGTATTATTATTAATCTGCTCCTAGGAACCCCTAACGCGAAGACGGACTAATTTTTTCGATTCCGCGTCTCAAAGAGTACGTGTCTTTAAAATTTCGATTCGATCGGTTGGGGGGCGGTTCCGGGGGCGGCATCCCGTTTTTTAACATTTTTTTCAGTACATTACCGGATGCGCCCCCGCCTTTTTGCGAAGTATACGTAAATAAAATTTGAGGTCGATCGGATTCGATTTGTGGCCGTGAGATGTGAGAAAAATTTGTTTTACTCCTAACGACGAACATGAGGCTAGGTAAACGGCGGCTATGGGACGGGATCGGAGGTTTCCCGAATTCATAACTGAGGGGTGGAGTCTCGAAGTCACGAGTTCGAGAAATCGACCTTTCCTGTTTCATTTCGAATACATATTCGAATGTTTTTTATGAAAATATGAAAAAATGCTTCTATAGTTTTTTTTGTACAAACAACGGTTTACGAGTTGGGCGCAAAATACCACCGCCTCCGGACTTTATTAGATTTTTTGGAGAAATGGATAAACGGATTTTCTTTATTTTCGGTATAGACTATTATTTCCTGGTAGTGACTTGAAATAATATTATGACGTTCCTGCCGCCCCTCCGAGGGCGGCCCTTGAAAACACGAAATTTGTCTAAAATCATTGAAATTTTTTTGTGGCTTCTTCTCCACCTTATCTATCGAAAATTCTAATAAAATTTTTTGATTATATGTATCGTTTTCTTTAAAAAAAATTAAACGTAATTCGGGGTGGCAAATGGATTATTAGAAAATTTTATTTTTTACGGGTTTTCGATTTCGACATATCATTAGTAGGGTCGAAAATGTTGTTTTATTGTCATTGAAGGGCGTTAGGGGTTCCTAGGGGCAGATTAATAATAATAGGTACCGCCGCCCCCGGACTTTATTCGATTTTTTGGAGAAACGGATAAACGGATCGTCTTCATTTTCGGTATGGACGAACTACACACAGCTGCAATGCTGTGTAGTCTTCTGTCGCATGGAATGGTTCGCTGGGGAATATTTCACTTCTTAAAACTCGACAACCGGAATTCAGGACTGATTTTTCGCAGACAACCCTATACCACCGTGTTGGTAATGAAATAATCTATATTTTAATTTAACTTTAATATATTAACCACACCGGTGCAAGTTACTAGTATCGATTTACCTGTTTATACCTGCCTACCCAAGAGTTGTGACGGGAAAAAAATAGTCAACCTAACGTTTGCATATTCTATGAGCTTCATACTTTTGATTGATATTGAATTTGTCTATTAACCAAACCAGTGAAATGTTTAAAAAAATAATAATTTTTAATTGTTAATTAATCACATTTTGGACTAATTTTTTTTGGACAACCCATTTGCAATAAATTTATTGACATATTTAAATGGATATAAAATACTTTTCATCCATTAACCAACTTGGTGAAGGTCGTTTTATAGTGGGATCCTATACTATAATGCATGTATATAATTATAATCATTTTAAAACTATTCTTGAATGATATACAAGATGATTCACAACTTGGGAATAGATGTGTCATGAAGAATCAATATCGTAAAAAAATTGTCCAGAGAATATAATTATTGAAGTTTGAAGTATTTTTATTCAACCATCGCTTGGCTTGTAGATTCTAGCGTCATCTGAATGCAGACGATTCCGAATACTGAAATCCGATTGTAATATTAACGTTTTTATGGTGGTGTTTAGTTTAGTTTAGTTTAGTTTTTCAAGTGTCAAACATGATTTACGGGTATAACAACTCGGACTTGATGGATATTGTTTTAATTTATGGCGAAGTAGAATAAAATGATTTAACAGCTTCTCGTCTGTACACAGAACGATTTCCCGGTAGACACGTGCCAAATGCAGCTATTTACCGCGGTAGTGCAACGCGGGCATAACATGGGAAATTCACAAGAGCGTCCAGCGCGTATTGCAGCAGCTGAGAAACACATTTTAGGGATTGTTATAGAGAATAAGTACCACACAAATCGCTCAACAAGTGTAAGGGACATCCCAATCAACAGTGTGGCGTATCATAGACAATGCCCAATTATGCTAATAACTTACGAGGTCAAAACGAACCAGAACCAGAAACATTTGTGTTAGTTCATAGAAACTGGATAAGATGGACTCAAATGTGTTTAGACGTCAGTGGACAAAATTTAGAACAACTGTTAGAACAGTTGTTGTAACATCAGGTATGCCAAATTATTTTATTAAATAACAATAACAATAGCGGTAAAAGCAGTTAAATTTGCTGTTCATTTTTCATTACACTTTGCTACTGTGACGATCGCTGACTTGCTTTGTGCAAGGTTAGGTTTTACAGTGGATCAGTTTCCAATGCCTTGCAAAAGTGTAGAATAACAAGTAAGCAATTTCTTATTGACTTACTCGCTTGCTGACTGCTGTTTCTCATCTCATCAAATGTCATTTTACTTTTTTATTTAGCATTAAATCTTTTTATCGTTTATTTAACTTTTCTTAGATTATACACAACATAATAGGAAAGAAAGGCTTACAAAGCTGTCAAAGCGATTCAGTGGTGTTTGTTAGCTCTCCTTAGTATGCCATAGGAGACGAGGCAATCGACGACTTATCCGACAAAAGGAAACCTGAGTAGACGTTATGCAACATGTGACTATATCTTGTGGTCACATGCTGAACCTAACGGTTCACCTGCACACACAACTGTAATACAATTTGTAGTAATCAATACTACAATAGTGTTTCTATAGTTTTGATAATGGCCACTACAAACCTTGTGTTAATATCAGCTGCATTTTAAATTTTGCAGTAAGTATGACCTATACTTTAAGGAAGAACTATGTTGTCCTATTTTCAACAAAGTTTATAGCAAAAGACTTTTGATGAATTTTGTTTTTCTGAGTACACTACTGAAATATTTAAATCTTTTTCAATGATAATAATTATTAACTTATGGCAAATCATCTGTATAAACAGTTAAGTTCTAGAATAAAGCATTGTGGTAATATGTCCTTCTTACATCAGACTGACGACTGATGTCTGAACAAACTGATGACGATTGCTTTAATAACTGTTAATAGATTTAATAGCACCGTAAAAACTAATAAAATATTTGAATAACTCATTAAAACAAACAATGTAATATATCCACTATCAGCAATCGAAATAATATCATTAGTTAAATTTAATAGTGTACAATTGCAATGTGATGTTCCAAATGTGGACGAATTTGAACGATACGATAATAACATTTTTACATTAATTAAATTATCTTTAGTTGGCGTGAAATGGCAAGACTTAAATATGTATGCTGATAAATTATGCTCGTACCACATTCGATGAGAGTTATAATAAATAATTATATGTTAGATGTCTATTGATACTACGTAAATATGCAGAAAAATTATTCTAAAAGTTAATTTTTACATCCCTTTTCATTTCATTTATGGTTTCATATAAATTGGTTTTTATGGTTCTTATGCACTTTGTCAAATAGAAACAATACAACTTTGTTATTATTGTAGCAGAATTTCATGTAGATTGAACATATTTTTTTGTATATTTCTTAAAAATATCTCATATGTGTTAATGTGTGAAAAAAATAAATTGCAAACTTCAGTTATGTGCTACAATAGAAATAAGTGAGTATAACCAGTCTGAAGCATTCTGTGAACAATGTAAACGTGTTAGAAATACATTTGCCTTCTTCCTAGCACGCCTTTCCATATTTATTAAAGCTACTGCCTCTGACGGCTAATTGCAGGAGACTGTGATTTATGATAGTACCTAGATTTTACAATTGTTGGCTTCTAAATAACAAACCATTTCCCCCGTCGCTAGAACAATGTTTTGTTGATGCAACACATTTAATACTATGTAAAACGCAATGCTGGTACAACACATTTAATACTACACTATACGAAATATTATGTTGAATTATATACAATGTGAGCAATTAGTGCGAGAATGTTCGATAACTTCTTTGTTATTACTACAGAAAAAAGTCTGTATAGTTAAATAGGATGAAAAAACCTAAATTATAAAATTAATTTAAATCATACAGGTCGATGAATGAAAACGGGGCACTATAAACATTTTAGTAACGGATTGTCAAGTTATGTGAAAAATTCTTCGAGTTTTTTTAGTAAATACCATATTTTGTACTAAAAATATTGTTTAAATGTTCTATATTTTTGTAGTTTTAACTCGTATTATTGAGATACAACATTACAGTTGAAATTTGAAAAGGGCAATTATATCTGATTGCACATACAGTATGCGCCAAAAGTATGGAATAAATTCAATAAAAACGAAACAATTATTTTTTGGGAAAAATCCTTGAACAAGTCGATTTTTAATTTAAAAAATACATATTTCAGCGTAAAATGTGATTTTCAAATGTCATTTGTTTTCGAGTAATGACGTCATCGATTTTTTTTTAATGGCAACACCATATTTTTTTCCTTGACTCTGAAAGATCGTTTAATTCTCTATCAGATAGTACTAAAGTTTTCGAGTAAATGACGATTGAATGTTAGAAAACGTAAATCAATTAAAATAAAGCAAAAACGTTATCAAGTTTAGTTTTTCGAATTCCATAGTTTTTTTATGGATCACGTAGGTGAAAATCTTTGCAAAGTGTCATTGTCACACCGACTTTCTAATAAGTATTGTAAGCGACATAGAAATTATTATTCAATTTAAAGTATTATGGCACATTTAACTGTTACTCAAAGAATTGAAATTTTAATTCATATCGGATGCGGGAATATGACTAGAACTCAGCAGGAAGTTTGCGATTTATTTAATGAAAAATATCCAGATCGCCCTATCAGCCAATCAACAGTCAGTAAGGTAGAGTCTAAATTTAGAGAAACTGGCAATGTTGTAAATATTTCAAAACCTGGACGTCCAAGCATTAATGAAAATCAGAAACAGAACATTTTGATAAGTATGGTGGATAATCCTCCTAATTCTTCACGATTGGTTGCATTAAACAATGACACTAGTCAGAGCACAGTGCTACGTATCTTGAGGAAGGAAAAATATCATCCCTACAAAATTCAACTTGTTCAGGAACTCAATGAAAATGATCCCGATCGCCGCTTACACTTTTGCGAAATTCTAATGGATTTATGTCAAGGAAATAGAAATTTACACCGGCAAATACTTTTTTCAGATGAGGCCACATTTTGTCTGAATGGTACAGTAAACCGTCAAACTTGCAGATATTGGAGTCGGGAAAATCCTCATTGGATGGCAGAGGCACATACCCAACACCCTCAGAAATTAAATGTGTGGGCTGGAATAGTTGACGACAGAATAGTAGGGCATTTCTTGTTTGAAGGAACTCTTACAGGACAAAGATATTTAGAGTTTCTAGAAAATGACTTTGTTCCAGCCCTTGCAGTAATTTTTCCTAACGATAATGACCCTGACATTCCTGACGATACCATATGGTTTCAGCAAGACGGTGCACCTCCGCACTATGCGCCGCGCCCTGTACGAGATTTTTTGGGCAACTGTTTTCCTGGGAGGTGGATCGGCAGACGCGGACCGATAGAATGGCCTGCAAGATCACCAGATCTTACACCTCTTGACTTTTTTATGGGGATACTTGAAGTCAAAAGTGTACATTAATAAATCACGTAATTTAGAAGAACTTCAAAATCGCATTCGGGACGAAATACGCAGAGTTACCCCAGAAATCATTCATAATGTGCAAGAAGAATTTCTTCACAGACTTGCGCATTGCCAAGAAGTTGGTGGATGGCAATTCGAACATTTAATGTAAGTATAAAATTTAATCAATTATTTTACATACCTCAGAATTGTTACTTTTTTATGGATAAAATTTACGTTTTCTAACATTCAATCGTCATTTACTCGAAAACTTTCCTATGTAAGAGGGCATAATTTTAGTATTGTCTGATAGAGAATTAAACGATCTTTCAGAATCAAGGAAAAAAATATGGTGTTACCATTTAAAAAAATATCGATGACGTCATTACTCGAAAACAAATGACATTTGAAAATCGCATTTTACTCTAAAATATGTATTTTTTAAATTAAAAATCGACCTGTTCGAGGATTTTTCCCAAAAAATAATTGTTTTGCTTTTATTGAATTTATTCCATACTTTTGACGCATACTGTATAAACAAATCTTTTCTACGTATTCACTTTCCAATCCAAACATATCATGTTTGTCGCAATTATTACCAGAATGAACAAGTTTCCGATTTGCTATTTTAAAAGTCAACTTGTTTCTCTAACGTGAATTAATAAAACGTCTAAGCTGGGTTTCACTGGAACATTTTAGTGGGGTCAACTTGTAGAAGCTAGCAAAGTTGGCCTATAATGTCCGGATGTGATCAAAAAGTTGCCATTTTCCTTCAACTTAGACACTAGAAATTGTTAGTTTGCTTCTAGGATAAACTTTTGTATCTAGTTGAAAGCCATTTAACAAATGGAAGCAACAAATGTCCCAGTGTGTGGTCCAATTTTACTGCAGATGCAACTCTTTCTGAGGTTATGTTTCTGTTTTATTAGTAACCCTTATTTAGATACTAAAAATGTTGTTTTAATGTTCTTGATTGTAATAGTTTTAACACGTATTATTGAAATACAACATTACAGTTGTAATTTGGTATAATATAATATATAATATATTTTGTTTAAATGAACAAGTGGAAAAATCTCATATACGTATTCACTTTCTAACCCAAATATATAGTTTTTTGTTAATATATTTTTCTAAATAAGTGTGCAAATTAGAAATGTTTGCAAGTTTCCCTCAGGAGCAAACTAAAATTTCCAGTGGCTAAGTTGAAGGCAAACGGTAAATTTTTTATCACACCCAGACACATCAGGTCAACTTTACTGGCTTTTGTTAGTTGACTCCACTAAAATATCTCAGTGAGACCCAACCTTAAAGTCGGGTGTAACTGGGAGATTTTAGTAGAGTCAACTAGTGGATGTTATTGAACTTGTCAGCGTAGTTGTTGATCATACTACGAAATATATGGATTCAAGTTTGAGAAGCAAGTTGACATCTAAAATAGTGTTCAAATAATATTGCTACGGAAGCTCACCTACCTTGTTAGTTGTTAATTATGTTCCTGTTTGCGTTAGAATTGATAATTTTTGTAATACTTTTATTTTAACGTTTTGTATAATAGTCCAGGCTATAATCTATTAGATTCTCGGAACGTTCTCGATGTCGTCGAAACCTTGAGAATCCTAAAAACATACAGTATGCGCCAAAAGTATGGAATAAATTCAATAAAAACGAAACAATTATTTTTTGGGAAAAATCCTCGAACAGATCGATTTTTAATTTAAAAAATACATATTTTAGCGTAAAATGCGATTTTCAAATGTCATTTGTTTTCGAGTAATGACGTCATCGATTTTTTTTTAAATGGCAACACCATATTTTTTCCTTGATTCTGAAAGATCGTTTAATTCTCTATTAGACAGTACTAAAATTTTGCCCTCTTACATAGGAAAGTTTTTGAGTAAATGACGATTGAATGTTAGAAAACGTAAATCAATTAAAATAAAGCGAAATTCTAATGGATTTATGTCAAGGAAATAGAAATTTACACCGGCAAATACTTTTTTCAGATGAGGCCACATTTTGTCTGAATGGTACAGTAAACCGTCAAACTTGCAGATATTGAAGTCGGGAAAATCCTCATTGGATGGCAGAGACACATACCCTCAGAAATTAAATGTGTGGGCTGGAATAGTTGACGACAGAATAGTAAGGCCTTTCTTCTTTGAAGGAACCCTTACAGGACAAAGATATTTAGAGTTTCTAGACAGTGGCCTTGTTCCAGACCTTGCAGTAATTTTTCCTAACGATAATGACCCTGACATTCCTGGCGATACCATATGGTTTCAGCAAGACGGTGCACCTCCGCACTATGCGCGCCCTGTACGAGATTTTTTGAACAACTGTTTTCCTGGGAGGTGGATCGGCAGACGCGGACCGATAGAATGGCCTGCAAGATCGCCAGATCTTACACCTCTTGACTATTTTTTATGGGGATACTTGAAGTCAAAAGTGTACATTAATAAACCACGTAATTTAGAAGAACTTCAAAATCGCATTCGGGACGAAATACGCAGAGTTACCCCAGAAATCATTCATAATGTGCAAGAAGAATTTCTTCACAGACTTGCGCATTGTCAACAAGTTGGTGGACGGCAATTCGAACATTTAATTTAAGTATAAAATTTAATCAATTGTATTTTATTTTACATACCTCAGAATTGTTACTTTTTTATGGATAAAATTTACGTTTTCTAATATTCAATCGTCATTTACTCGAAAACTTTCATATGTAAGAGGGAAAATTTTTAGTACTGTCTAATAGAGAATTAAACGATCTTTCAGAATCAAGGAAAAAAAATATGGTGTTGCCATTTAAAAAAAAATCGTTGACGTCATTACTCGAAAACAAATGACATTTGAAAATCGCTTTTTACGCTAAAATATGTATTTTTTAAATTAAAAATCGACCTGTTCGAGGATTTTTCCCAAAAAATAATTGTTTCGTTTTTATTGAATTTATTCCATACTTTTGGCGCATACTGTATATAAGCAGTTTAATTTCGCCGTTGGAGTCAGTTTATATCGAGCAGTCGGAAACGATTGACAAACGTCAAAGTAAAGAGCTGACAGTCGTGAAATTTATTTGAAAGATATTTCTTGTGTAATCAAGAGTAACAATAAACTTTGTTTGTCTACGTGACGTATTTCCACGCAAAGGCAACAGAGAGGTTACAATATTCTTAGTGTCTAAATATGGTATTTACTAATAAAATGGAAACTGGTTACAGTCAAATTGCAGCACTTTCGATTATTAAATACAAAACTTTATCCAGTGGTTAAGTTAAAGGCAAATGACATTTTTTTATCACACCCAGATATGTCAGGTCAACATTACTGGCTTCTGCTATAGTCTGTTTGGAAATGAAAGAGAGTAATAAAACCCCGAGGTAATGGGTGTACATTAGTATATTTTACTGGATACATCATAGGGCAGTAACCAGTGTATTGTGACAGATCAATCCAGTCTTAGAACTGAATATACGAAGACGTGCTAGTGCAATAGAGTAAAATTCGACTTGAGTTTAGTGACTATTGTGCCAGTGGATATAATATTGTTTGGGTAAAATGTCAGATTACGAACCTGCTAAACGCATAAAAAAATGTGCGCTGTCTCAGAATGAGAAGATTGTTATATTAAATGTATTTAATGCATTGAAACACCAAAATCCTACCAACAGTGTTGATGACATTGTGGAAAAGTGTTCCAAAATGACAGGGATTGAAAAATCGACTATGTACAGACTTTTAAAGGAAACAAAAAAATGTATGAGATACTATAAATCCCCCAAAATCATCTACAGGGAGGTCAAAAGTCGTTACAGATGATTTCTTCAAAAATGCCATTTGCAGAAAAGTACACTCATTTTATTTTAAAAAAGAAATACCAACGCAAAACAAAATTTTAAATGAACTTTCAGAGGACAACGATTTGCCAAAAATCAGCAGAAGCAAATTATGGGCCGTCTTACGAGAGTTGAATTTTTGCTGGGAAAAGCAGAACAGAAAGTCAGTTCTTATCGATAAAAATAAAGTTATTTGTTGGCGAAGATCCTACTTAAGTCAATTAGAAAATTCCGTGACGAATGAAGGAATATTTATTATCTAGACGGAACTTGGATCAACGAGAGATATACTGTTACAAAAGTATGGCAAGATAAAAATGTAAAAAGTTTTCGACAAGCATTTTTGGATGGACTTTCAACCGAGTTCAAGACACCTTCAGGTAAAGGGCGAAGATTAATAGTGACACATATAGGTAGTGCCAGTGGTTTAGTAGATCGCGGTTTACTTTTATTTGAATCTAAAAATAGAGGTGACTATGACGAAGACATGAACGCAGATGTTGGATCTTAGTCCTCCGAGGTCTGTAATTGTCTTGGATAATGCCAGTTACCATTTACGGCAGACCGAGCGGACGCCTACGACTGCTTGGAGGAAAGCCGATATAATTCAATGGTTATCCGGAAAAAACATTTCTTTTGAAACAAATATGGTGAAAAAGGAGCTTTTGACACTTGTCAATCTTAATAAAGATCAGAAAAAATATGTTATCGATGAAATGGTAACAAATCACCAAATAACGGTACTACGGTTACCACCTTATCACTGTGAACTTAGCCCAATCGAATTAGCCTGGGCGCAGGTAAAAGGAGATGTAGCGCGAAATAATACGACGTTTAAATTAAGTGACGTGAAAATTTTGTTAAAAAATTCCTTGGAACGAGTAGCTGCAGATAACTGGCAAAGATGTATACATCCTGTACAAAAAGAAGAGGAGAAAATGTGGGAATTCGATAATTTAATTGACGTTACTCTGGAACCTATCGTTATCAATCTAGGAGACGAAGATAATTCATCAGAATATTCAGAGGATGAATTTTAAATTACCTACATTTTTATTTTCTTTATTGTACATTTATACAACACTACATTTACTCACCATAATTTGAATTTTCAAAATACATATATTTTTGTGTGGAATAAAAGTCTATTCATTAAATTTAAATAAATATTTTGATAATAATATTGAATAATTTTATTTGAATTACTAAAAATCCTCTTATGATGCTTAAAGTAGCCTCTAGTTTTGAAATGCTGTTTTTATATTGTTTACTTATAAGAGAAATAGACCGAGAAATTGAAGCGGCATAGACAAAGACCGATTGTCGGAGATTAAATTTTATCTACCTGCTACAATTTAGTACGGTTCGATCACACAAAGTACACCTTATCTATACCGATAATACATAATATAAAAATATTGAATATAAGCACCAGTACTTTCATTTCTAAACAGACTATAGTTGACTCCATTCAAATTTCTCATCCAGTGTGTTCTATTCTGTGATCAATAATTGACGTGACAACTTGCATCCACTAGTTCAGTTACATCAAAATACGTAAGAAACATACTTGATCGAGATCAGAAAAAAAATCCAATTTGCTAGAGTTTACTAATGTGATGTCGCAATTTTTAAACTATTTTTAGCGTTTTCCAACCATTTCTTGCAATTTTTGCAAAATCTATGAGTGATGCAACTTCAGATCAGTCAGAAAATATGTTTCCAAATATTTTACTCTCACTATTTTTTTTGCAATTTTTCGCAAATTTTTGCGATTTACTCGAAATTTTAAGAGTATTTAAGCTAAACGGACACCAGATTCAGATTCAATGCATCAAAATACATAAAGATATGTGGATCTGGTCAAAAGTACTATTTTTTTTTTTTTTGTATACCAGCGTTAATAATATCACACCCGTAATTTATTCTTTAAATTAATAATTTTATTATTTTTATATTTTCAATATAACATCCAGGGTTGTCTATTTTAAACTATTTTATTCTTATTGTGGTTCAATCGTCGCTTCTTAGTTCAAGGACTTTGAAGCCGACTGAAAAAGATCAAACTGGCGATAAATGAATTGCTGTGTGACCAACTCTGTGAAAAACGTGAATTAATCAGTTTCAGTTCTATTATCTTGTGATTTGTGAAATATGATGAATAACATTGGTTTATCAATTTAAGGGTTGAAAAACCTTAAAATTGTCTAAACGCATTACTACCTAAAAAATCTAATTTATTATTGAAACAAAAAATTCATTTTGTTTACATGATATACATGAAAGCAAGAAACTAGCTTTTTTAATTAATAAATCTGATTCGGTCGGCAGAAACACCATGATTTTAAACCGGATTTTACATGCAATTAAATTTTTAATTAACAACGCAAATAGGGTTAATTTCAGAGGTAGGACTACGATACGTTTTCCTTAATTTGCATGAAACGAATGAAATTGAGTGAAATTAATTTTCAAGTGGAACTTTTAATATGAAATATTCCATTATATTTTGTAATCTTTCACGTAAAATATCATTTTTAATAATTTGAAATCAGTTTTAATCACATTTGAAGTATTCATTGAAAACTATTCATATACAGTCTGTTTCACTTTCTGTTATATCAACCTTGTACTATATAGAATGCATGAATCAAAACTTAATTTTCAGTATGGATTAGCATCCATGAGATCTGTCTTAAAATGTACGTAATTTTTATTGTTTCATCGTGCTAAAATTTTTTGCCAAAAATGTGAATGTCTTTTAGTCATTTAAGTATTTAATAAAGAAACTAATACTAATAACTTAATTATTAAATATTATATGTGTCTTTATTTACTAACATAAAAATATTATTTTGATAGTGCATATTGCGTGTTTATTTTAGAGAGCACAATTTCAAAATATAGGTATTTGGACAGACATATTTTATTTTTATTTTAGACTACGCCAACCTACAATACACTGCACCAATTATAGGCGGGCAACAGAATAAGTCACATTGTACAAGATAAACACACACCAAAAACAATTGAAATAACCAAAAAACGACAACACAAAAATAATAAGCATAAAAAAATATGAAAAATAAAGGAAGAGAACGCACTATGAGGTCGCAGTCTAGCACTCGCGGACGGATCACGGACTTTTACAAAATCAGTCGCATGTCGTTCTCTATGCGCTTCCGAGTTGTTCTAGTGTATTATTTAGGTGTCAAAATATGTTTTGTGGAAGATGTATTTTTATAAGCTCTTTTATTTGATAAATTATCCAAGTTTCCGACGAGACCGCGACGTGAGGGACCTATTAGTGCAAGCGTGTACATTAAAAATCTTTAGAAGATTCTTTAGTAGATGAGAACGAGACTAGCATGGTTCGCGGTGCGCGTAGACCGCGACCGTCTAGTGCGTTTCCTTTCGTTAACTCAAGTTAATTACAAAAACTGTGTGTTTACACATGTAATATTAGCCACCGATGAGTTAAATAGGTCAATTTTGTTTTTTTAATAAAGTATTATATTTGTTGAGCATGACATACGTTGGGAAAATTGCGTCTTAATAGAAAACAAAGCATTATTCTTCGTTTCCACTCAAGGAACATGAAAACTTAAAGTCTAATAAAATAGGATAATGAGTAAAGTTATTTATCGACTTAAAAAGAAAGATTTTGGAGTACATGAAGAACCTATTTTCAAGACTTTGTACGCCATGCAACCTTAGTAACATATTGTGATTAGTCCCAATTTTCGAGTAAAAACCATCTAGTTTAAAAGATCTATTTCAGAAATGTTTTCTGCACATTTTCCAGCTTATTAATAGCATTTGAATAACACAGACTCCAAACTGTTCTAGAGTATACCAATTTGAAAAGAACGAAAGCGTAATATAAGCTAAGAAACACACGACATTTGGTGAAAGAACACAAATTTCTAACAACAAATTCAAAGCTTTTGGAACATTCAGCTATTAATTTATTCTGTAAAGCTCAAAAGTCCAAGTAAAAAGCACACCCAGGTGTCTGTTCTCAGTAACTCTATTTAAAAGGGAACCAGCAGTGGAATAATTGTTGTACAGATAACAAAATATTAATTAGAAAATTGTTGTCTATATACTAAGTGCATAGCGAAATTTGAAATTTAGCGATGAGTGAACATAGCGATGAGAATCAAATTGAGTGAATAACTTAAAATCATCGACGTACATAAGACAGTTAATATCAGGTGATTGAAATATATCGTTGATGTAAATAATAATGAGCAAAAATACTAAACAAAATCCTTGTGGATCCCTTGACGAAAAATTTTGAAGATTTGAGACTGCGAATTTCCATATAGTGTGTGTCCAGTAAAATATATGGTTTAAGTAGACTAAGTAAGGTATCTGGAGACACCATAGTGCCCATTCTATTGATCAAGATTTGGTGATCAAGTTTATCGACCGCTTTACTGAAGTCCGTATACCCGGACACGGATCTGAAGACCAGCATCCAGGAATTCGCTAACGTATTGTGTGAAATAGAGAAGGTTATTTAATCGAGTCTTCATGAAACCGTGTCATACAAAGCCAATTTGTCTACGAATATTGTAGCAGACTGTGTTGTGAAGTACAATATCAACGACTTTGGAGAATTTCTAATTTATGGTTATCGGCCTAATTATCGACAATATTTGATTTACCTTTCTTATGAATGAGACAAAACTTAGATATCTTCCAGGTGTCGAAATATACACAAGTTTTCAGTGATAGACTCTATAACATTGTTGAGGGGACTGCAAGAACGGATGCACAATCTCGCACAAGAAAAGAGGGAATACGATCAGGTCCAGAAGTTAACATAGGCTTCGCAGATACGATTTTTGATTCAGAAATATTCTTAAGCAGAAATACATTTTTATGAGTACATAATGTATTGCTATCTGATGAAGCAGGTGGAAGATATGTAGATTTAAAGAATTCGGCAAACGTAGTAACAATATCCTGAGGAGCATAAAATTATCTGTTTTGGTAGGATATAGACCTAGGTACAGTGTAGAAAGCAATACTAGATATTTGAAATAAGAAAATTATATGGAGACTAGCATCGTACTGAAAATATATTTTCACTTACTATTTATTAAATAGGATATCTGAAGTGATTCATGCTTCAAGCTGAATAAAACAACCTATTTTACTCTCTTAAAAAGGACATTCAATAAACACATGTTTACAAAAAAAAAAAAAATTAATCTGAATTATGATATCTTTTCATGTACCAGTATTTTGACGTGCTGAATCCGATAATAGCAAAACAAGTTCTGACAAGGTTTTGCTCTGCAGCTCTCCCTCCAACGTTCTCTGTAGAGATAAGAGATGAAACAAAATTTCACAATATTGGAGAACGTATGTGAAGGTTTTCGAGGTTTCTGACGATTTTCTGAAAATATTTTATTATTTATTGTTTGTTTGTTTTAAGATTATTATTTAAACGATCGTAACTTTTGTATTTCTTTTTACTTTCTCGTTTAATTAATCTGAATCAGTCAGTCACCCTTAAAAGTTTCTATTTTCAATATTTTTTTTATCTGTATACAAATTTGTCATTTAAACTTAGTATTAAGATATAGTTACACAAGTAAATAGTGCACATTAGTCATCCCTGCTTTTAGCAAAGTGCCTCAGCATGTTACAGCAGAGTGTAGTGGAAAAACATATCGGGCAGTTCCTTCTGAAATAATTTACTACAAGTATGTGTTTTTAAAAATACATTTTTCTCGCTGGCTGTTAATTTATCTATTATGAGATAGTAGTTTTCAACACTATCTGCAATGGGATGGAGTTCATGTGCTATACATGTAGCAAATTTATGTAATTAATGTCAGTTTTAAAGCGTTCTGCAGATGTTTTCACATATTGAACCGCAGGAAAGAAAAGAGACCCACATTGTTCTTAGACTATAATCCACAGCCTCACATTCAGATATTATTTTGTTGCATTTAGCATTTTCGAGTTCTGAATGTCTTTGATTTTCTGCAGAGTTCTTTTAACTTGCCCAAATTTCCTCCCCATGAGCTTTTGTTCATGCCTCAAAAAGACTTAACATTTATGGATTGCATTAAAATCTTCTGCATTTAAAAGAAAACAAACATCTTATGTTAGGTTAGAATTAAAAAATAAAGATGTGTGCAATTTAATTATTATAAAAATTTTTTGTCAATTTTTTTTTTATCAAAATGCAGTAATAATATAGTATTCCAGGTATTACGTAAAACATTTTATCTACAACTGTCCAGCTTATTAATAATAATAGTAGTTAGTTATTACACATAATTTATATTCCAGATGACATAAGGCAAATAATCGAATAAACATAGCTGCCATTGTATTATTTCTGGTACTTATTGTGACAGTGTAAATATGAGTTCATGCGATGATTTGCCATCAGATATTGACAATGAAGCTTCCAGTGTTGTTTTTAATCTCGTGTCAGAGAATATCTAAAAATACTTGAATTTGACTGTATTCCTGCCGAAAATCAGAAGGATACATACCTAAAAAAAAATCTAAGGTATTAACAGAGAAGGAAATATCCAGATTTTTAATGAATGCGGACGGTGAAAGTAGTGTTATAACCAATATTTATTTTAGGTTACTTTGATTATTGGTTTGTCAAGCGCATATCGGCGGGAAGAACTCATAAACACGCTTGTAGAACATGTGGAAGACGAAGAACTATGCTTCCAAGTCTTGATACCCAATACCGAAACTGTATTGAAAGTAACATTTTGAAATATTTATGGCTTGAATTTAGTAGATTTAGTAAGAAAATGCGTCAAATTAAGAACTGAACATGTGATCACGTTCGCTTATTTCTTCGATGGCAATGGCGAAAACAGATTGCACGATTTCTTAAAGTACCTAATCCAAATGCGTATACTGCGTAATGCGTTTAATTCTGTCGTTGAAGGCTACGGCGGAACTTCTATTGAAAACAAAAAACGAATGGCTATGCAAATTCCAGGTGAAAGCGAGAAAATTCCCTTGGAGCTGAAAATATTTCCTCAACACCCAAAGTAATTTCATCTAAAAATTATGTACACATTTTCACACATTTCCACGTATTGTAGCAAATCGGCAGCATCTGATATTAATTAATTTATGCAATTGTAAGATTTTAGTGTAAATTTATTTAATAAATGTTTTCATATGATTTAAGTCTAATTTAATTTACAATGTCATTATCGCACTGAGTGGGATAATAAGTAAATAGATTAAAACAAATAGAAACAACTCTGTAAAATTTAAGGATAGTGTTGTCTAAAGTGGGACACACTGTACCAAATGCCATGTACAGACGAACAAAAATATTAATAATAAATAATCAAACCTGGTAGGAACATAAAACATCGAATTCTGATTTTCCTGTCTGGATTTTTGTCTTTAGCATTGCTCCATGCAGTAAAAACGGGTTTACGTTCATTAATCCCCAGTATTTTGTTGACAGAACTTCTGATCTTATCGAGCAATTTGTCATCAGTTTATACTTTTGTAACAAAAGCAATAGATTACGGGAAATTGACCAACGAAACCTTTATGTAGAGTTATTGTTACATTTTCTAGATATTGGAAGTACAATTTAATAATATTTCAAAATTAAGAAGTCACATTCTAATCATTGCGTGTTAATTAAATAATGGAGATATGTATGGTTGATAACATTTTCCAATTTTTATTTAGAATTTTTCTTCAAAAAGATTTTTTCATGTTCAAAATTTTGAGAAAAACCACAGATAAAAAATAAATATTTTATTTATTATCTAGAACCATTTGGAAAACAAAAAAGGAACCTTTAAAAGAAATCTCAATCCTTGTGAACTTCCTTAAGCTTTGTGGTGCAGTTTATTATACCAATATCGCAAATGTATATATACTCTATACTTTTCGTGTACTTATTATATATTGCTTAATATTAAATATATTTAACATTATATTACATCCTTTGCCCAGGTAGATGAAGGCATCGAGGCTATGCTTTGCTGTTGGCTACAACAGTTGCAGGAATTCGGAGGACCGGAAGTCGACAAACCCGATCTTCTACAGGGTTCCGGAGGAGCCTCCATGCGAACGCCCGCCCGAACTAGTTCAAGTCCCAATTTGGCCAAACAGCTCATAGTTGATCCTCGAGTGCGATACAATGTAAGTTTTTTTGTTTTGTGTTAAGTGTAAGATTATAGCTTTGTTTTGGTTTTGAAATAAAAAACTATCTGTGATTAATTTTGAATTAACGCAGAACTGTGTGCGCGTTAAACGATATTCTGCACCGATTCAAAATTTCAACAAAATCTAAATGGTATTGAGTCAAATCGATGGATCAATAGTTTTTTAACAGACAGATTCTTTAGAGTCAGAGTAGGTGAATCTTTCTGCACCGATAGACTGGTTCTCAGCGGCATACCTCAGGGTTCAATTTTAGGGCCCCTATTGTTTATTATTTACGCCAGTGATATTCAATATCGCGTCACAAATAAGGTATCTTTCTACGCAGATGATAATAAACTATACTCCAATCCTGTTAGTAAACGTGCAAATGAACCATACCTTTGTGTATACAGGGTGTTCCAGAATGATGGTCAAATACTTTACCAGTGTATTCCACAAGCCATTTCAGGGGGGGATCTTTATATGAAATTTTTCAATTTCGGTTTTTCCTGTTGAGATATTCGAGTCTCAAAATGGTGGGAAACAAATAGTTTTTTTATTTTTCCTTAAAAACGGTTACACTTAGAAATTTCATTTTTGGTACGCATTATCAGCTAGTCAAAAGCTATTTTATGGTGGTGTCTGTTCCTTAGCTCATGTTTCTGGAGGGCGGGAATAAACAACCCATAGATTTATTTCTTTCAGAACTTTTTCCTGTAATAGCCGATTTCAACAATTTTTTTAAATACTACACCTAATTATACGAATTTTTTTCCTTTTGTAATTTTTCCATACAACCATCAGTTTACGCGGAAAAAAATATAAATAGTTTTCCTTACTCTAAACATCTTTTCGTCACCGGTTACTGATAACCGCAGTAGGCGATTGCTATGTTGATATTTCTTTGTTGTTTTGTCAAACAAATCGCCATTAGGTCTATAATTGACAGTTTTTGCAAATATTTTTATACAAAGGTATTCCTGTAACTGTTGCCAATCCTGCCGTATGCATATTCCGTCAATTTATTCGCTAATATTTGTACGGAGGAGTCAATTGTTTACAAATATTTGCAAAAACTGTCAAGACTGATTTGTTTGCCAAAACAACAGAGAAACATCAACATAGCAACCGCCTACTGCGGTTATCAGTAACCGCTGACGAAAAGATGTTTAGAGTAAGGCAAACTATTTTTATTTTTTTCCGCGCAAACTGTTGGTTGTATGAAAAAATTACAAGATGGAAAAAAGTAGTAGAATTATATGTAGTATTTAAAAAAAAGGTTTTGTTGAAATCGGTCTTTGCAGGAAAAAGTTCTGAAAGAAATAAATATAGGGGTTGCTTATTGCCGCCCTCCAGAAACATGAGCCAAGAAGCTTATATTATGGAGCTTATTATGAGTCATAGCTTACCATAAAATAGCACCACCATAAAATAGCTTTTGATTAGCTGATAATGTGTACCAAAATTGAAATTTCTAAGTGTAACCGTTTTTAAAGAAAAATAAAAAAAATCTTTTTTTCCGCCATTTTTAGACTCGAATATCTCAACAGGGAGAACCCAAATTGAAAAATTTTATATGAAGACCTCCCCTTAAAATGGCTTGTGGAATATACTGGTAAAATATTTGAACATCTTTCTGGAACACCCTGTATATACAGGGTGGCCAGATGAAAACGAAACAGAGCCGTTTTCCACAATTTCGACATTGATTTAGTTTCGTCTGTTAAATACAGTGGAAATGGTATGAATCTGTATTTCCTTGTAGTTGTTTACAAATTTTTCAAGTTGTTTATTAATCCTTCGTCGCCCTTCTCGGCTGCACGCTGTTCTTTCGTACTGAACCTAAGTTGCCTTGACTACTTCTAGAAGCCTACAGGGCTAATCACAGAACCTGGCAGGCCATTGATGAAGCTGCTCACTGCTGCTGCTTCTGCCGGTGCGGTGGGGGTAGGCTAGCTTCACCATATATGCTATATTTGCACAAATTGCTGCAGATTTTTAGTTGCGCTTGGTAAACGTGTTGTAGATGAGTTTCACCATATCTCATTTCTAAAGCAGCCTGCAGCGTTTGATAATCCTTTTATTTATCCTCGGCTAGGGGTCTCAAAATCTTCATAACTTCACCCCGTAGAGGAACTAGTAGCCAAGTAACATTTTCTTCTTCTGACCAGTCGTTTGCCAAGGCAGCTGTTTCGAATTGTTTAAGGTAAGTGCTCCATGACGACTTTCCATCAAATGTTGGTTGCTTAATCCTTGACGATGGAAGAAACCTACTTTCACTATCAATGAATTCCTTTGCAGACAACTGCGATATCAGATTTGAGACTTCATTCTGTAACTTAATCATACTTTGCTAACATAACGTACTTTGTCTTGGATCTCAATTGAATAATTTCTTCTTTTACAGTTTCCTCAAATTCATTGAGGTTAATTTTAGCTGCCTCTTCTAATTTCTTATTGTTTTCTTGTAAACTGGTTTTCATTTCCTCTTAATTATTTTTCATTTCATTTTTCAAATCTTCCATCATTTCATCTTTATTTCTCTTCGTTTCATCCTGGCTGTTTTTCATTTTTTTAATCTTCCTTTATTTAATCCTGGTTTCTATTTATTTCTTTCTTCACTTCTTTCATCATTTCCATTAATTGTTACAATATTGCCTCTATTTCCGTCGCTTTTAATCTCGTTATTCTTCTTCATGGTGGCACTTCTGTAACCTCTACGTTAACTTAGCTTAGAAATATTTCACTTTCTCAGTACTTGATGACCCAACAAATATACTTCAAACAATTCACAACTACCAAATCTTTACTTTAGCGTTTGCCATTCTCAATTGGTTTCTGAAAACTAAACTGTTTTAAGTCTCAAATAACTAATACGGCAGTTATACTTCTAAGGGAGGGAATGTTTTGTGGCGATAGCAATCCGCTTATACATAATTTTTTAGTTGTAGTTTCCTAGACCTTCGAGAACGCGTCTAGGCCCAAATAGAATATAGCATAGAATGCTCTAGAAAACGTCAAAATAAAGGCACTTTAAAAAATTATAAATTTGCAAGCAAACAGGAACTTCCTTAACAATATTTTAAATATTTACTTTGACAATTTGCACATTATTTTGATTTATCACCTACCTGCCACAATGAGTCAAGGAGTCAAGCTTGCCATAGAATCAGTACATATTTATACACTTCTGCTATTAAATTTATTAGTCAAACCTTTAAATTTTTATTACGAAAAATTATACCTACATATTCTATAAACTATAGTGAATAGAGGATTTAAAAAAACACAAATATATACAGGGTATCCCAAAATAGAAGACCATACCACATATTCTTTGGACAAACATAATGCGACTTTCCTTATGTCATTATTTGTTTGGGCGTCCCTGTTTCAATATACAGGGTGTTAAAGTTGCATTTTAAAAAACTGTTTTTGTCAATAATCCCATTGTTTTGTAAGATAATACACTTGAAATTTTCCACGTACTTTTATCTTATTCCGGCACACTTATCATGTAAGTTTGGTTTAAAAACTCGAAGGGCGTATGGTGGTAACTGAGGGTTGCAGTACCCTTTATCCCCTCCAATTATTTCTAAGTACGCCTATGTAGCTTTTTCTTGAAATATCAACCGTAGAATTTTCTTCTGATCATTTTATTTATTTTCTAATTTTTTGTTTAAATGCTCTGTTTTGGAGAAAAACGACATGTATTTATGGGTTACAAATGTCTTAGCGGCCGATGAATGCCAGGAAAAAATAGTGAGCTCCCTTATCCCAACAGATCACATCATAAAAAAAAGATTTTCTTAAATTTGGAACGACATCTCCGTGAAACCGGAAAGTCTATGGATCAGAAGTTCGGAATTTACGGCCTACATAGAAAATTAAGCCCTTAACAAGAGGAACAAATCTTAGCACTGGTAGAAGAACAGCCACGTATGGACGAATTTGAATCCCCATGCAACCATTGTAGAACACCATCAATTCACATTCAGGGTTAATGTCTGGGCGGGACTAGTGGATAATATTCTGTTGGGTCCCCTTTTCATACAAAATAATTTACTTTCAGCATAATTTGAAAATTTTCTGCAAAATGAATTCCGATATGTTTGATATGATTTACCTGTTATCGTACGAGACGGTATGTGGATGCAGCTTGACGGTGCTCCACCCCATTATGGTAGAAACGTCCGGCAGTATTTAAATACCCATCTATTTCCTAATCGTAGGATTGGTCGAGGACAAGACGCACCTATTCAATGGCCACCACGATATCCTGACCTTAATTCATTGGATTTTTTTTTCTGGGGTGCTATGAAAGATGGTTTATGCTGCAGAAATAAACGACATTAACCATCTCAGAGAGAGAATACTAATGACAACAGATAAACTTAGGCAAAGGGACAATATCTTTCCAAAAATAAGGTTTTCGCTACTTAAAGGGCACGTACATGTCTTAATGAGTAGCGTGGGCAAGTAGAACATTTATTAAATTAGTAGTAATTAATTAATTATTTGATTTAATGTTATTTAGGTAAAAAGTTATTATGTTGATCGCTCATTATTACTATTATTAAATGAGACTATTATTCTTTGGTTGATAAGAGAACTGTATTACAGATTTTAATGCCATGTTATTTTTTCAATTCATAAGTATTCCTCATTTTATAAAATTTAGAATTATCGATTTTGTTTGAATTAGCAAATATTCATTCAGTAAGTATTACGATTTGCTAAGTTGCCAAGGTACTGTAAAGATAGGTATACCCACAAAATTTCAGTTTAATTTGAAAATGATTGTGAATTAAAGAATTATGGGCACTACAAATTGCCGTTTTTCTCCCAAACGGAGCATTTAAACAAAAAATTACAAAAGAGATAAAATGATCAGAAGAAAATTCTACGTTTGATTTTTTAAGAAAAAGCTGCATAGGCGTACTTAGAAATAATTGGAGGGGATAAAGGGTACTGCATCTCTCAGTTACCTCCATTCGCCGTTCGATTTTTTTCATCAAAATTACATGATAAGTATGCCGGAATAAGATAAAAGTACGTGCACAATTTCAAGCATGTATCTTACAAAACAATGGAATTATTAACAAAAATAGTTTTTTAAAATGCAACTTTAACACCCTGTATATTGAAACAGGGACGTCCAAATAAAAAATGGCATAGGGAAAGTCGCATTATTTTTGTCCAAAGAATATGTGAATATGGCCTTCTATTTTGCGACACCCTGTATAACGTGTGTTATATTAAAAATACCGAAATTTTAACATTTTATGTAAATGAGGAATGGAATAGGAGCAAACCAGTACTTGTAGAACACTCTATGCAACTTAGAATTCTAGAGGTCGAAATAAAGCATTCCTACCAATGAAAAGTTTGTTATTATCTGCCTAAAAATCACAGCTTTATTATTTTTCTGATGATAGTCATATTTTAGTTTCATTTGAATATACGGGAACATTGTTTAATTTGTAAATCTAACTTTATCATTTAAAAAGTTCAACATAAATGGTTTCTTAATTTAACGTTTCTCTTCGGTTTGTCCAGGAATCGATAGAGGTTCCACCTGCTACATTACGGGTGCTTCAAAACTAAACGGAGATACGTTTGACGAATTCTCTGGAGTGATATATAGGTATTCAGTGAAGTGAACACATTTCCGCCTTGGTAATACCAGCGAAACCTGTTGCCAATAAATAAGGTACTTTTTTTAAAAAAAGGCAACGTTAAATGTACCTATTTGTTTTGTTTCAGAATTCAATATGTAATGCCGCTATAAGCAATAAGCCTTTTTGTGAAAATAAACAAATAACTGTAATTGAAATAAAATTGAAAAATGTGAGAAAATTATTATATATACTTAGGTATATTAAATAGTTATTGAATCTATAAGAAATATATTGTTGTCATGTATTGTACACAAATATTATAGGGAAAATAAGTATAACACGATTAAAACAAATTTTAAATGCGTATTTACGCCGAAAAAAACATTCAAATGATTATTTAAACCCCCTTTCAGACTGTTCCTGACCGTTGGCGGCCTCGGTTCATTCATAGCGCCCAGTTCAACTCAGTGTCGGCCTAATGCGGCGTTGCCACATTTAAATATTTTCCTATTAATTGGACATAATAATAAATGGTTATATTTATTTATTTATTTTATGCAAGGCAACCCAACATAATGCTATCAAACATTACAATTAAATGGTGCACAATAACTAAAAAATAACAGAATAATAATACATAACATTCTACATATTGTGCTTTGTAAAAGCAAATACTTATATACATATATATCAAATATTATTAAAGACTAGAATAGCTTGGCGTTTTACACAATTTAGTGACAGATGGAGTATATCTACTCGTATGTGATTAACATTTTGTATTGTTTTTGTAACAAACTAATAGGTGAATGGGTTGAGGAGCTGGTATTATTAAGAGAGAAAAGGTTTTCGTATTTAAATAATGACTGAGTAATATAAAAAACCCTCGTGTTGTCGACAAAAAAAAAATCCGAGACACATTCAATGATAAGCAATCCGACAATAGTGAAAGTTGACCTTCCATGTTATTAGGTCAATAACCTAGTTTTTTACTGCATACTCAACGACAAGGAGTAAACAAACCTTTTTTACCTAGAAAATAAATAAATATTCTATCATCACCTAAATATTTATTTATTTGTTAATAAATTAATCGTAGATAAATAAAATCACCGTGGATCCGTAGATAAATGGAAATTTACTTAGAAAAGCGCGAATAGACCGCTACTAAAATACCCACATAGTAGAAATTAATTATTGCCCTCGAATGTTAGATTATTAGAATTTATTCTTTATAATCAAATATTAATTTTTATTATTATGTTCAATTAAGTATTCAGTTTATTGCTATGTATACCATACCTAAGAACTTATTACTTCTTAAAAAGTAGTTTGAAACGTACATGCTTTTGCAATAATAATGTCACTCTCTCAAAACAGTTTGATTTTCTGGAAGTTCTGAGTAGAAATTTCATTAAATCTCTATTGGTGAGTAAAACAACGAATAAATAATGTTAACAATTTTCAGTAGATTTCATTATAAATACGTCAGCAGATTCATTTTAATTAGTGTCATTATTATTGCAAACGATTGTACATGTTGAAAATGCAGCGCGTATAAAACGACATTCATCCATCCATATCACTTTGTTAATAAAGTTAGGATAATCTAAGCTTTGATTTAAATCAGCTTCTATCATACCCGCATATTTGAATAACAAGCTGTGCATGTGGTTTTGATGTGGCAACGCTGTTTCGCTTCAACATTCAAATGCCATTTCCTGCTATCAGAACATTTTAGTGTACCAGGAGCGCTGTGTTACTGGAAGCTATAGGTTGATTTACTTCTCTTTTAAAAGGTCGAGTAATTTTTTTTCGATTTTCTGTTTCTATTAGACCTTACGATAATTAATGGCATTATGACAATCATTCTGTCTATGCATTAAGCTCACTGTGACTGCATTTATTAGCTTCAGTCTAAATATATTTGGTGTTAAAAAGATTTTATTACCTCGGTTACCACGTTGTCGATTGAGATTTCTCGATGTTCTGATACATCTCTTTGTTCAGTAGACTATTTTTACCATTAATGCACTTTTAAATACGAAGTCTATTGTTGAAAAGGATGTAATTAAAATCCAACAGAAAACGAGATAAAAAATGTTTTCAAGTTTATAGCACACCATTTTTATTTACTTCTACAAAAGCTGTTCAAAGTTGTTTTCATTCACGTCACAGTATACGTACAGTATACAGTATATGTACTCACATTGCTTTTCCGAACGTTAAACAATTTCCATGAACTCCTCGTTACTGTACTCATGTGCCATTTTTATGGAAAAGTAATTAGTAAAATAATACTTTAAGAACACATCATTTCATACAAACTGACCGTTAACCACATTGATCACCCAGAATAAAGATACACTGGCGCTTTCATCACAGTAAAAAAAACAACAAATTTTGAGGCTTTTTGAGGCTTTGAGGTTCGGCAAAAGCAGGGTCCGATATACAGTGCTTTCGAAAAGAAATTTAACTTTCACCGAAATGTATCACCCGAGAAGGGGACCGACCGCCAGCCAGATCGCCTGATTTGACACCCCTAGAATATTTCTTGTGGGGATACTTAAAAAGCAAAGTATACGTTACTAGACCAGTTAGTTTAGAAGATTTAAAAGCAAGAATTCGTCACTGAAGTTATTGATAATGTCCAAAAGGAATTTATTAATCGTCTTGGCTACTGTCAGGCAGCCAACAGTACACAATTTGAACATTTAGTTTAGTCGATTTTTTACATAATCATTATCATTTTCATTATTGTGAAAATTAAATTTTAAAATCTTCAAAACATTATTTTCTTGAAATTTTTGTTATGTAACACCATAATTTTTCTTGATGTGTATGTAGAATGACACGCTCTTTCAAATGGCATGGTCAAAATTGGGTATTGCCATTTAAAAAAATTGTGGATGACGTCATATCTCGAACAACGATGACGTCACAAATGTGAGTCTTATGTCAAAAAGTGCCTTTTTAAAAAACAAAATTGACGTGCCAGGGGATCTTTTCGAAAACTCAATTTCAAAAATAAAGAATTTATTCGTTACTTTTCGAAAGCACTGTATAAATGGGCATCCCGCAGCTCCAGATAATCATACGCCATCTAGGTATCTTGTACAGTGACTTATACCGACTGATTGGACTGTACCGCTTTCCCTGAACGGTAACACAAAAATAAATTTCCTCCGCTGAGGTGTGAAGGACGCATCATATTTTCGATAGATCTGTAAACTATTAAAACCCTTTTCTGCAGCACCAGACACAATAAAAGAACGAGGCCTGTATAATTTTTAGTTTTTAAAATATTTACAACCAATATAGAGCCATTATCTTCAATGTCACTTATTTTTAAATTCACTAGCTCATCGCACCGACAAGCACCCATTACTCCCATTACAATAACCACCTTCAAGTAAGAAAACCTCATCGGAAGCTTAATTTATAATCTTCTCAATGTCTTCGCTTTCTTAGGTTGGTACCCTTTAGATTTGCTGTTCACAATTCCAAACAAGGTCTTACATCTACAAATTAATCATTACATCTAATAATTTAAACTGAAACTAATATCTACCTTCTCATAAATAAATAACGTTGACCTCAACATCGAGTATGTAGACTATAAAAAATTAGGTAGTGTGTACAACCTTATCGATTCAATAAAATATGCTACCATACCCCAAAATTTATTACAAATTTTTATATTTTTTTAACATTTTATTTTCAGGTTTAAACATAACACTATACACTGCAAAAACGCTGCATGACGTGGCGAAACGAATTCTTAGCTTCATCACTTGTACTGTAATATTTTGGACAGAGATTTATACCGACTGATTGCATTGTACATTTCCCAGAACGGTAAGACAAAAATAATCTTCCTTCACTAAGATGTGCTGAACTGCTGTAAAAAATATCTAGCTGCGAACGCTTCAGTCATTCTTAAATTCAACTTTTAGTGCTTCCACTCAGATATGGATTAGAAGCAAATCAAAATAAAAAGAACCTACAATGACTATATCAATTTATTTATAAAACTGATTCTGCCAATCTCCTGAACTTGTCTTAACTCTTAACGATGAGTCTTGATGAAGTTTTTCCAATGTCTCTTTAATCGAATACAAAACTCAGCCTCCAGTTCCAGAGGTTCCTTTGCAAAAAAAACGAAACTTTGATGATTCTAAATCATGCTTGAGCCTGAAATTCTAATGATACTTATTAGGAGCCCTAGCCATTTGTTCATCTATTCACCTAGAAGATTTTAAATGCGCTTATTAAAATTAAAATATTGATAATGTTGTACATACGTAAATTCTTGGCTTGTATGTGTTAACATATATAAAATATACCACGTATAAATAAAATGCATTCTATTTATATTGTCACGCCGTGAAGAAAGAATCAGCACATGTTTTACGACGTTCTATAAATTTGTTTCACCTCACCATTTGCTTGACAAAGTAACATCGATTTATTTGAATAAAACCTCAGCTACTGAAAAATATATCCGTCATGAACGTGAAATGAATTACATGTTTAGCATCAGTCACAAGAAACTTTAGAATGGAATTGCATTTGCATGGAACTACCTTAATTTTTTATACAGTAACAGAAATGCAAAGCAAAATTAATTGAGTTTCTTTGTATATTTGGCAGTTTCAATTTTGTATTTCGTGTTTTTAATTTGCATTTTAACAATTGTAATGAAAATATCAATTAGTTGTTATATAAGAAATCTTATTGTGGGAGTTCTTTCTCATCACAATAAAATTATACCTCAAATTCCCGAATCCTTTTTAGTATCTATATTGAATGTCGTTGCGTGACTACCAATTTGATTAAATTAACCTTTTGCAGGAACTTCCTCCTGCTCGTTAAGTTCATCCATTTTGCTGCGTTTAAGGAAGTAGAAATAATACACGGAAAATTATTTACAACTATATTAACTATCGCTTATTTGTTGTTGGTATTTTAAAAGTGCGTTTCTAAAAAAAATCTGAGCAAATTAGAAAAAATATCTTCATTGTGCTAATTATACAAATTTTCTGTAGACACACAACATCAAAAGTCTTAGTCATTCTTGTTAAAGAAATCCTTTTGTCAGAAAAACCAAATACATTTATGAAAGTATATTGTTTTCTGAATCTTTTTTTTTTTTGAAAAAATATGTTCGATAAACTGAGCATTTAGAAAATTAAAAACCAAAATGTGTGTGACATTTTTGACAAAATTTATTAAATCAAAAAGAAGCAACAAAACAAATTCTCTACTTGACTAATAGTTGGTATGACCTCCACCACGTTCCAATAGCATATTGACACGTCTGTGCATTGAGATATTCAAGCGATTAACTATCTCTTGCGGAATATTGTTCAATTCCTCTTCTGCCGCCACGACTAACTCATCTGCAGTCTTAGGTGGAGGAGTATGATTATGAATGGTTCTAGCAACAAAATCCCACGTTTTTAATAGGATTCATGTCAGGAGAGTTGGCTGGCCAATCTAATCTATTGATATGTCTTGCTTCGAGTGTCTTTTAAACCCTTCTTGCGCGATGTGATCGAGCGTTGTCGTCCATAACACACAATTTTTACCTAATTCATTACCTAAGGGATATATGATGGGCGTTATAAATTGTTTGATGTAAATTTGACTGGCCATATTCTGTGGTATGCGAATTAATGGGGTGCGACGGTTGAACATTATTCCACCCCAAAACATTACGGTACCCAGTTCATACGGAAACTGTATCAAATTCTTATACCTGTGTACTATTCGTACAGCAGATGATCTGCGAATGCTCAACATGTTTGATATCTGATGATTGGAATGTTCTGCATCATATAAAGCAGTCATTCTTGTTCGGGTAAACGCAGAAATTTCACGTCCTGGCATTATAATGTCCTGGCAAAAATTCAAAGAAACACTTGGCTGAATACACTGTCAAACTGACCAGTAAAGGTTTATGGTCTGCAATTTGTTATTGTCTTTTTTGTTCCTTAAGTACATGTACTTTTTTACCACATTAAGAAAAATCACTAGGTTTAATCGAATCATTTTATATACAGTGGGTTTAAGACTTTTGACGTTGTGTATAATAAATTATTTAGAAAAGCCTGTTGCCACCACTAGTGACCGTATAAATTTTATTTCGATGAAAATCGATTTATCGTATAATTCTATTCCTCTGCTCTTTATGTTGAGAAATAATGACTCTAGATGGCAGTTTCTAAAATCGCTATTTTCAGTTTTCTACAATATTTCAGCAGCCACAGCAGATATTTTGGATCTGAACTGGAAAATGTACTGTAATATGAGGATGTTATTTAATTGCTCGTTGCTGGCAGTACCGTAACGACCTTAATTCGATTGGAAGGAGCAAAATAATTTTTATATTTAATTTGAATTTATTACCTGTGAGATCTTCACTCTACACACAAAGGTTTTTAATAACAATAAAAAAAAAAGATAGGTAAAGTGTTAACAAAAATGCAGAAAACAACTGTTACAGTAGATGTTAAACGAGACACTTTATGAACCTTTAATGGGGATGTTGCATGAATTTTATATTGGTTTAAATTGTATTACAGGATAATTTTTCAGACATATTGAAAGGTCAGAACATGTGTTGGGCGGCAATAATCATATAATAATAAGAATATTAACATTAATAAATTGCCATAGAAAGCAAACAGAGCCACGTGATTGAAAACGCAATATCATTGGTAGGACGTTACACACCGTTCAGTGTGTTGGTTAACATTAATAAATTGCCATAGAAAGCAAACAGAGCCACGTGATTGAAAACGCAATATCATTGGTAAGACGTTACACACCGTTCAGTGTGGTTTGTTTCCGTGGATACGGATGCAGGTTACGGTATTGGTGATGTAAACAGGCGTTTGTTTCTTGTATTTTTGCGTATTTGTGTATAAGTCGGAATGGTATTTGACGTCACAGGTCTACGCTGTGGGGGCGTGGCCAGACTAAATTTTTAAATGCCGTTGTTACGTTTATTTTCCACGAAATTGTCTAGGACAAACGTCATTTCAATTACATTAATACATTCTTTATTCTGCATATATTTCCAAAAATCATGCAATTTTCTTATTGGTACACGACACGCTGAAATACGGGAAGTAGCTTTAAGAGCCAGACTTATGACTACTCAGCAATTACAATTTATTTACCGCGGTAGATCTGTACTACCTGGATACGAGAACGGAACTGCCTACCTCGAGGTACCTACAAACTTGGTTCAATTTCACCCTTGAGAAAAGGAGTAGTTATTTTAGAAACATTTCAACTATTTATATTTGTTTCTTAAAATTCCCACGTCTCTTATCGAATATTCTCTTTCTGTGATGGTATCAAAAGAGCACCATATGGTCGGAAAAGCTTATAGTTATATTTCTATAAACCGTAAGTTATTTGAACGGAACCAATAATTTATTCATTTGAGTGACCCTTGGCGACATCTGTCCTCTTAAATCGACAACCTTTACTTACATCTTTAATTCATAAATTATGGCTAAAAAGTATGGTACCCGTGTCAAAACGACATTCTGCTTTGGCTGTGTTATAGTACCTCTACTTATAAGAAAAGAATGTAGTTTATGAACGATGATGCTCATTCTCATTTTTCAATAAATGTTAGGTTAGGTAGCCTATCTGTAAAAAGTAAAAGTATTTTTGCGACTAAATGGTAAAAGTAATTAAAATTTTGTAAGAGGTTAAAAACAAATGTGACTATCAGATAATACACGAAAATATATTTTTAACTGAGGTGCACATCGGCAATTAGTTGCATAAAAAAGCCTCATACCTATATATTTTCATATACCAAATTTAATTTCAATAGGTCAACGCATTTCCCTTTGGCGCTCTGTATAAGTTTACATTGTGACAGTTCTTGTCCTTTGACGTAATAGTTTTTGTTGCGTCTACTTAAAATTTAAAGTGAGAACCACAAAATATAAAACGTTGTCTGTACTATTCTTCCGCGTCCATCATAATTATAAAATAACCAAGAAGTTAAAAACAAATGTGACTATCAGATAATACACGAAAATATATTTTTAACTGAGGTACACATCGGCAATAAGTTGCATAAAAAAGCCTCATACTTATATATTTTCATATACCAAATTTAATTTCAATAGGTCAACGCATTTCCCTTTGGCGCTCTGTATAAGGAAAATAAGTGTGTACTGCGACAAGTTCTCTGTACTATTCTTCGGCGTCCATCATAAATATAAAATAAATCTAAAATATCACTTTTTGTGTACCCATTTTCATTAATTCCATTAGCACTTTGTACTAGCATAATAAAACATGGAAATTTCCACCCATTTTTATCAGTGTCTATTTGTTATTTTTTTCTGCATAAAAGAGTCTACACCCTGTACTTGGTATAGTTAAAATACACACGGTATAATATAACTTTAAAAAATAATACAGCTACCTACTCATATTATTAATGAACGTGTTTGCAAATTAATTACGAGGCTTTTGTGGACTTCAACAAACATTCTGCCTGTGGCACCAGTTTGTATTTTGTTTACAGATTGAACCGCATCAGAGATCAGAATGTTGAGTCATATTTATTTGTGTGTTCGCTGATCAGCCCAAATAAATATTGCCGACAGCTATACGATTCTGAAATGTGACATTGGCTGTTTACCAGTTTGCTCCCACAATCAGAAAAACCACCCGCCGATTTCAGAGATCCCCCGCTTTTTTGACCCTCCTATTCAGAGGTTGTCAACTTTTAAATAACAGGGGTCGGTCTGAATCAGAGCCTTGCTTAATCATATAATCAATTTAAAATTATCTGATGATGTGAATTACTCATTTTAATATGGACAGTGATCCATAATTTTCTTTTTATTGCGGTTTGATTCTTTCCTGTTAAGATAATTTAATGAAACCAAATTAACATAACGCCTATACAGACAAAAAGTAACACAGCTCAAAAATTATTACAATTCAACAGTACAATAAAAGGCAAGGAATTTCCATTAAATGGACAGGAAATTATAATATAACTTAAAAAATTGAATATTTTAAGACAACAACAGAAAATACATTGACAGGGCAAAATTACAAAGTAGTAAATACTAATAGAGTGTAATAATACACACGCACACGACAAGGAGAAAAAAATACAGAGGTTAACCTAATACTACAAAAATAATACATAGAAAAAAGTAAATAATGTAAAATAAGATATATATATATATATATATATACAAAGTAGTAAATACTAATAGAGTATAATAATACACACGCACACAACAATGAGAAAAAAATACAGATGTTAACATATATATATATATATATATATATTATAACAGGTTGCATATAGTAATAAACTAGCTAAGTACATCAGAATCTAAATGTTCCATAGCAATCTGTACAATTTGTTTCAATCTACAGTTATAAATGTCACAAAACGGGTATATTTTATAGAAAATCTAAAACAGCACAAATTGTGTGCAGTATATTTTGGTGTTGTACAGTAAAAATTGATATTATGTCTAGCAGTTATTCTAGGGAACAATCGATTTGGTTCCGCAATAATTTGTATAAAAAAGTGTCAATTTACGCCTTAAGTCTAAACCATCCATAGCAAAATCTTCTGTCAGCAATTTACATGATATAGTAACCCATCATTTTTATTTGCTAAACATTTGAAAAACTTCTCTGCATCATTTTCTTATGGGAGATATAATAAGGATACCAAATTAAGGAACCCTATTCAAGTTTAGAACGAATATAAAACAAATATAAAAAAAATAATTTTTAAATGATGTACAATTCATAATAATAAAACCATACATCTTATTGGTTTCAACCATTTTTTATGTTATATGTTGAAGAAGGCTCTATATCAACAAGAATACCTAGGTTTTTTGAAGGATTACAACGTACAAGTAGATATTGAGTTATTAATGGAATATTCTGTGTGCTTTATATCGAAGTAAATAACTTTTATGGTTGTTAAACCAAGCTTCTAAATGCTTCAAATCAGGCTGTAAATTCTCGCAATTTGGATAGCAGTCAATATTAAGAAGTAGTTTTAAGTCATCAGTAAAAATGGTGTTTCAATATTTATGAATTTCACATAAATCATTCACAAATAGAAGAAAAAGTAATGGACTAAGGTTATATCCCTGTGGTACTCCCGAAGTTGATGTGTATAAAGAAGAATTATAACCGGTATATGTTACATATTGCTCTATTTTAGATAAATATAAGGAAAGGAATATTTGAGATGAAAAAACAAAATTACTAATTACTCACAAATAGGAGAAAAAGTAATGGACTAAAGTTAGATCTTTGTGGTACTCCCGAAGTTGATAGGCATAAAGGATAATCATAACCGCTATATGCAACAAATTGCTCTCTTATAGATAAATATAAGGAAAGGAATATTTGAGATGAAATAACAAAAGTAAAAATAAATTACTTTACGTCTAAACATTTTCGAGAAAAGTTGTACATTTGCAATTATTTTTTTTTTAATAAATTATACATATAGGCTAACCCGAGCACAACAAGGGTAGGTTAAAGGTCTAGCTAAGACCGAGAAAGTGCACATTATGTTTTTGTATTTAATATTAAACATTTGCTTGTCAAATATAAAGTTTTTTATGGCCTGATTCGATGGCGTATAAAATTTTTACACAGTGCAGTAAACAAATAATCCAGCGGGAGAATTAAATATTTAACAACCATCATATTGTTTTGTAAAATGAAGTAGTTGCTTTAGGAGGTATTGAAAAGGTCTGCAAATAGATACCTCGCTTGTGAAAATACGTTGAAAATTGTAGGAGATTCAGATTTGAGAAGTTTTAACTTAAACCGAATCTGTGTATTATTTGTCAAATTTAATACAGGATTGTGTTTTTGAGTAAAATACTGATATACAGATTAAAGTCACATTTTTCGTAAAAGGTAAAACTGTTTGAAGTCTTTTCTAAAATTTTGATGACTTATTTTATTGAAAAAAATTCTGTTCCTGCCCTAACGTTATTGTGAAATGATGAGGAGCACCGTCTTGCACGAACCATATTTCGCTTCTTATAAGTAAGGATACATTTTCTAGTTCAGTTGGCAAAATTGTTTGCAAGAAGTTCAGATCTATGTTTCCATTTAAAGTGGTTACTGGGCCAATCCCAATAAGGTTACCAACCACTTTAAAGCGAAGATCTCTTAATCTCATAGAAATAGTTTTACACGCTGTACCCCTACCTATGAGAAGGGATATGTAGTTCATATGCACGATGGTACTCTTCATTTTATAATAAACGTTTTACATCTACATGAACAGAATTTTTTGGACTAAACGGTACAAGCTATCAAAATGTTGGAAGAAACGGAATTTACAAAAGTTTTAGCTTTTGTCAGAAAAAAAATGTGACAATCAAATAATTCACAAAAAAATATGAATATTTTTTTAACTGACGTATCCAGTTTAGATATTTAAAAATATATATCACTGGCATATCAAATAAAACATAAAATTAATGATAAATTATGTAAATTGAAGAAAATAATTGAAATAAGTGGATCTCATATTCAAATTGTTCTTTCGTTCATTAAGATCATTTATCAGATTGCACAGAAAAAGTAAAACCCAAATGAAATAATTAATGGGTGATTTTCAGGGGACTATTAATTTTGCAGTAAATAGCCAGGCCTGCTGAATAAGCTACGCAACGTTTTATATTGCTTACTTGACAGATTGTAACAAATCGGGGCATAAATTAGTTGAGCAATAAAAATACACTGTTTAATGAGGTTTAGAATTTCTTTAGGGGGATTAACCCAAAGTCAATCTTGAGGTCCATAATTTGTCAGAAGTGTGACGGTACTGTGAACATTTTGAGGAGTTCACTGACAAGAGAGTAAGTAGTTCTTTTTATTGAACATTCAGGGCAAATTTAATCTTCAGTCTTCAAGTTTGTGGTCGTATTACACAATGCTTGAAAGTGCCATACTGTTGAATAAAAATATCTATATTTGAAGGTACGGATGAACTGAGGAGCCGCTTAAACTCAGGTAGTATCAAGTTTTGTTTGTAGATACAGCAAACTCATAACTTTCCTAAAACAAGTAACTAGTGAATCCAAACTAAAAAAGACCATGTGTTAAAATTTCTACAAACTGCTGCAGATGATGAATAACTCCTTGACAAGTAAAACTTAACTTATTAACCGTTTGGCTTACAGGTTGCATCTGTAATAGGCTTACATGAAGCGTGCCATTCGAATGAGTTGCATAGATTAGAATTTGGAGACATTGACGATCGATAATCTGTAATACCTGTTTCTCTTTTCGACACCAAAACCAAAAAAAAATCGGTCGTTCTGTATTATGAATAAGAAATCTGGAGACCCTAAGAACGTACGTCATAGCAAGTTCTTCATCAACTATCGACCGAACACTGCACTGCACTGTTGTTTCTGTGGTAATATAAACCATTCATATAACTCCACAGAAGATAGCTGAATATTTAATGCTGACAGCCAGCAATGTATCAGTATACTGGGCATTGCTTTCGCCGTTCTACAGCTACAATGGTTGCAAATTCTGGTGCCGACTTGGTAGAGTTAAACGGTTGGGTGGTTGATAGTCTTCTTCCGTAGCAGAGACATACATTGAAGAATCAGTGGCCAACAAGATTGCTGTATCAGAATGCATACTGAAAAGCATGGAAAATCAGACTATTGACGCCAATACATTCGGAACCTAGTCTGAGCAAAAAAAGAATTCTTTCCTTCCCGTGCATATTTCTGGGAATGTTAATTGTAGTATTAATATTTGTATTCACAGATAGTACTCCTTTAAATTAATGTTATAAACATTTAAAATAATAAAAATGGTCAGCCTGTAGAGTCAGTTAACGGTTTTACGTATTTAGGAGTTATTTTTTATTAACAATTGTGGCAAAAGCCATACACGCAGTGGGATTTGTCATCTCTCTAATGATCAAGTCTAAAATTAACTCTTGGGATTCACGCTTAACTTTATACAATTTCATAATTGTTAACTCTTTAACCAATTACTTGCCAATCTGGGGTATTCATTATGTCGATATATTGGAAAGAATACAACTTAGTTTTTTTAAAAGATTATTGTTACAACCCCTTAATACACCCTGATATATTGTACGTATAGAGGCCGGAATTAGTAGCTTGCCTTTCTAGTTTTTAAAACTGCTTTAAATTGGTTGCTAAATCTTTGTTCCTAGAAACGACTCGCTGTCCTCGTATGTGCCTGAACCGACAGTAGCAGCTTTTGAATATTGATACATGCTACAACTGGCTACTCCAATTTAGAGAAATGCGCATAGACTGTGCTGATGTTCTGGATAATCTAACTTATTTTCCTCTTAAGAAACGAATTCCCCCTATGTTAGTTAAATATGAAGAATTGCTTTATCGAAGAGACTTGGCTTTAGTTATAGCATCTTCAACACCTCTGTTATATGATAATTTCAATGTAATAAAACATACCGCGGAATATTTGAAATTTCATATATATATATATTATTAGAATTATTTCCCAGCTTGGCCTTACCAATAAATACTGTCTGAAAATCATATCAACGGCATTTCATACTCAATCAATCCGTCTGAACTATGTACACTTTGTAATCAGCACAGATTGGAAACTTTAGAACATATTCTTATAGAGTGCCCTGTTTATGCTAGTTTAAAGCCTACTGAATTAGAAAATTTAACTTTTAACTCTCTTGTATTTCGATAACTTATTGATTAGTACTGCTAAATTGCTGGCTAGTTTTGTAATGAGTTTATTGAAACTCCGTCCATTTGATTTGAGTGAATGGTAACTTAGAATGGCACTGCTTTCTTTTAATACTGCTTTGTGATCGGGATTTTGTGCCCCATTTCAAATAGAAACAAACCTGTAAAAATAGTAATTATTATCCCATTTATTTCGGTTTTTTTTTCCAAAAGATGGAGCAGTAAAAACTCTATTCTGGCACAAAATATTAAAATTAAGTTTTTGTTTTCAAGGCCTACTTCGAATTTTTTTCTCGGTGAATTTTTACAAAAACTGTTTAGCAATTTTTTTACTTCAAATCTAACTACGGCACTGGATTTAGCATCCCTTAAAACGGTTTTATGCCAAGTTTCATAAATAAATGTTTAATATTGAGAGATTTATAACAATTTTAATGCAGGCTTTATTTTATTAAATACTTTTATAGTAATTTTCTAAAAATACAAGTTGGCTATGAAAAATGATTTAAAAAAGTGAGTTATTAGTTTTGCGCTTTTAATTAATTAAATTAAATGTGAAGACTTATAATTAACAATAATTAGATATTTTAATAAATAACTAATATAACAAAGGTATTACACTAAAACTACGATATAACAATAAATTTTAAACTTTTGTAGCCTCGAGGAGGCCACCGTTGATTTGGATGCACTTTTCGAATTGCTTGCGAATATTTTTTTGAACATTCTGTAGTTGTTGTGGAGTAATTTCGTTGCAAGCTTACCTTATTTTTGCACACAACTCGGCTCTGTTGCTGGAATGGGACTTATAAACATTAGATGTTATGACACTCCATAAAAAGCAGTCCAACGGCGTTAAGTCCGGAGACCTCGGTGGCCATTTAATTAGCGAGCTATTTCTACCTATCCACTGGTTAGGTAAGTTAACATTAATCCAATCGGTGATCATTCTTGTATTATGGACAGGACATCCATCCATCCATCCAACTGAAAATGAAGAAGTACCTTGAATTTTGTGCCGATACTACATCATTCGTTGTAAAAGTTGCCTCATCGCTGAATAAAATAGTTTTTACAAAGTTGCTATTGTTGAGGTACTTTCCTTGAGCACATAAGCAAAATATCATCCTTCTCTTATCATCACCAGATTCCAACGTGTGTAAAAACTTGGGTTTGAAAGGTTTTATTTTTTTGAAGGCATCGGCGGATATTTTCTCTGGGCAAATTTAAATCTAAACTAGCTATTCTCACACTGGCGTTTGGATTGTTATTAAAATAATTTAAAATGATCTGCTCGTACCCGGGTCGTCTCTGTATAGGATCAATTTTTATTAAATGTCTTGATACAGCGCCGCATTCATAAAAAATTTTGGTTATTTTATAAACGGTACTGTTATTAAATATTTCACATACTTGTCTCACAGTCCTATCATTATCTCCTGTAAGCCACACAATTTATATTTTTTCTTGTAAGTTCAATTGTCAATGTTAATAACAATATGCTCTAATAATGATCGTATTTTAAAGATTTGACGTTTGTCTACAACAATAATTCGTTTTTCATAGCACTCTATCGGGTTTCTATCCTTGGTGTACATAGTTACCCAGCAACAATTACATGTAAAAAATATTTGTAAAAGATTTTTCTCAAAAAGTTAATGTTTGATGTGGGATACTCAATGAAACAACCATTGGCCTTTACTTTTTGAGGAAAATATGAATAGCATACAGTTTTTGCAGTTCCTAAGAAATTAATTTTGGAATATATTACATGAACTTCCAGTACAGGAAAGAATAAATCTTCATTTTCAGTTTTTGTGCTACTTTCCTAACTATTTTACATTTTATGTGGTATCAACATTCAGTGTTTATAAGTGAAGAGTTGTGTGGAAGAATAAGACAAGTTTGTGAAGAACAACTAAAGAATATTCAAAAAAATAGTCGTAAGCGATTCGAAAAGTGCGAAATCAACGGTGGCCTCGTAGACGCTACAAAAATGTAAAATTTCATTGTATTGTGACGTTAAATTTATCGTATCTTTGTATCCTAGTTTCAATGTAACGCGGTAATTTTCCGTTGTTATTTTAGTTATTTATTAAAATACCTAATTAATGCTAACCGTTAATTATAAGTTTTTATATTTAATGCGACTAATTAAAAACGTAAAATTAATTAATAATTAATTAACAAAATTTTTAATTCATTCTTCATAGCCAACTTGTATTTTTTGAAAATTACTATAAAAGTATTTAATAAAATGAAGCCTGCATTAAAATTGTTATAAATCTCTCAATATTATCTCTCAATATTAAATATTTATTTATGAACCTTGGCATAAAACCGTTCTACGGGATGCTAAATCCAGTGCCGTAGTTAGATTTGAAATAAAAAAATCGCTAAACAGTTTTTGTAAAATTTCATCGTGAAAAAATTCGAAGCAGGCCATGAAAACAAAAAACAAATTTTAAAATTTTGTGCCAATAGAATTTTTACGACTCCATCTTTTGGAAAAAAAAACGAAATATAATTACCATTTTTATAGGTTTGTTTCCATTTGAAATGGGTCACACTGTGACTATATATATATATATATATTCTAATACCATATTTTATTATTGTAAATCTTGTTCTTGTAGCCCAAACACTGATACGTTTGTTTATTTGTTTTGTTGTGTAATTTGTCTTGTATTACGACTTTCTAGCGTAGAACCTCTTCCTATAAATTTGTATTTTGTACTTTTCTTTTGAAGGAATAAAGTTTTATTATTATTATTATAAACATTTAAAAAAATTAAGATTATAATCTATCCTATCGGTTAAAGTAGGTACTACTTTACGATTTTTAGTAGATGAAAGACAAGTTTAACTTTAAATTTGATATTCATTCTATATAAATGTATCTACCTTGTATAAACGTACTTTTTATTCATGGAAGAAAATCTATCTTCTGTTCGTTCTCCTGTTATATTCTTACTCAGTTATTATGCTGAGAGTAGCCTCTAACGTTTTCATTCTTACAGGAAATATGATTCGTGTTTGTTATGCGTTTCAGGAATGAATGATAATTTGCCAAACATAAAGAAGATAAAATCTTTTGAAATCACCCCTCTCCCAAAAATAACTGGCAGGAGGTGGGATTTAATTATACGAGTCACTTAATTTTCCGGTTGTGGGTAGGAATGGATTAAATAAATGGGTAGCGCAGGCGTAAATTTATATTCCGAGTGTCTACAGAATGAAGTTATTAATAAACAGGGCATGATGTTTTTCATTAGCCAGATTCCGCCGTTTTTAGAGTAATTTTAAAATAATTTTTCACAGATTTTAAAGAACATGCATACAAGATGATTCGAAGTTAAATAAATACTTATCAATAATTAATAACTTGAAATCTTGTAGCAGGAAAACAAATTTAACTTAGGATATAGGTGCTATTTGTGCCTCAAAAGTATAGTATCGAACTTATCGATAATAGAAACATTCAATCTGACACGTTTTCTAAATCCTCAATATTTATTAGAAAGAAAATATAAATAAATTTAGCATCCACAGAAATGAACCTAATTGTTAAATAGATAACTATCAATTCTATTCTTGAATAAGTAAACTGTTGGCGAATCCACTATGTCCTGAGGTAATGAGTTCCAAGTGTCGAAGACTCTGTTGCACAGAAAATGTTGTCTGGTACGCGTTTTGAAGTTCTCCTTCTTAAGTTTTAAAGAATGTCCACGAAGGCGAGTGTCTGTGTTGAGTGGAAAAGCTGTGCCTAAGTTGCCAAAATTGAATTTCAAAATACGGTAAGTTACGGCAGATATCAATATATGAACATATCTTGGTCCTAGATGAGATCGGGACACCACACTGGTTCCGCGTATTCAAGTATGGGATGCTTTTGTAGAGTATGCAGCACGTATGAAACTTTTCGAAATAAATTAATAAATTAATAAAGTACGGAAAATTTGGATTGTTTCTACCAACATGCAGTACAACACACTTATCTACGTTCAAAGGAATAAGCCAGTCAGTACACCATATCTGCAACGTATCGATGTCATTTTGAAGGTTTTGGTAATCTGTCATGGGATCAGCGTATATTTTAATGCCATCAGCGTAGTGATACCGAGTTTGTGGAAAGATATTGAATGTCACTTGCATAAATAACAAATAATAGCGGGTCAAGAACCGAGCCTTGTGGGATTTCACTTGTAACTAGTATTACCTCAGAATAATCTTGACCAACTCAAACCTTAAAAAATCTGTCATTAAGGAAGTCAGCTATCCATCTATTCAGGTTACCACGAATACCTATGATTTAACTTATAGAGGAGTCTACGTTTGGGAACTCTGTCAAAAGCTCTATAGAAATCCAGATAAATAATGTCCGTAGGGATTCTGTTATCTAGAGCTCTTGACCAGTAATTTACACAATGTAATAAATTTGTTATAGTGGAATGGCCTTTTACAAAACCATATTGTTGATGCGGAACAATGTTCAAACGTAACAAAAAATCACATATGTTCTCTAATAATAGACTCCATTGTTTTACATACAATCGGCAGCAGACTGATTGGGCAGTAGTTATTAGCATCGTGTTTATTTCTTTTTTTTTTGAAAATCGGTGTAATAGATGCAAGTTTCCAAGCTGGAGGTATACAGCACTGAGTAAACGAGGCATTCATTATTTTGGATAAAGGATAACATAGAGTTTCGGCACATTTCTTTAAGAAAAAGAAAGATAAACCATCCAAACCCGGCGATGAATAACTTCGAAGAAGAGTCATTTGACGTTATACTTTATCCGATGGTAAATAAATGTCACAGAGTGATAATTGTACCCATGGGGTAGCCAGTTGTGAAAATGTATCGTACTGTGGCTCGTCTGTGAAAGATTTAGATTAAGACTTGACGAGCGAAGTCGAGCCATTAGCGTTGTTACGGCTGGAGTGCAATTCACAGGGTGGTTTTTAAGTTTATTATATGGAATATACTCTTCTGAAAATTTTGGCAACGTGACAGAGCCCATGGGGTGAACACAGCTAAATTATCTACAACAGTGGTTCTTAAACTGTGTGTCCGCGGACCCCTTAGAAACATTTAATAACTAATTAAAAATGCATTTTCTTATGTATGTTGCCTTTAAATTTTGGAGACCAAATACGCTAGAGAACATGACCTTCAATTGAAAGAGTGTGAATTGTACATTTTTGTTTTATACTTCACATAGTGAAAAATATTTATTTAATTATTTACATCAATTCAAGTCTTTCTAGTTCTTTCAAAAGAATTCTGGAGGGAGTGACAATGTTTATAATTCCGTATACAATATTCTTAGTGTGCAGTCGGCGTATAAAGTTCAGGAAACTTTATGATGAAATATAGCAGATGAAACTGTGTTTTTCTCTTATTCTAAATTACTTATTAGCGTGTAAACTGTTACACATCCTGGATAAAACTTTATAGTTTGGGTTTCGTGATCCACTACAACTTATTTACAAACTTCTTATTTATTTATTAGAATACACTGTTCTACAGGGAAACCAAATTAAAGAACAGGAGGGAAAGTACAATAAAAAACAAAAATAAATACAGTAAATCATAAGAGAGAGAAAAACACAAAAACAGAAAAGTTATTTTAAGTAAACAGATTTAAGATCATTAAGGTTGCAAGAGAAAATATCAAGCTGAAAATCGCAGTTATCACACATTGTATAAAAGAGATGTTGCAAGATACGAGGATTATTTAGATAAAATGTTACATTATCAGAGGAATGTGTTCTAGGACAATGGAGACTAATCATCTCTAATAATTTTTGACAATCTATTTTATTATGTAATAATTTAAACAAAAAAAAAACACCGAATGATAGTTACGCCTACTTAAAAGGCTAGTCATGGAATGAGTCATAAGCAACTCATTTTGAGGAAATCCCACGGGAAGATAAACACCAGTACATTTGAAACTTAACAGTTTTAAAATCTTACGTTGAATGGATTCGATCCTGTCAATATGCACGTTATAGATTGGATACCATACCAGGTAAGCATATTCAAACTTAGAGCGTACAAATGTATTGAAAAGTAGTTTAATAGTCTCAGGCTCAGTAAAGTTACGACTACATATAAATCCATATGTTTTAGAGGCATCAGAAATAATAGACTCAACATGTATGTTAAAAGAAATTTCTTTATCAAAAATTATCCCAAGATCACGGAAACAATCAGGTCTCAGCAGTGGCATTCGATTGATATTGTAATCAAAGATAATGGTGGTAGTCTTTAAGCAAAAGGACAATACATTGCATTTCTTTACATTTAAATGCAAGTTGTTCAACTGGCACCAATCTCCAATTTTGTTAAGATTATATTGAATTCGATCACAATCACCATCATTGGTTACCACATCAAATAACTTGAGATCATCCGCATACAGAAGGTAATTAATATCTAAGTCATCACCTATATTGTTCACAAACATATTAAATAACAGCGGTCTAAGAACAGATCCTTGAGGGACACCTGACTTGGAAGGATATTCAACACGCTTGAAACCATTAAACACAATTCTATCTGAGTTTGATTGTCCAGCGATTGTTTGATAAATTGAGTTACAGACGCTAAGTTTGATACAGTAGATCTATCTTTCATAAAGCCATGCCGAGATGGAGAAATCATGTGACCAATGCTTCCGTATAAAAAATCCTGAAGTGAAAGTTTTTGAAAAATTGCAAATTAGCGAGACCGGACGGAATTTTCAATATTTGATTCGACTACCTATTGTGAAAACAGGGTATACTTTAGAAAGCTTCCATAGATTGGGAAAAGTACTGAGGCATAAATTAAATAAATAAGTTAGCGGAAGACCAAGAACACATGCACAATCTTTAAGAATAAAAGCAGGTATCAAATCCGGTACAGTTGTAATATGAATAACAAGGGAGATATTGAATAATTTAGTTCTCGCACCCAGTATTTAATTATTCATTTTGGTACTACAATTTCTTTATGGCTCGTAGTAATCTGACAATCCTCTTGAGTCATGAAAGCACCCCACTTTCTGTAAAGGAGTTGAGTAGATATATCCACCTTTTAGATTATTATTCCATTGTGGCTTTTAACGATGCTTATGAGTAATAAGAATTTCAATTATCTACTCTCTGAAATTTAAACATTCTGCAGTTTTACGATAACTGTGCAACTTGTACAAAATGGGTCCATATATATTTACAGATATTGTTATAATATTAATATTGTAGGGTGTGAAATTGAGAATTTAATTTTAAAAATTTTGCCTACTGCCGCCTGCGCTGGCAAAGAGAGTGATGGACGTGCGACGAAAACAATATTCTGTATAAAGTGATGGTTCTGGTAAATGCATATAGGCAATTTTGCTTGGTACATTTCCAAAAGTATGGATTCGAATTGGGTGGACTATGCATTTATCATTTCTCTAAGTTAGGAAAAAATCGGTCGTGGGGCATCTGTCTAGGACGTAGAGCTAAATATTTTTTAAATAATTTTACATTTTATTATATTTAGTGCTCAAAACCGCCTGTATGGAGTTTATATATATAATAAACAATACGGGGCTCATCATGGAACCCTGTGGGACACCTATGTCGACTATTAAATTGTCAGGAATTATTCCACGAATACAGTTTTCCTGAATTGTCTGTATAGAGACGTACTGATTATGACTTTTGATAAAAGTAGATATCCAATTTAACGGCTGGCCACGTACACCATAATTATATAATTTTCCCAATAGTGTGTCATGTTAGGCGCAATCGAATGCCCTGCTGAGGTCACAGAATATCCCAGCAGGGCACTCACTTGTCTCAAAATTTTGAATTATCTCGTTATAAAAAGAATGCACAGCCGCTATCGTCCAATACCCTCGAAAACCATACTGCTGTCTGTTCAAAATCCGACACCTATCTAGAAATGGCATCAACCGGCATAAAATGCATACTCGAAAATCTTAAACATAGCACACACCACCCTACACACCATTCAGAAATTCCTCATATTCCGTTATTTTTCTATTAACGATCTAAATGTTTCACCAGTAGCATAACTACAAGAAAACCTTAGATATTTCCAACCTGAAGTAAATTTTATAATTTTGCATATGCTATAGGATTAACTGAATTGATTTTATTAGGTATAGGTACTATAATAATTAATTAACATTGTTCATTCTCAGTAATCATATTTAATTCTAAATTAATTTTTGGCATATTTAAAGTTCCTTACCAATGCTTGACTTTTACAAACACAGTTTTAATTCTTCCTTTTGTATTTGTCTTCATTTTGAGGTTTAACGAAAACACAAGTCGTAATTGCAGCGTCTTTGTATATGCTTTTAACTCATTTTAATAACTTTAACTATTTGCATAGGTATTTTAATTTGACTGTCACAAATAGATCAGGAAAATATAAATTTTCTAAACTACTTAAACGATTTTGACAAAAATACAGTATGTTTCTAGGTTATAATTTTAAAATAAGTCACTGTTAATGTGTTGCGCAGGTGGGTTATGTCATTTTTGACGTTTATTTGCATTGAACAACGCATAGTTTTCGCATATGCCGGCTTTGTTTTTTTGCGTACTTCCTGCTTCTAGAACTTTCCATTCCTACTGCTGGATTTTAACAATTATTTCGACTTCGAATTTTATTTCGATTTGAATACCAAATATGTTCATTATTTTTACTTAATGTCAATTTATAAATTTTCTACTATTTTGTCTCATAAAATTTACTAGTATTATTATCTCTATCTTTATTATTCATCATAATCTTATGATTGTATTATTTTTTAAGGAATTTGACATTAATTTAGTATTTTATTGAAATTGATTTTATTATATTTTCCAATCATTATTTAACCAGGTACCTCATATCAAATAGTAAATTTAATTAATTTTGTTTCCTATCGAATTGGAAGCCTACTGCCGCATGTAGTTTTCAACACCTGCTTCGTAAATAAAAATATATTCGGGCAGTTATGGATACAGCTGGAGCTGACACTTGCAAAACTTTTTCCTCTTAATAAAAAATTTATGGAGTCTGGAAAGTGCTGACATTTTTTTGGTTAGTTTTTACAAGTCATAAAAATAGAATAATAGTAATAATGAATCACAGTGATATTGATTTATTCTCCCGACTTTATAGTACGCCCTCTACATAAAAAGAAAACAGAAAAAAATGATTATTTACGACTCCCCAGATGTGCAAACAAGAAAATAGACTGTAATAAAAATTTTATCCAAATTCCATAAACCCTTTTATCCCACGAACCATTAAATTTGTCTGGATCCACGCTTCAGTTTTTACGAATGGAACTGCAGTTTGCATGATACTTTCCGATTATAGTAGAGATGCAGGGAACAGCGAAAGTATCCTGTTCTTATTTTGAACGAAAATAAATAGACTAGAGATACAACACTTACACTATAATAACACTTTGACATTTACATTGCATATTATAATTATTTGTTTAAAATGGCAGTAAAGTAGATACAAAATTTAACACCGCGACTGGTATTAAAGCAGCCAAGGCAATAAATCTATTTTACTGCCAAGTTAAACATATAATTTTTTGCCGATTAATTTTAATTTTATCATAATAGCAAACAAAGCGATTTATTATTTTATTATTAAAATTGTATGGTGAATAATAATTTCATCAGGTCGTCTGTGATTGCTAAGAGACAAGAGTTATTAAGTAAATAACTTACAGTAATCGCCATATTGTTCTTATATAAATCCTTGTAATGCACAAAGACAAAGCAATCATCCTGTATAGCTTAACATGCTTGGACATTGTACCGACCCATTTAGATTCGTATGAAATAAGTTATTAGTTGTAGTAATACTGTTACGAAATATTGCTGGATAAATAAAACAGCAACCTCGTTAACTTGTGGCTAACATTAAACAGCAGATTAACTATGTAAATCAAACAATAAACTTGTAAAGAATTTAGATACTCTTTGATTACACCACATCCTTAAAAACAACTATTTATTGATATGAAAAAATTCGTATTAACTCCGTCAGAAATTATTGAATCATCAAAGCAAATAGAGTGTAATTTACTGTCAGACAAATCGAAAAAGATATATTAGCAAATATATAAAATTTGTTGATTACCGGACTGAGAATAACACTTGTAGAAAATGTACTAATGGTATTTTTTTAAGAAAAGAAATCTTCATTATGGTCAATACATGCGATGCTCAGAGTTACTTTGAATGTCTGCAACAACATAGATATTGGAAAGTATCTAAAAATTAAAAGAATTCTTGAAACAGCAATCGGGTGGATATCATGCTAAAAATCAAGTGTTTAAAAAAATAATAAATTAAAGAAATTCGAATGGAGGCCCCTGAAGATACGCATTTAGGTACAATGGCAATTATAAATCAAATATTTTGTAAACGAGGAAAACTGACTATTATCATTTTAGGAGGCAATGATTTTTGCATTATCTGGGGCGTCTGAATGTGATGAATTACTTCAAATAAGAATGGGAAATATTGAAGACATGGGAAAGAGATTGCTGATCACTCTGCCAAGTACAAAAAAACAATGAAAAAAGACACTATAAGTGAATATTTATACATATACAGGGTGTCTCCAAATTAGTGGGACACAGAGGAAGAGTATATTGTTTACATCAAAATAATGCGATTAAGCCAAACTTACCTTGTCCATGTGTGGCTAATAAAAAAGTTACAGGGCGTTAAAGTTCAAATTTTGAATTCGAAATTCTGAAAATTCTTAGAACGTTTTCAAAGGATTTATTTGAAAATTTGGTTTAGGGGGTTTTCTGGGACACGAATCCGTACTTAATTTTGTTGTAAACGCTAGAGGGCGCTACGAAATGTACTCTTGGTTGATAGAAACTGGTTATAACTTTTTTATCAGTATGTGTACGAAAGTTTTAAAAATATTGTTCTCGTATCTATTTTTCACAAATAAGGTATATTTGTTTTATGTCGATAAATTTAACAGTTTTCGATTTATTTCTTGTTTTTCTATTAGATGCAATAAAATAAAATAAAAGTTTGGAGTTACTTACGTAAAATTGTCATAGTAAACATTGGTTATTTGAAAACAAATTGTACTATTGACAATTAGATGATTGACAAGTAACTTATGTTAAATAGTGTATTCCTTTAAGTTTTTGTTTACAATTAATAATGTCGCGTGAAATATGCTTCGCCATAATTTATTTTCTAATGAAGAAATGCGTGATACGATGTGTATTTGTATAAAAGAAAACTTTAATGGACATCATGCATGTCGCAGGTATTTAGAAAGTTACCCAAATAGATTACAACCAAATTACAAATTATTTAAAAATCCTTATATATGCGTTTGTCAAGGAGCTGTTATTTCCTCTCTTATATTCATGTATCTGTTTGATATATATATTGGTGGACTGAATTACATGTATTGACTTATCAAATGCCATCTTATATAAAGTTTTTTATAGTGAGAGTTTGTCAGCTTAATGTTGCTTAATAACAACATTACAGAACGGCTTCATATCCCACTTATACCTATATTGACTTATCCAATATTATACGATTTTATGAATTAATAAATTATTATTATGCGTTTAGCTATATCCGACTAGTTGAGCTATTATACAGACAAATTATTGAATATTTTAAATAATAAGTTTTTATTTTATACAATGAATAACATTTATTTTTTATAATTATCTTGGGTATCTTGCAAACAATTCATGTTTTTACACTATTTTATTTGGACTATCTCTCTTAATTTTCATTTCATTATTATTAGTGTAAAATATAGGTAAAATGTTAGTTTTGAAATTATGTAGTATAAAGTATATCTAGAGAAACTTATTATAATATTTAAAGACAAAATTTTGCAAATTTTATTAAATTTATATCAAAAATTCTATCAAATTTATTGGACATGACAACATATAAATGAATAAGTACATAAAGAAAATTAATTAAAAACCCAGTCATAGATACATCAATAGAAAGCTCAAAAATCAGAGATTAATTATATATGCATATTGCTAGATAAAAACACCTAGGTATAAATAAAAATAATTGTATAATAAAATGAAAATTTCCAATATTAGAATTAATGACAAATAGAACTGTCAAATGTAATGATGGCTATACAATACATAATTAACATATCTGACAGGATTCAAGAAAAAACCAAGTTAAAGAATATTTTACAATAAAGATTAATAAAAATTGTTATATATTTGTAAATTTAGTTTAAAAGATAACAAAAAGGCAATTAGTGAAGTGAACAGTGCTATGAAAAGAATAATTTAAATAAAAAGTGACACATGTGTATTGACCTTAATAAAAACTGATAGGAATCAAGAGAAACAAAACTTTATTTACTAAGTTACGAAGAAACTGTGAAACGAGGTGTACAAAGTTTGGTCAGAGAGAAAATTTAGTTTTTAAGTATTAAAAAAGTTAGTTAAACAGTATAAATTCATACTTACCAGTTTCACATAATTATTCAAAGTAAAGTAACTCAAATTTAACATCTATAAAGACAAAATTCAAGAAATTTAGTGGAAATCATCTCCATAGCAACAGCTGGGGTTTGCAGAAGGTCCAAGGCATAGGTCTCCAGTGGGAAATAACCTCCAAAAATACATCAAGAATATCAACAGGTATAAATTCCAGGATTTGAACATTATATCCAGTCCAGGGTATCAACGGCATCCAGAGACTTCTACGACTTCCAGAGAGAGGGAATCAACCCCAAGGTATCAGTAATACAGACATCGTCTATAAAAAAAAGGAGTAAGAAATTTAATGTGTACACAAAACGAAAATCTAGCTAGATAGTATGCAAAATAACCAGTATTCAACTTCTCTAACGATAAAAAGTAAAATAAAACATATAAAGACTTACTTCTATTAAAATTCAAAACATATTAAAAGTTTAAACTTTAAAATTTCAATTATTAACTGTTTCAGGAAATAACACAGTCACTTAAGACAGCCATTTTGATTTAATAATAATATATAGGACATGATAGTATCTAGGCAATTTTCATTACACACTTATATATTTCTAGTTGCCTAAATGAAATAGTATTATAGAAATTTATAAAAATTAGATGAAATATACAGGTAGGTAACTGAAATTAAAAATAAAATTTCTTGTTTAAATATTGTTAGCAAATATTCTTTAATGTTCATTATTTATTGAACTATTTCGTATGTATATTGAGAATTTTTCATTTTATGCATGAATAAAAATTACAGTTTCATAAATTATTTCATGTATACTGAGTGGTAGCAGATATAAGAACATTATATATAAAAAAGGTGTTAGTTACTCTGCTAGAATTCAATTCTGAGGTAAGAGTTAAAAACATAGCCAGGTATAGATATAGCATGTAAAACAATATTATCTTAAATAAAAATCTAAATTTAAAATTTAAATTTTCCAATAATTATATTTCTTAATAAATTAAACATATAGAACTCACACATCAAATTTAACATAAATACACTTCTAACCAAAAATTAATAAATAACATAACATAATAGAACATTGGCGCCCAATAAAAATTAAAATCATATAAAATAAAATAACACACATAACACAATTATATCCACATCACAATATATAATTTATAATTTTCGTTATTAGAAACCGTCTTTATACATTTATTTACATTTAGTATAAAATAAGGCACAGAGAAATTCACCCGTAAATATAAATTATATTGGGGCGTAGGAAAGGACTGACAGTAACTTCAAAATCATGCAATGTTATTGTTTAGGAATTTTCTATTTTTGGAATTCATATATAAAATGGCATAACGCTTCTATTCAACCGAACATTGGCTTATCCATTGGTAATATAAAAGAGATCGATGTCAAATTTTCTCTGTATCCTCTTTTTATATACCGTCCAAATTGCCTTTTCCTTGATGAAAACTAGCTATTCATTCGAAAATAGCTCCACTCCAGTGTGTATACTGTGAAGTTGTGTTTGGTTAAGTAGCCAGACAATAGTTTGCGGCTTTGAAAATGTCAAGTATTTAGATAATTGTAATAAGTGTTATTGGGTACACTGAAAAAAAAGCCAGTAACTTTACAAAAATACTTTGTAAGAATATCTTTATAGTTGTCTTAAAATAATTCTAAAAATAATGATATTACACTGACGCTTGTAATTTCACAAGAAAACTGCCAATATACAACAAAACCGTAAACTTCCTATGTAATTGTAATATATTGTGTACATTTATAGAATATATTGTAATACATCTGGAATCTGGAATTAAGGGGAGGGTAGCAAAAAGGCTACAGCACTTAGGTCCCATTGGACCCCTTGTACCTCCTCCCATTAGGAGATCAGTCCACCTGAGCCGCCAGCTATAGAAATATGCCTAATGTGTGTGTGAAGGTACTACTAATTTTAAAACACGCTACCACTAACTATTAAGAGCGTTGGTGACACCTTCATTATTTCTTGCTTCATTCCGAAAATGCATCGTGTACCTAGGACCTAGGTACTTACATAATTAATTTAGTGAGTACTGACTAGCAATATAATCATATATAGAATGACAAGTGAGTGTTTTTAGTACTATAAATAATTTTGTCTAGTGCTGGTTTTAATATAACCTAAATGAGATTAAGAAGTAATAGTTATGTAAGTTATACATAATCATAGAAGCAAAGAATTGGTATCCTTGCATCTTCAAAAAATTAGATACCCCACTGTTGATTTGTTCATTATTTTTTATTAGAATTATATTTTATACATATTTGAAGAACAGGGGCTTCTGTAGGATTAGCATGATTTAAGTTCTGGGTACCTACATCAACGCACATTTATATAATTAATATTACTTTGTAATAGTTCGTATAAGACCATCATAAATCTTGTTTGAATATTATAAAATGTTAACTTTAGTTCTATGAATATATTTTTACATTATTATATTTGATTTGTATAACGTTAAGTGTTCTGTTTTGTACAAATAACCTAAATGTGCAGGTACCAAATTTTAATAAAGAAATTGCCGTAAGACTATAATATTTTATTACTTCAGTACCTGTATATACATGCCTTTCTAAGCTGAAAAAAAGAAGCAAAGGGCAGTCAATATATTGAAGATATAATAAAGCTGTAACTACTAATTAGCTAACTGAGCCGTAATCGGAGTACAAAATAGCTATTTATATAATCAGTTAGGAAAAGTACGGTTTTGTGTAACAAATGTTTTTCACACAATTTGTCCAAAAATTTTAATTATAAATTTAAGAAGGATTATTCTGCTGAGTTTAAGCTATATGGGGACTATAATGGAAATAAGTATTATTTTTAATCTAAATGGGCTATAAATTCCAAAGTACTTAATTTTTTGTATATAAATTTGAAAAACATATAGAAAATTTTCCTTAAGCTGCTAGATACTATACATAGAGAAAAAATGTCTTTACAATATATAAATATTAATATAGTAAGTAGAAAAGTTATCATAGAAAACGACCAAAATTTATAAACATCAAGTAGGTATCTCTTAAACAAATCAAAATATCGAAATGAGCCACTATTCAATTTTTCTCAAAAATTAAGCTCCAAATCTATTGGGTACTATTTTCTGTCTTTTCGGAAGAAACCTTCTATACCCAAGTGCCCAAATTGGATCATCTTGTACAATCATCTTGTACAATAAATAAAAAAAGTACATTGTAGTCATAATATAAAATGTATTATTACAATGTAACTATACACCTGCCAGCAATGTCACTCTGCAATTTTACAAGTAATTGTGCAGTTACATTGTAAAAATACTTTTTGTATTGTAAAATCACAAAGTAATATTAGAATTGCGAAACCTAAAATTACACCGCAAAATAAATTTACAACGTAATTTTACATTTTATTTGTAAAGTCACAATCGATAAGAAAATTACAGCAATAATGAGTGGTAAATAAATTGCCATATATTTTTACTGTAATTATTTTTTATAGTGTATTTATACAATATTATACAATTTGTATCTCTATGATAGGTATATAAATTTAATTAATCTAATAATCTAATTATTAAAAGTTAAATGGTACAAAATAATAATAAAAAACATGAAAGATCCATAGCAATAGATAACAGATTTTTTGCGATACTGTTTACATTAGTTTTTCAAATGCCAAAAATGGCTTACGTGCATATCAGTTCGGAGTTGACAAAATGCTTTAGCGGCTTCTCGTCTGTACGCAGATCGATTTCCCGGTAGACATGTGTCAAATGTTTTAGCTACTTTTACTGAGGTAGCGCAAGGTGAGCGTGATATGAGGAATTTGCAACAGAATCGCGAAAGAGGTGAAGGTACAAGGCATTCACGGCAGCAGCAGCATTGCAGCTGAGGAACATATTTCAGAGATTGTTGAAGAATCTCCGAATAAGTATCAGGCAAATCGCTCAACAATTACAAGGAATGTTCCAATCAATAGCGTGGCGTATCATACACGAAGCTCAATTGTATCCGTACCATGTACAAAGTGTTTAAGTATTAATAACAAAGGAATTATCATCCCGTAAGAATTAGATTTTGGGGATATTTGCTGCAACAAAATGCTCAAAATCACAGATTTACAGCTGACGTGTTAGCTGCAGATGAAGCAGAATGGGATGTATAACATTCATAATACTCATGTTTGGAATTTGGAAAATCCGCACGAGATTCAACGAGATCATTTCCAACAACGTGGTACCACGTACAATAAATATAATAAAACTTCAAAATTGAAGTGGTGTTATGCCCGACTAGATTTAAATATCTAATTGTGGCATAAAGTGGTAGCAAGAAAATAACCAAAAAAAAAATAATTAATAATAATAATAAAATAATAATACTGTAAAAGTAAACAGTTTCTATTAACAATAATAATAAGAATCAGTTCTACACAAAATGCTCTCAGTAACAATGAATGTAGGAGTCAAAAGGACTCGAATAAATTGTTTTTAGGTATTAATTATGTAAGTAGTCATAAAAACGAAACAATTATTTTTTGGGAAAAATCCTCGAACAGGTCGATTTTTAATTAAAACAAATACATATTTTAGCGTAAAATGCGATTTTCAAATGTCATTTGTTTTCGAGTAATGACGTCATCGATTTTTTTTAAATGGCAACACCATATTTTTTCCCTTGATTCTGAAAGATCGTTTAATTCTCTATCAGACAGTACTAAACTTGTGCCCTCTTACATAGGAAAGTTTTCGAGTAAATGACGATTGAATGTTAGAAAACGTAAATCAATTAAAATAAAGCAAAAACGTTATCAAGTTTAGTTTTTCGAATTCCATAGTTCTTTTATGGATTATGTAGGTGAAAATCTTTGCAAAGTGTCATTGTTACACCGACTTTCTAATAAGTATTGTAAGCGACATAGAAATTATTATTCAATTTAAAGTATTATGACACATTTAACTGTTACTCAAAGAATTGAAATTTTAATTCTTATCGGATGCGGGAATATGACTAGAACTCAGCAGGAAGTTTGCGATTTATTTAATGAAAAATATCCAGATCGCCCTATCAGCCAATCAACAGTCAGTAAGGTAGAGTCTAAATTTAGAGAAACTGGCAATGTTGTAAATATTCCAAAACCTGGACGTCCAAGCATTAATGAAAATCAGAAACAGAACATTTTGATAAGTATGGTGGATCATAATTCTTCACGATTGGTTGCATTAAACAATGACACTAGTCAGAGCACAATGCTACGTATCTTCAGGAAGAAAAAATATCATCCCTACAAAATTCAACTTGTGCAGGAACTCAATAAAGATGATCCCGACCGCCGCTTACACTTTTGCGAAATTCTAATGGATTTATGTCAAGGAAATAGAAATTTACACCGGCAAATACTTTTTTCAGATGAGGCCACATTTTGTCTGAATGGTATAGTAAACCGTCAAAGTTGCAGATATTGGACTCGGGAAAATCCTCATTGGATGGCAGAGACACATACCCAACACCCTCAGAAACTAAATGTGTGGGCTGGAATAGTTGACGACAGAATAGTAGGGCCTTTCTTCTTTGAAGGAACCCTTACAGGACAAAGATATTTAGAGTTTCTAGAAAATGACCTTGTTCCAGCCCTTGCAGTAATTTTTCCTAACGACAATGACCCTGACATTCCTGACGATACCATATGGTTTCAGCAAGACGGTGCACCTCCGCACTATGCGCACCCTGTACGAGATTTTTTGGACAACAGTTTTCCTGGGAGGTGGATCGGCAGACGCGGACCGATAGAATGGCCTGCAAGATCGCCAGATCTTACACTTTTTGACTGTTTTTTATGGGGATACTTGAAGTCAAAAGTGTACATTAATAAACCATGTAATTTAGAAGAACTTCAAAATCGCATTCGGGACGAAATACGCATTCATAATGTGCAAGAAGAATTTCTTCACAGACTTGCGCATTGTCAAGAAGTTGGTGGATGGAAATTCGAACATTTAATTTAAGTATAAAATTTAATCAATTGTATTTTATTTTACATACCTCAGAATTGTTACTTTTTTATGGATAAAATTTACGTTTTCTAACATTTAATCGTCATTTACTCGAAAACTTTCCTATGTAAGAGGGCAAAATTTTAGTACTATCTGATAGAGAATTAAACCATCTTTCATAATCAAGAAAAAAAAATATGGTGTTGCCATTTAAAAAAAAATCGATGACGTCATTACTCGAAAACAAATGACATTTGAAAATTGCATTTTACGCTAAAATATGTATTTTTTAAATTAAAAATCGACCTGTTCGAGGATTTTTCCCAAAAAATTATTGTTTCGTTTTTATTGAATATTTTCCATACTTTTGGCGCATACTGTATAATATCACTTAAGACGCTAGTGCGTAATATTTATATTCGATTTAGTAATATACTTACATATGTATAGTCACGAACAGAGTTGATTCTGGGTCCCACAAGTAAAGATTAACTGACCTCAGATGATGTCCGTCGATGAGACATATATTTTGTTTATTACCCAAGAAATGGAGGTTCGGCAAGCCTATGGTCAAGCAGATGCAGCACAACGTAACAGCAATTTTTTGTTTGGCAGAATGTGAGCGTGTAGCTAGACGAGTAGATACAGAAGTGAAGGAGTTTAGATTCAAATCATGGATACTAAGCGATACGAAGTACGATACTATGCACGATACTAAGCACCCTAAAATGATATAGTAGCAGTTAGTTAAGATTTCAGAATTTACTTACTAGTTTTTAACTACCTCTTCTGAGGGCACTGTATAAAATGCGAGTAAATGGAACTCGATGAATTGTTGACTCCGGCGTGGCAAAATATAAATCCCTATTTAAGGCAGATTGTCGCAAAATACACATAAATACCGACCACTTAAAGCTTAATGCACACAATCCAATAATATTTTCTAAAGAATTAGATTATCCCCGTAGGATGATGATTGCAAAATCTTCCTTTCAATGCTTTTCAGAAAAACAAAAGCCTTCTCCTCGAGCCACACAGTAAGGAATTCCTCGTATGGATACCAATATTTAACACGAAATTACTATTCCAAATTTATATGTGAAATACATGGCTGTAGTCAAAACAGCTAATGCTAATGAAAATTATTAATAAAAAAAATTGAAAGGATTTACAAACTTGTATACAAGTTGTTTAGATATATTAAATTGATAAACAGTAAAATTAATTATATTACGTTAAAGATGATAATGACACGGGTATTGATTTTTTAAAAAGAGCTACAGTAAGACAATATCACACGTACACCTATGGCCAAGCCATATGTGTATGCTTGCAATATCATGGGGCAAAAAAATTATGTAAAAAGATACAAAATTCCTATAAATATGTATAGCCGCGAAAATATAAAGTATTTATTAATATTTACTCGACGATTGTTTTAAATAATAACGATTTGTATCTCTTAAAGTGTAATCTAGATTTTCTGTTAATTCTAAGTTTGATTTATTAACTGATCGATATAAGTTATTCTTTGAATTGATATAGGAATATAGAAAATTATATACGGAGATTAGAAAATTGGTTAATCTACTTATATTTTACTGCTTACATGAAAGAAACTAAATAAATAGATAAAATTTGTATTTTTCCTACTTAGATAATAATTTCGTATTAGTCATATATTGACACTATGGAGTTTTAATTAGTTTTAAAGATATACAACAAAAGGTATAATAATAATAATAATGCATTTATTTTCCTTTAAGACATGTGTACACATATATAGGAATAGTCAATGTTACTTAACCTAAGACAATAGAAATTCATCTACAGAATAAATACACCTGTCCACTAAAAATAACTTTAATTTACATTTAAAACTTTTTAAAAACTGGATTCGCTTTAGTTCTTCTGGCAAATGATTGAAAAGCTTCAAACCAAGATAGTTAGGACAATTTTGTGATATATTAAATTTATATAGGGGCATCCGGAAGTCATCATTTTGACGAGTATTAATTGCGTGAATGTCCCTATTCATTTTAAATGTTGCTCGATTTTTAAATATATATATATACATAGTTCAAAAATTAACAATCCTGAAAGAGTTAACACCCCATATTCCCTAAACAAAGCTTTGCACGTGTGATAACTTGGAATACCCGCAATACATCTTAATACCCGTTTCTGGGCAATAAATACACCAGGTGCTAGGGTAGTATCGCCCCAAAAACATACACCGTATCTCAAGCGAGAGTCAACTTGAGCGTAATACAAATTCATAAGCTGAGGCTTCGTCAGAACTGATTTTAAGTTTCTAAACAGGTAACACAGAGAATTTAATTTTGCTATTAGGTTGGTGCAGTGCTCTTTCCAATTTAGGCACTCGTCCAATGTGAAACCTAGAAAATTGACCGTTGTTACAGTATCAGACAATGGAGAATTGTATACCTGAACATTTAGTTTAGAACATTTTTTCTGATAATTATGGAATCTAATATACGATGTTTTTGAAGGATTAAAATATAATGAGTGAGAGCCACACCAATCGCTAACTTTATTTAAGACCGAGTTGCATTTGAGTGCCAGTGCATCATCAGTTTTATCAGAAACAATTAGCGACGTATCGTCAGCGTACATAACTGGGAATGCAGCGGATATTAAAGTATCAAGTTCACTCGTGTACAACACAAATAATACAGGTCCCAATATTGAGCCCTGTGGCACACCCATACCCACTTCCCTGTACCCAGAATTTATCCTTTGAACGGTATCAACTGAGGAAAAAGAAAGACTTACATATTGTGTCCGATTTTTGAGAAATGAAGAGATCCATTCATGGGCCACCCCCCTTATACCATAGCCATCTAGCTTTTGTAATAATTTTTCATGATTCACACAGTCGAATGCCCTGCTGAGATCACAGAAAATCCCAACAGGGCACTCGCCTGCCTCCATAAATTCAATAACCCTTTCACAAAACGAGTGTAAAGCAGTTGTGGTTGATTTACCCGCACAGAACCCGTGTTGTTTATCTGTAACAATATCATATTTGTTGAGAAATTTTACTAATCTATCGTGAAAACAATATTCGAATATTTTGGAAAAGCATGAAGGGACGGACACTGGCCTATAATTTTCCACATTATGACAATCGTGTTTTTTAAAAACAGGTACAACCTTTCCAATTTTCAGATAGTCTGGAAATGACCCAGTCTGAAACGACAAATTAATTAAATAGCAAAGAGGTTTCACAATAGCTGTCAGAACTTGTTTTATGATGAAAACCGGAACGTCATCCGGTCCCGATGAATTTTTATTTTTTAATTTATTTCCTAATAAAATCAACAACTCGTCAGACGAATACGGTTGAATAAAAAAAGAAGGGTACTGTTGATTTGGGCTACAAATGGGGTAATTATTATTAGTCAATGGAATATTCTCAATCAACTTAAGGGGAGCATCTATAAAATAATCTTTGAAAATTGAAGCTACAGACAGTGGATCGGTACACAAGTCTCCATTATCTAATTTTATACTTATATTTTTTACAATGTTAGACTTATTGGACAGTTCTGAGATTACGCTCCAAGCGGTACGGATTGGGTTATCAGAATTTGCAATTTTACTTTGATAGAATTCTTTTTTTGTTCTACCAACTAATTCAACATGTGCTTTTCTTGCGATTTTATAAAAGGGGTTCAACTCGGGATACGCAGCTCTCAAAATATGCAAGTCCTTTAGTTTAACACTGGATGTTCTTACAGCATCATTTACCCACCCCTTATGACTTTTCTTATAAAATTTCCGCCGAGGAAAACTTTTATTGAAGTGGTATAAAAAAGTATTATAAAAACCTTCATATGCAATATTCATATCAAAAGTATTGTATACCATATCCCACTGCTCTCTCAATAGATCTAATCGAAACTCTTCGATATTATTAAAGCTTCTCCGAAAGTGAGAAGCCTGAGAAGGCTCGCTATCCCGCTCGTAATCGATTTGAAACAGCACAGTTCTATGGTCAGATACATCATTGTCAATTACAGCTGTAAGACTGTTCTGTATCATATTTGTGAAAACATGGTCAATTATGGTTGAGCTCAAGTGTGTAACCCGAGTTGGCCACCATACCATCGGAACCAAATCGAAACCAGATAAAACATGACACAAATTTCTAAAAACATTTATATTCCGACAAGTCTCAGACGAATCCAAATTAAAATCACCAGTTAAAATTATATTAGCATTAGGCACAAATATAAAATCCAACACGTTAAAAATATTTTCAAAAAATATATTTAAGTCTCCACTAGGAGATCTGTAACAGTTTAAAACAATCGTGTGCATGGTGTTTACTTTCCAAGACACAGCACATATTTCTAAATGTTTATCCTTACAGAATTTATCAAGATTAATTGTTTTGACATTAATATTAGTTTTAGTATAAATAGCAACGCCGCCCTTGTCATAAATATTTCTACAATAGAAACCAGACAATTTGAAACCACTTAGTATGAATAGAAGCAACTTTTGCATGGGTTTCAGTCAGACATAGAAAGTTTAAATTACTATAATTACAGACATCAACCTCAATCAAATCAATTGCATCTTGATTAAGACTTTGCACATTTAACAATAAGATGTCTGGATTAAACATCATTTTTCCGGAACAGTTTTCTTTCGAAATTGAAAAAACCTATTCACACACGCTCCCTCAGGCCAAACTTTAGGATCCATCGCTACTTTGAAGTTGTCCTCAAACATAGTCACCTTGAAGGAAGAGTAGATATTTGGGTACTTGGATGTCATAGATTCACAGATCACTTCGGGAAAAGTACTCTTTAGTAAATTTTGTAGGTCCACGGCTGTAGTATGAACGTCAATTCTATACACATGCAACGCTACTAACTTTCGCACACCCTTAATGGATACTTCTTTATTATTCCCTATCACCGTTGAATTACGGTTACGTCCTCTCCGATGAATCACTGGTTTCCATTTATTATCATTTTCAGATAAATTTTCTTTATGAGAAACTAAGGTTGTTCTTGTATCTGAGCCAAGCGTCTGCTGATTAGTCAACATAGTGCCATCAGATTCTGTATCTCTTGTAAGATTAATTATTTCCTTACATTTTAATTCACTTTGTACCATCATAATATCAGCTGATAATTGTTTATCTCTGACGACAGAACTATCAATTTTCTTTTTATTAGTTTTTGTTTCATAGCTACTAGGTCCAGTTTCTGTTTTTGCGCCATTTGATTTTTGTTGATTTATCTTTGTCTCCTTATCCTTTTTTTGCGAATCCTCGTTATCCTTATTCTGAACTAATGATAATTTATTTAGAAGGTCAATCTGACTTGTTAATAACTTTATTTTATCACGTAGCTCAGTAATTATTATATCCTTTTGTTTAATAACGTAGGAAAAATGTGTACATCAATGTTTTTATCCACGTTAGCAACATTTTCCATAGCTTTGTAAAAAGCCGTGTCTTGTTCTAGACTAGTCATTGCGTCGGCCTCACCACTATCACAACAAATGATCGTATTTTTGTCATCAGTGCACTGAATATTGGTCCACAACTTTGCACAACTCATATGAAATATATTTTCACAGTTTTTGCATTTCACACCATTTAGTACCTTCGATTTACACCGTTTACAAGTCGGAGCAATCGAACACACACCCGACCCAGATGCCATGCTAATTTAATACGTTGCTTGGTTGCCTATATTTATCAATTCTGAAACCGTAACTATGAAAATTAAACCGTTACAGACGCTTTTCGTTAAGTGTTTGGGCAGGAATTGCTGATGATCGCTTGATTGGATCATCCATATTACCTATCAAATGGGTGGGGTTCAGTATCTTGAGTTCCTTCGAAATGATCTGCCTAGACTTCTAAAATAATATGAATGAGTCTCTCTCTTATTTTCGACAAAATGTTCGGGAGTTTCGTAAGTATGATGGACTGGGCAAGGAGGACCGGTACCATGGTCGCCACGATCTCTTGACTTAAATCCTATGGATTTATTTTTTTGTAGATATTTAAAAAATAACAATAACATTGACAATAACTGACGAGTTGAAAACGGACAAAAACCGGAAAATTTGTGTTAGTTCGTAGAAACGGTGTAAGATGGGCTCAAATGAGTTTACACGTCGGTGGACAAAGTTTTGAACAATTGTTGTAACATTAATTAATTATAACAATAACGCTAAAAATAGGTGTTAAAAAAAATTATTTATTTATTTCCTTGGGAAATTCCTAAAATTTTTTATACATTCATGTTTTATTACACTATACCGTCGTGCCGGTCGCCGACTGATGGTTTTACAGTGGACCAGTTTCCAGTGTCGTGCAGTAGTGTATTTACGTATCACTTACGTGTAAGTGTATCATTATCGAACTGCCCTTTTTCGTTTTTTTTGCAAAATTGTATTTGTAAGAACTCTGTACATTCAAAAATTTTTTGTAATAAGTTCTAAATCATCCTGCATAATTCTGTAAGCCCAAAAATATACTGTTACTTAAATATTTGTGTACATCATATGTGCCTACTTGATGTGAACCAAATCTCGACTAGCAATTTGATGTTTTGTAAAAGTTAATAGAAATGCTATAAAACAAGATTGTATATATAAACATTCTAGAACGTTCGTACAACGCTTATAAACACGAAATGGGCAGAATTTATGAAACAATGTAGCTCTTTTTTATTTTATCATGACTGTGACAGGTGTTATAAAACAGTTGTACAAATATTTAGATGCAATTTAAAAAATAGTAAATATTTTAATGATATAACAAGGAACACATAAAAGGTTTAGAGTTTCTTCTGAAGAACAGAGCGATATGTCTAAAGGACACAATTACTACAGAAGCCTGTAAAATAAAGTAATAAATTAAAATTGTTCTTTGATTTTTAATTATAGGGTAACTGCGTTATTGGGATAGATCAGTTTCTATAAATAAAACATTATGGCGAATATATTTTATAATAATGGTAGTAAACAAAATTATAGTCTAAATATATCGGATACTTAGTTGTTTAATTCTTTAATAAATGTTTTAGTAGAGCAGTGTTTGCTTTGATTATATGTATGTTACAAACCTTGAGTGGTATGACTAAAAACTCTAATACCAATAGCAAGTTGACGTTGAGTGAATACTCAACTTTAATAGTTGTACTTTTGCGTTCTTCGAACCCTTCACCAGTGGCACGCCTATGGAGTTTTGTCCCATGCAACTCTCATTCCTCCGCATTTTGTAAATTTACTAGAAAACTAAATATGTTACATAAAAAAACACAAGAGACAAAAGAATCCAAGTTCAGTAACCTTTCTAATTTTTTTTTATCAGAAAATAGGAAACAGGGTAATACAAAATACCATTCCACTTTCTCGATTTTATTCATATCTACAATATTTATTGGCTTCTTAAAACTGACTTTGAAAATTTCATTGTTTTCTTTTTCCAACAAAGAGTTATGTTACAAAATTACTTTTGATGTTGTAACTTTTTAGGTGCAAAATGATGCGTTTAAGAGGTTATGTTTGTTAAGTTTGTTGCATACTTTCCGGGACACTCTATATATCGATAATTATAGTTTAACAGCTTTGATCGAGTAAAATATGCCCTCTGTAATAATATAGAATTTTAATAGAATAAAAAGCGCTTAAAGATTACTTTTTGTCCACGATAAAATGTTCTTTATACATGTGTTTCATAAATAATAATAATATTCATTATTCAGTAGTGAATAATGAATATTATTATTCACTGAATTCAAAGAATTGGAAATGAACTAACAAAACAAAAATTCTCCGGTGTCAGTAATTGAACAGCACTCCTGTGTGAAAACCAAACGCTACCCACTATACCAGTTACGGCAATACTAATAGTCGAGGCAATGAAGCACTAAAAAGGCCAAAGATAGGAAATCTTTTAGGATAGGACGTATCGGAATGCGGTTTTTTGCATTCGCTTGCAAAACTTATTTATATCATTTGTACCTACTTTGTACCTATTACAAACCGGAAGTTGCATTGCTGCAGCCAAAAATGCATGCAAAAAATGCATCTTTTGAGAGGCCTTTTGGCAAATTTAATAACTTCGTAAATAAGAGTCAGAATTGGCTTAAGTCGTAAATAAGAGTCAGAATTGGCTCAAGTCGGGTACCCGGGGGTTTTCGAGGTCGCTGATCATGATTATGATGTTCAAATTGACCCATCGAACACCTGGAGCTCAGGAACGCCGACGAACGTCATCTGCGGGGACTATCCCGAACTTTATGCGAGAGAGGAGAGAAACTGGGCACCCGGGGGTTTTTTGGGTCGCTGAATTCGAATATACCATCGGCGAACACCCCACGGACACCTGGTGAGCCCCAACCTGGACGCGGACGTCATCTTCGAGAATTTTTCTGGAAATATCGACAATAACGAACCAAAAATCGTTATGGGGGCTCTTTGTGTGCGCTGAATCCGAATTTTATGTTGAAAATGACCACCGGAACACCTGGTGCGCCCTAACCTGGCCCTGAACGTCATCAACGAAGGCCAGGTTTTCCAGACATAATTGAAAAAACCATCCGAAAATCATTACGGGGGGTTTTTTGGCTCGCTGAAATCAAATATGGCACCGGCCAACACCCCACGGACACCTGGTGCACCCTAACCTGGCTCTGAACGTCATCTCCGAGGGGTTTCCAGACACAATTGAAAAAGACCAACCAAAAATCGTCCCATAATTTCATACATTCATTCATGGGTAACTCTCCCCCAGGGCCCTCAAAAAATGTGATTCAGTCTTGTAAAAACGACGAGAATAATCGATATCGAGGTAAAAGTTTCAGTGCAGCAGGTGTCCGTGGGGTGTGCACCGATGCTATATTTGAATTCAGCGCCCCAAGAAACCCCCAGTAACGATTTTTGGTTGGTCTTTTTCAATTGTGTCTGGAAACCCCTCGGGGATAACGTTCAGAGCCAGGTTAGGGTGCACCAGGTGTCCGTGGGGTGCTGGCCGGTGCCATATTTGATTTCAGCGAGCCAAAAAACCCTCCGTAACGATTTTCGGGTGGTTTTTTTCAATTATGTCTGAAAAACCCTCGGATATGACGTTCAGGGCCAGGTTAGGGCGCACCAGGTGTTCGGGTGGTCGTTTTCAACATAAAATTCGGATTCAGCGCACACAAAAAGCCCCCATAACAATTTTCGGTTCGTTATTGTCGATATTTCCAGAAAAATTCTCGAAGATGACGTCCGCGTCCAGGTTGGGGCCCACCAGGTGTCCGTAGGGTGTTCGCCGATGGTATATTCGAATTCAGCGACCCAAAAAAAACCCCGGGTGCCCAGTTTCTCATCTCTCCCGCATAAAATTCTGAATAGTCCCCGGAGATGACGTTCGTCGGCGTTCCTGAGCTTCACGTATTCGGGGGGTCAATTTGAACATCATAATCGCGATCAGCGACCTCGAAAACCCCCGGGTACCCGACTTGAGCCAATTCTGACTCTTATTTACGAAGTTATTAAATTTGCCAAAAGGCCTCTCAAAAGATGCATTTTTTGCATGCATTTTTGGCTGCAGCAATGCAACTTCCGATTTGTAATAGATACAAAGTAGGTACAAATGATATAAATAAGTTTTGCAAGCGAATGCGAAAAACTGCATTCCGATACGTCCTATCATAAAAGATTTCCTATCATAATGCTTCATTGCCTCGACTATAACATTTTTCCGAATGACGGTAGAAGTTTAGTTACTAAAGTTTCTAATTTACCAAGTGAACGACAAATGTCAAACTTGAAACTTGGTGTTTTCACAGTTCTGAATTGTATGTTATGTCATGTTCATGTTATGAGTGTCAAAATATTATCTAATAGTTTCAGTAAAAAATTTGCTAAAATATTGTTGTGAATAAAGTGTATTCTACTTGCATGTAACGGCTTTAGTTCACTCGGGTGATTTACATCATCATCATCATCTTGTATATATAGGACTATATTAGATCGCAAAAGGATAAGCCAACCAACACGCAACGAAGTCCGGTATTGTATAAAGTAAATTAATTTTGACGACGATAATAATATTATAATGTATACATTATTCATTTGATTCTTAAGGTATAACGATGTGTATAATGCACTATAACAGTGTATAATAATGATTCACTTATGGTTAATAATTATCTACACTTGCCAGCAAATTTAAATTATTCAATGTGACAGTATCGGGAATGAACTAACAAAACACATATTCTCCGGTGTTAGTAACTGAATCCGAACCTACTGTGTGAAAGCCAAACACTCTACCTATACCAATCACGGCAATATTACCTTTATTTCGAATGATGATAGAAGTTTACTAATTAAAATGACGATGTGAAAGCTGAAAGTGAGATGTTTTGGCAGTTTTAAATTGTATGTTATGTCATGTTCATGTTATGAGTGTCAAAGTATTGTATATTTATTTCACAGATAATATCTCTGGTGCTTAAACTATTTCCAAAAATTTCAGGTTATTAATTTAAGCTAGGGAGATATTCGGTAAGAAAATGTCACATCAAAAAATGTCTTAACTTCAAGATAGATGTGGAGCATCTGCGACAAATATACTATGCATTGAAAATAATTAAACGTAGAATAATACTATAATAATGTACTATTTTTGTTTATTTTAGTTTACATACAGAAGAATAAAAAATAATTGAAATATTAAGTACTGCCAAACAAAATTTCAATCTATACAGAAACGTCAAAAAATGTCCAGTGTAATCACATGCAGCTTTTGTTTTGAATTGTCATGGTAACGGCACAAAATACAAGCTTCTAATTGGTTAGAAAACGTTGGTGTGACATTTTCAGTAAAAAGTCTGCTTAAATATTTGCTTTTTAAAAGTCGTGGACAAAGTATAGTATTCTACTTGCATATAATGACTCTAATTCCTTAAGTTTTGTGAATTACAGTCATCATTTTATACTCGTTGAATAATATATTAATGTTCTGTGTGCTAAATAATTTTACTCTGTGAGAACATTTTAAACGATTATTTATAGAATATTATAATATTACTTTATATGATTTTAATAAAACAAAATAGCTTTCTACAACTTAACTTACTACGTGTATAATAATGAAATAAAGTTGTCTTAAAATTAGAGGGCATATTTGTTAGTTGCAAAGAGACGTCACACCAATGTGGCTCTACCATTTTATTGACATACTATTTCACAAAGTGCATGCGAGTTGAAGTCTATTTTCATATTTTATTTTCATAAATTCAAAATATTGACGCATTCAACCCTAATTTCTTTTATGTAGTCACATTTTGTGGTTCCTTTTATAGCGACGAAGAATTATTATCAGCCAATTCTTTCCACGACATTCTATAAAATGTAACAAAAATGAAGTGTATTCAAACGTCCGATAAGTTAATGGCTCTAAATCAGACGATCAAAGTCCAATAAATTAAATTCTCTCGAGATACAACGGCTTCTGAAGACAAGCTAAATAACTGATTGAAATTTGGCAGTAAACCTTCCCTATTGAAATGCAAAATATTGAATTAAGTCTGAATAACGAACAATTAAATCCTCCTGTAAATGAGCTGGGATTAAATGACTCAGAAACATCGAATATTCTTCTCTTTTAAGCGATTAAGGAGGAACGTTGTGAAATATGTTTACATGATTATTGCAAAGACAAACAAAACATTTTATATTTAACACACAATTTAAAATTTAAAATTAATCGCGTTGTACAAAACTGACTATAATGAACAGTACTGACGCTGTTGTTTTTTAATGTTGTCTTTCCTCGCAAGAGATTGACTCTCTTATACAGTGCTTTCGAAAAGTAACGAATAAATTCATTATTTTTGAAATTGAGAAGCTTTCGAAAAATGGTGTTACATAACAAAAATTTCAAGAAAATAATATTTGAAGATTTTAAAATTTAATTTTCACAATACTGAAAATGATAATGATTATGTAAAAAATCGACTAAATTAAATGTTCAAATTGTGCACCGTTGGCTGCCTGACAGTAGCCAAGACGATTTTGGACATTATCAATAACTTCAGGAGGTATACGATGTATCTCCTGACGAATTCTTGCTTTTAAATCTTCTAAATTAACAGGTCTAGTAACGTATACTTTGCGTTTTAAGTATCCCCACAAGAAATAATCTAGAGGTGTCAAATCAGGCGATCTGGCTGGCCACTCAACCGGCCCCCTTCTCCCTATCCAACGATTCGGGAACAGCTCATCTAAATAAGCACGGACAGGTGTTGCATGATGGGGAGGTGCACAGTATTGTGAAAATTAAATTTCAAAATCTTCAAACATTATTTTCTTGAAATTTTTGTTATGTAACACCATAATTTTTCATGATGTATGTATGTAGAATGACACGCTCTTTCAAATGGCATGATCAAAATTGGGGGTTGCTATTTCAAAAAATTGTAGAAGACGTCATATCTCCAACAAAGATGAAGTCACAAATATGGGCCGTATGTCAAGAACTGCCTTTTTTAAAAACAAAATCGATGTGCCAGGGAATTTTTCGACACCACCTAGAAATATTCTAAGTCATTCACTTCTTGGATGTGGTTAAATATCCTGCATTTTCTGCAGCTGTTCATAAGTGAGCGGAAAAATGTGTTGAGGTGGGAGATAGAGGTAGAGTAATTGTTAAAATTTAAATTTTGATTTTAAAATTTGAATTGGGACTCTATTTGAAGTTATAAACAGATTTGTTTCATAAAAACGTTGTATACAATAAAAAACAATAGTACTTTTCTCTTGAGTATTTTCTTGTTTTCTTAATTTATGAGCACGCCGTATATCTGATCTAAGACGTTTCTATGGGAATCTCATTTTTTCGAGAAATATAACTTTTTATAAAGAGTGACATTTTTCGATAAAGTCAAAAACAAAAGACTTTCTCCTCTTGTCAACTCCATCCGTGGACACACTGTATAATGTGGAGGAGTTCCGTGTTGTTGAAAAATTAAGCTTAAGTCTTGTATGTCAGTCAATGTGGGATTAATAGCATTTTCCAACAGATCCAAATAAATTTCTTTGGTTAAATTTTCAGGTAAAAAAGTGCATCAACAGTGCAAAGTGTCAAAAATTTCCGTTTAATCATTGAGTGTTTTTGGATAGTGCGTGTGTACCTCACGAAATATTATTGGACCTGACCAATAACGGCAGTTATGACGGTTAAAGCAGACATTTTTCTGTGGTTATTTAAATACATGCAATAATTAATCAATTCCACAGAGCGTTATTCATTAGTAGCTACTAACTTGTGTAATTATTTGTCCACAAAAGCAGATATCGTAAGATACCGTTTTTTATCTATTTTATATAAATACTCGTAAATACACGCAGACGGACCAATTAACATCAAGAATTTATTATTTAGTAAATATAACATGTAATGAACGTACTACACGTTTATTACAACTATTTGTCTATATTTATAGTTATAGTATAAGATTCCACTGTAAAATGACCTTCACCGAGCTGGTTAATGGATGAAAAGTATTTCATATCCAATTAAATATGTCAATAAATATATTGCAAATGGGTTGTCTAAAAAATTTCAGTCCAGAATATGATTAATTAACAATTAAAAATTAATTTTTTTAAACATTTCACTGGTTTAATATATTGCAATGGGTTGTCTAAAAAATTTCAGTCCAGAATATGATTAATTAACAATTAAAAATTATTTTTTTTAAAACATTTCACTGGTTTGGTTAATAGACAAATTCCATACCAATCGAAAGTATGAAGCCCATAGAATATGCAAACGTTAGGTTGACTATTTTTTTTCCGTCACAACTCTTGGGTAGGCAGGTATAAACAGGTAAATCGATACTAGTAACTTGCACCGGTGTGGTTAATAAATTAAAGTTAAATTAAAATAAATTATTTCATTACCAATACAGTGGTATAGGGTTGTCTGCGAAAAATCAGTCCTGAATTCCGGTTCTTGAGTTTTAAAAAGTGAAATATTCCCCAGCAAACCATTACATGCGATAGAAGAGTACACAGCATTGCAGCTGTGTGTAGGTCGTCCATACCGAAAACGACGACAATCCGTTTATCCGTTTTTCCAAAAAATCGCCGGCGGCGGTATTTATTAATCTGCCCCTAGGAACTCCTAACGCCCTTCAATGATAATAAAACAACATTTTCGACCCTATTAATGATATGTTGAGATCGAAAACCCGTAAAAAATAAAATTTTCTAATAATCCATTTGCCTCCCCGAATTACGTTTATTTTTTTTTAAGGAAACGATACACATAATCAAAAAATTTTATTAGACTTTTTGATAGGTAAGGTGGAAAAAAGCCACAAAAAATTTCAATGATTTTAGACAAATTTCGTGTTTTCAGGGGCCGCCCCTGGAGGGGCGGCAGGAACGTCATAATATCATTTCAAGTCACTACCAGGAAATAATAGTCTATACCAAAAATGAAGACAATCCGTTTATCCGTTTCTCCAAAAAATCTAATAAAGTCCGGGGGCGGTGGCATTTTGCCGCCCAATTCGTAAACCGTTGTTTGTACAAAAAAATCTATAGAAGCATTTTCTTCATATTTTCATAAAAAACATTCGAATATGTATTCGAAATGGAACAGGAGAGGTCGATTTCTCGAACTCGTGATTTCGAGACTCCACCCCTCAGTTATGAAAACAGTTAGGAGGGCAACGTACGGTTCAGAGTAGAGGATTATAGGTCATTTATTCGGGAAACCTCTGATCCCGTCCTACAGCCGTCGTTTACCTAGCCTCATGTTCGTCGTTAGAGTAAAAAAAAAAATGTCTGCACATCACGGCCAGAAATCGAATCCGATCGACCTCAAATTTTATGTACGTATACTTCGTGATAAGGCGGGGACGCATCCAGTAATGTACCGAAAAAAATTTAGAAAATGGAATGCCGCCCACGGAGCCGCTTACCAACCGATCGAATCGAAATTTTAAAGACACGTACTCTTTGAGACGCGGAATCGAACAAATTAGTCCGTCTTGGTGTTAGGGGTTCCTAGGGTCAGATTAATAATAATACCGCCGCCCTCGGACTTTATTCGATTTTTTGGAGAAACGGATAAACAAATCGTCTTCATATTCGGTATGGATGAACTACACACAGCTGCAATGCGGTGCACTTTTCTATCGCATGGAATGGTTCGCTGGGGAATATTTCACTTTTTAAAACTCGGCAACCGGAATTCAGAACTGATTTTTCGCAGACAACCCTATACCACCGTGTTGGTAATGAAATAATATTTATTTTAATTTAACTTTAATTTATTAACCACACCGGTGCAAGTTACTGGTATCGATTTACCTGTTTATACTTGCCTACCCAAGAGTTGTGACGGGAAAAAAATAGTCAACCTAACGTTTGCATATTCTCTGGGCATCATAATTTCGATTGGTATGGAATTTGTCTATTAACCAAACCAATGAAATGTTTAAAAAAAATAAATTTAATTGTTAATTAATCATATTCTGGACTGAAATTTTTTAGACAACCCATTTGCATTATATTTTTTGACATATTTAATTGGATATAAAATACTTTTCATCCATTAACCAGCTCGGTGAAAGTCATTTTATAGTGGGATCTTAGACTATTATGTTGCAGTTTGTACTATTAAACATTGGTTGAATTTTACTCGAAAAGTCAGCAACATTATTGCTATTAATTATTTCTTCTTCGACAATATTACTACTATTAGTAAATTTTTCTTTGCCTCTTCCTCCTATAGATATTTTATTTACTATGTCTACTTCATTTGTAAAAGATTCCTCTGTATATCTGTATTCTCCGTTTGAAGATATTCTGTAATACAATTAAATTTGCCAGCATTAACTTAATCGCTGTGCATTTGGCAAACATAAAAATTTTTGCGACAATTTGAGAAAACTTACCATTACTTGCCTGCAATCTTTCCCATTTGAATATTAAAAAAAGCGGCAACTTTTAAAACTTTCATATAAGTTTGGTTTATTACAAATATTGATCTCTGTTTTTCCGTTTTATTATCCGGTATTTCAATCAAAAGCTTTGACCCCAAATTATCTGTATATAAAAAGGAAAAACTACTATCTAATATCTAAAATTTTCACGTCTAAACATACCTTATTATCCCATTAAGTAAATATTATCTCGTCATTGAGTACGATTTCAAATTCATTTGAGAAACTTTTGACTTCTTTGGTTTATAGTTCTCACTTTGATGTTTTAGGAAAACCCGTAATTTAAACAAATATTTTTATATATCAATGTCTTATTTTATACTAAGTGTCGCTTTCAGTAATTTGACCATAACGTAGATCCTTTCAACTTCATAGACACATCGGAAAAGTATGTAATCATAACATTTTCAGATCGTAAGGTCATATTTTTTCAAGGCAACAAACAGTTCCTGAGACATCGTCACAAAACTGAAAAAAAATCTGTACTATCCTACACTAGGTGAAAATGCTATTTTCGTGGGTCTTTAGAGGCACGAAAGTAGGCGTTCTCGTGGCTAGGAGCGAATAAAAATATATTACTATAAGCAAACGCATAATTATTGTTACCACTAATTATTAAATAATGGATGAGATACATAGAATTATGATATTAGTTAATTTTTCTTAATTTTATTCGTTTAGAAATTTTAAAACCCACGACAGACAACTGAATTTAATGTCTTATAGAATACTCTTCAAAGAATGTGAGTTACAGACTTCTTTATAATATTATCCATCACTCCATGTTTAGAATTATTTCCAAGAAAATGTCCGTAATATTTTTCCCTTATCTTTCTGGTGTCTGTTTTAATGTAATTTGTGGCACTGCACACACATAACTGAAAGATAAAAACAATAATTACAAATTATTATCTAGCTTTAAACGACTATTTGATAGGTACCTACCTACTGGGTATAGTACATTTGCAGGTGATTCTTCCTAGCAAAAACCAGTTGCTTTATTTCAGTTCTGTATCATGAAATACAGAAATTGTAGTTTATTGTTTACTATTTTACAGATGTAGAGTTCTTCTTAAACATAAGTACATAAGTAAAGTGCTGAAATATGTGGATACAAGAATCAATCATTTCTAGGTTATGCTTTCGTAATATTTTCTTTTGTGGGGCTAGGGTAGGTTCAGATCTGACTTTCAACGACAAACACGTTCAGATTATAATTAAAAGTTTTAGAAATGGTTTTGTTTGAATTGATTTATTGCTAAATAAGTAATCAATAATTATTACAGCAGTTGGAAAACAGGGATATTCTTTAAGTACTTACACAATTTTGTAAATTATTTTGTCATAAAAAATACGTGTACCTAATTATTATTGTACACTGTAGTAACATAAAAAAACAATTTACTGAAGCTTTATTACATTATAATGTAATAATTTAAAAATTTTCACAGATATTTTACACAATCTTCACGCTGGAACTCTAGCTGTAGCGGTAGACTGCGCCGGCATGGCGACCACAATGCTCCAAAAGCCTCAACTCAAGTCTAAATTTTTATCGACAAGTCTCAATAACATCATTGTGCATACGTAAATTGCATTAAATCCATTATTTAGCGTTATTTATGTAAAATAAAATACTTCATGCCATTAATATTTGACAATTCAATGACAATTCATAGTTTTGACGTTCACCGAAGTTAGTTTCTTCTGTGTAAGTCTGGCTCAAGGCTATACACATTTTACATGACAAAACAATGAAATTTGGGTACTTTTTGTAGGCGTTTTTTTATGTTAATTTTTGAAATTTTTGAATGTTTATTTATCAGAATGTGTTCATAATTAAGTATATTTCAATTTAAACATAAGTTTTAGCAGGACTGACAACCAAAAAATCAAAATTAAATCGATTTCTTGGAAAATGGAACACCCTGTATAAAAATTGATGTTATCATCAGATTCTACCCGCCATCTAGTGTCTGTATACCAAATTTCGTCGCACTGGCTATGATGGTTTCTGAGATATTCGCACTGAAAGTCTTAGAGGAAACACCCTATATATCGCGGGGACATCTCAAGCCTCTGATAGTGATGAAAGCATAGCAACTGTACCCCTGAAGAAATTATCGAAAAAGCTAAAGTAGTGCTTAATTTATTATCCGACAAGTCAAAGGAAAGATACAATTTACAGTATAAGCTATTTATGAATTGATGCTCTTCAACAAAAGTAAACAAAAAAATACAGTGAGAGTGTAATTTTAACATACATATCCGAATTGTCACAAAAATGGAAGTCTTCGACTTTATGGTCAATTCACTCAATGTCAAAGCAGGAAAAATGTTGATATTTAAAGTTATACGAAACTAACCTCCTTTTTAAAGAAAAAATCAGTTAGTTATATTGCTCAAAAATCAAGGACGTTCAATCAACAAGATATAATTACATTTTTATTGGAAGCTCGAAATGAAATATACTTAATGACAAAGGTAATCAATATACAGAGTGTATACTTTTATTTGTGTACAAATCCGTAAAAACTTTATTCTCTCAGACCCAGTGATTTTTTTTCCTTTCAACCAAACAAAGAATTTGAAATTGTAAATTAAATTATTATAAATGGTAAATCCCGAAAATGTTTTAAAGGGACTATTTCAAAAAATAAACACAGACCACGTAATGAAAATGGGAGGTCTGCACTAATTTTGCTATATTTTCTAAATAATCCTATAATTCATTAAATGATGCTGCCAGAAAAGGTCTGCTATCTGGAAATGTTTAAAAACGCATAAAATTAAACCGTTTAAGATTAAGTGTCTGCACACTTTACAGCAAGATGATATAGATAAAAGATTAGAATATTGTTTGTGGGTGCAAGGTGAATATTTAAATGACTAATTTCCTAAAGAAAATATTATTTACAGACGAAGCAACACTAATGGAGTCAATTCGTTACAAAATACTCGTTATTGACCAGAAAATAACTCAAACTTTTCAATAAATTAATTGTAAAAGTCAAATTTCATTCAAAATAAATGTGTTTTGTGGAATAACCCGCTGAAGAGTTATTGGGTTTTTCTTCTTTAATGAAACATTAAATGGTGCTCGTTTCTTGAAATTCCTAAGAGGGGCATTTGAATACACCATTGACGAGTTAGAACATATAAATTTAATTGTGCAATTTGATGGAGCACCTATCCACACAACACGACCAGTCGTTGAGTGGCTGAATAATAATTTATTTAACAGGTGGGTTTTACTAAATTGATACACTCCTATTATAATTCCCATTAATTTTTATTTCGGTAGGTGGATAGGAAGGAATCGTTCACTAATTCAGTGGCCTCCAAGATCGCTAGACTTGTATCCGATCGATTTTTATTTATGGAGTACAAAAAAATAAATAAATAAAGCACAATAGAAAGCGTATTGAAAAATGTATACTCTTAGAGGGTGGTTGGTGGAAAAAGGTCTAATAAATTAAAAAACTTATTTGTATTTATTTATTTTGTTAATTAATAAATGTTTTATTTCATTTCAGCTACGACACAATGTCGTTTATGTGACTTATTTTTCCATAGCAGATCACATTAAGTAAATTTTAATTCATACTGTTTTGACATAATTCCATGACTCACACTTGATTTGTCTAGTGCCTTTCAAATTCAGTAGGTAGTTTGTTTTGAAGGAGTTGTGATTAACCCTACCTTATCAGATTGTCAATCAAAAATTCGCTAAACGTTTATATTAAATTTCGGGAGTTTAAGAAATTATAATAAGCCTTGGATCGCCATAGTAGGATCAGAACAAGCGGTTTTCGATGCCATTTAAAACAAAGAAAAATGTTGGATTATCTTGAAGAATAAAGTTACGATTTTGTACACCCATAAAACTTTGAAAACGTATAGAGCAAAACACTCTGTACAGATTTTATTCAAATTTCGCACATTGCTAAACATTTTCTTTTTATTCCGGGGGTATAAAAATAATCATAGCAGGCCTTGGATCTTTAACGCCGTAATAGGATTAGAAGGAGCAGTTTTCGATGCCCTTTAAAACATAAAAAACTTGTTGCGTTATTTTGAAAAATAAAGTTTATACGAAATTTTACAAAAATAAAAGAATGTGAAGAAGAAAACACTCTCTATAGTTTTTGTTCAAATTTCAGAGAGATTTTGAGTAGTTCTGATTAACACCAATTTATCAGATTTTAAATAAAAAAATCGCTGAACGTTTTTATTGAATTTCGGATCACCATCTTAAATGCCGCGGTTTTCGATGTCATTTGAAATTAAAAAAAAATTTGATTATCTTGAAGAATAAAGTTTCTACGGACTTGTACACCCTGTATTTATAGTATTAAAATATTATTCTTTATAATATAAGACAATGTGTTATTTTAGGTGGTACTAATAATTGGAACTGCCGATGCGTGTAGAACTGACGAATTAACGAGAATGACGATTGATAATGTGGTGGACAGAGACGACATCCTAATAATAGATATACCAGATACAAAAAAAACAACATTTACTATTTGAAATTCTGAAAAAGAAAATTTACTTGACAAGATTTTAATCTGCAAGTCATACTTTAATTTAGGACCTAAAAATTTAAATTTATTTTTCCACGGTCGGGAATAGAAATCAGTTTCTATGACATCAAAATTAAAACAGAAGTAGTCGATTATTCCCAAGGGAGTATAATGCTCCCAAGGGAGTTTACATTATGGAGAACGTTTTCCATGCAAAAAAAAATAAATGTTATATTTGTACAATTTTCAAAATTAATATTAGAAGGAATATTACTTTCGCTTACATTTACATTTTTTGTGATTGCGCTAGTAGTGGTACCTACTAAAACCTGATTAGCAATTTTGGTCTTACTACACTCGGAATTTTTCCCATGGTATTCTTGCCAACTGGCTGCGAACTACATTTTCCTGCTTTGTATTACAAAAAAAGGCGCTTATGCTTGACGTGGGGAGGACGAAGGGACAGGTATTTTCGAAACAATTCAAGCATATTTCCCACATTGGTAACCAGAAAGGTTCGTGGAATCTTTGTCTTAGTGTTTGGAATTTTTACAATCAAGGAAGAGCCTACATCCTCAATATCATCTACAGTTAAATTGACTAGTTCATCAGTTCGACAAGCTCCGGCAATCCTCAGAATTAATCCAACCTATAAAAAATCAAAATACTTAATAATTGAAATACCTAACAACAAAAGTAATCTTACCTTAATCATTAAGAATTCTTTGTCATCTGCACTTGATAGAAAACGGTCGATTTCATCCTTTGTCAATATTTTCGATTTTTTCGCTTGATATCCTTCAGCGGTTCTTTTCAAAAATACGATCAGCTTGGAGAATTTGCTTATATCTATGTTGTCGTAAATTATCAACCATGACTTAACCATAGAATATTGCGCCCATAATGTGGAAGACTTATAATTTTTTGCATTTTTACTGAAGTATGCCAACAAAACATTCTCGCTGTATACTTGAACATTTTTCTCGGCGCACCACTTTTTGAACCGATATAGACTATATCGTATAAAGATCTTGACTTCGTAGGCAGCAAATTGCTTATTGCAATATTTGCAGCCTCCACAATCTCTTCTGACTCACAATTATTCATTGTGCACTAAACAAACTTTAAACTAAACCAAACTAGCACCTTAATTTGACAATTATTTTTGTTTGTTTATTTTGTAGTTATGACAATAACTCAACGACTACTAAATAAATGCTCAAATCTGAATACAATAATTCTGGTGCTACTTACTTCATAATGACAAAATATGTGTTTTTAAGTTAATGAGACCGTGGAAAAAATAGTATATACCATTCGGGAGAGATGCTATTTTGTCCTCGGTGCATTGTAGCCCTCGGGCTTCAAATTGCACCTCTGCCAAAATAACGCATTTCTCTCCCTTATAGTATAATGTATTATTATTTACTAAATATAATAAGGGTAAATGTGCAGCTCAAAATGTAAGCAATCACATAATTGGTGCATTACCGTGTAAAAGAACTACTTATTTATATTTACCTGACAGCAAGGAATATACTGGTCATTGCATCAGACACACTTCTTGATGACTCGGGAGCGGATATATTAGCACTAAAAAGACACGGTGGATGGAAATCTACGGGTGCAGCGGAAGTCTTCGTTGAAGATTCTCTGGAGAATAAGACTTTTGCTTGCAAAAAATTGTATGTACAAAGAAACCGGGGGATAAAAGCACCTGTACGGAAGCTTGACTTATCAGAGAACCTGGAAAGTGTTTTCCCGCCTTTTATTTTTTTGACGCATGTTTTCAATTACCCTGTATGCACTACAGTTTGTGAATATTCATGACAATGTTATTCCGTGGCCACTTAAAATAGTAATAAATGTGAATATTTCATTTTGCCACTTAGCGATACATGTATAATGTGTGTCTGTATAAGGAAGTAGTTATTGCATTATTGGTATACTTTGTATAGTAAAGCGGTAATTCCTGACAAGCCATTTTTGTCATGTTTGCTTTGAGAACTTCTTGAACTACGAATTACCTCACAGCGGTTAGTTTGTTCTAGTAATGATTAAATCATTTGCAGGGTGACTTAGTTCAGATGAAACCCGTGCCTTCCGGCGGGGGCGGCTGCGAGCTGAAAGCCAAATCCGTAGAACTTCTGGTGTTGTTGCACGGATTAAGACATGAAAACCTTAATCCGCTCATCGGATGCCTGGCCGAACCCCCCAGGGCCGCTTTGGTGTCCGAATACTGCGCGCGAGGATCACTCCAGGATGTGCTCCAACAAGATGACATTAAACTGGATTGGTCCTTCCGGCTGAGCCTCCTAACGGATCTCGTTAGGGTAAGTGATATTTAGATTAGCCGTTGTTCATATAATACATTCAGAAACTACAAGTTATAATATGTACGAGCAAGTTCTCAGACCGAGAGACCTTCTCATGTGCCATGAATAGTTCCGCTCTTGCTGTACAAAGTTCTGAAATTATAACACAACAATATTAACCATAGCGGTTAAAGAAACATAGTTATTACTTAATCATTGTTATGAATATATTTATCCAAGTTTGTATGTTGGTATGCGATGGTATTCCGGTGATCTGAAATTGAATTGAATTACTCTGGTTGATATGAACAACCAATATCACGACAGCTGAGTGCATGACTTTATCCTGAATGTACAGGGTATCTCAAACTCGATAGTATGGGTCTACTGTGAGGATTAAAAAAATTTAAATAAAATGTGGGACACGTGATGTTAAATCGGATTTTCAATCGAAAGTATTATCTTTGGGATTTGACAGAAACAACTAATGACATCATCAATTATATTTTTTTCAGAAACATACCCAAAAAAATTACATTAGCGATGGAAGGATCAAGTAGTTGTTGGAAAATAATTTAATGTTCGTTGTTGAAAGTGCATTGATGTCTTTAAGAATAAACAAATGGATTAAACTCAATATTTCATTAATACAGTTAAAACAAAAGGTGACGATAACAATAACTAAATTAAAAAATGTAAACATCCTCATTTATATTACATATACAGGGTGACCGGAAAGAAATGGGACCCAGCTTGAACATAGTTTCCTGTGATCAAATAGAACCGATTTAGACATATTTAGCTAAGTCAAAAAGTGCTTCATTTAGAAGTTACAGGGCTTCAAAAGAAATTATTTTCTTGTTATGGGCATAATTGAGAAACGAAACGTTCAATCATGTTGAAATTTGATGCAGTTATGTTTTAAATAAGTACAAGCTTTGCGAAGGAATCAGTAGTGCTGCATATCGTAGGAGGCGCTCTTGGCAGTTTTTTTGTAACTCATTTTTATCGTATCTTTTTTGTTAGTCCTATTCTGATACGCTTGACGAAAAATCATGATGAAGAAATTAATTTTGCGTAGACTATCCATGTAACTGTCCTTCTTTCTGCAGCTCCTCCATTAAATTGATTTTGACAGTAAACAGTATTCATATCTGCCGTTCTGTGTTGGAAAACTGTTTATGTCGAGGTATGTTTTCAAAATTTGACAAAATAATACTAATAATTTGAAATTATTTACACATTACATTTACACTTTACACAACTACACAACGATAATTGCTAACTCAGTACAATCATTAATATTAATCTCACAAGCTTTTGATCAAATTTTCTCTAATTTAACCGTATCAACGTCAGTTTGACAAGTGGTAACTTGATCGAATTAGAAAATTTATTTGTATTTCAATCTGTGGAACTTTTCAAATGCGTTTTTACCGAAAACGGTGCATTTTATCAACATGGAACAAGTATAGCTTTTCTACGCAAAATTAATTATTTCTCCATCATAATTTCCAGTCAAGTGTCACAGATTAGGACCAACAAAAAAGACACGATAAAAATTAATTGCAAAAAAAACTGTTAAGAGCGCCCTCTACGATATGCGGCACTACGTAATACTTCACAATGCTTGTACTTATCTAAAACATAACTGTACCAAATTTGAACATGATTGGCCGTTTCGTTTAATGTCCATAACAAAAAAACAATTTTTTTTCTTTGAAAACCTGTAACTTCTAAACGAGGAATTTTTTAACTGAGCTAAGTCTTGTCTGAAGCTATTTATTTGTGGCATAATTTTAGTTTTTCTTTAGTTTTATTGGGTTTTTGCCACACTTCTGAAAAATAATAAAAATTAATTAAATAAGCCCTTGCGCCAAACGGAACAGTCAAGGGTTATTTTTTTGAAACTAAGTTTACCTAACCAAAAAATCTCACACTGAAAAAAGCAGATAGGTAAAAAATAACAAAAATCACATCACTATCGCGCACTTCCGTAATATTGACGTTTCGAAAAACTCTCTGTTTTTGTTTTCAAAATAGTAGTAAAATATTAAACGTATGTCAAGTTTGACAGTTTAAAATTTGTTTATCTGCTTCCATAGAGATGTTAAATGATTTTTATTTTATTTTTACTTACTTCTTCTTGATACAACTGTAGCCAACAATGATCGATGTTTACTGAACAGTTTGACACACACTTATCTCCGTTCAACAAAATAATCGCGGTCTCTTTTAATTTTCTTTTTGTCGCGTTATCTTCCTTCACTAAAATTTTTGCAGAACCCCATTGAATCACATGACCGTTTTCCCAAGCGTGTTCGCAAATTTTGGATTTTTCAAATTCCCGTCTTTTTATATAATTTTTATGTTCCTTAACTCTAACATTCATAGGCCGAGACGTTTCTCCAACATAATGTTTATTGCATTCACAAGGTATACTGTAGTTGCAATTTTTTGAATTTTGTATATCATTTTTTGGACGCGTTTTTGACAAAAATGTTCGTAAGGTATTAGTTGTCTGAAAAACTGTTCGAATATTAAATTTATTACCGATTCTTCTTAACTTTTCTGATAATATAGGAATGTATGGAATTTTTATTATATGATTAATTTCTTTTATTTGTCTTAAAGTGTTAGTTTTATCATACAATAAAAATTCCATACATTCCTATATTATCAGAAAAGTTAAGAAGAATTGGTAATAAATTTAATATTCGAACAGTTTTTCAGACAACTAATACCTTACGAACATTTTTGTCAAAAACGCGTCCAAAAAATGATATACAAAATTCAAAAAATTGCATCTACAGTATACCTTGTGAATGCAATAAACATTATGTTGGAGAAACGTCTCGGCCTATGAATGTTAGAGTTGAGGAACGTAAAAATTATATAACGACGGAAATTTGAAAAATCCAAAATTTGCGAACACGCTTGGGAAAACGGTCATGTGATTCAATGGGGTTCGACAAAAATTTAAGAGAAAGAAGATAACGCGACAAAAAGAAAATTAAAAGAGACCGCGATTATTTTGTTGAACGGAGATAAGTGTGTGTCAAATTGTTCAGTAAACATCGATCATTGTTGGCTACAGTTGTATCAAGAAGAAGTAAGTAAAAATAAAATAAAAATCATTTAACATCTCTATGGAAGCAGATAAACAAATTTTAAACTGTCAAACTTAACATACGTTTAATATTTTACTACTATTTTGAAAACGAAAACAGAGAGTTTTTCGAAACGTCAATATTATGGAAGTGCGCGATAGTGATGTGATTTTTGTTATTTTTTACTTATCTGCTTTTTTCAGTGTGAGATTTTTTGGTTAGGCAAACTTAGTTTCAAAAATAACCCTTGACTGTTCCGTTTGACGCAAGGGCTTATTTAATTAATTTTTATTATTTTTCAGAAGTGTGGCAAAAACCCAATAAAACTAAACAAAAAAAAAAAAAAAATGAGCTAAGTCTGTCTAAATCAGTTCTATTTGATCACAGGAAGCTATCTTTAAGCTGGGTCCCATTACTTTCCGGACACTCTGACATATTACAATCTATTCTCTATATGTCCTTCTCTCATTTCAAGACACATACCCAATTCTCGTCTGACTTCTGTGTGAGGTGCGTTTATGAACATTTTGCCGTTTAACTCATTACAAGCGTTTGTGATTTTTTCTTTCAAATGATTATCTGGCGAAGGTGTTTTGTAAACCTTATTTTTTAACTCCCCATAAAAAAAAATTGAAGGGTGTTTTAGATCTAGCGTCATTCCAGACCACTGAATAGGCCCATTAATCTCAATCCATTTTTCTGGGGTGGGGGTCCGTCGTGTTGAAACCATAGGTTTCTCCTTAAGATACGGATTCGCTGGTGCGACTGCGGCTGCGGCTCGCGACTGCGATTTGTCTCCGACCAATAGGCTGTCTAAATGCTGGAGTTGATGAGAACATTCAGACTGTCTATCGGTTGGCGACAAGTCGCAGTCGCGAGCCGCAGCCGCAGTCGCACCAGCGAATCCGTACCTTCAGCTGCAAAGGCGTATTCTCCAGTTCTTCTTGTAGAAAATTTAGGTAACTCACGCTGTTCAATGTATGTTCATAAAAATAAGGCCCAATTAAATGGGTAGTCGGTGATGCCGCACCATACATTAACTCCAAAATGACTTTGGTGTTGGACTGGATTTACAATGTGGGGATTCGCAATGGACCAGTAGTGTTCGTTGCGCCTGTTTGGCTAACCATTACCGACAAACCGACTTTAGTTCATCCAAAGAATGTACCGATCAACAATTTCTACAATTTGAGCTATAAAATTAAGTCTGTTTTCAATGTGACGTTAAGGCAAATACTCCAAATTGTGAATTTTGTAGTCATGATACCCATTGGTTTTTAAAATTCGTTGAGCGGTTGATATATTCAAATTCAATTCCCGGCTAGCCTGCTATATGGAACTTTGTGGATTTTGTGGAAATACGGTAACAGTCTGCATTGGCATTGGAAATGCATCTTCATTTCGTCACAAGGTCTCGTCCAATCTTGTACAGGTTCTATCGCTCTGGATACCTTTCTCAATATAACTACAGCTCTTCTTGCACTTTTTTATGACTCGTAAATTAGCAACATATAATTTTTTTTCTGAATGAGAAAACATTTTGTAAGCACAAAAGTTATACGTTTGACGTTCGTATTAAGTAATGACATGTATTTTGTGACATTTATGCAAATTTAAACGAACAATCAAATATTTTCCAACGACTAATCCTTCCACCGCTAATGTGATTTTTAGGTGGTATTTCTTTTGAGTCTTTTTAGGACGATTTTGCTTATAACTTTTAAATTGGAAATAGTACAGAAAAATTTCTCTAATAAAAGTTTATTAGAAAAATGAGAGGTTACCCCATCCCATTTAACACCACGTGTACCAAGTTTCATTTATTTCTTTTGCTTAAGGAGCGGTCAGGAACCACTTCAATGTTAATTGTTGGTCCTTGGTGGTCAGGAGCACTGAAACGCTGAGCTAACCACAGTCGGAGCTTGTCGTGTGGTAAAATTAATTGGACCAGTAATTTATGGGCGCCAGTAACCATTTACCTTACGTTTCAAAACGAGTTAGAATCCGGTTACTAAATTCTAATTATCGCAAACGAGAATAAAAAAAAATATATCCAGAATGGCAGAATATACTAGCGGAACCGCAACGTGAGTTTTCAATTTTTATATATATATATTGTGATAAATCAGAAATTCCATAAGAATCGAATACTATGAAATTCAGTTTAAGCAACAAAACAAAGAATTATTATTGAAATGTTAATATTATTGATATAAAATAAAGATGAATTATTATTGTTGAAATTATCTTTAATAAACATATCGAAAGAAGACTAATAATATATTAAATTAACAAAATTTTACAAATTTTATTAAATTCAATTTAAAATTTTAACTATCAAATCTGGACATGACGATGCAAAAACATACATTATATAAAGAAAGAAATTAAAAAAACCAGACAATGACATATAAAAAGAAACTATAAAGAGCAAAGATTTAGCATATATGCATATCGCAAGACTAAAACATCATTCTAATAAAATATTAGCTAGATAAAATGAAAATTCCAATTTTAAAAACATAATGACAATTAGAAATGTCAAACGTAAAGATGGCTATTCAAGGAAATATCAGCATCTCTGACAGGACACTAAAAAAAGACACAAATTAAAGAATATTTAAGTATAAAATTAGTAAAAATTGTTATGTAGTTGTAAAAATAGTTCTAAGAATACAAAAGACAATCAGTGTCGTGAAAAGTGCTTCAACAGGAATAATTAAAATTAAAAATATTACATGTGTAGTGACCCTAAGAAAAACTAATAATAATCTAGAAGGTAAAATTACCTAGAAACAATAATTTGCTGATTAGTTACGAAGAAAACTGTGAAGCGAGAAGAGGTATGAATTTGCTAGAGTCGAAAATTTCATAATTTATAGTTAAAATTTAATTAGAACAAAAAAAACTTATACGTACCAGTCTCACAGTAAATTAAAACATAAAGTAACTCAAGACAAAATCAAGCCATATCAAATTTAAGAATTTAGTGGAAACCATCTACATAACCAGACCAGACCAGACCTAGAGGTTGTGCAAAAGGTCGAAGAAATCCATTCTTAGAGGGAAGTAACCTCAAAATACACATCTAGATCTCGACAAGAAGAGAAGTCCAGAATTCTACAGGATATCCAGGCTGGAGGATCGAAAGCATCCAGAGAATAAAACATCATCCAGAGAAGAGAAGTTCCAGATAGCAACAATAGAAAAATCATCTACAAAAAAAGTAAGAAATAACGTACGTTATACAAGGTTATCTAGCTAGATCGAATACGAATTGATAAATAACAATAAGTAACTTCTGAACGATTAATAACGGTATACTACAGTTAATTACTTACCTTCTATTAGATTTCACTCATTTAAAAAAAGCTTAAACTTATAAATCCAGTCATTAAATGTTGTAAGACACCAAAACAGAAATTAAAGACGTTAAAATCCCGAACTTAACTGACATCGAAATAGCATAAGTAGTATAAATAGATTAGATAAATTCCATTGCATTCGTGTGTATTTCTGGTTGCATAAAAGCAGTAAGTAAACGAAAATAATTTTAAACACTAGAAAAACAAACGAAAAGCAAATTTGTTAATTGTTAAGCTGTTAAAAATATTCTTTAATATTCCTTATTTTGAATGCCTTCGAATTTAATCGAGGAATTATCATTTTGCTGTTTTCTTTAATAAATGTTAATGTACTATCCTTCAATCCAATTGTTTTTTTGTATGTACTGGGTGGTTTTAAGATTTTGAACATAAAAAAAATAAAAAAAACATGGCGTTAACTACTCTGCTGGAATCCACTCCTGAGAAAAGAGGATAAAACATAGCCAGGTATAATAAAGTACAGAAAAAAAAAGAAAAAAAGAAAATTACTAGGAAAATAAAATCATATATTAAATTTTAAAACAAAAATTATATTTATTCACTTATACACTTCACACATAACATATAACAAAAATACTATCTACACAAATAAAAATTTTAAATAAAACAAAACAAAATAAATAAATCATTGGCGCCCAATAAAAAATTTTTACATACATAACAAAATCACATCACACATATCATTCACAACACGAATATAACATTAACACAAATCAAATTAATAATATAAAAAAATGTAAAATAGTTGCACATATATTCCTTTCAAATTATTTATCTAACCGGTATAGTGTTGGACTATCAGTACGAAATGAAATATTTTTAGAGATAACTATTTAATAAAAAAAAACATTAGACAATAACAATAATAATTGATGGAACTTTTCAATTTGATTCCTCCCGGTATAATACACTTATCTGAATATGCTAATAACTATTTTTATTCTAAGCTATTTTAAAAGAGATAAACTCTTCAAAAAAAAATAATAATACGTCAAGAAAATAACGCCAGCTGCACGTGATCACGTTTGGTGAACAATATAACAGTGGAATTATATCACTGTAAAATTAATAATAAAACTTATAACTAATTTTATTAGGTAGAAACTTAATTATTCGAAATTTCCCACTATATAGACAATAATATTACGATAAGTATAACAAATGTATATAAAATATTAGAATATGAAATACTAGTATGTCATTTAATTATAGACAAATTTAATACGCAGGATGTTGCAAAATAGCAACAATATTATAATAGAAATCATAAAATAGCACGGCGACAATATATTAATGTTTGAATTTATGGTATCTTAATAAAAAAAAATCTCATTTAATTTACCAATAGGACTTATTTATAAATGTCCAAAACATGAGAATTTCGGTTCATTATGCAATTGCATTAAAATTTGCTGATTTGAATAAAAGAGTAAAAAAAAAATAGCAATCGATAATAAGAAAATATGTGCAGATTATCTGGTGACTGTAGAGAACTTGTATGATGGTTTCCGACTTCCACACAGCTACTACTCTGGATTTGTAGTTGGTTACGTCAGCACAGACCAGCTACCAGGCCCAGATGTTGTCAGCAGATCCAGAATTCTCCTGCTTACCACCATATAAAGAGAGCCGTTAATTAGAGAGAGCCTTCCGAAAGAAGCCCTGTAATAGGGGGAAAAAAACCCCAAGATATAACAAAGAATAGAAAAACGAGGAAATTCGGTACTTACTCAGATGGTGGGCGGCTTCCAGAGTAATCCAAGGAAAAGGAAGACTTGGATTTGTCTAAAAATCTTAATCGGTGTTATGTAACTCGTACAAGAAATGACTTAGATTCAGCTGAAGCTGAAGTTGTGTTTCCAACGACAAACGGCATAAATAACCACCACAAAACAGAAACACAACTACTTGGCACTTTTCTACTAAAATTCCAGTAAATGGAACACAAACGTGTTATAAAAATGTAGGAAATTGCACACCAGTTCCTCCGTTTACGAGTCGCCGAGCACACCCCCAAGAAGACGTTCTAGAACCATGATTCCCTCCAAAATATACCCAAAAAAAGTTGGCGGGAATCTATTTAGACGTATTACGGCAAAAATTGTCACAACATAAACATTACATGATATTTGACTATATTTGAGAGTTACAGTAGAAGTTAGGCAATTTAAAACGCTGTCCTAACTACAGAATTAAGGATTTAAAATTGACAGATATTTAAATGGGAATGGCCAATGAGATCGCTTTATAATAAGATAGATAATTTGAATTTTTCACAAGTAAATTTAAGAAAAATCTTTAAAGTAATATTAATACCTAACATTACCATAGTAGTCAACATTTCTTATTTGTACGATTTTTTCCCCTTCCGTTCTTATCAGGTCTGATAAACCTAAACGATAGTTGTACACAAAAATTGTTTGTAAAACACGAATATTTGGTTGCCTACTAATCACGCCTAAAATATAAATCTAAAATCTTAGTATACCAGGTAACTCGAAATAACATTCAACAAAAATATTAGAATAAAGTTAAGTATTAATAAAGAAAGAATTCTTGCTAAATTATGAACGTTACAATCGTTACAGTAGGTCCATACTATCGTACTAGAGATACCTTTAACTGACGGGGTAAAGTCATGCACTCAGTTGTTGTGATGTTGATTGTTCATACCAGGGTAATATTTTAAATTTGGGGAATGTTATGAAATACAGTATACACGGTGATTTTGAAAGTGTAAGTAAGAAGAAGTGATATGCAAAAATATCACAATAAAATGTATGTATGTAAAAAATTATAAATAACTCATCTATTTCCGCATTTTTATGTAAACTGGTCACATACACGCGTAGTAAATGTAATGATATTGGCTTCGTTACTTACTTCAATATTGCTCTTCTACTTTGTAAAAGCAAAGAGTCAAATTTAAACGTGGATTTTATTTAAACTTTTGTATGTAGGTTTATTCAGATATTATTAAAAACTTACCTAAGCAATGCTCATTCAGTTTTCAGGAAAAGTTTCTTGATAAACATTCTAAAAATTAGGGAAACTAATCTTAACACGTTTAAATACACTGGGAGCACATTCGCCAAAACAGGACAGTAGTAAAAAAATATAGAATTTCTAGGGCAGTTTTTATATTATAATTATATGTTAATGATTTTTATTATTCCTTTCTATTAGTACCAGACTGTATGTATAAGGATATTTAAAACTCACATTCAGTTTATGAAAAAGGATACATAGTTTTACAGGATGCCCCGAAATTAGGAGGCATATTTCTTCATACACCGAAGCAGAAATTTGGTGACTAAAAAATTTATTTCATGGAAATAAATTATTTGTATAGGGTCGAACAAATATTTACTTACTGATACCAAATCATTTTTTTGAAAAAAATACAGTTACTTTGTGTAAAGAAAGCATTTGTTTGAATTAAAAAAAACGTTATTTTCAATGATACACTTCTTTAATTATATTCTATGACAAAGCAATATTTGTGTATTTCAAGTAGGTGGGGGAAGGGTAAAATTTAGATACCATAACTTTTTTGTGTTTTGACTGTTTCGACTTTTGACTGAACGACAGGGTGTTTATTAATTGAATGCCGATACTGAAGGGTGTGAATCCTTCGGTCATTTTAAGAAAAAACTTAATATCAGCATATGCCCTAAACCTTTTAATGTTTGAGCTACAGTGTGTTACAGTTTTAAGAAAAAATTTACTTTTTTATTATAATTTTCTTATCACTCCAGATATTTTTATGAAATTTTGTACACACCTATTAATCATTAAGGAGCATTGTTTGATGTAAAAAATAGTACGCCACTGCCTTTTATAAAAACTAAAATTATTTTTAAAATCTCCATTTATTTTGCAGCAAATTCGGTCCCTAGACTTATTCTCGTACGACGCACCATTTTCACGTAAAAAATTAAAACCAAAAAAGTTTTTTCCCCAAGTTCATTGAGAGCGCCTTTGATATTTTGTTGCCATTTTGTAGACACCCACCATGCGTGGAAACACTTTTTTTAGGACAAAAATTAATTTTCTTCACAAATGACGTTTAGGTACGTAGGCATGATATTTAATATTTGAATAGAAAAAACGGTAAGCTCAATAAATGCCCCCTTAAAACAAATGAAATAAAAATTAGTAGACTGGGTAAAGTGTGATAATTTTTGACGCTTCTTTTCGCAATAAAGTTGACATAGCTTTTTCATTACTTATTAAAAAAATATTATTAGAGTAGGAGGTAAAATTTCATAAATAATAGTAAATTTTACAATCGGTGAATTAGCTGACATGCATTTTACTTATGGGGTTGCCGACGGAAATGCATACAAAGCCAGGAGGATATACCAAGAGTGGTAGCCAAATTGCGTACTACCCGATCCGAGAACATTTTCTGGGATTCATAGACGTCTTTACGAAACCGGAAATTTAAAAGTAGACCACAGTGCTAAAGGAGTCCCTGAAACAGTAAGAACACCGGAACTTGAAGAAGGAATTTTACATGAAATTGAGGAGAACCCCGAAACTAGCACGAGAAAAATCGCAGCAACATTTAATGTTTCACACGTACTTGTTTGGAACATTCTTATCAAAAATTTGTTATATCCATATCACATTCAAAGAGTCCAGGTATTACTCCCTAGAGATTCCCCGTTGCACATTAATTTATGTGAGTGGTTTCTTCAAAAGCTGCTAGAAAATCCGTTATTTGACAAGTACATTCTTTTTTCCGATGAAGCTAGTTTCTCTCGAAACTCAATACAAAATTTCCATAATAACCACTTGTGGGCGGATGAAAACCCTTTTGTAATTGTTGAATCAAATCATCAACAACAGTTTTCATTAAATGTTTGACGATTATTTGATAGGCACATTTTTTCTCCCAAGAAGATTATATGGACAATCGTATTTACACTTTCTTGAAGAAGATCTGCCGCCAATGCTTGAAGACCTTCCTCTTTTATTAAGAAACCAGATGTGGCTAATGCACGATGGTGCGCATACACATTTTAGCTTACGGGTGCGTGAATTTTTAAATCACAACTATCGCGATCGGTGGATAGGCCGCGGAGGAACGCAGTCATGGCCGACCAGATCTCCCGACATTTTGACTACTTTAGTAAGTAGACTTTAGTAATAGACTACTTTAGACTACTTTTTCTGGGGTTATCTGAAAAGCTTAGTGTACGCAGTGCCGATTTAAGTCGAAGAAGTTACGAAACCGAATAATAGTATGCTGCCAAACCATACGAGGCACCCCAGGAATTTTTGAAAATGTACGTCAGTCTATGCGAAGAAGATGCTTGCATACGTGTGGGTGGAGGACACTTTCAACAACTACTGTAAATACATAATTTGGATTATTTATTTTATTTGTATTTTCTTGTCTTGTTGTTTCGTTTTAGGTTTAAGATTTCGAATTTATCGTTTTACTAAATAAATCGCGATTTTTAAGATAAAATTTAAAAAAATCAGAGACGTACCGTTTTTTTCTATTCAAACATTTAATATTATGTCTACGCGGAGGTCACTGGTTAAAGTAGAACATTTTTGTCCTAAAAAAAGTGTTTCCACGCATGGTGGGTGCCCACAAAATGGCAACAAAATATCAAAAGCAGCCTCAATAAACTTGGGGAAAAAACTTTTTTGGTTTTAATTTTTTTACGTGAAAATGGTGCGTCGTACAAGAGTAAGTCTAGGAACCGAATTTGCTGTAAAATAAATAGAAATTTTAAAAATAATTTTAGTTTTAAGAAAAAGCAGTAGTGTACCATTTTCTTCTTCAAAAATGTTTAGTTCAATCCTCGTACGGACGTCATTGGCAAATATTTTAAAACATTTTTTACATCAAATAATGCTCCTTAATGATTAATGGGTATGTACAAAATTTCATAAAAATATCTGGAGTGATAAGAAAATTATAATAAAAAAGTAAATTTTTTCTTAAACCTTCAACACCCTGTAGCTCAAAAATTAAGAGGCTTAGGACATATGTTGATATTAAGTTTTCTCCTTAAAATGACCGAAGGATTCACACCCTTAAGTATAAATTGGAAATATTTTCTGTCATAGCAGGCTGTGAAAAGCAAAAATGGGTTGTGCTGACAGTTCAGTTATTGATTTTTTGTGAATTTTTTAGCCGAACAGCAGACTAATTAGATTGATGGTATTTGCAATTGAAATACGTTGGGTGCGATATAAAAATGCGTAGACCTTATCCTCAGTGTAGGATACCTAATTGCAAAGTATTTGAGAATGTACATAGAAATTTGAGAGATCATGGAAGTTTTCGACGTACTCGTGGGCAAGGGAGATCTCAGTCTCCAGACCTAAATCGTATATATTTCATTTTGTGAGTTAGGATGAAGGCTATAGTTTACGCTGCATAAATTAAGTATTTATTTTTATGTTGTAATTTTTATAATAGAGTATTTGTTTTGCAGCGAACTAATTCAGACAAAAGCAATCGTCGAGCAATTCGACATCGAGGCAGAAAAATGTATTCAATAATATGGAAATTTGAGGCGTATTTGCTATAAAAATATTTAATTAAATAAAGATAAGTTTTATTAATAGCGGATTTCAATTATTTTTATTGATACAATAAGTATTACTACTTATAATTTCACACTGTATCGATTTGTTTTACTTTGTAAAATAATAATTTACTAAAAATTTCTATGAAATTAGCAACGATAAAAAGTAAATGACTGAAGTATCCATGCAAAAAACACAACATTTTTTGATTTTCACGACGTACTATGATAAAAAGTAATTATAATTTCGATTCTCAATTTTTAACGCAGGCATCATTATTTTTAAAAGAGATTTACTAAAAAATTAAGTATTTTATTAATATGAACCAAGAGTACCTTTATTTATTGAAAAACTCATATTTTCAGTCAAAAGTTGAAAAAGTCTAAGCACAAAAAGAAAAATGGTGTGGAAAATTTTTCTGCCTTTCCCTCCTCCACAGGTTGTAATGTAGCTGATAAATATTTGTAAACTTTACAGTGGCGTACTGAACACGTAATAATTAAGTCACAAAATTTCATAAATTTATCTTACAGTCTAAGCAACGAAGGGGTTGTAGCGTGCATTGAGGGGAGGGGATATTTCTCTGCGGGAATATGTTTGGGGTACTTAGAATGTAAACATATTAAGAGTCCCCGCCCCTAGCCCGTCCGCTTCCGGGCGAGAGGGGGGTAGAAAAGCTCCCTTTTTTGGTTTTTCGCTTATCACTAGAAAACGGTGCGTTGTAGCGAAATATTCTTACATAAAAATGAAAGCTTATAAAATATTCTATAAGACTAGTCCTATACACGTTTTTGCTTCGATACACCATCTCCGAGTTATTTGCTCTCAAATGTCGGTAAATGAAAAAAAAAAAAAATTAACACGTTTTTTGTCATAATTCTCCTTGTAACTCGGTCACTTGTTTTACACAAAAGTTTTAGAGCGATACATTTTCTTCAAGAATATATATACATCTGCTAATATAACTCCAATGGGGCAGCAATTTGAATATTTTTATTAAAAGTAATGATTTTTCAAGAGAATTTCTTAAAATTCAAGAAAACTTGTTATAAAATTGTCTATAAGATTATTTCTACCAATTTTTTCAGTGCAACGAATTTGCATCACTTGAACGATTATTTGCAGTTCCAATTTCCATTTCCCTTAGATTCAATAATAATAATATCTCTACCCCTCTTTCTAATCACAGGGATTAGCCCAGAAGTCGGAGACTTGTGCGGGAGAGGGGGCGGCATATTATTATTAAGCAGGCCGCATTTGCGCCCAGGAACGACTTACGTTGGTAGGCCCTAACCACTATTCAGTGCAGGAATGAAGGAAACCTGGAAAACCTCATTAATTAGGGGGGTAGTCAAATATCAACCGGTATCAATCTCTCACATTGACTCAAGCTAACATTATTCCATCCTACCATACCCGCAGAGAGGGTGCCAATCCTCTCCACGAATATAGCTTATATACAATCTACCGGCAGTTGGGCTCGAACCAACTCCGATCTAGTCACCTCGATTCAAGTACCGCCTTAAACCGCGCGACCACTGACCGACCAATGAGCGAGGTATTAGGAAAACAAAAAAAAATCGTACGTCACAGGATGTTTAAATTAACCATGGATACATCTATCAAACTTTGATTTGATGATTGGCGAAGGCTTTCTCTTACATAAGGTCATCTGGCAAAGAGAATTCTCAGTTTCCGCAAGAAACAAGACTCTCCCAACCGCACTAATTTGGTAAAACAGGAAAGGCGCTATCGGATGAAAAAGTGTGTCAACTTCAATTTGGAAACTGCCAGAACAAAGATAGGATGATCAAATTAATTGATTGAGTTCTAAACTCTAGGAAAGCAGCATCACAACATATCAAGCATCACATGATGCTGATGTGTTGATTGTAAGCACAGCCAATGTGGCTGTTATAGGGGAAAACGTCGACCTCGCTGTGCTACTTAGAGCAAAAACGCCATGTGACCACATCCTCTTCATAAAACCTTACAGAGAAAAAGTGCAAACCAACGTTTGCTCCACTCATCAAATGCAACAGCTGGCAGCGATCTACTAGCACGATATTCCGAAAGAGTAAACTTGGTTTTAAAAAGTTACAAAAAACATCCTGAGGAAGCTGGGCTAATATACATGCTGAAATGCTATATTCGATATCAAATATAAAACGAAATCTCGCACCCAACGAGGGCGGTAGAGAAAGTTACAGCACGCATTACGCACATTCCACCAGGTGCATCTCTGGATGGGAAAGCAACTACCTCCGAAACTACGAAAAGGCAATATCCTAGCTTCTGTGAAAACAAAAGCCGAAACAGCACCGAGAGAAGTTTTGGACCGCATATTTTGTAGATGCACGGAAAATTGTGGTAATAGAAGGCAGCTGCAAAAAGGCAGCGATGAGTTGCTCTCGATTATGCCAAAACTGCTTAAATAACGTCCTCATTTTAAATGAAGTTAACGAAGAAAAAAGAGTCTATTCCCACATCTCCTGCGGACACTGATAACGAAAACGAAGGTGATTCGTAATTCGTGCTGCGATCGGTATCGATGGTGGAGTCAGAAGGAGGACCCTCCCGGCTTAAGAGAAGCAGGCCCAGTTAATTTTGTTTCCTTAAGATTCTTCATTTGTTACATTTGCTCCTTGTTAGTTTTTATAAAATGAAATTTATAGAATCCCTTTATCCTTAAGTTTTAAATGTTTATATATGTATACCATTTATGTGTGAATATTAGCTTAAAAACTTTAAAATTACGAAGATAACTAGTTTTCTTGAATTTTAAAAGTTCTCTTGAAAAATCATTACTTTTAACCAAAAAATTCTAATTGCTGTAACCTCTGTTCTATTGGAAACATAATAGCATATGTATACAGGGTGTCTCTAAATTAGCCTGCCAAAAATTAACTGTGGATTCTACGATCAAATATAAGAAAAAAAAGTTATATAATCATAAGTCCGTAAACACTCCCTAACGGAGATATGGCCTCTTAAATGGGGACCTCAAAATTTGATTTTTCCCAAATGTTTCCAAAAAGGATCAAGATAAAGTAATTAAATTTGAAATTGAGAATTACAATTAGATCACGAATCTAATAATAAAATAATTCCTCATAATTGGCCATAGGCGTGCCAAACTTGGGGGTCAGTGGGTAAATATTGCTCTAACTTTCATGTATCTCAAGATTTTCGTCGTCAAATTAAAAAAGTAAAAATTCTGATCTATTTTACATGAAAAAGGTACTATTTCAATCCGATAAACTGCTCTGTTTTGGAGTAATCTTAATTAAAAAATGTTGTGACATACCACAAAAATTTAAGATAGAAACTATAAATAGGCAATATATCTCTAGTAGGCTTTGAGAAAATACTGTCGACTTATTTAACACATATGAAGGGTGTTTTTCAAGCGTTTTAACATGTTAAAATATTTTTAAAATGCATATCAATAATGTAATTATTTGTAAATTTTTGAATTTTAATATGGCCTATTAATACTTTAAATTTTTTTTAAAATGTATGTAATAATTGTGTCAAATAAACGGACAGATAACTTTTCAAAGCTTACTAGAAACAATTTGACCGCTTGCATATCATCTCTAATATTTTTGTGGTATATCACAAAATGTTTAAATTAATATTACTATAAAAGGAAAGCTTTCTGCCCCCTTCTCCCCCTGAATCTGATGAGCTAGGGGCAGCGACTTTTAATATGTTTACGTTCTAAGTACCTCTAACACATTCCTGCACCGAAAAATTTTCCTCCATTCAATGCACGGTACACCCCCTTTTCGACCATTCAGTGAATAGCCTATCAACTGATTTCGAAGTTATTCAGAAAATATCATCATCGGGGTGTTAAGTGGCTATAACTTCCTTACGAAAGATTTTTAGATCCACGGTTAAATGAAGAAAAATTAACTTTTTTCATTACACCCTGTATTTCTTAGTTAACAAAACAAAAATTATCCATGCTCACATCCGTTCATGTGAGCACTTTGAAATTAATGCCTGCTCCCGGTGAGCTACACCGTAAATCGCGGTAACCTATATTTATTCAAGTCACACCCCATCATATTATCAACAGGTCATAAAATTTCCCCCACGTGTGCAAACTTTAACTTGATTTCTAAATTGAAACACTTATTTCCAGGGCATGAAATATCTACATTCGACTCCGATACGCGTCCACGGATTTCTTTCGTCGAGAAATTGTGTAATCGACGCCCGATGGGTCCTTAAAGTAACTGATTACGGACTTCCTGCCTTTTACGAAGCTCAGGGTATCCAGCCACCAGCGAAAACCGCAAGAGGTAATTATTTCTCTAATAGACTTTAGTATACCGTCGCTCTTCACTGTTTATATCTACTTTTAGTTCCCAGGTCGCAGTTTGGTCAGTAATTATTGCTGAAATGTATTGCGGTCGTATTAACTCCGTTAATTTAGATGGTTTATGTACCATCTCGTAATTTAACTTAATATGACATAAAGCAAGTAAACATGACAATAAACAAGTTATTACTATTTTAACAACTAAATGGAGGATCTTATCAAATTTTAATAGGGTGTGGAGTTTAGCGGATACATTTGAAAGTAGTTTCCTAAAATATTATATCCTATTAAAATATTGACATACTCTTTTTCTGATTCACCATTAAATTGGCAAAAACTGAGAGAACTAAACAAAAGGATAAAGAAATTCCATTCGACAAATTATTAATCAATAACTATATTTTTGTGTACAAATAAGGGTAAGCAGAATTTAAATAGAGTCGTACTAAATACTTATTACGCATTAACGTACTAACTTACTGGAATTCAATCTTATATATATAAAATTCTCGTGTCGCAGTATTAGATGCCATACTCCTCGGAAACAGCTTGATCGATTTTTATGAAATTTTATATGTATATTCGGTAGGTATGAGAATCGGTCGTAATCTATTTTTCATACTCCTAAGTGATAAGGGTGGTCCTCAAACTTTTTTTATTTTTATTTTTTATGATGTGTCATTAAAAATACATATAACCCTTAATTTTCACCCTTCTATCACAAACTCTTATTTTTTAATAGCCATTTTAGTAATTTAATCATTTTTAACCCTGGTCGATAACTGATCGATGATCACTAGATCAGTTATCCCCGTCAGGCGTCTACCGGTGTCACTTCTCACCCAGTAAACAGCACGGGGTAGGGATGAAAACGAAGCCAGTTTCCTGTCTCTCTCACACAATAAGCCTTCTCTCACTCCCTGCACAGTTTTCGGCCATTATTATTGTGTATGAATCCAGCGTAGTAGTGACGTTTACAATTATCATTTTACCTTCTAAGAGTAATTCTCAAGTAAATTTATTATAAATTTGTGGGCCATAATTATTTATTTCCTATTTTATCAATAATTAATAAAATTATTATTAATTTTAAGTGTAGTTCTCACTATTAGTTAATTAAGTTATCTACATAACCTCAAAAGTACTCAACACGTGTTACGCTCCGTAATTTGAACCCACCACGGCTGTGCAACGGAACGCGATTAGTCATTAAAAAATTAATGAAAAACGTTGTCGAAGCCAGCATTTTAAATGGTAAAATCCGAGGTGAAAATATATTAATACCACGAATCCCTATTATACCCACAGAAGTGCCAATTTAATTTAAACGTGTTCAATTTCCAATTAAAATGGCATTTGCCATGACCATCAATAAGTTCCAAGGCCAAACGATGTCCGTTTGTGGCTTAGATTTGAGCACACTATGTTTTTCACACGGACAATTATATGTAGCATACTCTCGAGTGAGCAAACCAACCCGTTTGTTTGTGTTGGCTAAAGATGTACTCACTAAAAATATCGTACACTCATAATAATCATAATTTGTGATAGAGATGTAATTTGAAATTTATTAGTTAAGGTAATAAAAGTACAATGAATTCAAAAAATGAATGTATCGTGTTTTGTTATTCTTATAAGCCGTCATCGTTCACAGTGCTCCATTCCTCTTTTAGTCATATACCACATCTCCACACACTTACAATAAGTTAGTTATTTTTTATTTAACTACCAAAATATTCACTAGAAATATTTCATATGGCAAAACAACGTTTACCAGGTCACCTAGTACTGATATAAATTTAGCATTTCTGAAGGGTATTCAAGTCGACACAATTTCCACAAATTTTAGAAAAGCATTTGATAAAGTTGTTCATGATATTTTATTGACCAAGCTGCATCGTTTTGGTTACACTAGGAATACATTATAGCTTCTTGTTTCATATCTTTGTAATCGTCAGTGTACAGTTAAGAATAAGACTACTGATAAATTCACGGTCGTCTCAGATATCCCACAAGGTTCTAATTTAGGGCCCTTGTTATTTATACTCTTTATAAATGATTTACCAGATAATTTAACTAGTAATTGTCAACTTTTCGTTAATGTCTTAAAAATAACACAAGCCCACTGTGACATATTGCAAAATGATATTGACGAGCTATATAGTTGGTTGTCGTAAGAATCTACCTTTAAATATATAAAAAAGTTGTGTTATGATCTTAACGAAAAATATACATAGAATCAATTTTGATTATTATATTAATGAAGAATTATTTAAAAATTATACACAAGTAACTGATCTTGGAATATCATACGGCAGTAAATTGAATTATAAATCACATGTTGATGAAATAGTTCAAGATGCATATATGACATTAGGTTGTATTATTAGACAAAGCAAATATTTCAGTAATATATTAGTTATTAAGAAACTCTACTTTACGTTAGTGAGACCTAAACTAGATTACACCTCTATAATATAGTTTGTGCAATCACTTGTGTATATTAACAATATAGAAAGGTACAAAATAAATTCTTGCGTTATCTGTATTTTCGTACTCACAATGATTACACTGATTATCGTTATATAAGAACTATGCATCTACGGAGAGAATTTAAATTACATAGTCTGTATGATAGAAGAAATTTCACTGCTATGATTTTTTGTTACAAACATAAATAATTTGGTAAATTCTAGAAAACTTCTATATACCTATTAGCAAATATTAAACTATTTCTATTTTAATTTTTTTTTATGAAATACCTAAATGAATCAATATTCGACTACCTGTTTATTTTGTTTTGTATTTTTATACCATACCCTTAGCTTAAAAATATCAGCAGTCTTTTCTCCACAGTAATAACTCTACGAAAATTCGTTTCCTGTAGGTTTCATAAATTCAATAAGCTTGTTGCATGTTTCTCTTTTCACTCTGTAGAAGTTTTGTAATTTTTAAGGATGCATTGTAACTGCTGAGAAGCAACAAACTCACTGTATCAACTTTGTCGCTTAAGTATGGATAAATCCATAACCTCCTTATTTCCTTTTTCCTCCTTGTAATCGCCGCAGCAATGAACACAATATCGTCTTCCAACGACATTATTAAGAATACAATTGTTTATTAACTGAGCTCGAACTATGGAGAGCTAGACTCCATAGCTCTCGAATTTGGGTGTAGCAGCATGCTATGCGACTTTGGTGTGAAAATATCACAGGAAGACGTATGATGTGACGTGCTTCCTCCTTCCAAGTAGCATGCATCTTTGGCCTGAAAGCCCACTAATACTCTCTAGGCTATTTATTTGTAGTATAATTCTAGTTTTTCTTTAGTTTAATTGGGTATTTTGAGATAGTTCTGAAAAAATAAAGATAAATACCCTCCAAATTTTGTTAATAGAATATTAGAAAATATTAATAAAACAGTGTAATAATGGCTGTAACAAAATTGTCCATTAACTGTACAGGAATTACTTTTTACAGTGCACAATATTAAAAAAATTGCATCTACAGCATACCTTGTCAATGCAATAAACATTATGTGGAGGAACGTCTCGGCTTATGAATATTAGCTTTGTTCGCGATAGCAATCCCGAACTAATTTAGACACTTGCACGACTGATTTTAATAGGGGCCCTGCTTATAACATTTTTTAATATGAGCCCCCTTTAAGGACTTACGACCCCTTAACAGTGGATTATAAATTTAGAGTTTTATTAACAATCTTCCAAACACTTTGAAATTAAGAAGTAAATTTTGGAAAGGTATTTAGGCTGATGAAACTTTTTCTGGCCGAGTATTTTTTATTCTATTCATCCCGTCATCAAGCGTTGAAATAAAGTACCCCATGTATGTTATTCATTACATTTTTTGAGATTAACTTTTCGATTGAAAAAAAATCTTATTGAATGCCTGTTGAATTAAAAATGAAATGAGAAAATTAAGTTTATGACCCTACACGCACATCCTTTCCAATATATAATTTACATATCGATATCTAGTAGGTTTAAATCATTTTCCATTATCGTCTCTGAATCACATTTGGTCAAAGAGAAAAAAGTTTGCACAATTTTAGGGGTGAGTTGCCTCCAAATAAACACCTCATAGTGCTTCATTTAACTTTAACTCATGTTCAAAAACGACTAGTAATAAACCTAAGTCATGTACCAAATTTGGTTCTTTTACGGTAAAGTATCGTATAGATATTTTTTTTTTCAAAATTTAAAGCCCCACTTTGGGGACTAATCACTCTTCAGGAATGTAACTTTGTATTAGGTAAGTTCAGTTAAATTACAATATTTTGGACACATCTACATGCACCGCCTGTGCTGGGTCGGTTTTTATGAAATACACACTTAACATCTTGTCATAATAATAAAATATCGAATCTAATACAACGAATTGTTATGACTACCCTACTATAACTTCTATTATAAAATATATTTTATTAAAAAAAGGAAACGATACAAAAAGAAAATGGCAGATAATATTGTTAATTTAAATTTGAAATTGTGATCACTCCACTCCGAACTGAACACAGAATACATATGAGAAACGTTCGCAGATTAGTAGAAATTCTGAACATATTCAGAATATCGCATGCACATTTGATATGTGCGGTATAAATTCAGTATTAATTCAGGATATATTCGGAATCACTACCGCGAACAAAGCTATTATAGTTGAAAAAACGCTTATTTGATTCAATGAGGTTCGGCAAAAATTTTAAAGAAAGGGGTTAATGCAACAAAAAGGAAATTACAAGACACCGTAATTATTCTCTTGAACGGAGATAAGTGTGTGTCAAATTATTCAGTAAACATTGATCATGGTTGGCTACAGTTGTATCTAGAAGAAGCCAGTAACAATAAAATAAAAATTACTTAACATCTTTATGGAATCGTATACCTAAACAAATTTTAAGCTGTTAAATCTGTCTTAGTTTAATACAATTGCAATTCTTGAGAATGAAGACAGATTCTCGAAACGTTAAATAATGCGGAAGTGCGCGATAGCGATGTAATTTTTGTTATTTTTACTTATCTAACAATAACCATTGACTGATCTTTTTGGAGCAAGGGTTTATTCAATTAATCTTTATTTTCTCAGAAGTCTCGCAAAACTTACACATTAGTCTTGTCTTGGTGATTGTCAACGTAGATTATTAACAAACTAGAGGTGTACAGTGCAAAGAATAGGAATCATGCAGTTGGTACCTACTTGACTTTTTCTTATTGTAAATATAATAGGTTTGTTCCAAATAAATACTTTTGTACGGCCACGATACCGTCACGGGATTATATGTACTGGTAATAGGCGCATGCGTCAAGTTTGTACCATGCATGGAATCGCGATTGTTTGGAACGTTTACTTGACCGAAAAATGAGTGGGGACAAACATAATATAACCTCCGAATTTAACTTTGAAGTTGTAAACAACCTCGTATACAAGTCATTATTTAAAATTAAAAGCTAGTCATGGATGGACATTTTAAAATTCAATTTACTATTTATCAATAAAAAAACGACTAAATTGAACAGCTTTAATGTCAGATCTAAACGAGATTACTTAGTACGCATGTCTATACAAACAGTTCACAAGTATTTCCTGCACAAGACCATGTAGTGATATTAGCGCCGTGGTACGGTTCAATGCTCGTCCCAAATATATTTGGAACACTAAGAAAATCGTACAAAGAATGATAATTTTTAATTTGGAACAGTTTTTTTCTATTGCGCAGACTCGAAACCGTACATTGTACGGTTTTCTATGGATTTGGAACAAACGTAATGACACTGTTGCACTAAATCTGTAAACACAATTCACAACAGAACGTCATTAACACTATAAGTGGACCACCTGATATCCTTCAGACGTCGGTCTTATCAGCAAATCTACAGGAGGCCATTTATTAAACCGACCTGGACCCAACTCGCGATTTCGACCGAACCATAGAAATCATAAAATATATAGGACGCCAAAAGAGGTACCTAAAGTACTTAACCTATGGAAAAAACGTCTGGTAATATTGCAGTAACTTAACTTTTAGAGTTGGTTGCATTAACGGGGTAGTTCACACTAATGAGCGAACATTTCAAAATATGAAAATTTTACGTCCAATTCAGAAACATATGATTTATATGGTCTAATAGAGCATTTACATGTAGGCGGCGCTGATCAACGTTAGGTATTAAATCTATTGTTCTGTTATTTAATTTTTGTTGCGTTTTAATTTGTGTAAAAAAAATAACCATATAACTGTTGTGTACCGCAGTGTTTATCTGTTGCTAATAAAAAAAAGATTTCATGTTTCGTAAGTTCCCCAATAATGCTGAAAAAAATGGTTAATAGCAATTACATCCAGCAAGAAACCAACCCAGTACACAAAGATCTGCTCAAAACACTTTACAGAAGATTGTTATACTATTACTAGTATGGGTAAGTACAAACATTCATGATCTATTTTCGGTGTATATTTTTCATTATTTGATAAGGTTTCATTCTTATTTTTAGGACAATGGATAATTCTCAAAAAAACAGCTGTTTCAACATTATATTTACCCGTACACGAAAATATGACACCAATATTGTAAAATATAATGAACGCATGAAACGGTACTTGAAAAGGCGAACACAGGATGAAAATGTAGGCAAACTTGCAGATGGAAACAAAGTAGAAATATGACACGAGTTCATAGACTTCTAAACTGAGAAATGTGACGTACGATTCCTCAAATTGAAAATTACTTGAATGATAATAACGCCGGTAATCCTGAGAGTATAGCATGTGCATCTAGTAGTAACAAGTTATTTTACGATATGGCGATTCAAAATATTATTACTTATAAAAGAGCACAACTAATATCACTCAAATTTTTTAATGAAAACCATTTAAAACACCTATCAGGGTTTTCAACTTTTCTGTATTGTACTTGTACTGTAATAAAAATACCAAATAAAAACTGCATATGTTTATTATTTATTTATGTCACATGCACATTATTTAAAACACTGTTTTTTTATATATATTCGTATTTTTTCAGAAACTGGGTATTTAATGTACTTTTATTTACTAGGCATATTACATGCAAAATTTTTGCAATCTGAGGGACAACTAACCATTTTTCTATCGATTCGTAATATATAAAATTTCAGTTCTTTAAAAACAAAGAGGTTTAAATTAAGAATTACCAGGAAATTCTTTAGGCACTCCAACTTTAACAATTTCTGTGTTAAATAACGTTTTATTATGTCTCTTTCCAAATTGCTAATGTAAAATTCAGATAAACAAGGTTATGTGAGGTTAACATAAATAAAACTTAATATATCTTTTCAAGTGATTTTTTCCCTGTTGTCTTTGTGTGTTTACAAACATTTTATTGATTTATTATAAGTTATATTTTGATAATACGTATGCAAATTAGATTTACAATCACTATTTGACTTACACAAATTCAAATAAAAAATTATCGAATCATAAACTAGACCATAGAACATTAATATTAATACCTAACTTTGACGCTAGCGCCCCTAGCGGAATTTAATGACACCGAGTTAATGTAAATGCTCTATTACATACTACCGACAGCGTACATACATTAAGTTTTCCCTAAATAGCTGTTTTCTAAGTTCCTGCCCATAGCATACTATAGTCATAACTATTTTTCAATTTTTGAGTGCCTATGTAAAGGCTTCTGACGTTCTATATATCTTACGATTTCTATTGACCGAACGCAAACCGATTTTTCATTTGCCACATACTATACATACCTATCAGGATATTTTCTATTGATGGGCTCGAAAACAGAATATGGACATGTGTCTAGTTTATAACCAAAATAAAATTTCCTTTATCCTTGTGATGTTGTAACATTATTAGAAATATCGAATAGGACACGCCTGCAAATTACGTAATGATTACGAAAATTGAGAAATATACTCATTTCCTCCACTGTTATTTACTTTTAGTATTAGTAATAATTATTTTCGTTATCAAGTATACAAGTGCAATTTAGCCTCGCTGTTGTCATATTGCTCGACATCAACTTCATCGAATTTTATTGAATAAGAAATAAATTATTTTAACAAAAAGTAAATAACAGAGGTAGTAAACATTACATTTTATGATATTCTATACAGAAAATTACGAAGAGGTTGCTTAATTAACTGAATTTTTTTACATCAAACCGAATATTTTGATAATTTCTGTATCGAAAACGGTTGGGATTAGAACTGATGTTATATAGGACTTTTTTGTTTATTTCGATATGCACTATCGCCTGTTAAAATTATGAAAGTCAAATCTTTAACACCCTGTATATCTCTGTTAGATCATAAATGCATAAATGAAAAATATCTGCATATGCTTTATCCACAACCCATGGAAGAAATCAGATTAATACTAATGTTATAAAACGCGTTTTGGTTTTGTAGTTCTGAATTGGTTCAAGTCGCATACAATTCTACGTTAATTCAGAATTAGTCCTAAAGAGTTCTTGATTTCAAAATCATTAACACTACTAATAATACTACTTTTATTTAAGGGTTTTTTATTATTGTGAAACACATTATTTTAGCATTATATTTAACCTCTTAAAATTAAAACCCAACTTTCGAATCAACAATCTGTATTTAACTTTTCAATCCAGATTTTAATCTATAAAAATGCGTTAACTTAGCCTTTGCGTGTAGGTTAAAATTAATGTCAATATAGTGAACGAGTCTTTAATAATAAACTTGGTAGCTAAAGTGCAAGCTTAAATCAATAAACCCACGTACTGACATGGGATGTGGCAAAATATTATCTTCTGTTACAGGCCCTAAGAGGTCCCCGACTTTACTCTGACCTACATTATAAATTATATACTATCTCCACACAGGGAATATCCTCGATTCATTTATTACAATTAGAGTATATCATTTCACAAGTTCCTTGCTGAGTACAATTTGCAGGCTACATTTTCATGCGAAATATTTTAACTACCTTAATGTATAAATGGCCTTTTATTAAAAAAAATGGAACATTTGGCAGGAATCGTGTAGAATGATTTAAAAATATATAATAATAAAATCATATGACAGGAAAAATACAAAACAATGTTTACAAATGGAAGGCGTTCAACATGTCGACGCCTCCTCATCCAGCCTAGGGGTTAAAAACAGTGGAAATCAAATTGTTTATTGAAATGTTCAGTGATAGAATATTTTACAGTTGTTACTGTGGGACTGAAGAATGTGCAAAAATAAGAAAGATTAAAACTTTTCACTCTTATAAGAAGGAATGCAAATTTTATTTTTAATTTGGTGCGCCCTTTATGTGCTACGCCAAAATTAATCGAAAATTATTTTTTATCATATCAAGAAAACATCCTCTCTTAGAAGTGAAAGTTATAAGTGGAGATAGAACTTATTTTGGCTAATGCAGGCATTCACGAGAATGCCTAATTTTCGATTATTATAGACTCTTCTCTTCATAAGTTAATAATACAATTTTCGTTGCATAGATAGCACATATAAAAGCAAATGCCAGATGTGTCAAATATGACACACTAGAGATGGCGCTGTATTAAGTCTTACATAGCTAACATGACAGTTACACTTCTAAGGGGGCGATAAAAAAGCTTTCACAGTAATTATATTAGGGTTTTTTTTTGCGACTGAATATGGAACATGCGTGAAGCGAAATAACTATATCTATCTTTTTTCAATTTTACCTTATCCTTTTCTAATGAGAACAGTTCGCAAAAACGTAAATATTTACTGGAATGTGTGCGCTGGAATGCGAGTGGAATTTTTACCTTACTTTTCAGTTAATTTAAAACTGGTTGTACTCATAGATGCAAGTACTTCTTTCATATATGTTTGAGAAGCAGCATAAGGAAATAAATGTGTTGCAAAAATATTACACCTACGATAATATAAAAATATAAAATATTAGCAGTTTATAAATCAACATTAACTAGGTATTATGTATTACTCTCGAAAATTTAAGTTTAAAGTTATTATTTCCATTATGATTTTATTATTGACAACCGGAAATGCCTGTAATAAAACTATTAATTTAATATTAAATATATAAATAAAACGGGAAACATATAGAAGTGCAGTATGCAATATTGAATTGTTTTTTCTAAAAGACACACCATATAACTTTGGTAGGAATCTCTTTTATCAAGTTAAAAGTAAAAGAAATATGGCGAATCAAATAATGTGTTTTGATACCTATAAATACAAAATTTGGAACTTTTATAAAGTGAATTTTTTTTTCGAAACTATATTTTAACCCTTTTTATCATCGACTATGCGGCCTGTCATTTATTTCGCACGTTGCACTTTTAGAGAGTTAGGCAACCAGCAACACTAAACGGTAAACTTCGTTATCGTAATTGAAATCCTGTCTGTTTACGTTGTGATTTTGTGTTTTTCAGTTTTTAGTGTCCGTCGGATACAGATATTATTTTTTTCGATGTGACTAGATCGGTGTGGGTTCGAGACCCGCAGCCGGTAAACCGTATACCAGCTATAGGATTGGCACCCTCTCTGCAGGTATGGTAGGGTGGAACAATGTTGGCTTGGGTCAATGTGAGAGATTGATACCTGTCGAAAATTGACTACGCCACTAATTAATGAGGTTTTCCAGGTTTCCCTCATTCCTGCACTGAATGGTGGTTAAGGTTTACCAGCGTAAGTCGTTCCTGGGCGCAAATTCGACCTGCTTAATACTAATATGCCGCCCCCTTTCTGGCACAAGTCATCGACTTCTGGGTTAATCCTCGTGATTAGAATGAAGGGTTGAAATATTATTATTATTATTATTATTATAGTTCGCCAGTTTGGTTTTCTAAATTATCGGAAAAGATCGCCGTGGTCTCTATTATCTATAAGTATTCTTTTCGATCGATTTTCTTAGAATAATTGGACATTTAATTAAACTGTACGCGGAAAAGGTTTTGATGCTAGTGGGTAATCCTGACAGACTTGTAAAAATTGAAAATGTAGTTTTGGCAGTTTGAAATGAAAGAAGGAAAATCGAATGCAAAATACTGCAGCTAACCAGATTAACTGTCAGGTATTATCATTAACAAAAATGTTTACCTCCGTCGTTTCTATATTTGGAAACGCTGTAAAAAAACTATCGCATGACAGGTGATACGAGCCGATTTTCCAGAGAAAAAGAGGATTTTACCCCATTTTTTAATTATTGAGCTAGAATTACGAAATTATTTTTTTATTGTCTCTTAAGTTTCCCCGAGCACGCGGTGAACATTTTTCTACTTAGTGGCAGTTAACCCTGTATATTAAAAATTGGGTATCGAAAATTAAATATTTATCCTGAGGTCATACACTGTAGGAGATACATACCTTCATGGGATACCTACAGATTCAACATTGCGATTGTTCCAGTACCCATATACTGATCCATACAGGTGATGGTATCTTCACATCTATTACTACTTTCTATATAAATATAAGTGTAATATGGTTTTATTCTTTCTAAAAGTTTACATTTGCATATTAACTGATTCACATCGCATACAAATTTTCCATTGCAGATCTTGCTATCTACCTACACGTATGTAAATGTACCTACGTTTATACACAAAGCGGAAGCCAGTAAGGTGTACTTAGTTGATATGCGTAACAGTTCCAGCCGTGTTCAGTGACAATGAAGTGGAACCTTCCGAGTTTAAGGAAGCTTTATAGATAAATAAGCAGATATTTAAAGTAGATATCTTTTAGCATTGCTGTTCTATACAGGAATTTTAAATAAATTCCATTCTACAGACCTCTGCAAATTAAACAATTTTCTCGCTTTTTTCGGCTTGAAGCTCCTCAGATTACTATCATTCGCTTACAGATGCGCACATGCAAATGCTAAATACTGAATTTAAATAACTTCAGTATGTTCTCTTCTTTTTCTCTTCAGCTTTAATATTTTGTTTTTTTCCTTCTCTTAATGGTTTATGAAGAGATTTTGTAATAATTTGTAAAAATTATAACTACACAACAAATTTTGTAGCACATGATGTTATTTTTTAATTTCATATTCCTTATAACCTATAAACAATTGGACATACAAGGGTATAAGATTTTCCAATATAATAGAAAATCCGTTTGTACGAGATATTCCCTACTTATTCGATAAGTTCTAATCATTATTATGTGCTTTTAAATAAATATATTTGTTGAATAACATACCATTTTTGTTTATTTCTACAAAAACTGTTCTGTCTCCATCCACTTGCAAGCAAGTTTGGGTCAGTCGAATTTCTTCACAGTAGTTCGTTTTTCCTTCATCAATATTTTTCTACTTCAGTACGGCATACTTGTTTTTGTAAATAGCCCCATAAAAACATATGTGGGATTTAAATCACAACATCGCGGAGCCTAAAATACGGGTCCAATCCGACGTATTTGATTCAAAAACTCCCGGATTACTAAAAATGGGGGATGGCCCCATCGTGTAGAATCACATAACATTAAAGAAGAACAGGAAGATCATTACGAAGAAATTCTAAATATCGCTATCCATTTATCTGATCTGGTAATATGAACAATTAGATGTTCAGCATATATTCATTCATACGTGCCCAGAAAACTGATGTTGGAATTGATCGCATTAGATTCTCAAAAGCTTAAACGTGCGCAGTGTTGGCTAAGAAATCTTGCAAATTTGAAAAAGTGTTACAAAACAAGACAAGAGTTTCTTTAATGTCTTGTTCTTGCTCGATCTTGCAAGATCATGTCTTGCACTGTCTTGCGAAAGTCATTTCTTGTCTTGCAATTTTGCAAGATTCTTGCATGATTTTTGCGAGACTCTTGTATAAAATGAGAAAAATTAAACTTTATTATGAATTTGGTAACAGTGGTAATTACTCTCGGTCGGTTTCGATCCCGCTGGAAGCTGATATGTATCTGTCTATAGGGTCGTTCACCGACAGTTGTCGATTGGTAAACGTAATAAAGTACCGAAATGGTCAGTTTTTATAAGTAATAAACAACGGACGAAATAGGGAAAACATAATCGGAGCTCGTTCAGTCAGGTAACAACAACAACACAACAATTTACAAAACCATACCTATAAGGGGTAGTCTGTAGGCAGACTCTATGGATGTGAGGCATATACTACCTCATGTAAATTATGCGCAACGTTCTTAAATATGACATTTTTTGGAACTGCTGGGCTAACTGTCTTGTGTTTATTTGTGGATTATCTTCCAGAAAGTGTAAAATTTCTTGTTCTTGATTTACAACTCTCTGTCGGCGATCTTGGCACAAATTGTTTTTAGCACATCCACGTATACCAACTGCAGGAAATGTTTCCTGGCAAATCGGTCTGCTTACAGACGATTAATCGCCCGTGACTTTTGTGTTGCTTCTCTGTACGCTAAAACATGCCCATTAAATCTTTGTTACTGTACACGTAGTTTATTGGAAAATAATGAATAAAATAACACTTTAAAAACACGTTAATTGATACAAACTGACCGTTAACCACTCAAATCACTCATGATAAAGACAGAATCTGCAGTGGCGCTTTTATCACATAATTAAAACTTCATTCCGTTGCATCTCCCTTAGATCTATTGCCATTGCCTCTCTCCATCGCTTCCTCGGTTTCCCTCTTTTTTCTTGTAGTTTGGTTTACTCCCTACATTTTTTTTAACTGCCCTTTCATCTTTCATAGGTTCTAGATGCCCTAGCCATTGCACTCTTCTGGCTTTTACAACTTCGTCTATTGTTGGTGCCTGGTACATTGCATTTATTTCCTCATTATTTCTCCTTGCATAACCTTCCTCCATCTTCTTGCCCCTAGAATTCTTCTTAAGATCTTCCTTTCCCACCTTAAAAGGTTTTTTCTTGACTTTTCATTGGTCCAGGATTCGCAGTGCTTTTGTTCTAAATTTTACTCCTCCTTGATTTCATTAAATGGTTGTCTGCTACCAAACTTCTGTTTGCTTTTATTGTTCTCTTGTTAATTTCTTGTTCCTCATCGCAGTTAGCTGTTATCAGCGCCCAAAAATACACATATTCTTGAACTTCTTCAAACTCCATCTCTCCATGCTGCGTTCTCCATTTGAAATTGATATCTTTTTTTTTTGTTCTCCTGTTCTCACAATCTTACTTTTCTCTTGATTTATCTGCCACATATTCCACTTTACGTGCTTCCTCCACAAGTTTTCTCGTTACTTCTTCTAATTCCCTACTATCTCTAGCAATAATGGCCTTCTGCATAACTTACTATTTGGTGACTTTTAAATAATATGTGCCTTTCTCTGTTCAACTGACTATCTCTTATGACCTTTTTTAGTACTAAATTAAACAGAAGCGTTGTCTCAGTCCTGTGTCAATAGTAAAACCTTCCGAATATTTATTCGTACTTTGCTTTTAGTATTTTCTAAGGCCTTTTTTAATAGCCTAATCAGTTTGGTTGGTATGCCAAATTGTTTCAATATTTTACTTAGTTTATTAATTTTGACCGAATCATATGCTTTTTTGAAGTCCACGAATAAATCCATTGTTTTAATCCCATATTCATAGCATGTAGTGTCAGGATTTCATTCAACATGAAGATTTGGTCCGTTGTTGCCCTCCTTTCTAAAACTTGCTTGATACTCCCCTATCTGTAGTTCTGCTATAGGTTCTATTAACTTCATATAGTATTTCCAATTGTATTGAGCTTTCTATTCATTATTTATTCCATGCAGTATTTCCTTTACTACAATACATAAGGTAGCAGAGTCTAATTTATTATTTTCAGTTATTAGTTTAACTTTTTTTCTTTTTTTTCTGGTGGACTTTTATTATTAATTTTCTAAACAAATTAACTTCTTATTAATGTGCATACCTATATGGCTAAAATTTGTGAAACACTTCATATTTGAACTAGCGATGACATCTTGTCTTACTTTTTCTTGGTCTTGTTTTGGTGTCGCAAGACAAGACAAGTCTTGGCAGCTGGAATTGAAAGACAAGACAAGTTTTGAAACAAATCGGTACTTTACGTAAGCTTAAAATTTTAAATTTTATTCCTACATACTAAAAAATTATACCAAATTTGCCAAAAATATCTTAAGAGTTTAGAAATGATGAATTTTAAATTACTTTTTTTATCAGCATTGGAAACCTTATATCTCTGAAATGACGCCTTTAGGACCCTATGTTTCTTTAACAAAATTACCTTAATTTTAACCATAGATTACGTCCATGGTTCTTTCGCACTCAATTAAGAAACACTCTTTATAGTTTATTATAAATAAAACTTGACATTTTGCACTCTCGTTATATCTCACAAAAATTAAAAATAAATTCAATCCGGAATGTTATTTGCTCTTATAATATCTTCACGTAGAGTTTTATTGTTATGAAGACAATAATAATAATTTATGTACCTACTCGTATAATTGTTCCCATCACTAGCAAATTTTGAAAAAATATTTATCTTGAACATATGACTTAAATATTGCATAAACGTTTAGTTTTAAAACTACCAAAGAGTTAGTAAGAACGAACAATCAAGTTTCGATTTTATAATCACAATTTATTGTATTTTTTTAGATTATACACGTTGCACACATGGTAAGCTATGTATTTATTAATTCATGTATAATGTTAATTATTTCAGTCTTCATATAAAAGCAACTCTCAAAGTGATGTCTACGTGGTACCATTACAAAAGTTTATGTTATACACTTCGTTGAGTATTTTTCTAGATTTATGGCTTAGGTAGAGAAAAGTAATCATAATAAATTTAAACTTTCTTGTTCTCATTTCGTTTTTACAATGTTATACACACAATAAAACTTATTATACACGTGACTTGTTAACTCATGTCAATAAAACAAAATTCTTTTACAATATGCCATTTGGAGATTGGCAGAAAATGTCTCTTTTGCTACTTCTGATAGCATATAACTATACTTGGCCGGTAGAACATCTTTATCTAAATTTAGGATTGAAGAACTTGATTAATGTTTAACAATTTTTTAGCTGGTTACCACATCGTCGGTCGGTGTGTGCAAAATATGAACTATATTTTGTATGATTCACTCCTAATCAGATAAAACAATATAATTAGTTCCTTTTTAATTAGAAAAGTTAAGAAACAAAACACTTATTTAATAACAAAATCCAGTCTCTTCATTTTGTTAATAAATTTCATTATATATTCTTGTCGTTTGATGGAATGGCTGTGGGAATTGGGGGGGGGGGGGGGTAATTACCCCCATAACTTCCTCTTGGATGTGACCATGTGAGACATATCTTCTTCACAAATAGCTCAGAAACTCAGTTGGGAAATTGTTTAACCTGGGTTGCAAACCAAATCAAGACTCTCAATAATTGTTAGTAAACTTTTGGGAAGTTTTGTTTTGAAATCAACTGAGATTATCAGTAACCAACTGTAACTATCAATTGCAACCTTGCAATTAAAACCTGTCGGTTTATTTAGTGTAATATGATGAGATGATTTCAGTCATTGGCGATTGACGCTACCTATAGTAGCGCAAGCATTCAACGCATTTGTAATATTTTTATTGTAAATACTTATTTTATTTTTGGTTTGATACAACAACACACGGACGGACTTAAAAAACATATAAAACTACAGCTAGCGCCTTCTTGAATATCCTTAAAGTGTTACTGTGTCATGTAAGCTATTTCAACACAAGTGACACACCCAATGTGTCGACACAAAAGTGCCACTCAATACAGTCTTACACATCTCTCATTCACTGTTAGTAGTACCATGTCTGAGCAAGAGGTATACACAAGAAGTTGTTAACCAACGCATTATTATTTGTTTTTTTTGCCGCGGGAGAACGTAAAACCCGGAATTTTGCGACGATTATCTCTACAGTTTGCCAACAAAACCCCTTCAAACTCTCAAGTCTATTATTGATACAACAAATTTTTAAATGGCCGAGAATCAGTAAAAAACCAGAATCATACAGTCTGACACAAGCATCAATGAGGCGAACGTTCGCACGATTCGTGATCTGATTGGAGATGACAGTGCAGAGCAGCATGGAAAATTACTGCAAGTACCGGAATATCATACGGACGTGCTCAATCAGTTATTTCCAATGACTTGGGTTACCGAAAAGTCTCGATAAGATGGGTTCCACACCTCCTGGCGGAAAATCAAAATGCAAATTATCTTCTAGTTGGTCTGTTCAAGCAAGGAGTCCAGACTGGTTCCAAACTGTCAAATACGTTCATCCAACTACTATTGCATGGTGTTGACGGCAAACAAATTCATAACTTTACTGGTCGAATATTTGTGACAGTTTGCAACCAGCTTGTGAAGGGCTTCTGAAGGAAACTGATTTTTCAGTTACATTCTCAACTTTGAGACATATACCCTGGAATCAAAACAAGTAAGCATGGAGTGATGACAACTTGAAAAAGCACCACCTCAAAAAGCCAAAACCCGTGTTTTTATAGTAAAAGTTTATACTACCGTTTTTTCGGCCACACACAACTACTTTGACACAAAAAGATTTGAAAAAAAAAATATTGGCAAACGCTTAAGTATCCGCTCTATAGCCCAGATTTGTTATCGTGTGACTATCTATATGTTTGGGTCACTTAAGAGAGAAGTGGGAGGACGCCGTATTGATAAGTATCAAGGTATGGTATCGTTGGTTACGGATATAACGAAAATAAAACACTTCCAATAGGGAGGTAATAGTATATTATTTAACGAGCGGTAATGCAGGTCATAACTCACGCATATGAAGTTTGCAGCACGAGCCGCAGGCGAGTGCTATAATTCATCAAGTGAGTTATGACCATTACCGCATGTTGAATACTATACTTTATCTACGACTATAACAATAAATACTAAGATAGAAGTATCGAGAAAGAAAATTGATTTGAAAACAAAACAAAATTATTTTGTTAAAATATCAAATGACATTAGTCCCCTCAATGATAATAATTGACAGTTCCGCCTACTGAGAGGCATTGGCAATTTAATAAATTTAAAATCTTTTAATTATTATTCCTTTCCACTTGTTAAAAATTCTTTCCATTTTATATCAATGGAACGTATTTATCGGCTTAAAAATTTCCAAGAATTTACTGCGTACACTATTTACATACCGAATTATCATTGTAGAAGCCCAGCGTGAGTTATAATAAAAACTCCGGGTATTTATTTATTGATACTATTAATTGCTCAAAAGCAGTTGAATAATTAATATATAAATTAATGGGAGTAGAAAAAAATGTATTAATAAAAGTGGAGATTATGTAGAAAAATAACATGTATTAAAATTTTCTTTTGCTGTGGAATAAATTTAATTAAAATAAATTTCAGTTTATATATGACCCACTCTCGTAAGTACTGTTTTATTAATACTTTACAGCAAAATTAATGAAAATTAAACCCGTTTTGAAAAAAAAACGTGCACCTATACGAAAACATCAAAAGATCAAATATGCCGCCTTTCAGTTACTATTCTAATTGTTATATATTATGTGGTGGAATCATGGGTATATGGAACTCCATAGGTAAGCTTAAATGAACTTATAGTCTATAGTAGCGGGTAATATGTGAGATAGCTTTGTGCCATAATAAAATAGGGAGTTTATTATTCGCTATATAAGCCAGCATGGTTATGTGCTGCGCTAAACCTCTCAAAGGTGAAAAGTTAATATGGTATTAGAATATACCTACTGGAACGTATGGTATAACAAGTTATTATTCCTGTTGTTGCCAGTGGAGGTAATATATTTTTGGAGTCAATAATTGATTTTGCAACTACTGTTTTCCTCAGCTTAAACTAATATATGTTGTGACAACTTATTATTACGCTTTGGTATGACGATGAAATGGTTTCATCTTCTGCTAAATCGTAGATTTGAATACTTAAAATACAGTTTCCATAAATAACCAATATAAAATTGTAAGATGAACCGCAAATTATAAAGAAAATACTAAATGACTTAGCTTTCCAAAGAGTTGTTGAAAACTTGTTAGGTAGCCATAATAGACTACAAACAGTAGTTTCTAGTGTGATTCCAAACGATAGAATGGAATGTTTGACTTGAAGTTGGGTTTCTTGCATTTATATATAGAATAAATAAAGACACATTCCATTTACTCATGTTGAAATTGGAATTTGACATTTTTGAAGAGCCATGGCTGCATTGACCGTATAATTAACCAGATTTTTAAAGATTACAAAGCTGTTACGTGTTTAACAAATATACAGAGTCTGGCGTCTTTAGTGTTGAAAAAATAAAATAGATATTTCTGGGCACATTCGGAACAAAAAAATATATCAAAAAGTCTTATATTCACGTTTTGCCAAGCAAATTGAAGTTCAATTATGTAGTGGAAAAATAAATCCTAGTACGGCGCAGTGTTGCCAGATTTTATGGAAATTTATAAAACGAACAAAAAAAGACAAAGGGTTTTTCATACACTAATTAATTTTGAACTGGATTTTTTTGCTGAAATTTAGGCTAGTTGTTAATGGAAACCTGGTACAACCTTAGCGATATCTCACAATTATTTTTATTGTCTCTTCAGGGCTAGAATAGAATCAAAAAGTCGGCAAGGTTTAAACAAGTAATTCTTTTTTCAACAACAAGCCTAAGTTCTCGTAAGAAATGCAGATCAAAATTAATATAAATGTGGACATAAATTAATAATTGTAAGTGGTAGAATCGTTGTCTTAATGAAGATAAATAAATTATAAAAGGGGAATTGGTTATTTCTCTGCAATCGGTAATATTCGAGAAAAGATGTTTGTAGGAACAAAATACAGGATATTGCATAAAAGACTACTATTATCTTAACAGGTGATAAGGTTGGATTTCTACAAACAAAATTAACTGCAAATTTATCATATTTATAGGAAATGTTGAAAATTATATCCATTAGCGCGGAGGCAGCGACGAATCCAATTTAGGCGAACACATAGCATTTGATGTTTCTATTTTTTATATATAATAGGACTAGTATAGGACTCTTCTGTTACTCAAATCAAAACAGCAAAACAAACACAACACAATGCATAAATACATAATAAGCCGATGTTTTTCACAAAAATTGACTTGACAATTTGAACACTTTGTCACATAACAAAAGAAAAAGCTCAATGGAAAAACAAAAATGAAATGCTAATTAATAAAGTAGCTTTGATATAAATGCTCATAAATTTATGTGGTGGAATCATGGGGATATGCAACTCCATAGATAAACTGACATGTTCTGTTGTTCCAAATGTCAAATATACACTAATTAGTTCTAATAACATTTTATTATAACATACTACATTGGAACAAAGAGTGTATTCAACTATTTATAGATCAAATAAATAATGCACAGAAAATAAAAAACTAACAAAATCAGAAAATTCTTCACATTTTAGTGAATTGAAAAAATTTTTCCCTCATAAGGGCCAAATTGTAGATCAAAATTGTTCAATATGAAGAAAAGATTCACATCTAACAACACTGATCTAGTAGTTTCCACTACACTCTACTCCATAGGTGTATTTATTGCAGTACGGGGTACGATAGTCAGTCAGGACAGGCGTAATTTTTTATTAAATATTTTTAAAATTCAAATCACATAGTCAACCTATATTATTTTACTTCATTTACAGCCAGGAATTCAGGTTTTTTTAATATTCTGCATTAAAGGCGCCACATACTGTGTACAGCAATTAAAACGCAACGAACGAAGTGAATGCATATGATGACTTAAATCATCCAACAAATTATCATAGACATAAAATCGAAATTGCGCACATCTTCAATCACAATTGACAAATACTTATATGATACTTTGGCATCCCAGACTATCATATGCGACTGCTACATGTCAGTACCAGATGAAGAGACTTGTTTAAGAATATTTTGGTCTTCATTAAGATAACGTGCTTATTTCAATTCACATAATAGATATTGTTATAACTTATTAGTAACGTGCCTTAAGGCTTCCAACTATACATCAGAATAACAAGTACGCTCCTATTAAAGTAATGTAACACGTGCTAACATGCCACGTACTGATAATATGCCCTAAACTTAAGTAGAGCTTTGTGGCTGTAATATAAAGTTCAAATAAAAAATGTTCTTGTAATTGAGTTGTATCGCTAAACAAAAGGAGCTTCCTGCCATCGCAGATTAGACTCACTAGTTATATATTTATGTCGCAATTAGTGGCTGCCTCAGCAGGAAGATGATTAATAGCTCCAATTTGTTGGCACAAAGGACCACAGCTGTAGTTTGGGGTAAGTGGGATTATTGTATATGATATAAAATCAACTTTAAGGTTCACATATGTTGTATCACACACCAGAAATAACATGAACCCGGTTTTCAACATTCGTTTGTTTGAAAGAGCACATGATGAATATGCTTACCATGAGAAATATTTATCATAAAATTATGTAAAAACGTATAGAATATTTGAAATAAATTTCAGACAAAAATATATATTGTATATTAAGGGACCTCTTTGGATATCTTGAAACTAGGTTCAATACTCGGTTCAAAATAACTGTGATAAAGATCCGATTTTGATGTGGCTTGTACCAATTTGTGTTGAAAAATAAATCTAGTTTCTAGGATGCAATAAATTACATTTTTTTGATATGATAAGACTATGGTTTAAAATATAAAGAGAACAAAACAAATTAGCATCCTAGAAGCGGCAAATTATTTTATTAATTTATATACACTCGATTTCTGAAAATAATTGATAATAATTTTGTAAATTTGGAACTAATCGATATAAGGCAATAATAAACGGCATAAGAAGCTGCTATAAAAAATCAAAGACTTAAATTTGGCACTAATAATTTAAAATAAAATTAAGTATATAATAATGAATATAAAAGTGACTGCTTAAAAACAAATAAAACAAATGCTAAATATATTGCCACGTTCCTCAGGGTCGTTATATAATGATTAGTTTGTTTACCCTAAATAAAAGGGAAAAAAAAAGGTGGTGGCGGAAAGGCTAGCTCAGATTCATTAATAGTTTTTTTTTTTCTTATGCAGTTATGCAGATTAACAAGCAAGTAGCATACGCTTACAAAACCTAGTGATAAAGAGATAGTTCCTCACTAATTCTGGTATTATTTAAGGGCGCCACGTGATTTTGTATAGGCTTTGCATGCTTATAATTATTATTAAACTAGGTAATAAAATCACGAAAATAATTAAATAGTTTATAGAAAAATAAAGGCTACAAAATACTGCTATTTAAATATTACTCTGGATTAAATTCCACAAACGGCGGATTTATAGAGAATACGTATTTATACAAAAAAAAAAAATACCCAAGTACCCCTTTATAGATCTATAACGGGTTAACAATATTATAGCGCTTATTCTAAACTCATATTATAATTATATGCAGATAACTAACAGTGATTATATAAAGTATAAATGTAATATACCGAAAAATAAAAAGAATGATCAAAATGGAATTTGAAGATAAATGGTTGGTTTACTCTGTTGCGGTTGCATCGAGTGGTAACTTTGTATATGTAATAGGGTATATCTGAACTGCACAGTACACATATAACTTAGCTGCAATCCGAATGGGTTGTTGGGGTGCCAGTAAAGTCGCACCCAATTTTCCCGGTACGCAGCGTTGGAAGGAACGGGGCCGGCTACGAGGTTTTCCCAGTATGGAAGCAATTTTCTGGAAATGGTGGTGATCCAAGATTCCACAGGCACCTCTGGTGGATAGTATCCGGTTCGCAGTTAATAGGGGCGTAGGGGAGATGAAGGATGCTCCAAGAGAAACCCAGATCAAAGGATAAGCTGGAAAAAAAAACCCTATAAGTGGAATAACACTTACTTAAGCTCTTTTCAACTAATTGGAGCAACGAAAAGTATAGAAGGTAGGTACATACCTCTTATCAGGAGGGTTTTCTTTTTAAGAACCTGGCTTGCGTTCTCGTGAGAATTATATAATCCACTAAAGCTGGACTTTTCCAAACTAATAAGAAACACAAATGGAAAAGTACACACAAGATGGGAAACACCAAAATCCTCCACAGGGAGTATTAATAATTATCACAGCGTTTTCCACCAAGAAGAAAATTTCCCACGAGACACGTCCTTCGGTCAGTTAGTTTTCTTCCTTTTTCTAGAACTTCCCCACATTGGTTCAGTAAAACGTTTTCGGTGGAAACGACCAACAGTACCAACACAAATAATTCAAATATCTCCAACTTCAGCAGGAAAGAAGCCTATCTAGCAAATCTACTAAAACATTATCGTCCCATATAGGCAGGAACATGAGGTTCTAATAAGAATTTATACATTTTACAAGGAAAAACTAATTTAATAATGAAGGAAACAATTTTCCTAAAATCGATCACCCGGTTTTAAACTTGAACATTGGTTTAGTACCCTCCATTCAATTATTGAAATTTTTTATTTAATAAGTACGCCTATATAAGCTGTCTTTGTTTTATGGAATAAGAGAATTCTATTTAGCCGCACTGCCGGCTAGAAATAACTAGAAAACTCGCGGTAAAACAGCTGTATTTGATTTGTAATTATAAAGAATAGAAACATAGATAAGCGCTCGCTAAAAAAAGACCATTTTTATTTCAAGATACGAATATACTTCTCGGATGAATTGTTTTAAAATTATTCTTAGACCCGATATTAGAAAAGAATTAGAATATTAGAAAAGTATATACTTCGTTACAAAGGAACTACTGTCTTATTACTTTTTTTTTATTTATTCTTTTAGTTCATAATAATTAAAACCGTTACAATATATTTGAATATTTTAAATTATTATTTCCCAGCAAGAACCACGAGAAGGTAGAAGCGTTCCCTGGAAGGAGGGTGGAATTAGAATTGGGTAGAACCATAGCAGAGAGAAAAGTTTAAATGTATCTCTTCAAAACGAAAACAAAATAAAAAAATAATAATATAAAACAATTATCTAAAATAATTTTTGGATATAATTATATCCTAGCAAAATATACAGGGTGAGTCAGAAAGAATGGGTCAACACTAAGCTGGTACTAGACGCCAAAATATTATGTTTGACCTCATCATGCGTTATATAAATGTCGCTGGTTTAATAAATACAGGATGTACAAAGCGTATACAGGGTACAATGGTTAAATTTTATTTTTAAATTTTTCAATAATAATTGAGAAAATTTTGATAGCATGATTCTGAAAATTAGTAATGTTGTGTTTTTTGGTGTGAATTACAAATTTGAAGCTCATTTTGACGTTGCTCCTATACGGCATTAGATACATCGTATTATTTAGGTAAATCAAAACATATTTTTTTATCTGTTGAGCTATGATTCAAAAAAGTTAAAAATTTAAAAGAACATTCAATTGTACATAAAAAATGTATTCTTGTTTAGGTTTACTTTATCGGTTTCTGAGTTAATTGCATTTAAAAGTATTTGTGGTGATTTTTCTTTCAGGGGTTTATATTGCTATTTCTTTTCTTAGTAGGCTGGTGTCAAATTTGTCAATAAATATTAGCGTATTTTGCGTGCGTGTGGTTTATTATTCGTACAGTTATTGAGAAATTTCAGAATAAAATTTAAACTTTGGACAGCCTGTATATCTTAAACCAGCTACATTCGTATAAGGCATGATGGAGCTCAAACATAATATTTTGGCGTCTTCTATCTTAAGTTTAGTGTTGACCTCACCGCGTAGATATAATATATAATAAAAATAATATATTTCTCATTTCATACACACTATCACTAATCTATCTTTTTAATTAGCTTCATATTATTTCAATGCGACTAAAAACATAGTAGAATAGATGCAATCGTAGAATGTTATGTCCATGAACCGCAGCCATCTCATCAATAACGTATTTCTTTGTAAAATTATTGTTCTTGACTATATGCAGCAACTCGTTTTTCTTCAAAATAGCATTGTACGCAATTTTATGAAATTCTTGAATATTCTCTTTGTTGGTGCCAATATCTGGAATCCTTTCTGAAAGTCTTGAACGGTATGAATTTAACACTATTATTAATAAGCCGTTTTTTCTAATGCCGTCTATTCTCCCTCATACCCTCATTGTGTTTTATATTTTTATAAACATTATATCAAATTAACTGAGCTTGTTCGGTTTATCGTTCGTTCTAACCTCCTCATCTTCTCTATCACTGAACTTCTTTTTGAGGATATGCAGTATCTAATACCACAATATTTTTAAGTCGAAAAAGCGAATGGATATTGTCTGAAGCTATTTATTTGTGGCATAATTTTAGTTTTTCTTTAGTTTTATTGGGTTTTTGCCACACTTCTGAAGAAGAAGAATTAAATAAGCCCTTGCGCCAAACGGATCAGTTAAGGGTTATTTTTTAAACTAAGTTTGCCTAATCAAAAAATCTCATACTGAAAAAAGCAGATAAGTGAAAAATAAAAAAATCACATTACTATCGCGCACTTCCGTATTATTGACGTTTCGAAAAACTCTCTATATTCGTTCTCAAAATAGTAGTAAAAATATTAAACGTATGTGAACGAAAACAGAGAGTTTTTCCAAACGTCAATAATGCGGAAGTACGCGATAGTAATGTGATTTTTGTTATTTTTTACTTATCTGCTTTTTTCAGTGTGAGATTTTTTGGTTAGGCAAACTTAATTAAAAAAATTACTCTTGACTGATCCGTTTGGCGCAAGGGATTATTTAATTAATCTTCATTTTTTCAGAAGTGTGGCAAAAACCCAATAAAACTAAAGAAAAACGAATGGATACTATACAGATAGGGAAAATATTTAACCGATCATATGAAATGCTAAGAATAATCCCTTCCACTGCTCGCCGTTCAAGCTTGACGCGTCCTTCCCTATTTTGGCGGATTAAACCAGTATTCGTATTCGTATAGCACACTATTCGTTTGGCGTTCGGCCGTGGGCGTAAGAGAGTAGGGGAGTACTGACTAAGCCCGCCCTGCCGTGAGTCATCTTCCCACCAATACCCCATGCATTTGAAATGTATGTAATAGAATCTCCCCATGATCGGTTAAATAATTTCTCTATCTGTAGAGGCACTAAGTACTAGATAAATTAAAACAACACTCACATACAACACAACACTGAGTACTCACAGCACTAATGTATTATTCACGATACTGTTTAAACAATTATGTATTCAGAACGCTAATTTATAATGAGCCAAGAATAACAGTTAAAAACACTTCACTGAAAAATACTGTCCTGCACTGCCAACAAAGTAAACAGGTAATAATCTAAATTGCATCATTAACTGCTCTATTTGTCTTCGTTACGGTATGTGGTAGACGAGAGATTGCACAGTTGCCAAGTTTGTTGCCTACTATTCATAAAATTAAGCGCCTTCTTAAAAGCGTTGCGAAGTGCTAATAATTTCAAATGGCATATATACCTATTTGATACCTATTAAAAGACTAAATTTTATAAAGAGAAGGACTCATTTTCGTGATGTACAAACAACGATTACCATGTTTTGTGAAATGTTATAAGGTTGCATTCGAATAACGGCTTGTAGCTGCCGTTCCGATATAAGTTTTTATCCCCCCGCTTCAAGTTAGATGACTAAAATAGACATCATCTATAGAGTTATGATAATATATTGTCACGAGTTTCCTACCCAACTTCTTCTTTTACCAAATAAAAACAATCAGTTAATTATTTACTAATTTTTATTAAACACTGAATGCTCAATAAATCTAAACTAATAAATCACTATCCAAATCGCTCTGAATATCCAGTTGATCTCACCGAAATATCCAAATGAAAACTCTCTCGCTCGGTCCGCTTATTCTCCTTATATAGGCAAAACGGATATTCTAACTATTTTCTAGTAGCTCTGGATCTCATTCTGGAGCGACAAGCAAATATTCCTGATGCGCTACCAAATTGAGCGCGATCGGGGCAAATCCTGTAACATTATTCATATATTCTAATGATTTTTATGTCACTTGCTTCAAATTGTATTGCAGCATTCTATACCACGTCTTAGTTTCGGCGTCATTTTGAATTTTGTATATTCCATTATAACGATGACATGTAACGTATTGCTGCTTATAGCCCCTTAAATATGTAACTAACTGATACATGTATACATATAGAATATTAATGAAATGACTTCTTCATTGTATTTCAACACATACCTATGTGAAACATGAAATCTTACCTGGATTTGCGGATTCACTATCTGCCTTAAATAAGTTGTGTAAAATTGCTCTCTCCTAATCCAATGCGCAGTCTGGCTCTACGTGTCCATAAGACACAACAAGTTAATAAAGAGTTATTGTTTGTATCTTCATCACTAGCAATGCCAATTCACTATAAAAGTTCATATCTTGTGTACTTTACTGGTAGGCGTTATATGCCCCCCTCAAATGTAAATCCAATAATTTAATACCGAACTTCTGGAGGTCTTGAAATCGATTATTTACTCGTAATTAATTTATTTAGATAAGAAAGCGAAAGGATTGTCCCACTCACAGATTATCTAGACTGTACCCATGCTATTCAATACAACTATACCAATGAAGCCTCGACAGGGGAGCGGTGGAGTGTGTGCGGATGTTTGGCTCCGCCTCTTTCGACAGAGTCTGATTCAGTAAAATGTATATTATTACAACATTTGATGAAATTTTAAGAAAGTTAATAATTTTTATTTAAAAGTAATGTGAAATAGGAAGGAATATATTTTTAATAAACTAACATAAAATATTTAATTATTTTGAGAAGGTTTGTGAAATATTTTTAAATCAGGGTTTAAAATAAAATTCTAATTATATTAAAATCTTTGTCGCTTTTTAAATAGTGTTACTTTATTTAATGCTTGTTGCTTTGTGCCTTTTAAGGAATTAATTATTTTTGTTTTATGATTTATTCTTACAACTACATATTTTTCATAAATTGCTCTAATAAGTTCTAATCACTGTGTAATAATTATGGGGAAGTGCATTGTTGACAATTGTAACAGCCGATCAGATCGGAATAGTGATGAAATTTTATTTTTTAGGTAAGTAATAATCAGAAATAATGGAGCACGTTTTATGGCATTAAAAAGCTCTGTGCAGAAGTTGTACTGACATTTCCAGTATCGGCCCTGTTTTTAAGTGCCCATATGTTTAACAATTATTGTTAGCGAGGTAACAAGTATTTAATGGTTTATTAAATAATACCATGTGGAAAATTTTGGTGATGCGTGTACTGGCATATTGAAAACTACAAGCGATACGAAAATAGGCAGTTGAGGGAAAAAAACTTAATGACACTTGCAACTAGATTTAGGTTTTTGAGTTATTTTGAAAAAAGTTAACATGGCGTTATTTGTAACTTTTTTATTTAGAGGACTTTTTAAAATCTGAAAACACTTTTGCGCAGCAAATTTTTTCGAAAAATTTCACTGTATATTTAGATTTACAATGCGACGTCTCGTTTGCAAGAAAATTCAAATTCAAAATGGCGCCCATACAAAAAAATGAAGTTGATGATGGTTTCGCGCAACCGTAACTGTTCGAAATACTAATATTGTAAATTTCTTAATTAGATTATTAACTTATTATTATTTAGCAAATATAAATTATAATTAAATTAAATATAAATTAAATAAAAAAGTTACAGACGAATAACGCCATATTAACTTTTTTTCAAAATAACTCAAAACCTAGATCTAGTTGCAGGCGTCATTAAGTTAGCAACAGAATTTTCCCCCAACTGCCGATTTTCGTATCTCTTAAAGTTTCCAAGACGCCAGTACACGCATCACCAACATGTTCCACATGGTATTATTTAATAAACCATTAAATACTTTTTACCTCGCTAAGAATAATTGTTAAACATATGGGCACTAAAAAACACATAACCGATACTGCTATTACAATTGTCAACAATGCACTTCTCCATAATTATACAAAGAAAACTCATATATTTCACAAAATAATCACAATGTTACCGCAACGAAAGTCTAAAATTGACTGAGAGCATGTTGCCAGCTGGGCCGAGGTTAGGCCGACGGAAAGCTTCACTGGCTTTGCCCTATAGTTCAGTCTAGGTGGTCTGTGATTCACATCATATGCTCCGAACTCTTAATCAAACGATGATTCTCAAGATTTTGGTAATCTTGTCGCAAAAAAAAAATAGAAAATACAATGATGTTACCAGATGTGTCATATAAAATGCAATTTTTAAATGGCAGATCGAGGATTTTTTTATCAAAATTACAATAACATTTCTTTAAAACTATTCATATTCACCATATGTTCTACAAAACACCCAAAACTACTCCCAATTGCATCAACGTTCTTCTACATACCTCTATAATCAAAACATATCAGCAGTATCATCAATTTCGCAAATCTCAGTAAATATCACCCATTCACCCGGTGTTGATAATTCTTTGTACACATCTCAAGAGTCACCCAGTATCGCTGCTGATTCACTGAAACTCAATCAAGCAGTAATCCTGCTGATTCCGAGGATAACTTTAATACTCTTGGGTTAACCGAATAAGTTTTGTTTTTTGTTTGGGAATATACAGGGTGTCTGGAAAAATGTGGGAAATCTCTCGGGTACAAATAGAACATGAAAAAATAAGATGACAAGTTCCTATAATTTTCTTTCCTATAGGCCCTCCCTACGGAGATATGTGTCCCTAAAGGACGCCGCTGGAAATCGGTACATTCCCAAACAAAAAAAAAAAAAACTTACTTGGTTAACTTAAGAGTATTTATAATCGCCCTCGGAATCAGCAGGATTGATTGATTGAGTTTCAGTAAGAGCAAGTGAATCAGCAGCGATACTGGGTAACTCTTGTGATGTGTATAAAGAATTATTAATACTGGGTGAATGGGTGATAGGAAAAAAAATTATAGGAACTTGTCATCTTTTTTTTCCTGTTCTATCGGCACCCGAGAAATTTCACACATTTTCCGGTACACCCTGTATATATGCATTAATTTTATTTGTACAGGGTTTTAATGGTAAGTTTTTTCAAACTTCACCCATATATTTTATCGATGAAAATAATTAGGGTTTGTTATATAACAATACTTAATTCAAAGCTTAACAAAGGAGATACAGGGTATTATACAGGGTGTCCGGAAATTATACGTCAAGACTTCAGGAGGTGATTCCTCACAAGAAATTAGGGTCACGAAGTCCTATAACAATTTTTCGAAAACAAATACTAACGGAGATACAGGGTGTTAAAGTTAAAATTTTATTTTCGATATTTGTAAATAACTATTTAAGAAATCCAAATATTTACATAAAATTTGTAAATCGGGGGTTTCTTGGAACGAGAAATTCAAATATATTTCTAATTTTGATGTCACTAGTAGAGGGCGCCACTTATGGCACATCATGTTTCTTTCAAATGACATAACTTTTTTGCTGCTTAGTGTATCCATCTGACTATTGAAACAATCGATTCTCCTACTTGTTATATCTGAAAAAGGTATACCTTATTGAAGTCGTTAAGAGTAACAGTTTTCGATATTTACAAATTTTATGTAGGTAAATATTTAGATTTATTAAGAAGTTATTTACAAATATTGTAAATAAAATTTTAACTTGTCTCCGTTAATATTGAGTTTTCAAAAAATTGTTATAGGACTTTGTGACCCTAATTTTTTTGTGGGCAATCACCTTCTGAAGTCTTGACGCATAAGTTCCGGACACCCTGTATATAGTTATAGTAAAAGTGTCACTTGGTTTGTACGTTTCCATTTAAAATCCATCTATTGTATTAATAATATATAGTTGAAGGTTATGTTACGATAGTTTAGGCAAAATAAAGTACATATATTTATTTTCTGTAAATATATCTAGATATTTTCAGTTATCTAGTAGTTTTCTTTATTTACCTTAGCTACTTTTAAATTTCATTAGTAATTAATGTTTAAGCACTTTACAATTCAGATAGTAATTTTCCATTAAAGTAGTAACATTACCTTCAGGTATGTTATTTTACACCATTGACCTAGCCAATAACAAAGGATCCACCGTGTAACTGTTACAAATAATTGTTTTAAATGTAAGAAATACATTGAAAACCATTATTATTTTGTTTAAAGTAAAAACACGATAAAATTTTATCAAAAAATTATTTTGAAAATGAAATTCAAAATTAAGTGAAACCACGGTAGTGGTTTATCAATTTAGTCATATACAATCTATTGCAATAATAACGACACTGCCTCAAATCAGATTTTGAACTACTGGAAGCTCTGAGTAGAAATTTCGTTAGATTATTTTTTTATTTTTAAATTTAATATTATTTTCTTAATAAATTTTAAACCAGTTAAATGGAAATGATTAATGGGTTTACATAAATAACTATATTTTGAAAAACGTTAGGTACCTGCTTTTTTTACTTTTGAGTAGAGACTTAGACATGTGGCTAAATTATTTATTGCTTTAACTGCCTTACTCGTCAAACATATAGAAAAGTTAGTTTATCGCCATGTCTGTTATTTCACATATTACACACGCCCAGAATATTAATAAATTGGATTTAATACTAAGGCAAATGTATGAGTTTTGTGAAAATCCTACATAATTCTGTTTCATATTTTCTAGTACAAAGTCAAATATAATCGCGTATTAGGTTCTATCTGCAGATAAATTTATTGCTGCTGCAAACTGTACAAAACCAAGCCTTTAATGGCCTCTCTTTGAAGACATAATTCAGTGGTTAAGGGGTCGAAGCCAGTTTCTGCGTTTATCCCGTATTTGTTGCCCTGATACGCAGAAAACCAAATAGTTTGGATTTGTAAGAAGTAAGCCTGAAAATTCTAGTTTCAATCCTAAAGAATATTATTTATTTATTCTAACATACAACTACTTTACATCACTAATTATTCTATTTAAAGAATAGGAAAAAAATATATAATACAAAACCCAATGGTGTACTTAACAATATAACAATAACAATAATTTCCAAAAATTGTTATGGACAGACAAAGATTATTATTATGGAACTAATAAAAAATATCAAACTTCTTCTTCAAGGTGACGTTGTTGACCTCACATCGTTTGCAATATCATTAAGGTTTGAAATAATAGTCCAAATATAGATACAGGACATTAGATGTTGCTGGATAATCAATCTATGGATTTGGAACTACTGTAAGCTACATAGCTACAAATGCGATTTGAAGAACAATAGCATATTATTAGAAAGTCCAAAATTACCAAATTTGCTAAGTAATGTACCGTGATCAAGTCAGTCGAATACTTTAGTGAAGTATATGCATATAAATCACGTCCTTGGTCTAAAATTTCAGCTATATGTATTCTGCATAATGCAGAGTAGATTTGAAGCAGTTGACCGTCAGATTACCTGTACTTTGACTGATAACAATAACATCAGATGATGGCAGCAATAATTCACTAAATAATTTGGCGAAAGCATCGACTATATCCATTGGGTTATTAAGATTTTGTCCATTATAGCACATGCACTTATAGGGATTTGAATACCGATCCAGAAACAAAGTGCCACTTTAGTGCCTCGAGCACGAACTAACCATTGATGAGCTGGAACACTTGAAGCAAAAACTGCGTCATCTACAATCTGTACTTAGAGGAAATTGATACACCATTAGGAATGTTTAACAAGCCTTGAGAAGGTGCATAATACCAAGGAAAATAATGAATATTTTGTCAAATTCTGTTTATACTGTACACAAGGATGCACTGGCAAGTTTTATTTATTTTTAATTAATAATTCACAAAAATATTTTATTGAAGCAAGTGCTAGATTATGGATCAAAGAAGTGTTATAAGTAACTAGCAAGGTTAAATTTCATTATTTATAAGAATGCAAAAAGCTGACTACACATTAATTTTATCCGGAGTTGATACTACGAATCTTTAATAACTAAGTTATGAACTGTATAATATTAAATAAGCAAAAATATAAATGTACAGGGGATATCACACGCCTTTTAAGAAAATACAATATTAATATTGCCTAAAACGCCAAGAAAGATCCTCCTTTTCTAAAATCAACTCCAAGTCCAGCAGTGTAACAGCATCCGGTGCATATATGGCTACGTATACCTTGGACAAAAAGAGAGATAAGTTAGCATGAGTTAAAAAAACACAAGTGTCATTTAAAAAATGATAACACTGATATTTCAGTCAGCACTTATGAAACATAGAGCGGACACAGGACATAAGACGTGGACAAAACCAATATTTCAGTGAATGAAGTAATTTCAACCGAGACTAGGGCTTGTAACTACCTCACATCAAATATAAATACCGATCATAGTTACGTCTTTCAAACCGATTAACTCCAAAGTTAAATTAATTAAATTATAGTTGTCAGGATGTTTAAAATTTCTGTAATGTTTAAAATGACATCAATATTCTTAGCTGTTGATTTTAGGTAGACTGCTTGGTGGTTAATTTTTGTGAGAATTTGTAGCGTGTGACGGGCAACAGAGGATTTGTCCGGTGCAACGTCGACGTGGAGTCGTTGGCTGCTTGCGAGTGACTTTTGTTAGAAATTTGCTAGCACTAACAAGGGAGCCAGAGGAACTTATTCTCATTGCAAAGACGACGTGAAGTCGTTGGATGCTAGAGATGCTGTTCCCTATATCAGCGTGGCCTGGCGACGTACTGTACTATAGTGGGCGAGAGGGGTACGACAACAGTTTGTTTAGGATACAAGGTCATGAAACAACACCACGTTTTTAAGCTGGAATGTATGCCCGGATGATTTACTGGTTGCATACATTTGACGACGTAATACTGTTGAAGCAGAAATAGTTATTTAGTAGAGAAGTGAGGTGTAACTTTAAGTTGTGTAAGAAAATATAATTAAAAAAGTAGTTTTCTTCGGTTATCGAATTTTAGAGGTTAATTAGGTACAGTTAACGTAAAAATATAAATCATAATAATATAATTTCAGACCTATATTGTTTATAGTTCAAATTCTATAACATCATTTTAAGTAGTTCTGTGTTTACTGAAGTAACATTAACCGTGCTCTATTTGTAGTAATTTTATGTTGAAAATCATGTTTCGTCTAAAATTATTAAATTGTCGCGCCACACCGCGACGGTCGACACGTCGTTGCGACGCTCCCAATTTGAATGGGCTTTAATGGACATTAGCTTTAAGTCGAAATGCCATTAGTAAAACAGTGCTGTTTGCTGTTGTGTCGCTCCGGGTTTAATGTTACTCAAGGGTATTTAGTGTCACTCTATTTTTCACTCTTTCAGTGATCTCTCGAGGCAGCTTAAGTTTTATTAAAATATTTTCCATTGTTGTCATAATTTTTTAATTAGTGCCATTGAATACATGAAACTTTATATAGGTACTTTAATAAAGTTGATGCAATAATAAATACATAATATAATAAATAATTTCAGATAACCGTACTTTGAAATAATTAGAAAATCCACGTTTAACATTTTATATAAAAAATAGTTAAACGTCAAGGAACGATTATTCCGACTTTTATTTCTGGCATTTAGAATTTTTCTGCTGGAATCGCCCCTTGTTAATTAATTAGTGGAAACGTTTATAAATTCTTTTCTTACAAATTGAGAATTTGTTTTCTGGCACCGAAACAAGATTTTTGTTTGAGTTTCCCATGCCACAGCAAGTTCCAATTATGCTCAACTTAATTTAACGTTACTAACCGTTCTTGTTCCTACATATATTTTATCACGAGTAGAACGTTTTGCTTAGTCAATCTTTCCATTTGTTTTTCTAACGGTGTTTCTATTATTTTAAAACAATTTATATATGATATATACCAGGTGTCCCGTTAAGGTCGTACAGTCGCTAGACTGTATCTCGGAAAGTAATTGTCTCATAGCCTTATAACGAGAAGTATATTAACATTATTTTCCACTTTCAAATTAAATTTTACCACGAAATGGCGAACTTTCAAATTCAAACCGAAAAGTGTGATTTTCTCCATAAAATCAATAGTGAAGATATGTTATGTTGAATGGTTTTAGCCTGTCCTATTGCCATTTTATTAATTCCCTACCTCCAGGTGGTGTAATTTGGTATCTTTAAAGGTTGTGAAATATTTTTGCCTCATAACTAAGTTTGGAAACTAATAGCTGCTTCCGATTTGTGGCATTTTTGATATCAAATAACGCCATCTGGCGGTACAGAAACTTAAGTATTGTTGCATATTATGATTCGGCTATTAAACATATTTAAAACAAGACCAAGTTTGCTAATCGGTTAACGTAGTCATGAGTTTTCGAACTTTTTCTGCAATATGATTCTACAATTTCTTACCTCTTACATTAAAACATAGAGTAAAATGTTAAATTTTAAATTTTATTGGGAAAATCTCACTTTTCGAGGTGGACTTAAAAGTTCGCAATCTAGCCGTGAAATTTGAAAGTGAGAAATAATTGCAACATGCTTCTCGGGGTTACTTTTGTTAACAATATTTTTTCCGGAAGCTGTAGGACAAATAGTTTCCGAGATACAGTCGCTGGCCGGTACAATTAGATTTCCCAGTTAAAATTGTATTTATCAGATAATACAGTAGACTAGACTAGTAGAATATTATGTGCATTTAAACTGCCACGTGCTACATCTTGATAAAACATGATGATTTAACTGAATTTAGTTATTGTATTAAAGTTGTGTGTGCAGGTAGACCATCAGGTTCAGCATGTGGCCACAAGATGTAGTTACATGTTGCACTTCGCCTACTCAGGTTCCCTTTTGCCTGGTAATTCCTAAATAAACGGAGGAGAGCTAACAAGCTCAAGAGCGGTATATGTCTGGTGTGTCACTTTCAAACTGTTCAATGATGATGCATTTTTGAATAAGTTTTAGGACGAAAAATGGCACTTTAAAGTATTAGTACGAGTGAAAGTCCTAGGATTTAATTTCCATGGTAACTCACGTATTATACGTATTATTGGCTATATTTTGTGACATTTCAGAGACGTAACATGACAGTTTGATTTGTTGAATAAAATTACTCGTGCTGCTTTCTTCAGAACTTCTCGCAATATGCAATCTTCATCCATTTTGATAACTGAATGTGAATAACAAACTCGAAAAATATACAGCGCCAAATATATTATTCCGATGTCAATATTTCAAACCGTTGCTGCGAGGTTAAGTATACCACAAGGTGTTCTAAACGATTACGCTTTGTTCATGTAAATGTGGGCCCAAAAATTATTTCTAAGGAAGTTATGGCCACTTAAAGAGGCCATTCTGATGGTTATTTTTTCTAAATAACTACGAAACAGTGTTGCCAACATTTGGAAGAATATATTCCCAATGATAATTAAAAAAATAACCAAATTACCCAAACATTTTAGAGGCGTTTTCAAATGATGTTATAAGACGCGTTTTGATTACATTTATTAATTTTTTAAATTTTTCGGAAAAATATTTATTTAATTGAAACTTAAAACAACACACCGACAGATTTTGTTAACCATGACATTGTTTCTGACGACAGAAATTTATTTATACTTTTGTATACTTTGCGCATCAAAACCACAGAGCATAAAATGACAAATCACAAGTTCACAACCATGAAGCACTAAACACAGATAATAACTGACAAGGGACAACAGCAAATGCTGTACTTTGTTAAAGGATTATTGGTTGTTGCTTTCTTAATTTTACCGAATTAATTAATAAATTCTGGGTGCATCCGTACCGTTGCTTCGCTTTCAGCATAAAAATATCCAATTTGGAGGTAAATTTGAAAATGTTACCCAAATTCCCAAAATTAAAAATTCTAGAAGAAATTACCCAAAAATTGGGAAATTACCCAGCGGTTGGCAACACTGCTACGAAACCAGTTGAGATAAATTTATGAAATTTATTAAACTATTACGTGTTTAGGCCGCCATTTAAAACAACATTTACAAATGTTTGTCATATGCGTTCTAACGGCGGGGAAAGAGGGGTAAAATTTACCATATTTTGTGTTTTGAGTTTTTCGACTTTTCTCTGAAACATATGAAAGTTTATATGAAATATAAAATATGAATATGTAAGAAGTGTTTTAGTAAACATATGTACACTATGCGTTTGCATTTCCATTGCAAATACCATAAATGTAGTGAATATTTACTAACTCTACATTGGTCAAATGTTTCATTTTCGACCAATAATAATTTACAAAAACTCAATAACTGAACTGTCAGTGCAAATGACGCTAATCTCATTATTGTTTTCCTCAACCTGCTGTGTTAGAAAATATTTACAGTTTCAATTCCGCGTTATGGTAAAATTTAAACATTTGTAAATTTTGTTTATAGTGGTAAACTAAGTATGTAAAAGTTAAGTTATTTACCAAATTTCATAAATTTATTTGGAGAAAGTCGTCATCAGAGTGGCCCCTTGAAGTGTCAATAACTTCCTTAAGAAGAATTTTTGGCCGCATGCCTACTCATAAACAATTCATATTTCTATCAAATAACGAACAGTCTCAAAAATATTTACGATTAATTATATTATTGGCTACTTTGAATACAGTATGAAATAAAATATTGTATGTACCACGGACAAAAAGTAGATTTAGAGTACTTGTAAATTTTTAAATTTAATTTTTATTTAAATTAACTCGTACATTAAAGCCTCACTTTTCATCCTTGATACATAAATAACTAATAATAACACGATTTTGCTGCCTTAAGTAGACGTTTTGCTAAAACAATAGATCATCTTAATAATAATAATGATGATAATGATAATAATAATAATAATAATAATAATAATAATAATAATAATAATAAGGATAAGCCAATGCATGGCCTCTTCTACCGTCATCTAGAGGGGCTTGGCTTATCTGAAAAGCTGACCTTCGCTTTTTTGAGGTCAGCGGGGCTGAACTCTGAGACCGAGGGGTTCATAATGGCTTGCCAAGATGGTGTTATTAACACTCTCGTCTATCGTAGTCGTGTCTTGGGTATCGAGGTTCCTGTTACCAGTTGCAGGGCCTGCCGCCAGGCGTCGGAGACGCTTATGCATCTCCTGTCGGCCTGTCCGGTATATGCGGCCACAGCGTATATCCAAAGACACGATTCAGCCTTACGGGTGTTGTATTATCATTTACGACACTCGTATGAGATAGACGAGACGCCAGTGCTGCCTTATGCTCCGGGGGATATAGAATCCGTTGTGGGGAATGAGAAGTGCCGAATTTATTGGAACTATTCATTCCCCACCCTCAGGCAAATTCAAGCCAATAAGCCTGATGTAGTCCTCCTCGACCACCAACTTAGGACGATGTTTGTGATTGAGTTCTCGGATCCCGCAGAGAACAACATCGTCCTAAAAGAGGAGGAGAAACGGAGGAAGTATCGAGATCTTCTCTCCGAGCTCCGCAGGCTGTATCCAGACCACTCTGTTAAGATTGTGGTGCTCATTATAGGCGTCCTGGGTGGAATGAGACATACGTTGCCTTCTGACTTAAAGATCATACCGGCTTGCCGAAATTCGGCAGAGATCTTAGCCGGCAGAATGCAGAAGACAATCGTCCTTGATTCGCTACGTCTACTCAGAACGCACGATTTACGGGCGCAATGATTACTGACTCCACGGAGTGGAGAGTGGTCATTGCTTGACTCTTCAGAACATCTCCGAATGTGTCGGAGCTTCGGAAGATGTTACTGAAAAAAAAAAAAAAAAAAAAAAAAATAATAATAATAATAATAATAATAATAATAATAATAATAATAATATCTCTACCCCTTATTCTAATCACAGGGATTAGCCCAGAAGTCGGGGCTTGTGCGGGAGGGAAGGGGGCGGCATATTATTATTAAGTAGGCCGCATTTGCGCCCAGGAACGACTTACGTTGGTAGGCACTAACCACTATTCAGTGCAGGAATGAGGGAAACCTGAAAAACCTCATTAATTAGGGGGGTAGTCAAATATCAACCGGTATCAATCTCTCACATTGACCCAAGCTAACATTCTTTCACCCTATCATACCCGCAGAGAGGGTGCCAATCCTCTCTACGAATATAGCTTATATACGGTCTACCGGCAGCCGGGTGCGAAACCGCACCGATCTAGTCACCTCGATTCAAGTACTGCCGCCCTAAACCGCGCTACCACTGACCGATTAATAGATACATATTTTGTTACTTCTTCTACTAAAGATAACGAGACAACTGGCTTTTGTTGAAACCCACTTATTATTAGTTAAAAATAATGTATCTATAGATAGAAACCTTGAAACTGTTCCAAGAAAAAAAAATAGCAACAGTAACTAGATATTTTGGAATGTTCAAAGATGCAAGAACATATCCATTTTGTGTGCAACATTACAACAGGAATTACGCAGACTTTCTTATACATTAACATATTATACACAAGGACTATATGAAACATAGTAAAATGTTTTTGGAGTCGTTAGATTCGAATATTACGTTTACATTTTTGGGGTTGCTGAGCTCGAATGTGGTGTTTATTTCATCCCCTCAGATCAGCTTAACTTGACGTCTGACAAAATTGACAAAATAACAGCAAATACCCAATAACGCTCATAAACTCATATCCCTGTAACTGATGAATAGAAGAGCTAAAAATCACATAAACATACAGATTCCATTATAACCTGGTATTACATGCATATATGTAACGCTTGAAGGTATCTACATCTTACCATCTTAAGTGTAACCTTCATATTTTTTACTAGATAACAGCACATTTACACTTTTTAATAGTTAAACTTTAAAAAGTATACTGACAATTATTTACAGTGTTACAAGTTTTTTATTTGAGCTGCAGTCCCCTTTCCTGGTATTTCAATTCAGAGCACCCAGCATCAATCGGCCGCCATATATTTATCCGGCTTGTCTTGTTATTATCGCTCTGCATCCTTCAATTTTTGACATTTCACCTTATTCTTCACTGAAATTGGCATCAGTTGCTCCTTTTGCTGCCATCTCTTTACATCAAATTAGAACTCATGAAATAATGGGTAAAATTTCTTAATAAACCAGAAGAAAGCTATATGTATCTGCAAAATTACGAGAAGGAATTTTCGATGGACAGATCCATACACGGTTTCACATGGGTTACAAAGAACTTCATGTGAAACCATAAACATCTAGATTATAAAGAAAAAAAGTAGCGAAAATAGTTGAAAACTATAGGAAACTGGGCTGCATGATAAATCTAAAATTGAATTTTATTGATTTCCATATTGACTACTACGGTAGGTGAGTCCAGCTGATTACTGCAGAATTCTTGCAAGAAATATACTAAAAAAAGTATGTAAAAGACAGCCACTACACATATCTGTTGAGTGTAAGAAAGCTAGATATCACAAAGCAATATAATTAATCACATATGAAATCCAACTGCAAGACTTAAAACCTTTGAACTTAAGATTAATGCTACAGCATAATATTCCTTTTCCTTAAGAGTTATATGGGTTTTAGCACTTCTATGCATTGGTTACAGGATTATGAGGTTATAGCCTACACACAGCTGCAATGTTGTGTACTCTTCTATCGCATGGAATGATTCGCTGGGGAATATTTCACTTTTTAAAACTCGACAACCGGAATTCAGGACTGATTTTTCGCAGACAACCCTATACCACCGTGTTGGTAATGAAATAAGCATTATTTTAATTTAACTTTAATTTATTAACCACACCGGTGCAAGTTACTAGTATCGATTTACCTGTTTATACCTGCCAACCTAACGTTTGCATATTCTATGGGCTTCATACTTTCGATTGGTATGGAATTTGTCTATTAACAAAACCAGTGAACTGTTTAAAAAAATAATAATTTTTTATTGTTAATTAATAATATTCTGGACTGAAATTTTTTCGACAACCCATTTGCAATGTATTTATTGACATATTTAATTGGATATAAAATACTTTTCAACCATTAACCAGCTCGGTGAAAGTCGTCTTATAGTGGGATCCTATACTATTATGAAAGATTAGAAGAATTATAAATACATTCCTTAATATGTTTGTTTTATATTTATAGTGTTCAAAGTAAAAAGCGAGGGATGTTTTGTCAAAATTTTTCCGTTTGGCGCAAGGACTTATTTAATTAATTTTTATTATTTTTCAGAAGTGTGGCAAAAACCCAATAAAACTTAAGAAAAAGTAACTTTTGTTATTATATTATAATAGTAATTTAATCTTTTAATAAAATTTGCTTTACAGAAGTTTATAACATTGGGATTAAATAATGAGGTTCTTATTGTACTATATTCCTAGGCCATATAAAGTCCTTTATACAATCCCACTAAGTTATCAAGTGACCTATTTTATCGAAATATGTGATGAAATCTCCAAAGGGGATTCCCTTAGAACTACGATAAGCAGGCGCTCTCAAAGTAGAGATTATCAAGGTAACATATCGGCAAAGCACTCTTCCGACACATGGGCAGTCCCTCTTAACATCCTTTACGAAGGAATCTGACACTATATTGTGGTAATGGTTCCTTATCAGTCCATGCTGAGGTCTTAATATTAGTGAATACCTTCCCACAGCAATTCATTTCATCTCAGAATTATATGTTTGCCTTAACTTATAGTGTTAAATTCAACATTTACAACAGTCACTACATCAATTTTTTATTACAAATTCAGTTCTTCTTTTATTTGTCCATTCACTAAAATATAGCTGGTTAATTGTTTTATAACTCTTGTTTAAAATAAAATTTACTCTCAGAAATATTATTAAATACTTATATCAATACATTTGACGATATTATACAGGGTGATTCATACCGTACGCACGTACCTAAAAATTTGTGGAAATAGATGCGTCATGAAAAATGGATTTTTATATATTTTTAGGTATTAATAATATTGTGTGAAACTAACTACTCAGTGGACAAAAACCGCAACCATATGACTTCATTGATAGGAATTGTAAGATATTTGATTTATATTAGCTTAAAATACCTTTCTAATACAGTAAAAAATGAAAAATGCAGTCAATATCGTAACAAATTTTTGTATAAAAAAAATATTAAGTTATAGTATTTTCAACCTTTACATCGCTGCCCTTCAGTAGTCCCGCGTGTGGTACGTCGACGTTTTTGCGGTAGTGTTTTTTAAGTGTCAAAAATGGCTAACGCGTATAGCAACTCGGAGGTGATGGATATCGTTTTAATTTATGGTGAAGTCGCAGAATGATTTCTCGGTAAATATGTGCCAAATGCAATTACTTTTAACGCGGTAGTGCAACGTAAGCGTGGCAGAAACAGTGCAACCGAATCGTGGAAGAGATGGAGGTTCAAGTCATGCACGGCGTATTGCACCAGCTGAGGAACACATTTTAGAAATTTTGGAAGATAATCTCCGAAGTACCAGGCAAATCGCCTAACAAGTACAAAGAAGGTCCCGATAAACAGTGTGGCGTATACACGAGGTTCTATTATGCCAATAACTTATAACACGGACAAGAACGGAAATATTTGTGTTAGCTTGTAGAAACTGGTTAAAACGGGCCTAAATCTGGTCGGTTTACAAAATTTTGAATAGTTATTGTAACATCAGTTATATCAATTTATTTATTTTATTAATTAAAACCACCAATTAATTTTATTAATTAACAACAGCAGTTAAGGCAGTTGAACTTGCTGATATAAAATAGGTTACAACATTTTATTTATTTCTTTGCTTAGGAAATCCTTTAAATTTTTTGTCCGTCGGCAACCAGCGACAGTGCTACATGCTTTGCTTTGCGCAAGGTCAGGTTTTACAGTGGACCATTTTCCAGTGCCGTCCAGAAGTGCCCTTCATGATTTTTGTTTTACAAAACTGTATTTTCAAGAGTCCCATATATATATCTACATTTTTTTTAATTTTTGATAAGTTCTGAATAATACATATACGAGGTGCCCAATATATATGAAATAATGTTTCACATCTTGAAAAAATCTAAAAAAATTTGTTACCTTTTTTGTCTCCTTGAGTTTATTTCGGACCCAGTAATTTCGTTGCTATGACAACCAGTTTTATTTTCCTTTAGATGGTATCACATTAAATTCTGCCCTTGTTTAAAATTATTATTTTTTGTTTTTGTGTACGAACGTGTAAAATATCTATAGGAATTCAAATTCAAGATCTTTGCTAAGGAAAGAGTGATGTTTTGTGAAAATTTTGACACTGGTTGATAGTTTGGTTGGAAATATTGAAGCAGAATTGAGGTACAAAAATGTAATGTCTATAAAATGCTGTACGCATCTTTGAGGTAAACAGCGCCTAATGGTATCGACGTGTAATAGCTCTAAGCTGAACCCGCAGGCTTTTATGTTCACGTCGAAACATTAAACGTTTTTGATACATAAATAGCTATAATGTTCTACTAGTATATTATTACATAGATAATAATCTCTCTGTTTTAAGATACCTATATTAAATGAGATATTACGCCCTGAGGAATTATCGGCTTTATAATAAAAAATACAATTTTCAAAGTAGTGTGATAATGTTGTTGGTTTTGTCGGACACAAGTGCGTTGATTGTTTTACAGAAAAAGCAGTAGAGTTCTCCACGCCAGTTTCGCCACCTAGACTTGACAGGTTAATTTACAACCGATTTCGTCATATCTCGGAAGAAAACAACATCATGGCCGACACCTTATCTAGTGCACACCTTTGACTTTGAATACTTAGCAGCCTCCGAGCAAAACGATGAAGAACTACAAACGTTTCAGAAAGTAGAGTGTGCTTTATGGATTAAGCTAGAGCACATTCCAGGTACTAAAGAATTACTTATGTGTGCTACCATTACAAATGTAGTGCGTCTCTTCGTAACAAAACCATTTCACAAAGCACCATTCACCGCCTGTCTCACCCAGGAACTAGAGCAACAATTAAACTCAAGACTCAACGCTTTGTGTGGCCTTCAATTAAAGCGGACTGCAGAAAATGGGTTCGCATTTGTCTACAGTGCCAACAGTCAAAGGTTTCACGTCACATTACTGCACCGGTTGGTACCTTTGCACCACCATCAGCAAGATTCCAACACATCCACATTGACATTGTCGTCCTGCCATCGCGTTGGCTAGAAGCTATACCCATGTGTGACTAAGATTTGGTACACCGTTCAGGATAACTACCGACCAAGGTGACAATTTGAGTCCCACCTTTTCAAGCAACTAAATCGCTTGTTAGCCACGACTCATTTAAGAACAACCGCTTATCACCCTTGAGCCAATGGCATAGTAGAACGTTTTCACCGTCAGTGTCAGCCTTTGGACTGAACCTCTCTCCAAGGTGTTACAGGGTATTCGCTCGGGTTAGAAAGAAGATATCCAAGGCACAGCTGCCAAGTTACTTTACGGCCAACCAACAATTGAGCCTCCCGGGAGAATTTCTTAGCCACCAACAATGAACGAAAATACCATGAATGCCACTCAATTCATAAAGGACCTCTGTCAGCACATGAAAAACTGCAGTTTCGCATTGTGATAAGAGGAAAGCTTTCGTATTTAAAAACCTCGCTACCACCATACATGCATTTGTACGTTGAGACAGCCCATAATAAATGTTACAACAACCCTATAACAGCCCATTTAAAGTGATTACTAGAAATTAAAGAACATTTGTTGTGCACATCAATGGTCACAATGTAACCATCTCTATAGATGCGTACGTCGTAGTCGATGACGCAGACATCAGTGCCACTGATACCACGTTAAAACTCAACCCTACCAATATGGATCTGCCAAATACTACGGACTACCAATTCAGGCGGACGTGTACGTTTTCCATATAGATTGCAGTACGGTTTTTGATAGTGTCACATATTTCTATACGTATATTCTGTATATTCTAACATATTTATTTCTATATATAAATTCACTCATATCTTTTCGTTAGTTTTGTGTTAAAATTTGAATGGCGGTTTTAAGTACTAAATGTACATATCATGTTTTATAAATATTGCATAAGTAGGTAGACGACCGGCGTCCTCATAGATAGGGTTTTGTATGGTAAAGAATAACAGGCACTTATTTTCAATAACTACCTAGATTATGGAGACGATAAGCAGGCACAAATTTTTAGTCAGTCAATAAACATCAACTCATAGTGTAACATTGTGGGTGCTAATCAATCGCAAGCAAGAAAATATTAGTACACAATATACTGTCCTTATTGAAATCACTATTCCAGAATATTAACAATACGAACTAAAATTTAGTATTCTTCATCAACTTCATAACAATTCTGGGACGTTCTATGTGGCTCACGATAAATTGTTCAGTTTATCCCAATCAATGAAATATATATTTTAAAGTTTGTTGATTCCGTTGTATACAGTTAGGAAACAACCAGATATACGAGTATGTCTGATAAGCACGTATGCTACAAAAATTGTCTTTGCCAATATTGAAATAATTCTTGTGACAAGTATTACGAATGACCTTTGTAGAAACTTATCAGCAATCTAAATTCTAATACTAATTAAAGGAAAAGTTTGACATAAACTAGTTTTGAAAGCGTTTTTCATTGTTTCTGTTTCTATTTGAAGGACTACTTTGATAAAGTTCATCTGGAGTTTAAATCACAATGAATCTTTTAAATACAAATATGTATTTCGGAAACGGCTATTTCTAACGACATTTAGATTTTTATGTAAAAGTACTGGAAAAAAAAAAGTTGCTATCAGAAAATAAGATATAGTGTGTAGCAAAAAATTTGCGAACTATAAAATTTCAAGGAGACATAAGTGACGTCCTTTACAATGTATGGCTAAATTGTGAGGAAATTTAAATTACTCATGTCAAAAACCCTCGGGATTCCAAATTTCGTTTAAATACATCAATTACTTCAAAGGTTATTTTAAGAACATGAAAATAAAATTTTAATTTTGACACCCTATAATTCGGATGCTATCAGCTTTTGCGCTAAGGTAAGTTTGACTAGATCACATTATTTTGATGTTACACATTATCTGCTACTCTATGTACAATTTTTATATTGAACTGTTTAGCAGCAAAGTAGTTGATAAGATGTATGTTTCTTGTCTCTCGAATTGATAAAATTAAAAAATAGTTAAATAGGGATGAGTATTTTTTTAAATCAAGTCATATGGATTATCATTCTGCAGAGTACACATTTGAAGGATTATTTTGTAAATACTTTACTAATCGTTGTAATTAGTTCAATGTATTGATTAGTTAAACTGAGTTTCTTATATGCAACATTTTAATGTATTGTAGATAAAAGGAACACCCTCTTGTAAAATGATCCATTGTCTTGCATATATTTTTTTAAATTTTGTCTATTGAATTTTTCTCTGAAAGTGGTACGGTTCATCTGTCTATTTTGTAAAATAAGGCAATTGATAATGAAAAGTAAAACATTTTTTTTTCTATAAAATATATTGTAACCTCTACGTTGACTTCGCATTTAAATACGTCACGTTATTTTCACTACTTAATTACACGGCACATGTACTTCAAACAAATTAACAACTGTCAGTTTTTACTTTGACGTTTCTGTCATTTGCGTTCGACTTCTGAACATGAACTGTGATGGCTAAACCGACTCGCTTATATATATTTTTAGAGTTCTCGAAGTTTCTGCGTCCTCGAGAACGTGTTGGGAAACAAATAGAATAGGATCATAATTAACAAACTAAAAAGGTAGGTGAGCTTCCACAACAATACTTTATCTACAAACATAAAGTAATAGCAACTTTTAAGTTCGACTTCGACATGGCATTGTTTTAAGTACACAAGCATGAATTATTCCAGATCTGAAGAGTATTGTCAATAGGGTACAAGCATGTAGGAGATTTAGTAGTAAATACTGTTAGTTGCTATATACATTCATATTGTCAATACCTTTCTTCTGGTTGATATGTAAGCAACTTCACTTTGTTTATATTTTGATATTGCATTTGTTTTTATACAGGGTGATTTGAAATAAAGTACCAAAAATGAGACCACATATTCCTTAGGTGAAAATAAAGCGATTTAACCTAACATACCTATATCCCAAGTCGCTTAATAAAAAACATACAGGGTGTTAAAGTTAAAATTTTACTTTCGATATTTGTAGATAACTTCTTAAAAAATCCAAATATTTACTTAAAATTTGTAAACCAGGGGTTTTAGCGGGTGACAAATTCAAATTTGTTTTTAATTTTGACGTCACTAGTAGAGGGCGCCGCCTATGGGCACATCATGTTTCTTTTAAATGGCAGAACTTTTTTGCAGCTTAGTGTATCCATCTGACTATAGAAATAATTGATTCTCCTACCTGTTTTATTTGAAAAAGGTATACCTTGCTAAAGTCGTTAGGAGTAACCATTTTTGAAATAATCCTATTTGAAATGCTGAGTGCACCGAGAAAAAACTATTTTGGTTTGAGGTAAAGTGCCTTTTCTGCTGAAGATACAGCAACATATTACTTGAAGAAGTTGTTTAGAATGGTAAATTATGAAGACGTGCAAAATTTCAAGAAGATCGGCGAGGTTTGATGAAACCATTTTTCAACAAAGCACAAAGATTTTATCAAAGCAGGCCGATCTTTTTGAAATTTTGCACATCTCCATAATTTACCGTTCTGAATAACTTTTTCAAGTAACATTTTGCTATATTTTCAGTAAAAAACTCAATTTACCTGAAACGATAACAGTTTTCAATCCGTGCACTGAATAATTCAAATAGGATTGTTTCGGAAACTGTTACTCCTAACGACTTCAACAAGGTATACATTTTTCAGATATGACAAGTAGGAGAATCGATTATTTCAATAGTCAGATGGATACACTAAGCTGCAAAAAAGTTTTGCCATTTAAAAGAAAATGATGTGTTTTAGGTGGCGCCCTCTACTAGTGACGTCAAAATTAGAAACAAATTTGAATTTCTCACTCGCAAAAACCCCTGGTTTACAAATTCTGGTTCCAAAGTAAATATTTGAATTTTTTAAGAAGTTATCTACAAATATCGAATATAAAATTTTAACTTTGACACCCTGTATCTTTTTTATTAATCGACTTGGGATATAGGTATGTTAGGTTACATCGGTTTATTTTCACCTAAGGAATATGTGGTCTCATTTTTGCTACTTTATTTAAAATCCCCTGTATATGTAAAATAAGTTGTAAAAAAGATTTTTTTGATAATAAAAATCATGAATACAAAAGGAGCTTCTTTAAGAAAATGATTACATTAACATGGTAGCAGAACGTGGTTGGAAAGAGTAAGAAGTGAAATGCCATATGAGAATTTAAGTAAAAATTAATACGTCAAAATGGCAACTAAAAGCAGTGACATAAATATTCCGATTTTTGATGGATCTGATTACAGCAACTGGAAAATAAGAATGTTGTGAAGTTTTTACAATTCAAAGAGTGCAGAGATGTAGTAACAAGAGTGAAAATTGACACCGACGACGACAAATGGGACAAGCGGGATGTCCAGGCAACAAATTACATTTACAGTGCAATAACAAACAAACAGCTAGAATATATAAGTGAATTCGATACAGCTTACGAGATTATCCAAAAGTTTGATGAGATGTACCTGAAGAAGTCAACAGCTTTACAAATAGTGTGCCGACATAACCTCGAAAGTATCAAATTAAATAATTATTCAGCTAACCTTATTCTTTGATGACTTTGAGAGAGCTATAAACGAGCTAAAACAAACAGGTGCTGCAGTATCAGAACAGGAAAAACTGAATTACATGTTAAAAACGTTACCAGACAATTACAGTTATATTGGTGATTTAATAGATGTTTTGCCAGAGGGCCAAGGAAAAACTGTTGATTATCTGAAAAGTAAAATAAAGTTAAAAAAGGTAGAGAATGTGAGTGACACGTTAAATGATACTTCAAATGTTTTTCGAGCAGAAGCCAGGTTGTCATATCAGAATAATTTAAAGCGACTAATATAAGATGAAAAGTTACATGAATCAAGAAACATTGCAAGCAAACATGAGTAAAAGTAATATGACTATAAAAGAAAATCTGCACCATACTTTGGGGCACATAAATTTTAATAACTTGAAATTAATGTTCAAAAATGAGTTATTAGAGGTATTACCTAAAGAGATTGAACCTGACTATTTAAAGTGCGAAACATGTATCAAAAACAAAATGCATAACTCACCATTTCATAATAATCGAAGAAGAGCAGAGATATTAGAGATCATACATAAAGATTTAAATGGGCCACATCAAACTACAGGAAATCATGCAGAAAAATATGTTTTGAGCTTCATAGACGACTACGGTAAATTAGTTAAAGTTTACTGTATTAGGACAAAAGATGAGGTATATGATTACTTAGTACAATATGTAAATGAGGTACAAAACTAGACAGGAAAAATGATAAAGGAACTACGATGTGACAATGGGAAGGAGTACTTAAATGCAAGAGTTTTTCAGTTTGCAAAAGAAAAGAGTATAGTAATAAAACCTTGCCCAGCATATGTTCATGAATTAAATGGAACCGCAGAGAGATACAATCGATCGTTAATGGACAGGGGCAAATGTCCTTTATCAGAAGCAAAGATTGAGAGAAAACTTTGGCCAGAGGTAATTAAATCAGCTGCGTATTTGACTAATACTATTGAAAGATAGGCAATATTTTTTGAAAGGAAGTCATCAGTTAAAAATTTGAAAATATATGGAAGTGTTTGTAAGAATTCCAGAAGAAAGACGAAAATCTAAATGGGACAAGAAAGTAGAAGTTGGGATTTTACTTGGATATACTGAAACTGGATACAGAGTATTGATCAATAACAGAGTAATTATTGCTAGACATTGTGATGTCGTAGAGGAAGATGTAATCTTGTATGGATTTGAAAAAATGGATGAAAATAAGCTTGAAGACACAATAAGAATAAACGAAAGAGAAGATTCAATCAATACAAATCAAGATAATAGGAACATGACAAAACACTTAAACAATGATAATACACATGAACTAATAGAGATGAAAGGATTTCTCCTTTCATCAAGAAGACAAGTTAAACCTCCACTTCGTCTTGATGAGGAATTTGGTTATTACTGCATATATAGTAATTTTTGTGATGCCATGAGTTCAAAAAATGTTCAGGAGGCGATTATATGTGATGAGTGAATGAAATGGAAAGAAGCAATGAATTGTAAAATTAACAGTCTTATGAAAAATAATACGTGGACACTTGTAAATAAACCTACAAAGAACAAAAGAGTAATTGATGTGAAGTGAAAGTGAATATAAAGCCAGGTTAGTGGTGAGAGGTTTCCAATAAACTGAAAAAAATCTCTTTTTGACACCTTATATCTCGAAAATAGTGCGTTCACGGACTATCAATAAGACCTTTTTTTTCTTAGAACGAGCCAAAGCGTCACACTCTTAATTGTTCACATCTTTTAAAACACCCTGTAAAATGTATAATATGTATATACAGGGTATGTCACAATGAATTATACGTAGAGTATCAGATGATTTTGACTTCAGAACGTGATCTAACCAAACTTACCTTAGTCTATACTTTATTTTGAAACTAAGAGGAGCGCTTAAATACTAGCTTGTTATTGGAAAATTTGTCGCCAAGTTTATACAGCTTCATATAAATTCATGTTTATTCTCAATGTCAATACTGTCAGCTACTAACATTTAAAATATCAGTTATATTTGGTTAAGATTAACGTTGCCGCTTCCTTGATTATTTTGTGTTTCTTCTCCCTCCTCGTTATTCCTAAAGCAAATGAAATAGTTCTTTTCATAACTCAGCAACGAATTGTATTGCTTCTTGTGTATTTTCTCTATTTTTTTCTCAAATTTACCGCCAAAGTGATCTAGTTACATTTTCTAGTAACTTTTCCCTGTGTATATATGACTTCTTCACTTACTCCTCTAAGTTTAAAAATAGAGTATAAAGTTGATATTAACCGCGTTACAGGATATCAAAATTAAAAATTTGATTTTTTTTTAAATAAACTTCTAAGTACTTAATTGATGTATTTAAACAAAATTTGGCATCTATAGTTTTTTTTTGAGAAATTCTAATTTCCTCTTAATTTTGGTGTACATTGTAAAGGGCGTCGCTTATGCTGCCTCGATGAATTTTTAAAGTTCACAAATTTTTTGCTACACTATGCATCTTATTTTCTAAGAGTAACACAGCAAAGGTATATCTTCTTAAGGTCGCTAGGAATTGCTGCTTTCGAAATATTTGCATTTAAAAGATTCACCGTGAAATAAACTGCAGTTGAACTTTATCAAATAATTAGTTCCTCAAATAAAAAACAGAAACAATGAAAAAGGTTTCGAAACTAGTAAATGTCATACTTGTCCTTAATTAGCATTAGAATTTAGATTTTAGAAATTAGAGTTTTTCATTCGTAATACCTCGTCACAACAATTTTTCTAATATTGATATGAAGAGAAAAATTTTATAGCATACGTGCTAATCGGACATACTCGTACATACTGTTGCATCTTAACAGTATTTCACCAAACAACAAACTGTTAGAAATATATCTGATTGATTCATGTCGTTCGAATTCCATGTTTTCATATCTTCAGTGGCATTTTTCATTACCCTGTATTATCTTTAGGACGTCGAGTTTGGGACACCCTGTACACGTATTTTCGCGACATCCTATATACTGTGAATATTAGTAGTTAATAGTTTTGTAGGAAAGAACTTGTTGCATAACTACTTATATGTAGTGTTTTATTGCGTGAACTGAACTTTTGAAATTTATAGCCGAAGCAAATTGATAGATAAATGCCATCAAAGGTTGCACCGTTTATTACTCTCCATCTCTGTCAATCGGTGTTACAGATAACAGTTGATAAATTAATTGACGGGTATTAAGTTATTACTACATTAGACCCCCCAATTAACGATAATAGGAGTTAATTGCATTGTCAATTACTGATCATATTACAAGCCCAAATAGATGCGATAATAAATGGAAGCTATCGCTCGATTGATGGATTTTGAAAAATACATTATTAGTGTACAGAAAGAAAGCTATACTAATATCAAGCTTAAGATCGCCGTATAATGATCAAGTTTGTGGTGTTTTTTAGATACTGACATCTCGAAAAATAAAACACGTAGAGCAAAAATGATATCAAAAATAAAATTACTGATGTTTTGTTTATCTACTTTTACTGTTTAAATTCTCCTCAAATAATATAACAACTTTTAAAATGCATTTGTATGACACACATTATTTTGCTATTATAAACCAATATTAATTATTTTCACATACATACATAACAGTGAACAATCTCATATATTAGCGTACGTTAGTACAGCTGAATTTAAAAAATATGTATTTTGAAAGATTTCTGTATCTAAAAATTTGTTGGTTATACCGCTTTCAGTCATTATATATTCGTTTTATTTGGGTACCTTTGAATATTTGCGGGTGGCATGAGAAAATATTCCTATTATTTGCTAATCTCTATATTATTTAGTTCTTGAATGTCTAAAATTACTTGTATTTGAAGAAAACACTATTTCAAGAATACGGCGCTTTTAATGCACTTATTCCAACGTTAGCTTATTTTCACTATTCCTCAAGTACCTATAGTAACACTTTATTGGAACATTAACTATTCTTGTATAATAAGATTATATATTCTTCATTTAAGAATAAAAACTACTTGAAATCAAGAAAACTACAATACTTAATAAAGTCATGTTTGTTTATATAATTTGTTTGTTTCATTTAGATAGCATGAATTACTTGAGTCAACAATTGTTATTCTCAGTTATGTTTTCTTTAATTATTTCTAAATGACTTGAAAGACATTAAGACAAAATAAAACTGAAGTACGTGATTAGTATTTCAGTATTCTTCCTATATTGTATTCCTTTCTAGAGTAGTTACTACTCTACCCACTCAGGAAAAAAAAGACTTATAGCAAACTGTCAAAGTAATTCATTAGTGACATATACCGCTTTTGAGCTGTTTAGATCTCTTAGTATTCCATATTAGGTGAAGCAATTGACGAATTATTCGGCAGGAGGGAACCTGAGCAGACGTGATGTAGCAAAATATAGCTAAATATTGTGGCCACATGCTGAACCTGGCGGTTCACCTGCACACACAACTTTGATACAATAATTTATAGCAGACAATACTAGAATCGTGTCTCTATAGTTTTGATAACGATCACCTCAAGTGTTGTATTAATATCATCTATAAATATTATTATTTCGTATTATAGCCGCATTTTAAATTTTATGTATGGCATTTATTACAAACTATTAGTAATTCCAGTTTGTGCAAATCTGTAAACCTATAATTTGAGGAAGAATAACTTATCTATACAATATATAATATATAATATATAATATATAATATATAATATATAATATATAATATATAATATATAATATATAATATATAATATATAATATATAATATATAATATATAATATATAATATATAATATATAATATATAATATATAATATATAATGTATAATTTGTAATATTGTATTCATATTTTAACGAAATATTCTTAAAGTAAATCTTAAATTCAGTGTCATTTTAAGAAAAGTGTTGAATTAGTATAAGAATGCTTGGGCATCAAGAAGATGTAAATATTTATATCAAATATACGTTACTACTGAATTAATACATATACTCTTCAATGAAGTTTAAAATTTTAAGTATATTATTATACCTAAATACAGATTGGATTGTTTCCGTGTGTACATTTAAAATGTCAAGAAAATGTATAGGTCCTTATAGTTAGGAAATAAATGAGGGATAATTTTTTATATCTATTTGATATTTTAATATGCACAGAAAACCATGCAAGGGACTGTTGTTTTAGTAGTTTGTGTACTTTGGATTTCCATTGAAAATGAAACAATATGTACACGTTTTTTAAATTATTAGCTGAACATTTCGGCGTATTTCATTTATTTATCCAACTTCCGATTTAATCTGATATTTATTTTAACAGAATTTGTTTCTGACTAATCGTTTATATCAACTGTATTAAATAATATGTTACACAGGAACGTAACATTATTTGTCGTCGGAGTTTTTCTTTTTCTTTAGATGATCGAGGTACGCGTTCGTACCTTCCACGTCAAATTATAAAAAAAAACAATTGTTTAACGATTTCCACTAGAAATTTTTAGATTTAACATCCTGTATTTTGGAATCGAGCAGTCTGGAACAAAATTTTGTTAACTTTGTTACAGTTTCCAAATCTAGTGATGTTTGGCGGTCGATTAGTGATTGAACAGATATAGAGTGTGTCCACGGAGAATTAACTTTTTATTTTCACGTTTTATAAAAAAATCATTCCTCATACGAATTTTTGCTGCTCAATTTTAATGCACGGGCATCTAAAAGCTAAGAAATCGTGTGAAAAGTGTATATTAGCTATATGTAATTTTACAGAAAACTGTATATGAAAAAGTTGCTTGTAATTAAATAATAGAAAACAAATTTTATGTTTAACCTTTGTACTAATAATTTTCTTTTTAAGTAATAAATAAAGCCCGCACTTCGTTCGCAGATCTCAGGTCCGGACTTGTCGATATTTAAGTGTACTTTATTTATATTAAAACATATTTAATCTTATTCATGGCAGCTAATTAACAAAAACATCCCATTTATTTACCTACAGGGGCTCGAATCTCGAGTTGAGTGGAAATTATCTTAAAAAGTGAAGTAAATTCTCATAAGAAAATGCAAATCTGTATTATTGACCATTCTCATTGTAGTTATTTTCTATAAAAAATTGGGTTCACATAGGTTTGGATAGAGAAATATGAAGCTTCCAAAATTGTAAATATGCACATGGTTAATAATATATTCAGGAATTTTTAAAGTGGAATGAATTCCCACTCAAATTTATTTCGCTGCATTCGAAAATCGAGACCCAGGAATGTTGTTTTTATTTAGACATGTTTAGACTTAGGGCAGGTTACTCGTAAAACAAAACATTTGCAATGGAACCGTACGTTGTCACATTACGACGTTTGGTGACATAAAAAGTATTCTACAGCGACTACTCTCAAGGTGTGATGCCTTTTTTCCATCTCTCGCTTATCCCGATTGCGAACGAGTATTTCTAATTTTTCGTAGCGCCGGATATGACGTCACCAGAGTCCGGTTCGGCCGTCAGATTTGTGACGAACCTTCTCAGACTAAATTATATCGTGCAGGGGTGTTCGGCGGTGGTAAGTGACGTTACGGAGACGCAATTCAGTATATCTTTTCGGTTAGTCTCGGGCGCCAGTTTCTCTATGTTTAACGTGGGAGAAACTCCACGTGAACTCACCCTCGGTTAGAGTAAGTACTCGGGCAACTACAGTACAGAAATTTAAATTTCAGGGGTTTGTTATATTTCCTTTATTCCCAGAGAGCAACAAAACTAGTTTTATCTGTGTGGTGTTAGTTTTACTTCTCAAATAAACAGAATTGTCAGTGTAGAACGGTAAAATTCTTTTTAAGTCCCTTTTTTGTTAGATCGGAATTTTATCAAAGTTACTGATATGAATGAATACAACACATTCTTTCTATAACAAATTTTATTTGGTCAAATGGAATAAATAATAGTCGGTCGAAACAATAACAGAGACTATATGAATTTGTCTTTGAAATGGAAATACAATTTACAATTAAAATAAATAAACGGTCCTAAAAATATCAAAATTGCTAGATAAACCTATTTCCTTACAATTTTCAAACATAATATAAAACGATCTGCTTCGGTGCTGAAACGAAATATAAATTATCTATGAAAAATCCTTAAAGTAAAACATACGGCATGAAATACCTTTATTGGCAAAAAATCTTTACAAATAAAATACGGACTAAATTATACCTAGAGAACGGTTCCAACGAGGTTCTGAAAATAAAAACAAAATGTATGGATTTAGCAAAGATCTACTCTGAATTTATTTCGGCCCTGTAAATGCGAATAGGAAGCATTAGTTAAAAGCGGTTCTGAATTAACTGTAGCCAAGGAGAAAGCACAAGAAGTGCAGAGTAACAATATACAGCAATTGTTATTAACAAAACAAATAAGCGGTCAAATGGGACGGTTTTGGTCTAAGGGAAAAATAACGCAGTTTTCGGATGTATATCCGGAGGGATAGAAATGAGTGCACGCGGTGTATCTTCTTTGATGGCGGTGTTATGCACAGCCAAACCACCTCGGTGAGAACGACCCTGTACAACTTTTGACTTTTGTCAACTTGTTTCCCACCTGACAACCACAGGTCACGGTGGGAGATACGCGTGCAGTGAGTGATTTCGGAGTAGGGCATAGACGGTTTAGTACAAACTAGTGCCTACTGACAAAAAATAATATCTTCGGAAAATAAATTTACATTTGGGATGAACCCGCGTGGTTCATTATAAAGTGATGCTACTTCTATTTGATATGCTCAACGGATATTTAACGTTCCTAGAATTCTCAAAAGATTTAGCATACATACATTTTAATTAGTCACGGATACCATCAGCTAGTAGTCATTTTGAAGCAACTGCGACAGCATCGGGATATTCAGCAAATAACGCAGTAAATAATGATTTTTATTTACGACAGTTTATTTCCCAGTTATAATGGGTTCACATAGGTTGAATTTGTCGTGTTCCCACTGCCAAAAAAGTGAAGTTAGATTTTTATAGAGTGAGTAAATTAGATTATTTTCTTTAGATAATTATTGAATAGAGCTTTGTCTGTGGAATTGTTCATTAGCATACCTAGATGTTTGGTATCAGAGAACATACATATGACTTCATTGATAGGAATTGTAGGAGATTTGATTTATATTAGCTTAAAATACCTTTCTAAAACAGTAAAAAAATGTTACAAAAGCTAATAATAAGGAATATATGGCTAGATATTGTGGGTGTAATTCAACGCAGGTTGGGGCTTTTGTCCACTGAGTAGTTAGTTTCACACAATATTATTAATACCTAAAAATATATATAATGAGCTAGTGCTGAACGAGTGAATAAAAAAATTGACACCGTTTTGCAGACCAATCCAGGATTTCCTGACTTTATGCCGTATAGGAGATCTTTTTGATGGCACCCACCCTAAATGTACCATCCATGAAAAATTATATATGTTACACACGATACTCGAATTCGGACAATATCCGAAAAAAATATGCAAAACTAGTTCTGAGCTCAGAAAAGTTCCCATACCCGAAATTTTACGTTTAACCGGCTTTTGATAAATTGAAATATATGGAGAACTAGTTCTAGGCATTATATATTGTTCAAAACTAGTTTTGTTCATTTTTAAATGATCAGAACTAGTTCCATTCATTTTCCGAAGATTATAATACACACGATACTCGAAATAGTATTCAATCAAAACTAGTTCTAAGTTCAGAAAATGTCATGACTGATGACAATAAAGACATAACCCTACTTTTAATTTGTTCATTAATTTAGCTTTCAGGAAATGAATAGAATTAATAGTTCTGGTCATTTCAAAATGCACGAAACTAATTTTGAACAATTTACAATGCCCAGAACTGGTTGAATGACTAGAACTCTGTATTTTGCAATAGGCAGTAACCGTTTAAATGTATAATTTTGGGTATGGGCATTTTTCGGAGGTCAGAACTAATTTTGCATACTTTTTTCGGGCATTGTCCGAATTCCAGTGTTGTGTCCAACATATATACTTCAAATATGCCCCTGACCTCCGTGGACATGGAACACACGTTTTCGAAACCGAAATAAATTATTAACGACAAATGTTAACAACAGTTACAGCAGTTGCTAGTTACTCAATTTTATTCCAGTAAATGTGTAGAGTATTTTGTAAACTAATAAATTTAATACGAATAATGTTGGATATTATCAATTATCAGTAAGTACAAGGTAAGATGTTAGTTATAACTTTTCAGGTATATGTTTGCATTACGGTTTCCACGAACGAAGTGGGTGGTTTAGTAATAAATATGAAAAACGAAATTAAAGAATTATTCAAATGTCATACAGTCCAAATAACTTTTTATAATATTATTTTGTAAAATAAAAATAAAGTCTGTTGGGTTCAACTATTTCGTTTTTTTTTATAAATCAAAGTATGATTATGTAATTATTTTGGAAAGCAAACATTTTTTTAACAATGTCTTTTAAAAAGTTGAAAACTAAAAAAAACTTTTGTCTCATGGTAGTTTCAAAGCCATAAAATTAAAATTAAAAATTCAAAAAAGCTTTTTCATTACTTAGTAAAAGTTACGAAAAGTTTCATATTTTGAATGTCTTTAGTAAAACAATTTTTTGAATGTACTCTTACAAATACAATTTTATAAAAATCAAAAAGAGCAGTTCAAAAATTATTGAAAAATACACTTCTGCACGGCACTGGAAACTAGTCCACTGATAAAACATGATAAGAGGCGACTGGACACAAAATTGAACGAAATTGCCAAGGAAAGAAGTAAATTACATTTGACAACACCTATTTTAATGCAGCAAATTCAACTGATTTTGCCGCTATTGTTATTAATTATTAATAGAATTAATTTGTGATTTTAATTAATAAAATAGTTTGACATACCTGATGTTATAACAACAAAATTTTGGGTCCGTTTTACCCACTTTCTACAAACTAACAGAAAGGTTCGTTTCGTCCGTTTTGAATTTGTAAGTTATTAACAGCAACTATGATACGTTTGCGTAAATCATCAACAATGCCCACTTCGGTGCAATATAATTCAATTTTTAAATATCCGCAGAAAAATAAGTCCAAATGATTTAAAGTCAGGAGATCGTGGCGGCCATGACACCGGTCTTTCTCGTCCAATCTCCTGGTATTAATGCTTGGTACGCCACACTGCTGCGTTACGCCGTGGACGGTCTGGACCTCCATCTTTTCCACGATTCGGTTGCAAATTTCCATAGTCACGCCTGCGCTTGCACTCACTGCACACCGTTGTTAAAGTAGCTGTACTTGGCACATGTTTACCGGAAAATCGTTCTGCTAAAACATTTTCACTACACCATAAATTAAAACGATACCCATCAACTGCGAGTTGCTATACGTAAGCCGTTTTTGATATTTGAAAAACTAATATAAATACTTGGATCACAAAAAAGTTAATACGATAAGGAATTGGATATTTGAAATCGTCTAACTAAAGATCACAGTAGCCCAGTGATGTACAGGTTGAAACCACTAGAACAATCATTTTTTTCTCGGAAACTATAAGCAGACATTTTTTTTACGTTATTGAATCCATTTTCATAACGTATCTCGAAACAGAGGTTACAGCAATTTGATTGTCTTGGTTAAAAGCAATGATTCTTCAAGAAAACTCCTTAAAATTCAAGAAAATTCATTATAAAATTTTCTATAAGATTATTTCTATGAAGAATTTTTTGCTAGGACGCACCGTTTTCGAATTATAAACGAAGAATCAAAAAAAGGGGACATTTAATATGTTAATGTCCTACCCAACTAACATTTAAGCCTAATAGAAAAATAATTCTAAATTGATCAAGATTTACTACTTTCCTTCATAAAAATAGTCTTCAATGTTACAAAATCTTATAATACCAACATTTTAGTCAACAAATTGTTAATTAAGAGTAATATAATAACTTCTAAGTAAAATGAAATATATGTCAATTTATACAGAAATTACATATTGTTTACCTATTCTATGTTTTCAAATGCTAACATTCCAATAACGTGTAAGACGAAGTTATAATTTACTTAATTTTACCTTGAAATCTGTCTTCAATATCCAAGGATTTTTTAAATTACTACAATAGGTAAATATTTACATATTTATTACGAAATTGTAAAACTTATTTTGTCTTCAACTAGTAGTTAAAAATAAGGTAATAATTAGTTATTTTGCCCTATTAAATCCTTCAAGTGGTTAAGCTCCATTTTTATTACAATATCAACCTATTTTCAACTTTGTTGATAATTTCTAAAGAATATTTAACCATTTCAATTAACCTAATAGAAATATTGTTCTATATTATGATATAAATTTACTTGTTAATAATACTTTGACGTAAGTATGTCTTATAAAGGTTTTTTAGGAAACAAGCTTCTTGTTATATGTATTCCGACAGATCTTCATGTAATAGCGCGTATAAATTATTTTGTGTTTTGGCGATCTGCAGCGAAAACCAAGCCCTACATAATATTACAGAGTTGTAAAAAACGAATTTAAGCCAACACTGCATATTATGTAAATCAATCTAATGATAATATATCGATAAACACTTTATATATATAAGTATTCTTATGACTGTTATCGTGTCAGATGATTTCAGTAGTACCCGTAAATTGAAATTCGAATTGAATTCCGTTTGAAAATATTTATTTTGTTTTTGTTATTACGCATACATAATATTATTGGCTTTAATTTGAATTTTCAATCACAAATAAATCCAAGAGTAGAATTTTATATGTAGGTGCCTAGTAATAATTTAATTGGTAATAAATTACCATGAAATATCTTCATTTGAAGGAAACTCAACCACAAAGTTAATATTTTCCTGTGACGTCAACATTGGCATAGGCAATCTGCCCTATAGGTTAAAACTTACATACAAATTGACTTCAAAGTTGATTTTATTTGAGCGGCCATGTTGTAGTAAACACTAAATGTTTTATTCATTATTTCTAATTGATTACTCATTAAAATTATGTTAATACAGATAATATTAGTTAATACATTTATGACGAAAGATTATTAAACACATTTTATCACGAAGTACATTTATTTTAGGTTATTTTTCAGAATAGAAATATTATTAAAAAGCAATAGTAAAAATGTATATTTATGAGGCGCGTTATTTTTATGAAAGTTTGGTCATGACATTATACGAAAAAATTTCCTGGGTTGTACAATTTGATGAATGGAAACCAAAAATACAGACTTTATTATATTAAAATCTAAATATCTATAAATATACTAACTCCTACTGTACTTATAGTTTACTGTACTTGTAGTTTAGTAGCTTGACTTATAGTCTTTGTTTTTCCCCTGTTCTCTATTACAATGTATAAAATCAAACATATAATGTTGTCTCTCTCTGGCAATATAAAGGGCATAATTAAGGTATATTTTGGTAATAATGTCTTTTATATTTTGAAATTTTAACATAAAATTGGTCCGTATTTCTTTTAGGTCCAATTATCTTATTGGAATAAAATTCTTGCCGACCAATTATTAACTTTCATATTACTTTAGTTTTTTTCCCCACATAAGGAAAAAGACCAACGAATATAGGTAAACTTTCCTTATTCGGAATTGGTCATGTAAAGTTTTTGACCAATTCAGAGGTCAAGTTAACGTAATTTTAACTTAAATTGTTTGTTGGGTAACTACCCCAAACACATTACCGCGGAGAAATATTCCCTCAATGCATGTTACAACGCATTCGTTGCTTAGACTAAACATGTTTCTAAGCATATTATGAATATTGCGCAGAATTTTACAACAGTCTGAATTTATTAATCATGAATTTTATTCTTATTATCTATTAATATAGTGAAATTATTTTTCAGAGTTACTTTGGACGTCACCTGAGTTATTAAGACACAGTAGTTTAAGGAAAAAAGGGACTCAGTCCGGCGATGTGTATTCATTTGGGATAATACTGCAGGAGGTTGTTGTTAGGGGAGAACCTTTCTGTATGCTGGCACTCACTCCGGAAGGTTAGTTATCAGCAGCCTCTCACGTAACCGCCCTAATATGCCTTTGCTCGTGTCTTTATATATTTTTAATTGAAGAGAAAGTTTGTCGAGGGCGGGTAGAATTCCCTGTTATTTGTAGTAAGGTAATTTAATGAAAAGGTCGTTGAAATAACATGAATTTATATAAGAACAATTATGGAATACAAACAGATTTAATTGTAATATTTTTTAAAGGTCCTAGACGAGCCAATTGTTTTTTTTCATATGTGATAACTAAAATTAAGTTAATGAGTTAAAATTGCGTTTAGTAATCGTAATATTATTTCAATAAATAAATAATAATATGTATATTAATTTGATCTACTACAATATTTGTGAATTAACAACTATTTCATTTTATTGCTGTCGGCTTTATACATTGACTTAGAATATATACTGGGTGATTCAGTTTTAGTTGAACAAACTTCGCGGATCTGCGAAAGTTTGAGAAATAATATCATTTTTTCTACACCCGTATTATAACAATGCACTTATATGCCCATAATCCGTTTCATAATATACCCATTACGATACAGATTTTTCATTACGATACAGATTTTTAATCAATAGAAACCCATAATTTTTCAATCAAGCATGCTGCGCATTTGACGTTTATCCTAGGTTCCTATGTAATTATTTTAGATGTCAAAATCAGTACGTATTAAATTTTCGTAGATACATACCGAGCTAAACTTCGATAATTTATCAAAATGTCTGATATCAGCGATATAGAAAAATTACCATCGACTCCTCCACACTTATCGGAGAAAGCAGAAAATGCAGTTCATACGAATAATTACTGTTATCTATTGTGTTCAATAAAAAAATAAAATTTATGGTTTTTGATTATTTATCGGGTGTAGAAAAAATAGCGTATGCAACTCTCATGTAATTGTTATTAATACACTCGCATAAACCATACGAAACGAGCCGAAGCCCGGTTAATGTTTGTGTATTAATAACCATTATTACATGATCGTTGCATAATATACTATTATACAATTATTTATTTTAAGGCCGCCGTATTCTTCAAATAGTGTTTTGACGAATACAAATAATTTTAGACATTTCGAACTGAATAATATAGAGTTTAACAAATAACAGGAATGAATCTCATGCCACCTACGAATATTCAGTTTAAAAATAGTTTTAATATTTATTATTGTCGGATTCCACCTTTTCCCCTGATTAATAATACAGTGTGTCCAATTAAGTCGGCACCATATGGGAAACTTGGTTATTATTGATTGTATGAAAAAAAGTTATTCTTGATATAAAGTTCTGCATAGCCTAAAACCCAAAATGAAGTAATCAGATTTCAATTTTTTGCAGTCATGTACGAGGTATGTCGAAAAATGTAAATTTTGCTCAGGGAAGTATGTAAAAATAATAAAATCTAATTTTTAATGGTAGATGGATAATTTTGGATATCTGACCGTTGTTTTAAATTGTAACTAGTGTTTGACGTTTGCTGTCAAAAATTCATGGGTTTGGCAGTGCATCCTAGATTTAATGTCGATCTCTAGACGTAAATTATCAATGTTAATACAGAGAAGTTTGTAAAAATAACAAAATTTGTTTTTGATGGTAGATGGATAATATTAGATATTTTACTGTAGTTTTAAATTTGGATCAACTTTTTTTAATAACGACTGTCGATATTATAAAAAATAAAGGTACTTTACTCTTGGGCAAAATTTAGATTTTTCGACATACCTCGTATACCAGGCCCTGCAGAACTTTTTATCAAGAACAACTTTTTTCATAAAATCAATAATAAAAAAGTTCCCCATATGGTGCCGACATACTGTATAATAGAGAGATATTGGGAATTGCATAAAGCAGCGGGCAAAATGGATCTTTTCTCGCCCGCTGCTATGAGTTTTCGTAAATAATGACGCTTGGATTGTTGTGGATACGTTTGAAAATATCTAGCACTGATGTATTAAATCAGTCAAAACCACAAATAAAAAAACGTCAAAGCTATGACCTTTTATTTCGTAGGAAGTGAAATATGAAACGTTGTATGCACCCGGGGATATACTAGGACGATTATGCCCATAGACGACTTGCTGCTACCTGTCGCCTGCTGGCATAATCATCAATATATCTCCCTAGGCACCTTAGCGATTTCCGGAAATAAGCAAATACAAACAGTAAAAATCAAGCATCTTACCTGACGTAAATATTTATTGACATAGTCATTATTGTATGATATTAAACAGACATAGTTTGTCGCTATCACAGCCCCAACATTCAGTGCATCTGCCTGAAATTCGAGAAAAGTCGTTAGAAACGTGTTTCGAAATTCTACACAAAAATCAGTCGAAAAATGCAATCGCCAGTATAACATATTCATAGACATATTCCAGGTGTAAAGATCACACGTACAGTGCCAAATCATTTATAAAGTTTTATGGGTGAAACTTCATCATTTACAGAAAAATTCAAATAACATTTTTTTTGGGAAATTTTATCGTGCTGTATCTCAAAAAGTAAACGGGTATAGTTTATTTAGCAAACTAACATAATTTTTTTATTATGTATTGGTTTTTGAAATTTGATGAAAATAAGTGGATCACCCTGCATAATACAAGTCCCTGGCGTAGCATGCAGTAAGGTATACATTGGATAAACGCACGTTACCTCGAGGCTGAAGGAACACAAGTGTTGAATAATAACAATAAGAAGTCAGCAGTTGCAGAACCCAGGGCGAATACAGAGCGTTCAATAAACCTGAATACAAATTCAAGTGAGAGAGGAAGACAGAGAGAGATAGATAGAAGATTTTGGTCAAGACTACAGACAGGAAAAGAAATCCTGAAAAATATAAATAATTTCAAACGAGAGATTTGGCAACGACTAATTCATAAAAGTTAAGGACCATAATATTAAAGGGTAGTGACTTCAAATGCGTACGTCATCTCAATCCCCAGTTTGCTGCCATATGGTTCTTGAAACTATACAGTATACAGGGATCTGTTCAAAAGTCACAAAACATTCATATGGCAAAAATGGCTAAAACGAATCGTTTTTATACAAATACATTTAAACAATTAAATACAGCAACTATAAAATGTAACACTGTGTTACGAAGCAACGAATTAAGTTACAATAATTAGGATTAAACAAACACTCTTCCAACATAATTTATCTGCGAGTATTAATCAAGTAAGTAAACAACAGAAGCTTTCCTTAAAATTCTACAAACTGTAACGTACTGCAGTCCATTAGCTGTTAACCTCAAATTAGTTGTACATCGTACATGCTCTTTTCGTTGTATTATTTTGTACCTGCTGTTGCTTGATGTTTGTGCGCGTGTATAAACAAAAGTGGAACGTTTTCGTAACCATGAGCCGCATGACATGTAAATTTGCGGCAAAACTTTACACAATCCATTGCCTACCAGACGTTTGTAAGATGAACGTTTTCTGCAAGCAAATTAAGTCATTTTGAACATGTATTGTAACTATTTCAAACTTTGTTCTGAGCTGTGAGAAAAGCTCTAGGAAAGCTGTCCATATGTGTAAGAATATTTGTCATTATTGTGTAGAAACACTTGGCATGGTCGATGTGCGACGTTGTAACATATTTGTTAAAAAATGGTTTTATATTTGCGTGGTGCATTTTATCATATAACAAAATAGAGGCATATTCCGGACATCTTGCATCAGTGTCAGTGTTTATAAAAGTGTAGTTAATCAACCTAGAGTTTCAAGAATTAACAAGACCATCATTACTTATTACTTTCAAGATATTTCACGTTAAAGAAAGTGTATGAAACAGACCAATTTTCATCTCAATGTATCTTTTCAACACGCTTGTCCGAACATTTGGTTCATTTGATTTGCAATACATCCGATCTCAATTTAATTTATCACAACGTTAAGTTATTTTTTGCCAATAAACACTGTGGTTATGGTTAATTTTAAATGAGAATTTGGTTCCGAATCGGTAACACATAAGTAATAATTTTGCACTACAAGTCATATGGATTAGGCTAGAAATCATATATTCAGATTCCTTAACATTGATTTGATATGTAAGAATAAAATAATTGATTTGATATGCTGATTAAATATTACCTGACAGCTTAAAGCGTAAACAGTGTAAAGGAAATTTATTCAGTTGAACGAGAAAGAAACATATTTGTATCAATTGTTCTTAATAAAACATTATTTTGGTAACATATTTTAATGGTTTATAACTATGTGTACAAGGTGATTCAGTTAAGAGCTTTTTAACTTTCGTAGGCCACTGAAAAATAGAATATTATGAAAGTATTTTTTTATTTGTTTTATTTTAATTTTTCAGTAAATTAACATCTGGATTGACTTCGAGCTACTAAAATTTTTATAAAATATTTCCTTGATGATAGTCAACTTTTATTTATGAAAACAGGAACATAAACAGGCTAGGATTTCAAAATAATGTTCATTAAAAATATACAGCTCCAACATTACTTCACTACCTTACTTCATATGTCTTCGACTTTGAGTCCTAGATCCTTTACTAGAAGCGCAAATATCATAATGGCGGCACCATTTCCCCTCCTTTTATTCAAAGTCTTATTTATCCTAAAACGTCCACCACCGTCCTCTATGAGGTATTTGAAGAAATTCTGGAATCTTTTTCTTCGGCAGTACTATTTGATACATTTTTCTTCTCCGTTGGGACTCTTCCATACTGTTTTAAAGGTAATTCTCAATGACTAAGTAATTCAATAGCGCCCAGTAGCTTTTCAGAAACGGAAATTTCCTATTAGGTGAATCTATCCATTTTTTACGTTCCATTGAAAAATTGGTCCAAAATTGCGGTGTTCACTTGATCCTTTAGCAATAATTTTTCCCGTATTATTCGAAACCGAAACCTCTGAGCCCTGGATGCTAATTCTTTGGCAAAGAAATTCAGCCTTTTCTCTTGTTTCTTATCGAAGAGAGTGTTTATAGTTTGGAGAGCATGATTTTCTGAATAAGACATCAGCATTAAAATGACTTCCTTATTTCCGGTGTTTAATTTTGAAACCGTACTCCTGCAATCGTTCGAGCCGTCTTGCCTTCCGGACTCCTTAATTCATGTTAGTCGTTTGGGACTGGCCACTTACAGATTGTTTCAGTTTTCTCTGGGTTAGTCTTCACCCTATCAGAAGAAGTAATGTGACCCAAATACTTGACTTCCTTTTGAAAACCATATACTTCTTGGGACTTAACTAAAGCCGGGATTCTCTCAACTTTTGAATACATTTTGGACATTCTTCAAATTATATTTCAAAGTCTTTACCAAGCATTGTGAGGTCATTAAAGTAAACGAGACAAGTACTCCTCGCCAAATTGTTTCCAAAAGTCTTTCAAACGTGGCTGTCACGCTGCAGAGATTACAGGGCATGGCATTGAACTGCTACAAACCTGTTTCAATGAAAAACGCTGTCTTTTTTATCGTTTGAATGAAGTTGCACTTTTCATTAATCACTTTTCAAGTCTAATGCCATTGAAATTCAGTGAGTGACGTCTATCTTTGACAATGGATAGCTGTCCTTCTTAGTGATATCATTTAGTCTTCTACTCTAATTGGCACAAAATCTGACCAGCGAAGTTCATGGACTTTGGATTGGGTCAATAACTCCCTGCTGCTGCATGTCTCTCAGCATTGTTGATCTTTATTATTTGCTGGTGTGGTGGTACAGGTATTTATGTTGCAACAGTGACTTGAATCAATTAACCAGATTCTGGAGAACTTCAGGCAGTTTTTGGATATTTCCTATTCAACTGCTTGGCAAACTCACAAGGTTCCCCTTTTTTGATCTACTGTGGGTAGTCAATCAAATTTAACATTACAGTTACTTTTTGTGTTAATGTCTTTCCAGTTAATATGTTCTTTCTATAAAGATTGCTGCTCGGTTCTGGTTCCACAATTATAGTTTCTTCAACTACCGAAGGACTGCTAGAAATAACCTCAATTACTACTTACAATGTCGCTGGAAGTTCTATTTCTGCTGATGTCTGATCTAATAGCAACGTTTCTGATTTTGGGAAAGTGTTTGGTTTTTTTATCCTGCAATGGACGACGATGTTCGATCCTACTATGATATATTTGAAGCAGGTATCAAAGACCATTTTGCAGTCCTGTCCGCATATACGCCCTGGTACTACTAAACTTGTTGATGGACTTGGTAGCACCCAACCAGCTTTCACCTATAACTAGTTAGCGTTTTCTTGGTTCTGAGTGGTATTCTTAGGGTATCGATTTTTAAAATGCCCTTTACCTTCATAATTCCGACGCTGGAATAGTATTATAATTTTTACTAGAAAGAATTTTTTTTGTAGCCGCATATAGGTCAAATATTGCGGTACTTTATTACACAAATGGGAATTTCCATCTAGTCCATCTATGACAAACAGTACTTTTATAAAGTATTACCAACCAGTTAAGTACTCTGCAAAATTCAAAATAGGGATCACTGTCAAAATGAAACAAATTTACTTAAAATTTGTTAAAACAATTAATTTGATTGATCAATAAATCAAGCTATATGTTACACACATTACATATTAATACAAAGAGACTATCAAAATCAAATTTAAATTTTATGCTTGTTATATGTATAAGCTGCAAACACATAATGCTCTGTGTAGGTCAAATTAAATAGCCACTAAATCATTTCAACGTTAAATTACCTGTGTAAACATGACGATGCAAGCAAATAACACCTTCTGGTGTTGATATTGTTAGTTAGAACGGAATTTGTGTGTTACACCATATATACCTACATCAGATATTATGTCGGCTCCAACTCTGTAAAGTATCTCAAGAATTCCTTCACAGCTACAGTGGGATAAGTAAAGTACATCATCACGGAAACATGAGAAATTAGATTAATTTTATGGACGCGTTTAATGCCCATCAAAGAGGCGGAAATGTATCTCTAACTATATCAGGCTCCTTGCATTTCGTCAATGCTACGTGATAACCATTTCACAAGATTGCCCCTATCTATTTCCTTAATGTAATCACCCTATCCCTCTACTTTTTTCTTGACGTGGTTCTATAGCTGCTGATACTTCAAAGATCAATAGCTAAGAGCTGAGACATACATATATGTTTTTGATTTGTAAATGACTCATTTTTATTACCAAAAATGAATTGCAAAACTATCAAATATACTGATGCATTTATATTTCTTTGATAATACAGTGAGCGGTAAAAGGATGGAATAAATTTATTTAAAAATCAGGTGTTAATTTTTTGGAAAATCGCTTGGGTCCGTTAATTTTTATTTTTAGTTGCGCATTTTTTACATAATTTTTTATATATACGTAAAAAGTGAAGCAAAAAGAAATTATGATGAATTCTTGTATTTTTATTCAATTGGCCAGGAAACTGAATTTTTTAAATGTAACATACCCTAAACTATCTTTAACCTTTTTCGATAAAATGGCATCTGAAAATCGACATCTATATTTCGACAAACGCTACCTCATTTTTCTCGGCGAGTCCGAGATTTAATTAAATGAATGTTCTAATGGCCAATAGAGTATCCTCCAACGTCACCCGATCTTACCCTCATGGATTAATTTTTATGGGGTTATTTAAAATCCAAGGTTTATGGAAACAGGTCTCAGAACATCGAAGACTTGAAAAACCAAATAAGGCAAGAGATGAGAATTGATCGGAATGTATTAAATAATATTCAAGATGATTTTTTATATAGACTTGTGTATTGTCAAGAAACCAATGGAAGACATTTTGAACATTTTAACTTTTTTTGTTTTAAGGTGTTTTTTAATCTCGAAATTTACTATTTGCAATTTTGATGTTAGTGGGTAGATTGGTTGGACGATCTGGATACTTGTTATTAAATTATTTTTTCGAAAACAATTAAAGTTAGGTGTAAGACGTGTTATATACAAATACTTAGAATGTTATGGCAAAAGTTGACTAAGTAATTATAATTGTTATAAAAATGTAGTCACTTACTTTAGTTAAAAGTAGGAGTTAATTATGTAACATACAACAATTAGTATTTCTTCTCTAATACAAATCTCTCACTTTTGGAAAATTTATAGAAATTGTTTATACAATATTTTTTTCTACATGCAAAAGTAGTAACTGAACATGGAATGTAAAATATGGGTATGGAAAGATATTGCACATAGACGCACGCACACACACACACACACACACATATAATATAAAAAATATTTCGAAATTATTTATACACCAGAAATAATAATCTATTGATATTATTTTAACTATGATTTAATATCTAAACTAAGCATATTCCTAGAGGAGAAATGTAGATACAGTCATCAGTCATAGTGGAAAGTGGTTATAAAATTTTGTTAAGTAAATTAATTTTGTATTTAGTAAATAACACAATATTTTTTTTTGGGTAATATTTTAAGCTAATATAAATCAAATCTCCTACAACTGAGTAGTTAGTTTCACACAATATTATTAATACCTAAAAATATATAAAAATATATGAAGTAGGTTTAAAATAATATAAAAAACATTGGACGTTGATATTGTATAAAATTGTATTTACTTTCCTAAATATTTCATACCTACTTGTATTATAATGTACCTCAAGTGACGCCTATGGTTTTCCTCCTACATTCAATAGGGCATTCTCTTTTGACCTCAATTGTTTGAGGACCTATAAAAAGGTATATAAAGCAAACGAAAATTGGCCAGGGAGTTAATTGATGTTAATACAAAAGAAAATTACAGGCGTCTTTAACATCGACAAATCTCGATAAACTATCCCAGTTTCTGATGTAATATGGCACGAAAAAACTTGTCATTTGTATTTTTGAAAATAATTGAATATTACAATTGAATGTCGTTAATTAATAAAAGAGTATGCGTCTTTTTTTTCGTTATAACTAAGTTATATGAATCAACTTTTATGTACCAGAGTAATATTTTACTTTGTTCTCATACTACCGCCTACATACAACTTGCGGCGCGCGATTAGATAGGGGGTCAGTATTATGAAGAAAATTAATATTTTCTATTTTGACGATTTTAAACGGTGAAATGATCACAAGCAAAAACAAAACGATTCTTATAGCGTCAGATTTTCTACTTATTATAAAGTAATATAACCCAATTATTTATGGATTCAATTAGTAGTTGCATGAAAACTATTATATTTTGATTTTAATGTTATCGTAGGCGTATTAGGAAATTATTTCAATATGTGTCACTCGATCACTCGTGGGTCACTTGATTAGAAGCATAAATGACTAATTTAGTATTTTCTACTCAATGCAACATATTACACCAACTAAAAGGTAATATCTGATTTATTGTTTCTATATTTGTAGTAATAGGGCGACAACAGCCTGACAATTAGGCTACAGGTGGGATCTTTTTGCCTAATGAAAGCCAGGATCTTAGTTCATGATAGGTCTCGCATCTCTTCCCTTTGCAGCTCCTCGGCGCTAAAGATCCTGTCTTAATAAGTGGATGGGAGTGTTCGCTCTTTCTCCACATTCCAGACATAAATGATCCTTCTCTATCCTTATCAAACTTATATGCCTTCTGAGAGTCTACAGTGACCTGTCAGGACTCCACCATTGGATTCTGGGCCATTCGATTGAGGTTGAGCAGCTACATCGTCCTAGATTTATTGAGTCCACTGAAAAATATATGGGCCTGTCTACATTTTCTATTCCATCTACAATTCCGTTCTAATATTCGGTAGGTTCATTTATTAAGGTCGCCTGGCCAGGCACCCCAAGTTCGAGATAAGTTAGCTGGTCAGTCTTCTCGTTACCGGAGATTCCTTTATGTCCCAAAACTCCCAGAGCTGCGTTATTTTCTTCCACTCCGTTCTGATCCTCGCTTTTCTTACCCAATCCATTACATTTTTCTCCTTTGATCTATTGTTACTGCGTCTCTCCATCGCTTCCTCGATATCCCTCTTTATTTCTATAGTTAGGTTTACTCCTTACAATTTGTTTAACTGTCTTTTCGTATTTTTTGTGCCTTGCATATGTTTTCTCATTATTTCTCCTTACATAATCTTCATCTGTTTCTTTCTACCTAGAATTCTTCTTAAGATCTTCCATTCCCACCTCAATAAGTCTTCTCTTGACTTCTTATTGAGGATCCAGGATTCACTGTCATACAGCGCTGTCGGCCTCAAAATTATTTTGTACATTCTAAATTTTACTTTTCTGGTAAAATTTTTTAATTTCAGTAAGTGGTTGACTGCTGCCAAACTTCTGTTTACATTTATTATTCTCCTATTAATTTCTTGTTACTCGTCACTTAGCTGTTATCAGCGCCTACAAATACACATATTCTTGAACTTCTTCAAACTTCATCTTTCCGTGACGTGTTCTCAATTTGAAAATAGTATCTTAGTTTTGTTCTCCTAGCTCAAGAGTCTACTTTCTGATTTATCTGCAATCCCACTTTACGTGTCTCTCAAGTTTTCTCGATACTTTTTCTAAAACCCTACCATCTCTTGAAATGTGTCCTTCTCTTAAAACTGTTTCCAGTACTAAATTAAAAAAAAGCTTTGAGAGTAGGCCGCCTTGTCTTGACCTGTCAATAGTAAAACCTTCTGAACATTCACGTTTTATTCATGCTTTGCTTTTGGTGTCTTCTAAGGTTATTTTCAATAGCCAAATCAGTTTAGTTAGTATTCCAAATTGTTTCAATATTTTATTTAGTTTATTCCTTTAGATAGAACATAATTATGCTCTCCTGAAGTGAACGAATAAAACTATTGGTTTAATCCCATATTCATAGCACGTAGTAAGGATTTCCTGCACCATAAAGATATGGTCCATTGTTGACCTGTTGATACCCCACTCTCTTCTAAAACCTGCTTGATACTCCATTATCTCTAGTTCTGCTATAGGCTCTATTTTTTATTTTATTAACGTTGCTATAAATTTATACCCTAGCAGTGATATCTCTCTGTAGTTTCTGCAGTCTGTTGCATCTCTCTTTTTTAAAATTGATAATATCATAGCGTCTCTCCAATCTTCATACATACATTCTCCTCTTGTGCGTACTTAATATTCTCTGCCGTTATTCCGTTTTTCTTTAAGACTTCTATAATTATATCTATTTCCTTTTTTGTATGCTCTACTACTTCCACTCTCTCTTCCCTTATCAGTATCTCCTCCTCATTTTCTTGCCTCCATCTTTCTCTCACTTTTGTTTTCATCTCCTATTAAATTGCCACTTTCATCCTTCACGTATATTATTTCTCTACTTCTTTTATTTCCTTTTTTATCTCTCTATAGAAGTTAAGTATTTCTTTCCTCTTATAATGACAATCTATTTAATCTATTTTTTCACCTTCTAAACACTTTCTTTGACTTTCGTCTTTGTTCCCTGTATATTTCCTTATCTCCTCTTATACCAACTGAAGTGCTTTAATCTTAGCTTATTTTTCTTCTTCGCCTCTCTGATACACTATTGCCACCACATTTTCTTCCCTGCATACTAACTTTTTGGTATTACTTTCTCGCTTGCTGTTTGTATGATGTTTTCGGTGTTTATCCATTCTTCATTTATATTTACTTTCCTTAACTATTCGTTTTTTTGCAAATTTTTCCTTATCTCTTCTTCATACTTCTGTTGGAATCTCTTATTTTGTAATGCCGCCATATTTGGTTGTCTTTTTCTTCTTTGTAATCTTTTCCTTTTTATAGTTTTTTTTATTTTCAAATCTATTCTCACTAGATAGTGATCCGAGTCTATTTTCATCTATAAAAACATGATCAACTTGATTTGTAAATGCTCCATCTAGAGAGATCCATTCACCATTCTTACTGTTATTCAGGTTACCCTAATTTTCTTCTAGTTTCTCATAAAACTCATCTTTTTCTTCTTTTGTTGGCGCATACATATTTAATATTTCTATATTTATTTTTTCTTTAATTTTAATCATACATAACCTATCTGAAATCGCTTCAAGTTTTATTCTTCATTTAAAAATCAAGTGTTCGTTTTTTGGAATATCGCTCGGATCCGTCAATTTTTATTTGTAGTTGAGCATTTTTGAAACTAGTTCTTATGTATACAGGATGAAGCAAAAAAAAATATCATGGTCAACTTTTACTTATAAATGGACCGCTCCCCCCTTTTTATTCAATTTGCCACAATTTACCAAAATATTTTTTATATAACATACTCTAATATCTTCTTTAACCGCTTTCAAATAAATGGCGTCTGAAAATCGACCTTCACATTTTGACAATCGTCGCCTCATTTTGCTTGGTAAGTCCGAGATTTATTTAAATCAATGTTTTAATGAATGTTTGATGGGAAGATGATGACCAATAATGTGGTCTCCAAGATCACCCAATCATACACCCATGGATTACTTCTTTGGGTTTATTTAAAATTCAAGGTTTATGCAAACAGGCTTCAAAACATCGAAAACTTGAAAAACCGAATAAGATAAGAGATGAAAAAATTTGATGGCATTTTGTACATAGGCTTGAATATTATCAAGAAATCAATGAAAGGCAATTTGAACACTTAATTTAACTTTTTTTATTTTAAGTGGTTTATAATCTCGAAATTTGGTGAAAATTTTATTTGTGGTTTCATTGATCTGAGAGTACTTGTTATATAATTATTTTTTCGGAACGGTTCAGATTAAGGATAGGTGCTGGAAAATCGAAAAAGTTGACCATGATATCATTTTTTTTTGCTTCACTCTAAAAACTAATTTAAAAGATGCGCAACTAAAAATAAAAATCGATGGGTTCCAGTGATTTTCCAAAAAAAAAAACGAACAACTGATTTTTAAATAAATTTATTTCATACTTTTGCCACTCACTGTATACAGTATGCACTAAAAGTATGGAATAAATTCAATAAAAACGAAACAATTATTTTTCGGGAAAAATCCGCGAACAGGTCGATTTTTAATTTAAAAAATACATATTTTAACGTAAAATGCGATTTTCAAATGTTATTTGTTTTCGAGTAATGATGTCATCGATTTTTTTTAAATGGCAACACATTTTTTTTCCTTGATTCTGAAAGATCGTTTAATTCTCTATCAGACAGTACGAAAATTTTGCCCTCTTACATAGGAAAGTTTTCGAGTAAATGACGATTGAATGTTAGAAAACGTAAATCAATTAAAATAAAGCAAAAACGTTATCAAGTTTAGTTTTTCGAATTACATAGTTCTTTTATGGATCACGTAGGTGAAAACCTTTGCACCGACTTTCTAATAAGTATTGTAAGCGACATAGAAATTATTTTTCAATTTAAAGTATTATGGCACATTTAACTGTTACTCAATGAATTGAAATTTTAATTTTTATCGGATGCGGGAATATGACTAGAACTCAGCAGGAAGTTTGCGATTTATTTAATGAAAAATATCCAGATCGCCCTATCAGCCGATCAACAGTCACTAAGGTAGAGTCTAAATTTAGAGAAACTGGCAATGTTGTAAATATTCCAAAATCTGGACGTCCAAGCATTAATGAAAATCAGAAACAGAACATTTTGATAAGTATGGTGAATAATCCTCATAATTCTTCACGATTGGTTGCATTAAACAATGACACTAGTCAGAGCACAGTGGTACGTATCTTGAGGAAGGAAAAATATCATCCCCTACAAAATTCTACTTGTGCAGAAACTCAATGAAGATGATCCCGATCGCCGCTTACACTTTTGCGAAATTCTAATGGATTTATGTCAAGGAAATAGAAATTTACATCGCCAAATACTTTTTTCAGATGAGGCCACATTTTGTCTGAATGGTACAGTAAACCGTCAAACTTGCAGATATTGGAGTCGGGAAAATCCTCATTGGATGGTAGATGCACATACCCAACACCCTCAGAAATTAAATGAGTGGGCTGGAATAGTTGACGACATAATAGTAGGGCCTTTCTTCTTTGAAGGAACCCTTACAGGACAAAGATATTTAGAGTTTCTAGAAAATGACCTTGTTCCAGCCCTTTCAGTAATTTTTCCTAACGATAATGACCCTGACATTCCTGACGATACCATATGGTTTCAGCAAGACGGTGCACCTCCGCACTATGCGCGCCCTGTACGAGATTTTTTGGACAACTGTTTTACTGGGAGGTGGATCGGCAGACGCCGACCGATAGAATGGCCTGCAAGATCGCCAGATCTTACACCTCTTGACTATTTTTTATGGGGATACTTGAAGTCAAAAGTGTATATTAATAAACCACGTAATTTAGAAGAACTTCAAAATCGCATTCGTGACGAAATACGCAGAGTTACCCCAGAAATCATTCATAATGTGCAAGAAGAATTTCTTCACAGACTTGCGCATTGTCAAGAAGTTGGTGGATGGCAATTCGAACATTTAATTTAAGTATAAAATTTAATCAATTGTATTTTATTTTACATACCTCAGAATTGTTACTTTTTTATGGATAAAATTTACGTTTTCTAACATTCAATCGTCATTTACTCGAAAACTTTCCTATGTAAAAGGGCAAAATTTTAGTACTGTCTGATAGAGAATTAAACGATATTTCAGAATCAAGGAAAAAAATATGGTGTTGCCATTTAAAAGAATAATCGATGACGTCATTACTCGAAAACAAATGACATTTGAAAATCGTATTTTATGCTAAAATATGTATTTTTTAAATTAAAAATCGACCTGTTCGAGGATTTTTTCCAAAAAATAATTGTTTCGTTTTTATTGAATTTATTCCATACTTTTGGCGTATACTGAAAATTTGAAACTATATTACGTCTAAAATTTAATATATTTTGGTGAATATATTTATTTGTTTAATTCTAATGAAGTTTTATTATACTTATTCTTTTCTATTGTGTCTCTAAAATTGCTCAACAAAGTTTTAATTGGATCTATTCATGCATAACATTTAAATAGAGTTCATGAAATTTAAATTTTAAACTACTGATACAAAATTCATTTTCTGACTTAACATAATTTGGGTCAAAGGTACTGATATAGAAATAACCCTAATTCGATATAGTGGTATTTTTATATCATTTAATTAAAGGGAACCAACATAGACCCCATAAAAAATAACATGAATGTGTGAATCCCAGAATTTATGACTTAATATATTTTTTTGGTCGACCGAATTTCTTTTATTGGGTAAAGAAATGAGGTAAGAAAATGTTTTTCCTTCAATTTTATTATTCAGTATGGTCCAATAATTCTTTTTTCATAAGCCGTTAACAAATAAATGGTGAAGTCTTTCTTATTTCAGGCCTATCATAGCATTCATAAACATTTGCGATGATAAATATCATTGAATTGGAATCAAAATGACCATGTTTTTATTCTGAAACCTGAAAGATAATAAATTAGTGTCCATTTTCGTGCATATACAAGATGTAGATTTTCAAAATCGATTCATTTCATCAACTTAAAACAAATCAAGAGTAAAAGTTTTTCTTAAAAAAGAGATCAAAGATGAACTGGATTCTTATTTCCAGGTTTCGGGTTTAAATTATTTCGAAATATATGTCGATCATAATATCAATATATTTAAAAGTCGGGAATACACATGCTAGTAAAAGACTATGATTGATGACTACTAGGATGCTCATTTATAGCGTGCTGGTCTCGCGTATACATTCTACTGTGATACAGATGCTTGCATTGAGATACTTATTTCAAAAATAAGTATACAGATGAAAAAGAAAAATATGTGTGCAAAATTAGCTTAGTAGAAGACAAGATTTCGAAGCAAGCCAACCTTTGCTAAGATAAGTGGAACAAGAAAACATTAGCAGATATAAAAATCATTTGTGGATGCTGTCAGAGAAATTTGACGAACTATTAAGTAGTGATGGGACACTAAAATGAGTAATACTATTCCAGTCAACCTATTATAATCAAATGATGGTCAAAATATAATATAATATATAATAAAAAAATATACCGGGTCTTCCCTCTAAGATTTTCAGTGCGAATATCTCAGAAACCATCATAGCCAGTATGACGAAATTTGGTATACAGACACTAGATGGCGCGTACAATCTGATAATAACATCAATTCTTATACAGGGTGTTCCATTTTCCAGGAAATCGATATAATTTTGATTTTTTGCTTGTCAGCCCTGCTAAAACTTATGTTTAAATTGAAATATACTTAATTATGAACACATTCTGATAAATAAACATTCAAAAATGTTAAAATTTATCATAAAAAAAAACGCCTCCAAAGAGTACCCTAATTTCATTGTTTTGTCATGTAAAACGTGCATAGCCTTGAACCCGACTTACACAGAAGAAACTAACATCGCTAAACGTCAAAACTATGAATTGTTATTTTCCAAAGTTCTGACTTGCAGTTTGTTTTACATTCATCAACTCGTTATTGCAATAGAAGTGATGCCAACACTTCAACCCTAATGCGCACTAAAACTGAACTGTTTATCCATATTTGACAAGTAACAAACATCATAACATATAAAATAAAGGTTTCAGTTAATATACTTCGCAAGCTCATCAATCAAACAATCAAGTAGAAACGAAAGAAGATAGTTCAGCTTAGGAATTTTTGCGTATAGTGGTAACATACAAATCACTAAATTATTCCCTACAATTGCAGAAAAGACCTATATTTTGTATGGAATACATATCTCAATTTTGATAAGATAATGATATATCCCCTTTTTCCATCAGGTCCTCAATTACATTGTATACTAAAACTTCAACACCTAATGACTATACAGGATGGTCCCAAGGTAATGAACCAACATTCATGGCAACAAATTATTGCAATTTTGCCAAACTTAGTTTAGTTCAAAAGCTAACAGTTAAAGAGGGAGTTAAATGTAAAAAATATATTTTTTTCATTTATTTTCTGATAAATGTTAATATACATACAAACGCTTGGGATTTGGGTTTTTTTTGGGTCGAGGAATTGAAATTGTAGTTTATAAAGGGCGCCAGCTGCAGTAGATTGAATGTGTTGAAAACGACTGAACATTTTTAGATATTATGGTATATCTTCTTTCCCATCAAATTCATATTTTTTAATTTTTTGATAATTGAAAACAAGGGTTTATTTAGAGTCAAGAATTGTAGTGAACAGTAAAATTTTGAACATTAGTATTAGTCTTTTTGACAATAATTGCTCAAAAAATATCCTCCTTTAACTTCGATGCATTTATTAACCATGTCTTTCTTATTTGATTTATGACCAGTTATTGTCAAAAAACATATTTTTTAGTAATGCTTACTATTTTGCTATTGAATACAATTCTTAATTCTAAATAAACCCTTGTTTTTGACATGTTTAAATTAATTCATCTATCAACACTGGAGGCTTTAAAGCCAAATATCTTGAAAACGGTGCTAGACATTGTCTTTCATTAAGTATACATGTAAAAAAGTTGGAAAGTAAGGATTTAATTTAACCAAATATGATACCTTAAAGTATAAAAAATTCTGCCTTTTTTAACATATTCAATCCACCACAGTTGGCGCCTTTTATGAACTTATAACCAAACTATGAACATATTTCAATTTTGCAACCCAAAAAAGTCCATACTCCAAAATTTTGTATGGATATTAGCATTTATTGAGAAAAAAAATCTCTCAACTTTTCGATTAAACTACGTTTAACTAAATCGGAATATTTTTACTTTAGAAATCTACCCATGAATTTTGGTCCATTATTTTGGGACCACTTTGTATTTGTTTGAAAACTCAGTAGCACAATGTATATTAGATAATTTGATTATTTTACCAAAATGGAGAGCTATCTTGATATTGTTATCAACTTGGGTTTTCAACTGCTCATGTATTTTATAGCAAAATAACAAATTGATGCAGGCGAGTATCCGGTAGGAATATTCTGCGACCTTAGTGGGGCATTCGACTGTGTCCATCATAAAAACTGTTAGATAAATTATATAATTACGGAATACAGTCTAATAGTCTTAGCTGGAATAGGCATTTTTTTATTAATCGTATGCAATATTCAAACTCTTCGTATGTATATATAGGTAAATATGGATGTTCCGCAGGGCTCTGTGCTGGGCCCTATACATTTCCTTATTTATGCTAATAAAGTTGAATGCATCTCTCCTGAACCTCATTTTACATTATATGGCAATTATATTTCTGTGATTATTTCCAATACGTTATGTACAATGGTCCCTGAAAAGTGCAATGAAGTTATTAATAATTTAAATCAATGCTTAATTCAAAAATACTTATTTTGAAAAAATTTACTATTTAATATTTCACAAGATAAAAACCTTGTTCAAATATTGATATAAAAATTGAGAATGATCTCTCAAATAACTCAACCTCTTAACGATATGTTAAGTTCTTGGGTTTGCAGTTGGATGGAAATTTAAATTGGAAATCACAATGCGAACATATTGTTCCAAGGTTGAATTCGCTAAATTATATGTTTATAAATATACGTAGTGCTGACAGAAATGCAGTTACTCACGATGTATCATGGCCAAGTTGAGCTTTTTTGAGATATGGTGTGTGTTTCTGGGGCCAATATTTTCTTCCTTGCACAGAAGGGTATGATATGTACCATTGCTGATGTAGCTAGTACGTTTAGCTACAAAACACTATTTTCTAAGTATCAGATATTAACTGTACCTTCACTGCTTCTGTTCGAATTAGCTGTATACATATATTTTCAACAACAGAATAATGTTTCAAAAGATGTTCATAATGTCAACACAATGCACAAAGAATATTTTCATAAGCGATATGGCAAAAGTACTGTTTCATATAGATCTCCTAACATATTGGGTTTGAATATACTTAATAAATTACCTGATAGTATTAAAAGCTGTGAAACTAGGTATTGTCTCTTTTAAAATTATTGTCTGCTCATCAAATATTTATACTCTATTAGTGGCCTTTTCTTGTAATCAGTTTAGTTGTAGTTAAGTATTTGACTATTTCTATGCAATTGTGTAATAATTATTGTCTCTAGAAATAAATATTATTATTATTATTATTACTATTATTATTATTAGTATGCGATGTATTGCAACTTTAATAGCGCTAGACCGAAAATCGCATTAACAAATGAATTCAATTTCGACTAACTGAATAATAACTAAATTATCACAGAAATTGTCTATTATTATTTCTGTGGCTGGGTAAATGTAAAGTAACTGCCAGTGATCCCGGAGTTAGAAATAATTGTCTCATGAGGATTTTGCAAACTTGCTAACACGGTCGTGTAATGTTCCAGGGATTACCCACCATATACTATGAAGCGAATATTTGAAATGGGTCAAGGAAGTTCTGTTTTCGGTACGTTAGCGACATAAATCACGAGTTTTTGGGAGTTATATTTACAGATATGAGTATGCAATTTCCTCTTCAAGCCGAAGAGGAAAAAGAAAGCTGTAAATATCAATACGTATCAGAACATTCAGATATCTTTTATATATATATATATATATATATATATATATATATATATATATATATATATATATATATATATGTATATATATTTAAATATTATCAAAGTGGTTTGCTTGGATTTAAGGATTTTATGAGAATACGAAGTACATTAAAATATTAACTAAAAGGATTCGTAAGAATATTCAGAAAATTTATCAAAATACATATATTTCTACGATCTATTTAGGTAGGCACATAAAACTGAAAAAAATATTTCTAATTTTAAGCAACATGCCATAAACAAAAAGAAATCATTTAAAAGTCATATTCTACTAAAATGTCTGTCCAATAAAAATACAACACCGAAGTATAGGTCAATATTCAAAAACCAAATAATCGTTTTTCAGTCAATACAATAATAATAATAATATTTGCACACCATATAAGTCACAATAACAAAAAAGTTGATTTTTATTAAATTCAATAATTCACAAATATATTCATAATATAAACATAAAAAATTAGATTTTTTTTGTATACAATAATCCACACAATATCTTGTATTAGTTTAAGCAGCTAATATTAGTGATGCATAATTCTATTCTCTATTACTGACCAACAATGGCGAATACGTGGATCGTGGAGAAAATTATCATTGAATGAAATAGTACCTAGAATGTGACGTTAAAATAAGCTGAAGTTTGACATTCATAAAATTCAAAAACTATCAACTATGTAAATTGAAATACCAACTTTTTGTAAGTATATTTATGAGTAATAGTTTAATTTTCAGAAATATTATTGGGAATGGGGTCTAAAGTTAAAGAAAACCAATTTATTGGTTAACGTTTCGGCAGTATTTAAAGCCTTCTTCAGGACTGTTATATAGAGTGCCGTACACTCAACGAACATTAACATAGATTCCTATGAACAGTGTGTTTTGTTTTTAACTTTCATGTTGTTTAAAAACAAACAATTGTATATACGTAAAAAATGATTATATTAAAATGATCCATTGTACGTCATTGTATTTCGCGTTGCAGTTATTGCAAAACCCAATAATTTGATAATTTGATAGCAGGAACTGTTAAAGTCCATATATCAAAGTTAAGTCTCAGATAGAAAGGTAACACTTCTATAACAGCTAGTGTCATAAAGAATGACTGAAACTGACGGATGTTATTTCTATAATTTTCTTGACATTGTTGACAAGCTAAATGGCATCGCAGTTGAAATAAATTCTAAATTATTCATTATAATGATATCCAGTTGACCATCTGATTATCTGATTTTGAAACCGCCATTGAAACAAGAGATAGTTTGCCAAAGCCAGAAGATTTGAAAATTAAGATAATAGAAGCTGAAGCACTAAACAATAAAAAATACCATGAGAGAGATCATTTTATAGTAGAAACAAATATTTTCATAAAAATGAAAACAAAAACATTCAGAACGAGAGTTTTAGGGTTTTTTTTTAGTACATAACGTAACAATGTTCAGAATTAGATTATTCTGAACATTGTTATGTATTATTGTATCTTCTTTAATATGTTATATTACCTATTTTATTTCCCATTTTATATATTTGTAAACGTAGACTTACCAACAAATTGTCTTTAACTTTAGACCCCATTCTCAATAATATTTCTGAAAATAAAATACCAACATTACTAGGTTTAAATAATATATCATTATCAAAAAAGAAAAACGATTAATTATTAATATTTAAATACTGTTTTTAAATTACAATTTAAATTAATTTGAGTGTCAACACAATTATTAGGGTTTTTTTATAATCTCCCTTGAAATCTCAAAATCTTCAAGCAAATTGATTTTGTGGAAGTCACCTATTATAAATATTATGGCGAATTTTACTATTTTCGGTAGGTGAAAATGAAGGATTATTAAATTTAATATGATGATCGAAGGCTGATTCTCTGTGACTGTCCTTATGCCATTTTTTATTTGGGCGCCCCTGTTTCAATATACAGGGTGTTAAAGTTACATTTTAAAAAAACTATTTTTGTTAATAATCCCATTGTTTTGTAAGATACATACTTGAAATTTTGCACGTACTTTTATCTTATTCCGGCATACTTTTCATGTAATTTTGGTAAAAAAAATCGAAGGGTGAATGGAGGTAACTGAGGGATGCAGTGCCCTTTATCCCCTCTAATTATTTCTAAGTACGCCTATGCAACTTTTTCTTGAAATATCAAACGTAAAATTTTCTTCTGATCATTTTATCTCTCTTGTAATTTTTTGTTTAAATGCTCCGTTTTGAAGAAAAACGGCAATTTGTAGTGCCCATAAATCTATCATTCACTATCATTTTCAAGTAAAACTGAAATTTTGTGAATATTACAATACCTTGGCAATTTAGCAAATCATAATACTTACTGAATGAATAATTGCTAATTAAAACTTAATGGATAATCTTAAATTTTATAAAATGAGGAACACTTATGAATTGAAAAAATAATATGGTATTAATATCTGTAATACAGTTCTCTTATCAACCAAAAAATAATAGTCTTGTTTAGTAATAGTAATAATGAACGATCAACATAACTTTTTAGCTAAATAACATTAAATAAAATAATTTATTAATTTCTAATAATTTAACAAACATTTTACTTGCCCCTCCTCATTAACACATGTACGTGCTCTTTTAAGTAACGAAAACCTTATGTTTTGAAAGATAGTCTCTTTTTATTTTAATTAGCAAATTAGCAAAATAATTGGAGGGGTAAAGGGTACTGCATCCCTCAGTTACCTCCATTCGCCCTTCAATTTTTTTCACCAAAATTACATGATAAGTATGCCGCAATAAGATAAAAGTACGTGCAAAATTTCAAGTGTGTGTCTTAGAAAACAATGGGATTATTAACAAAAATAGTTTTTTAAAGTGTAACTTTAACACTCTGTATATTGAAGCAGTCCAAAGAATATGTGGTTAATTGTATGGCCTTCTATTTTGGGACACCCTGTATAGTGATTTTTCGGGTTGTTATGCCGTAACCTTGGTAGCTGGTCGTTGCCCGTAACAGAACTAAAGTGCACATCCCTAGCCTTAATCGCACCTCTTTGACTTGCCCTTGTTGTTCTTGGGCTAGGTTCTATGGGGGGGGGGGGAGGTCAGACCCGCTATCAGAATTTCTGAGCTCGCCCATATATTGATTTCGGTTCCTGTTGTTGGTATTACGATTGCTACGGTTGGAACCGTTCTTCGGATAATAGTGATCTTTCGAGAGGTCCTGTAGTCGCCTCTGTAACTGGTTGCATCCCATGCTTCCAAACGTTTCGCAGCACTTTACTGTTTGCATCTTCAGTGGTGACATCGCAAAAGCTTCGCTGCGACCGAGGAAAACTCTTGCGACTTACCCAAAATTTATAAATATACTCGTAGATTACGATACAGAAAAAATGCAAATGAATGAGACATTTTTGCGTTAGTTAATTTAACAAAATTAGATTTCTCGATTAAAGCTTAGGGAAAAAAAAATAGTTTTAGATAAAGATCCGTTATTGAAGCTACCAATGCAATTTGATATTGCGGTGTTCCAGCTAATAGACTGTTGATTGTTCAATTCTGTTATATTCCATGATAAGGACATATCTGGCGCTTTCTCTCTGTTAATGCATGTGGCACTAAGGTGTTTACTTTCAACTTTCTAAAGGTTCGATCAAACCTACGCTACGTTCAGTAAATTAGAAAAATAAAGAAACGTTACTTTTTCACTGTAACTATACAAGCGAAATCGAACTACTGCATTCCTTACTTTTCTACAATGCATTAAGCGAATGAAGCTCTTCGTTACACTTCATTCGTTGTGTGTACATTCGCTATAATGTTTGAAATAATGGCAAATGAGGAGAGTGGATTCGTGAGTAACGAGGAAACCGTCAGCAAATTGCTGCAAATGACTGCATAAATTAGAGTAAGGCGATGAGGATTGCACTGATATTCTCAATGCTCGACTGCATATAGTTTGCTTCGAGGCTTCCTATATACAGTTTTGGAAATGAATTGAAGTAAGCAATTTTAATACAGCCTTTGATATGTGTATTCATTCTGCAAGGACCTACATAATAAATTTTATCAAGATGTTACAAACGTAGAGAACTTTCGTAATTTCACAAGGAACTTTGTGAACACGATGTGACTGACAAATGGGCAAACAAGGAATAATACAACAAAACGAAATGCTTTTAATTTTGAAATAGGCTACATATTTTTATTATTGTCTGATTGTGATACAGTAACATTACAGGATGTCCATGAAATGTATGTACCAGTAAGTCACCCTAGATTCTTAAGTCAAAATAAGATGATTTAAGCTAATTTAAGCTTTTGAAAAAATTTCAATAATCGGTTATGAAACGAAAAAGTGTTGAACCATTAAAATAAAATTTACTATATGAAAAGGCTTTTTCTGAGTCAATTAATGTTAATTAACGAAATTGGTAACAGCTAAAACTATTTAAAGTAAATTATGTCTCCAAAATATATATCTTATATTGTTTAGTCGCAAAAAATTATGCAGATGGGCCCTAACATTTATTATAAAAAGAGGAGAAGCAACCACATTTCAAATTCCATTAAGATTATTATAAACAATTTTATCCGCTAATTTAGGAAGTGTACCCTTACTTATAAGAAGGGGAATGTGGTTCATGCACAATGGTGTCCCTACTCATTTTACAATAAATATTAGTTCCCATTTTGCATGAACAGATTCTTTGTGACTAAACTTTAAATTTTGGACAAAATTTATCTAAAGTTTTAGCTGTTACTAGAAAAATTATTATGATAATCAGATACTACACGAAAACATATAAATATTTTTTTGACTGATGTACACGGAAAGAAAGCTATACTAATATCAATACATTTATTTCGACGATAGCTTAGTTTCACTCATCCTCAAGTATATTCTCCATTTAAGAATAAATTACTTAAAATCAAGAAAATTACTATATTTAACGTGAGATAAAGTTATGACTGTTTAAAAAATTGTTTTGTTTTATTTAGATAATACAAATTAGTTGAGTTAACAATTGTTTTCTCAGAATAAAATTATGTTTTCTTTATTTGAAGTTTTAAGTGACTTGAAATATAACATTAACGATAACGATAACGATAGCGATAACGATAACGATAACGATAACGGTAACGGTAACGGTAACGGTATCGGTAACGGTAACGGTAACGATACCGATAACAATAATAAAAGTATATAAAACATTCAAAGTAGATATATCACAATACAATTATTGAGGTAAAATCCAGTTCTTAATCTGTCCTCGGAATATATCGATATTGGAAATGGACTTTATATGAGGGGAAATATTGATAAAGATCTTACAAGAGTTATAAGTAAAACTTCTTTCAAACTGCGCTGTTCTATGTCTAGGCACTGTACACATATCTCTATTACGAGTTAATAAAGTATGGGTATTACAACCCCTAACAAGCTTTCCAAATAAATGGAAGGTGAATGGGTATTTCTAGACTGTAAAAAGGCTGCAAAAAAATGATCAAATTTACGCAGATTAAATGAATAGCGTAAACAACTATTTTGAATCTCTTGAAGAGTGTTTTTATCTTTTTTCGTAAGTGCAGGCCAATAAACAAGGTTACAATATGATAAATAAGACAAGATTAAAGAGTCACAAAGGAGCAATTTTTTATCATTATTTAAAAAATCCTTCTGCTTATATAAAATGTTTAATTTATAATTAGATTTTTGCACTAAATTACATACATGCTTGTCAAACCTAAGATTATCAATAAAACACCCAAATTTTTACAGGAATCGACAGGGTTCAAAATTTGATCAGATATTTTTACTATAAATAAAGGATTGCTCATAAGATCTACTCTGCTTTTACCAAAAAGTAGGACTACAGTTTTTTCCCATTCAATACTAGTTTATGCGCACTAACATCGTGGGCAACAGTATGCAAATCACTATTAATATCAGCCGCAAATAAGAAATTATCCGAGGCAAAAGAAAAATATAATTGTGTATCGTCTGCGTATGATGCATTTTGCAGTGCGTAAGAAATGAGGGAAAATCTGCAAAATTGCTGACATTTCGACATATTTGTTACATCTTCTTCAAGGCTATTTAAAAAATATCTTCTCTACTTAAAGACAATTTTTTAAATAACCTAAGTTGTCGAAACTCCGGTAATTTTAAAAAAGGTTAAAATTGCGTGAAGTTATATATCTACGTTATTTACCCCTAACCAGCTAATTTCTTTGGTGAATTATTATTGTCAGTATTGTGTAGTCATAACCAGATAATTCATAGTAAGTTTTATTCATAGATAGTCGTGTGTTGCCTGTAAGGAATATTATTTAGCTATTATTTAACTTGTATTTAGATAGCACATTAACTTATAATACAAGTACTGAAACATTTTAAATTGCATGATGCAAATAACTAAAGTCAGCTTGTACAAGCAGCTGAAATGAACTAGTAAAAACAACCTTTACGATTGCATGAGAATTTTTATAACTTAACACAAACGATCTCTTCTGAAAATTATTTCTTTATACAGGGTGTCTGGTTAGTATATGGCATACTTTCGTGAGTGTATAGGGGAAGTCAAAATAACACTAGTTTGTCATATTTTTTTTTTACCTAAAGTGCCCCTTAACGGACATACAGAGGGGTACCCAGCGATAACTTTTCGGCTCTAACTTTTGAACCGATCTGTATAATTTAATGAAATATTTATATTTTATGTAGGCCATAAAGGCTCATAAAACCCTACTACAGTAGATATTTTATACTGTCAGGGAAGTCAGGAACGGACTTGTCACCATACTCGTTGGGCAAAAATTTTGACAGGTGTCATTTTATAGAGGTGAAAACTGAATTTTAAAATACTTTGGTCATTCCTCTTTAAAAAAGGTACTCTACATTTATTTGGATAAAATAGAACGTTTTTGAAAAATAAAGTTTTTGTATAACACGTTAAAATATTGACTCGAAATGTATTTAATTTTCAAGTTTATTAACATACGCTATTTAAACACAATAACTAATGGAATAACACAATAACTAATAATACGTATTAAAATAATAAAATTTGTTATTACTACTAATGCTGATATGCATCTATCTTATGGACAAGCAGTCTGCAAGTATGTTGAGACAAAAGAATTTATTCTGATACAATTCCAAATCGACGTTTACCGCACCGAAGAACTTTTGAAAGCTTCGCCTTTTAAAAAATTTGAAAGCTTTATTTCTTTTTGTTTACTTGAGCAAATTTTCGAAATGGGCATACTGTACCTCTTATACATTTCCTTATCATACGGATGTTTTCTCGTTGTACTTGAAACAACATCTCCGGATTGGCTCGAATTTCGTCGAAATGGTGTCTGCTGCTGCTGTGAGCTGCCGTCGAATAGACAAGCCTCTTTAAATTTCCCCATAACAAGAAATCCAATGGAGTTATGTCGGGCGACCTCGGTGGTCATAAAATGGGCCCACCTCGACCTATCCATCGACAACCAAATGTATTTGATAAGAGTTGACGAACTAAATTGCTAAAATGGGGCGGTGCACCGTCATGCATAAACCACATCTGATTTCTAATTTCTAATGGCACATTCTCAAATAAACCGTTTAAGCTTTGTTGTAAAAATTCCTAATACATGGCACTATTTAATCTGTCATCAAAAAAGAACGGTCCTATGAGATGCCCAATAATCTCCGTCCATACGTTAACTATGAACCTTTCTTGGTGCTTTGTCTGTACTATTGCATGTCAATAACACATTTTTGACGTCATAAAAACGACTGATGTTTTATTGCAGTACCTATGTATTATTTCAATGACGTGTTATATAAAAACTTTTTTTTTCGAAAACGGTCAATTTTATCAAAACAAATGTAGAGTACCTCCCTGACAGTATAAAACATCTACTGTAGTATGGTTTTATGAGCCTTTATGGCCTACATAAAATATAAAAATTTCATTAAATTATACAGGTCGGTTCAAAAGTTAGAGCCGAAAAGATAAATCGCTAGGGGCTCTGTATCTCCTTTTTTGGGGATACTTAAAAAGCAAAGTATACGTTACTAGACCTGTTAATTTAGAAGATTTAAAAGCAAGAATTCGTCACGAGATACATCGTATACCTCCTGAAATTATTGATAATGTCCAAAAAGAATTTATTAATCGTCTTGGCTACTGTCAGGCAGCCAACGGTGCACAATTTGAACATTTAATTTAATCGATTTTTTATATAATTATTATCATTTTCAGTATTGTGAAAATTAAATTTTAAAATCTTCAAACATTATTTCCTTGAAATTTTTGTCATGTAACACCATAATTGTTCATGATGTATGTATGTAGAATGACACGCTCTTTCAAATGGCATGGTCAAAATTGGGGGTTGCTATTTAAAAAAATTGTCAATGACGTCATATCTCCAACAACGATGACGTCACAAATGTGGGTCGTATGTCAAAAAGTGCCTTTTTTAAAAGCAAAATCGACGTGCCAGGGGATTTTTCGAAAACTTCTCAATTTCAAAAATAATTAATTTATTCATTACTCTTTGAAAGTACTGTATATCATTTATATCAAAATATTCGGCAGATTAAAAGTTTAAAAATTTTAAAATATGCTGTGATTTAATTAGAAGGGAAAAACTTAGTTGAAGTTACTTGGTCGACTGTCTTTACAATATGAACTGTTCTAATAAATCACTCTGTAATAATAATAATTTGTCAACTTGACTGCCATCTATCGCTGTTCAGTGACATTATATGTAGCGTGTGGGTAGAGTTCTGATATTTAACTTCTACAATCAATAAAGTTGTAAAATAATTTTAAATAAATATTTATTCAATTTTTACAAAAAATTGTATCAACACGTATACAGGTTGGTCCGCAAGTAATGGTTCATAGAGGCATACTAGATTTTTTACTTCAAAATATTATGATTGGTCCAAATATGCCTTAATAAAATGTTGATAATAAAAAAGATATAGGGTATCGAAGCTAGAATTTGGTAATTGATTTTTTTTATTATTTATGACGTTTTTGAATGTATGAATGTACAAATTTACGAGTATATGATTTTGAATACGGCAAATCATAATCTGTTATTTATTTTATAGAGGGCGCCACATACGCCATGTTTGGACGTAAATATGAGCGTAACTTTTTTACCCGCAACGTTAACGCCTTTTTTATTAAAAAATCACAAACCTACATTATTTTCCTGAAAAAAGATGCACTTGTCATTAGCTCTAGAAATTAACCATTTTCGAGAAAAACGCACTTCAACAATCCTGCATATTCCATTAAAGAAATTTTATCGTAGTGTATTATGCTTTTGAACATATTAAAATACAAATTATCAAGTTAATTAATTTTATTTACACATCTAGTTGCAGGAGAATCTAATTAAACAAAACTACGATGCGATCAAGGTTCTAATAAGTAAAAAACTGTATACGTAAAGGAAAACAGGAAATAATTCAATGGCACCATTCATCTATATATCCATACGAATCATGAAAGATCACCTGATATTGAATAATACCATTGAACCAAAACAGGGCGTGAATAACTAGTTTCTTGCCAAGTTGAACGCTAGTATTTATGGTGTTTTTATAAACAACTTATTGTGTCCCATATTTCGAAATCTAAAGGGTGGAAGTCGTGGCGATCAAGGAACCATTTTTACACATCCAATCCAACGTTGAAGAAAATGTTGTTAGATATGTTCTTATTTTATGTACAAAATGGGGCGGAACATCATCGTGCATGATGCAATAGACCAGTAAAGTAATTTTTCAGGAATCCTGGTAACTAATATGACCCTAGAAAATGGGCTCTAGCTCATGTTGAAAGTGTCGTTGTCGGGTTATATGAAGATTTTCAACTTACTGACAACGGTTATATTTTAAATTGAAAACACATGGGCAAATAGATGTCATTGACGAATGTATGATCAGGACAAAAGACATGCAGACAAAAATTTTTTGACCAGGTGCATTTAAGAAGACATGGATTGTACTTTTATTCATACGATATCTTTAAAATTGATGTTTTACTAATTCTCGTGGCTTCAGCTAATCGTCTTAAACTAGTTGTGAATCATTCGCAACGCCAACTAATATTCAGGCCTATGATTGAACATTCAGGTTAGCGTAACCGATGACAGTTAAGTTACGATAACTGAGTGGGCATAACTGAACTCTTAACCGAAATAGAAAGATCGTTATGATCGAACAACCAGTTATCTGTGCCTGTTATTATGGCCAGATAACCCTGTCATGGCAGTTAATTCTTTAACGTACGTCATCTGTCATCACTCATATGCCAAAATTTAAATCGTAGGTACTTAACAGTGGGTACAAGTGGCAAGAAGTTTAGGGCACATGGACCAATGCCAATATGAAGAAATGCTAAATTTCATTAACTGTAAGAATATATTGTTGGGAAGCAAAGTAAACCCAACGCATGTTAATATAAGTAGGTACTTATATCTACAGAAAACTTCATCAGGATCAAAAACTAGTAAAATCTGGATGCACATATTCAATATTTATACACAGTTTACGTGGATAATCAAAAATTTACCTTTAGGCATGCGATCTGTGCTACTGTGATAATTACAATTTACTACGCCTTCGTGGAGTCCATGTTGCAATATATTATAATTATAGGAGGATAGTATAGGATGCAGCATATCAGTGTTAATAGTAATCCATTAGAAATTATTGACAAAAACACATAACTATCTAATAAAAATAATATTTAAAAAAGATAAAATGTATTATTTATGCTTACTCTTTATAGAATCTAAATTATTACCAATAATTAAAAACTAGGTACCTAACTTCTGTCTTTGTGGCTTTCTCCTATTCATAAATTAATTATTAATAATATTAGGTAATAATATACACATTTCTTTTTGTTTGGTAATATTCATTTAGGTATCACTATCATGCTCTCACTTAGAACAAACTTTAGGTTTTTTTAGGTTGTCTTTACTGTCAAACTATTAATACCGTATGTTACTAATTATGTAAAACTTTGATATGGCAATAAATTGATACTGAATTGTGCTATAGACAAATTATACATTATGCCAAATGTCATACGTCAATTACCAGAAATAAAATTAAAATTTCTGACCAGTAAAAAGCTCCAGTTACATTTAACGGCAGGTTATTTCAAGCAGTTTCATAACTGGGTCACGTGATCATCCTCAAGTTAAGTAACTGGGAAAAATAAACTTGACAGGTGTGTCAATCATACGAATTTCTGATTAACCTACCAGTTACCGTTAACAGGTCTGTTAATGCTAACTGGATGGGTTCGATCATAGGCCCGATTTTCTCATTCTGGTTATGCGTAATAATTTTGGGTCGACCTAAATTTTCAAGTTTAGAATGAGATATAAGTATCATTTTTGGCTAAATTCCTGAACATATTTTGAAACACTCGATTACCAGGTTGCAGTTTGTTAGGAAATCTTCTTATTATTTACGTTGCGCAGGACGTCCATTGAAACTTTGTTCACGATAAACAACAATCAAATCTCTCATTACCAAAGTTGAAAAAATATGTCTTGGCATAATTCGATTTTTTTAAATAACTGATTTTAGCCAAACATTGATTAATGCAATTCGAAATAATTATTAACTGTCACAATGAATTTGTCTAATTGTCAAAACTGTCCACAAAACATCCCTCAAGACAGTTCTGTACATTGGCGCACACTACGATAATATTTCCTGCAGCATATTGTTGAAATGCGATTTTTCCAAAAATGGTTAATATTTAAGGCTAATGCATAGCATAGAAAACATCCCTCAAGACAGTTCTGTACATTGGCGCACACTACGATAATATTTCCTGCAGCATATTGTTGAAATGCGATTTTTCCAAAAATGGTTAATATTTAAGGCTAATGCATAGCCTTTATATCGAACATAAGGTACGTTTTTTAAGAAAAAAAAAAAAGATAACGTTACGGGAAAAGGTGGCGCTCATATTTATGTCATAAACATGGCTGATGTGGCGCCCTCTAGAAAATACATGAAAGTAGATAACAGATTATGATTTCCCGTATCCAAAAACATCTTTTCCGATACTTATATGTTCGTACATTCAAATACGCTACTATTATTACGAAAATTCGATTTTTATATTCTTCTTTGACACCCTGTATTTTTTTTATTAACATTTTATTAAGGTATGCTGGCTCCAATCGTAACATTTTGATGTACAAAATCTAGTATGTCTCTTTGAATCATTACTTAAGGAGCACCCTAGAGAATATAATAATAATAATAATAATATCTCTACCCCTCATTCTAAATACAGGGATTAGCCCAGAAGTCGGAGACTTGTGCGGGAGAGGGGGCGGCATATTATTATTAAGCAGGCCGCATTTGCGCCCAGGAACGACTTACGTTGGTAGGCCCTAACCACTATTCAGTCCAGGAATGAGGGAAACCTGGAAAACCTCATTAATTAGGGGGGTAGTCAAATATCAACCGGTATCAATCTCTCACATTGACCCAAGCCAACATTCTTCCACCCTACCATACCCGCAGAGAGGGCGCCAAACCTCTCCACGAATATAGCTTATATACGGTCTACCGGCAGCTGGGCGCGAACCAACTCCGATCTAGTCACCTCGATTCAAGTACTGACGCCTTAAACCGCGCGACCACTGACCGACCCATCATCAATTATTATTGATATAATACGAACAAATAATTATATGTGCAAAAAATATTTAATTTTCAGTATTTGAAATAGAAAAAGTGAATTAGCTAATCATTTGCATAAAAAGTAAGTATAACAAAGTTATGGCCAAAGGGGACGAGGAAACAAAAAAAATAAGTGTATATACTCGCGACAAGAATTCAGACGACTTACGTCATACGAACAAATGAATGATTCATTATATTTTCATTAAAATATTTAAGAAACTGCAACTGATAGTAATAAAACTATATACTGCACTAAAAGTTTGCATTATATATTGCACTAAATTGCAAAAAATTATTATTTTTAACGCGACCAAATATCGAAAATTACGTTGACAATAACAACAAATGTGTAACGTCAGCCGTGACGTAAGACGTCTGAATTCTTGACGCGAGTATAGTAAATCTATGCTAAAATTTGTTTCTGTTGTTGACTTATTTGTTTGTTTTATGGAAATACCAAACATGCAAGTGAATAATACCAACATAAAACTGCTAATGCTTGCAGAATTGGCTTTTAGGATTAATTCCTTTATCAGTATTTTTATTCGGGATTGCTTTTATATCCCGTGAATAAATGTTTTAGGCTTAACTCCAAATCCATTAAAACAGAGTAGGTACCTAAATTTATTTTGCGAGAAAAAGGGATATACTTTCATTTATAAAAATATTTATTTTAATTTAAAATATACAGGGTGATTCATTAAGAATGGGCAGTCTCTGAACTGGAGATACTACACACCAAAATGATAAAATCTTTGTGCTTTGTTGAAAAATGGTTTCAAAATCAAACCTCGCCGATCTTCTTGAAATTTTGTACGTACCTATAATTTACCGTTATGAACAACTTTTTTAAGTAAAATTTTGCTATATTTTCAGTAGAAAAGGCACTTTACCTGAAACGATAACAGTTTTCAATCGGTGCACTGAATATTGCAAATAGGATTATGTCGAAAACTGTTACTCCTAACGACTTCAACAAGGTATACCTTTTTTAGATACAACAGGTAGGAGAATCGATTGTTTCAATAGACAGATGGATACACTAAACAGCAAAAAAGTTGTGCCATTTAAAAAAACATGCTGTGCCATAAGTGGCGCCCTCTACTAGTGACGTCAAAATTAGTTAAATATTCTTATTTGCCGTGCCAAAAAACATAATTGTGTCATTTTTTTTAAATACTCCGACAGGTTTCAAAGTTATTGAGATATTTCAAAATAAAATTCTAGCATTGAACACTCTGTATTTTTTAAACCAGCTACTATGCAAATCGTTACCTAGCTAGAGCGCATCGTGGCGTTAAATGTTAAACTAGAGTAAAATGATAAGAATACATTTTTTTGTGTGGAGTATACTGCTAAAAGATCGGTCAGTGGTCGCGCGGCTTAAGACGTCAGTACTTGATTCGAGATGACTAGATCGCTGTGGGTTCAACCCTCGCATCCGGTAGACCGTATACAGGGTGTCTCATAATTAGCTGCTAACCCTGAACAGGCCGATTCTATGATCAAAATTAAGTAAACAAGTTCGTATGAACATGGGTCCGGAAATGCTTCCTAAGGGTACAGGGACCCATTGAAGAGGGAGGAATGGAAATCATTTTTTTGCAATATCTCTCAATCGCGTTGTGATAAATGAATGAGATTTGGTATACACAGCTAAATTTTGATGAGCTATTTGATGGACTAATCCATTTATTCCCACAAGGTCCATTGGGGTGGGTACGGGGGGGCCCTTGGTATCTTGCGTGTGTAACTTTTTCATCTTTGACTTTTTAACAAATTGGACAGCAAATTCCGTTTTCCCGAACTGTTTTACGTTAAAAATGTATTCTTGTTTCAAATCGTTATCTTTAACGGTTTCTGAGAAAATTGCTCTTGAATTAATCCCACTTTGGTCAATTTCATAGTAATTATCAAGGTATTCTTGTCAAAGTATTGTCAACCCGATTGCCAATTTAATAGTTCTAAGCGAAAAAAATGGAATAGTTTACGGAATAAGAGTTAGTTATTGATATGATATTTATTTATGGCTCTTGCGATGGTAATGCTGCAGCGGCAGAACGCGAGTACGGGAGCAAATTTCGTTTTTCCGAACAGTTTTACGTTAAAAAGGTACTCTTGTTTCAAATTGTTATCTTCAACGGTTTCTGAGAAAATCGCTCTTGAATTAATCTCACTTTGGTCAATTTCATAGTAATTTAAACAAATAATAATAATAATAATTTAATACGTAACCAGTAATACACATTATTGATGTAGAACAATTATGATATGATGATTTGTTTATGGCTTTTGCGATGGTAACGCTGCGCGGCAGAACGCGAGTACGGCAGAAGGAAAGAACTAATATTTAATATTTATGGTAACATTTGGCCATTCCTTCAAGGTTACGCTGGGAAAAGTAGCATTACTGTGCACCTTGTTTTCGGTAATAGGTGTCATGTTTTTAGTGCAGTTTTTCAGCTTGCGGTCGTTGTTTTCTTGTTGTATTCCAGTAGACGATCGTTGTTCTGGTTCTGTGGCAGCAGAAGACACTGAAGACTTTATCTTTTACGATACTTCCATTTTATTTCTCAAACAGTCATCAACGTAGCCTTCGGCAACTGTTCCACCCTCCATGGCGTTTCAGGGCAAGCAGATTTGAGCCAGAATTGACTAAAATTGTGGCCGGCATAATTTGGGTGACAACATCAAACAAAAATCACTATCTGGAGACGCGTGTGCAAAGATGACATAACCGTGTGCAAAATGTTTTGCACCGTTTTCAGAGCGTGTTTTCCGTATGCAAAACTCCCTTTTGCAAGGCAGTCGTGTAAAAAATAATTTCCTAATTTAATTCCCGCCGAATCTCAAAAACTTAAACCCTTTGTTTCTCGGAAACGGTCGAGTTTATCGATTAGTCACAGGTATACCTTTTCTATTTAGAATTGAAGGTAGTTCAATAGATTCTTATTAAAAAAATTCAAAACTGTAAAATACAGAAAGTTAGACATATTTTTACATCGACAGTACAGTATAACTAGCGACCCCCTAGTCGTGACCTCAACACTGTTTGCATATTCGTAATAGCCCCTTCAAAAAACATAAGACTACAAATTTTCAAAATAATCGGTCCATACGTTCTTAAAATATAGCAAAAAATCGAAAAATTATTTAAATTTTAACACGCTGTAAAATGAAAAGGAGCAACAATTGAATAAGGCATGTTGGGCTCAACCGCTTTATTTTGACGTTAACAATCTGCTTAAGCTATGTCCATTATTAATGACTTACCCTGTATAACTGTAGTTATTTTGTTCTGGCGTGTAGTACGCAGCAAGGTTTTTTAGGTGAAACATGTATTTACAGAAAAGAAAAATATTGAAGGAACATCGAATTTATAATGACCCTTGGAAATATAACTATTTAATCACAAATACTTCAATGCATTGTTTGTATGCAAGTACTATCGGTTCGTATCATATAATATCAAACGACTATGATACACGAGTTTGAGCAGTATATAAAGAAATCTATAACAACAGAATAAAACTTTTAGTGATGGAGTGCTAATTAAGAATTGTGCAATCAAAATGTCAGAATAATTCAGTGAAACAAAAATTGCCGAAAAATCAAACAATTGCAAGACGTGAGACCATGTTAACCAATATGTATCCAAAAAATTGCACGACACAATTGAAAAATGTAGATATTTTTTACCTTGGCTTCAAGAGACCCTATGTGGAAAGTCCTTACTTCAAATGAATGAATAAAATGAAAGTGGTTGTTAAAATAACTACTATAAGAGGGAACAATCGAGTTTTGACTCAGAAAGTCTCGTCATTTTTTGGTCGAAGTAAATGGTACATATAGAAACTTGTTACTTCACACCGATATTCGTTGGTTAAGCGCCGGAAACTGTTTGCAGCGTTTCATCGCTTTACGCAAGGCGATTCCCATTTTCCTTAAAAATAAAGTCCGACACTATGGAACTGGGAAATCAATTATATATGTAAAATTTCGACCTTGCGTTTTTAACAGAATTGGCACCTCACCTTAACGAATTAATTTTGAGGCTACAAAGAAACTAGCAGAATATTGCCAATTTATACGGCTATAAGAGAGTTTAAAAATAAAATTTAACCTTTTCGAGTCTTCACTAGAAAAATATAATTTTTCATTTTATCCTGCTGTAAGGAGCACTTTGAAGAAATGAAGGATTTTGAGAAGGTTTCATATTTAACTCATATAAAATTCATCGACACAATTGCAGAAAAATTCGAAAACCGATTTAGCTACTCGAAAATCGAAGGAGAAATTTCAGTTTTTACTCAGCCACTTATTAATTCTGTTGAGAAAGTTAGCAGAGCAAACCTTCAACTGGAATTCTGTGATTTGCAGTCAGATCTTTTTTATCAGCGAAGAACCGATATAGGATTAGACTTTTTTAAGTTACTTCCAAAACAACTTTTAAGCCTTATGATGGGCGCAATGCTGAGAAGCATGCAAAAACAGCTTTTCCAAAATGAAATTTATAAATTCAAAATATAGATATTCCCTGTCTGATAAGTCGCTTACTCAGTTACTTCTTTTGTCAACAACAAATATTAATGTTAATATACATTGATTAGGTAGTGAAACACAACATCCCCAAGCCTTGCAACATTTTTTTGTATAGGTATTTGTTATTTTTTTGAATATATAAAAATAGTTATACAAACAAACACAATTTTTTGCGTACAAAGTATTTTGTGTTGCGGCCCTCACAACCGCAATTTTATTTACAGCTGTTTTAAATGAAGGCAGTTTAAGTTTTTATTTTTTTATTTAATAATTCTGATACACATTTAAAGTTATAAAACTTTGATTCTGTTTTTTCTATCTTAAAGCACTTTTATCTAACAGTATTTTTCGACTGTAACGATCATAACGTTTTTTATGAAATGGCGAAGGCGCCGCGATAAGTACATACATATTATATACAGGGTGATTCAGGTCTAATCTTGATAACTTCAGGAATCGATAGAACAGGTTAAAATAATGTTAATTTGTGATATAAACATTTCCTAAAACGCATCGTTTCCGAGATAGAGGGCGTTGAAGTAGGAATTTTTTTCTCGTTTTTTCATCATAACTTTTGAATCACTTATCCGATTTAAGTGAAATTCAGAACACAAACACCCCTTATGATGTTACATAAGCTTCTTACTACCTACCCCTCTTAGAAGTGTATTTTGTATGCTACCCCCTCTTACTTTATTTCAAAACTACAAAAAAAAAATAATTTCAATAAAACATTCTACACACCACTTTGACCTGATTAATTTCGAAACTTTTTCGTCTCCTGTTTTTTTTTCGACGTTTTTTTGGGCGCCGCGACAGCCGAGGTGGCTGGGAGACGACTGCTCGTGGAACCAGTCTGGGTCGGCTATTTCGGTGTGGGTTCGAATCCCACTGTAGTACCATGGATGTTTGTGCTCGTCGAGAGATACGCAATAAGTCTATAGGCTGCGGTGCTTCCGGGGACACTGTCAGACGGCTCTCAAAAAAAAAAAAAGAAATTAATTGTCAAAAGTATTATTTAAAGAATGTTCTTAGTGTTCAGAAAAAATGCTAATAACCTCAAACATAAATTTAGTAACAACTACTTATTACAAGATATACAACAAACTTATCAAAAATTACAATAATTGTTCAAAGTGCATTCCTCCACCCTCAATACATTTTTGGCATCGACGAACTAGTGTATTAACCGCAGCTGCTATTTGAACAGGATTGTTTTTTATGTCATCACAAGTATGTCTTATCCTTTGGATCAATTCCTCACGGGTATGTACTGGCGTATTATACACAATTGGCCTCAAATGAAATAATCCAGTGTATTCAGATCTGGCGAGCGCGGAGGCCAAGCCACTGGTCCTTCACAAGGAATCCACATATCTGGGTGGTCGTTGGGTTGCCGTCCAATCCATCGACGAGGATAATTCTCATCCAGCCACTGCCGTACTTGCCTTCCGTAATGTGCAGGGGCACCATCCAACTGCATCCAGTTCCGGCATAAATTTAAGGGGACATCGTCAAGCACGTCGGGGAGAGAGTTTTGCAGAAACTCATGAAATAAATCTCCATTTAAACGGGGAGGCAAAATATGCGGCCCACAGAGGTTATTACTTATCCACACATTTACACTAAACTGTTGCTGAAATGAAGATTGTCTGACACATCGAGGATTGGCTTCACTCCAAACGTGAATGTTGTGGTAATTCACAATTCCAGCTTTTGTGAAATTAGATTTGTCGGTCCAGAAATTGTGGATTAATTTCTGTTGAATCTAAAACCCATCTACAAAAATTTAAACGTTTTTCAGCAGCGTGTTCGGTACTCTCGAACTGACGCGTTGGAATTTCCGTCACAGAAACTATAAACATAATGTATATCGGCATATTCAGCATTTGTAAACGTTCTTGGCATTTTTGCTTAGCACTAAAAATGCTCTTTAAATAATACTTTTGACAATGATTTTCACAAACGTCAGTTTACACAAATCACTGAGTTTTGTTTTCATGGGTTGCTATAACGTTAAATGACATTTACGCGGCTAGTGCGCTATACTGCCACCAATTTATTTGAGTATCTCAGAAACAAGACCAAACGTCGAAAAAAACAGGAGACGAAAAAGTTTCGAAATTAATCAGGTCTAAGTGGTGTGTAGATGTTTTACTGAAATAAATTTTTTTTTTTTAGTTTTGAAATAAAGTCAGGGGGGGGTAGCATACAAAATACACTTCTAAGAGAGGTAGATAGTTCAAACTTAAGAAGCTTATGCAAGATCATAAGGAGTGTTTGTGTTCCGAATTTCATTTAAATCGGATAAGTGGTTCAAAAGTTATGAGGGAAAAACCAGAAAAAAACTTCTATTTCAACGCCTCCTTTCTCGGAAACGATGCGTTTTAGGAAATAAGTTTATATCACAAATGAACATTATTTTAACCTGTTCTATCCCTGATTCCTGAAGTTATCAAGATTAAACCTGTATCACCCTGTATATACAATGTGAAATTTTTACTGTTATTTTTATCGAATTCAAACAAGAATACGATTTTGTTGGCAAATATATATTATTAACAAGTAGACATAGTGCTTCGATCCTGAGGTTTCAGCAGTAATGTAGGTTTCCTTAACGTCAAAAAGGGACATAGGTACACACTTAATATCACCTAATACATTTGCAATGTGTTCAAATGCTTCAAATGCTTTTTAAATTATAAATAGAAATAATACCTACTTAATTTTTTTTATTTTAGCGACCAGTAAACTAGTAACGGATTAAAACTTATTATTCAATTCAAAAACTGTTAATTTTGATACAAAATGCTAAATTTGCTTTAAAATTTTGTAGATAGTTATCTATCTGCCGACGCCTGTGACACTAATTGAACGTAAAACCACTATAGTGACATGATATAAATTTTCCGTCTAAAATGAAATGAAACAATTGTATTATTCTAATACATGTACTAAATCTAAAAATAAACATAATTACATCTAAAACACAGAAAACCATCTTAAGGGCGTCGTGTTTATTTTCAACGGATTTATAGCAGTTTTTGACGCGGTCTATACAAAATCTGAGTAAGAATAAATACCTCTTCGCTGTGTCAATTATACAAAGTTACAAAGGTGTACAACAGTTTACAAGTCATTTACAATAAGAAAACAATCATCATCAAAAGCATTTTACACGTCAGCTGCACATTGAGAAAATTGTATACGAGATTATAAACATTATTACATCCCGCAGAATTCTTTTAAAAATCTAGTAACACTTGAATTGGATGTAAATAATTAAATATTTTTCACGGTGTATGGTACTCAGTGAGAAGATACATTTCACGGTCTTTCATATTCTTTAGCGCGTTTCCTCCGGGTGCTAAAGGAAATGACTCAATTTCAGCATTATGGTTTAGGATTACATAAATAATAACCTAAACCTACTAGGTTTTTTGTGCATTTACAAATGTTGTGGAGTAAATACACTGGTTTCAAGAAGTAATAAGCTTCTATTAAATTTTCATATTTGAATATAATTTTTAATATAAATTGCAAGTTTATTAAAAGTATTTTTCTAGGATTTATGTTATTCTGTTAATTGTTTACTATAAATATATTCGTGCTATAAAAAATGTTAAACTGAATATTTTTGTGCTAATTATTTTTTTATATAAACTTTCAATGTATTAGCCTTATTATTAGGCATAGGGTTTCAAAATTCTGTTGAAAACCTGTAGTTTCTATTGTTAAAAAAAAAGCTTAATTATTAATAATATTATTATGAACAATGGGTGCAATCGCAATAGTATTTATGAATCGATTTTTAACGAACAGTCTCTAGACCAAGGACACTCACTGAGGGAGGTAAAGGAGGCACTTTCCCCCCTTTCTGGATTTTTTTATGTATTTTAAATGTTACATGAGCAAATTTGTTTAAGAAAATCTAAAATATGGCAACTGGCATGTCTCAGTCGCAGTGTCCAATTTCCCAATCCCAATTACTAAATTAAAAACAAATATTTGCCTAATGCGATGGTTAATTTTTTATTCCCAGACCTTGTAAAAGTCTGTCTTCTATATAAATCGATTTTTCATTAAAATTCTGAAATGTCAGGAAAATAAGTGACCTTAATTTTCAAGGGGGCGCCCCCTCCTGAAAAATACTCTATGAGCGCCGTTGCCCTAGACACTATTAATGAACGCATCATGCATCACAAATTAAAGTATAGAAAAGTAGATTAAGGCGTAGAAGGTGAGAGCCCATTTTTTTCTATATCTACACGACATTGATAACTGAAATGAAAAAATTGAACTCAAATCTACTGAAAAAAAACGTCAAACCAAATTAAGTGACATTTCATTCTAACGGTATGAGGAATGAACTTTAATTTTATGTCTAAATGATGTAATACATACAGAGTGTAACAAAAAAAAACAAGTCATTCTGTTAATTACGTATTTTTAGTGGCAAAATATGACGGTTTAACCCTACTTACATATACACAAAAATGCCTATCTTTTAATTTTTAAAATTGTTTTTTTTTGCTATAATTTCTTCAGATTTTTGCGTATCACTTTGAAATCTTAGAGAATTCTTTTTGTTATTAACCTTCTTATCAGGAGTGTTATTGTAACTAAAAAACTAACTAGTCGAGGCAATGAAGCACTAAAAAGGCCAAAGATAGGAAATCTGTTAGGATAGGACGTATCGGAATGCGGTTTTTTGCATTCACTTGCAAAAATTATTTATATCATTCGTACCTACTTTGTACCTATTACAAACCGGAAGTTGCATTGCTGCTGCCAAAAATGCATGCAAAAAATGCATCTTTTGAGAGGCCTTTTGGCAAATTTAATAACTTCATAAATAAGAGTCAGAATTGGCTCAAGTCGGGTACTCGGGGGTTTTCGAGATCGCTGATCACGATTATGATGTTCAAATTGACCCCCCAAATACCTGGAGCCCAGGAACGCCGACGAACGTCATCTCCGGGGAATATCCCGAACTTTATGCGAGAGACGAGAGAAACTGGGCACCCGGGAGTTTTTTGGATCGCTGAATTCGAATATACCATCGGCGAACACCCCACGGACACCTGGTGGGCTCCAACCTGGACGCGGACGTCATCTTCAAGAATTTTTCAGGAAATATCGACAATAACGAACCAAAAATCGTTATGGGGGCTTTTTGTGTGCGCTGAATCCGAATTTTATGTTGAAAACCCGAACACCCGAACACCTGGTGCACCCTAACCTGGCTCTGAACGTCATCCCCGAGGGGTTTTCATACACAATTGAAAAAGACCAACCAAAAATCGTCCCATAATTTCATACATTCATTCATGGATAACTCTCCCCCGGGGCCCTCAAAAAATGTGATTCAGTCCTGTAAAAATGACTGGTTGGTCTTTTTCAATTGTGTCTGGAAAGCCCTCGGGGAAGACGTTCAGAGCCTGGGTAGGGCGCACCAGGTGTCTGTGGGGTGTGCGTCGGCGCTATATTTGAATTCAGCGACCCGAAAAACCCCTAGTAACGATTTTTGGTTGGTCTTTTTCAATTGTGTCTGGAAACCCCTCGGGGATGACGTTCAGAGCCAGGTTAGGGTGCATCAGGTGTCCGTGGGGTGTTGGTCGGTGCTATATTTGATTTCAGCGAGCCAAAAAACCCCCCGTAACGATTTTCGGGTGGTTTTTTTCAATTATGTCTGGAAAACCCTCGGGGATGACGTTCAAGGCCAGGTTGAGGCCCACCAGGTGTCCGTGGGGTGTTCGCCGATGGTATATTGGAATTCAGCGACCCAAAAAACCCCCGGGTGCCCAGTTTCTCTCATCTCTTGCATAAAGTTCGGGATAGTCCCCGGAGATGACGTTCGTCGGCGTTCCTGAGCTGCAGGTATTCGGGGGGTCAATTTGAACATCATAATCGTGATCAGCGACCTCGAAAACCCCCGCGTACCCGACTTGAGCCAATTTTGACTCTTATTTACGAAGTTATTAAATTTGCCAAAAGGCCTCTCAAAACATGCATTTTTTGCATGCATTTTTGGCTGCAGCAATGCAACTTCCGGTTTGTAATAGCGTACCGCATTCCGATACGCCCTATCCTAAAAGATTTCCTATATAATGCTTCATTGCCTCGACTAAACGTAGAAACAGGGCAGATGTTATTTTATCTATCCACTTTTTTCTGACGTAATTTATGTACGACTCTTTTGACGTTATGATGTCCTTAATAAACGAATTTACATTGATAAATTATAAATAGTCACTGGTGCAACTCATTTTGTTGCGACTATGTCCAACGTTGCATGCTCAAAAATCGAATTTATCTTAAAAATGAAGAATTCTAGGAAAAATTATAAAGAGTAATCATATATTCTAAACAAAATTCTGTATTATGACGTTATAAAAAAATCGTCCATGGACGTACGTCAGAAAAAAGTGTGGGTAAGTATCCTCGTTTCTACGTTTGTTCTTTATGCGTCGTTTACAATAATGCTCTTGAGGATTTGGTTAATATTAAGAAGTATCTATAAAATTTGAAAGTGATGCGTGGAAATCTGTTTATTACTTCTAAACAGGTTTCAATGCACTACAGCATGAAGAATACAGCAGAAGCATTCACGTTATCAACATTATGATAAATATCTATCAGGTGAACAGCTACTATACATACAGGGTATTTATAAATTGTCAACTGAATATGTATTTTTGAAAGGTTTTAAAAATACACCAAAAGGGCTAAAGCGGTCTACGCTATTTTTATCAGGGACTAAGTTAATTAATTAATCGGAATATTGACAAAAGAGGTGCAAACTGGGTTGTCTTAAGAATGGGAATATAGAGAAGTTCATGCATTTTTGTATTTCTAGGATGGATATTAAAACACACAGGGGCAACAAATAAGAATCATCAATAAGAGAGTTTAGTAGGCTGCACACGAGTAACTGTCTTTATTTCTTTTCTAATAGCTTTAAATTTATTGCGATAAGAATTCGAAACTAATTTTAATTCATTAAGTTGTTTTGTTTTTCTTATTAGAGCTTTAATTTCGTTTGTAAAGTAAAGGGGATATTTACTAGAGTTAAATCGTTTAATAACTATTTTAGGCACAACGACATTAAATACGTTATTGACAATATTATGAAAATTGCTAACCGCAATGTCAACATCGCTCTGTTCAACAACCGCCAACTAGTCCGGATCTTTAAAAGCTAGTGGAAGATCTAAGAAATTAAAGAGCTTGAAATTATATTGGCTCGCAATTTTCACTCAAGGGTTATAGCAGACCCTATTATTGAAGTCATTCATATTAATTTCTAAAACAGAATGATGCAAAATCCTTAGGTAAGATGCTATCATCAATTCTTTTCAAAACTATATTGTATAATTGCTCATCAGTTAAGATAATATCAAGAAATATTTCGTTGACAATACTTACATTGTTATATTTTTTAATAAAAGTTAATATAGATAAATTTTGATAGTCATAAAAATGTTTTTTTTCTTGTTTACTTATTTCAGGCAAATTAAAGTCTCCAAAAATGATGTTATTACTTTCAATAAAACGGTTATAATTCTCATGGTTAGATTTATGTGGTATGTAAAGAACAAAAAAAGTTTACTTTGTATGCTATCCAAAAAGTGCAACATTAATATTTCATAATGATTTTGTTGCATACTCTATCTACCCTTGATTTGTTAGCGTCAAATTTTCTGTCACCGCGAAATACATCATATAATACGTTATCTCAAACCTCTCCATCATATATTCCGTCATATAACCAAGTTTCACTCCAACATAAAAAGTCATAGCTGCAATCTAATATATTTTGATATAGCTGATTTAGCATTGATCGTAAACCTCTGCCTCTAAACAAATCAGCATAATCTGACTTACATGACTAAAATTCTGGTTAATTGAACGATAACAAAATAACTGACACAACAAAAATAAGAATAAGAACAACAAAAAGAATCTAGAGAATGCAAGGTGAAAGATCTCAATAAATTAAAAGATAAAAAACTCAAATTATTAAAAATTCAACTTTAACAACCTGTATTTCGTTAGGGAGGCATTTTTATATATAGATAAATAGGGTTAAATTGTAATTTTTTGTTACACCCTGTACATTTACATATGATTTATGCACTTTAGCTTTTTAAATTACAATTAAATTTCTCATATCAATAAAATAAAATTGCACGCAGTTTGGTGTGGACTTGACTTGACAAATTATTGCCATACATTGAGTTCGAATTTTTTACAGTGTAGTATTATTTTATTAGTAACTGTAAGTAATACCTACAGTATGAAATGTTATGAAATTATACGCGTTCTTGAAATATTTTATAGAAACAGATTAAAAAATGGTATTTCAAAAAAGATACATTTGCGGATCAAGGTTTGCATATTTTTTTTATTTCATACATTATAAAAAATAAACCTTTAGATACCGTAATTATAAACATGTTTGGGAGTTATACTAAGTATTTATATATTTTTAGGAATTAATAATATTGTGTGAAATTAACTACTCAGTGGACAAAGCCCCAACCTGCGTTGAATTACACCCACAATATCTACCCATATATTTCTTATTATTAGCTTCTGTAACATTTTTTACTGTATTAGAAAGGTATTTTAAGCTAATATAAATCAAATATCCTACAATTCCTATCAATGAAGTCATATGTATGTTCTCTGATACCAAACATCTAGGTATGCTAATGAACAATTCCACAGACAAAGCTCTATTCAATAATTATCTAAAGAAATTAATCTAATTTACTAACCTGCTTTAATGAAACACTCTATACATATCTAACTTCACTTTTTGGCAGTGGGAACACGACAATTCAACCACAATAGATGAGATCTGACCTATTTCTGCATTTTTAGGATTGCTTCTTCAGGTGGCCTCCTTTAAATTGAATCAAATATCTAACTATAAAAATTATTATAAAAATTAAAATTATTTGAAGTTAAATATCGACAATGACAAAAAGTGACAGCCTGTCAATGAATTAAATATGACAATATCTACTTGAATAATGTTCACCTTTTATGTATAAGTTTTTATATATTTTTAGGTATTAATAATATTGTGTGAAACTAACTACTCAGTGGACAAAAGCCCCAACCTGCGTTGAATTACACCCACAATATCTACCCATATATTCCTTATTATTAGCTTTTGTAACATTTTTTACTGTTAGTAAATTAGATTAATTTCTTTAAATAATTATTGAATCGAGCTTTGTCTGTGGAATTGTTCATTAGCATACCTAGATGTTTGGTATCAGAGAACATACATATGACTTCATTGATAGGAATTGTAGGAGATTTGATTTATATTAGCTTAAAATACCTTTCTAATACAGTAAAAAATTATACTGAGTAGTTATAAATCCTTAACTCCCTCTAATATATTTACCGACAATTGTTGAATTTTCCACTGAAATTATTTCCTGAATTGCAAGAATTGTCCGTTGAACTGTTGTCACTACCTATGACTGTAGTTAAACATGAAGTTGATGTTCCACTTCTTCCATGTGACATGTCAATCCACAAGAAGAATCCGGTTTTCAATTCAAAAAACTCATTTTCTTCCACAATTGTAACGTTCTTAGGGGTATGTGTTTTACTTTCCGGAATGTAAACCACCATAACCGAGGGCCTAAGTTAATTATGGTTAATCTTCTTATTCAAAAGTTCTTGACGTCTACAACCCATCAAATAATCAATAATCAGAGCCACTTCTACATAGAGCAATACATGTATAATTCTTATAATTTAATGCATTACCTTATATAGTAAATGTTCTTCATCGGAAGCATCCTTAAAAAATTTGACAATGTCATCCCGATTAAGCACTTTAGACTTTTTTTGGCACATACCTTTACATTTTCGTTTGAGAAATACTTCCAGTTCATTAAACTTTCTGTATTATTATAAATTGTTATCATTGATTTTAACATTGATTACTTAGTCCACAGGGAATTAGGACTGTACGATTCATACTGTAAGAAAAATAAATCAGTATCACTTATACTAAAAAGTGGAAGATAAATACATACCTTGTCTTGAAAGTAAGTCAGCATTATAGTTTCACTTATATTTTTGTTTTCAACACAGTTAACTTTCAGCCACTGCAGAAATTTGTATTCTTTTTTATACTTTGGTTCCGACGTTGTTGGTAGTAGCGCACGATCTTTCTAGGCCTTTTGTAACAAATCACCTGAAATCTCATTTCTCTCCAGGTTTTCATTCATTTTCACAAATTAATATAATTGATAAACTTTTATTTACAAACTTATCAGTTGATATATCCATGGCAATCGCGCCTACTTAAGTATTATACAACGTTCGTTTAATTTTGAAAACCAACAACATTTGATTTTCATATTTCATTGGTATGACATAAAAATCATTATGTATCACGTGAGTTATCCTTATAACTCCCTTGATACATAAATAACTATTACTACCCTGTAAGACGCTATCATTTCCATTCGTAACGATTCTAAATTTTCTGTCTGCAATTTTTGCTACACCCAGCCTTTGGCACAGATATTCGTGTCCAACAAGTAAACAGCTTGCCGTAACAATTTGTTTCAGAAATAATAGAAAAGGTGAAACGACCGCCACCTCTAATAAGGCCTTCCGTGAGCAAAGGCGCTGCTCCCCCGGAGGCGATAAATATCATGCGTCAATGCTGGGCCGAGCAGCCCGAAATGAGGCCGGACTTCAATACGGTCCACGAGCACTTCAAGAAGCTTAATCACGGAAGGAAAGTCAACATCGTCGACACCATGTTTCAGATGCTGGAGAAATATTCGAATAATCTCGAGGAACTCATAAGGGAGAGAACCGAACAACTAGATATAGAGAAGAAAAAGACTGAACAATTATTAAACAGAATGTTGCCGAGGTAAGTCAGCTTCAACATGAATGGTAACGCTACAAGCAGTGTTGTATTAGTATATTTGCTATGTATTAAAAATAGGAAATTGCATGTTGGTTTAAGTATAGAGGGTGATTCACAATTTATTTAAAAAGATGGGAATAGATACAGTATGAAAATTGAAGTCAATATCGTAAATTTTTTTTTTTTGTAAAATCCTCATAGTTTCTGAAAAAAAAATTATTAAAGTTATAGTACTTTCAACCTCTAGCGTCATCGGAATGCAGGCGATTCCGAATACTGAAATCTGACTGTAGTATTAACGTTTTTACAATAATATTTACATTAGTTTTTCAAGTGTCAAAAATGGCTTACGTGTATATCAATTCGAAGTTAACGGATATCGTTTTAATTCATTTAATTCATTCACCATAAGGTGAAGTTAGACAAAATGTTTTATCAGCTTCTCGTCTGTACGCAGAAGGATTTCTCGGTAGACATGTGGCAAACGCAGCTACTTTTACCGCAGTAAAATTAACCGCTCATGACATGGAAAATTTGTAACCGAATCGTAGAAGATATGGGGGATCCAAGCACTCACGGCGTATTGCATCAGTTGAGGAACACATTTAGATATTGTTGAAGATAATCCTGCAGACCGGGCAAAACGTTCAACAAGCGCAAGGAATATCCCAATCTCTAAATCCCAGATTTACTGTAGACGAGTTAGTTACAGAAGAAGCTATTTTAACACTGAATGGGATGTATAATATTCATAATACTTATGTTTGGGATTTTGAAAATTCGCACGCGATTCAACAGGATCATTTCCAACAACACTTTTCCTTAAATGTTTGGCCAAGGATTGGCGATGGTCGCTTGATTGGACCATTCATATTACCAAATTGAATGGATGGGGTTCAGTAGCTCGACTTCCTCCAAAATGATCTGCCTGGACTTTTGAAGGATGTGCTGTCCGACTATGAATGTGGTTCTTGCATGATGGTGCTACCTCTCATTTTCAACCAAATGTTCGGGACTACCTTAATGAAGTTCAAGGGATACGATGGATTGGAAAAGGAGGAGCAGTACCATGGCTGCCACGATCTCCTGACTTAAATCCTTTGGACTTCTTTTAGTGAGGGTATTTGCACAATTAAATGTGAACACTGGTGCCGATTTACGCGAACGTACCATAGCTGCAGTCAATAACTTACAAGTTCACAACGGACAAGAACCAGAGCTATTTGTGCTATAAGACGGGCCCAAATGTGTTTACACGCCAGTGGATAAAATATTGAACGCTATGTTAAATTAATTAATAACAACAATAGCGGCAAAAGCAGTTGAATTTGCTCATATGAAGTAGGTGTTATAAAATTTTATTTATTCCATTTTAAGTTCATTTTAGGTCCGTACGTCCTACGATCAATACAGCTATACAGCAGTGCTATCTTAGTTCAACAGTGTAACTTTCATTAACATCCTTAATATTACGTCCATCGGACGTCCAGTTTACGTCGGTACATTCCAGAAGTAGTATGAACGTCCATTGGACGTCCAACAGTGTACCTCTTATAATATTGAATTGTTCATTTTAAGACTACAAAAGTTAAATAAGATTCAAAATGTGTTTTGTTTTATAGAAGCAAAACTGGAGCACTTTGGACAAAGAGCTTTGTACAAAAGACCTAGTGTAGGACGAGAATAAATTGCGTTTATTCATAGTATAACTTTGAAAAATAAAACTCCAATTGAATTTGCGCAATAGGAATATAGTACTGTCTACTGTCCAATGTCAAAAGTTAAATGTGTCATTGGCTGGTAGTTAATCATGTTGCTGTAACTTTATAAGAAAAGTTATAACATAATTATTATTAATCTAAGTTTTATAATTATCTTGCCTGTGAAGGTGAAACGACATTATATAAATAAAGGAGTACTTTTCATCCCCAAATAATTTATTTAGTCAACGGCTAAGCGCAAATCATTTAATAAACTTATTATGGAATTTGCTCTCATTTAATAAGCCAAGTTTTTACCAACTTCTATTTCTTTGTTTTTTTCTTTACATGAAGCACTTTGTCGAATGACACATAATAAATGTAATCGATATAAAAAACTCAAATTAAATCTGCTTCTACTACCTCACATTTATCTGCTCTACGTGCAAGCACGCGTAAGTTTTACATCGCAATGTATGTCTAGGTTATAGGTCGGTCTAATCATGATACACTTTTAATTTTAATTTAACTCTTATATTAAAGCTTCATTTTGAGCCATTTGAAACATTTTATTTTCACACTATCCTTCGTTAAGTGCTGTACCACTATTGACAAATAACACAACACGTAAGTAATATTATTTCCATTCAAGATCCCTAAACAGAGGCGGTTACCTACAAACTGCTGATTCCCTTCGCTGCCCCTGAGGGAACTGGAGAATCTATTACTTTCCATGGGGTCCTAAAAGAATCTTAATTAAGAAAAGAGGGGAATAAAAGCTGCTAAGGTGCAATCGAAAAGATGCTTTTTATCCAGATAACTAAATAATTTGCAGTAAAGATTTTCATACAGGAGACATTTAAAGATATATGTTGCAGAAAATGAACGTAGCTTCAAAGGAATTATAACCTACAGCTATAAATACGTGTCATGTGCTGTAGCTATTACAGAATAATTATTTAATCAATTTTTTGCTATAATCTAAGGTCTACATCGTGAATTTGCTCAGTGAAGACCGTTCCATCAAGAAGGTGCTAGTATCACTCTGAAGGCCCTCCAAAACACCATGCAAAAAGAATTAAAGAATATACTTAGTAGGTGACTTCCTGAGTTGAAAGCCACAATAAGACAAGTATGATCACTAGAAATTCCAGTTACCAATGTAATTTTAAATTATTTAATCAAATAAGATAATTAATTATAGACACAAAATCGTGCAAATAAGTAAGTACCTACAATTAACTGAACAATAACTGAGATTGCGCTGTATCACTTGTGGTTACTCTTTATTGGTTTATGACAATTAGTATACTTATTTTCATAGTGCATTTCTTTTATATATTATGTAACGTTCATTTTTACATGGAACGTTCCCCTGTATAATAATCTGCGTTGTAAAATATTATTTATGATAATTACTGTAAATTATAGATATTGTTTTGAGAATTATATTTAAAAATATTTATTTTATGTTACAGATCACCTTAAGCGGCAGGCATTTTGTCTCTATCAGCGATTATATCAGTATCAGAAATATAGGTTAAGATTAATTAATATCAAATCTTATTGGTTCATTCAGGTAGTTGGTCATAATTTATTTCACACACGTGTCAAATTAATTATCTGTTTATATTTACAATCAGTTCAGTACGGATCACATAAATATTTAAATTTCTAAGGTTGGTAATATCGATTTCATTTAAGTTGGTACAATAGGTCACTTGTTGAAGGGAACTGATACGCTATGCCGTTTTCTCTGCGAGCTGACACGCGGGTCAAACGTGATTAATCTCTATAGCGCGACTCGAGAACTCCAAAACCACGAGGTAAAAATATGTAATCACATTATATATGGGTCATCCATCTAAAACAATATATTTTTTCTACAAAACTGTTAAAAGTGGACTTTTTAATTGTCATTTTTAATGTTAAAAATGTAATTTTTTGACACGCGTATTAAAAGTAAGTTACTTTTAACACGCGTGTTAAAAGTAAATCAAAAGCACTGGTTGCTACGAAAATTTTGGTTCATAAACATTGCGATCTGTGTGGTATTTTTTGATTTCTTGTTTTTATTGAGTTTAAAGTTCTTCCGATTGTTTTGTAGAAAAAATATTGTATGATATACGTGTTAAAAGTGATTTTATTTTGTTCGTGAAGTTAAAGAACTCGCTACGCTCGTTTTTTAATCATCTTCACTCACAAAATAAAATCTTACTTTTTACACGTAGGTATATCATAAATAGCTATTTTCTACAAAACTGTTAAAAGTGGGCTTTTTAATGTTAAAAATGTCATTTTTTGACACGCGTGTTAAAAGTAAGTTACTTTTAACACTAGTGTTAAAAGCAAATCAAAGTTTATTTAAATTTTGTTTTGATAATTAATAAAACGTTTTAACAAACACATGAACAACTTTTTATTTTAAATAAGTACAAACCAACATTTTAACTAGTTATTACTATTAACATTTATAGTAAAATTAGAACAATTTGAAATTGTAATTCCCTGCGGAGTCATCATACTTAAATTGGTTTTACTGTCAACATGTGTGACATATATATTTTCTGTAGAAATACTACTGGTAGTACTGGTGGTCTTGCTAGTAGTTGAAGCAGTAGGAAGTATTTGGAACGCAATTTCCTTCTTCTGTTCCAGTAAATTTTCAATGTAACCTTCAGCTATTGTCGAAGATTTCCATCCTTCATGTCTCTTGATGGTAGTAAGATTTGCACCAGAATCTGCTAACAATGTCGCCGATGAACGACGAAAACAGTGTCCGGTGTAGAGTTGAGGATTTGGTAGATTCAAGAACTCTGCAATGTCGACAGGCATTTTACCAAACATGTTAATTCCGACTGGATTCTTCACACATTTATTCTTCATATATTTAAGAAAAAGTCGTCTATGGTCAGCGTTGGGTGGCCGGAGTGCCATATACTTTCTAAAAAAGTTTAAATAGAATTCACCAACAACACTGAAAGTCCCAGGCACTTTCGTTTTAGTATCTGGTATGGTCACAACAACCGAAGTGCCCAAATATTCGATATTGTCGATGGTCATCTGACACAATTCCTCCCGGCGACACGCCCCGAAGACACCCGCTATTGCTGCGACTTTCATCATCAGATACTTTTCGTCTTCTGCTTCTGTGAGAAATTTGTCGATATGCGTCTTCGTCAAAACTTTTGACTTTTTTGCTTGATATCCTTCACCCTTCCGTTTTAAAAAAGCAATAAGTTCATAATGTTTGCTTAAATCTTGATCTTGCTTTATTTTTAACATAGTTTTGATCATGGAATAATTTGACCACAGCGTTGACGATTTCCATATCTTGGCTTTTTCCTCAAAATATGCCAGTAAAACAATTTCGTTACATTTCCCAGGGACCTTTTTAATGTTGCACCATTCCGAAAAGCATCTATAAGCGATTTCGTACTGTTCCTTTGATTTCGCCGGCAATAATTCCAATGTTGCTCGACTGGCGGCTTCTTCGATTTCAGCAGGGATGGATTCGTTACGCTCATTATCGAGATTATTCATTATACTTTTAATATTACTAGAAAATTTTTTAATTTTACAGTTTCAGAAACGTATTTTAAGCTAATATAAATCAAATCTCCTACAATTCCTATCAATGAAGTCATATGTATGTTCTCTGATACCAAACATCTAGGTATGCTAATGAACAATTCCACAGACAAAGCTCTATTCAATAATTATCTAAAGAAAATTTAATTTACTAACCTGGTAATGAAACACTCTATAAATATCTAACTTCACTTTTTGGCAGTGGGAACTCGACAAATTCAACCACAATAGATGAGATCTGACCTATTTCTGCATTTTTAGGATTGTTTCTTCAGGTGATCTCCTTTAAGTTGAATAAAATATCTAACTATAAAAATTATTATAAAAATTAAAATTATTTGAAGTTAAATATCGACAATGACAAAAAGTGACATCTTGTCAATGAATTAAATATGACAATACCTACTTGAAAAATGTTCACCTTTTATGTAAAAGTTTTTATATATTTTTAGGTATAAATAATATTGTGTGAAACTAACTACTCAGTGGGCAAAAGCCCCAACCTGCGTTGAATTACACCCACAATATCTACCCATATATTCCTCATTATTAGCTTTTGTAACATTTTTTTACGGTTTTAGAAAGGTATTTTAAGCTAATATAAATCAAATCTCCTACAATTCCTATCATTGATAGGAATTGTAGGATAGAAGGCTGCTCCTTATATCTTTGTTGTCACTCTGTCTTCCGTCACTTAATATTGAATGATGTTCTCTGGATATACTATGAGCAGAAATATAATTTAAATACCTTGTGTAATGTTAGTAGTTTGATGCCTTTAATCCCTTAATTGGCCTTCTTAATTTCCTGGCTATTTTTGTTCACTGTTGGGCTACTTCTACTTGTTCTAATTTCAATTTTGATTTTAATGATATTTTCTTATTTATCCTTTTATACACGTTTTATAAATTTCTCGAATATCAGCTCCGTTCAATGTATGTTATTTTTCTCTGTAACTTTTTTCTGACTGCCCTCTTGTTATTCCGTTTTCTTGATTACCCTTTTTTATTTCTTTCCAATGCACTCTTATATCTACTTTACATAATTTTAATAAATATTACATTTCTTCAATCAATCAGATTGACATTTGATATTTTATGAAATTCACCTATCATCTACTTTAATATTTCTTGAATTTTGAAAACAACTTTTAATTTTGTATTCTATTTTCCTCATTTTACCTTCCATTGAGACCTTGTTTAAATTTCACTATCACTTTAAAATTTAGTCTATGTATATCTCTTACAATATATTCTAAACTGTTAATAATATTGTAACAGTACTGTTTAGCAGCATATATGCACACAGAAGTTATTAAAACGGCTGAAAATTCAAATATAACACACGAGTTGGCTGCCAAAAATCAAATTAAATACCATCGATATCATTCTGTCTTAAAAATATTGCTGTGCTGTTGGACGAAAGTTTGCAGGCAACCTCCTCTGGTTACAAATCTTGATTCCCATTTCATTAAATAATATTAATCGGAAAATATTGAGAGATTTACGAATACCTGCGTAGTACTAGCTAGTCAATATTTCACTTACGAAATTATTCATTCAATATTTGCTCAACATTATGTTCCCTTACATACAAATCGTTCCTTCTTGTGTGTAGGTACAATGCCTCTTAAGAGGTAATTGCAAATTACAGCATATTGTACGTTGGTATTCAGACCCTCGTCTATCTATACCATCATCATTTATTTTGTGGGTCTTTCAAAAGCAGGGGAGAAGATAAAATACCAAAATTTCCTTTGTTAAAAAAGCAGACAAAACATTTCCTATTAAAGAAAATGTACATTTATTGTTCGAAATTATTTGGTAAATTTTAAATTAACTAAGTAACCCCAGGGCTTTATAATGTTTCAAAATTAACACTTACTTTTATAATAGATTTACTTTATACTTTAAAATAATTCATAATAAAAACTTTTTCACAACGATGCTTTTGTACATTTACGATACTTTGAAGTCATTTAATTCAAAACACAGAACACAGAAGAATTTTTGTTCTTCTGAACTGATCTTATTTAGATATTTTGTATGGTTTTGTATGATACCACGGAATATAATAACGATTCAAGTGGCAAAATATTTGAAAAGTATATGGCACACAGTTTCCATTTCATAATGGAAGCAGATCCGTGATTTACATGGGCGAATTATTAAGTACATATAATTTAAATTCTTTTAATAATTGTTTTAATAAAGATATAAAAACATTAGATTTAGTATTTGCCATTTAGCAGTTTTAATTAAAGCAGATTCAGTATCCCTTGTTAATGTTGATAAGAAATATCCCCCTTAAATGGCTGAAATCGGTATTGGTAAGTTAAAACATTTGGAAAACAACAATAATTTAGCAAAGAAATTTAATTTTAAACAAGCTAATTTTACATTATTGCACGAATTACTTGATAAATGCAATGGAACAGGTTGAACTATTTTTCTGATGTTGACAACTACTGTAAACTATTTCTATTTGAAATTTTATAAAATGTTGGATATTTGTTTTCCGAAATATAAAAAGATAAAAGTAGGAAAACATATCCACCTTAGTTTACAAGAGAAATTATAAATTAATTAAAATAAAAGAGTATTTTAGAATAAGAAATTGTCATTCTGATTTTCTTTTAAACTGTTACAGGGAATTAAGAGCAGATTTAAAATTAGAAATCAAACAGGCTCATTCTGTTGTGGCTAATCGAAAAAATAGATACGCTATCCTTCACTTCAATATTAATAATCAACTGCCAAAAAAATTATTTCCGATGGTTTTGTTGAATATTTTAAATCAATTTACTACCAAATTTCTCATCTTATGACATTTAATAAAATAAGTGCATGTAATTTATATATTAATTCAAATGATTTACATGACGTCCTTATTAGCATACATGATTTAGAAGCAAAAATTAGTTATACAAAAAATTTGATAGTGCTTCAACAACATGGTTTTTTCATTGCAGGTCAGTAGAAACCAATTTAGCCACCTTTGCTAATAAAGTTAATGTAGCTTTTAATGAGGGAAAATTAGTTGACAGCACATAGACGGATATTGCCAAAGCTATTGATCGGGTAAATCATGACGTACTGCTGTCCAAGTTGCATGCACTTGGTTTAAGTGTAGCAATTTTTGTATAATTATATTTACGAAACAGGAAACAATTCGTTTGTTTTAGTTTAGAGTACAGATTCTGAGACATATTTAGTCGCATCTGATGTTCCACAAGGTTCGAATTTGGGACCATTACTCTTTTTAAATTTTGTGAATGATTGGACAAAAAATATAACATCAGACTGTTTCGTGTATGCCGATGATTTGAAACTCTTTGTACAAATTATTAATATTAATGAGTTTTTATGTATTTTATGTATTTAAACGTAATTTATGACTGGTCCGTAGAAAATAAATTGCTCTTCAACTTGGATAAATGTAAAGTTATGACATTTAGTAGAGCTAGAACGAGTATTATGTTTATGTAATGAATAATAATATTCTGTATAATCTATGAATCCAGAGATCTAGGAATTAACTTTTAACCTAATTTGAATTTTAAAAATCATGTGAATGAATTAACTAAAGCTTCATATAACTTATTAGGTTTCATTAAAAGAGCAACCGAATTTAAAATATTAATTATGTTTTGCATTTATTTAATTCCCTCATTCGTAGTCGTTGGATGGATCTATCATTTGGGACCCTTCAAAATAACATCTTAGAGATGCTCTTGAAATAATACAAAATAAATTTATAAAGCATCTTTATTACAAAAAAAATCTTGTTAGTCCTAAGTTTACTTTCTACGATCCATTGCGTAAACAGTTTAATATCTCCAAGTTAACGAAAATTAACATTTTTACATAAACTCCTTATCTGTTATCACAGTTAAATAATAATAGATCTATCCCTCATTCTAATCACGAGAATTAGCCTAGAAGTCGAAGACTTGTGCGGGAGAGGGGGTGGCATATTATTATTAAGCAAGCCGTATTTGCGCCCAGGAACGACTTAAGTTGGTAGGTTGGTATATCCTAACCATTCAGTGCCGGGCTGAGGAAAACCTGGAAAAGCTCATTAATTAGGGACACAGTCAATCGTCGACAGGTATCAACCTTCACATTGACCTAAGCCAACATTCTTTCACCCTACCATACCCGCAGAAAGGGTGTCAATGCCATGAATATAGCTGATATACCGAAATATACCTGAACACCGTGTACGTCCCACAGAATTAATTTTTTATATTAGTTATAGTACTCTGATTAGTGATTTATGTGATATTTTCGATAAGCAACGACATATAATATCTATAAATATTTGTGATACTCCATTAATAAAATGTAATAGAGTTATCAGCAATATAGACCTTGCTTGAAGTTGATTGTCTTGGTTCTACTTACAGTCTGCTTCTTTACTGCAGTTTCCTTGTGATTTATTAGTTAAGCTAAATTTTTTTAGAAACATATATAAACTTATAATTATGTTGTCTGTAATCTGTTTGTTTCTTCTTCAAATAAATAAATAAAAGTGGTTATCTTTAATATTCTTTGTACCACTAGTGGTATGAAAAATATTACAAAGATAGAAGAGGGATATATTGATGATGATGCTTGTACTGTTGTAATTATGGAGATGTCACAAAGGAAAATGTCATACATCACATAAGTCTCCTTACCAGACGTCATATTATTTTTCATATAGACTTCTGGAAATCGATTAAGTTAAAAAAATACTTACACCCAATTTACCAACACCATTATTCAATATAATCCTGATATTAAAAACTTTTATATCACATTCTTATAAAGTTCTCTCAACAGAAACTTCTTTATTAGATTTCCACAATACTTGCGCTATTGTTATACAAGTTTTCTGTTTAGCTTTCCATCTTGGCTTTTTCTGTTTCAGTATGCTCTCAGAAAATCTAGAAAATTTTGTTTATCTCATTATTGATTTGCAAGCAAAAGTATAAATCTTAAGATTTATTGAACATTAGTAAGTAGATAAATAGCACTCTTTGAGTTAATAAAACTTGGACTAATTAACTAAGTAAATGTCATGTATAAAATTGACAAAAATTCCCATCACAAGAATTTTAAGTATTTGATTCCTGATATGCAGTTGTATCTGAAAGTATGTCTGTGAATTTATAGTTAAATTGCCAATTATTGCTATTTAATTTAAAATAATGTTAATGTTTTCTAAAATATTCGTTACCCTCTCATTAAAAGAGCACCAGGTGAATGTGGTACCATTAAGGAACATTTAGTTGAATTGAGCTAAATTTTTGTTTTTTTTGCTCTTTGTTAGTTATGTCATTTAATTTTTTCAATTTACTCAATAAAATTAAAATGACCATTTAATACTTAGCGATATTTAATTTGTGCCAAAATTAACACATGCCAAAAAGTTGCAATATCTCTTAAAGCGAGATTCAAATAAAATCACACAAAAATTAAAAAATGGAACAAGAACACGCTCTATCTAACAAAATATTCTAAACCATTGGCGTATTTAAAAAAATAGGGGGTCCGTGTATTACAACCCCCCCTTTCCTCTGTTCGTGATTTGATATTTTATACTAAAATTACACAGAAAGTGTGCCGACTTAAGATATAAATTTGTGACAAATTTCAAACAAATATCTCTAAAATCACCAAAGCTATCAATAAAAGTCATTTTAAAAAAATATTTTGATTTCTGTATTTTGAAAATGGAGCTCGGAAATGAAAAGTGACATAAGAAAAGTCCAATTATTATAGACCAAAGAATATGTAGTTAACGGTTTGATCCATTAATTTATAACATCCTATATATTGTGAAGTATGTTTATCTAAATCTTTTTATTTTCTAGCTTTTTCTTTGGCCATTATGTTTTTCACAATCTGTTTGCTCCAGCTGTTTCATTTTATAGGCGATAAAGGTATAGCACTGATCTATTCCCGGTTTAAGAAGTACAATATTTGATTCATCCATTTCTTTTGTAAAAGAATAAATGGATCATGGTATCATGTCGTCTTGCAGACACTTTTGTTTATAAACTTCAGACTCTCATTTAAAGTCTTGCTCAAGGTATAGATTTGAAGTTCGTTGGTAACAACAATGACTTTCATTTGATCTAAGGTAGGGCTTTGAAAATGTTTAAGATTTATCATTTTCTCTATTTCCTGAAAGAGCTTATAGTCTGAGATCCCACTATAAAACGACCTTCACCGAGCTGGTTAATGCATGAAAAGTATTTTATATCCAAATTAAATATGTCAATAAATATATTGCAAATGGGTTGTCTAAAAAAATTCAGTCCAGAATATGATTAATTAACAATTATTTTTTTTATTTTTAATATTTCACTGGTTTGGTTAATAGACAAATTCCATACCAATCGAAAGTATGAAACCCATAGAATATGCAAACGTTAAGTTGACTATTTTTTTCCCGTCACAACTCTTGGGTAGGCAGGTATAAACAGGTAAATCGATGCTAGTAACTTGCACCAGTGTGGTTAATAAATTAAAGTTAAATTAAAATAAAGATTATTTCATTACCAACACGGTGGTATAGGGTTGCCTGCGAACAATCAGTCCTGAATTCCGGTTGTCGAGTTTTAAAAAGTGAAATATTCCCCAGCGAACCATTCCATGCGATAGAAGAGTACACAGCACTGCAGCTGTGTGTAGTTCGTCCATACCCAAAATGAAGACGATCCGCTTATCCGTTTCTCCAAAAAATCGAATATAGTCCGGGGGCGGCGGTATTATTATTAATCTGCCCCTAGGAACCCCTAACGCGAAGACGGACTCATTATTGAAAAAAATGCTTCTATAGAATTTTTTGTACAAACAACGGTTTACGAGTTGGATGGCAAAATCCCACCGCCCCCGGACTCTATTAGATTTTTTGGAGAAACGGATAAATGGATTGTCTTCATTTTCGGTATAGATTATTATTTCCTAGTAGTGACTTGAAGTGATATTATGACGTTCCTGCCGCCCCTCCGGGGGCGTCTCTAGAAAACACGAAATTTTTCTAAAATTATTGAAATTTTCCTTGCCGTTTCTTCTCCACCTTGCCTATCGAAAAATCTAATAAAATTTCTTGATTATATTTATCGTTTCCTTAAAAAAAATTAAGCGTAATTCGGGGCGGCAAATGGATTATTAGAAAATTTTATTTTTTACGGGTTTTCGATCTCGACATATCATTAGTATGGTCAAAAATGTTGTTCTATTGTCATTGAAGGGCGTTAGGGGTTCCTAGGGGCAGATTAATAATAATACCGCCGTCCCCGGACTTTATTCGATTTTTTGGAGAAACGGATAAAGGGATCGTCTTCGTTTTTGGTATGGACGAACTACACGCAATGCTGTGTAGTCTTCTATCGCATGAAATGGTTCGCTGAAGAATATTTCACTTTTTAAAACTGGACAACCGGAATTCAGGAATGATTTTTTGCAGACAACCCTATACCACCGTGTTGGTAATGAAATAATCTTTATTTTAATTTAACTTTAATTTATTAACCACACCGGCGCAAGTTACTAGCATCCATTTACCTGTTTATACCTGCCTACCCAAGAGATGTGACGAGAAAAAAATAGTCAACCTAACGTTTGCATATTCTATGGGCTTCGTACTTTCGATTGGTATGGAATTTTTCTATTAACCAAACCAGTGAAATGTTTAAAAAGTAATAATTTTTAATTGTTAATTAATCATATTCTGGACTGAAATTTTTTAGACAACCCATTTGCAATGTATTTATTGACATATTTAATTGGATATAAAATACTTTTCATCCATTAACCAGCTCGGTGAAGGTCGTTTTATAGTGGGATCCTATACTATTAGGTTAAAATATTTAATAAGATATCATTTTGAGATAATCCAAAATTAAGTTTACTTTGTTATTTCAAATGTATGAAATACTAAAGTTCTTATATATCACTCTCCTGATACTGAAGTATGTCTGTATATATTAAGTGTATACTTTTTCTTTTCAGTTATGTCGCTGAAAAGTTAAAGCTCGGAATGCCGGTCGACCCAGAGGAATTCGAAGAAGTCACGATCTACTTTTCGGATATAGTGGGGTTTACCACCATTTCGGCGCATTCGACGCCCTTTCAAGTTGTCGATTTGCTAAACGATCTCTACACCTGCTTTGATGCCACCATTAACGCTTACAACGTTTACAAAGTTGAAACCATCGGAGATGCTTACATGGTCGTCGGCGGTCTGCCTGTACGAATTCCGGACCATGCTGAGCAGGTAATTAAAGAAGCTTGTAGGTGAAGCGACGAGTAATTGAAAATCATTCAAAGTTTGTGGAATGCATTCAATTACCGACATTTGAGTGAATTGCACATTCTGCATCCCTATATACAAGGTGTAACAGATTTCATCTTCCATACTTCTTCATCTTGAATGAATTAGAACTTTTAACATAGTTATAGAAATATCTATAAAATCTATCTACAGGGTATCCCATAATGATGTGCGCTTCTTTGGAGGGTGTGTTTCTTGGGTCATTTTAGGGGGAGTACTTTTTATTAAATTTTTCAATTTGAGCCCTCTCTTACGAGATAAGGGCTTCTAAAAATTTTTTAAAATTTCGGTTTTAATTTTTTTTTTTTCAAAAACGGTTAAACTTATAAATACAATTAGTAAATTAAGTGACATTGTTGAATAAGATTTTTATTTTTACCAAATGTTTTTTTTTTAATTAGAACTTTTTATTTTAAAGTTTCTCGATATGAAAAAATTGCAGTAAATAGAATCAATCAATTTCCAAAATTTTCCTCCTCTTGGTACTTTTATGCTTATGTTTTTTTTAAAAAAACAAAATCCACATACGTACATATCCTCGGGTATAAAATATGCACGTAAAATAATATGAAACGTAGTAAACTTTAGAATAAAAAGTTCTAATTAAAAAAAACAACAGAGGTTGGTGGTTGCCACCCTTGCAGACATTTGGTAAAAATAAAAATCGTATTCAATAATGTCAATTAATTAACTAAATGTATTCACCGATTTTCAGATTTATAAGTTTAACCGTTTTTGACAAAAAAAAAATGAAAACCGAAATTTTTAAAATTTTTTAGAAGCCCTTATCTCGTAAGGTAGGGCTCAAATCGAAAAATTTTATAGAAAGTACCCCCCTAAAATGACCCAAGGAACACACCCTCCAAAGGAGCGCACATCATTATGGGACACCCTGTATAAAAGATCTGGAGCAATTGTTATCACATACTCATGGGATCTAAATATGTAATACCAGATGAAATGACTTTTGATGGCATAACAGTAAATGATGGGAAAAGAATTTCTGATTTATTCTGTACTTATTTGGAGAATGTTTTTGAAACGGAAAAATTTGTTTTTGAAGAAAAAAGTAATTTACATAATAATAATATTCATCTCATTTAGTTTACTTAACCTGGTTAAACAAAATTAGATCCTAATAAATCGGCAAGACCGGATTTAATGGCATATTCTATTCTGTAATGAATTGCTCCTCGTCTTTGCGTACCTTTAATAATATTATGTAACCATTCTCATAAAATGGGATGTTTTCCTGAAAAATGGAAAGCATAAAAGTGGTTTAAAAAATGCGATAAAAAATTATCGTCCCATTAGTAAACTAAATATCGCAAAATATTTTGAGTTATTGGTATTTGATCATATTTTTAAAATGGTAAGAAATCTCATAATACCATAACAGCATGATTTTTTAAACAAGATCATCCGAAACAAATCTTGTTACTTATCGTGAATATTTGTGTAAACAAATGGATAAACAAGAACAAGTTAATGTTGCTTTTACGGACTTCGGTACGGCTTTTGACGAAATAAGTCTTAACATTTTGTTGGCGAGATTTACTGAAGTTGGTACAAATGGATCATTACTACAATGTGAGGAGTTTTAGATAAAGGGAAGGTCGCAGTTTGTTACAGTTGGGGGTTATAAATCATAATTTACATAAACAACATTAGATAATATTTTAAATATAGTAAAATTTTACTATATACAGATGATTTAAAAGTATATGTATATTAATATAAATAATCTACCTGTCTGTGATAGACTGCAACATGATTCTAAACAAATATTATTTTTAGATTGTAAGTGTCAAACAATAACATATACTAGAAATGTCAATAAAATAACTTGCCAATACTTTATTAATAATCAAATAGTAAATAGAGTGTCAAATATTAAGGATTTTGGGGTAATTTTGGATTCAAAATTGTTGTTTAATATTCATATAGAGACAATGTAGACCATTTTAAAATATTAATTCAATTGTGTCCGTTTATAATTCGTATGTATTAAGTAGGCTAAATTACGCATCTCCTCTTTGATCTCCTCAATATAATAATTATAAAGCCCGTATAGAATGTATACAAAATAAATTTATAAGATCTCTATCTTTTAAAACAAATTATTTTATTTTCAAGCCCGCCAACATTTTAAATTGATTTCTTTGGAAAGTCGTAGAATATTTAGTGACTTAGTTCTGTTATTTAAGTTAATACATAATATAGTATATGTTCCTGGTGTTCTTCAAGATATATATTTTAATATACCTTGCAGAAATCTTCCAAATCATTAACTTTTTTATGTGCCATTTACGGACAAGCTGCTGCCAGAATTATCCACTTTGGAAAATGTTTATTGAGTACAGCCATTGATATCTTTAATGTAACTTTGGCCAAATTTAAAAACACTTGAAACATGTACTACCTGTTTAACATGTTATGCTTATTTATGTGTATTTGTATTTCTGTGCCTTTTATATTTCTGTTCCTAAAACGTGATTGCTCTTGTAGGTCTTTTAGACCTGTTATGTTCCATATACATATGTGAAAAAACAAACAAATAAACCTAATTCAGTCGTAGTCCAAAATTTGACAGTTTCCGAGATACAGTATATTGAAGTTGATAATTTTATTTTAGTTTTTCTTCAATAATAGGGTTCTTTGATCAAACCCCAAATTACACTAATTCAAAGTTTGGTTTGGTGGAATCACTCTGCCTGTTATGTATGTACAAGATCTTTTCTCAATTAAACTGCGAAAGGGTTGAGTTAATGTATCTTATTTGAACAATTAACATAATATTAATGAAATAAAATCTGTCGGTAAACGAAATCGTGTCGAAAATTAATTATTGTGTTTTACTTTACTACTTGATGAACGTGACACAGACTTAATAAAAGTTGTATACGGGGTTAACTATGACTAAGTATACAAATTTAAACCACGTACTCAGGAAGACCTAAAAGACAATAAAAAAATATTCCAGAATTTCAGCTCGATATTTAAAAAATGGGGCAAAACTCTCTTTGCCTACGTAAAGTCGGCGCCTATGACACGCATCGACTGAGATGGCCTAGATCCATAGATGAAACATCTGTCAACAATATTTACTACCATGCCGTCGTTTTTTGCAGCATTTTTAAATGCAGGACTAAAATTAACATTCTTATTAGTAATAATAGTTAATCCATTTAGCTCCACTATTTTACATTCGTTTTTCATTATTTCCTTACAAACTGGCAAAATTACAACATTTTTATTCATTATAACCACTTACTACCGACAAAACACACTTCCTGTAGGTACAGCTAGATAAAACACCTATTTATTATAACAAAATTGAACGAAATGAATAGATAATAGAACAATTTTGGCAGCTTGGCGGCAGTCTTGTTCTTGTTCTATAACCTAGAAAACTAAACCGGCGAACTATATTATGGGAAAGTATCTGCACCCAACACAAATTTCTTTATTTAATAACTACAAAACGTTTAAAAATTAAAAAGGCACTAAAAACTGAAGAAGAACTTAAAACTACAACGTAAGCACATGGTCAGCAGGAATTAAATTATGACTTCACTGGAAATTTTACAGTCCTGTTGCTAGTTGCCTGCGTTATCTACTCTGATTCTGTAAACGTGTGGCGAACAAATCGCATAGGCGGTGTCAAATAAGGATTTAATATAATTTCGAAAAAAGATTTATTTTGCTTTATAAATAAGTTTGGAATTTTTCCTCTCCACTCCCCTCTTAAAATATTTGTACATAGTTTGTCATAGTTAATCCTGTAAATTAAAAAATAATTTGTGTATTGAATGTTTTAAATGCAAGTACATCGAAAATGGTTAAGGTATGACATTTTTCACTGAAAAAATTCGAATTTTTATAAATTCAATGAATTTTTGTTCTAGCGTTAGATAAAAAATTATAAGACACAAAATTTTACTACATATAGAAAGTTTTGGATTCTCACCCTCTTAACCACTTAATACATATAACAGTAAGATAATAGATATGTTGCTTAAAATATTTTCTAGGAGTATTCCAGTAATATAAAATAGCATTCTTAGGAATGATTTTAAAAATTCTGTTCATATTTATTTTATATTTTTATCTCATCAATCAACTCTGATTTCTATGCTTTAATTAATAGGATATATCAAATTTTAAACAAGGCAAAGAATATATAAAAATTAATTTTATATAGAAAAGTGTATGTAATCAGATAACATTGGAGTACAAAAAAAGTTTCTGAAAAAAGTTCTGAATTACACAGGGTGAGAGACGTCACAAAAAATTGCCCCTTTATTATTACTTTATTACATTATTATTAAAGGAAGACAGAGTTTAGATAACAATGTTCTGTGTACATAGAACTATCGTAGGTTCTTGTCTATATCTAACTAAAGTTGTTTTGTTTAACCTGTATAGTGCTTCACAGTTAAAAAAAGAAATGTTTTCACTAAAAAATGATTCAAAATCAGTGTCCGATTGGAAATAAATTAAATACTATTACTTGTCTATAAGTGTCACCAACGGAATGAAATTAACAAAAATGCGGAAATTTATTTCAGTCCTAAAGAAATATGGTCAAATTTGTTTACTTGTAAGTTTCGTTCTTCTCTTATTAAAGATAAAGATTTATCATTTGTCAGTGTCAAAGCATTAGACAATTAGGTATCATGAAAACTAATATCTATTTGATTAAAAATAGTTGTCATTGAACCGCAACTTCTAGTAAAACTGTTCATATTTTGCAAAATGAGTAATATCTTAAATTAGTGTCTAGTACATCTACTTAAATGTAGTCTAAACAAAGCAAATTTGGATATAATTAATTAAGTGTTGTTAAATTGTATTTTAATCTCAAGAATCTGTACTAGTAACATATACATGTAATACTGAAACACCCTGTATGTTATAGCCCCCCTACCTTTATATTGTGATATATACTTGATTTACTCCGTTCAAAATAATTGTTTTATTTTATTGAACGGAACCAACCGAGTTACGACCCCGACTCGGTATGGAACTACGAAAATCGACGATAAATCTTGATGCTTGAAATTGGATTCTTAATAGATTCTGTTACATTTGACAATTCAGAAATTCAGTTTTGTAAATAAAAATCTATGACTTAAAATCAGTATATTTTATTAATACATGGCATGCATCTAATTGTTACTAGACATTAATATTGTATCATCAATTTGCATATATATAAAATAAATTACAATGGTGTTCAGATTCTTTGCATTTTCGTTTATTGCATATCACTGATGCCCTAGGTATTAATTTTGTATATTGTTATTTGTTCCTTTCTAGTCATTATTTCAAAAAGGTGGAACAAATTTTAATTAGCAATTATTCATTCAGTAAGTATTAGGATTTGCTAAATTGCCAAGGTATTGTAATAATAGGTATATCCACAAAATTTCAGTTTCACTTAAAAATTATAGTGAATGATAGATTTATGGACACTACAAATTACCGTTTTTCATCAAAACGGAGCATTTAAACAAAAAATTACAAATGAGATAAAATGATCAGAAGAAAATTCTACCTTTGATATTAGGGGATAAAGGGTACTGCATCCCTCAGTTACCTCCATTTACCCTTCGATTTTTTTCACCAAAATTACATGATAAGTATGCCGGAATAAGGTAAAAGTACGTGCAAAATTTCAAGTGTATATCTTACAAAACAAAGAGATTATTAACAAAAATAGTTTTTTAAAATGTAATTTTAACACCCTGTATATTGAAACAGGGACGCCCAAATTAAAAATGGCAATGGCAAATGTGTTAATAATCTTTCGTCATAAACATTATCTGTATTTACGTAATTTTAACAAGTAATCAATTATAAATAACGAACAAAACATTTAGCATTTGTTACAACATGGCCGTTCAAATAAAATCAACTTTGAAGTCAATTTGTCTGTAAGTTTTAACCTATAGAGCAGATTGCCTATGCCAATGTTGACGTCACAGGAAAATATTAACTTTGTGGTTGAAATTTCCTCCAAATGAAAATATTTTATGGTAATTTATTACCAACTAAACTATTACTAGGCGCCTACATATAAAATTCTACTCTTGAATTTATTTGTGATTGAAAATTCAAATTAAAGCCAATATTATGTGTGCGTTATAACAAAAACAAAATAAATATTTTTGAACGGAATTCAATTTAAATTTCAACTCACGTGCACTACTGAATTCATCTGAGACTGCTGAATTCATCTGAGATGATAACAGTGTTATCAGTGTTATCTTATATGAAGTGTTTATCGATATATTATCATTAGATTGATTTACATTATATGCAGTGTTGGCGTAAATTTTGATAGGCGAAATATGAACACAATATATTTTTTTTATTCGTTTTTTACAACTCTGTAATATTGTGTAGGGCTTCATCTTTTGATTTACCCATACAACACAAATTGGTTTTCGCTGCAGATCGCCAAAACACAAAACAATTTCTACGTCCTATTACATGAAGATCTGTCGGAATACATATAACAAAAAGCTTGCTTTTTTACTATATTGGAAAGATATTTTAAGCTAACATACAGGGTGTTTCATGAAGTTCTCCCGGCACTAATACAGGATGTTCCTCGGGTTATTCTAGAAAAAAAGTTTATATAAACATGTGTCCGATTTGCTTTACTTTGTGAGCTACATGAATTTGAAATTTAAATGTAAAAAGTAATAATCAAAGTTGCGTTACGTCTCGGCGCGCTACGCATTGGTCAAGTGTGCTCTAACGACATTTGCAAGGTAAAGTGTTATCTAGGTTTGACAAGTTTGCAGTTTAGTGTGAAGATTAAATTTTGCAAATTCACGAACAATACCTTTTAAGTTTACTACTGCTGAGTATGCCGATATGGTGTTTGTTTTGGGTAATTGCGATGGAAATACTACTCTAGCTTCACTGGAATATCAACGGCGTTTCCCAAATCGTCGCATTCCATCCCCAAAAAGGTTTACCACAACTTTTCATACGCTAAGAGAAACTGGTTCACTTCCAAGTGTTCGCATTCAGTACGAACGGGTAAGTCAGCAGAGTGTTGTAGAAGAAGAGAATATCCTTGCTATGGCCGAGCGTAATCCCGGTGTTAGTACACGACGGATATCCACGCCTTTAGTGATTCCCAATACCAGGGTATGGAGAACATTAAACAAGAATCTGTTGTATCCATACCATCTACAGCGTGTTCAAAATCTGGAGCCAGAAAATGTCCCTAGGCGGGTAGAATTTTGTCAGTGGTTGAATAATAATAGGGATTTGTATCGCTACATCTTATTTACTGATGAGTCACAATTTACCAGAGACGGTATCAACAACACCCATAACATGCATCAATGGTCGGACGTCAACCCTAATGCCACCGTAGAAAGTCATTTTCAACGTAGATTTAGCGTTAATGTGTGGTGTGGAATGTTATACGATCAACTTATAGAGTCATTTATTATTCAAGGTCGTCTTAATGGACCAATCTACAATTTTTAGAAGAAGAATTCCCGCCATTGCTTCAAGATGTACCTCTGGCAAGACTATTAAGAATGTACTTGCAACATGATGGAGCTCCACCTCATATTTCCCGAATTGTCACTGCTCACCTAAATGAGCATTACCCTGGTCGCTGGATCGGTCGAGGTGGCCCACACATTTGGCCAGCTAGGTCTCCAGACCTCAATCCGTTAGATTACAACATGTGGGGTTGGATGAAGGATTTGGTTTATCAAGAGAAAGTGGAAACACGCGAATCTCTAATCCAAAGAATTGTTAATGCTGCAACGCAAATAAAAGAAAAGCACGCGAATATTACAAATGCAACGCGAGCAATTCACAGGCGTGCAGACAAATGTATTGAAGTAGGAGGTGGAATTTTCGAAAAATTTTTAAATTAAGAATGTATGTATCACTATTACCGATGTTCTAAAAATAAAAATGAAAATTAATTTCCCTTATTTTATTTTCAAATTCGTGTAGCTCAATAAGTAAAGCAAATCGGAGACATGTTTATATAAACTTTTTTTTTAGAAATAACCCGAGGAACATCCTGTATTAGTGCCGGGAGAACTTCATGAAACACCCTGATCAAATCTCATACAATTCCTGGTTGGGGTTTTAGTCCACAGAGTAGTTAGTTTCACACAATATTGTTAATACCTAAAAATATCATACATTTACGTCGAAGTATTATTAACAAAATAAATTTGTTCTATATTATAGAACAATATTTCTTTAGCTAATTAAAATGGCTAGATATTCCTTAAAAGTTATCAACAAAGTTGAAAATAGGTTTATATTGTAATAAAAATAAAACTTGTTAAATTGAAAGATTTTGAATTGAAAGAGGGCAAAATAACTAGTTATTACCTTATTTTTATCTACTAGTTGAAGACAAAATAAGTTTTACAATTTCGTAATAAATATGTAAATATTTACCAAATATTTACCTATTGTAAGAATTTAAAAAATCCTTGAATATTGAAGACAGATTTCAAGGCGAAATTAAGTAAATTATAACTTCGTCTTACATGTTATTGGAATGTTAGCATTTGAAAACACAGAATAGGTAAACAATATGTAATTTTGAACTGCATAAATTGACAAATATTTCATTTTACTTGTAAGTCATTATATTACTCCTAGTTAATAACAAATTTTTGACTAAAATTTTGGTATTATAAGATTTTGTAACTTGAAGACTATTTTTATGGCGGAAAGTAGTAAATCTTGATCATTTTAGGTTTATTTGTCTTATGTAGTAGTCTATTATGCTTAAATGTTAGTTGGCCTCCATAGTAGAGCGAATAGAGGGGACTAATAGAGTTTTACTCTACCAAGCCTCTACTAAGCCTCCTCCTAAATTTTCGCATTTTTCAATACGGTTTCGGAATTCTCCAAAAGCTGCCTGTAAATTCTTTTTAGGAATTATTCGAACCGCGTATGTTATTCTGTTTTTTAATAATTCGATATTATTCGGAATATCTTCTTGGTAAACTATTTGTTTTACTCTTCCCCCAAACAAAAAAATCCATTATTAAAAGGTCTGGGCATCTAGCCGCCCACGGTGTGACTTTCATTCTTCCAAACCATCGTTTACCAAACTGATTTTTTAGCCAATCAGTAATTATTTGTGTGGAATGGGCAGGGCAGCCGTCATGTTGAAAGAAATGCGATTGTCGGATATTTAAAAGAAGTTCGTCAATAAATCTTTGCAAAATTTGTAAGTAGTTTCCCTCAATAAAACAAGGTGATGATTCCTAACTCGTATGACATGACACCAAACATTCACTTTTTTAAAATACTACCTTGCATTAATTCTACAATGGGGATTGCCTTCGCTCCAATATCGACAGTTTTGAGAAGATGGAACACCATTTGTGGTAAAAGTACTTTCGTCATAGGAAATTATTAGTTTATGAAAATTTCTGTTTCCTAAAATTAGCTCCCCTAAAGACAAACAAACCTGCAATTGCCTTGCTTCGTCACCCTCCTCTAAAGTGTGGCAAAATTTGGCTTTGTATGGATAAATTCTGTTTGCTCTAAAGATTCTTTGCAAATGTGTTATACTTATGTTTGTATTTTCACTTCGTTTTCTTAGTAACATTTTGGGATCTGCATCTACTGAATTTAAAGCAACTAAAATACCTGCATCAGTTTCATTATAAGTTTTTTTCGCTTTCTTCTTATAGTCAACGCTTCCTGTTGTAAGAAATCTCTTAATTAAACGCCAAGCAGTACTTTTGTTAATTGCAGCATTCGGATATTTTTCACTAAATGAAGTTAATAACCATATTTATCGATCTTACAACTTTTTCCTCTATTGTTAACATTGTGTTTAAGAAACAGTTTAAGTTTAATGAAATAGTGTTTGAATGTTAAGTTTGACAGATTAATATTGTTGTGGATACAATTTTGTTTTTCCGTGGCAGGTTTAGAAAATTCTTTGATTTGGGATATAAAAGAAAATGTGAGAGAACATTTATAAATTGCGGTATACGGACCTAGACTTCGCTATCATGCAACCTTTCTGGAGAACTTTTTGCCATATCTCTTACTAAAAAGCCACTATTTCAGAAGAAATGGACAAAAACATCGAAGAATCATAGTTGGCTGATGAGTTTAAAATTTGGCATAGGCATAGCTATTGATTCTAAACAACTTTTCTCAATAACTTTTTGTCGGATCTCTTACTAAAAAGCCACCAGCCATCTTGAAAAATATAAAAAATCATAGTTGGCTGAGGGTTTTCAAATTTGGTATAGGGGCTTAGATGTCGATTCTAAGTAACATTTCTTAATAACTTTTTGTCGTATTTATCATATAAGCACTTTACTCTACCCGCCCAAGCAACACATGATAGTCTAAAAAACGTTTATTATACGAAATAATGGTTTAAATTTCGTTATCGTTTATTAAATAAACGTTTATGGGTAACATTTATTTTGTAAATGTTTTTTATACGTATGCTTTAAACGTATTTCTTTCAAACTTGTATAAGAAACACATAATATTTGAGTAATATTTAATTAAAACTGTATTTTGGTTATAGATTTATATTGATCTTAACTTAATTAACTGAGAACGGCATTTCCATTTTTTCATATCATATTATAGTTTTTTATATATGATTTTTAAACGTATATACTAAATGTATATATATTGTAGTTTTCATTTATGTTTTTTAAACGTATATACTAACTGTATATATAGGCAACGTTTTTTATAGGTATGTCATAAACATTTGTAAATGCAGAGAATATCTGAGAATTTATTTATTAGTAGCTATTCATTTCCAACCAATGTTGTAATGACTACTTCCAGATATAAACATTCTGATATATTTGGTGAAAATTCAATATTGACAAATATGTTATGTAAATTTTAATAGAACTTTATTTATTTATTTGTCATATTTTATTTGCACTCAAATATCTAGTTATACTTTATAACAATCATATTTTCTATGACAATAACACGTTACATAATAATTAGTAGGTACAAATGTTTCATTACTTTAGGTACACCAATACGTACGCCTAGCGTAAATAAATCAAATACATGTTTATTATTTCTAATTTGAAGATTTGTCTGTTCCAGTTATATCTTAAAAAAAACGTAGCGGGATTTAAGTTTTTAAATTTGTAATAAATAAATCACATGGAATTATTTAAGACTTTGTATTTATCTCTCGAAACGTGTAAAAGGAATGGATATATAAAACCTTATTAGAAAATAAAATATCTATATATTTTGGAAAAAAATGTTTAAGTATGTAGGTTTACATGATTTATAAAATCTGATACAATTCTAGTAATTTTATTTCTACGGGTTTGTACAATCAGTCTGACCAAAGTTAGGAACTCTGCCGGCTGACATCGCACATCGTTGTTTGAACTTCCTCTGCGCTCCTTCGCAGTGCAACAAAAGCAAAATAATCGCCATTATGTATTTTTATTCCCAATTTGTTTGTAATCTGGAACTAGGTTTCGTTTTAGTTTGTGCTTACCGTGTAATAAGAATCTACAAGAAATATAGGTAGGTAAGATAATAAACGTTAATGTCTGTATTTTATAAAAAAGTTAACCTCATTGAATTAATATAAGTTAGGAGTTGTGTGTTGTAGGTAAGTTCCGAATAGAAACAACTTTAGATTTTTCCATACTCATTATATTCATACTTACGAAACGGGAAAAAAAATTGTATTTGTGATGTCACATATCTACTTATGCATTTTTTTAGTTTTGTTTACATAGGTTTATTAACTGATCTACTGTTACAAAATGGCCACCACTCCAACCTGCCTATTTTCATGTACTTTGGTAATAAATGTGGATATATTATATATTTTGCTGCTAAATTAATATGAAACAATAATGAAACCTATTTAGGTTATTTAAACAAAACAGAAAGAAAGACTGAATAGACGCGTGGAAAATTCTAATATCCTAGGCCTACAAAATGTTTTGCTTAATTTTACATTTTTTATAATTAAAATTTTGCACAAATGCTCAGTTTTTCATTCTGATAAATCTCAGTAGTATCTCAAACATTTTACTAGTGAATAAAATGAACTTTTTCTTATTTTCTAAGGTACACTGAATTTTCCAGATTTGAAATCATGGCAGAGTTTGTTTCATAAAAAGGAAGAGCTAGATCCTAGAAGACCATATTTCAATGACATGTAAAATCACCTATCTGAGGACACCATATAAAATATTATAATAATTAATAAATCTGTGCAACACACAATCTGGTAGTTTTTCAAGATTTCTCTCACCAAAAATATCCTAAATCTTTATTACCTGTATGCGTTATTTGGAGCGCACGAAACGTACGTTGTACTACAGTTATATACAAAGCTGTTTACAAGCCTTTTAGGCCCAGAGCTGTATATAAAATATTATAATAATTAATAAATCTGTGCAACACACAATCTGGTAGTTTTTCAAGATTTCTCTCACCAAAAATATCCTAAATCTTTATTACCTGTATGCGTTATTTGGAGCGCACGAAACGTACGTTGTACTACAGTTATATACAAAGCTGTTTACAAGCCTTTTAGGCCCAGAGCTGTGTTATTCTCCTCCATTCCATTATGTCCTTCGCCTTTCTTTTCCAATCCGTTACATTTTTCTCCCTTAGATCTATTGCCACTGCCTCTCTCCATCGCTTCCTCGGTCTACCTCTTTTTTTCTTGTAGTTAGGTTTACTCCCTACTATTTTCTTAACTGCCCTTTCATCTTCCATACGTTCTAGATGCCCTAGCCCCACTGCACTCTTCTGACTTTTACAATTTCGTCTATTGTTGGTGCCTGGTACATTGCATATATTTCCTCATTCTTTCTCCTTACATAGCCTTCCTCCGTCTTCTTACCCCCTAGAATTTTCCTTAAGATTTTCCTTTCCCACCTTAAAAGGTTTTCTCTTGACTTCTTATTGAGAACCCAGGTTTCACTACCATACAGCGCTGTCGGTCTCAAAATTGTTTTATACATTCTAAATTTTACTCCTCTGGACAATTTTTTTGATTTCAATAAGTGGTTGAATGCTGCCGAACTTCTGTTTGCTTTTATTATTCTCCTATTTATTTCTTGTTTCTCATCACAGTTAGCTGTTATTAGCGCCCCCAAATATACATATTCTTGAACTTCCTCAAACTCCATCTCTCCATGCTCTGTTCTCACTTTAAAATTGGTACCCTTTTTTTGTTCTCCTATTCTCAAAAGCTTACTTTTCTCTTGATATATCTGCAATCTCACTTTACGTGCTTCCTTCACAAGTTTTCTCGTTACTTCTTCTAATTCCCTACTATCTCTAGCAATAATAGCCACGTCATCTGCATAACTTACAATTTGATGACTTTTAAACAATATGTGTCCTTCTCTGTTCAACTGACTATCTCTTATGACCTTTTCTAGTACTAAATTAAAAAGAAGCGTTGAGAGTGGGTCTCCTTGTCTCAGTCCTGTATCAATAGTAAAGCCTTCCGAACATTCACCTTTTATTCGTACTTTGGATTTGGTATTTTCTAAGGTCATTTTCAATAGCCTAATCAGTTTGGTTGGTATCCCAAATTGTTTCAAAATTTTATTTAGTTTATTCCTTTTAATCGAATCATATGCTTTCTTGAAGTTCACAAATAGAACCATTGCTTTGATCCCATACTCATAGCATGTAGTCAGAATTTCCTTCACCATGAAGATTTGGTCCGTTGTTGACTTTCATTTTCTAAAACCTGCTTGATACTCCCCTATTTGTAGTTCTGCTATAGGTTCTATTCTCTGTTTTATTAACGTTGTACTGCAGTAATTGACTGTAAAATTGCAAAAAATGCAAATTTTTTGATAATAAGCATTATTGGTTGCAATGGTCAGCAATGCATTTTTACAGTCACTACTGACATATCAAATCCTAAGATATGTAAATCAAGGTATGATAAAGTATTAAAAATGTATCGTCGTTCAAAAGATATCTGGTGTTAAAAATGGTAACATTGCTATACCGAACTCTGTAGAAAGAATAATATGAAAAATTAATACTAACAATAATGAAGGGTGCAGAAAATTTAATCACGGTTGAAACTAACTTCAAATGTTTGCCTCATAACTTCATATCGAACATTACAGAAATTATACCCAACTTAAACAAGAATTACAATATAAAGACTGACGTGCGTCTTCGTGGTCATAGCTATCCCATAAAGGTTTTAATTGTTCTACAAATGAACATTTTTTGTGGAATCGAGTGCTTTAGTTATGGAACTTTCTAATTATGTAGTGTATTCTACATACTTCAATAATTTTAAAAATAATATGAATTCTTTATTATCCAATATTTTGTGATATTAGTATTTAAGACATATATGTGTTCACACTGACTATCCTTATTATTTTGTGTTTTATAAAATCTCTATTCTTTTTTTTTGTAGTCATATTATTAAAATATTTACCTGGCGCATTCGCCATAAATACGGTGTGTCCCCGCCCAAGCAACACCAAATGGTTTAATAAACCTTTCGATTTCGTTTATACGAGTAGTATATATAACATTTACCGCAACATATATTTAACGTTCGAATGTCCGCGCAAAACACGTGTATACTTCGTATATTATATATTAGTTATATACGATTACGAAAAACGTATATATTTAGTGTATCATATATAAAATATGTACGTTTGAAAATGGTATGTATATGGTATACAGTATTCTACATATATACATCCAAAAAACGTATATATTTCATATATTATATATTAGAAATATACGATTATGGAAAACGTATATATTTGTTGTATCATATGTTAAATATATGCGTTTATATAAAAGCGAAAATAAACGTTTTTAGTATTAGTATATATATATATATATATATATATATATATATATATAGCGTGGTTTTGAATTTTTTGCTTAATTCAATAAGGCTACATATCTTTTTCAATTTGAGATATACGAAGGTGTAAAGAACAAATTTTTAGATTTTTTCAAAGTTCAATATACTTAATTATATGGTTCGAAAACATATGAGAATATACTTAAGAAAATACTATGTAGTATAGTCTTTCCTCGCGAGTTTATAAATGTTTTGAAATTTCAAAATATTTAAAAAATTATTTTCAGTTTTGTATATCTTTCAAAATAGTAAAGATATGGAACCTCGTTGGATCAAGCAAAAATTACGCTATAAAAAACACATAACACACTTGATTTAATGGCACTAACACACGTCCTGGAAAACAAACAATGCAATTAGTTTTTGAGACTTTAGATGCCCATTAAAAAATACAAATCAACTTACCTTGTTACGAATCAGAATATAAAAAGATTGGAAAAGAAAGGCGAAGGACAGAATGGAATGGAGGAGAATAACACAGCTCTGGGCCTAAAAGGCTTGTAAACAGCTTTGTATATAACTGTAGTACAACGTACGTTTCGTGCGTTATTTGGAGCGCAGATGCATCTGGCAAGTGGTATGTTCGTCTTTGTTTTCAAATTTCACCCAAAACGCACGTTGTACTGAATTTGTTGACTGTAAATTTACAAATATCTTGAAAAAAAACATTTTTGTTTGAAAAAGCCAGCGATTCATTTTTTAAATAATACTGACATATCAACTCCATAGGTATTTAATCAAGTTATGATAAGAATTAAAAATGCATTAGGGGAGAGTCGGGGAATACCGATAGTGCGGGTAATACCGATTTAATTATTTTACATTGCAGAACACTGCTTTAGTTCTCCAAACTAAGTTACGACTCTAAAACATAGATGTCGGATCTTTCTGAATGTAAACAGATGCCGTACCAGTTTTAGTATGGCGACTGGTATAGGAAACGTGATTGTGTTGTTCTTTTTATAAGAAATATATTTGAAATAAATCGTAAGTACATGACACTGTATAATTTTAGGTAAACGTAATTCACGTTATATGTTACTTATTACTTACTTATAACTTAAGTCATAACTGGTTTGTTGATCAATTGTTTGAATATCGCTTCTTAAACTAAATAATATGGCGGGTAATTCCGATCAGTTGAGTCCGCCAAAAAAAGAAAAACCGCCAAGCTAAGTAGGTAAAAAGAAACATTTCAAGTACCAAGGAAAAGGAAGCTCTACAAGTTGCCAACGTACCCTGTATACTTTGTGAATAATTTGGCAAAGACAACGAATGGTGGCTGACGTGTGGTTGTGGAAAATCGTATCATGCAGAATGTACTGGAATAGACGTCAGGAAGGAAAATTATATATGTCATTTATGTAAATAATTAAATAACACTTATTACCTATTAAGTGCCTTTTTCACGTTAAATTTATGACAGAACAGAACAGAATAATTCCTTATTTATATACAAATATTGGCATTGCCCTACATTATGGTTGGTATTATGCGCCTAATCGGTTAATACCGAATAATGCTTTTGTTATATAAATAGTTATTATTAAAGAAATAATAAAAATATTTTTATACAAACTATTTTTTTTCTAAAAGATAACACACTTTGGTACCATTGAAGACCGACAATTAAATAAATTAAATAATGAAATTAAGAAACAGAAACAATAATATATCTTAAGTGGTTGATATTCCCCGACTCTCCTCTGTGTTTTGTTCGAAAGATATCTAGGGTTAAAAATAGCAAGTGACATTGCTATACTGATTTTTATAGTTATTAATTAATGAAAGCATTTTTAATTTAATAATGCATTTTCCTATATTATGGCGAATGCGCCAGTAAAATATTTCAATAATACTACAAAAAAGGAGTATAGATATAAATCCCATAAAAACATGAAATAATGGGAGGGATGATTGTAATTCGATTTTTACCATCTAACTGTTAGTTATATTTGAATATTCAGTTGTTTTAATAATTTCTGTGTGGATGTATATTATTAACAGTTTAGTGCATATAACAAAGAATTTCAAACAGACAGTTTATCTTGTAACCCATAATTAAGTAATTAGGTATGCCAAGTATTTTTGATGCTGCTAGAAAGATGAGTCATAATTTTTGTTCAGATATTTACTTTAGAAATCATAACTTGATGATTTACTTCCAGCATGGGCAAGTTATTCTTACTAGGGAAGCAGCATGTACGTACCAGAAGCAAGATATTTTACCTGTAAAAAATTAGAAGTTCGAGTGCAAATACAGCAGCACAATTAGTATTACCTATATATTCAAATGTGAATACCATAAACAATTTTTCTAACTTAGAACAGCCATTGTCCAGCTACAGAGTATCAAAAATAAAAAGAAACAGTTTTTAATTTTTAAATTCTAAACATAAAAAATAAAAAAATACGAACTTTAGAAACTTACCAGTGGCGGAGGTGTGGGTATTACCGATCATTATATATCACCCTGTATAATATTAAAAATAAAATAGGTCAGCTATCCGCCATTGTATTATGTTTACTTTTTGTTTCTTTACACTTCTTTGTATTTCAAATCGATTAACAGCGCAATTAATTTATTTGATCAAGGGCATCTTTACACAATTACTTAAACATTTTTTAGGGAAGCCATGCAAAATAATAATAATAAGAAGCCATCATCTTATTTAATATTGTGCATTGTCAAATTTAGCTTATTTTTTCAATAATGGCTTATGCATATTCAAATGCTGAAATGGCATTACATTTATGGCCTTGCAGGTGGAAATGACATCGAAGCTAGTCGTATTTATATAGAAAGATTTCCAAATCATCAAATTCTAAATCCAAGAATCTTCAGAAATTTTCAACGACTTTCGATGTCAGGCTCATTTTAGAAAAGTCCAATTCCTGGAAGACCTAAGTGTTAGAATGCCTGTGTTGGCAGAAACTATTCTACATGAAATTAAAGAAGCAAATAGGAAGATCACTGTACATATTGATGTGAATCATAAATTAATTTAGTCCGTCTTGATGCATCAACATACCCGTATCACGTACAAGGGGTTCAAACCTTACTGCCTCAAGACTATCCTGCTTGCCTACAATTTTGCCACTGGATTTGGCAAAAAATTGGACAAAATGTTGTTCGGTCTGATGAAAACCCTAATGCCATTATGGAATATCGATTTCAACATCAGTTTTATTAGGTATTATTGGAAATTTTCTTGTTGAGCCTTACTTTTTACCAAGAACTTTAACCAGCGTCTCCTACAGACATTTTCTTGAAAAAGTTTTACTTGAACTACTTGACGATGTTTCCTATGCGCTAAGACAATGAATGTATGTACAACGAGGTTCCCTCACATTTTAGTTTGATTGCTCGTGAATTTTCAAATGAAATCCAATCACGTTATTACCGATAACGTGATTGGATGAGGCACTCAAGAACTAGGTCAACCTTAGCCACCTAGATCACCCAATATGAACCCTATTGATTTTTTTCGGGGGCATCTCGAGACAGTTTTGTTTACAAGGTTCACATTGAATATGAGGAGTACTTACATCAACAAATTGTAGCTCGTTGTGATGTGATAAGTGCTACTTCTGGAATTTTTGCACTTATTCGAACTGCAATTTCAAGAAGATGCGAAATATGTGTTTTGAGTGATGGTAGCTTTTCCAATATTTGTTATAATAAATCATAGTAAATTAATTCTATTGTTAATTAATTATTTTGTTGTTATTTTAAGTGATGCAATGAGTCTCGCAAAAATGCACTAGACCAAATAAATCAATTCTGTTGTTAATCGGTTAAAAAAGTGAAGATAATACAATGGGGTATATTATTATGACTTATTTTATTTATAATATTATAGACTGATATATTTTTTCACATTTCCGCCTCTGGTAAGTTTATAAAGCTGGTCACGGAAAGCGTGTGACTCTATAGTAGGGAAGCCTGAGACTCCACCAAATGTCACGTAATGAGTGTGACTTCCTGCACCACCTATAAACATATAACAATAATACCTCTCTTTTATTCTTGGGGTAATCGCTTGGCTCCTGCGAGAGGTAAAGAAACTCAACCTTTTAATAAAAATACCTATTTATTAAAACCATAACAACAACCATATTTACAATAATGTGGACTTTTGCGCTGGGGAGTATCTCTTCTAGAGATCAGAGCCTGCCAACGGCTGACCGTCGCCCTTTGGCCATGGACTGACTCTCATTAGCCCAGTTTCAATAGTATTTATACGCATCCAAAAAATGCTGAGTACATCAGAATTATACTACCTATTGAAACAATGGGAATAGCCAGCAAGTCTATCGCTTGGTTCTTAGAGAGAGCAAGAAGGATAGACAAAGTTTGGTTTGATAGTAACATTTGCAACTGGATACTTTTAATTGTCTTGAATTTCACTTGTGTAACATTGATACACTATCGATTGTAAATATGTTTATAATTTTGATTCAATAAAATAATTTAATATTCGTATGTACGCCAAAAAGGTTTTTAATTTAAAATAATTAAAATATGTGTCCAGCTGTAAACCATCTCTCTAAGATCCTCTTTGTTGACAATACGTCCTTGGATTTTTTCCCTTGACCTAAGAAACACGCTGTATACAAAGGTAATATTAGAAAATCTACTTCTTACTTCGCTGTTTATACTAGACACGACCACCTGCATAGTGCATACACTAGTTTAATACATTTTGCAGAAAATGTTGCTATAATAATAATAATAATATAATAATATCTCTACCCCTCATTCTAATCACGAGGACAAGCCCAGTAGTCGAAGACTTGTGTGGGAGAGGGGGCGACATATTATCATTAGGCAGGCCACATCTGCAGCCAGGAACGACTTACGTTGGTAGACCCTATCCACCATTCAGTGCAGGAATGAGGGAAACCTGGAAAACCTCATTCATTAGGAGGGTAGTCAAATGTCAACATTCTTCCACCCTACTATACCCGGAGAGAGGGTGCCAATCCTCTCCACGAATATAGCTTATATACGGTGTACGGGTTGTGGGGGTCGAACCCACAGCGATCTAGTCACTTCGATTCAAGTACTGACGCCTTAAACTGCGCGACCAATGACCGAGCAATAGTGTGTTTACAGTTTTGGTAATAATAACTACAGGTGTTGTATTAATATAATCTACAAACATTTTGCAGTACCTATACCTGTATTCGAAATTTTAAAATGTGATATTTAGTACGAAATATAGTAAAATGTTGTATAATTATATTAAAATTTACAATCCAATTACTATAATATTTTTACATTTATAAAAGCGCACTTATATAGTTTACTACATTGTTGTTAATCCTGAGACAAAAGTTGTACGATGAAGTGTTGTGTGAAGTGTCAGTAGTATTTCTTTCAGTGTGCTCACATGACTCCATTTCTGAAACGGCATCGCTTTACTTCTTCGTCTAACAAACATAAAACCACTGACTCTCCGTAAAACAATCACTTATTTATATGTTATTTTACTTCACACTAGTCCAGAAACTATCATCACTATTTACTTATATATACATTTGATGTTTAGGTTGCAACTATGGCCCTCGACTTATTACATCAGAGCGGAAGGTTTCGCATAAGACATTTACCTGGAACTCCCCTTAGATTAAGGATAGGGCTTCACACGGGACCCTGTTGCGCCGGGGTTGTTGGTCTGACGATGCCTAGATATTGTCTCTTTGGGGACACTGTAAACACGGCATCTAGAATGGAATCGACAGGTAATATCTGACGATCACATAGGGTGTTGTTCCGTGTTAAAAAATATCAATGTAAGGAACAAATAATAGAAGTATATAATACCGATATTATACTATATATACCGGGAAGGACAATGATATTATTTTAACTATGCATATTAGACCAGGGTCGATAATTTTTGAAACTAAAAAAAATAATAGTAGGATGAAACCCATTGAAAAAGGAAAAGAATACAACAAAAATGAAAGGAAAAATAATTTACGGTCGATCTGAGGTCGGGAAGTGGAAGGGGGTGAGTTTTTAAGGGTAAAAAACGGTTTACCTCGATTTCGACAAGTCCTATGGAAAAAAGATCACAACAATTTTTATATTTACACTTTTTTCACATAACCTCAAAATTTATGTGAAAAATTCAAATAACCAAGTTTTTGGTTTTTTATTTTTATTTTTTACAAAAAATATTTTTTTTCACGATATTTGGTGAAAATTTACCTTTTTATGTCCCAAATACACTGTAGGTTTTTTGATTTAAAATATTTATTTTTTCACCTAATTTTGACTTAATATCGAAAAAGCACCCTAATTTTCAATCGAAAATTCTCACGTCAAAATATCTGCTTTTTTAAAAAAGTCGGTGGGCTTTTTGTTCGTTGAAATCTCTACTTTCTGATAGTGTAAAAAAAATATACATTATTTTGGTAAACGTTTTCAGAAAATGCAAAGAAGCAAAAAAATATTTAGTTGGTAATTATAGTAGTATATTTCGACTTGCAATTTTTTTGTTTATTAGTGCAATATGGAATCTTACGTTTTTCGAGTAATTAAAGTATAAATTTTAATAAATAGCTCAAAATTGTACATAATGATTAAAAAAAAATTTTCGGATTCGAGTTTGTCGCATCATTTTTTTGTTTTTTCTGAAAACATTTACCATAGTAATGCATATTTTTTTACACCATAAGAGAGTAAAGATTCCAACGAACAAAAAACCAACCGACTTTTTCAAAAAAGCAGATATTTTGACGTGAGAATTTTCGATTGAAAATTGGGGTGCTTTTTCGATATTAAGTCAAAATAAGGTGAAAAAATGTATATTTTAAATCAAAAAAATTACAGTGTACTTTGGACATAAAAAGGTAAGTTTTCACCAAATATCGTGAAAAATAATCATTTTTTATAAAAGATAAAAATAAAAAACCAAAAACTTGGTTATTTGAATTTTTCACACAAATTTCGAGGTTATGTGAAAGAGTGTAAATATAAAAGTTGTAGATCTTTTTATTACCTACAACTTTGCTATTTAACTTGTTTCCATAGGACTTGTAGTTTTACCGGAAATCAAGATAAACCGTTTTTTGCCCTTAAAAACTCACCCCCTTCCACTTCCCGACCTCAGGTCGCCCGTAAATTATTTTTCCTCTCATTTTTGTTGTATTCTCTTCCTTTTCCAATGGGTTTCATACTACTATTATTTGTTTTCACTTTTTACCATTTTCAAAGGCTTCAGCACTGGTCTATATATGCTAACTATAATTATCAGATAAGTAATTTTAATAACATTTTGGAGGTGCACATTGAAAATCATTTTAAATCATGATACGTCATTATTTTACTTTTTAGTGAAATGGTGTACCTACTCTTTAAGCCAACTCTTTTGAATATGCGTATTTATGTACATGGCTGTTTTATGGTGACCGCCCAGAAAATTTCAGAAACTACTTCGACTTCAGTTTTGAAAATTTATACTTTGGGATTTTCGGAGTACCTTCTTTAAATAAAATAATGCCATTCTTGTATTATTTCCGGTTATACCGAAAGTCGATATCTACTTGCTTATTATAAATGAAGCACCCCGTATATTTTTGCATATTTATATTCTACGTGTAATTTTATGGATACTTTTATCAAGCTTCGTAATATCTATGCCTAATGATCTTCGAGATGTTTCAATATCAAGAAAGTAGTTTTTCAATAGCCTAATGAAAAATTGCCTATTTTATACGTCGTGCAAGCTGAAGTAATGATATTTAAAAGAGAAATGGGGATGTCTATCATTTGTTACAGATATTTTAAAAACTGTTCATTTGCACAAGCTGGTGAAAATTTCTTGTCGAATTCGAACCACTGAAACTTGGATTTTCTATATGGAATGCTCTGTATATTGAATTATTCTGACCTTATATAACCAGAAGTGATACAAGAATGGCATTAATTTATTTAAAGAGAGGAGCCCCGAAAACCACAAAGCCTACATTTTCAAAACTGAAATCGAAGTAGTATAGATTTAATGTATATTTTTTTAATGATTAAATTAAACAGAAAATATTTGTATATTTTGTTCAGTTTTAATGCAAATATATTTAACATAAATATTACGTTTTATTTCTAAGTTATATTTACTTATTCTAGAAGAAAATGATAATTAGTTTTTGTGATGTATGTATACCTACAGTTCTGTAGTTGGTAGTTTAAACGGTTCTAAAGTTAAAATTATTAATTTTACGTTTTTGTAAAATTTATTACTAAATTAACTATTAAAAATTTAATTTATTTACATTCTGATTAAATGGTTCACTTTCAAATTAAATTATGAACTAAATTGTATGGCATTTATATTATGAAACATGAGATAACATTTCTGTTATTTGCTAAACTCTATATTATTCAGTATTCCTGAAATGACCTGCATTTGTAAAAAACACTATTTCAAGAATACGGCGTCTTTAAGGTCACAAAATGATCAGAAAAATAAAACGTATAGAACATAATTTTGTTTAGGTACTTATTGTTACTATTTAAATTTCTATCAAATAAAACAATAATTTTTAAAAGACACACATTTGTTGCTATCCTAACTCCATATTTTAAAAATTTCATATTATGTAGATACTAAATAAATTTTTGTTCAACTTGTTCGACTTCTTTAATAGATATTCAAAATTAAGCATTTTTTAAAAGCAATGAAAAAGGTTTTTCCTCACAATTCGGATGCTTTTTTTCACGCTTTTTCAGTTTTGACATTGACACTAACTTCAGATAAAAACGTACAGTGGCAAAAACTTTGAACAGTTGAACAATAGTTATTTATGCAACAAGTAAAAATAGTAACTCAACGTGTTCACGTCGCGTGCAATAAACACTTTTTGTACGAGTTGCATACAATAACGTTTATGCAAAAACAACAACATGTTTTATTTAGATGACACTAAGTGTAGGAAAATATGACGTCGATTTGAACGTTTATGTTTGTCATGATGACAAAACGCTGTAGTAGCATGACAGATGAAGGCACTAGTGCATTGCATTAGTGAAATAAAGAACCACTTTTTTTACTAAATATAGTTCAATAAAGTTTTATTTTTTGCATGAACGTAGAAAAAAAATATTGTTTTTATTTCTCGTGCCAAATGAGTGTTTTATGACGCTTTCGAATGATTTTTTGTCTCGATCTAGGGTCTCGATCAGAAATTCACATTTTCACGCGCCATTAGAAAACACTGATTTTGCGTATTTAATAAAAATAACTGTTATGTTACAGAAATATCTACAGTTTTGTATTAAAAAAAATGGTATTTTCGTAGTTTTCTGTATATAAAACCTTGTTGGCTAGACCGTTATTTGTAGCTATCTGTTATTTGCTAAGCCTTAGATAGTTCAGTTATTAAATGTTTAAAATCGTAACTTTTGAATGAATAATTTTTCGACTAGAAGACTAAAATTTCATGCTGAGGACGCTTTATGACCACAGCATTCTTTAACACTCGGTACATTCTAAGAAAAAAATAAATATTTTTTACAAAAATATCATAAAGAAGGCCGTTTAGGACATATATGTTACTTGAGACAGTTTTTTAAACATATATGATCAAAATAATCACATTAATTTTGATTAAAGTGCATAAATGTCATAAAATACTTATCATTACTTAATACGGACGTCAACGTACCTATAATTTTTGTGCTTACAAAATGTTTTTTCATTCAGAAAAAGTTGATATGTTGCTAATTTACGCCGACTCACAAAAAAAATCAAGACGAGCTGTAGTAATATAGTGCTTTCGAAAAGTAACGAATAAATTCTTTATTTTTGAAATTGAGAAGTTTTCGAAAAAATACCCTGGCACGTCGAATTTATTTTTAAAAAAGGCACTTTTTGACATACGACCCACATTTGTGACGTCATCGTTGTTCGAGATATGACGTCATCGGCAATTTTTTTAAATAGCCAATTCTGACCATGCCATTTGAAAGAGCGTGCCATTCTACATACATACATCATGAAAAATTATGGTGTTACATAACAAAAATTTCAAGAAAATAATGTTTGAAGATTTTAAAATTAAATTTTCACAATACTGAAAATGATAATGATTATGTAAAAAATCGATTAAATAAAATATTCAAATTGTGCACCGTTGGCTGCCTGACAGTAGCCAAAACGATTAATAAATTATTTTTGGACATTATCATAACTTCAGGAGGTATACGATGTGTCTCGTGACGAATTCTTGCTTTTAAATCTTCTAAATTAACCGGTCTAGTAACATATACTTTCCTTTTTAAGTATTCCCACAAGAAATAATCTAGGGGTGTCAAATCAGGCGATCTGGCTGGCCACTCAATCGGCCCCCTTCTCCCTATCCAACGATTTGGGAACAGCTCATCTAAATAAGCATGTACAGGTGTTGCATAATGGAGCGGTGCACAGTATTGTAAAAATTAAATTTTAAAATTTTCAAATATTATTTTTTTGTTGAAATTTTTGTTATGTATTTTTCATGATGTATGTATGTCGAATGACACGCTCTTTCAAATGGCATGGTCAAAATTGGGGGTTGCTATTTAAAAAAATTATCGATGACGTCATATCTGCCTTTTTTAAAAACAAAATCGACGTGCCAGGGGATTTTTTCGAAAACTTCTCAATTTCAAAAATAATGAATTTATTCGTTACTTTCCGAAGGCACTGTATAGAGAAAGATATCCAGAGCATCTCATTCTTAATCCTAGGACATTTACAAGATTAGAGGCAACCTTGTGACGAAATGAAGAAGCATTTTCTGTTCGAAAGAATCAAATAATTGACCGAAGAGTGAGAAACAATGTTAATAAAGGTAGACTGTTACAGTATTTCGAATAAAATCCAGGAAATTCTTTATGGCAGGCTATCCGGGAATTGAATTTGGATCAACTATGCAACGAACTTTAAAGATCAGTGGGTATCATGACTATAAAATTCACAATTTGGAGTATTTACCTGAGCGTCACATTGAAGACATACCTAAATTTATTGCTCAAAGTGTAGCAAATGTAGAAACTGTTGATCAGAACCTTACTTGGCACGGACGAAATTCGGTTTGTCAGTAATGATTTGCCACAACAGGCGCAGCGAACATTACTCGTCCATTTAAAATCACCACATTGCAAATCAGGCATTTAATTGAGCATTGTTTTTATGAACACACATAGAACAATGTGAGTTACCTAAATTTTCTACAAGAAGAACTTCCTGCACTTCTGGAGAATGTGTCATTGCAGCTAAGGAGAAACCTATGGTTTCAGCACGACGGAGCTCCACCCCACAAGGCCAGGATTGTGGTGCAGCAATATTTAAATAACACTTTGCCAGAAAAATGGATTGAGATTAATGGACCTATTCAGTGGCCCGGAAAGTCACCAGATCTAACACCCCTCGATTTTTTTATGAGGCGTTTTAAAAATAAGGTTTGCAAAGCATCTTCGCGAGATATTAATCATTTAAAAAAAATCGTAATGAGTTAAACAGCGAAATGTTAATAAACGCAGCCCACCAAGAAGTCAGGCGAAGATTGGATAGGTATGTGACTTGCCTTATTCTTAATGACATTTATGCACTTTAAACAATGAACATTTTTAGGTGGTATTTCTTTTGAGACTCTTTAGGGCGATATTGTTTTGTAACTTTTAAACGCGAAGTAATACAGAAAAATTTCTCTAATAAAATTTTATTAGAAAAAAGTATTTAATTTCTTTTTATCCTCACAGTGTTTGAGACACCCTGACATATTCTTATATTAGAATTAAAATAATAGTGCCGCCTTAATAAATTAATTCAATTCAGGTTCAGCATGGAGAATTCACCTTTCTCAAGCCACAAAAATCCGTTTGGAGAGGGCTGGTGGCTATCAAATTGAGTACAGAGGACCTACAGAAGTAAAGGGAAAGGGTACCATGGATACGTATTGGTTATTAGGAAAGGCTGGTTTCGATAAACCGCTTCCTGACCCGCCATCAATCGAGTAAGTTGCAAGCTAAGCTTTTAAGGAGCATTTAATATATCAGGATCACGCCTTAGATGGGAGAAGCTAAAAATACCTTCGTGATGTGTATTACATTATTGACTTTAACTGTTTTAAAAGTAATTGATTGCTCTTAGGGCTATTGCAGCTTCCACATATTCGCGAAGTTAATAAGTTTTTTAACGAATTAATTATTTCAGTGTCACAACCAGCTCATTGTTTTCTACATATAGGGTGTCCATAGGGTTAATCATAATACTGATGCATGTTATGGTTAAAATTTCAGAGTGTACCTAGTTCGATTTTACGTATATGTTCCATGATTCAGCTGTCATTATTATATTCAATAAACCTTTCCTTGTTGGTCTTTATCTTTCAATAAATTAAAGGCATATCCGCAAATTAAACATGAATTTTCCATATTAAAAAATAATTAGTATAAAAAACTTATTAATTTATTCACTAGGTGTCTTTTCATTTTATATAATTTTTTTCTCAATTCCTTTTCATTCTAATTTTAAAGAGGACAATATCACAAATATATAAAAATGTTTTGTCTTTATATTTTGAAAATATAGATATTTCTAACTCAACAATTCTTATATCTAAGGAACCATACAAACTCAGTGAAAATAGAAAGAAAATTATCAAATACACTTATATTATAATTATATAATGTAAATAAATAAATAAAATAGAATGAGAAAATAAAGAGGGAAAAATTTCTTATTTGAAATAAAGACACGAAGCTTAAGTATACCCATTACAAAAGTGCACAACATCAAAGCGTTAAGAGAAGTTAAGTTTCTTAGATGAGGTTGTTATTGTTATTGTTAATACTTTATTATTAGCTTTAGCTATTAAACATATACACATTTATGAATTTCATACAAAATAAAAAAAAAAAATTTGAGATGACAGCTGACATACCAACAATAATAACAATATCTGAAATTGATACACATTAACCACTATAATTTATCGAGATACAATTTTGTAACTGCTCTAAAAAATTCCCCCACACTAACAATTTCTTTCACGTGATCGGGTAGAGAATTAAAAAATCGTATTCCGTCACTAAATAATGTTTTTTGCAACATACTTGTTTTAACAAAATCAATGTTGTAACTATACTTAGTTCTCACATTATATGAGTGAATTTCAGCTCTAGTCGTTAGAAAACTCTGTAGCTATTTTGGCAAAAGTCTGTTCTTAATTTTTAATATTAATATAATATTAGCTCTTTCAATCATGTGTTCAACTGGCAGCCATTGCAACATTCTTCGCATATATTTTATTGAAGTATATTTGTCGCAGCGGAGAATGCTTCTCATGGTCTTATTTTGCAACAGTTGCAATCTTCCAATACTTTCTTTAGTACAAGAAATTAAAAACGATATACAATAATTAAAATGAGGAAGTATTATAGTATTATAAATTAACAGTTTGCTCCACTGTGTCAAATTAACAGAAATTCGATGGAAAAAACCGACTTTTTTGCCAATCTTTCTACAGAGATAATCCACGTGATCAGCAAAAGATAGGCTGGAGTCCAATATAACCCCTAAATATTTTATATTTTTAACTAATTCAATCTTATTATTATTCATATAAACATTTATATCTAGTTCGGAATATTTACTGCACATACTTTTTGAGCCTATGACCATACATTTTGTTTTTGCAGAGTTTAGTTTAAGTTTGTTAACACATAACCATTTGTACAAAATATCAAGATCACTATTCAAGGTATACATTACATTTTGGATATTGTCCCCAGAAACTGAAATTAATGTGTCATCTGCAAACAGATTCACAAATGAATTTTTCAAAACACGAGCAATGTCATTTATATACACAATAAATAAAAGCGGACCGAGAACACTTCCCTGCGGGACCCCGTATATGCTTCTAATATTGTCAGATAGACGATTATCAATTTTAGTTTTATGAAATCTATTATCTAGGTAGTTTTTCAACCATTCCAATGCATTGGATATAATACCATATCGTTGTAATTTCCACACTAATCTTGCTCTGTCGATAGTTTCAAATGCACGTTGGAGGTCCACAAACACACTAACAGAGATTTTATTCTCACTTATAGATACAAATTGTAAAGCTGTTTCACACGAATGATGTTCTCTAAAACCACTTTGTCCACTATCCAAAATGTTATTGTGTTCAAAGTACTGCCTAAGTTGATTACACACTGCAATTTCTATAATTTTATCTATAAGCGGTAACAAGTTTATAGGTCTAAATTCGGCAGGTAATGTCGGTCTTTCTACTTTAGGTATAGGCACAATAGTACTTATTTTAAGGTCCGAAGGTATAACACCTGTCCGCAGAGAAGTATTTATCAGATTTAATAACGGGAAACCAATAACATCAAAAAGACATTTTCAGATTTTCAGATGTTCATATACAAGAGATTCAGAACTTATCTAAAAAAATTGAATGTATATGAGACTTTTATAAATAGAATTTTGTAAAAAAATAAAGCAGAGCAGTTCGAAAATGATTTAAAAATACACTTCTGCACTGCACTGGAAACTGCTCCACTGCAAAACGTAACAAGATAAAGCAATTCTCAAGAGAGACAGAAGAAATAATAACATTTTATAACACCTATTTTATGTTACAGCAAATTCAAATGCTTTTGCCGCTATTGTTATTGATAATTAATAGAATTAATTTGTGGTTTTAATTAATCAAATATTTGACATACCTGATGCTACAACAAAATTTTGGGCTCGCCTCACCCAGTTTCTACAAACCAACATAAATGTTTCTGCTTCTTGTTCGTTTTGAACTCGTAAGTTATTGGCAGCAGCTATATGTTTGAGTAAATCATCAATAGTGTCCACTTTGGTGCGATAAATTTCATTTTCTAAATATCCCTAAAATAATAAAAGAAGTCCAAAGGATTTAAAGTCAGGAGATCATGGAGGCCATGGTACCGGTCTTCCTCTTCCAAATACTCGCATCATGAAAACGTTAATACTATAAGTAATCGGATTTCAATATTCGGAATCACCTACAGTAAGCCAGCTATGTAAAGATTGAAAATACGACAAATTCAATTTTTTTTTCTTAGAAACTATAACAATTTTAACAAAAAGTTTTTCTTTTACGATAAAGTTTGGCCTTACCGATTGCTTAACTTGTTTAGTAATTCTTACCTAGTTGTATGTTGTGTCGTCAGATGTTTTCATAGTCTAGGAAGTGTATCTAAATTTTCGATATATTTTGTTTTAGAGGGGACTATATTGAAAAATGAGTCACAGAAAAAATTTAAACAAAATGTTTAAATTCTATTCGTGTCTTAAAAATAATGTACCTATAAAGGAAAAAAATAATATGACAAACATTTTTGGACAATACCTATAATATATTAGTATATCTTTATAATTAGGAAAATAAATCAGTATTAAATTACCTTATTAACTTTACAGTTAATGCGTTTTAAATTTATCTCTGTCTTGTTAATTTACTGCTAAATTGTTGTGGAGGTACGTGATCGCATCACAAAATAATTCGTTTAATAAAAACTAGCAATTTATCTTTCAAGAACTTTCAATAAAATCGAGATCCACGTATACATGGATCTTTCAACACGTAACGGACATATCAAATTATTTTAGAACTTCTCTAACTAGTGTTACTGCTTATAAAAATTGTGAAATTGTACTTCTATTTTGGTTATGCTTTAATAAGTTCAATTAACGACACTCTGAATATTGAAGAAAATTCATTTTTGTCAATAACTTCAAATACAAATGTAAAAGTAATAGGTACTCCCGTTTTTCATATATTTGTATTTATTTTGAAATTATCGAAAAATACGCAACCTTCTTTTTTATATTAATGATAACTAATTTGATCGGTTGCTGAATGTGTTTATTTTTATTGAATTTTGATTTTTTGATTTTTGAAAATGAATTGAAATAGCCAAATAGCAGATCGATTTTTTTATTTTGAAATTATTTTTTAAGAAGGTACAAAAGAAGCTGTTTAAAATTTTAGTCTTTAGTGGGTTTTCTGCTAAGGTCCGTAATTATATTACTTTTTTAGGATTTGTTATTATTCATTACCTAATTGTGTTGATACCGTATTTTTTAATAAAATATCCACTGGAAGCATTATTCTATTTACAAAACTTCTTTTGTTTCTTATTTGTTTGTATATGCAGGTACAGATTGTTTTCATTTTGTATTTCATTCACCAGCCACTTTGCTGCAAAAATATTATTATATAGTACAGCGCAGGCAGTCGCAGTCAGAATTTGAATTAATTTACATATGCTTTAGAATATCTTTTAAAAAGTATATATAGATATTCTGGATGATGCAAATGAAGGAAACAAAGCTATATATAGTAAGCTGACAAACAATATAGCAACTCACCATATCGTGATAAAAAAGATATGCAAATCTAAAAACCAATTCTTCCCTTAATATACGAATATATCAACTGGTACATATATGGTAGTATAGTAATTATAAAAAATTACACAGTTTTGAGTTTTTGGTTTAATATTCACTAACTAAAGATCAAAGATGGATGACTCATTTTTTTTAAATCAAATTTTAGAGAACAAATTTCAAATTTTAGAAGAATCTTAGAATTTTAATAATCTCTTACATAATTCAACTTAATGGTAAATAAAGTAAATTAAACTATACAGGATGATTCACAACTTATACCAAAAGAATTGGGAATAGATGCATCAGGAAAAATTAAATCAATATCGTAAATAAATTCTTCGTGAAATCCTTATAGTTTCAGAGAAATTATTGAAGGTGTAGTATATTCAACCTTTACATTGCTGGGCTACTGTAGTATCTAACTCTCTCTCTCTCTCCACGTAACCTGCAATTTCGAATACTGAAATCCGATTTTAGTATTAACGTTTTTGCGATAGTGTTTACATTAGTTTTTCACAACATATCTAAAAAAAATCGGTTATTATTTTTTTCTCGGAAAGTTGAAGGAATAAAATGTTAAAATTATGCATTTTTGAATTTAGCAAGTTGAGCTCTACAAGAATCCGATGAAAAAATATAGTGGTTCCATTTTAAAAAAAAATCCGATGATGTCATCACGCGAAAACAAATAAACGTCGGAAATGGTATAGAGAAAAGGGTCTTTTTAAAAAGCAAAATCGACGTGTCCGAGGAAATTTTATGAAACTTCGTTGTTTTAGAAATAATGAATTTATTCCATACTATTCTTCCACACTGTATATTTAATTTCTTATGTTTGATGTTTTGTTTCAATTATTTGAAAACGTAAAAACAATTGTCTCGGAATAGCCGATGCTTAAGTTAGGAAGTCTCGCGCGTAGTATACTGTGCGCAAGTTCTCTCACTCCCAAGCGATTCTGATTCGATGTTTTTGCGACAGTGTTTACATTAATTTTTTAAGTGTCAAAAATGGCTTACGTATACAAGGTGAGCCATTTTAATCAGTACAGTCGAATATCTCGAGTTTCGTGAGTGTTACGAAAAAATGATTCAGACAAAAGTTGCTCAAAAAACTGGGGGCCAACTAGCTGTGCATTCAGATCCGACTTTGACATTGATTTTGAAGGTCATTTGAAGGTCAAACTGAAATTTTTAAATAGAAACCCATATTTTTAAAACTGGATTCGAGAAGAGCAAGAAATCTTACGTCTGAAGCCACTTTAAAAAAATGTTTGATTGTTCTTTTAGATCGTAACTACAAGGTGAAATACCGGGAAGGCTGCAATCAATCCTGTAGCTACGTAACTTGAAATCGCATTTAGGCTAACTTCCCCCTAAGCTAATATGAAAGTTAATAATAATAACAGAAATACGGACCAATTTTATGTTAAAATTTCAACACAGTATTACACCCAGGAAACTTTTTCGTATAATGTGATGACCAAACTTTCATAAAAATAACGCGCTTTATAAATATACACTAGAAAGGTGGCAAGTCGGCTATCGCCGACTTGACCTTTCTTTGGGATGGTTCGGTTTTTTTAAACACCCTGTAATTTTTTCGATAATTAGTGCGGTAAGAGACCCCCGATGGAAGTTTCGTAAAAAAAATTTTAATAATATTATGTGTGTGTAATAAAAAAAACTAAATAAATATTTTCGAACGGAATTCAATTCAAATTTCAATTCACATGCACTACTGAATTCATTTGAGACGGTAACAGTGTTATCATATGGAATACTTATGATGTGTTTATCGATATGTTATCATTAGCTTGGTTTATATAATCTGCAGTGTTGGCTTCGATTTTGGTAGGCGAAATATGAACCCAATAATTATTTTTTACAACTCTGAAATATTGTGTGATAAGCCGCCTTGGACTTTATCTTTTGATTTACTCGTACGACAGAAGTAGGTTTTTATTGCAGATCATCAAAACACACAACAACTTTAACACCCTATTGCATGAAAATATCTATCTGAATACATATAATAAGAAGCTTGCTCCCTAAAAGATCCTTTTAAGAAACATTTACGTCGAAGTATTATTAATAAGTAAATTTGTACCATAATACAGAACAATATTTCTATTAGGTTAATTGAAGTGATCAAATATTTCTTAGAAGTTATCAACAAAGTTGAATATATTTTATATTGTATTAAAAATAGAACTTATTAAATTGAACAATTTAATATGGCAAAAATAACTAGTTATTACTTTATGCTTAATCACTATAGTTGAAGACAAAATAAGTTTTACGATTTTGTAATAAATATGTAAATATTTGCCTATTATAATTATTTAAAAAATCCCTGGATATTGAAGACAGATTTCAAGGCGAAATTAAGTAAATTATAACTTCGTCTTACACGTTATTGGAATGTTAGCATTTGAAAACACAGAAAAGGTAAACAATAAGTAATTTCGAACTGTGTAAATTGACATATATTTCATTTTCCTTGGGAGTTATTATATTACTCTTAGTTAACAAATTTCTGACTAAAATTTTGGTATTATAAGATTTTGTAACATTGAAGACTATTTTTATGGCGAAATGTAGTAAATCTCGATCAATTTAGGTTCATTTTTCTTGTCCAGTAGTCTATTATGCTTAAATGTTAGTTGGGTAGTTATTGAAAATGTTTTCTCTATGCATATTTTTGAATTTTCGGTATCTCGAACCGTTTTCGAGAAAAATCGATTTAACGAACACTATGTTTTAATAACTCGAGAAATTAAAAACTTCGTTATTCGTCAAAATATAGTTTCATATATATTTTAAGTTCCTAACCTACATATTTTCTGATTAATTGAAAAAAAAAACGAATTAAAATTTCAACTTTCAATGTATTTCCGAAACTATCAACTTTTGAATAAGATACTTGACGTGTAGTAAATTCAGCTTTCGGATTTCCCATTGTAAATAAATCACCCTGTATGAGAAATCATCATTTCAAAATCTTCTTTCTCGAATTAAAACATCGAAATGAAAAAGAGCATGGTAAATAGTTATATTATAGCATGCCTTTGTGGCAATCCGTATATGCTCTTTAGGCTCATGCAAACACCCGACAATATGAAATGCTCTTACAACTGGGGACGGTATATGTGAAATAATTGTCTGTACTACAAAACTCGAGAGAATCCTTCACTACTTTAAAAGTCGCTTCCACCACATTTCAACTTGAAACTGTCTGTTTGCACGTCTACTTATTATGTATAAGCAAAACCTATTCTTTATGTATGAATTATTATTGATTTTACTGTACATTTAGACATGTCATGTCTAGATAAATAATTAAAAACTTTAAAAATTATAAAATTTTAAAGTCGATGATTGTTTGCTCTATAATATTGACATTGTCACTAATAAATTTAATGTTTGGACATGTTGGTATGTGTGTTAATAATTAAATTACATGTTCGGATTTCTGGAAATATAAAAATATATATTCCAAATACATGATAATTATATGCGATAGATATTTATAAATTGAGGGAAAACATATTTCATTGAGTTACTAATTTTATGCAGTTAATTCTGGTATATGTAGCCTTTTACACTTCTCTTTTCATCTATCTGTTTATTTTTCATTATAATAATTGAAACTGCATACAATCTATAGGTATGTCACAATATAAATTTAAATAATAGTTATGGAAAGAAACCCAATTTCTCAATTCACCTACATTAATTTGGATTAAACAGTGTTGTATTTCTCATATTTACTTTTCGTTTATAATCCATAAATAACGAAGTACTATTTTTATAATTTTCCAGTCAAATGCAGATAAATATAAGGTACCTATTAGACCCAAATAAGGTATGATGCTTAATATAGCAACAGTTTGAAATTTCCACACAAGAATTAGATACGTAAAAAATTTCATTCAACTACAAATCTTATGAAATGTAGCTGACACGTAAGATTGAGAAACACACGCTTAATTAAATATTCTTCAATTTTGCTAATATTATAATGACTTATTTTGTCATATGGGTAATGCAGAACTTATCTAAAAAAACTACTTATTGGCAATTCAAATTAATTTTCGCGCATTGTTTCAGTTAGCTGTTTTTTTTTTCAAGGATAGACAGTCGCTCACATATCCTTTTAGTGTGTTAATTATGTTTCTGTTTGCGTTATAATTCATAATTTGTATAATACCTTTATTCAGTTTGTGGGCTCGTCCGGGATCTGAGTTGTCTTGTTCTGTCCTGAATATTTCTAGAAACCTGCCGTGCGGCTTCAATTTCTAGTGCCTGGGTAAGTTATATTTTTATACCTGGCTAGCCTTAATGCTCGACTTAACTCGGAATCTCACAGGCCACAGATAAAGCTGCTTACTGCTAACTAACTGTTTTTGGAACTTTACCGGTGCGGTGGGGTAGGTTACTTTCACCATATGTGCTATATCTGCCTCAAATTGCTGCAGATTTTCTTCGAAATGTCGTCTTCGGCCTTTTAGATGGACTTGGTAAATATATTGTAGATTGGCTTCACCATACCTCATTTTTAAGGTATCTTCAACGTTTGATAGTCCTTTTGTTTATCCCCAGCTACTGTGTTCTTAATATATCCATAGCTTGACCCCGCAGAGAAACTATTAGAGAGGTGGTCTTTACTTGATCTGACCAGTTGTTTGCCAAGGCAGCTACTTCGAATTGTTTAAGGTAAGTGCCACATGATACCCTTCCATAAAACGTTGGCGGCTTAATCCTTGAAGGCGGAAGAAAACTACTTAATTCTTGATGGACTCTTTCGCAGATTACTGTGACTTTATATTTATAACCTCGTGTTCTAATTTAATTATATTTTCTTCTACGACTTTGACGATTTCATTCTGTAATTTACTAGCACTTTCTTGTACGACTTGAACTTTATCTTGTACCTCATTTTTCTATTGATTGATTTCCTCTTCAACAGTTTTCTCAAATTCATTAAATTTAATCTTAATTGTCTCTTCTAACTTCTTATTTTTTTCTTGCAAACTGTAAACTTAATTCTTCCTGACTATTTTTTATTTCTCTAAATTGTTATTCACTTCCTCTTGATTGTTTTTTATTTATTTTATGTATTCCTTCATTTCATCTTGACTGTTCTTCATTTCTTTCTTTAAATCTTCCTTCATTTCATCCTGGCTGTTCTTCATTTCTTTCATTAAATCTTCCTTCATTTCGTCCTGGCTGTTTCTCATATCTTCTTGACTCTTCTTCATATCTTTCCTTCATTTTGGTGGACTTTGTTTTTATAACTGACATTGACTTTTCACTCAAATTCCTTCTCTGTGGTACGTCGCACTTCTGATATCAATGTAACCTCTACGTTGACTTAGCCTTGAAATACGTCAAATAGAAAAACAAACTTTATTGTCACTACTTGATTACGCAATAAATATCCTTCAAACAAATTTCACAACTGTCAACTCTTTACTTTGACGTTTGTCAAGCACATTTGGTTTTGGAACTTAGAACTGACATAAATTTACAACTATCAACTTACACAAATTATTAATTATAATGCATACAGGAACATGATTAACAAATTAAAAATATAGGTGAGCTTCCGTAACATTGACAAGATACTATTTACCAAGGCCAATTGGACAACTAGATATATAAAATAATAATTATACTTCATACAAGAGAACTAAACAAACAAAATATTATTATAATAAAACCCTCTCCAGCTGTCCTGTCTCGATATAGTTTAAATGTTTGCCTGACGGGGATGTAGTTCTTAGTTTAAAGCGAAAATATTCAATCTGCGAAAATCTAGACAGTGACTCATCGCTAGCTTCTAGCTTAGCACGACGGACAGCAACGTTTCATAGACGTACCAGATTAAAAGACGCCCAGATATAAAAAAATATAAGTACAAAAAAGACAATCAAAATATTTGTGTTACATAACCCATTATTTTTTATAGATAACAATGATATAACAGTTTTTACCAATGTCGACATATTAGCTGATAAAAACTATAGAATTATTTCAAAGTTTAGAAACACGTCGCAGAATAAATTAAATGCAATAATGCGACCTCGATTATTCATGTTACGAGAAACAACTACCCTGTGGCCTAAAGCCCCAACCGGTGTTGATTTACTCTCTTAAAATCTATGTAATATCCAACATCACTCGACAGCAGCAACACCAGACACATACCGGTTTTGGACTTATTAGTCCCCATCAGTGTGCCAGCCATTCTGCATCTCTAAGCTTAGGGTTATGCGAAGCACCCGATTCAGCATGCAGCGACCTGCTCAGCAGTGTACTATGATTGCAATGCGGCACGCATAACCTGTGTTAGGTTTTTAATATTGATGTTACGAGAAATAACTACCCTGCGGGCTAAAACCCCGACCAGTACTAAATACGTAAAATCTATGTAGTAGCTAACATCACTCGGCGGCAGCAACACCAGACACAGACCGGTTTCGCACTTAGTAGTTCTCATCAGTGTGCCAATAGGGCGACTGCCGACGAGCTCTTCTGAAGTCTATCTACAGACAAGGAATGAACATAAGTGAAATATATAGCCATTCTGCAACTTTAGGCCTAAGGTTATGAGTAGGTTAGGTAGTAAACTTTGATAACGTATTCTTTTCAAAGCTATAAGAGGGAACTAATCCCCCTATGTTAGTACCGCAATTTAAAATTTTTAACACCAAATATACTAAAAGGAGCGCTATTTACCCCCCTATATTTTGTAGGGAGCACTAGCTCAACATATAAATTTCAGCAAAAAAAGTTGCATTTATTTTGCGTTGCGTTGATTCGTATATGTGACTTTGTAAAGTGAATGAGTTTTGAAAATCACTAAATAATTTCATTGTACCAGGAGTGACTTTTTATTAGTAAATTTAGCTACAATCATTTTTATTTGAGATATTTTAGTGAATTCAACCTTTTTTATGAAATTGTTGCTTAGCGTGCCTAGATATTTGGTATCAAAGAACATACATATGACTTCATTAATAGGAATTGATATATTCCTTAATAACATTCCTTCAGAATACAGTAAAACGTAGAACAAGTTTATTTTACTACCCTAACATGAATTATAACTTACAATGAACTTCAAGTTTATTTATAGGGAATATCGATATCTGCATATTTTGCATCAGTTATTCTTTTTATTTTCTTGATGCAGACCAAAACTATACTGTGTTACAGTCGCTGCTATTATATGCATAAACATTTAGACATTGATTGATTTCAAATTTTATTATGAAGGATAGCTATCCCATCTAAGTTGTGGTATAACATTATGCGGAGTAATTTGCATTTCCAATTTATTTGTTCTATAAATATTAAAATAAGATTCAAATTTCTGGCTTGCATAGGGAATCTCATGGGTAAGTACATAATAAATCTAATGTAGTTAGTGAAAATTAGTTAAACATAAGTACATAGGTATATTAAACGATAAAATAAGTATTTTAAAGGCGTTCATAGTTTTCTTCCGGTGGGTGGTCAGATTTGTCACTTCAAAATATTACGATTTATGCCAATATATCTTAAAATCTTAATAATAAAAAAATGTAGTATCAAAGTTAGAATTTGAAAAGTGTTTTTTTTTGTAATAATTACACTGTGTTCGACTGTATCAACTTAAAAATTTGGGAGTAGATGTTTTTGATTATGAGAAATCACAATCTGTTGCCTAGTTCTACGTATTCCTCAGAGGGCACATCCGCTGTATTTGTGACGTAAATGTGGGCGTAATTTTTTTGGCCCTAACATTATCACATTCTTTATTAAAATATTTTAAACCTACATTATTTTTGTTTTGTATATTTGTGTACTTGTCATTAGTTTCAGAAATTGGCCATTTTCGAGATAATAGTTTTTCAACAATCAACTGCATAGTTCCTTGCACAATATTTTAGCGTAGTAGACACTAACAACAGGTTAAACTTTGACAATTATTAGACAAAATTTATGTTAAAGTTAATAAGTATTTTTAAATGTAAGGTATTTATCCAGTTTGGGTTGAAAACAATTACTTCACAAAATAGAAAAATTCTGAGACACAATAATTTTTCATTTTGATATAAGAGAGATGACTATTATTTGTTGGCAATTAATTTACAATGGACGTGCTGGGCAACAAGAATATTTGGGAGGATTTCGAAATAGATTACAACCAATAAAAAAAAATTGTTTAGGAATTTGTCACATACAAGTTTTTTAACTTAAGTGAGTAAATTTTCTATTTACTGCTTAATAAATATTATTTTTATTATTATTTAGACGAAAAATTTGTTCACCAACCATATCAGGACGACTATCTGGAACTGCAAAAATCAGTTTGACTGCCATTTTAAAAACGCTGCATGTTGAAAAATACTTTCCGTAGCATTTTACACAAGTGCACATTTTATTGCCTGTCTATCTACTCTCAACATATCCAATTTGCAAGGGAATTTTGGCACGTAGTTGTTAACGTAGTAGTTAAAATATTGTACAATAAACTATGCAGCTGATTGTTGAAACGCTATTTTCTTGAGGTAGCAAATAACACTACTATAATAGGGTTGATTTTATAACAAATTAATGTTTATTTACCGAAAAAATACAAATAATAAGTAAATTATGTTAACTGTATTATTGATTCTGTAAAAATAGACGTTTATTCTGCCAGAGATAAAAAGTAGTATAAAACGATTTACATTGAAAATTAAGGCAGATTCAAAGAGAACGTTTAAGTGACCACTGACTTTTATTGTGAATGTTCCGACATCACTAGTATATTTTGTAATTTTTTATTTAAAAATTCATTTAAAACTCATTCTACTAATTTTATTTTTTATTGATTAATTTTCTTTTTTCTCAAATTAACGTTAGGGTGAAAAAAAGTTACGCTAACATTTACGTCACAAATATGGCGGATGTGGCGGCATCTAGAAAATACATCAAAATAGACAACAGATTATGATTGCTGATATCCAAAAACATCTATTCCCAAATTTTTAAGTTGATACAGTGACAATGTAATTATTACAAAAAATCACTTTTTAAATTTCAAATTTGGCATCCTGTATCCTTTTTAATATCAACATTTTATTAAGGTATATTGGCATAAATAGCAATATTTTGAAGTGACAAATCTAGTATGTCTCCATGGGCTATTACTTACGGACCACTCTGTATAAGTGAAACCTTGTTTAATTTATTGTTGTTAGGAACAGTAACTTTATATAACTCAAGGAAGCATATTACTTTACATCTAAAGATTAATTACTATATGAGGGATCGTTGAAACGTTGTCAAAATGAAATAACTTCCGTCACATACCATTTTTGCTTCATTCTCTCTCAACTTGAAAAAAATTATACATTGCATGTCGAAGAAAGATTTTTAATAAAAATGAGTACCTTAATAACATTATTTGTAAAATATTATTTTAGGCAACATAATTCAGTGATGAATTTGTAGCTTACATTTTATAAACCTGTAATTTATTCTCAAAATTGCAATTGGCGCAGGAGCGGAATTTGGAAATTACTATTCATTTGAATTTCATTTTGCCTACCTGCAACTCTAAAGTTAAAGCGAACCATCTACAAATCCAAGTAGGATCAGATCTTTAGAAGTATTTACTTCAACTCGATTCCTTCGTTCAGCTTCACCAGTTTATTCTAAGGGGTTTTGTATTTTACTATTTGCAGTAACTGTGACCTATAAGGCAAAATAGGCTGAATTTATTCCATGTGCCCTAAATACATCTCTTTCTGCGATTACCTTTCCATATATCTACAGCGAACGCTTAAAGATAGTTCTACACAAATTTAAATAGTAATTTATATATTTTTATTATAATCTGATTGTCAATTTTATCATATGAATTAGGTATTTGGAATGAAAGCGTGTCCAAAAAGTTGACAGTCGATTAGAAAACATTTTTGACTTTAGGTAGTCCCATAAAAAGCAATCATAAGCAGAGATATCCGGTTACCGTGTATTGAGATCCCCAAATTGCAAAATGACGCGACAAGGAAACATTCTCGTCAAATAACTACATCCATAGTTTGAAGTTAATATTCAAAGTTATGCAATACCTGCTGATAATATTGTGATGTAACAGACAAGTAATTTTCCTCAAACAAGAGCTACTAAAAATTCGTGTTATTCGTCGCCCAATTAGTCTAAGCAACGAAGGGATTATAGTGTGCATTGAGGGGGGGGGGGGATATTTCTCTGCAGGAACGTGTTTGGGGTAGTTAGGACGTAAAGGTAACAAAAGTCCCCGCCCCTAGCCCGTCAGCTTCAGGGGGGAGGGGGGTAAAAAGGTCCTCTTTTTGTTTTGCTTTTATAACTCGAAAATGGTGCGTTATAGTGAAAAATGAATTACATAAAATTTTCTACAAGATTGATTCTATCCATTCTTCCGCTATGGCGCACTGTTTTCGAGATATCTGCTCTCAAAAGTCGATAATTAAAAAAAGACAATCATATTTTATCATAATTCTTTTGGTAAATCCTCGGCCGTTTGTTTTACGGAAAAGTTCCATAAGAAAATATTTTAGAGAGATAAATTTTATTCAAGAATATAAATATATATGCTAATTTATTTCCAATGCGTCAGAAGTTACAGCAATTATTTTCAGTACGAATTTATTATCTATATTTCCCTTGACCTTATTCAATGAAGATGGTATTAGGAAAACAAAAAAATCCGTGCTTTACAAGCTGTTTAAACCAATAAGTATATCTACCAAACCTTTATTTGATTGATAGAGACTTTTTTTACATAAGATCATCTAGAAATTTCCACAATATGTGACTCGTACCTAAATTTCATCAAGACCCACTATCCAGGCAGAAGATGTACCATTGTTTGTTGATGGACATATCTCTTCCAATAGCACTAAGTCGGCGTAACAGAAAAGACGCTATCTGATAAAAAAGTGTCTCGACATCAACTTCAATTTGAAATAAAATTTCAGTGACTCCAGAATTATTTCTCTTCAACCACCAGAACAGAGACAGGCTGATCAACCTATTTTGCCCTAAACTTCAGTAAAACGGCATCACAATGTACCAATCATCTCATGATACTGACGTGTTGATTGTAAGCACATCTATTGACTAGTCCGTAGTTGGTGGTTATAAGGGAAGACGTCGACCTGGATGCGCTGCTTACAGCACAAACGCCACCTGACCACCTGACCACCATCGTAAAAATTTACCAAAAATATTATGAAAAACAAAAATTTGCTAAAGTGTTTCACAATCCCTTCTCCTTGCATGCTGATGTTGAGAAAGCTGGGTGAAAATGCATGTTGAAATGGTACGGAGCCCCTGCAAAAATAAGGTCTGCGAACACCTTCAGATACGATTCATTTTTGAAATAATCAGCACTGAATATAAAACGAGATTTCACATCACTTCCATCCAGCGGGGGGTAGCTTAAGAGCATGCAATACTCACTTTCCATCAGGTGCAGCTCAGGCTGGGAAATCAGTTACCTCTAGACCTGTGGGGTTAGACACGTAAAAGCAATATCTTAGTTCCTGCGATGACAAAAAACGAAGCAGCATTCATGGACCTCCTATTTTGTAGATACTCGAAAAATTGTAGCAGTGGAAGGTGTAACTGCAAAAAGGAAGCGAAGATCTTTCATTTGTTACATTTTGCCCTTATTAGATTTTATAAAGTGAAAAACTAATTTATGCATTTGTTATACAATCGCCTTCTCTTTAGGTTTTAAATTTTTTACAATTGAAAATTGGTAAACTTTTACCTATGTATGCTTGATCCTGCACTTCATGTACGCCAAGTACACGGTATTTATGTATAAAAGCGCATTATATTAGCTTATAAACTATGTAATAACGAAGATAATAAGTTCTGTTAAATTTTAGGGAGTTCTCTTGAAAAATCAGCACTTTTAACCAAAAAATTCTAATTGCTATAACTTTTGGCCCATTGGAGATAAATTGGCGTATGTACATATATTATTGAACTAAATTTATCGCTCTAAAAGATTCCCTTATGGAACTTTTGTGTATAACAAACGACCAAGGAATTACCACTAGAAATGTGACAAAAAACGTGTGTAAAATTTTTCTTTTCCTTTAATTGCCAACTTTTGAGAGCAGATATCTCGGAAACGGTACATTGTAGCGAAAAAATGGATATAACTAATCTTGTAAAAAATTTCATGTAAAGAGAGAATTTTTCACTATGACAGACCATTTTCGAGTTGCAACGAAAAAATTAAAAAAACAAAAAAAGGACCTCTCTACCCCCCCTCTGATGCGGACGGGCTAGGAGTGAGGACTTTTTCTATGTTTACGTCCTAACTACCCCCAACATATTCCTGCACCGAAAATTACCCCCTCCCCTCAATGCACGCTACACTCCTTTTTCGGTCATTCATTGACTAGCCTAAATAGTTTTACTAGCATGTTCACATAAAAACAATAGTCACAAAAATTAGTTGTCAGCCGAACAGCAATTATTGCTAACAAGTAATTTTAAAAACACGTGACCTCTGGTTATTATCTTTCAGTATAAATAAATAAAGAAAATAATCAGTCATATTTCCATTCTCGTGATATTTACATGGGAAGGCGGTATAGAAGTATTCCAAAAATAGAAATACAGGGTTAGGCAGAATAAAATAACCATTTTCAAAGTAATTTGCTTCATAATACAGTACGACACAAATTCAAATCAAGTCGCCAATGGAAGTTTAAGACAGATGTCAAAGCGAGTTAAGAATATGGAAGGTTGGTCAAATATTTTACATTATTTTGCGGTTGAAATGTATTTTAAGATTAACAATTTTATTGTAGTCACCAAACGCCTATTTTGTCGTTATTTTAATTTAAATTCACGAGATTTCAGTTCTGAGACCAATAATAAATAGAAAGTGGGTAAACAAGTTTCGCAGTACCGCCAGAGAAAAACCTAAAGGAAGAACTCATTCTGCACGTACATTTTAAAATGTTGAGGAGGAGGGCAATTGTGTTACGAAGTCCTAAACGATCTATTAAACGATAAACATTAGTACTTAATCAAGGGGAAGGTCACTTTGATAAATTTGTACACTTATTTATAAATACATTGTCATCGCCAATATATTTTGTATTTATGCTGATTAAAATGTATTTAAAAGTATTTAAGGAAAAGGTTTGAGTATTTAATAGTTATTTATGTAACAAGTACAAAAAGTAAGTGTTTATTACATGCGACGTGAAAGTGTCAATATATTTTTCAACGTTCATGCAAAAAACAAAATTTTATTGAACTATATTTAGTTGAAACAGTGGTTCTTTATTGCACTACTGCAATAAAATGTTTATTGCATTCATCTGTCATTCTACTACAGCGTTTTGTTATCATGACAAACATAAACGTTCAAATCGATGTCATATTTTCCTAGGCTTAGTGTCATCTAAATAAAACATTTTTTGGTTTTTGCATAGAAAAAATATTGTATGCAACTCGTACAAAAAGTGTTGTTCTACTCGGCCTCAAGGCCTCGTTGAACAATTTCACGTCGCGTGCATTAAACACTTACTTTTTGTACTTGTATAAATAACTATTATTTGTATTTGCTAATGTCTATCTCTAGGGCGCCAAAGTTTTTGAAAAAATTTAAATATTCGGTTACAAAATGGAAAAGCTTGGAACGATAAAATTAAATTTGTTGTATGAAAATATATTGATAATACTATTAGTTACCGTTTTGTACAAATGCCCTAAACTGGATATCTCAGTTAAAAAAATATTAATATTTTTTTATGTATTATCTGATTGTTCCAATTTTGTGATTATAATTCTTACTGGGATTTAATTGGCCCAGTAACCATTTTAAACGGAGAATTGTATCTGAATTTCTTACAAACTATTTTACCCGTTGAACTAGAAAATGTAGATACCCCTACTGATAAGAAGGGAATGTAGTTCATGCGCGATGGTAATCCTTCTCATTTTACAGTAAATGTTAGGCATGAAAAGAATTTTTTGCAACTAAACGGTAAAAGTTATCAAAATTTTTGAAGACAGAATTTACTTATAGCTTTTATCAAAAATGTGACAATCAGATACCCAATACATAAAAAAATATATTTTTAACTACCGTATCCATATCGTATCGTATCGTATAAGGCATTTGTGCAAGTCGGTAATTAACGTTTATTCCATCGAAAAAGTCTTTTACGAATATATTCATATAACAAATTTTATTTTTATCAGTCATCGCTTTCTCGTTTTATAATTGATTATTGAAATTTTCTCAAAAACTTCCTAACACCTTAACGATGCATTCTTGCTTATAGGTAAATTATCATAAATCATATCTGAACACTCTAGAGCGGTTCACTGGTACACGCAACTTAGGGTCACCCTATATTTTCAGCTTGGTTTGCTTGCAAGCACTAGAAATTCAGCGTAACCGTCCATACCAAACGCTAGCAGAAAGCGGCTGAGGGCTGATAACGTTAATCGCAGCCATTATCTGATGTACATTTTTTTAAATGTTTTGTTTGTAATCAAGAGAAAGTTGAGTCATATAGTCGTAAGGCAAATCTTATTAATGACAAGTAGAACTTATTTTTGTTTATTACGTTAAGGAATTAATGTATTGTAATTTTTTAAAATAAAATGTGGAAAACGATACAAAGGATGCCTTATCATGTCCCTATTTGGACCTTTTTTTCTTTTTAATTCACTGGAAGCACTGTTGTTAACCCAACTTTATGAAATAGGCTTTAATTTTAAACTCCAGTAAATCTAAAACAAAACATTAATTTGTCTCACTAGTTACAGAAAAGCTAGTAGAAATCCATGCGTCTCCTGGGATTGGTCGAAACGTTTGAAATAGAGCAAATAGAGAGTCAAATCAGGACTATTTGTGCGCTCAATTCCAAGTAGACAAACAGAATGAAACTGGAATTTATTTGTATTTAACACATTTTCAAGATATTTATTTCTATTTAAAAGTATTTCATTGTATTTAAATATATTTGTTTCTATTTAAACGTTTTTATTTTTATTTAAATGTATTTATTTGTATTTAAAATGTGTTATAAAGTAAATACTTGTATATTTAAAAGTATTATTCACTGTATTTACGTATTTATTTGTATTTTCTAAATACGTTTTTAGATTTGTACACCTATTTATGGAGTGACCTTCCCCTTGTACTCAATTTATCAAACAGAAGTTATTGCCGCGTTCTGAAAGACTTACATTTCCATCCCTGCAAAATTTAAATCGTACATAAACTGCTGCCACAAGATTTTGGAACACAGGTTGCGAGCATTTCCAAGCGTTACTTAGAATCCGGATATAGTTATTACTAATGTCAGATGAAGCTCATTTTTGGCTTTGGACGACAGAGAATATTCAGGAATTGCACTAATTACTATATTTTTTGGGTCGTTATTCTTTGAAAAAAATAACTTCCCTGTTACTGCACAACAAGTTAGCAAGTATTGCGTAACTCTGAATAGCAACCTGATGTTGACTTTCTACACTGCTAGGGTAATCCTGCGAAGAATGTTTTCTAGTCGATTCATTTCGAAATTTGGGTACCTCAACTGGCCGACACGGTTGCCGGATATCTTTAGTTGTGATTTATGTGCCTAATCACAGACCTGCATTCTTTGAACGATCCTTTTCGTTTAATTTTGCAAAGTTATGTTATATGTTAAGTCCTAAGTTAAATTCTATGTCGCTATACTGTTTCAGAATGTTTTTAAAGAAATATCCTCTTAATGATTATTTATAATTCTTAATTTTGTTGTGTTATTCTTATATTATATCCATCACGTACTCCTAGAATACGCGGAAGATCAGGAAATCATGCGTGGTGTACTGAGAGTACTTCTTTTTTGTCTAATTTATGTTTTCTATCTGTTCATGCATTTTGTCAGTATTCAGTTTTGTAGGCAAATAAACTTTATTATTGTTATTTATTTTTATTGGGCTACCTAAAGTCGAGTGTTTTCTAATCGATCGCAAACTTTGGATGAACCGAAAAATAATGTTCGAATGCAATCTCAATTCAAATGTTGGCGCGGACTTTCAGATGTTTCAACTCTGTCTCATTGGTTTGAAAATATTTGTTTGTTCTAACTTAACTTCACTTTCTTGACGACCTGTTGGACTTAGAGAACTCTTTCCAAATTTTGTAATAATGTTTGAGTGATCTGTGTTCCTCTTGGCTTATTTGCCAGTTTATTAATTTTTGTTTTAATATTACAGTGAATGTAAGAAGTCGTAACTTTGTGTCTATGGTTTTTTGAATTTTTCTGTTTTTGATGGATGACTTCATTGCATTTTTATTAATCTCAATCTTTTTCGTAAGTCCCTTTAACATATTCTATTACATTGTTTGATAATTATTGTACGATTTTTAGTGTCTTGATGAAGAAGCAATAAAGGCTTCGAAAGCTTAAATAGAAATAAGGAGTTTTGTTTTTTTTTCTTACCCATGTGACTGCCATACCTGGATTAATTTTTCAAGTCTGCCAGATTAAAGAACTAGTTAAATTTTAATAATTTCAGTATGTAATTTATTAATCAACCAATTTCATTACACAATGGAAGGAAATATATTTAAAAGGCTGTTTTCCTTTTTGAAACTAAGAAATAGTAAGTAACCCAGTTTAAAAATGAGATAATTATTTCGAAATTATCATAAATTTTAACAGATTAAAGCAACATAAATTCTAAGTATTCTAATGAAACTTTAACTGCGCTCGGCAGTTACGTTATCTAAAGTTTCCTTTCAACTACTACAAGTTTTATTTCAGTATAAAGAGTAAAATTGGCTACAAGCCACTGTGGTATTTAAAATGTCATTAATCTTTCTTCTAATGTCCATTTTACATACATTAGGGAACTAATTATCGATAAATTCAATGGCAAGCAACAATTGGCTTTATCCGGCAAGCAAGTTAAATTTTATTCTCAGACAACAAATATTTTAAATTAGAAATTGTAATAGTCTAACAGGCAATTAATAAAATCAATGAAATTAGTTTCAAGTTGCTGTAAAACCATATTATCTGGTGTACAAACTGGATTCTGCAGATAATGTTCAAAAACTCAGTTTATATATGCTTTTCTACAAAACTGTTAAAAGTGGGCTTTTTAATTGTCATTTTTGATGTTAAAAATATCATTTTTTGACACGCTTGTTAAAAATAAGTTACTTTTAACACTAGCGTTAAAAGTAAATCAAAGTTTATTTAAATTTTGTTTTGAAAATTAATAAAACGTTTTAACAAACACATGAACAACTTTTTATTTTAAATAAGTACAAACCAACATTTTAACTAGTTATTACTATTAACATTTATAGTAAAATTAGAACAATTTGAAATTGTAATTCCCTGCGGAGTCATCATACTTAAGTTGGTTTTACTGTCAACATGTGTGACACATCTATTTTCTGTAGAAATACTACTGGTAGTACTGGTGGTGGCTGCTAGTAGTTGCAGCAGTAGGAAGTATTTGGCACGCAATTTCCTTCTCCTGTTCCAGTGAATTTTCAATGTAGCCTTCAGCTACCGTCGAAGATTTCCATCCTCCATATCTCTTGATAGTAGTAAGATTTGCACCAGAATCTGCTAACAATGTCGCCGATGAACGACGAAAACAGTGTCCGGTGTAGAGCTGAGGATTTGGTAGATTGAAGAACTCTGCAATGTCGGCAGGCATTTTACCAAACATGTTAATTCCGACTAGATTCTTCACACATTTATTCTTCATATATTTAAGAAAAAGTCGTCTATGGTCAGCGTTGGGTGGCCGGAGTGCCATATACTTTCTAAAAAAGTTTAAATAGAATTCACCAACAACACTGAAAGTCCGAGGCACTTTCGTTTTAGTATCTGGTATGGTCACAACAATCGAAGTGCCCAAATATTCGATATTGTCGATGGTCATCTGACACAATTCCTCCCGGCGAGACGCCCCGAAGACAACCACTATTGCTGCGACTTTCATCATCAGATACTTTTCGTCTTCTGCTTCTGTGAGAAATTTGTCGATATGCGTCTTCGTCAACACTTTTGACTTTTTTGCTTGATATCCTTCACCCTTCCGTTTTAAAAAAGCAATAAGTTTATAATGTTTGCTTATATCTTGATCTTGCTTTATTTTTAATCATGGAATAATTTGACTACAGCGTTGACGATTTCCATATCTTGGCTTTTTCCTCAAAATATGCCAGTAAAACACTTTCGTTACATTTCCCAGGGACTTTTTTAATGTTGCACCATTCCGAAAAGCGTCTATAAGCGATTTCGTACTGTTCCTTTGATTTCGCCGGCAATAATTCCAATGTTGCTCGACTGGCGGCTTCTTCGATTTCAGCAGGGATGGATTCGTTACGCTCATTATCGAGATTATTCATTATACTTATAATATTACTAGAAAATGCTGTCAATATTTTTGCGTTTTTTCCGTAACTAACAACACCACTGGTTGCTACGAAAATTTTGGTTCATAAACATTGCAATCTGTGTGGTATTTTTTGATTTCTTATTTTTATTGAGTTTAAAGTTTTTCCGATTGTTTTGTAGAAAAAATAGTGTATGATATACGTGTTAAAAGTGATTTTATTTTGTTCGTGAAGTTAAAAAACTCGCTACGCTCGTTTTTTAATCATCTTCACTCACAAAATAAAATCTTACTTTTAACACGTATATCATAAATAGCTATTTTTCTACGAGTGTGTCTGAAGGTTTACTTTTCCGCATATACAGTGTGTCCCGGTTTTTCAGGTTAACCCCTCTAGAAATGTGAGAAGACTGTGGAATTTCCACAACCAATTTTTTTTACAATTAATACCCTGAAAACTATATACTAACAATTTTATTGATGTGACTAAAGCCTGGCCTACTACGATTTTTTAAAAAGGATCGTTTTCTAGAAAGTGGTATTAGGCATTCTTTTATAAAAAAAGGTCAGGCTCTTGTTACATCAATAAAATGGTTAGTAGAATATAACCTTCCTTCAGGGTACTAATTGTAAAAAAATTGGCTTGCCAAAATTCCACAACCTTCTTACATTTCCAGAGGTGTTAACCTAAAAAACGGGACACACTGTATATTGTCTTCGAAAGTAAATATTTGGAAAATGCGTAAGTTACAATATATTTTAGTCCCTATCCTATGGCTATTTAGGTAGGTATGTACATCTGCATTAAAGCTATGCCAAACATTGGTATCTGTTTTAGGCAATTATTATACAGTATGCTCCAAAAGTATGGAATAAATTCAATAAAAACGAAACAATTATTTTTTGGGAAAAATCCTCGAACAGGTCGATTTTTAATTTAAAAAATACATATTTTAGCGTAAAATGCGGTTTTCAAATGTCATTTTGTTTTTGAGTAATGACGTCATCGATTATTTTTAAATGGCAACACCATATTTTTTCCTTGATTCTGAAAGATCGTTTAATTCTCTATCAGAGAGTACTAAAATTTTGCCCTCTTACATATGTCGCTTACAATACTTATTAGAAAGTCGGTGTGACAATGACACTCTGCAAAGATTTTCACCTACGTGATCCATAAAAGAACTATGGAATTCGAAAAACTAAACTTGATAACGTTTTTTCTTTATATTAATTGATTTATTTGTTCTAACATTCAATCGTCATTTACTCGAAAACTTTCCTATGTAAGAGGGCAAAATTTTAGTACTGTCTGATAGAGAATTAAACGATCTTTCAGAATCAAGGAAAAAAATATGGTGTTACCATTTAAAAAAAAATCGATGACGTCATTACTCGAAAACAAATGACATTTGAAAATCGCATTATATGCTAAAATATGTATTTTTTAAATTAAAAATCGACCTGTTCGAGGATTTTTCCCAAAAAATAATTGTTTCGTTTTTAATGAATTTATTCCATACTTTTGGCGCATACTGTATATGTTTTTACTCAATTTATGATATAAAACCTACAAAAAAGATCATTTATGTGTTAAAGAAGAAGAATAAGAAAGAACATTACAATGCGTTTTTCTGATGAAGAACTTCCAGAGCCAATATTTGAATGAATTAAAAAGAGTATGTACATTTTTGAAGCTTATGCAACGAAAAAGAAGTGATAAGTTTCAAAGAGGAAGTGTTTTCAGCCTATTTTGGCTGTTAAGGTTGTTAAAGCAAACTCGCTATGATCCTATGGTCACGTTACTTACTTCTTACTTACTTACTTACTTACTTACTATGATAAAAAGTATAGTAAAAATAAAATTGACAACAATGAAATTTTTTTACAATTGTACAGAAAATATGGGAACTTACGACCTCCAATCACTTCACATCATCGTTTTTTTATTAAGTATATAAATGGAAAATTCAATGTTAAATGCGTCGGGATCAACAATATTGGAAAAATACTTTCCGAAATAGCAGCCTGAACGATACACAGGCAATAGTTCAAACCACTTTGCAAAACAGTCAGTTACAACAACAGTTAAGTTCTGTGATAAAATTGCTAAATGCTGTAAATTGTTCAGTCGCCATTAATGATAACAATAATAAAATAGAGTAAGAGTTTGCTTTTATTAGTTTGAAAGTACTCGAAGTACACTCATACTTTTATATTAGAACTGTAGAGTAGAAACTGTTGTGTTCAATTGAAATGAATACACATTACCCTGTATGACTTCTTGGACTATTACTAGTTATATTTTTTACTATTATATCTAGCCATTTAATTCAGTTTTTATTTAAAAATAATGAGGACACATTAAGCCATATGGATATAAAGAAGATATTTTCGAAGGTTTTGCTCGTTTTAATGAAAGTAAATTTACCTTCAAACTTAGTTACTTTGTATATAATCCAGAATGAAGAGATAGACAAAGATAAATTTAGTTCTTAATCTCTAAAGTTTACCTCAAGTGATTTCTGTTTGTATAATCGTAAAAGATAAGTTTATCAATGTGTGAAAAGTATAAAATTATACGCATAGGAAAATACAGATTTTAAGTATGTTTTAAGAAGGAACATATGAGGTGGTTGGCAGATAATGACGACAGTCGGCAGCTTTAAGAACTGTTAGAAATGTAACGAGAAGTAAACTTACTCAGGATGAACAGTGAACAAAGTTCTCAAAGAATGAACATTATGCAGGCAATACAAATATAGTGGAGGCCAATTAATTCATATTTGAAGTACAAATAAGGGTGACGCCACTCAAGACGTGCATAATAATATGTTGAATATCGCTACTATATGGTTTTTAAATGTATATTTCCTACGACCTTGGCTGTATTTGTGTAAGAATACCGAAATGGTAACTAAATGATAACTAAATGTATAATAAAAAAAGTAATAACCTACACTAATTATGGAAGCAACGTAAGACAGCAAATACAGATTTACTGATGTGGATGTTAATTGGTTCATAACAATAGAATTTGGAAAAACTACTCAACGTGATAGGTGATGATCCAAATAAATAATACTGTACTGATAAGGATTATGGAATAGATCTCTTGAGCTCTAATTCGAAATACTTACTACGACATCAAAAGAAGTTATAAAAATGTTTTAACGTAACCTCTCTTGTATCGCATTGCATTATTTATCTAGTTTTAATTTTATCTTAGTTAAAAAGTAAGATTTAGGGAACTTATAACGAGTAGTCACCCAATTGTTGGGTATTGTAAATATAGTACTTACTTTAGAGTTTTAGGGATATACTTTGGTAGATCAATTTAGAAGAGTAAGTGGTGCTTACATCCTTTTCTAAGTATAGTATAGACGTTTTCGAATAGTGAAATATGAAAATTGAACAAGTATAAGACAGTACTAGGTAGAATGGACAGAAGCAAAACAGTAGATTGCATGAGCCAATCACAGCTGACTGTATATTACTGTGGCTTGACTATATTTCAATTCGATCAGTGTAAATAATAGAGTGTAAGTAGTTTGTGCTACTTGCTTTGTTAGTTAACTACTTTTGTCTTGAATTTCCTCCAACAATTTAATATTGTTATGAGCATGGTTTAGGTACTCTGCAAAAATTAGCTGTGTTATTAATGTAATGTCGATTCACATTATTAAATTATGTAATGTTACTCTTTGTTCCGTTGTCCGATGTTTCTCTTATATAATCTCGGCTCTTTGTATTTACTTGTTATCTGCAACGCGACTTTCATTTTGGCCTTGCTACCAGGAAAAAAAAATTTTCTTTTCTAAGTTTCCCTGCTTTTTCATGTAGTTCCATGCTTCTGTTCTGACATATGACTATTTTTGGCAATTGTGATTTAGCAATTGTAAACAGCCTCAAACAGTTTTAAACGCACCTTATTTGAACCAAATATGTGTAACACCTTCCCAAATTTTTCATTAAACACGCACTTATAACGAAGATTTCTGCTTGAAATACTATCTTGCTTGTCATCTGGGCCTCAATGCTCCAGCTCATATGCCAGTATTTGTTTTGGAACCGTTCATACCAAGCTTTGTTTTTCCAGTGCATTGTGTACTGACTCACATTGTCTTAGATAAATATTCAAGTCTGAAAAATCTAGAAGTTGAATTTTACAGGGATTCTATCAGATCTAATACCACAAATAGACCCCAGCAGTAACGCACTCGTGATGCTCTGTGTCCTATTATATTGTGTTTCTTAAATATGAGATATAATCGTCTATTAAATTCAAGTACTAACAGCAGCGGATAGTATAGCGGAACAACTTACAACCTTACCAAGTTTTACTGTCAAAGAGTGCATCAATACGTTCATGTTGTCATTAAAGTGTATCTTTAATCTAATTCTTTCCGCCTCTATATTTCCCACTTTGTGGAAAAATGTCCAATTTTCAAAAAGGGAAATCCGTTTATTAGCAAACTACAGGCCCATATCTAATCTTTGCAACTTCTTCATACTGTTTGAGATAATTTTGTACAGTGTTATTTATAATGCTATTAGTTATATGATCACCTGACCAGCATGGTTTCATACAGAAAAAAACGTTCATCTCAAACTACTTGTTTTATCAGGAAAATTTTATCAGTTATCATTTTGTATAAGTTGTTGCATAACTATATTGATTGTGATGATACACAAAATAAACTTTTTGGTTCCAAGACTTCATTTGAGAAGCAAGCTTACATTTTGCTGCGGAATACCTTGGAAGAATACTCTTATTGAATGAACAAGATATCTAAATCTTGTTCATTCAATATCCAGTATATTTAACTGCATCGCTGATATCTGCGATATTAATCATAATACCTTAAATTATACTAATCTCTAAATTAGTTGATGCTACTTAAACAGTTTATTTCTGTTTTTTTTCTTTTTGTTTTTCTCTCTTTTTATTTAGATATTTATGTCTGTATTTTTATAAGTGTGTGTATGAAAATTGTATGTATATTTATTCTTGTAATTGGGTGAAATCAAGTTAGAAATTAATAAATATATTTATCTATTTTACTCACTAATTCTCCAATGTAAATGTTACTCTCCTTTACCGTTAATCAAATCTCACTTTGTCAGCGTAATAAGTAAAGTACAGTAATATGGTACGAATGCGTAAAAATTCTAGTCACTTGGAGAAGAAGTATGTTAGTGTACTTTACTTCTTAATCTACCAATGTGAACCAGCTCTTAGTTTTATAACAGTGCCATTATCTTAACGAGCTGCTAACGCCCCGTATTTCTGGTGCAGATTAGACGAGAGCCTTATCATAAGCAAGTCGATAATTCATAACCATTATGAGGATTCCGGAGACACCGTTTCTCTAGAGTCCAAGTACCAAGCCAGCAGCGGTGGCGACGATTACTGCAATAAGTCTCCGAACACTAATCCCTCTTTTATTAAAAATATGGAACACTCGAAGTTCTCAAGTCTGGCGAAAACTATTGACGACGCAGGATCAAGGTACGTTAAGACAGTTAAGATTTACATAGCAAGCAAATAACTTACAGAATAGAAACCACCTGAATAAACAGTTGTTATGAAATTATTTGCAAATATTTGAAGCAGGCGCTGCTCAGATATTTATAAGGGGAAGGTGGGGGAGGCTTTCACATTTAAAGGGTGACCCGAAGAAGCTATTTTGTTTAATCATTTAACTCAAAAACTTAGAGATTTGTTTGTTTGTAGAGTGATCTTTTAAGGTAATATTCTCGTTCGTTTTTTAAGCTTTCGCGGTTGATTTTGCTGTTTGATCTATAATGGTTTTGCAGGTTGTTTTGTCGTGTCCTGGTCGCTGCTGGTAACAGAATTAAAGTACACATTTCTAGTCTTATCTTAGTCCATATAGTGATGTCGGTTCATGTTCCTAGTATTACAGCTCCTACGGCCACGTCGAATTGAGGTTGCAGCAAAAATTTTGTGGAATCACTACTAAAGATGTCGATAGTGAAAAGCGGCGAAGCGTTTGGAAGCATCTAATGAGATCAGTTGGAGAGACTACCGTTATCCAAGGAGCAGTTTTGACCGTAGCAACCGTGATAGCAACAACACAAAATCAATCTATAGGTGGGGTTAGGGGTACTGATAGCAGATCTACCCCCGCACAGCCTAGCCCGAGAATGACAAAAGCAGATTCTAAAATCTCAACTAAGGAATATGCTAGGTTACGACATAACAAGTCAAAAAACTATTATAGGTCCAATAATTATTACCCTATCTGTAGAAAAGGTTGAAATGAGTTGCTGTAATACTTTGAAATTTGTTAAATTGAAATATTTAATGACATGTTGAATCTAAACTACTTTATAGTCTTTTTCATTCTCCCCCCTACGAAAGTATAATTTTTTATTTAAAAGGGGCAAGCGAAAGTAAAACATGCTAGGTTATCGGTTTCTAAGTATAAAAAACTTTCGTGCCCTAGACGATGAAAAATTTAAACGTCAAATTATGAATGTCAAATGTTTATTTAGAGTGGGAATTAAATGAAAAATTACAAATTCTGTTCTAAAACAACGTCACTGGAAATGTTGACTTGTTTGTCGATTTGCGCAACATTATACTGATCATTAAATTCTGTTTGTGGATGTTTGCTTTGCTGAATAGATATCGACTTTTCGGGCATGATTTTATTAGCAACTTCTATTTTATGGGTCACTGAATCTGCTATACAGGGTGTCCGGAAATTATGCGTCAAGACTTCAGGAAGTGATTCCACACAAAATATTAGGGTCACAAAGTCCTACAACAATTTTTCGAAAACTCAATATTATTGGAGATACAGGGTGTCAAAAGGCATTTTTTTTTAGTTTTTCTTAGATAACTTTTTTATTTGTGATTTGATTTTTTTCAAAGTCTCCTATGTTTACTAGTGCCCTTGTAGATTTATTTTCCAAATATGAAGCAAATACTCCAGTGCCAAAGGGCCTAACCTGACCTTAATCTTTGATTTATGGCCCACAACTTTTTTGTTTTCAGCACTTTATAAATTTAACCAGCACCATGTTAAAGAGTACCATAAATTATTTAAAAAAGTATCTCTTGTTGCGATACAATAAAATGAAACGTTTCTGAGAAAAACGACTTCAAACATTTTCATGTGTTAACGCTGTTTAAACTAATATATACAGTTTCAATTTATCAATACAAAATTTAATCACTAACTGCGTTATCAAGTAACATTTTTATTTAGTCTTTACTCTTATAATACGTTCTCGAAATGTCCTTCCATTTCCACACAAAATTCTTTCTTCTTAGAAAGTTGCGACAAACCCTGAAGAATATGCCCTCTTTTACTTATTACTGCAAAACTGTCAATAATTCGTTGCCTCAGCTCTTCCACGTTATCCACAGGTCTTCTGTATACCAGTGACTTAACATAGCTCCAAAGAAAAAAGTCGATCGGATTCAAGTCGGGCGATCTGGCAGCCCACTCTATGAATCCACCACGCCCTATCTCAGGGAAAATTTCATTGAGGTGCTCTCTTACCGTTAAACTATAATGAGGCGGTGCACCGTCATGTAGTAGCCACATTGCACGTCGCACTCCAATAGGAACGTTTTCCAACAAAACTGGCAGATCATTTTGTAGAAAGTGTAGGTAAATCTCACCACCAAGCCTTTGAGGAAAGAAATATGGCTCAACTAAATGATCTCTCACGATGCCAGCCCATACATTCAGAAAAAATGTATCCTGGAACCCACGTTACACCACTAAATGAGGATTCTCGTCACATCAATAATGTTTATTATGCAGATTTATTACACCATCATGTCCAAATCCAGCTTCATCCATGAAAAGAATTGAATTGAAATGAAATTTCTGTTGCCATCATGAAGATTTATAATTGTCCTGCAAAAATTCAGTCATGCAATCGGATCTCTAGGGAGTAGGGCTTCCACCTTTTGATAGTGGAATGGATGCAGGAGTTGTTCGTGCCAAATTTCATGGACTGAACTTTTGGGAATATTTCCTGAGATCCAATTAACCTGACATTTATATCAGGATTGTTATCAACCACATACAAAACACGAATTTCAGCCCCAGGAGTTCGAATTCGTCGTGGGCGAAGGACATCAAACCGCTTCGTCTTAAAAGAGCCAAACTCACCTAATATCTGATGGACAGTACTGAACAACTGCGGTCGTAGAATTCTTCTATTTGGAGATGCATCTCGATACAAACGTTTTGCTCTTGATACATTTCCCGCAGCTAAGGCATAATAATAATGCATGTCGCGCTGCTCCTCATTCGAATATTTATTATAATTATTATTGTTATTATTATTATTCATTTTATCAGTTTCAATCACGATACTTATTACACACAAATGATCACAACAGAATAATTCACATAAATATTATTTGTCAAAAGTAGCTAAGGCAATATTAAGTTATTGTTTTCAAAGCCTCCTTTGTAAATCTTAAAAATCAGTTGAAAGCAGCGCCAGCGTTAACGCATGAAAATGTTTGAAGTCGTTTTTCTCAGAAATGGTTCATTTTATTGTATCGCAACAAGATATACTTTTTTAAATAATTTTTGATACTCTTTAACATGGTGCTGTTCAAATTTATAAAGCGATGAAAACAAAAAAGTTGAGGGCCATGGATCGAAGATTAAGGTCAGGTTAGGCCCTTTGGCATTGGAATATTTGCATCATATTTGGAACATAAATCTATAAGGGCACTAGTTATGCACAGGAAAGACTTGGAAAAAATTCAAATCACAAATAAAAAAGTTATCTAAGGAAAACTAAAAAAAAATTTCTTTTGACATCCTGTGTCTCCGTTAATATTGAGTTTTCGAAAAATTGTTATAGGACTTCGTGACCCTAATTTTTTGTGAGAAATTACCTCCTGAAGTCTTGACCCATAATTTCCGGACACCCTATATATATCCTTCCGCTACCTCTGACGAGTTTCACGCCCCGTGTATTTTCATATCTAAAATGTTCACATCTGGGGCATTTGCTAGTAATGTCTTTGAAACGAGTGGCCCGTGTACTGTTTTGGGTTTGAAATTTTAAGAAATTTAGGTATGTCGTATAGACTTTTTGAAATTATACGCTTTCCAACCACCTGATTTACATCTGCCACGCTCATACCCATAAAAGAAGCGGAGTTGCATATAACGATTAGCAAATGTTACCCAATCGTCTGTTACTACAAATCTTCTTTGAACATTATTTTTTGTAGTAAGAATCTGCAGTAACATGATAATTTTTATACGCTACATCCTTCACTTTTAGATTATATAGCTGGTCAGTTTGGCATGCCCCAGCTACTCCAAAAATCGCTACCACTTTTTTCATTATATCATCAGGACATTCTAACAAAAACTTTGATATATCACCCTTTGTAAATACCTAAGATTTTCGACGTTGATATCCGTCATTTTCCCTTTTTATAAATGCGTTCAAGCGGCCAAATTTCGAAATATCCCGGTTATTTAATGAAATAGTCAATTTCAACATTGAGTATTCTGACCATAATATAGCAGGAGACAATGCCTTTGACTTTCCTAAGAAAAATACCAATAATACACCTTCCGTTATTGTGGACACATCTTTCGTTGTACACCATTTGATGACACTTTCATAGGCTTGATTGTCTTCAGTTTTGTCCGGTAACAAACCACTGCACGCAATAATTGGTGATTCTTCAATGGAATTCAGTTTTAACTAAATTCTAGCCAAATATTAAATTTAAAAGACGTTTATACTTATCAACTTTATATTGAAAAATAATTATTTGATAACTGTCAAAATAATATTTTTTGTTGACATGAATGTTTCCAAAGCGTGATACTACTATTTTTAGGGCAATACACCACCTTATACCCATTTTATTATGGTCTATCAAAGGATTTTCAGTATCTTCAAATTTTGTGCTTTATATAAAATCGAGGGGAGAATGAAAAATTTAATACATTATACGCTGCAAAAGCCCTGTCAGGTGCTTCGAGATATTCAAATAGCCTCAGCTATTTAAACCTAAAAGCACCTCGCACCTAAAAATAAGCTGTCGCAGCTTGTAATGTAAATAACTATTAAAAATATGTCAGAACCTTTTTTGATCACAACTGTAGCTAATTCAGGTATCAAAATACTTATAAATCCACTTTCAGATCCGACTATCAGATGGTAAAAAGCACCTCCAGTGATGCACCGGCGTCTCTAGGGACGCCAGTGTCTGCTTCAGAAGTGGCAGCTGCTCTCCTTGGTGCTTCCACAAGCTCTCTTTGTGGATACAGGCGGCATAGAAAGATAGAAGAAGACGATCTGAGTACACCGTACAATCACTACAAGTGTTTAAGTCCTAAACACAGGGTCGGCAAGTTGCTCAGAAGGCAGTTTAGCCTCGATAGGACTGAGGAATGCACGCGAATAGATGAAACGTTACATATGGTAAACCTATAAAAAATTTATTTTCTTATTCAGCGTAGGTCACCGAAAACAGCCCATCTAAGTTTTATTTGTTTTGATGCAAAAACTAGAAAAACGCTCGGATCCGTCAGCTTTTATTTTGAAGGGGACATATTTTATGATTGTCCTTATTTCTTCGCCCTACTTCTAAGCGGGGGTGAGTCTAAAACTGCAATATTAGTAGTAAGTAAATTTAATCATCTGGTAACTTTTCATTTCTTCTGAACTAATTATTATCTAAAATTTAAAAAAACTAGATGACATGGAAAACATAATTGAATACTGTTTAAAACGAGGTGTCACACAATACCACTTTCCACTTGAGATTTTTAAGGGTTCAGGTTACTCCCTGTTAGGGGTATTTTGGGAAATAAGTACATACTATAAAATATATTTTTCTCAAAACAAAAGTTGACGGGTCCAAGAGTTTTTTTTAGTTTTGTACTGGCAAGTTTTCGGTGACACATACAGTATATGTAGAAATATACAAAGCGTACCAAATGTTATGTCATAACGTTTAAAAATATAAGTGTCGTAAATGGCTATTTTATTGAAAGATGAGCTCTTTCAAAATCTATAATAGTCAGGTCCTTATTTAAAAAAATAAATTGATGATAATTTCGAAGAATATTCAATTCAAAAACTGAGAAAAACATTATACATAGTGATTCAGAGATATTAGGAAAACAATTAAGTACAGGATCTATGTGAGAAATTATTTGACCCGTATTTTTTTCTTTTTCCGATTTCTAATTTTTAGGGTCCCTGCGACCTCTTGAAATTTGGCCTAAAATTTAGTTTTTTGTAAATACCTTCAGAATGCTTAATTTGAATAATAAAAATTTGGTATGGGGCTGTAAATAGGCTATCTGAACATTATTAAGAAAGTAGTTCTGTCAGTTACCACGACGCTAGTTATGCGTAATGCTATGTGCAATGTTTCATTCGAAACATTGTTTCAATCTAAACAAAAATTACTCTTTACTTTTTTCATTTGAAGTTTAATTTTCCAGAAAACTTGCTAAATCTGTAGTATCATCATTAGCAAATGCAACTGAAGTCCGTAAAAAAGATGTAGAGACTATAATTAATAAGGACATCACAAGACAAATATTTTTCTAAATGATAGTACAAATGTTTTCTTTATTTAAAGCTCGTTATTGTACAAAAAATCTCAGGTTTATGGTAATCTTTAGCAAATAAATGGATAATTGAGTTTTTTTTAAATTATGCGATTTTTTGATTCCCTTGAAAAAAAAATAAAGTGGTAGGGTAGCCACGAATCTATCACTCAGTCTGTTTGTATTATCTTCCCTGTCACATTTTTCGTTTTATGCATTCATAATTTATAATTTCTCAAGTTTGTCAATGATAGTACCTGCCATAGGTTTAGCAACTTTTGCTGGAAAATTAAGCTTAGAAAAAACTGAAAGGAATTTTTTTGAAAATACTTGTTGACATTACGCATAACTCCAGATATTTTTCAAATATCTGGAGTTATGAGCATAGTTACTGAGACTCGGTTAAAGTGAACAAGATGGAAAACAGTTTTATTCTTAATCTTTTAAAAAAGTAATACTTGATAAAATATTTTTTTTAAATAAGGGCACTATTTTAGTTTACATGTTTATTCAGGAAAGGAAAATATTTGGAAATCGACAAAAGGAAGTTATACTTTACTGTTTGCAGCACAAAAATGTTATGTAAGAATATAAATTAGTGGACAAATCGGTTTACTTCCATCTGAAGTAAAAGAAATTCATTACGTCGAAAAAAGTTTTTCTTGTTAAAAAAAAGTTTGCTTGTTAAGGCAGCTATGAAGAATTTTATGTTTGTATATATAGGGTGTCCAGAAAATGAAAAAAGAGTAAACTGTACTTATTCACAACGAGAAAAAGAGCTATTAAGGGAAATTTTTTTGAATTAAAATATATCAAATCAATTTTTGGACAAAACGATCTCGATTGTTCCGAAATAAAAAGAAATTGTTGGAAAATAAATTATATAAAACAATAAAAGTCTATATCTTATGTGAAACAATGAGCATTATCATTGTTTCACATCCTCGTTATCAGTATTTTCATTATGTAACATAATTTTAAATAAATTAGGCACAAAAAATTTGATGAGAACGTAACATATAAAGTGGGTCGTTAGTGTGAGAAAGTTCAGTAACATATACGAGTATTCAGAAAAAAATTATATAAAAGTTATACAGGATTAAAAAAAAACCTAAGCTATAAAATTAATTTGGAACAAAATTATGTATGCCGCATTTAACATTTTAGTGCAGGGTTGTCAAATTATGTGAAAATTGCTTCGAATTTTGGAAAAATCATGACCTGGGACAAGTTGTACTAAATTTGAACTACTAATACTTCGAGCAAACATATTTGACAATACAAACATATGGATATATGTATATATAGATATGGATATGTTTGAAAATGTCTAGCACTTGCGTCTCTCCCAGGCCTAAACGGCTTTCGGAAGCAAACTGTGGCCTGCGAGCATAATCGCCCCCGTATTTCCGTTGGTACATAAATATCTATTATGTTGCGATATATACAAATTTTTTGGAAATTCATGTTTAAAAATGTACATGATATACCATTTAAAAGATGTAATAGTATTTGACATGGTCCGTTTTTATCACCCTATATATTTCAAATTAATTTTATAGTATAGTACTTGATCCTGTACAATTTTTTTCTTGAACAAGGGAATTATTAAACTTTATCTCACTAATGACCTCTCCTGTATTATTTTCGATTTGGGATATATCTATTATTTTAAATAATATTCTCTAAAGTTCTAACTAATGATGATTAGCACCCTTATTTATGTTCAATTTGTTGTCTATAGTGGGAAATTAGAGGCCGAATTTCAAAGAAAACACCAAATTTTCTCAATTGTCGACGTTTCGTCACTTATCGTGACATCCTCAGGACACTATAAAATTTAATAAATCCAAAATTACATCGCAATTTATAAAAAACCAACTTAACATTAAAATATTAAAAAAGTGTGTTTTAAACATTACAATAAAATGGCTACAACAATATTTATATAAACATGAAACAAGAAACCAAAATTACACACACACTAACAATTATTTATATGTATTATATGTCACAAATTTAAAAGCACAGTATTAAAATTATATAAATAAAATGTCTTTATATAATGAATATTAAAATAATAAAATATGGCGAAAGAACGAAAAATGTACCAAACAACAACCTGTGTATAACATTAAAAAAAAAAATATATATATATTAAAAATTAAATCTACGTATATTGTTTATATGTTACTCACATTACAGATTTAAGTGCTTCACTGTGTTTCGTACATAGTATGTCATATAACAATCTTGGACAGTATAGATAAGTAGAAAATAACGTACACATATATGAAGAACATGTATTAAAATATAAATCAAATTAAAGTTATCTTGTCGTACGAAACTAAGGGTGAACAAAAACCATACAAAAAGTTTACAAACATTACCTTTTTATCTCCTCTATAAGGTTAAAATATGATCTACTGAGGGTTTCAATATCCAATCTTTTATTTACTGAGTGTTTTTCTTTTTTTATGCATATCATTTCATCTAATAACCATTTTCTTATATTATTTTGTTTGCCGATAATCTTAGTTGAATCATAATCAAAATAATGTAAACTAGTATAACAGTGTTCGGGAAGTGCAGTATTGTTACTTTTTTTGGCTTTGTTGTATTTAATATATTCCTATTATTATGTTCCTGAATACGAGTTCCTAAATATCTACCAGTTTGCCCTATATAAATCCTATCACAATCTTTGCAAGGTATCCTATAAACAACATTTCATTGAAGTTCGGCTGGTGTTTTTGTTTTAAGGTTTGTATACACATATTTTTTTAAAGTATTTTCATTTTTGGGTACTACCTTAATATTTTCTTTATTTCTAAAAACATTTGCCAAATTCTCTGTGAGACCTTTTACATAAGGGATTTTGAAAAACGTTTTTAAGGTGTCCCTGGCACATTCATTATTTGTTTTTACATTACGGTTATTTATTATTTTATTAATTAAGCTAAGAGGATAATTATTTTTTATTAGTATTTCCCTTATGTAATTAATGTTCTGTATGTGATAATCCTCGTGAGATGAACTAAGAGCTCTATGTTTCAAATTATTTATGATATTAATTTTCATTAATAGCGGATGTGCCGAGTAATAGTTTAAAAGTCGTTCAGAGTATGTAGGTTTCTGATACCACTTTGTTTTTATTTTATTATTTTCTTTCATCAGTAATACATCCAAAAATGATATCCTATTATTTTCCTCCAATTCTATTGTAAAAATTAATCTTTCATGGAACCCATTGAATGTTTCTAACAAAGTGGACACATTATTTTTGTGTACAGACGTAATAATGTCATGTAAAGAAAATAATATCGCCCTAATTAAATGTAAATTAGTTCAAACATTCTACTAAAACATTTGAGAAATAGGTAAGGAAGATCTATATCCCTCTGATGCTATGACGAATTCGTTACGTCAAATTTAAATATTTAATAACTCCCCTACGCCGCGTGTTTACTTCTTGGGTCGCTTCAGAGCATACGCAAGAATTTTTTATAAAGGTCCCTGAGGATAGTCTTTTATTCACAAAAAGTTTTTATCGATGCTCTAAGCACTTCATTCATATTTAAACTTACATCTTTTGGTAGCTCAACAACTTTAAATTTTCTCTCGGCTGGACTTTTGAGATAATTGTTCTAGAAATATTAATCAATTGGTTATAATATAATTTATTTTATATTATTTTGTAAATACAATATTGGACAGCCAAAATTTACAACTTAGTATTTTTCATATTGATGCAGAAACTAAAAACACGATCGAAGCCATCAATTTTTGTTTTGAGAGGGATATATTCTACGGATATACTCATTATCTAAATGTTTGACGCCTTCACTCTTAAAATCTTAAATAAAAAATGGTATTGTGTGATATATCATTTTAAAGGTTACTCAGTTTCTTCAACGCCATCTAGTTTTTTAATTTTGGAACGAAATTAATGGCATTGTCCAACAGTTCTCTGTTCGATAGCGATCCAGCAGCTTTTTGTAAACTACAAGATGGTTTCTTTTCTGATTTTTCGTCAGGAGGCGAAGATCTCATCTTGCCAAAACTTTTCGATAACTTCAGTAATATATTGATTGCTTTTGCTTTATTGATGCTTGTCCAGGGTCGCCGTGCATGACTTTCGTTTTTCCACTGATTCTAAAAATTTGTTATGTCAGTCATAAACTTGGGACTTTGAAAAGGTTTTGTCGGCAACTGTACAGTTAGTTGTTGCAAAATATCGGCGGGTTTTACACCCTCCCGCGATAAATATTTAATAATAATGCTTTGTTCAATAGACATGCGTACCTCTTAACTGATCTTGTCCAGCATTGTCCATAGATTCTTCCCTTCTCACATCCCCATTTTATTTATACCTGTTTCGTCAAAGCGTATATTCTTCGATTCAAATTTCGAAGCTTTAATATTTGTATTAATTTCTTCGCATATCACTATTTTGTCTTTTCTGTAAGCATACAAAATTCAACTTGTGCAGGAACTAAATGAAGATGATTCCGATCGCCGCTTACACTTTTGCGAAATTCTAATGGATTTATGTCAAGGAAATAGAAATTTACACCGGCAAATACTTTTTTCAGATGAGGCCACATTTTGTCTGAATGGTACAGTAAACCGTCAAACTTGCAGATATTGGAGGCGGGAAAATCCTCATTGGATGGCAGAAGCACATACCCAACACCCTCAGAAATTAAATGTTGGGCTGGAATAGTTGACGACAGAATAGTAGGGCCTTGCTTCTTTGAAGGAACCCTTACAGGACAAAGATATTTAGAGTTTCTAGAAAATGATCTTGTTCCAGCCCTTGCAGTAATTTTTCCTAACGATAATGACCCTGAAATTCCTGACAATACCATATGGTTTCAGCAAGACGGTGCACCTCCGCCCTATGCGCGCCCTGTACGAGATTTTTTGGACGCCAGACGCGGACCGATAGAATGGCCTGCAAGATTGCCAGATCTTACACCTCTTGACTATTTTTTATGGGGGTACTTGAAGTCAAAAGCGTACATTAATAAACCACGTAATTTAGAAGAACTTCAAAATCGCATTCGGGACGAAATACGCAAAGTTACCCCAGAAATCATTCATAATGTGCAAGAAGAATTTCGCCACAGACTTGTGTGCATTGTCAAGAAGTTGGTGGATGGCAATTCGAACATTTAATTTAAGTATAAAATTTAATAAATTGTATTTTATTTTACATACCTCAGAATTGTTACTTTTTTATGGATAAAATTTACGTTTTCTAACATTCAATCGTCATTTACTCGAAAACTTTCCTATGTAAGAGGGCAAAATTTTAGTACTATCTGATAGAGAATTAAACGATCTTTCAGAATCAAGGAAAAAAATATGGTGTTGCCATTTAAAAAAAATCGATGACGTCATTACTCGAAAACAAATGCCATTTGAAAATCGAATTTTACGCTAAAATATATATTTTTTAAATTAAAAATCGACCTGTTTGAGGATTTTTCCCAAAATATAATTGTTTCGTTTTTATTGAATTTATTCCATACTTTTGGCGCATACTGGTCTACCGGCTGCGGAGGTCGAACCCACAGCGATTTAGTCACCTCGATTCAAGTACTGACGCCTTAAACCGATCAACTAAAGGTGAATACATTTTTGAATAGTGTCGTTTTCTGCAGACATCGCTATCTCGCTTTCTGGCATGTATATTATCTGTTACCTAGATATTTTTCCTGGAAAATTTATGTAGTCTGTTACTTAACTTCCCTTCAGGTAATGTCAATTTTTTCACAGGCCAAATAGTATTATTTTTCACAAAAATATTTTTGTCAAGGGAATGTTAATTTCAATGCCATTTTTAGAAGTCACGTTTCAACAATAGCTTTTTCAACGCAGATTATTCTGGAAAAAGTCAGGGTAGGAAAAGACATACTTCATCACTACTTAAAATTTCGTATGCATGAGAAATATTTTTTAAGATTAACGATATTTTGCCGCACGTGCAATATAGGATATTACCTTTTTAGGAATGTACGTAAGTGCCTATATATTTCAAAAGCAAAAATAAAGATTTAATATATTGCCTATATTTAGGCAATTTACTTCGTTATTTGGTTATAATTTTTATTTATTACCTAATAAAAACATGTTTATCGTTTTTATACAAGGTGTTTCATTAAGAATTGGTGAAATGTAGCTTTATGGGAGATTTCTGAAGTCAAATTAGGGCGGCTGAACAAAAGAACCTTAATGAAATGCTCTTTTTAGGTTTACAGTATTTCAAAATTTAAAAAGATAATTTGAATCTTGGCAATATTTCGAGAACTATTTCACTAATCAATTTAAAAATTTTAGAAACTATATCTATATGGAATGAATTTGAAAAATTGTTCATTTTGTTCTCACAAGCTGGAGGCTCTAGTTATAGAGTACATGTGAAAAGCATGAATAAAAAATAATTTCAGTGAAAATGGTATACCTATTAGCGGAAAGTCAAAAAACTCACTGTACGTATTGGGTTGATGTATAAGTTGTGTAGCGTATTTATTGGATTCAAAATTTATTTATTTTTAATAAACAAAATGTATGAACGCAAAATATTGCATAATGCAAGTGTATGTGCAGTACTATGGGTTTAGGTCTCGGGAATTCCACTCGACTTCTGGTGTCCCTCAAGGGTCGGTACTGGGATCCTTGTTGTTTAATTTATTTATAAATGATATCGGCCTGAATCTGCATGTTGGTACAAACACACTGATGTTTGCTGATTATCTAAAGTTATTCAGTTGTATTAATACTAATGAAGATTGTCTGGAATTGGAAAATAATTTATCATTAATTAAAACATGGTGTATAAACAATTTTTTAACGTTAAATGTTAGTAAATGCTTTAGTATGACTTTTACCAGGATGTCAGTTGTTCACAATTAATTTTATCTATGACATAAATAGTTAGTAAAATGTCACCATTTTAAATATTTAGGTATAATTTTTTACTCAAAATTAACATTTGTTCCTCATATCAATGACATCGTTGAACACGCTTTTAGATCTCTTCGGTTTTTAATTCGAAATTCCAGATAGTTTCTGGAGATAAGTGCTATAAAGTTATTGCATTTGTACGATCCAGATTGGAATATGATATGGTGTGGAACTTTTGTATGCCGTTCATAAAAATAGTATCAAGAGGAGATGTACATACTTCAGATGTTATTTTGCGTGCAATTTTAAGTAAAAAATGTTTAAGTTTAAAAAAAATAATTACATTTGCTTTAATAACTCTCGACTACTTTGAGCTAAATTGGGACAGGAAATTTAAATTTTATGCACAATTGTTTTATGCTGTATCTCCAAGAGGGCGCTAATAGTGGCCATTAGGATCCTTTTAAATTGCTTCAACTTTTTTGTGACACTATGTAGTTTCGGAATAGAAAAACATTTTCCCTTGCCTTTTCTACTTAAGAAATGTACACCTTAAATATGTCTTTAGGAGTAGCCGTTTCTGTTAAAAACTCATCTAAAGATGATGATACTTCCAAATTATGCAAACTTAGATGTCTTCAGAGTCTGCAGTGACCTGTGACAACCTAAGTTGTTTGATATATTAAAAAGAGTCAACTATTTATTAAGGCATGTTTGGCTCAGTCTTGATATTCTCAATTTCCCCTTAAGTGGAATTTTATTTCCATTACATTGAACATTATTAATAATTATTTAAGACAAGACAAGTGGAGCGATAAAAGCGATAGTATACTGTTTTGTTAAATAGGGTAGGTACTACCTAATAGGTATTTAGTTGGTAATGACCGGCCCATTGAGTAGTTTGTTCCCTAGATCCTCTTTTGTGGTTCTGTAAAATCCCGGTGCTACATAATCCTCTTCCAGCTAATTTAAGGAGTTTACAACGTGAAGCACGGTTCACAAATTGTTCATATTTAACCTTTTGGAAATTTGTAAATTATTAATAACATTTGGAGCAAATGTTATTACCCCTTTTGAGTATAAAGTTATCTATAATTTGATTATTGATTAATTTATTGATAATCATAATTCTTTAAACATGAGGCAACAGCGAGTTACATTTACTAATACTTTTTCCGACCCCACTTTTGAACAAAGGTGTGCATTTTGGGACCGTTGCTGTTTTCTTTATATAGCTCTGATTTATGTTCGCATTTAACATTCTGTAAATCTCATCAGTATGCCGATGACACGCAAATTTATTATTCATTTCCTGTCAATGATATTGATTTGGCTGTTCGTAACATCAACTCTGATCTTAATGAAAAAAAAAACTCTAATTTTATTGTTCGGCCCTCAGCTGTTAATCATTCGTAACCATCCTTCATTTCAAATTTTGCTAAATAATACTGTGCTGCAATCTTTTGGCGGGAGCTCGTGACACGTGTTGCGTACTTGTGAGGTTATGTAGATCACTTAATTAACTAATAATGAGAACTACACTTAAAATTAATAATTTTATTAATTATTGATAAAATAGGAAATAAATAATTATGGCCCAGCAAATTAATAATAAATTTACATGAGAATTACACTTAGAAGGTAAAATGATAATTGTAAACGTCACTACTACGCTCGATTGATACACAATAATAATGGTCGAAAACTGTGTAGGGAGTGAGAGAAGACTTGTGTGTGTGAGAGAGAGGCAGATGAGACCGGCTTTGTTCTCATCACTACTCCGTGCTGTTTACTGGGTGAGAAGTGACACCGGTAGATGCCTGGCGGGAATAACTGATCTAGTGATAATCGATCAGTTATCGACCAGGGTTAAAAATGATTAAAATGGTTATTAAAAAATAGGGGTTTGTGATAGAAAGATGAAAATTAAGGGTTGTATGTATTTTTTAATGCCACATCATAAAAAAATAAAAATAAAAAATTGTTTGGGGTGGACCACCCTTATCACTTAGGGGTATGAAATATAGATTACGACCGATTCTCAGACTTACCGAATATACTTATAAAATTTCATAAAAGTCGGTCAAGCCGTTTCTGAGCAAGCAGTCAAATGCGGGAAAGACATTTTCCGCTTGAGATAGGAATAAAATTTTTTCTACAAGCTCATGAAAATAAATGGAAAGTTTAATGTTCTCAAATCTGTATTAATACAAACGAAAACAAAGGTAATTTACAAAATACAAATACATTGGAATAAAAGATGTATTATCTTCTTACTTATTAGTGAAATAAGTGATATAAATTGTAAACGTATAGTTAGATGCATTATGTAAGTCAGCAAATGCTGCTGCCTTTTGAAGGAAAATTGCTCTAATACAAAGAACTAATACTTGGAAGAAGTTTCTTCAGAAGCAGGCGTCAAATCGTTCCTGTTGATTAATGATGGTCCATCTGGGCAAGACGTTAACGGCTGTAAATTGCAGTTTGAAGATGATGGAGTGTTCAAATGAAGAATTTTGTTTTTCTGATTTGTAGATTCTTCTAAGTACCCCTCAGCAACAAAACTTGATTTTCACTTTCCTAAAAGTTTAATATTTATGATACCTTGTATAGTTCCGGATTTTGAAGATGTAAATAGGCGGCGATTTCGGAGAGTATTTTTCCTATTGAATTGATGCCTACCGATTGGACAGTACATTTTCCATGTTTGTACTGTATAAATAATTAGCAATATGGAGTTTTTTGTGGACTTAAGTCTGTATATTTTTTGTATTCATTAAAAAAATATCCACTATTTGTTTCTTTGCATATCACGAAGGATCTGGCGGTATAACTTTTGGTATCCTTGATATTGACAATTATCAGATATTCATCTTCTATATCGTCTATAGTGATTTTTATTATTTCCTCTCGTCTGCAAGCACCAGCCAATCCAAACGTTACCAAGTTAATCATCAGGTGAGTTTCATCGGGTGCCACTCATACATTTTTTCTTCTTGACTAAACATTTTTGCTTGTCTTGTCTTTTTATAAAGGCAGTTATTTTATTAAATTTGACAATTTCTAAATCATCTTCAACTTTACAAATAGTTTTGTCATTAAATATCTGGCCTATAATGTGTTTGCTTTCCAGGATTTAGACATTTCCAAAAAGATATGCTAAAAATACTAGGTACCTCTTTGTTGATTTTACCTTTTTAGTATTATACCAATCAATAAAATGAGAGTATTGTTTCTCATATCTTTCTTTTGACTTCACGAGTAACAAATTCAAACTTGCAAATTGAAAACACAAATCGAAATTTACTGTAGATTGATATGTCAAGCAACGCCTGTCACATAAACAATCAGAACCATAAGTTATTTTAAAATTGCTACGACAACAATAATTGTTAATGTATACAGGGTGTCTCATAGGTCCGGAAAAGAGGGAGGAATGCAAATCATTTTTTTGCAATATCTCTCAATCGCATTGTGATAAATGAATGAAATTTGGTATACACAGCTAAATTTGGATGGGCAATTTGATGGACTAATCCATTTATTTCCACAAGGTCCATTAGGGTGGATACAGGGGGGCCCTCGGTATTTTGCGTGTGTAACTTTGTCATGTTTGACTTTTTAACAAACAGCAGACAGCAAATTCCGTTTTCCCGAACTGTTTTACGTTTAAAAGGTACTCTTGTTTCAAATCGTTATCTTTAACGGTTTTTGAGAAAATCGCTCTTGAATTAATCCCACTTTGGCCAATTTCATAGTAATTTAAACAAAATTATCAAGGTATTCTTATGTCAAAGTATTGTCAATCCGATTGCCAATTTAATAATTCTAAGCGAAAAAAATGGAAGAGTTTACGGGACAAGAGTTAGTTGATATGATATTTATTTATGGCTTTTGCGATGGTAATGCTGCAACGGCAGAACGCAAGTACGGGAGAAGGTTTCCAAACCGAAGGCTGCTATTAAGGAGGACATTCCCTACGGTATTCCGCAACTTAGCTGCAACCGCCTCTTTTCGAAAGGCACCGGGTCAAGGACGTCTCAGGATTAATAGGGAACCGGAGGTCCTTGACGCTATTGAACAAGATCCTACGACTAGCATACGAAACATTTCAAGGCAAATAAATGTTCCTCGGCCAACGGTACTACATATCTTAAAGATTTTCTTAACAGAATTGATTAGATGTGCTGCTAACATTTCAGGTTGGAAGAATATTAAAGCGACAAGGTCTACATGCCTATCACTATCGACGTGTACATAGCTTGATACCAGAAGATTTTGCGCCACGTATGCAATTTTGTCTCTGGATTTTGTCGCTGGACAACGAGCAAGCTTCCAAAATTTTGTGGTGTGACGAAGCTACTTTTACCCGAAATGGTAAATTAAATTTTCATAATTCTCATTATTGGGAAGAAGAGAACCCACATGTTGTTCGGAGAACAAACATTCAGCAACGGTTTTCCATAAATTTATGGAAATAATTCACGACACTCTCATTGGACCTTAATGTTTTAAATTTCCTAAACGAAAATTTGGATGGACTCTGGATAGGGAGGCACGGACCGGTAGCTTCGCCGCCGCGTTCTCCCGACCTAACCCCGCTGGACTTCTTTTTCTGGGGATATCTAAATCAAAAAGTTTGCGCCACCGAAGTCGATATCCGTGAGGAATTGCTACAGCGTATCAATGATGCAGCCAATGAAATTCGTCAAAACCGTTTTAGCATCTTAATAGCTTCGAGAAGTGTTATACGTAGGGCAAGACTTTGTATCAGAGAAGGTGGAGGGTTTTTTGAAGTTTTTAAAATAGCTTGTTGTCTGTTATCAAAATTAAGTTTCCATCTTATGATCCCTTCGAAAAGTGACGGTTGCAGCTAAATTGCGAAATACAGTGAGGAATGTCCTCCTTGATGTCAGCCCTCTGTTTGGAAACCTTCTGCCGTACTCGCGTTCTGCCGCGCAGCATTACCATCGCAAAAGCCATAAACAAATCATCATATCATAATTGTTTTACATCAATAATGCGTATTACTGATTACGTATTAAATTATTATTATTATTATTATTTGTTTAAATTACTATGAAATTGACCAAAGTGGGATTAATTCAAGAGCGATTTTCTCAGAAATCTTTAAAGATAACGATTTGAAACAAGAGTACCTTTTCCACGTAAAACAGTTCGGGAAAACGGAATTTGCTGTCCAATTTGTTAAAAAGTCAAAGATCAAAAAGTTACACACGCAAAATACCAAGGGCCCCCCGTACCCACCCCAATGGACCTTGTGGAAATAAATGGATTAGTCCATCAAATTTCATTCATTTATCATAACGCGATTGAGAGATATTGCAAAAAAATGATTTCCATTCCTCCCTCTTCAATGGGTCTATGTGCCCTTAGAAAGCATATCCGGACCCATGTTCATATGAACTTTTCTACTTAGTTTTGATCATAGAATCGGCCTGTTAAGGGTTGACAGCTAATTATGATTCACCCTGTATAAGGGTTCCTTATAATAAAATATTTCTAATTTTATTTTATTTTTTTGTTAACAGAGTAATGCAAATTAGTGGACAATATCAAAGTTTTTTAACTTCATCAAGAAACAACCTGAGACTTTCACCACCTACCTAAATTTTTCTTCATAACTTCATAACGTCTGGTGCGTAGCTAACTATCTTCCATTAAACATAAGCAAATGTCATGTTATGACCTTCACTAGGAAATCAAATCCCTTGTATTTGGATTACGTTATTGACAATATGCAGTTAACAAGAGCTGCTGAAGTAAACCATTTGGGAGTTTTATTTGATGCCAAATTAATACTTTCAAATTATATTAATAATGTACTCCCTGAATGTTCAAAATGCTTGGGTTTCAATACCAGAAGTTCACGTCCATTTAGTGACCCACGTATTTTCTTTCTTTTATATTGTTCGTTTATCCTTCCTAAACTTGAGTATGCTAGGTTGGTTTGAAGTCCCTGCTATTCTACATCTATTATTTGTCTTGAATGCATTCAAAGGCAATTTTTAAAATATGTACCTTTTAAAATAGGTGGGGTATATCCCGAGATAGGAATTGACCATCCTGAACTACTTACTCGCCACGATGTACCGAGCCTTGCAAACAGATTTATCATGTATGCTCAAATAATGCTTTATAAATTAATTAACAATTTGATTGACTGTCCAGCGTTATTAGAATTTTCAAATTTTAGTATTCTAACCATTGCAATACGTAATAATGCATTGTTTTATCTCCCAATATGTAGAACTAACTTTCTCTTACATTCTCCTATTTATCTAAGGCGTTCTACCTATTATAATGTAATGAGGAACAAATTTGATTTGTTTGACTCTTTAATTTCTAATATCAAATCAGTATGTAAAAAATTATAATTTTCTTATTATGTTTAGTATTTGGTTATTGTATATTTTTTTTGTTGAAATGATACTTTTATCATTATTATACTTTTGTTTGTCCCACCTGTAAATAGTATTTGTAACTATAGGTTGATGTACTTTAATAAAAAATAAAATAGTTATACTCAAGTATGCGTTAGGGAAAATGACACCTTCCGAACTAAAATGAGTGTGATAAATGCGTACGCTTGTAGGAAAAGTATATTATTACATCTTGTATCACTTAGATTCTACACACCACTGTGCTTCCATTAATTTATTAAAGAGGTTCAGTTACAGCCTGTTACAACTTTTATTCGAAACCTTATTTTGTATCTTTAATAATAACGTTAAGGATAATAATGAATACATTATTCAAATGTTAAGGTTAAAGGATGGAATATAATCAAAATTCATTACCAATAAGTTTTCTTTATGTCTTAAAATAAAAAAGTTAGACAGCCTTAAAGTTTGGGTACTTTACAGGTTTTTTTGTTATTACTCATAAAGTTGGCTATGGATCTCAAATTTATTTTTACGAGCATAAAGGTCTCCAAAAATGCAACAAAAAATATTTAAAGATTTTTGACGTGTCTCGCATATTAAATGAGATACATGGAAGTGGCCCTCTTAGCCACTGCCTGTATATCATTGTATTACATACAAAATTCTTTACAAAAAAGATAAAATATAGTGATTTATGCATAAACTGAAATGTCTGAAAATGAAAATTGATAAAATTCAGACACAAAAAACAACGAATTTATCTATATTAAGAATATACAAGTGTAGTATTGGCAATCTTGTCTTGTATTTTGTGGGTCTTGTCTTGGTCTCGCTACACAAGACAAGATCAAGACAAAACTTGCCAATTCGAATTGCAAGTCAAGACAAAAAATATTACTGCGATAAAAGTCAAATATATACAGGGTGAGTCAGAAAGAATGGGTCAATACTAAGCTGGAGATACTAGACACCAAAATATTGTTTTTGAGCTCATCGTGCCCTACATGAATATCACTGGTTTAATCAATACATGGTGTTTAAGGTTTAAATTTTATATTGAAATTTCTCAATATTTGCACGAATAATATATCACACGCACTCAAAATACGCTAATATTTATTGACATGAAAATTTGACACAAGCCTATTAAGAAAAAATAGCAATATCAGCGCCTGAAAGAATCACCACAAAATACATTGAAACTTTTAAATGCAAATAACTCAGAACCCGATAAAGTTGGGCGACTTAAACAAGAGTATATTTTTTGTGTAAAATTTAACGTTCTTTTAGATTTGTAAGCATAGCTCAACAGATAAAAAAATATATATTTTGATTTACCTAAAAGCCCAATACTATCAATTTTAAGTCATGTTATCAAAACTTTCTGAATTACTGAGAAATTTCATAATAAAATTTAAACCTTGAACGTCCTGTATTTTTTAAATTAGCGACATTCGTATAAGGCATGGTAAACTCAAACATATTATTTTAGTTTCAGAATAAAATTTAAACCTTGAACACCACGTATTTCTTAAACCAGTGACATTCATATAGGGCACGATGAGCTCAAACATAATAGTTTGGTGTCTAGTATCTCCAACTTAGTGTTGACCCATTCTTTCTGACTCACCCGTGAACATTAGCTGAACAAATAAATATTGCATTTCTATTGTAGGTATATATTTTGTATATTGTATTTAAAGGACATCCAGCATATAAAATTATTTTTAAAACCAGTACCTATTAAAGTCTACTTTAAGCTTTTAAACAATAAATCTCCAAAACTACTAAACTGAAGTACATGGTATTTTACATCATTATAAAAAGAATTGAAAGACCTTTAAAGTGATGTATCATTCGACCCCCCTTCCCATTTAAGATTTTAGGAATGGTGCCATCCCCGCCTAGGGGGCTGCACGTGTAAACGTGATTTTATGCCAATTTTGTGTCCCCCTCGAAAACAAAATCGACGGGTTTGAGGGTATTTTAAAAAGAAAACTGAGCTGCCAGAAAATGCCGGTTTCGTTTTGGATGCGCCATCCTGTATAATTACCCTTGACTAAGTGGGAAATTATATTTTTATAGTGAAATAAAAACATGTTTAATTGAGTACGGGTTAATACAGTGAATAGTAAAGTACCGATATATCATATTCATGACTTTATCTACGGTGTTTATTTATTAACTACTATCCCAACTAGCAAAATGGAACTTTAAAAGAAGCGAATTATTTTATAACTATCGAATTGCGTTGTTTAACGAACAGTTTGATTTTATAGAGCAAACAATTACCATAATTTTGTTCCTGAAGAAAGTAATTGTGTAATATTGTTTTATAATAGTTTTTACAACGTGTTTTATAGAACAAATAATTTTCAGTTATTTAATTTTTTTATAAAAGTATTATAATACGTTATGCAACATTTAAAAAAATTATATATAAGGATTGTAAACATATTGTGAAAGAGTTGTGTACTTAGGCAAATGACTTCTAATTATCATCTTATAAAATAGTTGTATAAACGTGTTTTATTAAGGATATATAAGGAAATTAATAAAATTATTTTTTAGCTTCGAAATGCCCTTATTTATAAAATAGTTTTATAGTTGTGTTTAATTTATAAAAATATTCCTGTTTTATAAATATGTTATAGAATAAAATTGTGACTTGAGAAAACAAAATTATTGTAAATACCGCGTAATAAAATTCCAAACCTAACCTTAGTTTTTGAACTCCTAAGGTATTGTGTATTACCAAGCACTCATCAAGAAAGAATACAAACAAATTCTTGAATGTATGTTTCCAGCCAAACGTGCCGACGTTCAATTTTACTTATAGGTTTTATTATATAAATAATGATGGTGTCCATGTTCGAGAATTCACATTAAAAACGCTTCATGGCTGCGAAAAAATACGAAAAATCAGTACGAGAAAGTAACTATGATTTAATTTTTTGATAATGCAATAATTAGGTTTGTTTTAAATTAAATACCTATTATTATAATTAACTAATAATACTTAACACCATTAATATAGGTAATGAATGATAGTACATAATATTTTAAAATTGTGTTTTTTTATAAAACTTGGCAACTTCTTTCGATACAAACATTATCTACTTGTGCACACACATTTCTAAATATATTTAAGACTATAAAAACATTTTATCCTATATAGTTCTAATTTACACTAAAATGTTTTGTTATGTTTTTATGTGGAATAAAATCATTGTAAGTCGCCATTTTTAAATGAAGATTTGTTGGATCGGCGACTGCCGCCATTATGGAAAATTAGTTGAAAGCCTTATTAAAATTATATCTAAAACATAATTTTGCTATTTTTGGAAGACTATTTTATAACAAGATCATTAAATATAATTACACAACGATACTATAAATTAAAGAAAGCATAATTTTAATATTTTTTAAATTCATTTTTTATAATTTTAAAGCAAATATGGTCTAAACTAAAGCGCATAATTTTTTTGTCACAAACATATCTATAGTTTATCAATAAAATTTGCGGCGCAATAAAATTTTCGTTGTTGAAACACTGATTGTTGACACGATAATATTGTAAGTATTAAACCTATCTACCATCTACACAAATGATCGCCATTGAGTGACCCCGTTTTTAAATATAAGTACAAATAATTATGAATCTGCGTTATACACCAATCTTAAAATGATGTTGTTCTAATATTCTTCACTAAAAAATAGAATGTTTCTTTAAATAATACCAAAATACAGACTACAAAACGTTTTTATAATTGCTGTATAAAATTGTTTTAAAAGTGTTGTATACATTTTTTTATAGAACTGTTACGTTACTAGTGTTTTATAAAAGTGGGTCCTTTTCGATTCTATAAATATCGTATAAAGGCATTTAACTACGTTATATGAATTTGAAGCTCCTATAGGATTTATATTATAGCAATTTATACAACCTTTATAAAATTAATTTTGCTAGTTGGGATGTTTATGTTATTGAAAGTTCATAAAACTATTTATAAATGTCCCGTTCGGTCTAACTTTCACAAGCACTGCACGAGAGCATCTATTATAACTGTATATGGACCATCGATATAGTCAGCCAACCAAAATTTATTTGATGTGTGATATGTTCCGTCTTACCGAAAATGAGCACCCAAATAACGTTTATATTTTTCAATTTGATGAAATACACAATACTTGGATTTTCTTTTTATATGTTTATATTTTTGACTTTAGGAAAAGATATGTGTGTGTATAAAGGCTTCAAAAATCTCCAAACATCGCTTGTTATTTTAAAATAAAAACTATATTTTTAAATAGACCACCCTGTAATTTTTTATATTTTGTAAATTTGAAAGGGAATTGTAGATTAGAATATTCTCAGTTTTCATATGTATTAATGATGTTATCTAGAAAAGATTGCTTAGAGATAATTAATTATATTAATAATTACAATAATTGTAACGATTTATTTTAATCATTACAACAACAATCGTATTATTATGGATTAGCTATCGAAAATATCACCTTTCATATATTCAAAATTAGCGTATATATTGCTGCCTATGTGTGGAACACATTTTAAGCGATAAATATTGTAGACTGCGCGGTACCGAATCTATTTGAATAGTTTCTTTTAATTGGCCTAATTGGCGAAAAGAAATAGAAAATATCTTTTATTGGACACCTCCGCGAGCCGTGTGAACAGCGCGGCGAAGAGATTTTTAACACGAGGGAGCCATTGACGAATTGTTAGCGAGTACAGATAATGTTTTAGTATGTATCCATTTGTTGGGATTTTCTCGCTAATTTGTGTAGAAATACAATTGTCCAGTTGGTTGTGATTCTTCAGAATTTTGAAATATTTCTGGAAATTGTTCTCCGTGGGAGGATTTTCTTACCAGTCGGCTTTCCACCATTTTTATTGGCTATATCACATCAGCCTACTTGGTTTTATATAGTTTATCAGAAGTAAAACCCTCCAAGAGAGGGTTTTAGTTTGGAGTATTACTACCCGTTGGTGTCCACACATTGATGGTACTTGAGGTTTGGTTTGCTGCAGTATTACATATTTATGATATACAGTGCTATTCAGAAAATTTCGTCCAGATTGTGCTCTCAGAACTACATGAGTTAGTCCAAAATTTCCACAAACGTAGAAGGAACCGTTGGCGTACCTAAGGAAATTCAGCTAAGCTGCATGATTTTTTTTTCCTTTATTTTAAGATTAATTCGTACTTCACACATAAATTCAATATACGCTTTAAAATCTTCTAACAATATAATATATGTACAACTCAATTGAGATAATTAAAATAGAGCGCGTATACAAAGTTTTACAACCTTGTTAGGTATTAATACTTTTCCTATAAACCTTTTTTTTTAGTATCGTATCAAATCAAACTAATTAATTAACAAATGCAATCGTAAATTTATTTTCGTTTTTTTTATTCTATATATTTCTTATATTTTACTTCATTAAATTAATATCGTAACATAAATGAAAGTAGTGGTTATTATAAGTTATTATCGTTATTATTATTTTTAAGAACGTTATTTATGATTTATGTGAATTCTTGTAAACCCTATGTGTACACGTACGGTGGGAAGTCATAATACTCTTTTTTTTTATTAATATAAGTGCATATCTACTTATAATAATACGATACGCTGGAACTTTGTAGTATACAATTTAACTTTAATATAACGATAGCTACTTTGTCACAGATAGTTTATTTTTTTCCCTTTTGTGCTACTAATCTTTAACAACTTATATATTTGGAATTTTGGGAAAAAAAATAAACAAGTAAATTTATTAATATTTGCTGAAGTGGACTTCTAAATATATCGATGCTTTCTAGTTTTATGCAGCGGTAAAGAAAACTAGTGGCGCCCCATTTCCTTCTTTTTTATGTTTGGTTGGAATTAATTCACCCACCCCACTCACTGACTGAGTACCGTGCATTCAGCAGTTTTGTTGCGACGCTAAACCGCAGTTCACTTCTAAGATTTTGTCCTGATTTTTAAATACGTAAATATATATAGTTTATTTTATTTTATTTTTTTTTATTAAACCTTATAGTTAAATAAAACTTGTTACAATTTCAAATTAAGAGCGAGAGAGAGAAAAACGCGTCGCATAATAAAAACGTTAACATTTTTTATGTTTATGCATTTTTTAATACGTATTAGGTAAAGGTATTGTGTGAAATTAATGTTCGGTCTACACGAGGCTAGTTTTCTAAGCTAGGATAGTAAGCTAGTGCTAATAAGTTAGCAAGCTAACAATTCTAGCTCCATGTAAACATACATCATTCAAATGATTATTATATTTGTCTTTTAATAGCTCGTATCCCTCTAAATAAATAAATATTCATTACAAAGGACGCATCGTTTTTAGGACCATTTCTCCGCAGCGTTAAAAATCACTCAAATTTCACGTCATAGAACAGTGACCCTGAAATCATTTACGCACTTAAACGAGATAGCCCTGCTAAATTGCAACCTAATGCTTTCCAATTTTTCAGATCAGTCCGAGGCTGTGCAAACAGAATTCGGCTGGGGCGGCCGATTTAGAAAAAATTGAAGAAGTCCCATTACGGATTCCCTCGACGTCTCCAACCAGTGTGTCTCCCATTCAGTGCACTTTATCTATATCAGTAGACTCCTTAATACACTAACTTCAGCCCTAGATTCGTCTCGAATATAAGACGGCGACGTGAACAATAAGCATAATTCAGAGACAATCACTTTTTTGTATACGTCTACCACTGTTTTTTTGGTGTGTTAAACTGGCGAGACGAGGAATTTATGTGATTTTCCCGACATATTTTATTTCAGTAGATCTCAAGAATGTAAATAAAATTGCCCCTTAAAATATTATTCGTATGTACGATATGTGATGTTTATTGCTGATAGCTCCAAATTTTTAGTGACAAACTGTTACAGATATTTATTTGTTAATTTATTTATTGAATAAAATTTATATTAAATTGAATATAATTTACATGCATGAAATAATTGAGAATTATTAACCATTGCAAATGAATTATTTTAGATCGTGGAAATTACCAATTTTTTTCTTAATCAAAAGGCAGTTTATATACGATACATAATTAAAGGAGATAAAGTTAGAACTTACTTAGGTAAAATATCTAGAGGAGTACGTACATTAACCTACTTTCAATCTGAATTAATAATTTTGCTAAAAAAAAATTTATACTTGCCATTGCGCGACTGATTTTTCAAGCTTTCAGAGTGCTTTGGAAAGGTCTCCTTCCCGTTTATTCTTTAAAATGAAAAATAATTCATGTATCCTGAGAGCACTCCGACAGCATGAGGGAACAACCATATGAAAATGTGATGAAAAACATACCGATTAGTTAGGTTGAGATGTAGCAAAACATAATAATCGGTTTACATAACCATGCTTTAATAATCTTTATCCACGACCACTTATTAAGAAGGTTTAATACGTCTGTTTTCCTTGGATTAAAGGCCTTTTAACACACTAGTGGATTAGAATTCATAATGCCACGCTTCGATTTTATAGCATTTTATTTAAAATTATTATTAACATTTACATTTATCTCACGAACTATCTTGTCATTTTGACCGGGATTATTTAAATTCACTCGATTAGAAGTTTTTGAGGACTGGGGGGGGCTCACAACTATGCTAGGTAAGATCTGGATTTTTTCAGCAATTGTCATCTTGCTGGATAGTTAACCTTCAATATAACTTTCCGCTACCGTAGTCGATTTCCAACCACCATGACGCTTCACAGTGGTAATATTACTTGAAAAAGAACACCTCATTCCATGCGCATTAAAACTTTCTAGATTATCAAGGAGCTCAAGAAATGTAGCCACTTTTGAAAACGTGTTGATGCATGCCCCACATGCCCCATATTCGTTTTCATATCCGTAATGAGTCCGTATAGGTAACTGCCTTTGTCTAGTACATGGATAATATTCAAAAAGGTTAATTCATTGCATCGACAAGCACCTGCGACTCACTGCACCATGATCGTTGCAACCTGTAAAGAATTCAAAATAAAATGCGCAATGTATAATTTGAAATATTAAAATCATGTCATTTCTACTTTGTAAATATTTCTCATTCGGTGCCTTTTTTAAAAAATTCTTCGTTCTTCAGTATCTTTCCTTGCTGTGCTGTGAATTAGTGAATATTTACTATTTTACAGCTATCTTGGTATATTTATAGCTGTAAAATAGTAAATATTCACTAATTTCTCATTGTTTCAGTTTTAGAGGGTATCATATGGAATAAATTACGAAAAAGTGATTTTTATCGATTTTTTAGGTTTTCTCAAATATTTGCTGTGTAACCCCCAATTTTAACTTCAAATTCGTATTCAGCGGGAAAAAATACAAACGAAAAATATAGTCTAACTCTCAGCACACATGACTTTTTTTTGTGGACTCTGTGTAAACTTGATGCGATTTTTTATCGTTTTTATGGGTTTTCTCCAAAATTTGCTGTGCGACCCCCCATTTTGACTTCAGATTCGTGTTCAGCGGGAAAAAATACATGGAAAAAATATAATGGGACCCTCAGCACACACCACTTTTTTTTGTGGACCTGTGTAATTAATAACTATAATAATTCTACTGTTGCTGATTAGCTGAATTTTGTATAAATTTGTGGCCAAAACTACTATCACCTTCGTCAATTTATTTCGACCCTTTCAGGATTTTAAAGTTATTAGTTCTCATCAGTATGCCACTGACGAAAAACCCCGATTGTCTTTTTTTTGCTATGACCAACAGAAGGACATTACGCGTGAAAAATTATTATAATTTTTTTAATGGTGTTAAGCTGAATAAAATCATGCAGCTAATTATTAATTTGTATTCTGATCCCACTCCTGTTCATCTTTATATTGGCCAAATGTATGACATAATACCTTAACAAAAATAGAATAAAATACTGCTACAATAGGTAGGTAACAGCTGCAAAATGTGTTTATTTTCTTTTCTAAACACTTGGGCAAGGTAATTAGATACTTGTAATATATAAAAAAAATTGGAATAATATAATTATTTCATAAATAATTGCGTTATTTTATAAATAATTTTATTGTCATCTACTACAAAATAAATTATTCTATAGGTCTGTTTCAACAAGATATAGGGATTTGGAAAGGAGAGAAAGATTTATTGTGTGGTCATTTTTCTTACTATGGTAATTGCTGCGTACTCTTTTACAAGTCACATATGCGTACTCTTTTAGAACGTGTTTTACTAGTACGTATATTTAAAGTTTAAAAAATGAGGTATTTCCTTTTCTCATAAAACTATAAAAGTAGGGTTGAGGGTTTTAATTTAAATGTGGATGCTATTTCTGATTATAGTTTCAAGAAAAGAACGAAGTATTACTCACTTTAAATTAAAAAATAGCTATATAGATAGAAAATAGATCTTGTAAAATCTGTGTTCCTAAGAGTACGATATTTAAGTGAAGTATTTTCTTTTTTAATAAAACTATAACATTTATTGAGAGTTTTAATTGCTTCAGAATGGTCTAATGTTACTGTCATGTTAAGTATAGATGTAAAAATAAATAAATGTGGATGATATTTGTACAAATTTAGTGCTGACTCTTAAGGGCTTCTATCCTACATGGAACTGGCACCTTCGCCATTATTACCAAAAATGCTAATCTTAAATATAATAAAAACATTTTAATATTAATTGATTTATGGTTTAAAGAAATGAACGAAGAATTATTCACTTCAAATTAAAACGTAGCCATATAGATAGACTGACGCATTATAAAAGTAAAATATTTCTACGAAAGGTTTTAAATATGAAATGTTAAATGGGTAGTACAAACAACTAATTAACGCGTATAGAAATATACAGTATTTGCTTTTAAAATATTTGATATTTTTACAATGCAACATATACCCTTGGTATATTTTTTTTAATTATGAATAATATTACAGCCAGTTTAGCATACTGAAAAACCATGATAGAACTATTTTTTTATTATGGTACCCTGACTTTTATGTTTAGAATTCCAATAAAAAAGCAGTACCCATACTTTACAATATGTGTGTGAATTATGAAGTTGCATAGTAATAAGATCCAATGCAAAATATATATATTTTTAAACATTTTATCATCTTTGAGTTAATATTTTTTATTACTAAGAGTATATTAAGTATTTTTTATATTATAGTGAAAAGTAATTCTAATTAATGATTATATTGTCATAAAGCACACAGGTATAGAAAAATAGATAATAATATTCTTCTATAAACAATTTTAGTTTGCCCATACACATTCTTTATCTAGAACCTATCCTAAAGTCTACTGATAATTTTATTAATTCATTTTGGGTTTATTTTTGTCTGTGTGACTAGGTACAGGGTGGTCACTCGAAAATTGTTCTCTTTCCTTTTTTCCGTTTTTTATCGAGATACGAAAAATGATTTTTAAATATAATTTTTAAATTTCTATCGCATTTTCGATATTCTTGTTTTCTTATGGATCACCCTATATATTTTTACGCCATTGGAAGGATCGTCAACCGAGCTTTTCAAAAATATATAAATGACATTTGTCTATTTATGTTTATTGTTAATATGCAATATCAAATCACATCATATAACTCTATAGTCATTTTTAATTAGGAAATAGCTTTTAAAATAATAGGATCTTGCATCATTCTTACAGCTTTTTTCGTGTCCTGAATAATAACGGAGAACAAATGGGGGGAGAGGCAATTTTAACGTGAGCACTCTGTACATATAAAGCGTCAAAAGAATGTAGGCCAAACCGCTTAGTAGAAAATGATGGAGCTTTTATACTTTATTTCAATTAAGTGCTTTTTCAAGATACAGGGCTTCTAAATAAAGGTAAATAGCTATTATGTTCCTCTATTCTATAAAATACTCCGTTGACAAAAATAGCAAATTTTTCCTTTGTAAGTTTATGATTCAGAGATATTGCATTTAGATAAAAGGTGTGTTTCTGCAGTTTTTTATTTTTTGCAAATATTTGACAAATAATTTGATATTTCAGAAGTGTTATGGATATGTTTAGAATTGTTTGAATTACGTTATACTTATGTTACACTTATTCTTAATAAAGTGTGCTATATAGTGTGTCTACATTGTTAACAATTTTAGTAAAATATTTTTTAAATTTCATTGAAGTTCTTTAGTGATCCTCCTAATAAATTGTTTTTTTTTTCATTTGAAATTATACGTATATGTTTCATAAAAAGCTGATTTCATTGACAAATTAATGTATTGGGTAATTAGAAATATCGAAATTTTAAGTTAATTATATTCCAATATTAAAACATATAAACAAGACAAAGGTTTATTACCTATTTCTGCATTTTTAGGATTGCTTCTTCAAGTGGTCTCCTTTAAGTTGAATCAAATATCTAACTATAAAAATTAAAATTATTTAAATATCGACAATGACAAAAAGTGACATCCTGTCAATGAATTAAATATGACAGATCTCATCTATTGTGGTTGAATTTGTCGTGTTCCCACTGCCAAAAAGTGAAGTTAGATATTTATAGAGTGTTTCATTAGCATGTCAGTAAATTAAATTTCTTTAGATAATTATTGATTAGACCTTTGTCTGTGGAATTGTTCATTAGCATACCTAGATGTTTGGTATCAGAGAACATACATATGACTTCATTGATAGGAATTGTAAGAGATTTGATTTATATTAGCTTAAAAAACCTTTCTAAAACAGTAAAAAAAACGAATTATTAATTGCAGCTATCACGTCCTGTATCTTAAAAAAGCACTAAATTAAAACTGGCATGAGGAAATGGAAGGCCTATTATTTTCCCCTAAACAATATATGATCACTTTTAAATACAGAAAATTTTAAGATATATCGGTGAAATCATTTTTTGGTATACAAAATTTTGATGAGCTAATTTTCAGTAAAGATTTTCATAAAATTTTATGACCTCTCTTAAGATTATGAAGCGGAACCAAAAAAATTTAAATTTCAATTAGGTACCTACCCGCAAGTTATTATTTTGCACCGATATATACTGAGGTTTTCTTGTGTCTGTGTACACACATTGGTTATCGTCTGTAAACATTGTACGAATTACCCGTTAATTTTATGTTTGAGATTCTTTCTTTGTATAAAAAGGTACTAGATCATGAAATCTTATATTTTATACTGCACTTCCTAATTCTCAATTCCCTCATTTTCAAAAATGCTGTACAACACATTGTCTATACCTACATATAAATTACAGCAAGAAAACTTCTGTTTCATGATATTTAATATTTCCTTTGCTTTCCTTTCACGCATTTCAAATAAATATTTTTCATTATTGTTTTTATACACAATAATATAGGTGTAATTTAAATGTTATAATACATAATTGTAAATGCAGTAAAGTAGTTTGAAATTACTGTTGCTCAAATCACTATTATTTACGATTATTTACAAACGTAATATTTTATTATTTATAGTTACATTTGCTAAATGAGCATCTATAGTGCAAATTCTAGCTCTAGTTAGATATCTATTGAGTAATTTCATAAAAAATAATGTCGGTTTAATACTATATTTCAATAAAAATTCTTCTTCTGCAATTATGGATAGAGTAATGAAAAAATCCCAAAGTAGATTAGTTTTTGGGTTACAGACTTCTGTGGCAAATGGTAATGATTAAATGATTCTCTTATAAAAGATGTTTTATTCTTTTCACAGCCATGCTTTCATGAAAACAAAATGAATTAAAATATGTTTGCGTTTTCAATTAGACAAATTAAAAGCATTAAGGTGTTAACCTATGCATTACTTGGGATCTTTACCAGTTTTTACTTAATATTAAATGCAATTAAATAAACTTTAGAAACATGCAACATTGTTGCCTATAAAACGACCGATAGAAAACATTCTAAAACTGCGTACATATCTAAAGCCGTGTTTACACACATAACTTCGTCGCGAATTTCGTCCTGTAACTACAACAGGACCATGTAGATAGAGTTCTGTAACCTCATCGCATCAGCGGACATGGGTGCTCATATCAATGTTCGCAACGTTCTCTATATTTGTCAATATTTACAGATGTGGACGCAGATTTTTCTCCTTAATACAATTAATCGGACTGCACACTACATGGAAACATGCAATATGTTACACGTATCACGACCTACTTTGTTCCTATTTGTCACGCAGTTACGCATCGAGGTTACGCGCTCGAAGTACGTGATTTAATAGACCTTCGTCGCTAACCTTATCGTTTATCTTCAATACGATCGTGTGGATGGTACCCTGTAACGTCGTGTCGTAACATCAGAGCAAACATGTGTTCGCGTCGAGGTTCGCAACGTTACAATCACTTCGGCAGTTCAGCATTACATCAAAGGTTATGGATTAAAAAATTAGAATGTTCACCACTCAACGGAGATAATTATTTCCGCCAGTAAGTTACGCCTATCACGACCTACTTCGATTCTGCTTGGGATGAGGTTACGCATCTAGTGTGTACGCGGCGTAGCAATGCATTCTTTAACTTCAAATTCTTCTTAATTTGCTATTGAAATAACGTATTGCAGGTAACAAAGAGATGTTTCAAATATGTTATGATTTACCACTTACTTAGATAATGACGTGAAAGGAGAGCAAACCACTTTACCTTCTGAGACAAAGTATTGATAAGCAATTTCCATATTGTATGTGTCCTTCAAAGAAGACTAGACATTACGTCTATTTGACTGTATTTTTTTCTAGTTTGGATGTTGTAAAGTCTACCGTAATAGTTGTCAGTGTGAAAACTCCCGATTTCTAACCCTAAAAGTAGACAATCCTAGTCTCAGATGCAGACTTAATCAATGTTGGTATATTTAATATTATACATGTTGTTATTATTATATAGATTTATCAACATTTTTTCTATTCAAGTTTATTCATATAATTTAACTGTAAATATACTTTTAAAGTGACTTTGTGTCGTTTGATTTTACACTCAAATATTTTTTTTCGGTTAAATTGGTTGAAAGATGGGCTATCAACTCAATTTCCAAAAATTCTTACCCAAATATTGCTGTTTGTCGACCAGTAGTGGCAGTTATGACGGTTAACTGTCCCATGTAGAAAAAAGTTTATCAGTAAATCAAATATTGAAAATAAAATTTGGATTCACAATTATTTGTTGACTGATGATCTTACAAAACTTCTCCTCCGATCGTAATCATCTTCCTATAATATATGTAATTTTAAAAATCACAGAAGCATAATAAAAAACGTTAAGTCATGCAGAGGTACAGACATAGACTCGGATCGCTATCTAGTAAAAATAGATTTCAAGATAAAAAAACTATAAAAAGGAAAGGATTACAAAGAAGAAAAAGACAACCAAATATGACGGCATTACGAAATCAGAGAATCTAAAAGAAGTATGAAGAAGAGATAAGGAAAGGTTTGAAAGAAAGCAGATAGTTTATGGAAGCAAATATAAATGAGAAATGGATAAACAGCGAAAATATCATACAAACAGCAAATGAGACAGTAATACCCTAAAAAGAGTTTATAGGGAAGAAAGGAGGGTGGTAATAGGAGTGTATCAGACAGGCGAAGAAGAGAAATAAGCTCAGGATTAAAGCACTCCAGTCAGTATAAGAGGAGGATAAGGAAATATATAAGGAACAAAGACAAAAGGCAAATAAAGTGTTTAGAAAAAAGAAGAGAGCAGAACAAGTTAAGAAAATAGATGAAATAGAACGTCATTATAAGAGGAAATAAACACGTGTTTAGATATTTATTATGTATTTATTTATTTCAAATTAATGTCACACGTACCACAGTACTTACACACATCAAAAACAAAGCAATAGTCAAATTTTATAAAAGACTGGCAAAAAGAATCAATATAAAAGTGATAAAACATTTATAAACAATTTGAAAAACAGATTTTTAATACAATTGACAATTACATTATAAAATCAATGTTAAAATATTCAGAGTATAAAAAGCTTGATTCGAACGATAATTCTTTATTTTCAATTTGAATGTGTGTTTTAAGGATTTATTTCATAAACAAAAACCTAAATCCTATGTCTTCCTTATTTAATTACTACTAAATTTTGGACCAATGTAAACCAGATTAGATCATTATATATTGGCCAGGAACATGTGGGAGCATTTTATCTGGATCAGTTAGAGATACCCTGTTCATCTACATATATACCTCCAGTACAACCTTTTACAGGCACCTTATATAAAAAAATAACTTGAACGATATCTTAAGGATAAATGTTTTAGTTTTTGGAAGCATTGCAAGTTGTTGTTTTCCTAAATATATATGTAGAGTGGGTTACAAATGAAAATAAATACGGTTTGCTGTTTCTTTATTTGGTTTTTAATAACGCCCTTAGTAAATGAAAATTTTAAACATTATAGATTAACTCATGGACACAATAATTGACAATTTCAATGAATTTAAAATGCATTGATATACAGGGTGATCCACAACTTATCAAAAAAAAAATGAAAAAAAAACAATTTTTTTTTTAGAAAATCTTATAGTTTCCGATAAAGAAATTATTGAAGTTGTAGTATTTTCAAGCTTTACATTGCTGGGCTACTGCAGCCTCCGCTTTGTATACTGTACGCTCTCTTTCCACACGTAGCCTGGGCCATCCGATTTTAGTATTAACGTTTTTGCGGTATTGTTTACATTAATTTTTCAAATGTCAAAAATTGCTTACGTGTATAGCAACTCGGAGCTGATGGATCTTTTTAATTTATGGTAAAGTTAGACAAAATGCTTCAGTAGAATGATTTTCCAGTAGACATGTGCCAAATGCAGCTACTTTTACCGCAGAAGTGCAACGCTGGCGTGACACAGGAAATTTGCAACCGAATTGTAGACTACGGTGTATTGAAGCAGCTCAGAAACACATTTTAGAGATTGTTGAAGAGACCAGGCAAGTTGCTTAATAAGTCCAAGGAATGTCCCAATCAACAGTGTGGCGTACTCAAGGCTCAATATACCAATAATTTACGAGTTCAGAACGGACAAGAACTAGAAACATTTGTGTTAATTCGTAGAAACTGGGTAAGAAGGGCCCAAATGTGTTTACACGTCGGTGGACACAATTTTGTAGTTATAACATTAGGGATGCCAAATTATTTTACTAATTAAAATGGGTGTTATAAAATTTATTTCTTTCCTTGGGAATTTTTTTCAAATTTTACACTTTACCGCCGTGCCAGTTGCCTACTGCATTTCCTAATTGGGAAGTTTTAAAATATGAGAATGGCAAATAAAAATCATAAAATACGAAATATTGAGTTTTAAATAAACACTTCTATTATGCCTGTTTCTTCGTCTATGGTATATTTTGGATCGTGAAGAATATTTAGGTTTTGGTACGCATAGGAAAATATCACTTATTTAAATTGTCTCAATAACAGTTTCAATAGGAATTATACCAATAATAGGCTTGAATAATAAAGTGTGTAAAGCTGAAGCAGAAGGACAAAACAGCTGCGGTATAGTCAACAACATATCTACGACTTTTCTATTGTCATTTTCATTTCTACTAATTAAATCACTCAAACAGTTTTCTAATAAATTATCAGCTAAATTAGCTTGTTCTTGGTCCTCAAGTAAATGTTTTCGGCAAAGCAAAATACTTTCGAAGCTATCCAATTCGAGCCCCACCAGATGCAACTGTTTTATTTGCCTACATATATTCTTAAGGAACGGAAACACACTCCCAACATCAGAAGGCCAGCAAGCAGTTCTTAAAATAAATAGTGGTGCCCATAGGTGACCTAAAAATAACAAAATGTTACTATTTTTTACTTAGAACTATAATTAGAGCATTGGCTAATATTTGAAATATAAAACTAAAGTGTTTAATTGTGTTACGTTGTAAGATCTACTTGTAGTAATAAAATGTTATAGTATTATTATGTACAATCATTTTAAAGGAAAAAAGAAATATTTTTTTTTCCGATTTGTACACCTGTACAGAGTATAACAAGAGTAACACTTTTTCATCAGTAATTTCTAAGGGCTCATTAATGTGACACGAATTGCTACAATTACTTAGGAATCATTTAAGTTGACTTTAAATTTGAAACAGTTAAAGAAAAATCAATCGGTGGCATCGAAATTAAGAAAAAGCTAACTATACAAGTTAACCATAAATATTAAAAACGTGGTTTTTGACAATAAATACGGTCAGGTGGTATCTAAAGCTTAATCAGCTGTTGTTCAAATAAAATAGAAAATTTTCAATTATTCTGGTATTCACCTAAGTCTTCAAAAGACTTTATTATGATCTAACTTTTAATCGTGAACAGTAGATTTTAGAAAAACTCAAGATAAACATAAATTTAATTTCGAAATGACTGAAGAAAAATCGTTGTTCTTGATTACATTGTTTTATTTTAATCAGAAACATGAAGCCTCAAAGTTATAGCATGTCGCTGTATTTTATCTTCAGTTTTTATTAACATAATATAGTCATGGTATCCTCTTTTCATTTTCGCTCTATACCATGATTTAAATTGTAAATGACGTACTGAGATCCATTTTGTCATTCCATCAAAACTGAATTTAGTAGTCCTCTAATTTTGAGATGGCACTTTTTGATTTAAAACCTATATATGTTATACCACACACTTTCAAGTGGGAATCTGGTGGCAACTGAATAAATATATCCTACACAAATCTCAAAAGTGCCTTTAGTAATTTACTTCCCAATATATCGTTACCTTACATAATATTGTTGATTTTTCTTATTTACTCTTTAAGTTATCTTCGAATAGAACTAGAGATGGTAAAAAAAGAGATTGTTAAAGATTGAAAAACTAAACTAAGAACTGACTTCAAGTGGACAAAAAATGAAAATTTCGATATACATTTTTTTAATATTTATTGAAATTACTTGAAATAAAGATTAAATTTCATGATAACCATAATTTGGTAACAACGTAAGACCTGAATTGGAATTACTTAAAATCAAGAGTTCATTGCATGAGAGCTACATTTTGTCACAAATTATTTACACCTATACCTACATATGGTAATCTGTGATTTTATAAATCAAGAGTTCATTGCATGAGAGCTACATTTTGTCACAAATTATTTACACCTAAAAACAGAAATATAGCATTAGAATACTATAGTAAAAGTATTTTATGAATTTTCTTACTCTACATAGAAATTCATCATCTGCATGAACCCCTGAAGTACATTTTAAAAGTGATCCTGCAGTTAAAGATTTTGTTATAATTAGTAGTAAATTGATAAAGTAAAGTTAGTGTTGAGGAATAGATACCTAATATTACATTTTGAGAGTGTCGACTTAAACGTCCAAACGCAGAACTGCATCTGGCTCCTTTTATAGCAGTTAAAAATATTTGAGCAGCCAATTCGTAACTCGGATTATACTCCGAAAACGATGAATGTATATAGGACGTATTTAGAACCTCTGAACTTATAGACGAAAATATATTACATGATGACTTAGATGTTATTTGATTAAATTTTGATTTTCTTGGGCCACGTTCTTCTTGGACAGCTGAAAATAGAAAAAATATATGAATTAAGGAATAACAAATGTTCTTTTCGTGAAATTATGTTTATATTAGGATTGGAAAATTGCTATAAACAGACATTTAAGTACATGTTACTTGTCAGCAATAGACATGATGGAATATAATTTGAAATTTCATTTTAAAATGTTTGTAAAAGCAGCTAAATTACTTTTGTCGCTAATAAATTTCATATTTGTAAGGAAAAGATGCATCAACAACTACTCAGGATAGAATAACCGCAGTATACATATGGAAATATGATTTTGTCAAAACATAGGTCTGTTGAAGCAAGGAATCCAGACTGGTTCCAAACTGTTAAAAATGTTCCAACTACTTCTTGCACGATTTTACTGACTACTAAAAAAACGTTATAGAATTGCCTTTGTAAAAGTAATGAAAGCTAAATTAATAAGTAGGAACCAAATTAATTTTATAGGAATTTTATGTTTTCATTTTTAGAACATCAAATTTCAGTTATGGTAGCAACCGTATTAACTAAAACGCTGACGAGCTTATTTGCTATTCTCGTAGCGCAGAAATCTATAAAGAGAATTAATAGATACAAGTAGGTAGCTCTCTAAAATTAAACATTTGAGAACCAACATTAATCTACAGCCAAGTTTGTCCTTAATTAAAACATCGATGACCTAGGTGAGGCGGTGTCCCTAGGGAATTTGTACAAGTGATCAAATGGGGACTAAGTGCCGTGGTCCCTCTAAGAACTCTCCTCCTACTCATTCCACCTGCATAAACCACTTTATCTACTTAACTTCACTTATTAGAACAAGTAATGTATGAAAATATTATGCAGAATATTTCAATTAAAGCAGAAAGTACAATTTTTCAACCATAGTGACATAGCTATAAGGTCATTTCAGTTGAAACATATGTGGTCTCATGGATCTTTGTAAGGTTGAACTGGATATATTAAAGAGATTTCTTAGGCCATTTTTAGAAAAATTTGTAAATTTTGAAACATGTGACATAGGAAGCTTTAAATATTTAATTATTTTGCAAATATCTCACTGTTTACACAATATTAATAATATTGGGATGATACATACGCTCTAGTATCTTAATAAACTAATCATTTAATCATAGTATCAAATATTATTATCCTAACGATCCTCCAGTCATTATTCAAGAAGTTTATTCAAACATCGTCCTCCTCTAGAAAACAGAAGAAATGGAAATTTAGATCAGGAGAATAAGGTGACCTCCCAATTAAGCTCCTGAATAGCTAACGACGGTTATATTTTTCAGAATCAGTTTAGAGTAGACGACACCTTCTTGGTCCCACCAAATGCACAATATCAACTTATGCGTATGAGTGCCAGATTTTGCTCAGCAAGCTGAATTTTGTTATTTTTGCATCCAAACACCAAATTAATTTTAATTTGGCCATGTCCTACTATGGTCGATCGAGTGGTAATAATCCATCATGTCAACCAATTTCTAATTTGATTAATGTGAATCATCATAATTAAAACGATTTTTATTATAGTCAGATGGTTTTCCTAAACACAGAGGATCTTTCATCTCAATATGCCTCCTTTTAAAATGAGAACCATTTTCTTGTTGTACAATGCAATTACGTGAGCTTCTAGCTTCATCTGATATTGTCTTAGATACTGTTTTCATCACCTAACACTATTTTCTTTTACAAATAACATATTTACAAAAAAATATAATAATAGTTTGTGATCTGGGAATTTGGACTACGATGTCTCATGTATAGTACAGGACGTCTTGCAAGTCGTTACAATAATTTTAGGAGGTGATAGAATACTTGATTTTGAATCGATTGAAACTTTTTTTCGTACCATGCGAACTCAAGTTGACTACAATAACTTTCGATAGGTTAAAATAAAATTAAAAATTTGTTTACTTTTTGATCTGGACCCAAAACAACAACGACTATTAAATTGAAGTATTTACAGTTTGTTTAATCCTTTTATTTTCTAGGTTTTATTCGTAAATGTAGCTTATCTTTAGGATAAAAATGTTATATCTATATATTTGAAAACACATTGCTTAACTAGCCTTTCTCTAGTTATAAAATATTATTTATTCATACCTGTTTCAAAATGCGTACTTTAAAAAAACTAATCAGGCCGCTGCTACTCCATAGCTACTAAGGACACCTGTAGATGCCGTTCTAAAAATGGTAAAGCATTGGTGAATGGTGAAATTGCAAGAATGACTCTTGTAAGGTATAAAGTGTATAAAGAAATTGCATAATCAAGAACAGCCTACAATGGGATATGTTGCGCCAATGAAACTTTTTAATAATGATCAATAAAAATCTTCAAAGATTACCTATTTGGTGAAAGCTACAGGTGTATTATGGATTAAAGACAAAAAGTGTCCATATACTTGTCTAACACTGTACTGTTAAGTATGATATGAAATTTTCAAATTTATGGAAACACAACAAGATAACACGTAAAGGCTGACTCTTAGGTTTCTTAAAGAGAATGCTGAATTATCCATTAGATACCAGACTACTAATAATCTTGTGAGGGAAACTTTTTTTAAAGACACATGAGTTACCAATGATTTTCTAACAATTTACAAAAATATAACTTACAGTTTAGTGTAAATTTTTTTTTAAGAAATAATATGTTTATTGCCAGTTTTAGGTATTAAAATAAAGAAATAATTACCTTTGGCAGTTTCTTACTGAATGACCAATAGCCCCACAGGGTGGTTCAACTTACTCCGTTAATGAGATAAATCGGGCAACTTGTTCTATACTTATTATTAGATGTGGATTTTCACAATTATCGATATATTTTTTCAACACTTTTAACCAGTATTATGAAGTCAGAAGTCCAACGGTTCCATTTAAATACATGTTACTAACAAAATATGAAAAATAATATTTTTTTCAATTCTCGAAGAAAACAGTGGCACAACCATCCCCACCCTACCCTAGGTACTTATTATTATCTACATTAGACTTTTTTATTATGTTCATAATTAATACACATAATTTTTTCCTTTTGCACTTTAAATTAACTTTTAAGATTTGAGCAATTGAAATAAATATTTAGTGTTCTGAATCCTTTAGTATTTTAATAACTTCAACATTTTCTAAAGGTTGCGTTCTTGTTAGCAAATGTTGAAGCTAGTATTCAATACTATCGACACGCCGACTAATGAAACAATCTATGCGGTGGAAATTTGAAAAAGAACTACATTAATAAATGTTTTTAAAAACCATGTTTATAAGGTTAATAGATCATGTGTCGAAAAATATTTATATAGGGTCCATCTGCGCCTACTAATTACATTTGCAATACTATTGATATGATGTTTGACATGTGTTTATAGTTAGTTATACCCAAATTATCATGAAAAATTACACGATTCCATAGCGTGCACAAATTATTAAAGTGTATTTTGAAAATGCTCTGTTAATAGTGAGATATTATCGGACAATGATAATATTTGTCCCAGACTGAATGTTATGAACCTTAGATTATTTTATTTTTAGTAGTTAGACAATAAGGCGGCGCTATATATTATATTGCGCATGGAACGATTACATTATTAAGGAAAAAATTTGGAGATTTCGTGATCTCGCGTGGTGGTGACGTTAAATCCACCAATGTGAATGTTATTGAAAACTGGGCATATCGACTTCGAGCTATTAGTCAAGGCTGTGATTGTTGTTTAGCCATTTAGATCCAAATCTGTGTAATTTTTCTCTACTCATTTCTGTTTCTTTTCCAATTCTTCTTATAGTTAGATTTACTCCCTACATTTTTTTCACATTTAATATATTTCCTGATCATTTCTCTTTGCATAGCCCTCCTAGACTTTTTCCTCATAGGATTGTTTTTAAGATCTTCCTGTCCCACCTCAACAGATTTTTTTTTGACTTCTTATTGAGGATCCAGCCATTATAGTGCGGTCGGGATTGCTGCTAAATTTTTTATTGCTTTTAATATTTTTCTATTATTTACAGTTTTATTTGCTTTCTACACCAGTTTTCTCGTTACCTTTTCAGATTTCTTACTATCTCTTGCAATTATGGCCACATCATCTGCATAGTTTACTATTTTTGGGACTTTTAAGCAATATGTGTCCTCGGTTCAGCTGACTTCTCTTATGTCCTTTTCTCGTAATAAATTAAAAAGAAGCGTTGAGAGTGGATCCTGTAGTGAATAGCAAAATCTTATTATGAACATTCACCGTGTATTCTTTCTTTGCTTTTGATATTTTCTAATGCCTTTTTCAATAGCCAAATCAGTTTAGTTGGTATCTCAAATTGTTTCATTATTCTACTCAGTTTATTCCTTTTGACGGAACCATATGCTCTTTTGGAAGTCCAAGAATAATAAGACTATTTTGATACATAGTGATTTTCCGGGTTGTTGTGCCGTGACCTCGGTAACTGGTAGCTGCCAGAAACAAAGTTAAAATGCACACCTCAAGCATTAGCTGGAATTCCTTTACCTGCCCTGGTTGTTCTCGGGATAGGCTCTGTGGGGACAAACCTGCTACAACTGATGTCGCGGCTAAGCTTTTGCCACGACATCAGTCACCACTGAAGATGCCGACAGAGAAGAGCGGCGAAACATTTAGAAGCATGGGATGCGACCAGTTACAGCGACGGCTACGGAACGCCTCGGAGGACCACCATTATCCGAGGAACGGTTCCGACAGTAGAAGTCGTAATAGCAACAATAGGAACCGAAATCTATATATGGACGAGCCCAGAGACACCGATAGCGGGTCTATCCCCACAGAACCTAGCCCGAGAACAACCAGGGCAGGTAAAAGAATCCCGGTTATTACTAGGGATGTGCATTTTAACTCTGTTTCTGGCAGCTACAAGTTACCGAGGTCACGGCACAACAACCCAAAAAATCAGTATGTATCAAATGACAGCACTGGCCATGAAAGCCTAAAAGTCACAATAAGACTATTGCTTTAATTTCATATTCATAGCGTGTAGTAAGGGTTTCACCATGAAGATTTGGTCCGTTGTTGATCTCTCATTTCTAAAACCCGCTTGATGCTCCCCTATTCGTAGTTCGACTATGGGTTTTGTTCTCTATTTTATTAACGTCATAATTTTCTACTCTATATCTAGCAGAGATATACGTCTATAATTTTTGCATTCTACATCTCCCTGTTTTAAAATTGATATAAACATAGCACCTTTTCAAATCGTTAAGCATACATTTTCTTCTCTAGATCTTTAGTATGATTTCATGTATTCTTTACCTTAAATCCTCTCCTGCATACTTGCGGTTCTCTGACGCTATTTCGTTTGCCCCCGAACTGTTGTTATTCTTTTAAGCTTCTATGATTATTTTTTTTTGTCGGCTCTTCTATTTAAACTCTATCTTCCTTTTCCATTATCAACTCTTTCTGCTCCTCTCTCTCTTTCACTCGTTGTCGTTACAATTTGAATGATTAATTTTTTGTAATAAAAAATCTAAACATTGATACCTACGGTCTCTTATAAATGCCACTTTCTGAAGAAGTAAGACAGATATCGAATTGATATAAATGGATTTTAATATTTCAAACTCTCATCCGGCACCAATATTTTTCTAAAATTACTTAGTCTGTTGTAGACTCAACAAGAATACCTACAACTTGATAAAAAATATACAAGGTTAACTATGAGTAAGTACAAAAATTTTAACCTCGTGCTCAGAGAGGTCTAAAAGACAATAACAAATTTATTTCGGAATTCTAACTGGACTCCTACGGAAAGTCGGCGTCTATGACAATCAATCATCGTCCGAGATGGCTAGATATGTCAACTACCACGCGGTTGTATTTTTTTTGCAGCCTTGTCAAGTGTAGAAATGACGAAAATAAACATTTTTATTAATAATAATAACGCCTAAATACCTGATAGATAACAGTTAATCCTGCAGTATTTTGCATTCATTATTCGTTCTTTCGTTGTGCACTGCCAAAATTACATTTTCACTGCTTCCGAATTCGACAAAATTATTCACTAACATATCCGACATAAAACACTTTATTTAAGAACTATAAACCGTTTAAAACACAGATTAGACGTTTAAAATTAGTCACTTGAACATAACCTAGAATACTGCATTGCTAGTTGCATACTCCAGACTTCAAAGAACATGCGAATTAGTTATTTCTAATGGCCTAAGAAACATTTTTACAGATCATTGTAAACATTTTTTACTGTATTAGAAAGGTATTTTACTATAAACATCATAAGATGTTATAGTTTAAAATATTACCAATTATTTTATGCAAACATCGTCGATTACTGTTAATATTGTTGCTAATATTAGTATTAATAGAATCTAATTCCACAATTCAAGAACTTTAAAAATTGATCGTCGTGAAGTGCACCTTGCATTAGTGGCCTACATATGTCAGATGTCGTCTGTAGATGTTAAATAATATTTTATACGGTTACGGTATTCTGATAAGTTTGAAATAAATTTTCAGTACTTGCTTTTCGCAAATTTAATTTTTCGCGTTTTTTTTGTGTATTTACAAACTTATCATATTCAAATGCCTAGATGGCGGAAAGGTGCTGATTTATGGGAGTGTGACAAGTGCATATTATCGTGTGGCAGCGCAATACCAAAGACGTTTCCCGAGTACACAAAATGTTATGCTGAATGCTTTTTGAACCACATTGAACAACTGTTATAATGCCATGGCGGTAAACGTGTGGCAGTGTTTTTATGTATTTGTGTACATTTGCGTGTATTTTGTTGTCCTTTGTGTTTTTTCCCGACGTAAATAATCGACCTAGTCATGACCGCCAAACCAAGTAGGTACCTGGTTTTACATAAAAAGAATGGTCGGGGGAAGGAGAGGTCCACAGCAAGTACAAAAATCTTTGCACGTTTTAATTTAAACAAGTAAGAAAACAAAAAATGATGCAACATTCTTCAAATCTCTCCAAATATCAATCCTGGAAATAAATATTAGTAAGGTAGGTGCTGCCTCCCTGTGCTACCATACCGTACTTCTCATTAAATCATTAAATAATTATATTTTGTAAAGATTTTTTTTCTTTCAAAGTGGCTTAAACTAATACACGTGTCAATGCGGTGACCTGTCACTACACCTTTGACTTTGGCAGAATATATTTTATACCTAACCTCGCGGGCGATAAATAAGGATTTAATATAGTTTTGAAAAACAATTTTTTTCGCTTTATAAATAAGTTTGGAATTTTTTTGAATGGTGGTTCCGTTAACTCTTATTTTTCACTATCCCCTCTTAAAATATTTGTACTAAGTCATAGCTAACCCTGTAGGGTAATAAACTTTGGAAAAATTTCGAGTGGATTTTTTGCTGGTCAGTGTATTACTTTCCCCTTTCCCTTTTTTGCTTACTTTTCATCTCTATGTAGACGTTTATTATTTCTTTCCTCTTAAAATTGCTATTTCATCTACTTTCTTAACCTCTTCAGCTCTTTTATTTTATCTAAACACTTTGTTTGACTTTCGTTTTTGTTCCCTATATATTTCCTCATCTTTTATTTGTACTGACTGAAATCCTTGTATTCTGAGCTTATTTCTCGTGCATAAAAATCACATCTAAGAAACAAGTAAAATATCCCAAGAGAAGTCACTCAAGGATATATCAGCATGACTTAAATGGATAAGAACTAAATTAGTTTATTGAATATGGATTTTCCATGAAAGAGTATGCAGCGATTTCAAGAACGAATCAGTCAATTTATCTTTTCGGATTTTAATAAACAATGGCATAGATTATACTTACAAACAGAAAAGAAATATGACAATATGATTTATATACTTTGCTCTACTTCAATAAGATAACCTTGTTGTGTATACAGTTAATCCAGAAAGCCACATCTAGTATCAAAATAACTCCCGTAATAATCATTCAATTTCAATGCGGCTTGCGCCAGTTTTCTTAGAAAAAAGTCTAGTTTACAGGATGCCCTAATTTATATTTTTTGATATTAATAAACTAGGTTTAAAACGTAAAGAGAACAAAATAAATGAGCATTCTAAAACTCGTAAATTATTTTATTAATTCATATATTCTGAAAGTACCTAATTGATAATAACTTTGTAAATTCGGAACTAAGAAAGTAGGCTCTTACGTTCACACAGAATCAGGCAATGAGAGATACCAGGCCGACAAAGATGGATGATGTAAGAGAAGCCGCCATACAGTTATAGTGCGCTAGTGTGGCCCTTAAATTTATTGCTGCCGAAGTCTATGTTATATCCTTTATTAAAGTAAACGAAACAGCTTACCAGAGATATTCATGCGTACTGCAAAGCATCTTTGTAGTCTGCAATATGGACACCAGTTCCTCCTGGCTTTGTCGATGATACACCTACCTTGACCAGCTTAAAAAAAATAGAAAATGTTCTTTCCCCACTACTTCATATTATATACACTTACTAATACAAGAGTATAAAACGCTCCTTCTAACACTTCGTTTGAAAAAGCAAGAACAGCCATCACAGCAATAAACTCCATAATGTTTACCATAGGATCTATCTCCGCAAACTCTGCAAGAAACTGGGGCTGGTAAAGTGCGACCTACCAATTAATATACAGATATTTTAGTTAGTTTCAAGATAAGATAAATGTTTAGATTTACAGGATGTTTCAAAAAGACATTGCATATAGCTTATTATTGATAAAACATTGAAAAATAACTTGGGTTTGCTTAATAAACGTAAATGTCCTAGAGCCACTCATTGTTAGAAAATCAAATTTTGAATGTAATTTTTTTAAAATGCAACATATTTTATCAAAATTTAATACAGACACAAAGTAGAGGGCGTTAGTTGATAGCATTTCCGTTGACATTTTATTATGCAATTTTCTAAATGTATCGTTTTCACGGAAAATGCAAAAAACTGTGGTAAAGTTAACCTGGATCTCTGTAATAGTACTTACTTATCAAGTGTTCTTACACAGTTTTTATGAAAATTAGATCTATTGTGTACCTATCGTGTATTATATACGTGGTTATTTTTTTACCGATTGTAAATTATTACTTCATAAATATTTATAATAACAATCATTATTACTATTAATAACATTATGACTATTACAATTAAATTAATTATAATAATAAAAATTTATATCAAAAAATTACAATCAACAGAAAGAAAATCTGTTTAGTTGGTACACAATATAGATTTAATGGAATTATGGAAGCAACCATAACAACAATAACAATAAAAATAATTATTACTGTTATTATTACTGTTTATTATTATTAGTTCGAATAGTAATTTGTTTTTTGGTGACTATTGCAAACTTCGTAAGATATTATTCTGCTCTGTGTTTATTACGCATATATTATTATATGATAATAATAAAAACTTATACTAGCAGTGCAGACTTTAGGGGAATGTTAGCAGCAGTTAGATGCTATTCTGAAAAATTTCCTGAGCGGCAGATATCAAATAGAAAAACATTTTTCGCAGTAGAATGGCGTTCTCGATAATTTCGGTAGACTCAGATCGGCTAGAACTGCTTAAAATAAACAAATATTTTACATTTGGTCTTCAAGAATCCAACCATAAGAGTAAGAATATAGAGCGTGGAAAATACTAAAAGAACAAGAACTGTATTCATCCTATTACAGAAAAGTACAAGAACTTTTATATCAGCATCCAACTGCAACGGCACTCCTAAAACATTCCCCTAAAGTCAACAGGAGATCAGATCTGTATATTCATTGCTGATATAAGTTTCCATTATTATCACATAGTAGCGTGTAAAAAACAAAGCAGAATAAAATCATTTCAAGTTTGCAACATTCACTAAAAGAGCAAATTACTATTCAAATAATAGTTATTTATGCAACAAGTACAAAAAGTAAGTGTTTATTGCACGCGACGTCAAATTCTCCAACGAGGCCTCCAGGTCGAGTAGGACAACACGTCGAGTTGCATACAATATTTTTTCTACGTTTATGAAAAAACCATAAAATGTTTTATTTAGATGACACTAACTCTAGGAAAATATGACGTCGATTTGAACGTTTATGTTTGTCATGATGACAAAACTCTGTAGTAGAATGACAGATAAATGCAATAAACATTTTATTGCACTAGTGCAATAAAGAAGGACTTTTTACACTAAATATAGTTCAATAAAGTTTTGTTTTTTGCATGAACGTAGAAAAAAGAATAAACAATATACCGTAAATTGTGTTAAACAAAATATGACATGTCAATGTCAAAATGTCAATGGATGTGTTCGAGGAAAATATTAAATTTAAAAAGTTATAGAACAAAATATCAGCGATGTAGCGTCCTCTACTTTGTACAGAAGAAGTAATATTACCAGCATATTTAGCACCGCCAAAAGCGTATCTGTATTAAATTTTGGTAAAATATATTGTGCTTTATCCAAAATGTCATTTTCTAAAATTATATCTTTCAATGTTTTATCAGCTATAGCAATATGTATTTTTGAGCCACTCTGTATAATAAAAATATTGATTGCCGGTTTACATTTATCATTTTATAATTTGCACAATTATTTGTTATAAAATAAAATTTAAAAATACCCGTATAAGGATAAATCATCTATTTATATACATTTCAATATAGTGTATTTAAACTAAAACAACTAGGGTGTTCGGTATTATCTGCGGTTTTCCTAGAACATATAAATAAAATTCAAAAATATGCTCTAACAGAACAGGATATGTTTCAACACAATAATATTGATACTAAATTGTAATGCTGAATATAAAATTTAAAAAAATGCGTAAACCACTCGACAAAATTTAGTGATGCAATTATTTGTTATAAAATAAAATTTAAAAATACCCGTATAAGGATAAATCATCTCTTTATATACTTCTCAATATAGTGTATTTAAACTAAAACAAATGGGGTGTTCGGTATTACCTGCGGTTTTCCTAGAACATATAAATAAAATTCAAAAATATGTTCTAACAGAACAGGATATGTTTCAACACAATAATGTTGATACTAAATTGTACTGCTGAATATAAAATTTAAAAAATGCGTAAACCACTCGACAAAATTTAGAGAGGCAAAAATTTAATGACATATTGCATGCGACTATAAACTAAAGATGGGCAAAACTGTAATTGTCTGGCAATAGTCACTATTACTTCATAGTCATCGTGTGTTAATCCTGTTTTTAAACTCTAGAAGAAATTTTTACACAAAATCTGTAAAGTATGACCTTTTGAGTAAGCCGCTGTTTACAAAGTTGGAAATTAAGTCCCTGCCATTGCTTTTCCTATTTATTTGTTTGATCCATTCCATGATTCCGTTGTAAATTTCCCGTGTCACACCCGCTTTGCCTACTGTGATAGAAGTAGCTGCATTTGGTACATGTCTACCGGGAAATCATTCTGCATCCAGACGAGAAGCTGCTAAAGTATTTTGTCTTACTTCAACTCCGAGTTGCTATATATGTAAATCATTTTTAATATTTGAAAAACTAATGTAAGCACTATCGTAAAAACGTTAGTTCTACAAGGATTTTAGTATTCGGGATCACCTGCATTCCGAGAATGCTAGATACTACAGTATTTCAGCGAAGTAAAGGTTGAGAATACTACAACTATAAGGATTTTACATTTTTTTTACGATATTGACTCTAATTATCATGACGCATCTATTCTCAAATTTTGTTGAATAAGTTGTGAATCACACTGTATACTGTACGTACTTATTATGTGAAGTGACTAAATCGATAACCACTTTTTAGCTATGGCAGCATTTGAGTATTTAACAATCAGAGTAAAGATTTTTTATTTTCTTGAGATGTAAATCGGCTACTGCAGAAAAAAGTTCTGAAAGAAATAAATCTAGGGGTTGCTTATTCCCGCCCTCCAGAAACATGAGCCAAGGAATAGACACCACCACAAAATAGTTTCTGACTAGCTGATAATGTGTACCAAAATTTAAATTTCTAAGCGTAATCGTTTTTAAGGAAAAAAAAACTATTTCTTTTCGCCATTTTGTGACTCGAATATCTCAACAGGAAGGACCGTAATTGAAAAATTTCATATGAAGATCCCCCACTGAAATGACTTGTGGAATGCACTGGTAAAATATTTGACCATCGTTCTGGAATACCCTGCATATTAATAAAGTATTGCGTAACATAAAATATAAAATCGCAGAAGGTATAGATATGCAATCTATTTTCACTAAGAAGACATTTTTTAGTTTGTTTTATAAAAGAGTTGTAGAATGTATATTACATGCTTGGAATGGTCATTCTACCATGGCAATAGTATATGGGTAGATGAAAGATACTTGGGGGATAAATTTTATCTAGTAGCAGTTTTTTATTTCAACATGTAGGTACTTTGTTTATGATCAATACTGATCAATTGTTCTCTATATAATTTCGTCTTATCTTGTTATGTATATCCGGTGACATAGAACAAGGTTTTTAAACAAATATTTATGTACCAGAACAAACTAGTCAGTCATGATTTTTTCTTAATTTCTTTATCCACTACTTTATTTACCGATTAATTTTTTATTTTGAATTTCAAACTGTTAATGAATATTTGCGCTGCGGTAACAGTAACTTCTATCTGGTATGACTATTTTTTATATTTTTATTTTATATCCTTGCATAATTTATTTTCACACACATATTCGAACAAAATTATTATTGAATAATGGTCATCTGTAGAAGACACATTTTTGTAAGACTTGATTGAAGACTATTGAACAAACTATGAACTAAGAAATCAAGTGTGTTTTAATTATCATTTATGAATTTCTAATGGAGAACTATCGCAATTTATTTGAAACTTCAGTTTAGCGGTTGATTATCTTTGATTATCCAAATAGTGGAAAAGTGAAGATTGTAACGTATCGACAATAACAAGCGCAAAAGTAGTTATTTGTAAAACTGAATATAAAGTTGCATTACTATATTAGTAATTGGTAATAAATAATAATAATAATGAATCTGGTTGGTTATGAAAGCATTATTCCTTCATGTAAATCCTTTTTTACTAAAAGAGTTCAAATATACAGTGCGCTATAAAGTCTGGGATGTCTTTGGGAAAAACCATGTCGATTTTTATTTTATAAATAACCCCCTTTTAAGTTATCAACATTTATGTGTTAGTTCCAGTTTTCCCGGAAATGACGTCTTGTTTTAAATGGAACACTCATATCTTTGTTACAGATATCTAATCTAAGGTAAATTCTGAGTCAGATGATTAAAGCCTGCTTCAGAAAACAATGTAGTGTTGCTGGAAACATCCCCACCGCCAGTTTAATTTCAGGGAAATAAAGGTTTTATATAGTTGGTTTCGTTTTTATTGGTTATGTTATGTATAAATGTTGCTCTTCTGGATAGTTGAAGTTGGAAATTTTGAACTTCACTCTACTTCAACAATGAATACAATTAATTTAATTGGCCGAAAATCACGTGACTTAGTGTTGCTGGCAACACTACGTTGTTCTCTGAAGTTGGCTATAGCACAATGCCTTCAAATTTTGGCAGATCATTCAAAAGAAGAAAAACTTATCGTTACACTGAATAAACTATTTAATGATAAGTACGTATAATTAAATTTTCTCTTTAATAACAATAATAATACTAATTTAATGGAGGAAATGTTTTAAATATGCTCCCTGAACGTTCTGACAATAATAAAATCTGTTTTTGCACTTATTATTAAATCATACGTATTGTTAAGAATTATTTTCAGTCTCTTCGTTTTTGAACGATCTGTCAAGGTTTGACAGGCATTATGCCATGTCATCTGACTCAGAATTTACTTTGTAGTCGAGGCAATGAAGCACTAAAAAGGCCAAAGATAGGAAATCTTTTAGGATAGGACGTATCGGAATGCGGTTTTTTGCATTCGCTTGCAAAAATTATTGATATCATTCGTACCTACTTTGTACCTATTACAAACCGGTTGCATTGCTGCAGCCAAAAATGCATGCAAAAAATGCATCTTTTGAGAGGCCATTTGGCAAATTTAATAACTTTTATAAATAAGAGTCAGAATTGGGTCAAGTCGGGTACCCGGGGGTTTTCGAGGTCGCTGATCACGATTATGATGTTCAAATTGACCCCCCGAACACCTGGAGCTCAGGAACGCCGACGAACGTCATCTCCGGGGACTATCCCGAACTTTATGCGAGAGAGGAGAGAAACTAGGCACCCGGGGTTTTTTTGGGTCGCTGAATTCGAATATACCATCGCCGAACACCCCAGGGACACCTGGTGCGCCCTAACCTGGTCCTGAACGTTATCCCCGAGGGTTTTCCAGACATAATTGAAAAACACCACCCGAAAATCATTATGGGGGGTTTTTTGGCTCGCTGAAATCAAATATGGCACCGGCCAACACCCCACGGACACCTGGTGCACCGTAACCTGGCTCTGAACGTCATCCCCGGTTGGTTTCCAGACACAATTGAAAAAGACCAACCAAAGATCGTAACGATCCGTCCGTGGGGTGTAGGCCGGTGCCATATTTGATTTCAGCGAGCCAAAAAACCCCCCGTAACGATTTTCGGCTGGTTTTTTTCAATTATGTCTAGAAAACCCTCGGGGATGACGTTCAGGGCCAGGTTAGGGCGCACCAGGTGTTCGGGTGGTCGTTTTCAACATAAAATTCGGATTCAGCGCACACAAGAAGTCCCCATAACGATTTTCGGTTCGTTATTGTCGATATTTCCTGAAAAATTCTTGAAGATGACGTCCGCGTCCAGGTTGGAGCCCACCAGGTGTCCGTGGGGTGTTCGCCGATGGTATATTCGAATTCAGCGACCCAAAAATCTCCCGGGTGCCCAGTTTCTCTCCTCTCTCGCATAAAGTTCGGGATAGTCCCCGAAGATGACGTTCGTCGGCGTTACTGAGCTCTAGGTATTCGGGGGGTCAATTTGAACATCATAATCAGCGACCTCGAAAACCCCCGGGTACTTGACTTGAGCCAATTCTGACTCTTATTTACGAAGTAATTAAATTTGCCAAATGGCCTCTCAAAAGATGCATTTTTTGCATGCATTTTTGGCTGCAGCAATGCAACTTCTGGTTTGTAATAGGTACAAAGTAGGTACGAATGATATAAATAATTTTTGCAAGCGAATGCGAAAAACCGCATTCCGATACGTCCTATCCTAAAAGATTTCCTATCATGATGCTTCATTGCCTCGACTATTAGATTCGATTTCTGTAAAAAAAATATTAGTTTTTCATTTAAAATAAAAGAGGTGACGTCATTTCTGCGAAAACCGCAAGTATCACATAAATGTTGATAACTTAAAAGGAGGTTATTTCGAAAATGAAAATAGACCGGTTTTTTCCAAAGACATCCTACCAACCGTTTACCAGTTACTGCCGCATAGTATATGTAACTGCATAGAAGACAGAGCAACTAGAAGCTCCTAAATTCCCAAGACATTGAGGATATATTTCAAACGTGCACTAACAAGCCATCGAAATTTGCAAAATAAATGTGGATTTGATTTGACTTGTGTTGAATCTTCAACTACTCCTTATATCTTCTATTTAAATACATCTTAAAAATCAAATTTTAGTACTTACCCATTATCACCTGGTCACTAATGTTTTCTTCACAAGTAATCATTACTATGTGATCGGCATGTAAATCTTGCAGTGATTTTATAACATTTGCTCGGCTGCTAATTGACAGGTAGGCCATTAGCGGCTGTTCGCCCGCTGGACAGGTCACCCCTTACACGTGGCCTTTTGACGCTACCCGTCAGTTCAACAATGTTTAGCGCCGTTCCCGTCACTTTAATATTTGATAAGTTATTAATGCTACACGGTTACGTGTTTTCTAAGCACATATACAGTTTGCTGAAGTAATATATGTAAGTGGAAGTGTTTTTGGATTAAAATATCTAGTCAGAGTAATATTTTACATACAGGGTGTTTATTAATTGAATGCCGATACGTAAGGGTGTGAATACTTCGGTCATTTTAAGAAGAAAAATTAATATCAACATAAAACCTCTTAATTTTTGAGCTACAGGGTGTTACAGTTTTAAGAAAAAATTTACTTTTTTATTATAATTTTTTTATCACTACAGATATTTTTATGAAATTTTGTACACAACCATTAATCATTAAGGAGCATTGTTTGATGTAAAAAATGTTTTAAAATCTTTGCCAATGACGTCCGTACGAGGTTTAAACTAAACATTTTTGAAGAAAAAAATGGTACGCCACTGCTTTTTCTAAAAACTAAAATTATTTTTAAAATCTCCATTTATTTTACAGCAATTTCGGTCCCTAGACTTACTCTCGTACGATGCACCATTTTCACGTAAAAAAAATTAAAACCAAAAAAGTTTTTTCCCCAAATTCATTGAGACTGCTTTTAATATTTTGTTGCCATTTTGTAGACACCCACCATGCGTGGAAACACTTTCTTAGGACAAAAATTAATTTTCTACTTTAACCAGTGATGTTTGGATAGAAAAAAACGGTACGCCTCTGATTTTATTTTATAAATCGCGAATTATTTAGTAAAACGATAAATTCTAATTCTTAAACCTAAAACGAAACGACAAGACAAGAAAATACAAACAAAATAAGGAACCCAAATTATGTATTTACAGTAGTTGTTAAAAGTGTCCTTCACCCACACGTATGCAAGCATCTACTCTTCTTCACATATACTGACGTACATTTTCAAAAATTCCTGGGGTGTCTCTTATGGTTTGGCAGCATACTATTATACGATTTCGTAACTCTTCTTCGGCTTGAATTGGCCCTGCGTACACTAAGCTTTTCAGATGACCCCAGAAAAAATAGTCTAAACTATTAAGCTCGGGAGATCTGGCGGCCATGACTGCATTCCTCGGCGGCCTATCCACCGATCGCGATAGTTGTGATTTAAAAATTCACGCACCCGTAAGCTAAAATGTGGAGGCGCACCATCGTGCATTAGCCACATCTAGTTTCTTAATAAAAGAGGAAGGTCTTCAAGTATTTGCGGTCTTCTTCAAATAAGTGTAAATACGATTGTTCATCTAATCTTCTTGGAAGAACAAAATGGGCCTATCAAATAATCGTCAATAATACCAGCCCAAACATTTAATGAAAACTGTTATTGATGATTTGATGTAATAATTGGTTTTCATCCGCCCACAAATGGTTATTATGGAAATTTGATATTGAGTTTCGAGAGAAATTAGCTTCATTGGTAAAAAAAATGTACTTGTCAAATAACGGATTTTCCAGCAGCTTTTGAAGAAACCACTCACAGAAATTAATGCGCAACGGAAAATTTCTATGGAGTAATGCCTGTACTCTTTGAATGAGATATGGATATAACAAATTAAGTGGTGTATCATGGGAGCGCAAGAGCAGCCGCACACCGATATGGTATAAAGTTCCCCAATAGAAATGTACCCAATTATAAAATATTACTTTGCACCGAAATACGTTGTTTTTCTGTTATTTATATTACGGTATATTTATATGTACTATTGTTTTAATTGTTACTGTTAAGAGTGTTAAAAATACTTGACATTTTTGTTAACTGTCAGATTAGTTGTTTTCTTTATGGCACACTGCAATTAATTTATTTGGCTATAGAAGTTGAATGTGGAGCGCGTTAAGAATGATTGAAATCGATTTTACTGAAAAACGGTACATCCTATTGAAATTTAACAAGATACCTTTTCTATGTTAAATACTTTAGATTTTAGATTCAGAAAATAGAAAAAATTAACTACAAAAAAGATATGATTAAATTTGTCCCTGAGTCTTGCATTTTCTCAGGTTCCTGTAGAAAATTTTTAAATGTATTTTATGAGACTTATTAAACACGTCAAGGTTAATATCTCACCAAAATTTCGAGACTTAATGTTGAACCGTTTTGATGTTACGCATTAAAAACTGTTTCTGAGGTTACCCCTTTAAGTGAGCTTATCTCTATTAGGAGCTGCCACTGACAAAAGTTGTATACTAAGATTTTCGTAATATTTCGACTTGTTTTAAGCTCACAAGTTTTGAATACTTACTACTGGTACACCTTGTATATATTTATCATAGACCAGTATAGTTTAGTATATTTTTTAGAAATACTGAGTATATGTAGTAATCAATACATCATTTATACAACAAAAACAATTTCAATTTTTCCTTCCCCATTAATAATATACTTGCCCGAACTCGCTGCTTCTCACAAATCAGTGTTAACGGTGACAGGTACTCTTTACCTTTAACTGACGTAACTCCTGTTTATGTTTTATTATATTTTTACGTACTGGTAATAATTGATTTATATGGGATCGACCATTATTTAGGTATTCATTTTAGTATAGATAAGTGAATATACATTGTGATGTACATATTTTGTTAAATTTACTTCATTTACATCAATATTTTACTTCTATAAAACGAAGCTTATAAAACTTGTGATTCTACTATTTCAATTATTTAGTTCTTATATTTCCGTATCGTATTTAGCAAATTAAATGATAAATTCAAATACCTATCTAGATAAAAAAAATATATTCAGTAAGTAGTACCGTCTTCAGTATGAAGATATTTTGATAAATCGAAATTAGAAAGCTGCCAAATGGACACACATTGATAAAAATAATAGTAAATTTACGCGTTGTTCACACCATGCCTTACTGTAAAAATATCAAATACATACTGTACTACAAAAAAAAACTCCACATACATACAGCATAATTACATTTTTAATGCCAAACATATTTTTTATTAGAAATACGTAACGATTATTTAACTGTATTGTAAAGGTATTTTAAGCTAATATAAATCCATTCTCCTGCAATTCTTATCAATGAAGTCATATGTATTATTTGTTTAATTACTTTCATTTATAAAGTTGAACTTTAAAATTTAATTTCTATTGTTTTTTTTTATTAATACTTATTTGTTTTGTTGTAATTTGTTTAATTTAAAAGAGTTATAAAGATTATATTTTGTTCATGTCTTTTATGATAAATTATTTTGTTATTATTGTTAAAACTGAGCGCCATTAATAAAACTTGTATATTTACCTGCTGTATGCTTATTATAGTATTTAAGAAAAAAAACTTTGTTAGAGCGAGAGCTTTCCTCAGGTTGCGGTTCTAACTTTTTAATCACCCTATATGTACTTCACTACCATTAGAATTTATATATATATATATATATATATATATATATATATATATATATATATATTTATTTATTTTAAAGTATTTTTGTAATATTTTTACTTGCAGTTTTATAGATAAGTAAATAAATTTAAACTGTTAACAAATTGTCATATATTATAAAAAAAATTTAAATTATTACAACTAACACATACATTGTCTTAAAAACTAATTTTAAACTTTAAATGTTGATTTAAATTGAAATTTCATTTTCAGTCGAAGCTTTATCGTCAATGCATTTTTGAACTTTCTTGAACGTCTCTGACAAATTAATAAAAGTTTAAATTGGTGTTCTAGGGTGATAACTCATTACATTTACTACCTTTCTACCCTATTATTTGACTAAAAATATTTTTAATTATATTTTAATTTTACCTATTTTATGTGATTTTGACAGTACTCGGTTTTCATCATTTTACGTATATTTTTTAAATTAAATTTAGTCTTTTACATGTTACAAACTATTATTCCTATTCCAAATTATTTCCAAATTTTTATTTTAGATTTATTTGAATACATTTGAAATTTTCTTAATATTGTAATATATCATAAATTTTAATTTATATGGTGTGATCTTGTGCTCATATTTTATTTTCAAATTTTTGTGTATTTTACAGGATGCTCTTTGATTCCAAACATCTGTATGATAATGAACAATTCCATAGACAAAGCTGTATTCAATAATAATTATCTAAAATAAAAATGAATCTAAAGCTAAATTTACTGATTTGGTTTAATGAAAATACTTTATAAATACCTAATAATCATGTAATTCTACATGAAAGATGTAAATGTACGGTATTCACATAGAGATTCTTGGAATACACTGTGGATTTGACATTTTTTCCATTAATCTGTGATGAAGAACGTGCAAATTTACAATAATTTTTATCGGTGTAACTATAAACTGTTCTATATTTAAATGCGACTGAGTTGCTTCCTTTTTAAGAAATGTCAACTTAACTTATACAGACAATTCTGGTGTAAATAATTTTAGGTCAGAATACAGTGAAATTAACGTGGGAGTTCCGCAAGGTTCCGTGTTGGGTCCCATCTTATTTCTGATATACACTAATGAACTTGACACTTTGATTTCGAATGCGTTCCTTATCACATATGCAGACGACACATCCATGGTCATTTCGAATTCCAGTGATAAACTACTAGAATCTAAATGTAACACTGTATTAAACATTTTAGGTGATTGGTGCGTAGCCCAGACAAGTAATTCGCCAAATATCGTAGGTTTAAATATATTTAATAAATTACCATTAAATATTAGACAAAATAAAAATCTTTTAAAAAAACAACTGAAATTATTTCTTTTAGATAAATGTTTTTATAATTTGGAAGAATTTCATAAATTTTTTCATTCAACGTAATTGTGGATATGGAACACTTCTTGATTGTTCTCGTATTTCTTTTCATTTTTATTGTATGTACTAAGGTTTATGTACTTAGGTTTAGATTTATGTACTTCTTGACTATTCCTATATAAATTTAACTTTGTCAAAAGGAAAATAAATTTATTATAATTATTATTATTATAACACAATTCAAAATGTAATAATAGCCTAATTTTTTATTTTTGTAAAGGATATTTGGGGAATAATTATTTGTTTAAAATAATCAAAATTTAAAGTATCTTATGTTTTTTTTATCGTTAAGACAGTGGCGTATCATTTTTATTTTAAATAGAGAAAGAGTGCCGCAGGGTTTCTACGCCACTGGTGATAATGGGAATATTTAAAATAATTAGATTAAAGATATCTCATTACAATCTAGAACTATTGCTGGTTTATCACGAAAGGTTTCCAAATAAAAAATATAGGTAACAAAATTTCGAAATCGTTGATACCCTGTATCTTGAAAACGGTGAACTTTTAGATATACTCGCGACAAGAATTCAGACGACTTACGTCATACGAACAAATGAATAATTCACAATATTTTTATCAAAATATTTAAGAAACTGCAACTGATAGTAATAAAACTATATACTACACTAAAAGTTTGCATTATATATTGCACTAAATTGCAAAAAATAATTGTTTTTAACGCTACTAAATTTCGAAAATTACGTTGACAATAAAAACAAATGTGTAACGTCAGCCGTGACGTAAGACGTCTGAATTCTTGACGCGAGTATATAAGTATATTTGGGTAAATTTCATTTATTTTGACAGTACTCACTCCATCCAAGGATGTCAGTATCACCTGAGACACTCCGTATAGTGATTTTCTCGATTGTTATGCCGTGACTTCGGTAGCTGACCACTGCCAGTAACAGAATTAAAGTGCACATCCCTAGCTTTAGCTGTGATTCTTTGATCTGCCCTTGTTGTTCTCGGGTTACGTTCTGTGGGGAGCAGACCCGTAGTTGCGTCAAATTAGCATGAAAAATGTGAAAATAGACAACTTTTTGCGGAGAAGTCAGATTGCGATGCGGTTTTCTGCAAAATGTTCAGGGATTTTTTTATAACAAAAGGTACATCTAACCTCTGTACGCTCGCAAATTTTTAATTGTTTATTTAACAAATGATCCATTTTTGTTGAACATATGGCAAATGTCACACACGATTCAACGAAAATGTCTGAAAAATGTTCTCTCGGGGGTTTTCGAGGTCCCTCTTTACCACTAAGGTGTCAGCTTTATTATTTATTGCTAAATTGTTGTAACTGGTCTAATTAACAAATTAAAAACTCCACCCCCGAAATCACTAGAGAACCGGAATTTTTTCCAGGATTTCTGGCTTATTAAGGCACAAGATTTTTGCAAATATAATTGTTTATTGTTCGATTGTTGCAACCTCGCTAATTAACAAATTAATAACTCTACTCCCGGAATCGTTAGAGAACCAGATTTTTTTTGCAATAACTCTGGGATCATGGGGAGAACCATCGGCACAAGGTTGTTGCACGAAATTGTTTATTTTTCTATTTTTGCAACCTGGCTAATTAACAAATTAATAACTCTACTCCCGGAATCACTAGAGACCCGAAATTTTTTCCGGGATTTCTGTCTTTTTAAGGCGAACCATCGGCACAAGATTTTTGCAAATATAATTGTTTATTGTTCAATTGATCCCAGAATTATTGCAAAAAAAATCCGATTTTCTAACGATTCCGGGAGAAGAGTTATTAATTTGTTAATTAGCGAGGTTGCAACAATCGAACAATAAACAATTATATTTGCAAAAATATTGTGCCGATGGTTTGCCTTAATAAGCCAGAAATACTGGAAAAAATTCCGGTTCTCTAGTGATTTCGGGGGTGGAGTTTTTAATTTGTTAATTAGCCAGATTGCAAAAATAGAAAAATAAACAATTTGGTGCAACAACCTTGTGCCGATGGTTCTCCCCATGATCCCAGAGTTATTGCAAAAAAATTTGGTTCTCTAACGATTCCGGGAGTAGAGTTATTAATTTATTAATTAGCGAGGTTGCAACAATCGAACAATAAACAATTATATTTGCAAAAATCTTGTGCCGATGGTTTGCCTTAATAAGCCAGAAATCCTGGAAATAATTCCGGTTCTCTAGTGATTTCGGGGGTGGAGTTTTTAATTTGTTAATAACCCAGTAACAACAATTTAGCAATAAATAATAAAGCTAACACCAAAGTGATAAAGAGGGACCTCGAAAACCCCCGAGAGAACATTTTCCAGACATTTTCGTTGAATCGTGCCATATGTTCAACAAAAATGGGTCATTTGTTAAATAAAAAATTAAAAATTTGCGAGCGTACAGAGGTTAGATGTACCTTTTGTTATAAAAAATTCCCTGAACATTTTGCAGAAAACCGCATCTCAATCGGACCTCTGCGCAAAAAGTTGCAAATGAAATGCTAATTTGACGCGACTACCGCTACTTTGGAAGCATGGGATGCGACCAGTTACAGAAGCGGCTGCGGGACGTCTCGTAAGACCACCATTATCCGAGGAACGGTTCCGACCGTAGCCGTAGTAGTACCAACCACAGGAGCCAAAATCAATATATGGACGAACCCAGAGATACGATAGCGGATGTGTCACCACAGAGTCTAGCCCGAGAACAATCAGGGCCTGTCAAACAATCCCAGTTAAAGCTATGGATGTACACTTCATTTATGTTACTGGCAGCGACCAGTTACCGAGGTCACGACATAACAACCCGGAAAATCACTATATATCAAATAATAGCACGGCCGTGGAAGCCTAAAGACCACTATGAACACTTTAATGTTTTAATATGCAATTTATTATTTAAATTGTCTATCTTCAGGTGAAAAACATTAATATAAAATAATTTCCATTATGCTTCGTACATAATACTGCTATACGAAGAAGAAATGATGCAAACTGTGTTACCAAAACTTTCCCAGCTAACAATTTCCTGTTCTATAAAAATCGAAAGAACGTTTCCAGAGCAAATTTTATAGAGCAATGTTTGTTCTAAGAACATTTTCAAAACGTTCTTACAACACTTATACCATAAAAATGGGTACCGTTCTATAGAACTTTTTAGTTTTTTAAGCTATTATGTAAGGTCTGCAGGAAATACTTATAGAATTGTTGAATAAACGTTCTCATAGGTCTTAAAGAATTTTTATAACACAGTTAACAAAGCAATCTCATAAAAATTCTATACCACTTCGTTTTACAATTTTTGTGTTGCATGGTGTTCTACTTAGAGAACTTTAAAATCGTTAATTGTATTTTTAAAAATAAAATGTTTCTGCATCGCACATATTAGAAATAATATGGATGAGCCAACCAAGATAGAAGATGACCTAATCAGACTGCATAAGATCACTCGCATCATGCCGTTCAGGGAGTAGTACATTTTAATTCGGAAAAAGTTTTCTCGTGAAATGTGTAGTACATAATGGTAATTTTTTGACGCGTCCTCAGTTAACCTTATATTTCCTATGATGCTGGAAATTTAATAATTTTTTTTTCTAAATTGATGAATTTAATAACAAACTGTATAGTCAGAAAGTAAGTATATCCATATTATTGATTTCATTTCACCTATTTATATTGTATATATTTTTAATTAAGATTTGTTTTCTTTCTTCACAATATGGTGACAGAAAGAAAGGCTTTAACTTGTACTTCCAATGGATTCTTACTAATATGACATTTTTGTGTCGATTGCAATAATTATAGAGCAAATATGCTTCGTAAGCAACTACTATAACAGCCCTATGCCACTTAACATCCAGTGTTGTCATATTTTATTGTGGTAATATCAGTTATTTCAATCTTATTTAATAAAGGTAATAAAATTCTTTAACTTCAGCATCTAGAAGTGTAAATGAATAAGGTTTGGAATGGTTTAAATTAAATTTGTTACTAAATTTCTATAAGGAAATCAGTTTCTATTGTAATCAAATAAATCTTATCTATCGTAATGAAATTTTCCTTCTGCAAGCAGATAATAATTTCTACAAGTCACGACTATGTTATACAAATTTCTCCATTATACTTTGATCAAAATATTTCGTACTTTTATAGGCAGGTCTCATCAAATGGGGGTATGGGAGACCTATATATGTATATAAATGGCAGTTCCATAGCGTTTTTTGTGGAATAAGAGGGCTAATGATTTTATAATAACTGTATTATTATTTTCTATGACTGCTTTAAAGAGCTTTTTCTCTTAAGTTCGATAGCAGCATCCATATTTGTAATTTGTTTTCCACAGCAAAATTGTAATTGTAATACATTACACAATAGTTCTATAATTAAACTATAAGCGACATTACAGAATAATTTTATAAGAGTGTCACAGGAGATGGTATAATTCACTAAAAAGCTAAAGCACTCTTTTGCATCGGTTTTACAGCAATTTAATTCTATAAGCACCGTTGCTGCACTTATACATTAGCAGTTATCTTATAAATGTCCTATAAATTATGCTCTAAGAACGTACTTGCAACAAATTTAAAAAACAATTTAGTTTCTGAAGGCAAAATAGTCTCATGTGCCACAATAATGCAACAATTTAGTATTCTAGATACTAACTATACAATATTAATAACATAATATAAAGCTCCTATTACTTTAAATTTATAGAACTACTTTGCTAGCTGGGTTGTTATTAGAAGATTTCCCTCACTGGGCACATATTAATTTCACTTCCGAAGAAACAGGTAATAAATTATCTGCAAATTCACAATAAATAAAAAAAAACAATTTTATTGAATTATTTTATTATGCATATAGGTATAGGCTTTTATTAGTAAATTGCAATTAATTATAAGTCACACAATATTTACACATTTAAATTACACATACATAACATATATACAAATATTTGTTCTAAAATTATGTGCCAATATATTTTCAAACGATATAGTTAGTACGTAACGTAATCATAAATTTTTCAAAAACGTAAAGTTTTACTTATGTCCCTGTATTCAGAAATACTAAAGTTGAAACGCAACTAAAATTAACTCGTCTATAATCTACTCTTGTACACTCAATATGAGTTAGTGTTGGAAGAATCAAGTACAAACAACAAAAGGTTGCGAAATAATAAATAGCAATAAAATAGTACGACCGTAGTCATTTGAAATTTCACAGTCTCAAAGAAATATTACACACTAATACGTTCGACTCCATAGAAATAATTATATCACTATAAAACTTGTTTATATGTACATAATCATAGTGCAAAGAAGACATTTATTGACTATCTATCTACTAAGTATTTAACGTTTAAACTTTCTAATACTACCTACATATACCTTTAAGTTAATAAATATACATTTCTAAGAAAAATCACAAATAACGATGAAAGTGATCACCATCAATTAACGAAATTATAGTTAGTTCTAATATTGTACAAAATGTAATGTCTTAATTTAAATAAATATATTCCCATGCATATTGTTTTCAATGTAGGTACCTAGTATTTATTAGCACATAAATTATGAAATAAAAATTTGAAGTTATTTACAATACCTCGGAATTTTTTATTTTTGGAAAGGAAATAAATTTCCTATAAAATATGGCCTGTTGATAGCTCAAAAAATTCATGTGTAGAAAAAACAATTAAAAACTGCAAATCTAGAATAAATATGTTTTATTTCGCATGGATTACCTTGTCATTTTTTTAAAATTGAAACATCTATAGTGTTGATATTAATTAGAGAAGCCATTAGAAAAAAAAACTAGCAAACATGATTATGTTCTCTAATATTTGCTATAAATTTTTCCGATTACAAATAACATATTGCTTCTAGAACAATGCTTAAAGTTTTCAAAGAGCCGTATAACGTTTATAGAATCTAGTTTTCCCTATAAACTAAAAAATATTGAAATTATTAAGTTAATCAATTTCGGTGGGAAACCCTATAATTTTTGTTATTAAACTTCAAAAAATTTGTGCAAATTTACACAGGATGTCTGAATATTCCATATACGTACTATAAAAGATTCTAAGAGTCACAATTGGACTATTTCATTAAAGAACAACAACAACAAAAAAACATAGTTTTGTATATTAAAGATGGTTTACTTCGCATTTTTGTAAAGAATACTAGACACTTAGGTTACAATTAAAACATTTTAGGTACACAATGACGTACCTAATTGAAAACCACATTCTATTTACATCAAATAAAGGCTTTTAGAATTTAAAAAATGTTTATTTTATAAGATTGATTGTATTCATTATATTGGGACGGCCAGAATTTGTGTTAGCTTGGTGTTTGGAATATTAAGGAATTTCTGTATGAATCAAATAGGCTTTATGTATATTTAAATATTACATTTCATTAAATCTGTGGCGTATTACCCAAATTATTTGCCTAGGGTCCGACTATTTTATTATTTTTTTAGCTTATCAATTGCTAAAGCTTGTCATTAATTCCATAATAAATCAAATAGCGGATATAATACATTGCTACAATTTGCAATATGGTGCTCACTTTTAACAAATTATAAAGAGTATTCGGAAACTAGGAACAAAAAATAATAATAGTTCCTATAACATATTTTGAAGCTACAACCAATTTTTTCAAATGTTAATATTATCGATTTGAAACGAAACAGTTCTCACATTTTTTATGGTTTTACATTAAAAATAATGCAAAGAAAAAAATTCAATACATTGTGGATTTTTAAGGACCATTTAAAACTATAGTTTTTAAGGCAGCAGGAACGCCATCAATGATCGCCAGCAATCATTGCTAGAATCTAATAAATTCAAGTTGATGGAAGGGTTTTTGCAAGACAACTAATGTTCAGTATGCGACGATTTCTGTCAGTGATCATATTAGGTCTGTTCTCATAAGTCATGGTCTGATTTCAGCCTGTTAGAAATATTTAACCAGATAAGTTGTGATTGTGTTTTCAGTAATTTAAGAAGTAGTTGGATAAATATTTCTGAGAGTTTCATACTAGTCTCTGACTGCTGTGTGAATAAACCTATGTTCATCGCTTGGATTTTTACAATGGAATTATCAGAGATATTCCCTGTATATCCATTTATGTGTCTTGTATTTGTTTATTCTTGATTGGTTCATTACTGACAGAAACAGCTAGAAATTTTTCATCAGCGAAGAACGCCAGCACAACATCACAAAAATAAACTAGGATACAGTTTAGCTCTTATAAGGCTTTATAATTTCGATAATTTCTTTTAACGTGACTTGTTAGACACTATGTTGGTAATTACCCAATTTGAAAAATATGGTAAAACAAATTTACTTTCTAAAATGTGCTACAACCCTTTAAAGGGTAAATTAAAAAGTTTTTTTCACCACGTTTGTTGGCATATTGTATATCACCCTGCTAAGTTTTAGATACATTCAATGGTGTTGAAATACATTCATAAACGTATGATACGGAATGGGTTGTTCTGGAAAGGTCGAGATGTGTTTGTTTTCAACTCTAATATATTATAACTTGTTATATCTTAAATGACCACTATCTCTACTCGAGGTTAGTACTTGAACTAATTTATACATTATTAAGGTAACGAACAATCCCTTATTTAATAGTTCAGGTCATTCGGCCTCAATCGGCTATATCCACCAAAATGTTTCTCGCGTTTAGTCATGTACAGATACAGATGTAGACTCGAGAAAGAAGAAAAAGACAAGCAAATATAGCGGCATTACAAAATCGAAGAATCCAAAAGAAACATGTGATAAGGTTTGTAATAAATCGGGCAGTTAATGGAAGCAAATATAAATGAGATATGGATAATCTTCGAAAACACTATACAAACAGCAAGCGAGTAAGTAGTACCAAAAAAAAGAGTATGTAGGGAAAATAAATAAGCTCATGATTAAAATAATTCTGTCAGTACAAGAGGAAGAAGTACAGGGAATAAAGGCGAAAGGTAAAAAAAGAGCAAGACAAGTTAAGTAAATCATCAGTTTGAGAGTAACTCTTACAGAGAGATAAACAAAGAAGGAGAGAGGGAATATATATGAGGGATGCAAGTAGCAATTTAATAGGTAGGTTGGCAGATATGTTGAATGAAGAGAACGAAAGGGACGATTATACCAATTTTAAAAAGAGAGTGCAACAGACTGCGGAAGCTATAGAGGTATGGCAGTATTGGATATAGGGTATAAAATTATGGCAACGTTAATAAAGCAGATAATAGAACCTATAGCAGAACTACAAATAGAAGAGTGTCAAGTAGGTTTTAGAATAGGGAGATCAATAACGGACCAAAGCTTCATTATGAAGGAAATTCTGACTACATGCTATTAATATCGAATTAAAGCAATGATCTTATTCGTAGGCTTTAGGAAAGCATATGATTCGGGCAAAAGATATAAACTAAGTACAATAATGAAACAATTTGGGATACCAACTAAGCTGATTTAAGAGATAAATAAAAAAATGTATCCTCAAAGTTTACTACAATATTTTTTGACACTAGATATTGATAAATAAATAGAAAAATCTATTAATACTGAGTTTTCAAAAACTGCCATTGGAACTTCTGATAGTGACTTTATAAGTGCAATTTTTCCGCTTCTTTTTATTTGCTCATAGTTTCCGGACACTCTATTTTTCATTCACAGAATATCATTACAATTATAGGAATTTCATATGAACGATTCAACTTTATAGTGATTTTTTACACTTCACGCACTGAGTTTTAAAATTTCATAAACTTAAATAGAGTCAAGAATTACGATTAAGAGCTGATTCCGAATCAATTATTCACAAATTAATGACTGATAACCAAATCGTATAAATTTTCTAATGAAAGTTTAACTTAATCCAATTCATATTAAAAGTAATTATACAAGGTATTACATGTGTGAAGCATACAGGTTTTTCTTAGTGAAAGTAAAAATATCTGAAACCGATTGGAAAAAAAACAATAAATAAAAAATATTTACTTACAATTAAAATTCGTAACATTTACTCAAACACAGAAAGATTCTAAAGCAATCAGTTCTTCATCATCTCGAACATAAATATCTAAAGTGAATGGCAGTCTGTAAACATGTACTACAATTAAGACGAAGCCATCAGTTTGGCTGCAGCTGTAACATGATGCTGGTGATGGTAAGCCATGTCTCCATTTCCTGAGGTACCATTGGGAAAACCAAAAATTTGCTGGTACGGATATGAGGGTTGGTTTTGTATACAACTGTAGGACTCGTATCCTGGTTCACTCTTTATTGCACTTGTACTTGTTGCAGGTAGCAATGATGTTTGGCCCAAGTACGGTCTTTCAACTGGTGACGACTTGTCTAACTGATGGTTCTGATGACTTTGCGAGGAAGGTTGATGATTCTGTGATGAATGTTGTTGTTGCGCCGACTGATGGACCATTGAAGGTGTTTTTGATTCTGTAAAAATAAAAATAAATTCAATAAAGTATACACTATTCTATTCACTCATGGATAAAAACTGGTAGCTGGGGAACAGAGTTGTAGAAGATCCCCTCCCGATTTAAATTTTGGCATCTGCATTTCAATCGTTTATGTGTTTGATTGTGTCTATAACTTACTTTAATAGTTACTTGAAAGGAGAGGGACCTTGCATCAGATCAGGTAGTTCTGATTTTTTGCTAAATTGTTTATAAAAAATGTCTACGTTTTATCAGTTTTTGATGATTTTAAACCTTAAGCACTAGTTTTTTTTATTATAACTACGTCACTCAAAGTAGAGAAAATTTGGTACAGTTCGAGTCCAGAATTGTCTCTGCTGCAAACACAATGGTTTCCTAAATACAGCTTTTTCAAATTTATCATTTTTGTCGAACTCGGAAATTGTGAGCAATATTTTATTGTTCTGTAGAAATTTCTACCCTGTGGACATATTTTATTCGGCAAATGCCCGTCTCCCATATTCTAATGGACGCTAGAATAGATTTGAGGGAATATTCATTTCAAAGAAATAGGCCTACAGAGATCTATTCTTAATTTTGGAAGAGTAATCCGTAAGCGAATTACATGGTTGTCTGTTTTATTACTGTTGTGAGAAGAAGGATAAAAGTATCTTACTCGCATACGTATTGCTCTGCGGACATTCGAGAATAGGCTCTCAGCAATTTGAAAAACTGTATTTCGGAAACTATTGGGCTTACAGAGACGGTTATGAGCTCAGATTGTAGCAAATACTTTACTTTGCAAATGTATACATAGTTATAATCGAAAAAACTGGTGTTCCAGGTTAAAATTACCAAGAATTTCATGTTTTTTTTTTGTATTTTCACTGGATCTGATCTGGTGTGATGTATATAGTTACTGGTGTAAGTTATAGTCGCCGTATGTTTTTAAATAAATATTTGTATTGACTGACATATATTAGGTATATTCGAGCCAGGAATCCGGAATGGCTTCAAACTGTCAGAAATAGTTAAGCTATGAATTTGTTTTCAGTAGACATAGTGCAAGAAGTAATTGGAAAAACATTTTTGACAGTTTGAAACCATTCTGGATTTCGTGCTTGAACAGACCAGAAATGCTAAAGGGCGAAATAAATGGGAATTTTTTCAAACGTGGATTTAAACAATTCTTGCAGAATGCAGATTACGTAAGGGCATACGTATGTATAGATGTGTGTTATCAGAATACTTTTAGGTGAGGATTTGTGAATCAGATTTATAATAATGTAGTCAAATCAATACGTGAATATATAGCTGGTAATTTCGTTTAGTCTGTTGTAGGTGAAACTGCTGACGTTCAGCTGCAAATTTTTTATATTGTGCTTTAAAAAGCGACAGTGCTAGTAACCAGCTCGGTATCTACACTGCTGTAGAAAACTAATCACGAAAGAATTGTAACTTTTATTATTGCCTGTTTTAATTTTACGGGTATATAATAATAATAATAATAATAATAATAATAGTCTTTATTTAATTAAGTTAAATTACAATATTACAGTAAAAAAAAGAAAAAAAATAGGGCGAAGTTCAGATAACTTTTTAAAGTTTCTGCTCTTCCGCTTAACCCCTGGTGCATCATTGTACACTAGAACCATAATTATAGGAAAACAGGAAGCAAAAAACAATTTAAAAAAAATAATAATAATGTGCACATATACACATAATACTTATTAAAATCAATATTAATCTAAGATACCCACACTCAATCAAGACATGTCTTCTAAGTTGTTATTATACCGTATTCAGTTGTTTGCTTATGAAGATTGTTCGCTCATTAGTTGCTTTGTATATGCAGTTTTAAATTTTAATAGATTTGTTTGCTTTATTGAGACTGGTATATTATTGTATACATTTGATATTTGATATATATATCTAATATTTAAGTTGTGAACGTCAGTCCTAAAAGAGATTTTATTATATAGGTAATTGGGTGCTTTATTTATAATGATTTTGTGGTATAGACAAGCTGCATGTAGTCTACGTCTATTTGCCATGTTCAGCCATCCTAGCTCAGTAAGTTTATATGATATTCTCTCGTACTTCCTAATACCAAAAATGAAACGTAAACAGCAATTTTGAACTTTTTGAATTCTTCTAATATCGACATTGTCTATACAAGGTCCATAAAGGGAGTCACAATAGTTAAAACCTGATAGAACAATCGAATCGCGTAACATCGCCTTAACATGTTTGTTTAATATATATCTATGTGGATATAATAGTCTTAATTTGAAATATGCCGATGATATTAGTTTTGCAATGTGCTGTTTAAATCTTAGGGGTTGATCAAAGATAATTCCAAGATTTTTTACATTTTCATTAAAGTTTAATAAGTCATTTCTTAATGTTATTTTTACAGTCTGTTGTATTGATGATAGCTGTTTCTTTTTGCCGAAAATAATAGCATTTGTCTTTCGAGGATTTAATAATAATCCATGCTGTGTTGAACATGCGTCAATATTAGCAAGGTCTGCGGTCACACTCATGCAAGCAGTAGCTACTTCATCTGGCTGAAAGTGATTATAAATTTGGAGATCATCAGCATAAGCATGGGATAAGCAGTGGTGGAGAGAATTAGAGAGTTGAAAAGTATACAGTGTGAATAAAAGTGGCTACAGAATACTGCCCTGTGCTACGCCCCTATTAATAATTCTATATTGTGAAACATTTGTGCCAATAACAACAGCTTGTGACCTATCATTTTATTAAAACAATTGCACCGTGACTTTACCCAATGTATTTAAGAATCGAAATAAGTATAGAGTGGTTAAGAGCGTCGAAAGCTTTTGAGAAGTCCAGCAGAATTAAAGCTGTTAGTTTATGTATATGCTGCACCATATGTATATGCTGTATATGGCACTATAAAGATGCCTCGAATAAAATGCTTGTAATGCTTTTAAGGATGCGTCACTACGCAAAAGATGTTTTATCCAAAAAATATAAAAGGACATAAACAACGTAGACGTTGACGTTGACGTAGTAGTCATTTGGTGTTAATAAATTTTAATAAAATACCTACATGACTTTCACTACGTATATTTCAATTATTAGATACTATTGCAGCCAGAGTGACCGAATTTGGTATGCAGGTATGAGACGAGACATAAACCCGATTATAATTATGACAACATTACTTACACAGGGCGTTCTATTTTTTAGGAAATCGATTTAATGTAAATTTTTAGATAGTGTCTCTCTCTCTCTAAAACTATAAGTCTAAAATTTATTTTTTAAATTAAAATGGACTTCATTATGAACACAATATAAAAAACATAAATAGATATAAAAACACACCTATAAAATAGCACTAAATTTAGGTAATTACTTTGTAACAAAAAATTTCTACTTGCCGCACATAACATCTTTCATCCTAAGAGGCATCTTACTTTTTAAGGCTAAGACTAATAACAGGAATTTTTGGAAGCATCAATGATAGAGTGTTCATAATGAATGTTGTCTAAGCACATATACGCACATCAGAATCAACAGAGATAGTAAGTGGATCAGTAAAAACTGAAATTTCTTCTTCGATTTTTTAAAATCGGTTTTCGAAATATATTTTATATGAGTTAAATATGAAATTTTCCCAAAATCCTTTATTCCTTACAGCTTGAAAAAAATTAAAATTTATGTTTTTCTAGTGAAGTCTTGCAAATCTTCCTACGTGATCATATAAATTGGCAATATTCCACTGCTTCTCTTGTAGCTTCAAGTTTCATTTCCTTACGTAGAGCGAAGAAACCAACGAATATCGGTGTGAAATAACAAATCCCCATATGTAGCATCTATTTCGGCCAAAAAAATCAAGAAACTTTCTATGAATCAAAGCGCGATGGCCCTTTTAATATTAGTTATTTTAACAGCCACTTTCATGACATTCCTTTGACGTAAGTACTTTCCACATAGGGCCTCTTGATGAATAAGGTAGTGTATCAAAGGACAGGTGATCGAAACCCTCATAATCTGATACCATCTTATTTATAACTTTAAAAATATCCTTACCCTTAATTGTATCATGGAGGGACAAGATGTAATATCTGCTCTGCTACAGTGAAGTCCTCTTGAATAGTTCGAACAAAAACTACAAGTTGGCTGATGCCGGATAACAGTACTCTCGTGCAGGCAGGGTGAAAAATATTTACATTTTTCAATTCAGTTGTGAAATTTTTTGAACACGTATTGATTAATGTGGTTTACACGCCTTGCAGCTGTTTTATACGACACATACTTTTTAGAATTTTTCAACAATTTTTACTTTATTGAATTGTTTTACCATTTTGATTGCACATTTCTTAGCAAGCACTACATCACTAAGAAGTTTTTTCGCTTTGACAATTTCCAGGACTACTTTGTAAGAAGCAGCAACATTGTATTTGTTATCAGTGTGAGACTTTTTGAAAAAATGTGTTTATTGTTTTAGTTTTTTTCTTATAATCTGTAATGACAGCATTTCTAGATTCCACTGTATACTGCAGAAACTCCTTCTGCTAGTGCTTGCAAACAAATTATGCAATTTTATTATTGTCCTTTGTGATTACATAGTCTGATTCTATGAAGACATAATTCATTTAACCTTAAATTGACTTACTGCGTACCATGCACATATGTGTGACAAGCGGTTAAGCCGCCATAATTTAATATATGAAATATGATTTGGACTAGAAACCTTTACGTGCGACGAGTGCACGTATACCACATTGCATTAGAATAAAAAGTTTCAACATATGCTATGATTAAGTAGTTCACGGAAAAAAACTATAATGCTTTATAAACTATGGTCCAAAAATGTTCCGTGACAAGAATACGGGGTGTTAATGTTTTAGGAAAAAAATAATTAATATTTTCAAAATCATGAAATTTGGTATATCGTAACTATTAATAAAGGTGCATATTTTGCAATATAAACATAATTTCTATCTTTAACAGTGGCGTGCGCACGAGCACTGACTTAAATATTTTTAAAGACAAAAATGCTACGCCAGTGGTTTTCTCCCAGATAAAAATTATTTTTGAATTCCCCATTCAATTTGAAAAATAAAAGCCCTCTTGAGTTTTTGGACCACAATGCGCCGTTTTTGAGACAAAAATAGAAACCGTTGGATTGTTCCAACCATTGAATTGAACCATTCTTCCTGCCGGAATGACTTGACGCCTGACGGACAATCTTACCTGAAACAATAACAGTTGCTTTTGTTGCTTGAGGATGTTGCTTTAGGAATAAGAAATCAAATGTGGTACATGCACGATGGTGCACCAGCACATTTCAGTATAACAGTACGCAGTTATTTACAAACAATTTATCAAAATCATTGGAATGGGCGCGGTGGGCCTCAGGAACCAAAGTTTCAGACCTCAATAGTTCAGATTTTTTTGTGGGACCATCTTAAGACGCTCGTGTACACGAGTCCCATTAACACTGAATAGAAATTAAGAGAAAGAATAGTTGCAGCATGTGATAGAATACGACGTACTCCGGGAATATTTGAACGAGTGCGTAATTCCATGCAGAGATTGGAAGCATGCATATTAAGAGGGCATTTTCAGTGAGCCGCCATATTGAAAAAATACGTGATTTAGACATCATTTTTAGGTATCAATTTCTTCTCTGTTCTCTAAAAATAAATAATTTTTTTGCCATGATTAGACAAATACATATTTCTAGAACAAAGTGCACTACTTGAAATTAATATATTATTATCTGACTAATGTCTGGAAAGAGGTTTTTGATACCCTGTTTAACACTGAACTCATTGTATTTTTATAAAAAAAACCATAACACTATATTTAAATTTAACCTGTCCATCGCTTGGATTACTCATTATTCTTTCACATTATCACAACAAATTGAGATTTTATAAAAGAATTTAGAAAAAAATGATACCTAAATAAACATCGGATTCATAATAGGGAAATGCTGTCAATTGTCAAATAAATGTCAGAATTTAGTTGAGCTAGTTTGCCACCATGTGTCGCCACCGTTGTTTTGGCAATTGAAGAGAAGGGTTTCATAAAAGTGTTGCGCGGTTGTGCAAAAAATATTCAAAGTTACTACATAGTCTTGGATAAATAAAATAGATGTTGAAACTATTTATTTTTTTATTTGTTCTTGAAAGAAGTGTTAATTTTTATCTATCATAGGTCTAAAATTTACATAGGTACCTATTATTTTATAATTAGGTATTATATCAAAATTTAACTTTTTCATCTGTAATGCCGCTATAATTTTAATAAAACATAAGTCACCTCCTAAAACTTGAGTATAAATGTGCGAAAATATCGTAAGAAATGCCTATTCAGCTGGGTTGTGGTTTTAATTTTGAATACACTTGTTTTTCCATTCGTGTTTATTGAATATATATTTTGACAACAGTGTGACGTCATGAAATGAATAAGGCAGATGGGGCAGAGATGAACATTGCAATTTCAACCTAATATAATGTACAAATAGAGGTTATAATTTAAAAACATTTTTTTCAAAAACTACATGCGAGCGCCGAAATCTGACTTCAGATTCGTGATCAGCACCCTCGAAAATAGGGGGGTAGGAATATTTTTTGTTAAGATTGGAGAGTTTTACGCTAATGTAAATAATTACCGAATAAAAAAGAAAAACCTAGGCAAATTCTTCACTAATAATTCACTACTTCACTTCCAAACTTATAGCACACTTATAATTTTGAGCAGCTCAAACTTATGACCTATGACTCATGTAAAGAACAGGCGACAAAGGCAAACTGTGGCAATATCGCACGATGTCTTGCAGCCAAGGTCACCGACGAAATTATTTATTCAAATGTATTATTTAGATTATAAATATGGCGACATCTATAAAAGGTCGTCTGAACTAAAAGGGAAATGTTTCTCATTTCCACCACGATTTTAGACAGAAGCGTGCGAATGCGGCCTTAAGTAATGGGGGGCATTTTCAACAATTTAATGATGATAATGATTTGTTACCATTATTACAGAAATTATTAGTTTTAATTTAGGTAGTTGTAATATTATGCCTTATGTTGTTATTTGTTGTTGTCTTCTATCCTTTAATAATTACATGAATTCTCCTGGACAATTCGGGTTTTTATTTTTTTTCTCAAAAACGGCGCATTGCAGTCCAAAAACTGAAGAGGGCTCTTATTCTTCAAGTTGAACGAGGAATTCAAAAATAATTTTTATCTGGGAGAAAACCATTGGCGTACCATTTTTTTCTTTAAAAATATTAGTCAGGGCTCGTGCGCACAGCACTGTTAAATATAGAAATTGTATTTATATTGTAAAATATGCACCTTTATTAATAGTCATTACATACCAAATTTCATGGAAATATCTAAAGCGGTATTTTTGTAACGAAACATTTTTGGACCATAGTTTGTAAAGCAAACTATCATTAACATTCGATGTAGAATAACCACCTTAAATATTCGCATGCCATTAAGAAACGCCCTGTATATTGGCTCCACTTTGGGTAATATAACAGATGCCTACTTAAATATAATTTTTATTGCTATTAAGTAGATATCTATATACTTAATAATATACAAATGTACTTAAATATATTAGTTCATTGTGTTGGAAAATGGATATGTAGATTTTGGTGACATCACACCACAAGTCCCAAAAACAATTTAACATCGTGTGCAGTGACCAACCAAGGCAATCATTACAAAATGTTTGTTACTCGGTCAGATGTCAAACTATACATATACCTAAAATATGTATTTGAATGATTCCTGGCGATAACCTAATAAAAAGCACATTGTTTATAATATATTCTGTAAGTAAATTGTCCTGCCTCCTAAATTCAATTGAAGAAGGCATTTTTGATCACACTTTTGTGGTTTAAACTTAGAAAAAATATATATTATGTCACAGCTCCTCCGGCAGTATCAGGAGAACATGATCTTATGGAAGCGTGTGCATTATCATAATAGCTGTGCTGAGTAACCTCCCTCGACCATTCCACCAATAGCTAGTGAAGGGGCGTACTAACCTTCTACAGAGGTGGAGCTACTGTCATCTCTCTCTCCTCCCGCCGGCTTCTTTGGTTTACGTTTGCGTGTTTGAATGCCATCCTTGCGCATGGCTAAGGGTCTATTTACACCGTGCAGCTTAAAGTATAACCCACAGGCATTACAGACCGGTTCCCCATCATTATTTCTTCTCCACAATGTCGTCGTCCTGGTCCCACAGTTAGTACAGCAGAGACCCAATCTTCTCGTTGCCGTCTGAAATTGGAAATTCTGTTTTAAATATTAAAATTCCAATACAAAAAGACGTTTGCGAAAATAAACTGGAAATAAGTTTATCTTAAATTCTAAATATAGCAATACGATCAGGCAGGAATAACAAAACTATAATGATTATAGTTTCTGATATTTCTTTATTTTACATATAGGTAGGTAATGTAATAGTTTGATTCGGTATTTATAAGTTCAACAGTAAGTACCTATTATATACGAGGTAATTTATTTGTTAACTATTTTATGAGCAGAGCAACAACATGACAGTCAGTGAGTCTTTGAACATCTATCTCAATATAGGTACCGACAGTGTCTCTGGGTTTTCGTGTTAACACATCCTTAATTTTATTAATCACCAAAATTTGTTACTATGGTTGACAATATTCATAGAAAATCCATGATTACATTTATTTTATCTAGAGTAAAGCAAAGAGATATGAATCTGTAGGAAAGAGAGATAGATACCTTATAACTTTTTACAAACTGTGGGGTCAGCTCCACTTCGCAAAATCTGTGTTGTGTGATTTAGTGTTATTTTCAGCAGTGACGTAGAAACTTTGTGGCACTCTTTTTTTATTTAAAATAAAAATGTCACATGCCACTGTCTTAATTATATAAGATACTTAAAATTTTGATAATTTTGAACAATTATTCTTTAAAATGTTCTTTAAAATGCATCGTGTTTAGGTAATTGTTTTTTAAAAATATATCTTCATTTCGTAGTTTGTGCATGGTAAACCTATTATTCTTCAGTAATACAGGGTGTCCCGAAATTAATGCACCATAGAGCAAGACCGGATTCCTGACGATAAAATAATGCTATATATATATATATATAGCTAAACTTACTTTAGTCAAAAGTTGATGGGTCAAAGTAAAAATTTTATTTTCGATATTTATAAATGATATTTTCAAAAATCCAAATATTTTGATACATTTTGGATATCGGGTTTTTTCGGGGCTGAGAAATTCAAATTTGTTTCTAATGTCTATAGTCTGTTTGGAAATGAAAGAGAGTAATAAAACCCCGAATAAGAACCGGCCATGGGCGTGGTAATATTTCGTTTCAGGTAATTATCGGGTAACACTAATGCTAACAGATAATGGGTGTGCTTTAGTATATTTTACTGGATACATCATAGGGCAGGAGCCAGTGTATTGTGACAGATCAATCCATTCTTAGAGTTGAATATACGAAGACGTGCTAGTGCAGTAGAGTAAAATTCGACTTGTGTTTAGTGACTATTGTGCCAGTGGATATAATATTGTTTGGGTAAAATGTCAAGCTAATCAGATTACGTACCTGCTAAACGCGTGAAAAGATGTGCGCTGTTTCAGACTGAGAAGATTATTATATTAAATGTATTTAATGCATTGAAACACCAAAATCCTACAACAGTGTTGGCGACATCGTGATAAAGTGAAAAATGACAGGAAATGGAAAATCGACAATCTACAGACTTTTAAAAGGAAACAAAAAAATGAACAAGATACTGTAAATCCCCCAAAATCATCTACAGAGTGGTCAAAAGTCGTTAAAGATGTTTTCTTCAAAAATGTCATTCGCAGAAAAGTACACTCATTTTATTTTAAAAAAGAAATACCTAAACAAAATTTTAAGTGTAATTTTTGCTGGGAAAAGCACAACAGGATATAATATCGATAAAGATAAAATTATTTGTTGGCAAAGATCCTACTTAAGATCAATTAGAGTTCCGTGACGAAGGGAGGAATATTTATTATCTAGACGAAACTTGGGTCAACGAGGGATATACTGTAACAAAAGTATGGAAAAATAAAAATGTAAAAAATTTTCGATAAGCATTTTTGGATAGACTTTCAACAGGGTTCAAGGCACCTTCAGGTAAAGGGCGAAATCAATAGTGACACATATAAGTAATGCCAGTGGTTTTGTATTTTTTAAATTCTTTTTTATCTAAGATGTTTTTACCGCACCTTTTCAAAATAAATCTCCGTCATTCCAATATACCCTTCCTATCCAATGCATACTTGCAAACATGTTAATAAGTATAAGGTTTGAAACAGACTTAGTAAAATAACCATTTGATGTTTTATAGCTTGAACAGACTGCGTTTAGCAGAATGTAGTTTTATTTTTACATCAGCATGTGGGATACGGTGCAATGGATACCACACATCAGACAACCCAAATTTTCATATCAATAATTCAGGCTTCTAGATAACCCGAGTTTCGTATTTATACTTAATCTGCAACGTTTAACTACCATATAAAATAATGCAAACAAGTTTCAAGATTTAAAAACAAGCAATGAAACCTTAAGATAAACTTAAGTAACGCGGTGTATAAAATAAAATGATCCGATACAGATGTCTGCTAAGAGATACTTATATGATGTTTGCTAAATCGTCACTAACAAACTCATATTTAAACATAGTCTAAACGCTTAAACGGGTTAATTTTATTTTTTGAAGACAAACATTTTTATATAAATCCTCATCTTTTTCTGTATCTATAGTTACTTTTTTAAACAACAATCAAGCTTTTCTAAAAATAGTATTACTTATGACATTGATCAGAAAACAATAGATAGATCACAAATTTGTATAGGAACATATCGTCGCCTTCCACACAGAGTGTCGTAAGTAACATTCTATAAATTTTACAGTAGAGCGAAAAAATGAAAATGGATGTAATGTTTTTCGGAAATACCGAAAAAATGTTTAATTTGAGTTTCTGATTTTAATATACGGAAAAGTAGGTACGTTTTTCAAGTAAACTAACTTTGCGTGACAGTTGTTGAAATAGGTTTGTTCAAAAAAGAACTTTTGAAATTGCACGCTTAACGTTGTGTTCATCGAGTTCTTGCAAAAAACAGTATTTAACAACATTATCTGCAACATGACATCTCTCGATTTCGGACTAGCTTTTAGAGCAGGCTGAGTACATACGTGCGGTGGCCGCTCTGAAAAGTGATGAGACAGTTAAAATGAAGAACGTGAATTTTCACTGATCCATTGAGATGATTGGTCACATACGACCTTCTGTATTGGTCATCTCTGAGCAATCGTGGCACAAGTTTTCCAGAGACTCGATGCATGCCAAGTTTTCTAGTTGGAAATTCCAAAATTATTACTTGAACGCTGCTCCAAAAAGTCCTTTATTTTCACTGTCTCATCATTTCTCATACCAATCAATGCATGTGTTTACTCAGCAGTTGTTCAGGTTTACAAGAATCTCTATAACTTTTTTCGTATTACATTTTGACATCTAATTTTGAGTATACCATTAAATCTTAAGGTTAATATTTTTCTGCTTGCATGTTATCAATTCCAAGAGGAGAAAACTTTCTTATTTCAAATAGAATACCCATGAGGTATTTGTTTTCTTCAAGTTGTTCACAATTAAAACCTTGTTTCCCTGAGATAGATTTTGTAAGGGTTAAATTTAATATTTTCTTGTTAAAATTGCATCATATAGGCGTGAACGTAAATACTTAGTCAACTAAAAAATATTAACACATGTTATCTAATACTAAATTTTGACAGTATGATTAAACTAATTCTATATCTTCCACATACTCGGCACTATTTTCTTCCATTATTACTTACTTGATAATTTAGAGGATTAATTATTATCAATTTATTTTTAAGTTTCTCTGTGCCTTTTTTAATTTCCTTCTTCTTGTTTTGTTGCCAGCTTTCTTCTTTTGGTTTTCCTTTGTCTGTTCCTATTATTTTCTATTTCTGTATCTTGTAATTTCTTTCGCAAACAAATTCTAGTTATATACAATGACAGAAGCTTCTCCTTCTGTTTCTTTTTTGTATCTTAACCTACTAAATACAAAACTGTACCTAAACTATAAATTTTAAAATAATCGAGTAAAATGATGAGCTGGAATTTTGTCCGTTGCATCAACTTACCCAAGATGGCCAATTTTAGTTAAGTTTGATATTAAAATAAGATAAAACTATATCACAAGAAAACAAGCTAAAGATTAATGACATCATGCACTGAAGCAAAAACACGTAGGTAAATATTGTTTTATCATCCACAAACATTATAACCAGAGATGCAAAAAACACAAGTGGCTTGTATCATTACGCTAACAAGCCTTTAAACTTACTTTCCAAAATTTTACAATTCGTCATCTTCTCCGATTTGTCACCTTACTTCTTTTCTAATTTTGAATGGGAATTAAAAAGTATCTACTAAATGCTTGAAAAAAAACTCAGAATTCAGCAGTTGCAAAGCTATTGCAGAGGCTAAGTGCTACAGGGCATCCCAGAAGACCACCGTTGCTTTTAAGGCTTCTTTGATACTTATGAGTGTACATAAACAAAAATGGAACAATTTATAGTAACCATCATAAAGCTGCATGACATGTTAATTTATGGCGAATCTGGGCAAAACCCTCTGGCTACAAGGCATTTGTAGGGTAAGCGCTTTTTGTAAGCAACACATATAATTTTAAACAATAGTAACTATTTCACATTTCATTTCGTGTTGGGAAAAGAGCTCTAAGAAAACTATTCAAAGTAAGCACCTATGTTTAAGTGTATTTATAATTATTAGGTATGTATTATAACAAACACCTGACAACATTATTAACATGTCATAATAATGTGTGTCAATCCTAAAAAGGAGGTCAGTTTTTACCTTAATATGACATCAACATTTTTTTCATTAATGAAAAAGTCATAATATACGAATTATCATGATCCATTATTCAATGCTTGTTAATTGCGTTCACTATCCATTAAAATTATACGGTTCCACTTCCGTGGGACAATTATTTCTAGAGCAGGTCTCATAATTAATAAACGTTCCAGCAAAACGCTGAATCGCGCATACTTGGATATGAAAGAACTATTCATTCATACGGAAACCAATATTTGTCTAAGATCTACTTAAGATAAAAATAAAGTAGCTGAAGGCATGTGAAAATCTTTATATTTGGAGAGGCTGTTAATAAATACTTACCAGTCTTTTTGATGGTTTAATTAGTGGCCTATTCATTCCATTCATCTTGTGGTAGAGACCACAAGCATTGCACAAATAATGTCCCGTTCCGTCCCTTCTCCACAGTGGCGTAGATATCGCTCCGCAATTCACGCACTCTCTCCCTTCGCCAAATGGAAAATCCATTCCAGCATCTGAAATAATAATTGAGTGGATAATAGTAAAAACTACAAAAGGGAAGCAGATTTGACTTGTCCATTTGTCTAGCAATTTGCCTTATTTATTTTACACTTACATAATTACAAGGCAGGATAAGAAGAAAATACAAACATACTAAAAATTAGTCAACAAGAATACTAATAATATTAATGAAATATCAAGAATATAATAAAGATATAGAGTGTTCAATAATGACCGTAACCCTCGTTATCAGATATGATTTGGCACCAAGTAAATTTAATTTTAGTTGATGCTCATGAAGTTAAAGAACAAAAATCACTAATAACTAGGTTTATATTTTGTTTGTTATTCTCTTATAGACTTGTACAAAAATATCATTAAACCGGAACAAGACGCATTTATTTTAACGGCACATATTCGGTAACGAAATAAAAGTGGAAGGTGGTACTCCTCTTTACAGTCCTACATGGAACAATTTTTTAAAAAGTACTTCCTGAATATATTCCATATTATGATGTTTTTGAGAATCATAGATCAATGCTTCTCAAAAGCTACGAAGAAAAACACACTTATCTAATATAATTTGTGTCATGTTATTTTCAGTATTTCATTATTATTTATCAAAATATAAAACCTAGCAGTTTATTGCATAATATCTTTTGGTTATGCTTTTTCCATAACTGTCAATTAGTTCTTGTCAGAAAGCATTAAAGAAGCACATACATATCTATATAGTCTGTTTTCCAGGAATTATATTCACTTGATTACAACCAACCAATACAATATTTTCATTGGTTTAGTGAACTTTTAAACAATAATAATTTATTGAACCTGACGTTTTATTCTGCTGAGACACAGATACATTTATCTGGTTATGTAAATAGTTAAAACTACAGAAATTATGCTACCAAATCCACAAAATTTTATTGTAACTTTGTTATATCTTTAAATGATATGATTGATATTTTCAATAATGGACATTAGGTCATTTTTTTTTTTGAGAAAAACAGTAAAAGGAAAAAAATACCGAACCACATTAAAACAAGCTTTAGTAATAACCCTTAATCATGACGAACAAGAAAATTTTCAAGATGGAGCCACAGCATACACTGCAGCAAGCACCATAAAATATCTACATGAACTTTATGGTGATACGAAGTACTGATCTTCCACAACTAGATTTTTATTTCTCAACTCGATTATTAAATCTTGTGTATAATTGACATGAATTATTATGTGCTAACACAGAAAGAATATTTGTAGATAAACAGTGACTTGATTTCTTAAACACCAACTAAGGACATTAAATTTACGTGGCGAAAACAGCTATCTGAATACGTAGATCTCCAACATTATTGCACTCATTGCACAATAAATACCTACAATTCTAATTAATATCATAACCTTAACTTAGCGGCTGTTCGTTTAATAATAATCTTTATTTCTTCAAAATTATGTCAACAATCAAAGCAAGTTGATTTATAAAAACTAGCTTTGATTCTAGCAACTCCGCCTTTATTAAAATAATTTTATGAAAATTAGATTTGACTTTATATATGGTTCCATAAATCATGTGCTCGGCATTAAAAATCTTGGAAAACAAGACTAGTTGCATTATAATTTATGACTATCGTAATTGTAGATACTCTATTATAATGGCTTTTACAACCGCTTTTATTATTTTTCGCTCCAGGAGTAATAAATATTTAATTACATAACAAAAGGTAATGAAATACCTAATTAATCTCCCTTATACAGTGACAGATGAGTATATTACAATATTCAGAACGCGTAATAGCAAGACTTCTAGCGGCCATTCGCTACTCCATGCCGGAGTAAAAAGCCATAAACATAAAGCGTTCTACATCGTGGCAGAAACCTTTAAAAACTAGCGATCTCTATCATGATTCGGCGATAATCATATGTTGCAAACACGGAGATCCAGGAACCAACTACTCTGCTAATGTCCCGACCACCATTGAATTACACCTGGAAAACCTCTAGCAAACAGGTAAAGTCACTCGTTAGCAGCTCACTAAACATAAATCTAACCCAACCTAGCTGTTTGCTATAGGTTTTCCAGCTCTAAGGTGGTCGGGGCATTAACCAGGAGAGTAGTAGTTTCCTAGAATTCCATGTTTGCAACATATTGTTATCGTTAAATCGCGATAGAGGTCGCTAGCTTTCAATGGTTTCTACTGCGATGTAGAACTCTTTGTGTCTGTGACATGTACGTCTGGCATTTAGTAGCGAATTGCCATTAGATGTAGCTTGTCTACACCGCATACTCATGTCGAGTTAGACAAACTTAAACAGCTAGGGTTATTTGCATAGGTAAGATACCTTACCTATGGCATATTGATGAGTGCTAATAAGCTCCAAACCGATATAAGTTTCTGGTAGGCTGCTGACGAGTGAGTTTAGTTTGCTATATGTTTTCCAGGTGTAATTCAATGCTGGTTGGGGCATTAGCCTGCAGAGTAGTTATTTCATGGAATTCCATGTTTGCAACGTTCAGATAGTTTGTTAGATTAATAATATAACTTATGTGTTTGTATAGTTTAATATTATTAAAAGAATTGTATTATTATCTCAACACAATAGAGTGTGAACTAATCTTAACAATCAATTGCAATTGCCAGCTTAATAGTCATGATAAAGATATCGAAATCAGTTATTTTATTTTTTCTTTTCATATTTTGTGTTACCACTAATTTGTGCATCTTGTGCATAATAATGTTATTCTTCTTTTAAATCTTCCTTTTCTTTCTAATTTTATTATACGTTTCTTTGTTGTTTACTTCATTGCCGTGAAACGTATTCTTAGACAAACACAAATTTAAAATTAATATGTTTCTTAAATCGTTGCTTTTCGTTATCCATATTGTTAAAAAACATTTATTTGTGTAAACATGACACATCTGGCTATAAAATCTCAACTTATCCGACATTATTTTGCTTGAGAAAGTAGATAGTTGTGGAGTATCCTAGGCTTAATTCATTATTTCTTTACTATGTAGTAAAATAACATTTAAAATATATAATTTTAACCGTACTTTATTCATTCCTTAATGCTCGGTAGACGGTTATGTTAACGATAACTATGGTTTTTATAAAAAATAGTGGAGACGCCGAGGACATATACTTATTTTTATAATTTGAAGATCGTGTTTGTCATTCCTGCGAATATTCTAGATACTGATATTATTTAGACCTCACCTACTCCCTCCCAATTTTTTTATATCCGATGCAGCCCCACGTTGGGCGCCAGTAGTCACCACTGTTCTCAGGATTTGAATTGGGTGACAATTTGAATTGGGTGACTAAATAAAAGAATTCGTAAATTGCTTAAGCCTTTATGTTGTAAATTTAATTTTGCTTAATTGTTTCGGCTGAGGGTCTTGAAACTGAGTGGCAATTGATAATTTATTAGTGAACGCACCATGAGTGCATTACTTCATTCAGATCAGATGATTTTGCATTTTACAAACTGCACAAAAATTAGGATTATATTCTACCTTAGAATGAAAATAGTATTTATACTCAAAAATTGATAAGTATACATATTATTGATTTAAACTTTGAATCTAAGATACTAAATAAAGCATATAAGGCAAACCAAACTAATAAAACATGTTTTAGAGTGGAGTTGATTAGAAGTCAAGCCATGCAGTATAACAGCTACATACTATGTCTAATAATATATATATTACAAGTGCTGTTACTCTGTGTGCTAGAGTCTTTTCAGGTGTTTCAATTCTGGGTGGGGGAGTTAGCCCGCAAATTAATTCTTTCCTGAAATTCCGTGTTTGTAAAATATCGTTCTCGCCGAACGCGATAGAGCTCGATAGCTTTCAACTGTTTCTACTGCGATATAGAACGCTTTGTGCCCGTTAGATGTAGCTTGTACACCGCGTACTGAAGATAGATGTAAATTCTACATTGCCTATTATTGCTTGCTGCTTGGAGGAGCAACTATAACATGTTACCTGCTTTCCTGCTTTCGGAAAGTGTTGTGGGTAATTGCAGTGGGATCCAGATGAGCACCAGCTTCGAACATGTTCTTAGGTATACCGATTTTAGTCGGTACTAGTTTTGAAACCAGTGGTTATCTGGCTTAAATGATAAGACGGAGTGCATCGGTGAAAGAGAGCTCGTAAAAACGCATCATTTATGTATAATTGTAATTATTGCGGGGATAGATTAGGATGTAATGCTTAAATACGGCGAAAAAAATATATTAAAAATGTAATATTAGCTTACCAAAAGGTGTTGGGTGGCCATAAAGCCATGGTTAACTACTTCGTTACAGCAATAAATCTATATTTGTCATAAAACTTTAACTCAGTTAATGCAGTATAGCGTAATCTACTTGAGGAATACTTTCATTTTAGTTTTGTACAGATGTTGAATGGGACAAATCAATTAAAAATGATTTGGGCAATCCATTTCTATATAGTTTCTTTCAGCCAAAGAATTTAAAAAAAAAACTTAATTTTGCTAAAACCTAGCGGTTTTACTTAGTAGAGTAGTATAGTTTGACCTTTACCTAAAAATCTTAAGGACTATGAATTTCAACAAATTACTCTCTGCATCCTCGATACAATGGATGAACATAATAGGTTTGCTTTGTCAATTTCGGTGTCAAATACAATAGGTGTTGGCAGAGAGCAGAAATATTACGTTTACAAAATGAAGATTGCTTCGAGTAAAAGCTTATTATTGAAGATTATTATCAATTTCTGCTGCATTACTACACCATATAATCTCAAATGCTCTCTTTGTCCTTGTTGAAGATAGTTACTACTAAGACGGACAACAGAACTATGGTATGGTGATTTGTCGAGGTTACTTTAGTCTCCAATTTTGCACTTTGTTGACATCATTTTTGTTTGATATCTGAGCCTACTAAAACTTATATATGTATAATAAACATTAAAAGAAAACGGTGTCTCTAAAATTATTAAGCATCTAACTTGATGACTAAATTCAGCGAAAGTATTTTTTGACATGCGAATAGATAGTTTCGTTCAAGGTCATTTTATTCATTAGTGGCTGCATATAACCTGATAATATTATAAAGACTACGAGAATTCATAGTAAAACTATTGAAGTATAGAAGTGCATTATGATTTTAAATAATACCTATGTACTTGAAATCGGAAATAATAAAAATGTATGTAAATATAAGCACTTTCATTTGTTGAAGAAAAAACAAATATATTTCATATCATTAAACGGTTTAAAACAGTTACTTAGACGTCGCTCTTTGCGTGCGAAGTCAGTGGCATCACTAAGAAATTTAAAAATGTTTTAACTATGGGTTATACACTTACCATACCAGTTTTTATTTTTATTTCAGGTGAAATATATACACTGTAAAAATGTAAAAAAGTGTTCACTCAGAATCAATATGGTTATTAAAAACGAGCACACACCAAATTGTGTTGAAATTTTAAGAAAAATCACTCAGTACATTTATTAGTTAATTAAATCTTTTATGAACAACAATGGACAACTTAACTTAGGTTATTAAAATATGTGTTATTATAGACACAAAATTGAGTTAGAATATCAATATTATTAGTTGTTTTGTCACAAACCAACTCAAAAATTGTGTTGATAAGCTTAATTCAATTCCATATTAAATATAAATTTTATTTGTTAATAATATTTGATAAAATTTCTATAAATTATGCATTAATTTTTTTCATTGATGTCTTACTTTAAATCCTGTTAAACCAGCATTAGTTGTTAATTTGTTAATAACCTTGTAAATTCATTTTTAATAACTCCAATAACCCCGTATATTTGCACGAAATATTTGATCTAAACGATCGCGCATATTGTGCCTCCATGGACCAACACAGCGTGAACTACAAATCTGCTTGACATTTTTATTTTAGCGATGTTGTAGGAAGAAGCCAGGAAAATGAGAAAATTTTGGGTTGACCCTATCAACAATGAGAGAAAGCTGTATGGTGAATTGTATCATTTATTTTTTGAACTGGAGAGAGGTTAGCGAAAATTTTTTTCAGTATTTCCGAATGTCACAAAAAAATGTTTTGAGCTCTTGGATTGTCCTTGCCTGTGACAAAAGACTTGCAGTTTGTTTAAGGTAAGAAAATAAAGGTTGTTGATAAGCGAGGGTGCCCGACAGTTCAACAACACATTCACAATTAACTGGTCGAATATTTCTGACAGTTTGAAACCAATCCCTGACTTTTCTGGGACTAGCGCTGCCTGGCATAGAAGTTGCAGGTCACCGACATGACTTGCAGTCACGGTTGGTGAAGGTACATGGTGGTGTTGGTCTAGTGTGCCATGCCATGAGCAGGCTTTGCAGGTCCGTGCAGGCATAATGGCAATATTGGCCACAAAATCCAACTTTAGAGATTTATATAAATTAAGACAAATTTGCTTTTGTCATCTTAATAAAAATCTTTAAAAAATATAAGTAATAATATTTGGCTAACAAATAATTAGATAGATATATCACTATTAAGTAAGACACTATGTTTTGGCATATCATAACATTTACTTTCTTGTGGCACATTGATAATAATAATTGAGTGCATTTTTTGTCAATATTGAGCATTTTGATGATGTTACCCCTTTATGACAATATTGATACTAAAACTAATTAATTATAATTATTATAATACTGAGTATTTCTGGTACAAAATATTTTAAATCCAGTAATCACAAGCGATTATAATCAACCAACGTTTCTACATCTGATAAAGATAGGGTCTAAAAGAATTGAACATTAATTACTTAAAATCAAATCATCCGTTCATAAACTATTCCTTTAGTGTTTTGTAAACATTAAGAGGACTTAGGCTCATTTCAATAAAGCATTTTTATAAGTTCAAGTTTTACTTTTTCTATTGACTCTTATTTAGAGCACCTGCTTTGACAACTGATATACAATAGTTGCAATAAATATACAATTCGATTTTAATGTCCTTGTATTTGTCCATAGTATTAAAAATTTTGATTATTACGACATCTTAAATTATTTCAAATATGTAGGTGCATGTATGACCTTGCATTATGAGCAAATATTAAGTTATAATAATTGGACAATTTAAACTAAGTAGATATCACCTATTATATTTTTAAAATAAAATTGAAAAATCACTCACAAGTAATAATAATAATAATAATAATAATAATAATATTTATTCATCCTTCTAGATCATACAGCAATGATATAGGATAAGTCAATGTTAGAAAGTACAATAATTGTTTAACACAATTTACAAACACATCAACCATAGTAACAGCAACACACAATAACAGCCACAATATTATCAGTCAACAAAGTTTAAAATTTCTTATCCATAAATTCCGAGACGCTATAGTAACATCCATCAGACAAAAATTGTCTTAGTTTACGTTTAAAAGCCTTTGGATTAATCTCCAATCTCACACATTCGGGCAGATGGTTAAAGAGTTTGATACCCATATAGACTGGGCTCCGTTCATATAAACTAGTAGCATGTTTAGGTGGCCTAATAGAATTAGAGGCCCTAGTAAAATGATCATGATAATCAGAGTTTCTATAAAAATCTATATAATGACTCTTAACATATAGAACGCACTTGTAAATGTATATAGAATAAAATGTGAGGATATTATATTTTTTAAAATGTGCTCTACAGGTTTCCCTATATTTTAAATTAAAGATCAATCTTAGAATCCTCTTTTGAGACACAAAAACTCCAGAGGCAGCCCCTACACTTCCCCACATAATAATATTATACGAAATATGAGGGTAAACAATTGCATAATAAACATTTATTAATTGAAAAGGATTAAAGATATTCTTCAGTTGTAAAATAGCATAGTAGCTACGATTTAATTTTTTACAGACTTGGTTTATGTTTGTACTCCAGCTCATATTGCTGTCCACAACTAAACCTAAAAATTTTATAGATTTTGAAAAATGTATTTTAGTATCGTTAACTAAGATTTCTCCACAGTCGGAAAGCTGTCCCCTGGAAACAAATTGCATACAGGTAGTTTTAGTTGCATTTACAATCAGTGAATTCCTCTCGCACCACCAGGTAAATTCCCTGGAAAGAATATTCATTTTTATAATGAGATCTTCGTGAGAATCAGCATCAGTTGCCAGAGTGGTATCGTCAGCATATAGGACTAAGTGCCTTGTACTTACAAACTTTGACAAATCATTTATATATAATAAAAAAATTAAGGGGCCAAGTATAGACCCCTGAGGTACACCTGTATCTACATAGTGAGGAAGAGATCGCTGTCCATCAACCTTTACTATTATTTCTCTGACCTCAAGATAAGAGGCAAGCCATGTCAAAAATGTTCCCCTAAAACCCAAATCCTTTAATTTATTTAGCGCGATATTAATATTTACTGCATCAAAGGCATTTGAAAGATCAAAAAAGAGCGCACCAACACACCTCCGCTCATCCAGCGCCGTGTGGATATAGTTGAAAAGCGCGATAGATGCACTCTCTGCCGACCTTCCAGGCAAAAAACCATGCTGATGCTCAGCTATAACATTATACTTGTTTATGAAAGATAACATCTGACTATAAATGCACTTTTCAATTATTTTACATAGAACACTCTGAACCGTTATTGGGCGATAATTATCCAAGTCAAGATGGTTACCCTTTTTAAAAACAGGCGTTACTATTCCCACTCTGAGGTCAGCAGGGAAGCAACCGCTCTCCACCGAAGCATTTATCAAATCGGCCAGAACACATGCAACATTAGGCCCAAATAACTTTACTACTTTTGTAGGAATACAATCAGCTCCCTCGGAATTTACATGTCTCAAAGAGTTCACTGCATTTAAAACATCCATATACACAATAGGTTTAAAATAAAAGGTATTACTAACGTACATTGTGGTGTAATTATTAAAAGAGATGCCATTAAAATGCTCACTCACTTTATCCTTTACATTAGTTGAAAAATAGTTTGCAAAAACATTAGAAATTTCATACTTATCGTCAATAATACCTCCATTTATTTGAATGGACTTGATTGTTCCATTTTTATTTTTCCCAACTTTTTGTTGTACAATACGCCAAATATGTTTTTGTTTTTCAAGCATATTTTTATTTTCAAGACATTTTTGATAGAAAGATTTTTTTGTATTATTTATATTGGCTATATAATATTTTTTGCATTCTCTATAGTAATCATGATCATCAGGATTTAAAGACTGCTTAGTTAACCAAAACAAGTTTCTAAGTTCAATACCCATCTGCCTTACATTGGAATCAACCCATTTCTTATTGTTAACTTTACAAATATTTTTCACAGCAACAGGACATATTAAATCAACATAATAAGATAGGATATTCACAAAAACACCATATGCAAGGTTAACCCCACCACTGTTTGCAACATCGAGACACTCATATACAGAGGGAAAATTTTCCCTTGATAGGTAATACAGATTTGTGCAAAATATACAAACGCATAAATAAACTGATTTTAACACATTTTTAGTGATAAGTGGATAATCTATACATGCACATATTTATTTAAAAAAAAAAAAATAAATAATCTATATAATATCTTACTAGCACAAGTGGAACTCTAGGAATAAAATACGAAAGCTACGTACCAAATCCGAATTAATCCATTCAATAGTTTTTTTCTAAATATGAGACAAATATACGTATCTCTTTAAACTTTAACATCCTGTGTCTCAAGATACAAGAGCGATCTCATATATATGTTTATAAAAACTTATTTGATGATTTATTTCATTAAAATGCGATCAAAAAATTTTCATGGACTTGATACCTTCTAATACATTATTAGTTGCAATATTTATTAGTCCTTAACATCTTATATTAGACCAATAACTACAAAGATATACTCGCGTCAAGAATTCAGACGTCTTACGTCACGGCTGACGTTACACATTTGTTTTTATTGTCAACGTAATTTTCGATATTTGGTCGGGTTAAAAACAATTATTTTTTGCAATTTAGTGCAATATATAATGCAAACTTTTAGTGTAGTATATAGTTTTATTCCTATCAGTTGCAGTTTCTTAAATATTTTGATGAAAATATAATGATTTATTCATTTGTTCGTATGACGTAAGTCGTCTGAATTCTTGTCGCGAGTATAGTTAACTGTACGTTGCAGTTTATGGTAAAAACTAATTAGACATAATTAACAATATAAAAATTTTGGCCCACTCATTAATAAATAATAATTATACTAATAATTTTAAATTAAGCGTTTTCTTATTTTCTAAGCAAATTTATTAATGAAATAATGACACAAATTATTAAAATATACGTTGAAAAACATAGAAAGAGATAATTGTATTGTGTAAACAGATGTAGTTAAACTATTTCATGTAAATTTCGCAATAAAAATTAAATACCATGTAAATTAAATAGGTAGTAATTTTATTGCACTTATTAATTACAACGCACTGCTAAATACCTGAAGCACATATTTAAATTTTATATTCCCTGCATGCGTCGGATTTATTTAAGATCCACATTATTTACTAGTCATTTTATGTAATCAAAAATGCACTTCATTAAACTGTTATTCTTGTTTGAACATATTTATTGTTCATTAATTTCATTGATTAAATATTTACCAATTTAAATATTGAGTCAATATTGCTTTAGAAATCTGTAGTTTATTTATACAAAGTGTTTCTAAAATATGGATCCGAACTGAAACAGAAGATGGAAAATGTAATTTTAACCATTAGGTTTTTAATCAAATATAATATCATAATAAATGTTTGTAGTTAGAGTTACTATGGTAAATTTTGACTAAATTAGTAAACTGTTGTAAGTAAAAGAAGTGTCAAGTTGTAACAACTCGAAGATAGTACTATCTTAATAATAATACATTTATTTTCCATTTAGATATACATAGTAAAACATATAATTAGTTCTATGGGCTGTGGTCAAGTAGATAGAGTAAGCTCCATCTATCGGTATAATGCACTTACCTAGTACATCAAATACATGTTTATGATAAAGTTTAGCCAAATTAGGTATTGACAAACTTAAATACGACAGCAGTAGTACGCATAAAAACTGTTTGTAAATTTCCAAATATATTATTTATATTTATCTATACAGGGTGATTCTTTAATATTGCGAAAAATTTCAGGGACAGGTTCTTTAGGTAAAAATAAGAAAAAAAGTTCTCATTAGCATATGTCCGGAAACGCTTCATTTTCGAGATACAGGGCGTTAATTTTTTTGTAATCTACTTTTAATACTTGTTATTTCAAAAGTCCTTTAACCGATTTATTTGAAAATTGACTGGTTTATGTCTAATAATAGGAGCCATTTTTTTGTATCATTAATAACATAATACAAAATAACATAGTGTTACTAAATAATAATCCGTGCCAACCATTTCGTACTTCGTAGTGGGTGAAACAGATTTTAAAAATAAACACAAAACATAGAATAGCAAAATAACTAGCTTGATGTATGTTCAATATGAAGAGAAGACAAAGTAAAATATTTAAAAGCAATGTCAATCGCATGCAAAAAAGAAACTATTGTCGTAGGTAGATTGCACAGGTAACAGGTAGATGTTATGAGCAGTAGGTGAAATGTCCCGTACCAGCCCCACTCTCTAGGATTGATAGTTGAGGTCGACAAAGAGGTTATGTTGATGTTGATACCGCATCACAAGTGTGGTCCAGCACAAGGAAATAAACTGTAAATTACAAGTGGAAACAAAACATGTAATATTTGTGGAAAGGGATTTTTTGTTTTTCTCTTAAGTGTCTTGTGTATTTAATTAATATTTTTCGTAAAATACAGTGTGATTAAATAAAATGTGGCACATGATTCAAAGAGTGAAAAGGTTCACATGCTAAAAGCATATTTCTCAAGTAGTGATAATCAGTGATAGTGATAACGATAACATATTGTGATAACTCAGTTGGAGTGTAATAAACATGGATAATGAACAAATTCTGGAAAACTATGATTGTGAGTAGAGAATCTGGTTTATATTTTCAATTTATTGGTGAGGTATAGGAATGGCAAAGGGGAGGAGATGGCCAGTAATATTTTTATAAATAAACATATTTGTTGAAGCCTATTCGAAGACATTAGTGTAACATTGGCAACGTTGTGGAATTCACATCCACCATGACTCTCGGAGCAGCGGTCCTCAACAAGTTTTTTGTTGAAAAATAATAATAATAATAATAACTTTGACTTTTTTATTAATATTTTTTTGTAAAAAAACTATTAATTATGTGTTCTACACAGTGAACTGTACTGCTGGTTAAAATATTTGTACTTATTTAAGGTTTACCCAAACAGATATTTGCTTATGGGTATATTACCCAAAACCTGTGATGTCTTATAATTTATACTTTTGCAGAAATTATCCCGGTAGGAAAATAGCTCTAACTGTTACAATTCATGAAGGAGTTATTATTCGTTGTTTCGACGTTCTAAATAATGGCTTAATGGACTCAACATTAACATATATTAAGACACAGAGTATTAATAAAGTAATCCCTATCCAGACACATGTAGCGATAAATACCAGCGCAAACACATAAATCGCATGTTAAGTGTGAGTATATGGAATGGGTAATAAACAATAATAGAGAAATTGCAGCGACCTGGCATATCCGAGTGGAGGTTATTGAGTTATAGCTCTAGATGAAGGCTCGAGTCAGCCCGATAGTCGGTTTATGACCAACTGAACGTTGTAAGTCTACCACGCCGGTTATTTAGAGACTCCATCAGGATCTCTGATAAGTAACATCAGTGTAAATCACAGTTCAAAGCGGCGGAGATCATTCATTCACAACGGATCTGGGCTAGACACTTAAAATTATCAATATTCTTATTATACCAACCCCCTTTCGTACCAGAACCTGTGACTGTTAAGTGTTTCGGCTACGATGAAACACAGAACTCTGGAGCAGTAACACCTGTACTAAAATAACTGTAGCACACTTAAATTAAGTGATCTCTTCCGTATTTAAATTAATGTTAAGGAAATATTATATGTTGTAATCATATAAGAATCTACCTCTTTATTTCTTTTACTATTATACTCAAAAATTGATGAAGACCAGATTTTTTAATATTTTAAGATTTCACATTAAATAACGACATAAACAAAACTTCAACCGTCTCTGTGGTTTTACATATTATAGGTTATGCGGAATGTCTGGTAAATATATAACATACTCTCAGGAGTATATAAGGGAGGTCAAAATAGTTTGTCATAAAAAAATTCTAAAGTGTCCCTTAACGAAGATACAGAGAATCTAAGGGATACCTCTTTGGCTCTAACTTTTGAACCGACCTGTAAAATTTAATGAATTTTTAATATTTGGATTTAAATACTTTGGTCATTCCTCTTTAAAAAAATGTACTCTACATGTTTTGATAAAATTTGCAGTTTTCGACAAAATTTGGTTTTTATATAACACATCATTGAAATAATAAATAAGAATATTGTAATAAAACACCAATCGTTTCTATGTCGTTAAATATGATATTGCCAACACTTGTCAAAATTATCAGATTAATTGAATACACAAGACTACACAATAGAGCATTATTTCTTAATTATAGCTTTAATTGAACACAAAATATGACAGATACAGAGTATTTTTATCATTGTACACGTAGGTACGTTATTTGAAGAGACTTATTGATTCCGTTTTCAAGTCAAGTTCGAACTACATATAAAAAGCAACCTTATGACAATTAAATCATATATACTTTTCCAGTAGAAATTATAAACTGGATATATGCAGGATTAACTATGACTAAGTACAAAAATTTTCACCACAGGAAGTCCTGAAAGGCAATAAAAAACATATTCCAGAATTTTAGCTCGATATTGAAAAAAATGGGACAAAAATCCTCTTTTCCTGCGGAAAGTCGGCGCCTATTAGCTGGCTTAGATCCATAGATAACCTTACATCTGTCGACATTGTCAATGACCATGTGGTCGTTTTTTTTTTGCAGCGTTTCTAAATGCATAAACGACAAAAAATAACATTCCTATTAGTAATAATATCTGATAGATAGGTAACAGTTAATCCAGTTAACTGCAGTATTTTGCATTAATTTTGCATTATTTCGTTACAAACTGGCAAAACTACATTTTCATTACAACCTCTCACTACCGATAAAACACACTTCCCGTAGGTACAGTTAGATAAAATGCCTATTTATTATAAAGCAATCGAACGAAATGATTAGGTATGTACTTACTAATATATAATACAAAACTTTTAATGCACTCGCGGCAGCCTTATCTCACAACCTAGAAAAACAAACCAGTGAGCTATATTGTGGGAAAATATTTGTACCCGACACAAATTCCTTTATTTAATAACTATAAAACGTTTAAAATTAAAATAATGCACTAAAGACTGAAGAAGAACACAAAACTATAACCGAAATTAAATTATGAAATGACAGCGGATTTTACCGATGTGTTGCTGGTTGTCTATTCTGACTCTTTAAACGTAAAATGTGCGGCGGACGGCCACATACATGGTATTAAATAAGGATTTTTTTTTCGCTTTATAAATAAATATGGAATTGTTTTAATGGATGATTGCGTTAATTCTTAATTTTCTCTATCTCCTCTTAAAATATTTGTACCTACTTCATGGTTAATCCTGTACCTATACAATAATATGCAATAATTATGTATCAACCTGTAGATTACGCAACCCTTCTCGCAAATCCTGTGCGATTCTGGAAGACTTTTTTAATGGCATTCTAATAATTGCCAATAAATGTTTACTACATATTTGTGAATTGTTCCTTGTGATTAACATTAAAATGAAATTTTATAAAGTGATAAATTAAAATTAATGTATTCCTTGGTATTTTTGAAGTAGATGAATACATAAAGATACAGCAAGTGCAGCTGTTTATAAAAAAACTGGATGCTTACAATACATTTTAGATAATTAATATTAACTGAAAAATTCTTGTAGTTGTGGTGTTGCTGGGTTGGGTATGTGACAAATTGTTTTAGATGGCAGTCCTAATTTGAAAATTTCTATTCTAGTAAAGTTTTATATTGACCAACACAGATCAGTAATTTTTTACAAAAAAAGATATAATTTTCTGCAATTATGGCACTTTCCATCATTGATCTGAAGACCATAATGGCAAATGGTTTTGAATAAGTTTTATTTTATTTCCTTTTGTATCTATAGGTACTAATTAAAACCCTAATTTCCAAATTTTTGAAAGTAGATAGCTTCATGACTGTGGCTAACTGAACAAGGACACACTAGCTTCTTTTGACTTTGAAATTGAAAACTATCTAGGATTAATCCTTAATTAATGCTGTCTCACAGGTTGTGATAATTCTCATTTATAAGAACGAGTGATAATTCGCGTTCATACTGTTAACGTTTAAAACAAATCATATAATTTATAGTGTGATAATAAATATTTGTGCCTTTTGTGTACTTCCCTGTGGTATGAAAAGGTTCTATTAAAAAAATCTTACTTATAAATATAATTTATACTATTGTCCTTGATAATTTTATCCGATGATGTAGTTCTGGAAATTACTAGTTAAATGTGTAGCTAGCTTTCCATAAATAAAAAAGTTTATTTTAAAATGGTTTTATTTTTTGTATTACACTGCTGGAAATAACAACATAATAAAACCTACCAAGGATCTCGCTGTCATTAATTTAACAGTCCTGGTATATAAATAGTCTTAAACATTTGCACATTAATTGAATAGGATAGTGTATAGTTCCCAAACACATTTTTCTCGAATTAACACCAGACGATGTAGTTTTTAACCTCAAGATATACCTACTTTGAACATCTACACCACATATAGTAATTGATTTACACTGATTTTAACATATTAACCCGAGATTTACACTATTGCAAGTAAATTTTGTCAAACATTTGTAAAATTTGTCAAATAGTAAATGTTAGCCTTTTTCCGCACGGATTTCCCTGGATCAAATTTGGTGTAAATTTCGTGTATTTTCACCTGTCTTTTTTGTGTGTAAATTTGTTGAAAATTTCATATAAAAACAACACCCTAAATCAACAGACCCATTTACACGTACGCTCCAATCGGTTAGTTTTGGAACAACGAATTGGAGTGTCGTGCTGGAGCTATACAGGATGTCTCATAAATTGTCAACCCTGAACAGGCCGATTCTATGATCAAAACTAAGTAAAAAAGTTCATATGAACATGGATCCTGAAATGTTTCCTAAGGGCACAGGAATCCATTGAAGAGGGAGGAATGGAAATCATTTTTTTGCAATATCTCTCAATCGCGTTGTGATAAATGAATGAAATTTGGTATGCACAGCTAAATTGTGATGAGCAATTTGACGGAGTAATCCATTTATTTCCACAAGGTCCATTGGAGTGGGTGTGGGAGAGTCCTTGGTATTTTGCGTGTGCAACTTTTTCATCTTTGACTTTTTAACAAATTGGACAGCAAATTCCGTTTTCCCGAACTGTTTTACGTTGAAAAGGTACTCTTATTTCAAATTGTTATCTTTAACGGTTTCTGAGAAAATCGCTCTTGAATTAATCCCACTTTGGTCAATTTCATAGTAATTTAAACAAAATTATCAAGGTATTCTTATGTCAAAGTATTGTCAACCCGATTGCCAATTTAATAGTTCTAAGCAAAAAAAATGGAAAAGTTTACGGGACAAGAGTTGATGATATTTATTTATGGCTTTTGCGATAGTAATGCTGCAGCGGCAGAACGTGAGTCAATCAGCACAAGGCTGTTCACGAAATTGTTTATTTTTCTATTTTTGCAACCTGGTTAATTAACAAATTAATAACTCTACTCCCGGAATCACTAGAGACCCGAAATTTTTTCCGGGATTTCTGTCTTTTTAAGGCGAACCATCGGCACAAGATTTTTGCAATTATAATTGTTTATTGTTCAATTGATCCCAGAATTATTTTTTAAAAAATCCGATTTTCTAACGATTCCGGGAGAAGAGTTATTAATTTGTTAATTAGCAAGGTTGCAACAATCGAACAATAAACAATTATATTTGCAAAAATCTTGTGCCGATGGTTTGCCTTAATAAGCCAGAAATCCTGGAAAAAATTCCGGTCCTCTAGTGATTTCGGGAGTGGAGTTTTTAATTTGTTAATTAGCCCAGTTACAACAATTTAGCAATAAATAATAAAGCTAACACCAAAGTGATAAAGAGGGACCTCGAAAAGCCCCGGGAGAACATTTTTCAGACATTTTCGTTGAAGCGTGTGTGACACTTGCCATGTGTTCAACAAAAATGGGTCATTTGTTAAATAAACAATTAAAAATTTGCGAACGTACAGAGGTTAGATGTACCTTTTGTTATAAAAAAAATTCCTGGACATTTTGCAGAAAACCGCATCTCAATCGGACTTCTCCGTAAAAGGTTGTCTATTTTCACATTTTTCATGTTAATTTGACGCGACTAAGTCCAAGCACGCGAGTCGATAATGCACTCCTGGTTTGTCTATCCGGGAATAGACGCACATATTTGGGTGTTTGCAATTGAAGCGTACACTCCAAATCTCTGAGAAAAATCGTGTGTGTAAACGGGCCTAATAACCAACACAAGGCTTCTGCATACAGGTTTGCGATAGGTTCTAAAACTAAGTGGATATACCTGCTTACCATAAGGCGAAGTTCTCTGAAATCCCGTACCATCGTACGGCCTCCAACCTCCCATCATCATATTCTGGGCGTAAAACTGACCAGCAGCTAGCGCTCCCGCGTGGTGTGGGGATGTCGCCAAGCCATGTGCCGCGGGGGCCGTCATCTCTCCATATCCACCGCTAGCGTGCCAGCTACTCTGGTGAGCGCCGCCGAAGTGTCCACTAGCTGGAGACGGGTATTGGGGCATGGCCCTGTTGCTGGGAACATAGACGGGGGACTGTTGGAGGTGTTGGTGGAATCCTGTGTTTGCGTCACTGTAGCCCGTGGCATTGGAAGTGGAATGGAACATGATGCGGAAAAGCGGGACGAGACGCTAGTTGATGCTCATCTGAAAATAAAATTATATTGATAAGTTTCGCTCAATCCATAACATTTAAAATTTTGAAAGATATTTCACTAAAATCGAATGTTATTGTGCTCAGACAGACGTTACAGAGACATACATTATGCAGAAATAAAGGATAACTTACATTACTTCATTGACCATTTTGTTTCACGTAAATCCGACAAAAAGCGAAACCTTATCTTACTCTGTGATACTTATTAAGTGATACAAACTGTACAGAGTGTAGGAGCAGATGCATGTAGGGGGTCCCAAAATATTGGAATTTAACCAAACACACACACACATATATATATATACATATATATATATATATATATATATATATATATATATATATATATATATATATATATATATATATATATATATATATATATAACAAAGCTGAACACGGGCAGAGTTACAGGCTTTCAAAGTGGCGCCAAATATTTCGAGAAAAAAAAATATTTCTGAACTATTTTATCTTGAAATAACCAAATGTACATGATTTAGGTTTATTAATGATTTCCTTTGACTATGAGTTCAATTAAATTGAAATAATTCAAGGTATTCATTGAGGACAAGTCACCCCTAAAATTATAACAAACTTTATTTTTCATTGATGAATTTAAAAAGAATTATAATATCCCTCGCAAACACTGTTTTACCCTTGCTAAATTTTAAAAAACTTTAAGGTTTTTAAGAAAAAATAAATTAACTAAAACAAGAATTTAATAGCGTTTATTAGAAAAAACCAAAAGTTTTCTTTAAAATCAGCTAGTAACAAAACTATAAAGTAAAGTAAAAATAAAGTTAAGACGAAAGTAATTGTTGAAAGTGTGCACCATTTTCTCTGAAACATAGTAAATAGTAGTCCGTCTAGTAAATGATGTTTGTTTCTTCTAACGTTATATTTGAACAATGAACATAATCCTTCAATGTTCGCCAAAAAAAAAAAATCACATTTGTTGAAATTTGGCGATCATAGTGGCCAATTTTGAGGAGGTTTTGTTTCCTCGTCCTAACCGTTCATTTGGAAACTTACAATTCAGAACGTCTCTAACAGTAGCACTAAAATGAGGCGGTGCCCTATCATAATCCAAAACTCTTGTCTAAGTTGCAACAATTAATCTTCGATTTAGAAATGCATTTATTATTCAATGGAAATGCCAAATAACTTTCACCAATTTGATATGGATGTAGTAGATTACGTTTAAGAATTCGGTGTACAGAAGTTCTTGATAATCCGGTTTGCAAAATATTTTCTTCAACTTGTACTCTTATTACACTAGGACGTACTCAGATGTCCTGTACGTCGAGCCCGTCTTTCAATATTAGAAAATGGAAATCTCCTTCTTCCACACATCATTTCCTTCACAGAAACGTTGCACAAGTAGCACTCTTTACATACCAGAAGAGTATTCATGTACGTACTAATCTTTAATTAAAATTACAGACAGATGGTTAGATATTAGAATAGATAATAGGTATCAATTCCTGTTAAAATTGTCATCCAGTGATAAATACCTGAATATTATTTACAGTATAATTAAGAACTGGACTATGGTTATTGTCCTTATTTTGTTGAGTATGCGTTTTATTTTTTATATTTTTCCTTGACATTCTAATCCGAAGCGAACATCTATCTGTTTGGATACGGTGTACTTAATCAAAACTATTTTCATACTAAGTGTGGTTAATAAAAGAATCATTGCCGTATGAAATGAGACGACCACATGCAATAATGGGGGCGTACCTAATGTATATTTCATGTTCAAGTAACTTCTATTCTTCTCTGCGTGTATCCTACAAGAAAATAAATACAATCGTGAGTAAATTATCTTCCCGGCGTCCCGACCTTTGAATCTTTTATTGGCCATCAGTTAAAAATTGATTTGTATTCATATAACGATGCATCAATAGGTTTTAAACGAATGGATCTGGCAAACAAGTATTCGCACTATCTTATCGCCTCCATTAAAGGAAACTCGTTATCGTAGACATGTGCGCACCGAAAATGCAGCTTGCACTCGCAGATTAGGTAGAGGAGGATCCGTAGGGTAATGTTCCGTGAAATGCAGGACAGGCTGAAAGCATTTTGACACCTTGAATTTTTAAAATATTCAAAACGACTACTTGGTGTCGCTGGTCGTTATTTTATGCACATATTCCGAATACTTTTATTAAAAAAAGTCGTGCAGTATGTTAATAAGTACACATTCCAATAATATTTTAAGTAAAATATATTTTGTTTGTAAATATTTTCATGTGAAAATAAGATAATTTTTTTTTCTTTTGTAACGGATGTAAATATTAGTATTTGTTAAATATATTTTGATTCAATAGGTGTTGCTTAAAAAAATGTTCACTGCCATGTTACGACGTTAAATTAACACGAACTATACAAACAGTTTTGCTTATAAATCCTTATATCATATATTTTTAAATTTTTCTAAACAAACTTATGATGTAATCAACTACGACTTGTTATTATAGAAAACTTTTTGTTTCAGTAGTGTTTTGAAAAGATATGCATTTAATAAATAATTTGAGTTAGGAAAAGTTTCATTTTTCCTAACTATTGCGAGAAAAATACGTGATAATTTTGAAACTAACTACTTATTTATTATCAACTTAAATCCTTTCTTATCATTATTATAAATTTTAACTGAAACTTTTTTACAATTGCTTATGAAGATCTCTGCACATGTATTTGATGAAGTAGAAGTCCAGTTTGTATTTATATTGATCTCTTTTTGACCCAATATTTTTAAGGCTACTTAAAGTTTTTGTTGAACGGAATCCTCTATATCTCCTTCTGCATGAGCACTATATAAAATAAGAAACAATTTAAATATCTGTAGAGAAGTGTGAACATTACACTTGACTTTCATCATCAAGTAGGTTTTATCATTTGATTCTTTCAAAAATTTCTCAACTTTTGATTTTCTTAAAACACTAGACTTTCTGGATTCAATGTTTAAAGAAAGCAATTAAACTTGAAAATTACTTTATGTGAATATTCTTTTTCACTGATAGTGTTCTTATCACTGAGTAAAGATTCTACAGGGTGTTAAAAAAGAGTGTAAAATATTTAAGGAGGTAATAGTATGAACCAAAATAAGCAGAAAAGTGGGTCCGCAAAGTATCGGTTGCGGAGATATGGAATGTTTTATGTTTTTTAGTCCTTTTTTTTATTTTGCAAAAACGTTGTGTATTTTGTTATAATAGTTAGATGATGTTTAGTGAAATAAACAGTACGTATTTGACAGTTGTTCTCAGTGCACAAGTTTTCTTTCGCTATGGCTGGTTACTCTAACGCAGAATTAACAGACATGCATTCCATGTGTGGTTGTGCTAATGGGAACGCCACCGAAGCGAGATGTCTTTATGTTGACGCTTATCCAAATCGCCAGATTCCTTCACAACGTATGTTTGGAAGAATTCACCAAAGATTGCGTGATACCAGTTCTTTGAGCAAACAGTGTCAATTATCCGGAAGACTAAGGTGGGTATACACTCCTAGAGCAGAAGAAGAAATTCTAGCACTGGTAGAGCAGAGAAGGAGAATATCAGACGAGGTAGGAATTAGTGGTCCTCTTGTTTGGAGAATCCTTCACGGGCAACTGCTTTATCCATACCATGTGCAACGAGTAGCTACAGGCCTTAAATCCAATAACTGATCATCAAGCACGTTTGGTATTTTGGCGCTGGTTTCTACGTCATGATGCTGAAGACCCTTGTTTTCTTGCAAACATTCTTTTTACTGATGAGGCCGGGCTCACAAGAAATGGAGTGTTTAATTTTCACAATACACATATTTGGGCCAACGAAAATCCACATGCTCTATTAGACTCTGGACATCAGGCACGTTTTTCATTAAACATTTGGATGGGTATTGTAGGTGACAGGTTTCTAGGTCCTGTTGTTTTACCAAACCGATTAACAGGCGCTGCTTACCTCAACTTTCTGCAGAACACACTGTATGAATTTGAAGACATTCCTTTGAATCAGACGCAACAAATGTGGTTCCAGCATGATGGTGCTCCAGCTCATTTTTCCATGGCCGTTAGAGAGCATTTACATCAAACTTTTCCACATAGATGGGTAGGAAGGGCCGGACCTGTTTTATGACCTCCAAGATCGCCTGATCTGAACCCTCTAGATTTCTTTGTTTGGGGATATTTGGAGCCATTAGTGTATGGTATTCTTGTAAATATCCTGGAAGAGCTGCAGCTACGGATTAATAAAAAATGTCATGAAATCCAAACCAAGGAGGGTGTTTTCGAAAGAGTTCGAATATCGTTGAGACGAAGATGTCGTGTGTGCTTGGAAATTGACGGAGGGCACTTTGAACATCTTCTGTAACTTTGTTTTTTGTTTGTTAAAAGCTTCCTTTGTCAGTTTATTCCTAATGAAATAAAATGTTTGAAAAACGAATAGTGGTCTATATCTCCGCAACCGTTGCTTTGCGGACCCATGTTTATTAAAACTTTTCTGCTTATTTTGGTTCATACTATTACCTCCCGAAATATTTTACACTCTTTTTTTAACACCCTGTATAGTGTAGAACTTTGGTATGCTCTAGATTTTTGTTCAACATAGGTTGTTAGTAGAATTACCTCAGAGATAACAGTTACTTTTTCATATTTATCTTTTGATTTTGTCGGCAATCGCGATTTTTTGATGATTCATCTTCTATAATATTGTTGTAAGCAGAAAATTCTGATATTTTTCATAAATCACTGACACAATAATATTGATAAACAAACTTATTTCTATGTCGACATTGCCTCAGAATTCTTTACTCATATTTTCGAAATTCACAATTTCCACTTATAATTGTACAAGAGGTTTGTATTTTACCGGGTAAATTTGGGTTGTTTAATGAGAAACTATTACCTAGCAATTAGACGAGAAAAACTATCAACTATTAACAACGCGACAACGAAGGTGGCACACAGGTGGCATCGGCACATTTTTACACCAACCTTTAGAATTGTTCTTCTTCCAAAAGAGATTTGGTGTAAGAAATACTTCAATGTTATAGAAGTGCCTCGCATTTCCATCAACTTTTTAAATAAGCGTACTGAGTAAATATCTTCCTCTGAAATATTAGGCGCAATACCTTTGCGGTCACATAATTTGTTGCCACCGTCTTGTCTGGTTTTCGAAAATAGAGTATTATACTCAATACGTGCAGTGTCTTTTCCATTATTCTCAATTTCAGATACGAAGTAAGTTGTTTTGGAAGTTGCTTCTCTTTCACGCCAAGCTAATTCAAACGCCAAATAATTTATTTTGAAGGCCGGTTAATTTTAGTCATATAATCTGGCCAGTGCAAATAATTCACATTTATTAATAGTTGATGCACTAAATTTTCTCTTTTCGGCTTGTGCTTGTAGGATTTTACGTTTAGCATTACGTGCAGCTCGTGATGCATTAAACGATCGTTGGTGAAAGGGTTAAATACAATATTGAATAATTTATAATATTTTTTATTGAAGTCTCCTGTGTACTCAATGACATGGAATTATAATAAAATATGCACCTCATGTGACATTTTTCACTTTAATTGTATACCACCTTTAGTTATATCAGTAATACATAATTTTGTTTGTATTCGTGTTAGTTTGTTTTGTATTGTCATTTCTTAATTATTCTCAATTTTGATTTATTTTATATTTATTTACTTTGTAAACTTTGTCCTGTAATTGGTTTGTCACTGTTGGACAAATAAATTTGTTATTATTATTGTCATTGTTAATATTTAACTTAGTTAGCATTTTAGTTGTGGTGTTCCAAATTGTTTTAACTACCGCTTTTTTGTAGTCTTTTCAGTAATATTTTCATGCATATTAAAAGCCCAATCTTCCAATGTTACATTCAATTTCTCGGTAGATGTCTGGCTCAAATTTATATCCTTTCACATCGCAAAAAATTGTCACCAGATTAATGACTGAATCGCAACTGTATTTGCAAGCACACAGGTATTAACAATTTGACTAATTCCGTTGTTCGTAGACTCACCGAATGGACTCATTGTTAATGTTTAATAATGCAATAAGTTGTTGACAAAAATGTCAAATTATTTATTTTAGTAACGGACACCACGATAATTGATTAAAAAATGATAAATGAAAAAACTACTATACTCGAGTCAAGAATTCAGACGTCTTACGTCACGGCTGACGTTACACATTTGTTTTTATTGTCAACGTAATTTTCGATATTTGGTGGCTTTAAAAACAATATTTTTTTGCAATTTAGGGCAATATATAATGTAAACTTTTAATGTAGTATATAGTTTTATTAATATCAGTTGCAGTTTCTTAAATATTTTGATGAAAATGTAATGAATTATTCATTTGTTCCTATGACGTAAGTCGTCTGAATTCTTGTCGCGAGTATAGTGCAGTTGTCCTTGTAAAAGTCCTTGTTTCTGCTGCAGGTAACTTTTGCCGCTGTCAAAGTGACAATTACGCTGTAGCATGTGGGCTTTGTTATATATAAATTAAATTGTCAATAAAAGTTTATGATAACTATAGTTATCAGTTTAAGAAAAATGTGGAATTAAGTACAAGAATTCTTGGATGTCAGTACTTTATTACTGAATTTAACACATATACCTACGCTTGAATAAAGTTTTAAATTTTAAGTAGGTATTATTATTATTATCTGAAGCTAAAAAGCTTGTTGTGCTCTAAAAACAGAAGATAAATTCATCCTATAAATGGCTGATAACATTGTAAAAACAATTAATAAAAAAAACAGAAGAAATCAAAGTACAATATATATGAATACTATAAATATTAGAAATTCAAAGAGATCAATCACATTAGATGTTGATTAGTGATGGTCAAGTCTATTCTTAAAAGAATTTGGAGACGGTACTGTAACCACATTATCTGGTAAATCGTTCCATAGATCGAATATCCTGTTGGGTAGAAAATGTTGTCTGTTCCGTGAACGAAAGCTTTCCTTTTTAAGTTTGTATGAATTGCCTCTAAAACGGGAGTCAGGGTTTAAGTCAAACATCACGTGTGAGCAGTACAGTTCGCCATGCAGGATCCTATAAGCTGTAATAAGGTCACCTCGAATACGCCTTTTACTAGAGATTGAATACGAAGACGGCGAAGATGTTATTCATACGTAAAATATTTAAAACCAATTTGAAGTTTGGTGACCATATGGCCACCGAGAACTCCAAATATGATTTATATAACTTCAAAAATGTATCCAAGGTAAGATTACTGAAAGATTGCCACTGCCACTGCCTTGGCAACTTGCGCACTCCATGACAGATTTTCCATAATAATTATTCCGAAATCATTTTGTTGTGAAACGCTTGGCAATTTTGTATCATCTATGTTGTATACTACTTTAGGATTAGTTCTAGACATATGGAGTACACAACATTTAGAAGGATTTAGAGGTATGCACCAGTCGGAACACCAATTACTAATAATATCTAGATCATCTTGTAGGTGAAGAGATGATGAATTTTAGATCATGCATATGATAACACTTGGGAAGTACACGTATTCGTTAGGCCAGAAACATATACTAGGAACAGAATTGGTCCAAGGACCGAACCTTGTGGAACACCACTCAATCCTTGTCTTCTCTCAGAAAAAATCTCAGCGATACGAAGTATAAATTCGGCGGTATGACACCATTGTTAAGTAAAAATGTGATAACTTCTTTGCAAACAATTCTCTCCAATACTTTACACGGAACAGAAGTTAAGCTAATTGGACGATAGCTAGAGCTTGACAGTTTATCACCTTTTTTTAATATAGGGGTCACACTAGATAATTTCCAGTCTGCTGGCCAATATCCCAGTTTCCAAGGATTTGAACATAATTTCGCAAAGTGGACCACATTTGAATTTCCTCTAGTGTAGAAGGTACACGAATGTTGACATCTAACTGCGGAAGCTGATCGCTAGCATCTAAAGTAAATGCATTGTAGAAAGTATCAGTAAAAGTCTCAGCGACTTCACAGTTATCACTACACACACTACCCGAAGCATTTTTAATCAGTGGTGTGGAAACTTTATTTGTGAGCCGAGAACGAGTATATTTATAAAAAGCTTTAGGTCCTTTATCAATTAACTGATTTTCAAACAATGACGCTGCACGCCGTAACTGTCCTGTTAGTCTATTAGCGAAATTTCGGTGTAGGTGATAGTCGTCTGAAGAATTGGATCGTTTGTATCTTTGCCAAAGTGCTTTTTTTCTGACACATTTTAAATAATTGGATGCATATTTACAAACAGGAATATATGTAGGTATGATATTTCTGACAGTATTCAACCAACTATGCCACAAATCTTCGGGGTTATTTTTGTTTGCATAGTCTTCAAACCAATCCACCCCACCCAAATAATGATTCATTAATTCATTGATCAGCCTTGAAGAAGTTGAATTTTGATACATTAGTTTTGCGGTAATCATAAACAAAAATTGCATAGAAAATTCAATGCAACAATGATCAGATTTGCCTAATGGGGGTGAATAACTAAGATAACTAAAAAGATCATCAGTGTTAGTTATAAGTAGATCAACGAGAGATGGAAGCTGATTCGCTCTAAATCTTGTGTTTTCTGTAATATGTTGAGTCAGACCTGTTGACAACAACATATTAGTAAAATCTCCAGCAACACTATTATTCTCTGATGGAATGAGTCCAAGGAATATTGGGAAAATTAAAATCTCCAATAATAAGAAGGTTATCAAGCTGTAAACTCAAAGATTCAATTTTTTCACATAAAAGTTGGGAGTCATCCCTGGTGACATCAGGAGCACGATAAATAATTAAAATATGGAAACAAATAAATTTATCTGATGTGATTTTTAATAGCAGGCATTCTACATTAGGAACAAAACAATTTAATTGAAGAAGCTGTAAACAGTTTAGTAGTGAAAGTGAAAGAAAACACAAACTCCTCCACCTATTCTGTCTCTTCGATCAGATCGTATTAAAAAGTATCTGCAAATAAATTAACTGCAGAGTCTTGTATATTCGGTGTCATTGTATTTAGCAGGAAGTGATGCTATATTAGTATACATAACTGAACACTGATAAATTCGTGGAGACAAATCTAGTTTTCTTGGTGGCTGGTCATTTGGTACAATCGTGGGTAGATTTCGAATATATTTTATGGTTAAGTTTTCTCCATCGTAATTTCTTTGCTGGAGTTCAGACTGTAAGGATTTTAAATATTCGAGTTGATGCTGTGTTTGATCGTGGCGAATTTTAACCCTAAAGTATCTGATGTTAGTAAGCTTATTCTTATTACATAAAATATTTTTGACCATAGCATTAGACGGGAGTGTTGACAATAATAAACGGGATTAAGTGTTATTCGGTCTACCTAGGCGTCGCACAGATGTAATATTCGCAGACGGATCAACTTTAGCTATCAAATCAGTGGCAACTTGCATATCTCCATTTTCTGTATTTTCGGCAGCAGATTCAGGTAAACCAGCTATGACTAGCTTATGCATTTTATTGAAACGAGTGAGTGCTTCTTGAACACAATCCTCAAAATTTCTTTCCTAGGAGAATGGAATAGAAGTTTGTAATTTACTTTCTAAATTAGAAAGTCTGTCATCAAAATTTTGAAACTTATCGTTAATGCCTCTAACCAAATTCATGAGTGTATCAAGTTTACTTTCTCTGCTAACACATCTGTTGCAACAAATTTTTGATTTTGATTTAGATGACGATCTTGTGAAACGCTTAACATCATCGGCAGAGAAACTTATACATTCTAAATGAAGAGATGAATTGCACTCGTTGCAAGGGATGCTACGTTGCTCAGGCGAAATTGAGCGCGAACAGTTGGAGCAAGGATTCATATTAAGTGAGTTTTATTAAGTACGCCTTCGATGGTCCTTCCAAAGGGAAACCAATACGGAGCTCACTAAAGCAGCTAGTAAATAAATGGCTGTTGGCAAATTGGGTGAACGTATGACTAGCTGCTATCAAATATGCGCCACAGGTATTATACTGTAGCGAACCGTAAAGAATACAATATGGACAACGAATGTGAATATAGATAAAGTTCTTGAAAAACCAGCATAAGGCAATGGATAACAGTTTTGTACTTACACTCAAATACAGAGTCACAGTACTGATTATGCAGCGTACAGATATAAAATAATATCAACTATGAACGACACTATTTCACAATTTTTGGAGAGCACACAAACAGTAGACCAACACATTCATAGGATGGAGTGGAATGATATTAACAAAAAGTCCTACTTATCTGTGGTATAAAATTGCTTATCGCACGAGCATTCATAACGTAAATACTCTCATAAAAAATGCTATTGATATTCCAAACCACCAGATACAGTTATTTAAAAAATCCTTTTCATCATCAGATCTCTAAAGAATATTATTATTATTATTATTATTTACAGAATCACGTTATTAAAGGTAAGTATCTCCAAATGTGGGTGTGTACAACACATTTAGGTTTTCTATTATTCATTTATATTTAAAACTTTTCTCATTATGTTGAAGGTTGAGAGGATGACAGATTTCTGCATTGTTCAAGACATGTGTTTGGGAAGGCCCAGTTTTTTCTAAATTCTTAAATAGCTGCTTTGGGATTTCTCCAGTGGAGCCAAGTATGATTGGGACAATATTTACTTCATGGAGCTCCCAAATTTCTTTTATCTCCTGCGCCAAAGGTAAGTATTTTTAAATTTTTTCGACATGTTTCTTTTGTATGTTTATAGAAGCAGGTATGGCCACGTCAATCAGGAACATCGTTTTTTTATTTTTGTCCAAAACACATATAACTGGTCGATTGTGTTGAATGGTTATCGGTCAGTAAATCTCGGTCCCAATATATTTTATAGGAGTCGTTTTCAAGCACTCATTCTGGGGAGTACTTGTAATATGGTAGGCATTCGGCCAAGCAGTTGAACATTATTATTATTATTATCGTTATCGTTATCGCTATCGCTATCGTTATCGCTATCGTTATCGTTATCGTTATCGTTATCGTTATCGTTATCATTATCATTATCATTATCATTATCATTATCATTATCATTATCATTATCATTATCATTATTTTTTTTCCGTGTAGATATTGTATAACTATACACTTTTTTCTTCGTTCAAAACATTTCTGATTTTCATTTCATTTTCTAGCAAATTAGTTTTTAAAGTACTTACATAGGTCGCCAATCTTTTTCATCAAGTTAAAAATGTACGACGAAATTACTGAGTACACTTCAGATGTTCGGCTGGTGAAAAAATATCATTAACACCAACATATATTTTGTTTCAATGCTATGTAAATGATACATTATGATAATTGCTTGAACTGTTCCAAATTGTATGTAAATTTGGTACACTTAAATTAATTTAATTAAAAAGTTGAAAACTGATTTAAAAAGTATTTCATCGAGCACAATCTTGAAGGCTAGCGGCTGCTAATTAGGAACAACGTTATCCTGGACGGCGGCAACCAGATAGAACATAATATTTATGAAAATTACATAAGAATTTCAAGAAACAGGTGGATTATTAATTAATTGATTAAAAAGGGAAATCTCATTAAATTAAGCAGTGCTTCTAAAGAAGGCAATAATAATATTTTATATTCAATTACTTCCTCTTTAAAACAAGAATATGTTTTTAGTACAAAATTAATTAAAAATAAATTGTAGCATTCAAATAAAAAAATATTTGTTATATTTTTCAAGACACAGAATCATTTAGGTACTGAATGTTTCCTGTATCATCACAGATTTTGGAACGAAATATCCTGGTTTTGATCTGTAAGTACCAAATTCTCATTAAACATGATTAAAATTTATCTCTCGTTTAGGACTATTGTTCCTTTTAAGATTATAATTTAAAAATTTACCTCCAAAACAAAATATGAAAATGACACACCTTTACTATTATAATACTTATACATGTTCTGATAGTTTTATTCATTGCGCACGGAAAAAGCGTTATTATTCCATCAAGATATATGTTTTTTGTTATCCTGTATCTACTATCTTTTTTACTATGCAACATCACAATTCTTATTTAAATTATCCTCGTTAAGACAGTTTTGTCTTTTCTCTTATTTTTACCTATTATAATTCCTGCTGAATTGTTCAGTAATTACTTTTTAATATTTATCCACCTCTCAAAACTGTCTTTTTAACTTCCTTTGGATAACTTTCTGATTTCCTATTAGTATTTTTTTTCTATCTGTCCTTGTGCTTTAATGTGCAGTTTTACTCTAACATGAGGTCTGACAATCCTGGTTACTTTGTATTTTAACATCTTCAGTAATATGCACTTTTCAAGCTACGCTTTGTGAGGTATTAGAACTTCTAAATCCACCCCCCCTCCCCCCTATATTTATTGGGGTTTGTATTGTTCTTGCTACAGCTGTTACTGATGTCTGTTTCTTTCTCAGACAATTGTGGTCTTCTAGGACGGTCCACGGTAGCTTCTGCATCCTATGCTTCCAAAAGTTTTGCCGCTCTTCGTTGTCTCCATATTCAATGACGACGCCACAAAATTTTTGCCGTGACTGAGCTAAGACCATGCTTTAAAGTCACGATTTAATTGACTATTTTATGTTCTGGTGAAACCTATGGCGTCTTGTAAATTTACCTGTTTTTTAAACGATATCTATAATTTTATGATACTTGTTCACTGCTAAGTGAAGTGATTTTAGCCTAATCTCATTTCTGCTATGCTTACTGTATTAAACATTCTCCCTTCTCACGTCGGCTAGGTAATTGCACAGTTTAAAAATCTGTATAGGTAAACTGCTAATATTTGTTGTTATATTTATATCACTAACGTTACCAAGGCATAAACTAGAATACATATGTGGCATACATGTATGGAACTCGTGTTTGTGCGTAGATATTTGCCGGTGTGTTATATAACGCTGCATTACGGCTGCATGGCTATAAAACGCTGCATTTGTATACTTTTACAATTCAGTGTCTCTCGCTTTCCTTTTGCTTTCTTAAAACACTTTATGACTGAATTTATTAAACTTTACAGAAGTATTATTGTTTGTATTGAACTTAAAACTCACTTAGACCCACGTTGGGCGCCAAAATGTAGTGGCTCTTTTTTTCTTTAAAGAACATTATCAATTAGTAAACAGCAATTATATTATACACAAATATACAATTACGGATCCCAGCACTCACGTAATACTGGTAACAACCTTGGAGATGATTATAGTATTAGCAGGTTTAGGTCTGGGTCGGGCGAGTGACAAAGCTTTGAATCGATATTCTTTAATATACTGACAGCTATGTTACAATGACATATTTGTCCATCGGTTTCCCTTCTGCGCTTCGTTATAATTCTGCCGGCAACTTCACTGATTTCTAATCTTCGGAACACTTAGGTCAGCTTAGGAGGACTGACAACGTTTGCACTTGCTTGAGTTTCGTTTTCTTCCGGTTTTCCCTCTGGTTCACAGAAGAAAATTCAAAACATCCCAAAACAAATTTCTCAACCCCCTTCTTCTAGCAACTGTCTCGGAAACAATACTTACTTATTAACAAATAAATAACTGGCACTACAACTTTATTTAAATATATGAAAAGGTGACATTTATATTCCGATTATTTTTGCAATTACTTTGTATTAATTACAATTTCTAGTTTACATTCTAGTAATATCCTAGCTAGATATTTTCATGACAATGTTTTTTCTGTGCGTGTACGACAAGACATATGTATACCAGCTAGTCTGTGGCTAGCTTTACACACATATGATGATCTACATCAAACAAATCTGTATAAATTTTGTTACGGCTCTAACTGGTGAATTACATTAAATCTATAAAAAATGTTAGAAAAAATATTAAAGTATTCATCACGGTGTTCTTTAAAACATCGCGCACATTATACTTTCATGGACCTGCAAAGCCTGCTCATGAAGGTACCCATGTTATCTAATGGAGCAGCGCACATTAGACCAGCACTTGCACGTAGCGTCACCGCAACAACCGCCACTGCAGGTCGTATCGGTGATCTGAAATTTTTATGCCTTGCCGCTCTTGTCCGACGTTATGTTACAAGTCAGGGATTGATTTTGAACTGTTAGAAATATTTGACCAGTTAAGTTGTAAATGCGTTGCTGAACTGTTGGGCACCCTCGCTTATCAACAACTTCTATTTATAACTGCGAGTCTTTCGTTCTGCGGAATAATGTGTTTTAGTGCTTTAAACGAGGACGGTCCAAGGAATCGACAATTTTTTTTAACACTCGAAAATACTAAAAAAAATTTCGATGATCTCTCTCCAGTTCAGACAATAAATTATGAATTTTACCATACAGCCTTCTGTTTTTATTGATAGTGTAAATCCAAAACGTTCATTTATTTTATTCAAATAAAAATGTTTGTATCCGAGCTGCGAGGCAACCAACGACTTGATTAGGCGCGATGTAACATGCAACTACATCTTGTGGCCACATGTTGAACCTGGCGGTCCACCTGCATGCAGAACTTTACTACAATTTGTAGTAAATAATACCTACTACAATTGTGACTCTATAGTTTTGGCAATGGTCACCACAAGTGTTATATTAATATCATTTATAAATATTATTATTTTGCACTACAGTCGCATTGTAAATTTTACAGTACGACATTTATTACAAAATATTAATAATTTTAATTCCTGCAAATCTATACATCTATAATTAAGGAAGAATAACTTATTCTAAAATTAATAATATTTTATTCATATTTTAACATAATATTATTCTCTAAGTACATATTAAATTTAGAACAATTTTAAAAAAGAAAAATTTTGAATTGAGTATAAGAATGCTTGGATGTCAAGAAAGTTGTGCGAAGTCGTGCAGGTTTGCAGATGTGGGCTGTGCTGGTCCAAGCAGGCATAATATGCGCGATCTTTTAAAGCACAAAAATTACTAGTACTGTTTTTTCTAATTCTTAAAGAAAGACTTTTTATTTAAAGACGTTCCTGCACTTACATGATTAGAGGCCTCCACAAAACACTCTACTTGCTATCTAAGAAATGTCCCGTAATCTGCCTGCTTTCTTTACCTTTCCGATAAAGGTGAAAAGCGCTACGTCTGTACAATAGAGCGACGCACGACTAATCTATATAAAAAAAGAATTCCGTTGAATGGCTTAACCTCTTAAACGTTTTCCCTATTAACAGAAATTGCTTAATTGGCCTTCTATTTTATAATTTCCCTAGTGCCTTAGATAAAAGTTAATGTTTCAGTATTTCTGGCGTTTCATTTGGAAATAATTCGTTATTTTAACCGGCAGAAAATGATTACAGACCATTTACCCAGAAGCTCAAATTAACCGATTACGTAAGATTATGGTATCGGTTGGGCGATAATTAAACCATCTAATGGAATACAAATGATCCCATTTCACGCTAGGCATAAAGGCGATGGATCTACTTCACAAGTAAAGATAATATTAACATAATTAGAAACTATTGTGTCATTATTAGACATATTTTTATTTTTGTGCTGATAGTCGTCTGTAAAACTAGGCGACTTAAAGACAATAATCTAAAAAATGTAAAATCACCTGCTGTTTATCTAGTTAGATCGTCAAGGCCAGAAAAAAAATATTTAAAAATGTACGTACATCTAAACAATGTTCCGAAATTGACCTGCATATTTTACCGGATTATTCTAAAATTAAAAGTATGAGTCTCTTCTGGAGTGGTTACAACTGTTGTAGAAAGTTTCCGTAAGTAAATAGTATGAATAAAAAAATTTATATTTTAGGCAGTTTTACAACGAAGGGGTATTTTGTATGATTTTGATAAGGTTTGTATAGTAAAACTGATTTAATAATTAAGTATATACATACTTACTGAAAATATGTCAGTTTGCGAACACCACAATATATTGAGATGACACAATCATAAATTCAAATGAATATTATTCAATGCAATAGATATTGATTCTGTTTGTTTAACAAACCAAATACATGAATTACAAATTACTGAAGTCACAACATAAAGGTTTCCAGTCAGACATTAGACCTTAAAAAAGAAATTTGATTATATTTTTTTACTGTTCAAATACAATACATTTACCTTTGTAAAGTTTCAGCATCTGATATGCATTTTAAGCATCTACGAATAGTAGTACCTCACAGTCACTTATGACATCTTTTAAGTTATTAACAAATAAATTAAATAGTAAGGAACCCATATGAGAACCCTGTGGTACTCCAGAAGTTACTGCAATGAGTAATGAAATTGAGCTTCCAATTTTACATATTGTGCTCTTCCAAACTATTTAATTTAGCAATCAATAAGGTATGGTTAACTCAAAAACCTTGGAGAAACTATATATATATATATATATATATAAAGTAATTAGAGAAAGATTGAATATGAATAGTTCGTTTAAACTATTATGGCTTCAGAGCGCCAGTTTCTTAAAATAGTGTTTTCTACCAATACCACTTAATTTTAGACATTTAATAACTGCATGATCTAAAGCTTTGCCACCTGCAACTACCTATTCAATGGTACCGAAGTAAAACTAATTAATAACGAGAAAAAGCGGTCTAACCAACACAAATTTTTAGGTACCGAAAATACGTATTATTTAACTGTAGATGTAAATATTATTATAATATAAACTGACTTATAGTGCTAAGATATAAGATTGCTCACTTTTATTTTAGTGGGTCTTACAAACACCCTTTAAATGTTATTATTTTATCTCAGAAAAATTTAAATAGTAACAATGAATAAACAAAACATAAATACTTCCATTTTTGATATCTACATTTCTTTTTACATTTTTTATTTTTAGAGATTTCCCTACGAAAAATACGGCGACATTAACAATAATTATCCGTCACATGTAGACTAGAAAAAATATATATAAAATATTTATACGTATTGTTACGACTTAATCATTGATGCCTCCCAAAATTCCTATTGGTGGTATACCGGCTCATTCTTTTAAAAGTAGTATATTTGTTAGGTTGGAAACCTTTCTGTTGTAGCTAGTGGACATGAACTGAGTTCAGACGGTATTTACGAAAAATATATACAAGTGTATATAAAAACTTTCATAACCGACTTTTATTGACTTTTTGTACTCTTATTTTACTGATTTCCGTTATCTTTATTTTTTAAGTAGGTAGCTATTTTCTAAATTTATAGTTTTACCATTTTCTTACAGCGCTAAATCCGTCACTACCTTATGTTACATTATTTTTATTTAGTAATTCATTAAAATTCCAACCAAAATTTGTAGATAAGATAGGTACACTTTTCACCTACCAAGAATTAAAATATATTTTTCAGTGTATATAACATACATATTTGTGTCATGTAATATAATGAAGTGGCCTGGTTTAGGACAGCCATAAGGAAAAATATTTAGAAATTAGGTATTTTGATCATTTTAATTACTAAACTTTGTATTTTCATGAAGACGAATCCGAATGCCTTCAGAACATGAACTAAATATTAGGAATTTTATCAATGCGTGTCTTTGAATTAGTTTCAGTTATTGCAAAAAAATTGTTAAACGAAACCTCCTGGAATTTGATTAGGTTAACATTAATTCTGAATTAGATGTTCCTCCTACGATCCGGAAATTTTTCGAACGTATTACGAACAAGTTCAAAGGTAAACAAATGTCTCCAAGAATACGAAATTTTTAATTTAAAGTCAGAATTTGTTCAACTGCGAACGGCCAAAGTGCGTGTTACATATCCCTCTGAATGTATTCAGGATCAGCTTCTCGAAAATAGCTAATAATGTCCAATTTGAATGTGCTCCCTTTCTCTAAGGACATCTTAAGCTAACTACCAAACATTATACAGTATGCTCCAAAAGTATGGAATAAATTCAATAAAAACGAAACAATTATTTTTTGGGAAAAATCCTCGAACAGGTCGATTTTTAATTTAAAAAATACATATTTTAGCGTAAAATGCGATTTTCAAATGTCATTTGTTTTCGAATATTGACGTCATCGATTTTTTTTTAAATGGCAACACCATATTTGTTTCCTTGATTCTGAAAGATCGTTTAATTCTCTATCAGACAGTACTAAAATTTTGCCCTCTTACATAGGAAAGTTTTCGAGTAAATAATGTTAGAAAACGTAAATTTTGAAGTTCTTCTAAATTACGTGGTTTATTAATGTACACTTTTGTATCCCCATAAAAAATAGTCAAGAGGTGTAAGATCTGGCGATCTTGCAGGCCATTCTATCGGTCCGCGTCTGCCGATCCACCTCCCAGGAAAACAGTTGTCCAAAAAATCTCGTACAGGGCGCGCATAGTGCGGAGGTGCACCGTCTTGCTGAAACCATATGGTATCGTCAGGAATGTCAGGCTCATTATCGTTAGGAAAAATTACTGCAAGGGCTGGAACAAGGTCATTTTCTAGAAACTTTAAATATCTTTGTCTTGTAAGGTTTCCTTCAAAGAAGAAAGACCCTACTATTCTGTCGTCAACTATTCCAACCCACACATTTAATTTCTGAGGGTGTTGGGTATGTGCCTCTGCCATCCAATGAGGATTTTCCCGACTCCAATATCTGCAAGTTTGACGGTTTACTGTACCATTCAGACAAAATGTGGCCTGATCTGAAAAAAGTATTTGCCGGTGTATATTTCTATTTCCTTGACATAAATCCATTAGAATTTCGCAAAAGTGTAAGCGGCGATCGAGATCATCTTCATTGAGTTCCTGCACAAGTTGAATTTTGTAGGGATGATATTTTTCCTTCCTCATGATACGTAGCACTGTGCTCTGACTAGTGTTATTGTTTAATGCAACCAATCGTGAAGAATTACGAGGATTATCCACCATACTTATCAAAATGTTCTGTTTCTGATTTTCATTAATGCTTGGACGTCCAGGCTTTGGAATATTTACAACATTGCCAGTTTCTCTAAATTTAGACTCTACCTTACTGACTGTTGATTGGCTGATAGGGCGATCTGGATATTTTTCATTAAATAAATCGCAAACTTCCTGCTGAGTTCTACTCATATTCCCGCATCCGATAAGAATTAAAATTTCAATTCTTTGAGTAACAGTTAAATGTGCCATAATACTTTAAATTGAATAATAATTTCTATGTCGCTTACAATACTTATTAGAAAGTCGGTGTGACAATGACACTTTGCAAAGATTTTCACCTACGTGAAGAACTATGGAATTCGAAAAATTAAACTTGATAACGTTTTTACTTTATTTTAATTGATTTACGTTTTCTAACATTCAATCGTCATTTACTCTGATAGAGAATTAAACGATCTTTCAGAATCAAGGAAAAAAATATGGTGTTGCCATTTAAAAAAAATCGATGACGTCATTACTCGAAAACAAATGACATTTGAAAATCGCATTTTAAGCTAAAAAATGTCTTTTTTAAATTAAAAATCGACCTGTTCGAGGATTTTTCCCAAAAAACAATTGTTTCGTTTTTATTGAATTTATTCCATACTTTTGGCGCATACTGTATATCTATTTCTGTAATGTAATGTAGAAAAAAAATGAGTACTTCATTTCATTTGATTAGCAGCTTATTAACAAAATTACAGTAAAAACTTTCTGTATCCAAACCCTGCTATAAAACAAGTTTGCACAAGAAAGGTAACTTCTAAATTCAATTAGTGATTCAGGGATAAAACAGATCACAAATTCCACGGTGAGTAATAAAAAATTTCCGAGAAGTGCTCATTGCAGATTCCTTTACGACTCATTAGTTACCATTAATCAGTTGATTAATGGTTGTAAAAAATTGACAGAAAACATGCACTGTAAATCTCTTTACATAGATCTACCTACTGATCACAGTTCGTTACTTGTAAATTATAGTACCTCAGTAGAGAGGAAAATAGTTCTATATTTCTGACATTTTTAATTAGTAGAAAAGACTGGCATATGTTATCTGTAGTTATCTGTTATCTGTTATCTGCAGACCACCTAGTAATAGTATAAGCCAATATATTATTAAGAGTACCTATACCTTTATTTGTTTAGGTCATTGAGTTAGTATATACTACAAACTGTGTTAGTTATACTATATACCAACTCAATGGTTTGGGTTGGGCGTGTACTCAGGAAGGATACAGAGTCCACGCCTGGTAGCAGCAACTGTGGTACGCAGGGATCTGTTAGTCCTTCTAAAAATGTTTCTCGCCGACAAACCTGTTTCGCGCAATCCAACAATCCGCCCCCTTTGAAAGCTTGGAAATCTGCCCAATTCTACGTACTCTAGGCATAGTCAGCTGTAAAAAATGTCGTTTCCATTAAGCTTCACGACACTTGCAACACATTTGTGAGCAGAAAATAGAATGCTACGTTACCAAAGTACGACCTATGTAAATTTAACAGACGCAAACTTAAGAGATAAATTTGAAAATTCGTTCATTTTTCCTTTCACAGAGAGAAGTAAACATGCAAGAGGTTATCAAAATAAAATGATATTTAATGGGTATATTTTTATTCAAGCAAGTTTTTGTGTTGATCCTTACTTCCTGACTGATGTGACGTCCATCATTCTATTATACATTTTTTTTTGAAAGCATTATTATTTTTCTGTTGACTATCATATACTATATTACATATTTATGTATCCATTATTCATAGATAACAATTTAATTTAACATTTTACTTGAAACTTTATGCGACATTTATCTTTTTTCCCTGTATTCTTCATATGCTGTGCACAATATATACATGGTATAGACCAATCCCCATATCAAATCTCATATTCATTATAAAACACATTCCTTCCTTAATTTAAAATCTTCCACTTCATCATAATTCCATTTAACTGACCAATCAAGAACTCAAAGGATTACTTGTATTATCAAACACTACTTTTCTGTCGTGTTTCCGTTTGCGTCCCCTTCTCTTTTTGCACTCAGCTCTCTTCTTTTTTGTTTTTATTTTCTATTTTCATTTCTTGATTTTTCCTCAACAGCTTTATCCTTATAGTTATTTTGAGAAGGATATGTAACGGTGGTTGTCAAATCTAATGAAATTTTGCAGATGTTAGAAGTACCTCAGGGTTTTGTTCTAGGTTCCATATTTTTCATTTTGCTTATTAACGACAATATTAAACATTTTAATGTTAAATACCTTTTATATGCAGATGATCTAAAATTTTGTACAGAAGTTAACTCTCTGCAAGACTACTACATGCTCCAGCAAGGTTTAAATAATATTAATGAATGGTGTCTGTTAAATAAAATGCCATTAAATGCTAGTAAATGTAACGTTATGTCCTACATCAAGAAATCAAACATGATATTATGTATTTGATTAAGAGCTTAACAACATCACATTATGTAGACCTGATTTTGTCAAAGATCTTTGAGTACTGTTTGACGAAAAGCTATCGTTCACCGAACACATAAATAACATCACTAAGTCTGCTTATAAGAGTTTAGGTTTTGTTGTACGGAATTCTAAAAATTTTGCGAATATAGATACGCTAAAATTATTATATATAACATTTGTGCGTTTTAAACTTTAAACTGCAATAGAAAAAGTGCAACGCATATTCATAAGTCTGCAATTTTGATGATTGATGGAGAATATGCCCTTAGAGAAATAGCTAATGAGATTTTGTTACAGCATACTAATTTGTGTAGCCTTTCATGGTAGAGCAGTTTGTTCAATACTCTTCCTATTCAAGGTCATACATAATTACATTAAATCTGAGGAGCTTCTTTCACAAATTTTTCTTAGAGTATCTACATTTAATTCAAGAAACAATTGTTTTTAAAATACCTGAAGCTCGCACAAACGCTATGATCTGGTCACTATACCAAATTATTAAACATTACCATAATGTCGAGGATTCGCTTGCTGTATTTGTTTGTTCTATTCAGCAAACCAAAAACATTTATTCTTAGTTGAGTTTTTAATGCATTCTTTATAGAAATGTTTGTTGTACAATTGTGTCTTTTTTGTATAATAATTTCACTAATACGTCTTAGTTTTTTTTGCTTTTTTCCTGTTATAGTTATGTCACTATATACTCGTAAATATTTTGTTTTTAATATGTTTTCTTTTTAATTCTATATTTTTTGATTAAGTTTTGTTTTAAATTGTAAACCTTACTATTATAATTTTGTTATCTACATCTACTGTATTCTGTAACAACGACCAATTTAAGTTTTATATTGAATAAAAATTAAATTGCATTACAAGAAAACTTTATGAGCAATAGATGAATAATAGCATATAGGTTTATGGGTACCGAATAAAATACTTTCTACGAAGAAAAAGCACTCAATATAGATGCCCTTACATTAGCTAGTAGATTTTTTTTACGTATATTGCACAAAATAACATTAGGAGGTATACAACATTATACAGACAATAACAATGCATTGTTCTATTAATACAGCATGTTAACGCACCATGACATACTTCGAAGTATATTACTTTTCAGTTCCGAACGATAAACAATTGTGTAGTTAAATGCGTAGGCCAAGTAAAAGATAAGATATATTTTCGTTATCGCGCTTAAATGCATATTCACTGTGGTACTAATTACGACTTGATAACTTATCATAATTTCCGCATTGAGCCGCTGCTTTGAATACGTTTAAATGGTTCTAACAAGTTGCATACTATACTAGTATATTCTGTAATTTTGGAAATTCTAAGGTACAAGGAAGGTACCTTACCTATATATTATCTTTTCGGGTAAATTGATTAAAATTTCTTGAAATGGGACTCCAAACAATACAAGAAGGTACTTTTCGATGTCTTACTCTTACTGTAATCTAAAGCAGAGTGATTTTAATTAAATTATTGGTATAATATTTACTTATTTGTTAACAGTTTGAAATGATGATAATTAAATAATAATTTGACGGATAATATAAATAACTATTATTTTAAGTTCATATTTTTATATTATATTGGTCTTTGATATCTAAGATAAACTACCTACATACCACTTTTTCACAAATCGAGGTTAGCTACGTAGAGCAGGAACGCCAAGAGTACGTGTACGCATTTTTTTAGCAATTGATATAAATTTCAAATTGAGTGTTGCGGCAGTTGCGGACTAGAATTAGAAGTCGCTACGTATACGCTATTCAAAGTGGGAGTACCAAATTTATTCGTAGTTTATTACAATATCTTGTTACAATTACTTAGTTGTTGTTCAATAAGTAATGTGATGTGTAACTAAGAACCCTATATTAACATAGGTCTGCTATGAAGCTGCTTTTATGATTTAGCTTGCTACAAACTATGTGTATATTCACAATTCGTGATGCACGATGCGTGATTTGTGAGGAATTCGTGATTAGTGTGTAGGGTATTTTTCGCTAAAAATACAATCATAAAGATCCCACACAGTATGAGAATTCACGCATATTATGTAGCAAACATAAGAGTAAGCACCCAAAACATATGTGACAATATGTGTGTACCTTTTGACAACCGGTGTACTCTTTGATAACGGTGCATGCATACAATGCTACTTTTTAATTTATTGTTAATTACAATGACAAAATATAAAAAAAAGAATGAAAGACAACTAAAATTTACTGAAGATAGGGTTACGTAATTTTTATCACTTTCCATGGTACTTAATATATGCATATATATATGCATATATGCGTACTCTTAGGAATGTGTGATCTAAGGAGTACGCATATTGAAAGTTATAAAAAAATGTATTTTTTTTTTGATAACACTAGTTGCTTAAGAATGATCTAATGTTATTGTCGTGTTAAATACAGTACAGTACAGTAATAAATACAGTATACGCCAAAAGTATGGAATATATTCAATAAAAACGAAACAATTATTTTTTGGGAAAAACCCTCGAACAGGTCGATTTTTAATTTAAAAAATACATATTTTAGCGTAAAATGTGATTTTCAAATGTCATTTGTTTTCGAGTAATGACGTCATCGATTTTTTTTTAAATGGCAACACCATATTTTTTTCCTTGATTCTGAAAGATCGGTTACAATTCTGGATGAAAAAGAATTCTCTACTTTGCCTTTATTAAGACTTTATATGTCTTTGCGTCCTAAAGGTATTGAACGATTTTTTTTGTGCTTCCAACAAAATAAATGTACATCTCAGCCAATTGGAAAAAACATGTTTGGGAAAATTCCCAGCAAAATCGCAATGTATTTAGGATTGCCAAACCCATCTTTCTATACGGGATATTGCCTTCGTCGCACTTCTGCAACTGCTCTAGCTAATGCAGAAGCAACTATGACTAACTTAAAAAGACACGGAGGTTGAAAAAGTTCCACGGTGGCGGAGGGGTATCTGGAGGACAGTATCGAATTGAGAAATAAAACGGCGCGTATATTGTCTACTTTGCCATTAGAAGAGGCAAGTACCTCGACTGTAGTGAACAGAAGCTCCAGCCATACAAAAGAAGAAATTGTTTCCAGTGGCGGTAGTAATTTTCAGAAAACATTTCAAAATTGTACATTTATTATTTGTAATGACGCAAATAAATAAAATATGGTTCAGTTTTCATTTCATAAATATATACACATATATGTATATTAGCATTTTTTATTTTATTTTTACTTGTGAAAGGTAGAGGGAATTATAGAATCTATAATGTCCCAAGTGAGTTATGACTCTTTATTGATAGCGTAGCTATGACGATATAAGCTTATAATGTCCCGGTCAGAAATAAAATAATATGGTCAGAACTGTAAATATGGATAAAAACTAAGAGTGATCCAAAGCAAGTTATTGGATATTTATTTCAACTTGACAATTCAGTACACATTTTTGTACAAGGTGTCTAAAACTCGATAGTATGGAGAAATAACACACACATGATGTTAAATGGAATAAGTAAGCTCCATTTTCAATAGAAAGTATTATTTTTGGGATTTGACAGAAACGACTAATGACATCATCAATTACATTTTTTCCAGAAACGTACCCAAAATTTTTTTCTGTTAAAAAGCTTTTTTTTCTAATAAACTTTTATTAGAGACATATTTCTGTATTACTTCCCTTTTAAAATTTATAAGCAATATCGTCCTAAAGAGTCTCAAAAGAATGCCATCTAAAAATCACATTGATTGTGGAAGGATCAAGTAGTCGTTGGCAAATAATTGAATGTTCGTTGTTTAAACTGCATAAATCTCATTAAGAATAAAAACAAAGATTAAACTCGATAATACTGTCACGGATTTCCCAATCCGACTTTTACTATTGCCAGAAAAACAATCCGTAAATTAATTACTTCTTTATTAACTATACTCAGTACACTACTGAACACTAATTAAAACTCAACTAAACACTTATTTAATTAATCTCTATCTAAATCACTGTGATATCTCCAATTAAACACTTCAATTCAGACTGTAATACAAGACTTATACAAGACTAACTTAATCGGCCGTTTATTTTTCTTTTATAGACCCAACGAATATTCCAGGTATATTCTAGCATCTCTAGATCTATTTTCTAGCATCTCTCGAACGCTTCTCGTCGTTTCTCTAATTTTCTAGTCCCGTCTCGATCCACGGCTTTTTGTTTGTTTAACAGAAGCGTGTAGGGGCGATCGGGGCAATCTTAGCAATTCGCGGTACCAAAGTCGTTGATTTAGGTGTGAGTGGGGCAAATTCCGTGACACTGCCCCCTCCTTAGGACCGATCGTCCCGATCGGATACACCCCTATACGGGGACAGACGCTCCAGATGGACGACCTTCATCTTACTCCTGGGAGTCCTCTGTATCCGGTAGACGACGTCATTGATTCTTTTAATCACGGTATAGGGGCCCTCCCAACGGTTCTGTAGTTTAGGCGATTTTCCTTTCTTCCGCGTGGGGTTGTACAGCCACACCAGGTCACCTTGTTGGAATCCGACTGTATTGGCCCGGACGTCGTATCGAGTCTTCATGCGATCGCTCTCTAGTCGCATTCGAGATCTGACTTGGTCGTGTACGGCTGCTAGTCTTTGTTCTAGGTCATGGATATAAGTGTCTGGATCTGTGGGCTGTTCCGCAGGACGACCAAATACCAAATCTGCTGGAAGTCGAAGCTCTCTTCCAAAGATGATCCTTGCGGGAGTCTTCCCTGTTGTTTCATGGACAGCTGAGCGGTAAGCTAACAGGAAGAGTGGAATGAGCTTGTCCCAGTCTGTCTGGTTCTCGTTCACAAACATCCTCAGATTGGTTTCTAGTGTGGCGTTGAAGCGTTCCACCATACCATCTGACTGGGGATGCAGTGGGGTGGTCCTGGTTTTCCGGATTCCCATAAGCTCGCAGACCTTTCGGAACACACCTGATTCGAAATTTCTGCCCTGATCTGAATGTAGTTCCATGGGCACACCAAATCTGCAGAACAGGTTATTGACTAGCGCTTCTGCTACGATTGTGGTCTCTTGATTGGGAAGGGGGTATACTTCCGGCCATTTGCTGAAGTAGTCCATGGCTACTAGCAGATATCGGTTTCCACTTTGGGTTTTCGGAAAGGGGCCAGCGATATCAATGGCAATCCTCTCAAACGGCGCTCCTACGATGTACTGGCGCATTTTGCCTCTGGAACGGGTCTTCGGTCCCTTGCTTGCTGCACATATGTCACATTTTCGGCACCAATCTTCTACATCCGTCCTACAGCTCAACCAGTAGAAACGCTCCCTAATCTTCTGTAGAGTCCTATTGATACCGAAATGTCCACCCCCTGTACCTCCATGTACTTCCTGCAGCACTTCCTTGACCCGGGACCTCGGGAGTAGTACTTGTTTCTTGACCTCCGTTCCGTCATTGTTCTCCCATGCTCTTTTTAGGACACCGTCTTCCAACACCAGGGAATTCCATTGAGCCCAATAGCTCTTTAATGCTGGGCTTTTACTACTGACTTCAGCCCAAGATGGTCGGTTGTTGGCTTCTTTCCAGTCTAGTAAAGGCTTGATGTCACAGTCAGCTTGCTGGTCTTCCCGAATCGCTGCTGAACTCCATCGGTCTTCTGGTTGGGCTGCTACTACCTTGCAAGAAACTGATGAGATGTTCTCTTTCCTTTCAAGACTACTGCAGTGTTTGCAGTTGACAGGACAGGGTCTCCTAGAAAGGGCATCTGCATTTCCGTGTTTCCTGCCGGCTCGATGTTCAACAACAAAGTGATATTCTTGCAGTCGTTCCAGCCATCTTGCCATCTGTCCTTCAGGGTTTTTAAACTGTAGCAGCCATTTAAGGGAAGCGTGATCCGTTCTTAGGAGAAATTCTTGGCCATACAGATATTTATGAAAGTGTTCTAGGCTCTTGACGATGGCAAGTAATTCTTTCCGAGTCACACAATAGTTCTTTTCGGCTTTTGATAGGACTTTGCTGAAGTAGCCCACTACTCGCTCTTGGCCATCTTGTACTTGAGAAAGAACTCCGCCAATTCCAATGTTGCTTGCGTCCGTGTCCACTATAAATGGTTGTCCAGGTATTGGGTATGTCAAAATCGGGGTAGTGCAGAGAGCCTCTTTCAGCGTCTCAAAGGCTTGCTGGCATCTCGGAGTCCATTCGAACGGGATGTTGTCTTCTGTCAATTTATGAAGAGGCTTGGCAATGTCTGAGAATCCTTGAACGAATCGTCGATAGTATGTGCATAGGCCCAGAAAACTTCGAACTTGATGTTTGTCTTTAGGAACCGGCCAGTTCTTTATGCACTCTGTCTTCTCCGGGTCTGTTTTCACACCATTTGGAGTAATAATGTGGCCTAGGTATCTAACCTCCTTTTGAAACAGACTGCACTTCTTCGGGTTCAACTTCAGGTTCGCTGCTTTCAACTTCTTGAACACTTCGGACACGTTCTTCAGGTGCTCCTGGAAAGAGCGTCCCAGCACCACCACGTCGTCCAAGTAAATCAAGCAGGTCTCCCAATGCAGGCCATGAAGTACAGTTTCCATCAGTCGCTCAAAAGTGGCAGGAGCATTACATAGGCCAAATGGCATTACATTGAACTGCCACAATCCATTTCCGGTAGTGAACGCTGTCTTTTCCTTGTCTTCTGGGCTGACCTCGACTTGCCAATATCCACTCTTTAAATCCAAAGTGGAAAACCATTGCGCACCAGCCAAGGTGTCCAGAGTATCGTCAATCCTCGGTAGTGGGTAACTGTCTTTCTTGGTGACGTCATTTAATTTTCTGTAGTCCACACAAAATCGGGTGGAGCCGTCTTTCTTCTTGACAAGGACTACAGGAGAAGCCCAAGGACTCTGAGATGGCTCTATGGTGCCTTGGCTTTGCATCTCAATTAACATCTTGTTAACTTCTTCTCGCTTGGCTAGGGGAAGTCCTCGTGGTGGCTGCTTTATAGGAGGCGATGAACCAGTATCGATTCGATGCTTCACTACATTGGTTCTCCCAAAGTCGCCTGGTTTAAGTGCAAACACATCTTCATTTTCACTTAGCAGCTCTTCGAGTTGTTCCACCTCCACCTCTGTTAATCTTTCCTTGGCCCTATCCACGATGTCCCTTAAACATTCTGGTAGACTGGTCTTATTTGGTTTCTTCTCCGTTTCGTTGATTTCTTTGAGTGTTCTGACAATGGTAACAGGTTCACAGACTCCTACTTCAGTTCCCTTTGTAACTTTCTGTGGAAAGGTTTTCAGGTTAACTACCCGTACTATTGTCGTCTTCTCCGGTTTAATCAAGGTGCGGCCGGTGACTATAGATTTATTAAACAAATCCGGATTACTGGGTTCCACCACTCCTACACTGCAAGGCATTTCCCCATCCATTACAGTGGCAACCAAGGTTTCGGTCTGAGCAGGTAGTACCACATCTTCTTTAACAACGAGTCTCCGTACAGTGTTATTCTCAGTGGTGTTCGTTAGCACTACTTCCTCACCCATTATCCGTAGCGTGCCAGCATTTAAATCTAAGTTCACCCCCTTTGCTCGTAATAAGTCTAGTCCGAGTATGACATTGTCCGATATATCTGCTACCAGGGCTCTGTGTTTGAACTTGACGTCTCCTAATTCTACTTCAAGCTCGCATTCCCCCTTGACTGGCAGCTGTTGTCCATTGGCTGTTGTAAGGACATAACGTTTGACAGGGTTCTTAATACGCCAAGCACCAATAATATCCGGTCGTACAATAGTTCTTGCTGCTCCAGTGTCGATTACCATAGGGAACATACGACCAAAAATCATGCCCTCTACTAGCAAGGAGTCAGAGTCCTGGAGACGTGACAACGTAATTTCTTCTCGTGGGGCGTAGTAGGAGGACGCAGCCGGCTTTTGCCCCGTCAAGCCGGCTGAACCTAGTTTTCCTGTGTAACCGCCTGGGAGTCGCGCTTTTGCTGATCCGTGACTGGGGCCCTACACTGTCTTTTTAGATGTCCTGTCTGTCCACAGTTCCAGCATTTGAGAAGGCGATCCCTTCGACCATCAGATTGTTCGTTCTTTGTCCTAGTAGATGGACTGAATTTATCAATAATCTCCTTTAGCGTTTTTATTATGTCTCCATTTGCCATAGTATCGCTGTTATCACTGATGGCCCGAACTTTAACATGCCTACCAGATGCCATTTTTGCTGCCTCGAATTCCAGTGCATGCGAAAGAGCGTCGTTCAACGTTTTAGGTCTGGCGAGTCGTAATGCCTGCTGGGTTTCGCAATCTCTCAGGCCATCGGTAAAAACTTGGATGGACAGCTGGTCTAAGAATTCGGACGGAGCTGTTGGATAAGCCAATCGAACCAGTCGGGCAACATCGGTCTCAAAATGCTGTAAATTCTCTCCACTCTGTTGGTGACGATTTTTCAATTGTGCCTGGTAAACTTGCTGCAGGTGCTTATCCCCATATCTCATTTCCATATGCTGTTTTAGGATGTCGTAGTTATTCTGCTGCCCAGCAGGAACTCCTTGTAAGACGTCAAGAGCTTCCCCTCGTAAAGCAACTATCAGAGCAGTAGCTTTTTCATAATCCGACCATTCGTTTGCTGATGCTGCTGCTTCAAACTGACGCAGATATACATTCCAGGAAACCTTGCCGTCGAATTCAGGGGGTCTCGTCTTCTGAGTTCGGATAACAGGCCCTTCTGATTTGATTACGCCTTCCTTTGTTATCTTGTCTAATTTATGTCTAAGTTCTTCTCTAACCTGGTTTATTTCTTCGTCTATTTCCTTTTTGTGTGCCAACAGTTTCTCTTCTACATGTGTTTCTACTTTATGAGACTGCTCCTCTAGTTTTTCTTCTAGTGTATTCTCCAACTTTTCTAACTTTGTCTGCATTTCCTTCGTCTGGTCCCTCATTTCCTGTTGTATTGTCTGTATCTGATCTTTCATTTTATACCCTTGCTCTTCTAATTTCTTTTCTAATTTCTCCTGCATTTCTTTCGTCTGGTCTCTCATTTCCTGTTGTATTGTCTGTATCTGATCTTTCATTTTATGCCCTTGTTCTTCAAATTTTTCTTGCATTGTCTTTGTCTGGTCTTCCATTTTATGTCCTTGTTCTTCTAATTTCTCTTGCATCATCCGTCCCTGTTCCTGCATCATTTCTAACAGCTTTGCTAGTTGTGCATCCATGTTGACTTGACTTCTAGTTACAGGCATTCACTCTATTTTGAAAGTTCTAGAATGTCCACGAATGTATTTCTAGATATCACCGTTGCCTTCCTTACAATGAAACGAGTGCAGTGATATGCCACACTTGGGTCTTTGTCTCACTTCGGTATAAAGTTCTAGAATGTTCGAGAATGTCCTTCACAAATAACACCGTTCACTTCCTTAAGTCACGACGAGTGCGGTGATATGTCACACTTGGGTCTTTGTCTCACTCCCGTACAAAGTTCTAGAATGTTCGAGAATGTACTTCGCAAATAGCACCGTTCACTTCCTTAAGTCACGACGAGTGCGGTGATATGTCACACTTGGGTATTTGTCTCACTCGCGTACAAAGTTCTAGAATGTTCGAGAATGTCCTTCGCAAATAGCACCGTTCACTTCCTTAAATCACGACGAGTGCGGTGATATGTCACACTTAGGTCTTTGTCTCACTCGCGTACAAAGTTCTAGAATGTTCGAGAATGTCCTTCGAAAATAGCACCGTTCACTTCCTTGAATCACGACGAATGCGGCGATATGTCACACTTGGGTCTTTGTCTCACTCGCGTTCAAAGTTCTAGAATGTTCGAGAATGTCCTTCGCAAATAGCACCGTTCACTTCCTTGTGTCACGACGAGTGCGGTGATATGTCACACTTGGGTCTTTGTCTCACTCGCGTACAAAGTTCTAGAATGTTCGAGAATGTCCTTCGCAAATAGCACCGTTCACTTCCTTAAATCACGACGAATGCGGCGATATGTCACACTTGGGTCTTTGTCTCACTCGCGTTCAAAGTTCTAGAATGTTCGAGAATGTCCTTCGCAAATAGCACCGTTCACTTCCTTGTGTCACGACGAGTGCGGTGATATGTCACACTTGGGTCTTTGTTTCACTCCCGTACAAAGTTCTAGAAAGTTCTTCAAACTTCCAGCTAAATCCCACTTTGTGGACAGGGTTCCAGAATGCTCTTTAAAACTTCCAGTTAAATCCACTTCCGACACCAAATTGTCACGGATTTCCCAATCCGACTTTTACTATTGCCAGAAAAACAATCCGTAAATTAATTACTTCTTTATTAACTATACTCAGTACACTACTGAACACTAATTAAAACTCAACTAAACACTTATTTAATTAATCTCTATCTAAATCACTGTGATATCTCCAATTAAACACTTCAATTCAGACTGTAATACAAGACTTATACAAGACTAACTTAATCGGCCGTTTATTTTTCTTTTATAGACCCAACGAATATTCCAGGTATATTCTAGCATCTCTAGATCTATTTTCTAGCATCTCTCGAACGCTTCTCGTCGTTTCTCTAATTTTCTAGTCCCGTCTCGATCCACGGCTTTTTGTTTGTTTAACAGAAGCGTGTAGGGGCGATCGGGGCAATCTTAGCAATTCGCGGTACCAAAGTCGTTGATTTAGGTGTGAGTGGGGCAAATTCCGTGACAATACTTTAATACAATTGAAACAAAAGGTGATGATAACAATAAATAAACTTAAAAAATGAGACAAACGCCCTCATACTATATAACATATTACAAATAATACTTGATTACTAAATTGAAAATGGAGCTTTTCACTTAGAACACTTTACAAGGTCGTATTACTACTATACTATATAAGTACAAATATTTTAAGAGGGGATAGATAGTAGTTTTGACAGTTTGTAATGAAATGCGAATGAAACATATTACAGCTAACCGAATAGTTAACTGTTACCTATAGAGATGTGTAAATGCTAAATTTTACATAGCAGTTAACATATGCTACTGCTACTTCCCTTTAGCAGTTAAAATAGCTGCTATTTTTTTTAGCAGTTTAGCATAATGACGCGGGATAAATTAAATATTTATAATATTAATATATTATATTTATTTATACACGTAGTGTATTATTAATAGTTTCTCTATGAGTGAGAAGCCCAAATTTCACAGACGGTACACGGGCACACGTCAATATTCGTAATTCTCAGTTCTGCATTCTGCAAGCAGTCATGGTTAAAATAAAATTATTATTATAAATCTGCTTCTTGGCAATCGCAGTGTGCTAGTTTGCATTGCTATGCTTCTTTACCGTGACCATGTTTTTATTTTTCAAATTTTCATCCCAACCTGCGTAATAACAGTAAATAACTGTTACTTTTGAAGTCACTGCTACAGTTGCTACAGTTACAAACCAAATAGCAGCTAAAAATAGCAGTCTGCTATTTAGCAACCCATCTCTAGTTACCTATCAGGTATTATTATTAAAAATGTTAATTTTTGTCGACCGTATGGAGATTTAAGCCATCTCGGATGAAGCTTATCATAGACATCAATTTGAGGGATTTGCCCAATTTTTTAAATATCGAGTTCGAATTTCGAAATATTTTTTTAGAGCTCCCTGAGCACGTTGTTAAAATTTGTATAGTTATTGGTAGTCAACTCTGCAGATATATTTTATTACTAAATACGATGATTTCCCTGATTCAAAATTGTTTAAAATACCTGATATTTTAAGATAAAGCACAGTATTTCCCAATTCGTCATTAACTTCAATCTATCAATCATCAAATTATTAATTTAGAAATAATTACGCAGCATTTAGAATAGTTACACATAAATGTCAATTTAAGGTGACAAACAAGGCGTGACTTTGAGGAAGGATATGATTATTGGTGGTGAAGGGCGTATTAGTAAATTCCTGGCATCTGAAGGAGTCGGAAGGTGCTATTCATGGCCTAATGCGATGTTTGGAATGCCCCGGGTCGCATTACAGCACACGACCGCTGACAGATACCTAAACTTTGAATTATTAAGACAGGGGTGACGTTTAGTAAGTTATAACCTACATCTTAAATAGCGATGTCTTCTAGGACGACAGCATATGTGCTATTTCAGAATAATGGGTGTAATGTAACTTAATCTTTATATGTGTAGGGCATACAATTTTATGCAATGCATATCATATAACTAAATTCTAAACGTGTAAGAAAAATTATACTTTACAAGGTGCAATTGGGCAATTTGAAGATTTATTAAACCGGCCACAGACCTCGTGATTTTTCATCGGTTATCGTGACGAACCATCGTGACTGTCATTAGGAGATTGTCATTGTGACCAATTATGTCAGGGTATCGTGCCACTTTCCACCCCGCACACATCGGTTTTGTCGCGATCTTCCAATAATTGACCCATGAAGCATTAGCATAACACAAAATTTGTGTTTGTTATAAGAAATTAACACAAAAATATGTACCTAATAAAATAATTCAATTTTGCTAAATGACTTCATTGCACTGCAGTTACTGAGTTGCTTCTGAAAAACAGAGCGATATGACTCTTGAAGCGTCAACAAACTTAAACAGACGACGTGGCAACCAGCCCGAAATTTTTGTTACATTATACAGTAGGTCTATCGTATTGTTGCGGTAATGCTTGTGTCTCACATAATGGGGAAGTTACATGAATTTTATATTGATCTAAAATGTATTACAGAATAATCTTTCAAACATATTGAAAGGTCTAAACATGTGTCGGCAATAATTACATAATAATTAAAATATTAACATTAATAAATTGCCATAGAATGTCAACAAAACCACGTGATCGAAAACGCAGTGTCATTGGTGTGACGTCAAATGCTAGTATGCCATATTCCTTATGTTACGGCAATCGTGACGTAAATAGGCATTTGTTTCGTTTTTCGTGACATTTCTTTTGAGTCACATGTATTGTAAATACTGCGTAAGATAGTGCTATTATAAACAAGGTTCCCTGTTTGTGTGCTGTACATATTATATATATATATATATATTACATATACCTACAGTTAAATTTAAGATTTTCAAAGATTTCTGTACCTAAAAATTTATTGGATAGACCGCTTTTTTTCATTATTTATTTATACTTATTTCCAATTACTTAACCTTACATTAAAATGGTCTTTCTTGACTTTCTTGACTTTATTTCGTCGCGAAATATTTTTTCAATTTTTGCCGAAATTTTTTTTATTAGGCACTGTATGGGAAGTATTTGTACTTAATGGCACAATGCAATATTTCATTCATTTCCCAGGTATTAATGCACTTTCTGTAGTCATTTTACAATTTTCACACCAGTGTCTGTTTAACACAATAATACTTAATAAACGTCACAATGTCACAAACGACAAACTAACTTCATGAACTCTTCTATTTAAAACACAAATTACTGAACTATTAATTTAAATGTATGTACTCGTACCTCGAACTGCGGCTGCGTTGTTCAAAAGCACATAACAATGTTTTGTGGTCCAAAGCACACTAAGCACAGATTATACAGGAGCCGCGCAACTGGCAGTTGACGTCACAGGTTTTCAATATGGCGGCCATCGTTTTGTAGGGGCGTGGCCATACTAAAATTTTAAATACCGTTTTTGGGCTTATTTTTTCACGAAATTGTCTGGGACAAACGCCATTTCGATTAAAATAATATATTCTTTCATCTCCACGTATTTGAAAAAATCATGCAATTTCCCCATTCAGCGATGCAGGCAGCATTAAGTGAAAAAGTTTGCGCTAGATTTTTCCTAAGGTGCTTATGAGTACTGCTCCATGTAACTCCCCGTCTAACAGTAAATTAGAATAAAACTACGCGTAGTTTAATATTTTTTGACATAAACTTTCAAACTTTGAGTCAGTTTAGTTTTGAAGGTTGAGTTTGATTTATTTTGCATTTTCCTTCGTCGTAAATTATTCAAAATGAGTCTTTCAATGCTGTTCCAACAGAGATATTGGAGCCCGCTAATGATTAATTCCTGCAAAATCAATAATTCGTTAACAAAAAGAGCTTGTTGCCTTCGACCAATGGAGCATGGAGAAGAACACTTTATCTTTAATAGCAGAGGTATTTTTCACCTATTTCCACGATAATGCAAAACGTAACTTTCCGTCAACTCTATGCCCGAAGTATTCGATGTTGGAACAACGCTTCAAAGTAAAGAAGCATTGATTATTGATATTGGAAAATACCTCAAGCTAACGGCATTAATATTGAATTTGATGTTGAAACTATGCTTCAAATAAAAGTAAAAAAAATCAAAAGTATTAGAAGAAAGAAAATGGAAAAATGTCTCTTAAATGCCCCAGAGGACACATATCTTGTGACCAAAGTAACCACGATATTTGGACCCATACCAATACCTCTCGTCGCGAAGAAAGGAATGTGCTTATTATTATTAACATACCAAACACGGAAACCAATGTTTCAAGAAAATCTGTATTGAACAATGAATATACAATTAAGTAAATATGTCGATATGTATACAAGTTATGCTATTTTGCTTTCTAGAGATACCCCTCACAATTGGGTTTTCTTATTCTATAAAGAGGGTAAATGTATTAAGCAATGTGTGGGTATTAATTAACAGCTTCGGGAAAATGCCATCTAACATCGCTAGTTACTTAGGCCTCCCAAACCTCAAAGCGTATACAGGACATTATTTATGAACATAAAACGGCATACAATGAGGATTGTTTGGATAAGAAAAAGAATAGCCCACAGCATTCTCAAAGCATCAAATCCCTCATCAGAACAAGGGGACCGTACTGAAGTACGTAGGACATCAACAGTAACAGGATGTTCCATCACTTAAGAGCAGCTATTCCTTTATCACTGAAGTTACAAGCAAATCCTGTAGCACATACTTTATCAACAGTAAATTTCACGACTAAAGAACATCCTTAAGACGTTATTCCTCAACACAAAAAATTTACAAAATGCCACAAATAGTACATTTAATTTCAATGTTTTTAGTTCTACTAGTTTAAATAACTACTTAAGAAATACTTGTTAATGTTATAAGTTTATAATTAAAATAAATTGTTTCGTCTGATTAGAATTGTCATGATCGTAGGAATTGAATATCTGACCAATAACATCTGAGAGGTTTAAGAGGTTTAAAACAAATGCCAGTAAAAACATTAGGTCTATTCAAGCAATGAATCCAGACTGGATCCAAACTGTCAAAAACGTTCGTCCAATTACTTATTGCATGATATTTACTGAAAACAAATTCATAACTTTACTGGTTGAATATTTGTGCCAGTTTGAAACCAGTTTGACAGTTTGAAATTTAAAACTACCTCTATCCTGTACAGATTTCCAGACACCAGTACACTGATGGATAGCGAGCATCTGGTAGTCTTGAGATATGTTTTAGATAATTGTAGTGCATATTTCTGACTGATTATTTTATTAGTCTTATTTACATTCATAATATATTAATTTATGAATTATTTAATTGTCCAGTTCATTTAGTTTGTAGAGTACTTGTTTGCAATTGATTGTAAAAACAATGGCCATATATTAGATTAGATAGATGAAGTGAAAATGTCAATTTCGTACTTATAAACTGCCTTATTCTTTTGGACTCTTCATGTCCTTCAGATATAGACCAACTATCAAGTTCAAAGTTTTCTGCGGCAGTAAATTTATTTAGATAACAGCGATTACTAAATCCAACAGTGGTAATTAGACGAACTGCTACACAAATGGAATTAGTAAGTATCCGATGTTAATGATCAGATCAGCCATTGTGATAGTGACGTCAGCGAGTATCCACGCCGGGTTATTATTCTACAAGCCCCGCCCCCGTCATGCGGCCTTCCAGCGTGAGATTCCGAACGTCGAGATGGACTATAAAAGATACCTTGGTCCGCCGTGATTACTAGACGGGCGTCCAGCCTCCATCAGAGGGACAATTAAGACGATTACAGCTAATGCCTGATGGACAATGGTTGTTAGATTTTTTTTAGAGAGGGTTCTGACTCCAGGATTTATTGTAGCGGTGGCGAACACGCTAATTCGATATTTTAACTTTACGAAGCGAATTTAAAAGAACTGATTCATAAATAAAGATAGCTGGACACTTAAGCGATCTGATCTAATTCTATTTATAAGTAGGCATATAGTTATTTGCCATAATCTGATGTCAAAGTATATTTATGATCAGGACTTCTTTGGATAGGAACATTTGGCTGTTCAACGATAATATAAAAATAAATACAACTTCTCAGATTGGTGAATATTAGCCATTATGCTGCTCTTGTAGTATTATAATTATAATCATGGGCATCTTACGGAATGTACAACTAATTTAAAAATAAAACACTTGTAAGTGATATATTCAATAAGAATAGACCAGTTTTGATTCATCAAATCAAAATTATCTATGGCAGATACGATGAATAAACTATTTGAATTGGCTTTTGAGGATTTTTTTATTCAAATAAAGACCACTGCCAAATTTTGTTTAAATTTAAAATTGACAAATTTCAATTTAAGATGTCCTCAATAACTTATAATTATGTCTGATATGAATAAGTAATCAAATTAGGTAGTTTCGATGAGGCCAATTCGAATACATTCAGAACATAAACTGAATATGTTACGAATTTTATCAATGCTCAAGCGCATCTTTGAATTAAGATTTTTTGATACATTAGAGACTCTTTCTTACACTTCAAAATCCTCGTGACTTGAATTTTGATATTGCATCATCTAAAAGTATTTAAACTTGGCTATTTTTGAATATTTTTATTGCTATACAGAAAATTTTACAACCTAGTACCTAGTGAGTACTATTCAAATCTTGATTCAATCTGAAAATATATCAAACATGTTAGGAACAAGTTCAAAGGTAAACAAATTTTTTTCACCACAAACGGCCAAACTTAAAGTACGCATGCGATATACCTCAGAATGTGTACATAATCAAACGCGTAAATAGCTGTTATCTAAATCAAGATATATGTTAAAGGCTTTATCTTATTTAGTAACAAAATTAATTCTTTATAGGCTTAGTCATCATTTGATGTACTGAGCACATTAAACAGATTTTCAGATTGCCAATATCTGCCAGTAACTTTATCAGACACAAGAATCCCATTACTCCTCTCCCATTCCCGTAGAATCATACAGAAACAAATGCAACACAACCAAGTCTTAGACGAAATATATATAAGAACTTGCCAGACATTGCAATTGTTGAAACAGCTATGCATGTGTTCTGCACCGCACATAACATGAAACACCTGTTTACAGCGTTCTCTTTCGTAAATGTTATTTGGTCCATCTTCTGTACTCCTTAAGTAGAGATGGATCAACAAATTCTAGAATAGATGTCCCTAAGTTTCTTGAGTTTATAATACGAAAGCCGAGAACACCACCACCAAACCCATCAGAAAAATCCAGAAAAGGAGCAACTCTACAGAATTCTGAAGAACATAAATAAGAAATCACATAAGTTAAAGCTATGGATCATTCATCTGTACCCTAAGTACAAGTACAATTGGGAGTAATCTTAATGTTACCAAGTGTTTATTGAAAAAAAAGAGGTAAGAGCAAACAAAAGAATCAAAGGTACAAAACATGCACAAACACAAAGTTGAAGTGCACAAAGAAAGCCAAGTCATTAGAAAACATCAAAAATGCAATTTTAAATTATTTATCTCATAGAGATATATATTTCAGTTATTTAGAGATTAATGTAATAAACTAACTAAACAAAAGGAAAATTTGTCTAGATTATTGTGTTCGAGATGGTTACATGGAAACTGGACATCCCATAATATCATTTGTCAAATGTGTGATACCAGTACAACAGAGAAAAAATAATAGAATTCTGAGGACCATATATACTACTCTTAGTGATCCGTCTCGCTTAGCTCAATTTAAAGTTTCAGTTTTTTAATGTTTACGTTTTGAAGGTACATGTTTCTGATATTAAATTTTGCCACAGTAATACCAAATTACTTCATTTGTTCTGTGTGGGCTAACATAAGTGTTCTGGGTCGCAGACGATTTCATACTAATGCACTAAGGTGTTGACAATACCTTGTTTCTGAGCCGGGTGGTAATAAGTTCAGACACCTATCCATATACGTTGGATTTCTGTAAATGCTATGTCCTAGGTGTCATTCGGTTTGCTCTCGGCATGAAATGTAAAGATACCATTTTTTTCAATTCCAAACAACTGCAGAAAATGAAAAATAACCACCTTTTCCACAAGTAAAGGAAGCGCAACCATTCTTTTGAATACAAAATAGTGTATTACCAAAGTGGAGAACCTATTACAGGACCTTGTGTATATAAAAAAAAAACGAAATAATAATAAGAAAGTGGAGGAAGAGGTTGGCAATCTGTGATTCAAGTCTTTTAACAAATCTAAGACTATATCGAAGTGTTACTATAAATTGTGTAATTTAGTGATTGAGAACTTTTAACTTAATCATATAGAGAGTGCTTTGAATGTAGCTACAAGCTAACTTTGATCTTTAGAAATACATATAATAAATAATAAATGTTGTTTGTTTCGTCGTCAAAAGTGTATTTTTTTAATTGAGTGAGGCACCGCTCTACAAAACAAAAACTGTGATTGTGAGTAGAGAATCTGGCTAATATTTAATTGGTGAGGTACAGGAATGGCAAAGGGAAGGAGTTGGCCATTAACATTTTCATAAATAAACAATTTCAATCGTTCTTTGGCATGCCTAAAAATTCTAGTTAACTTTATTGGAGCCTAGATATTAGTATAACACTAGCAACGCTGTGGAATTCACATCCTACATGACTTCCGGATCAGCGGTCCTCAACAAGTTTTCTATTGAAAAATCACGAAATTTATTTAAAATTTGACATTTTTATTCCTGATTTTTTTGTGTTCTACACAATGAACTGTACTGCTGGTTAAAATATTTGTACTTATTTAAGGTTCACCCTGTATAAATTAACACTGAACTGTTAACGCGGTTTCACACAGAACGGTTTCATACAGGATATTGTCGGTGTCGGTACATAACTTCAAATGGACATGTTCGCAAAGTCTCTGATCCGACAGAAATATATCGGTGGCCATCACCAATGTCGCTGTGCATGCCGGATGGTCCTGTAGAATAGAACGATTAATTTCTAATTCTATTTTAGATGGCAATTCAAAATGCATACATTTGTTAAATTTGTAGGATAGACTATAAACCGACTCACTGTCGGTAAGTCTGAACACTGTATCCGATACCGATACCGACACTATCGTCCTGTGTGAAACGGCGCTTGTGTTTGGTTATTTAAACCGTGATGGGATGGACTTCTAACCTTAATTACATATAAAAGCAGAGCCGTTAGTCACGGTGAGTCTTTTGCCCAAGGTTCAACCTGCATGTATTTTCCAATGAAAATTTGTAAAAAGGCCAGGGGGTTCTTTATCATTCGCTTGTATAATATGTGGGTATTATCACCAATGACACAGCTACTGATTAGTTATTTATGTTTTCTTATCACCAGCATAGAATACACACAATGGAAATATCTACTATCATAACTTTCATGTCGCCATTGTCTTATCGGGAATGATAAGGAAAAGTATAACTTTAATGTTTGTGATAAAAGTATTAGTTGAATGCGTATCCTGAATACTTTATTTGAATAAATATGTGTAGAAATTGTTAATATTTGTTGATTAGATGTGAATCTTTACTCAGGCATATAAAATAAATATATTCATGTTATTAGTTTTTTTCTGTAAAATATTGCAACAAAGATGGTATTATGAAATATCATTTTATTTTTACAAATATTTAAAAAAATTGGTTGTCAATTTGTAAATAAATAATTCGAGTTTCTCTGCTTAAGAATATTTAATATTTTTACCGTATTGAAAATTGCAGAGAAGTATTTTTTCTGATGAAAGCTATAAGGTGTATATTAAATCAATTTTTGATAAATGCACATTAAAGCTAGTTAAATAATTCGTCTGCTAGTTTTGAAAAAATATGTAATAAGTGTAGAAGATCGTAGTATAATAATGTTTAGATAATGTTAATAGTATGTATAGAAATAATATGCATTAGAAGTAAAAATATTACACTGAGAGAACGCGACCAATAAAATGGTTTAGGTAAGATACCTAATCGTATCATCGTTAGAATATATATTCTTTATTTTGCAATATCATGCTTAATAATTATTAATTTATTAATACGATTTCACAGCGGACGTTCTTACGCTGAATACATATTGTCTATATCTTCTTTGACTAAAGGTAACTTGAATACTTATTGTAGTAGTTAACTGACTTTTGTTGAGGCCTACTCCTTAACGGTTATAAATGATTTACGTATGGTTAGACGATTTGAAATTGCACCAAACACAAATTTTATAGCAGCAGCTAGATATTTTGCTAGAACGAACTAATCATGGCTGACACACAGGAGCACAAGTTACATTTTGTACCCAACATTACAACAAGAAGGACGTGCTCCTCATATTTTATATATATTAACGAATACAACATGGCTATACTATATCAGTAAATACAGGTAATAATAAATAAGATATGCATGTATTACGAGAAATAAAAGTAAAAGCTTATACTGGATGAGGTGGGAGACTATGGGCTATGACAAACACAGCCATTTGTGCCCACTGGGCAGTCGAATTGACACAATTTTTGGGGGATAATACCTACAGGCAGCGGTTTTCACAGCTGTGGGAGGCAGCAAAAAACCACTGTGTGTCTTTTGGTCTATCTAGCGCAATGATTCCAAAAGTGGTCTGTATCGACCCATAGGGGTCACAACTGCAAGGAGTCCATGTTAGCGAAAACGATGGGGGATGCATGAGATGTAGATAGGTGTCCAGGAGAATAAATTACATTTAAGCTGGTCTAGACCAAAATTTTGGCTTTCCATAAATGGAACAATTTACATAACACAAATAGTACCTATGTACTTTTTTATAATATACATGTAAATTATCTATGAAGTAAGAATTTTTAAAACAGAAATGTTCATGACAAAGATTTGGAGCTACAGCTTTAATTATAGGGAAATTCGAGATTGAGAATGGGATCATTCTCTGTCAAAAAGTCAAACTTAATTGCTCTCAATTTTAATTATTGGTAATTGTTACAATATTTTCTTTAGTTCATTCAACCTATTTCGTTTTTCTTATAAAATTGTTTTATTTTTGTTACTGAAATTTATGTAATTTTCTTATATATCAAACTAGCAAATGGTCTACGTGACAAAATAGTTTAAGAGCCAATCATCTAGCGTTTAGTAAAAAAACACAATCCGCTCTGTCTGTCATCGCTCTAACAATGTCACAAACTGTCAAAAAATCCTTAAGCAAGATTTTCATGGGGCAGGTAATCATGTAGAGCGGTAAAATTAAATAGAATATTCCGGTCAAGTAACGACTTGCATGATGTGGTGAGACAATTCAAGGGGTTATGCATGCACAGTGAACGAATAGATTGACTTGACTATTATTACCCACACCACCAATTTTATCGCTTGATCGCCAACTTGACCATTTATTCTCCTATGATCCGCAACTTGACCAGTGTAAACCTCGGTCAAGTCAGTGAAATACTATGTAAACATTTATTCAGGTTTAGGTGCAAGTGTATTGACTAAATACATTTAAGTGTTTATAGAGTATTTATTTAATCGATATCCGGAAACTAAATCGACAAATAAAGATGGTAAAATCTAGGGATGTCTTCATATAGATTTGACATAAATCGTCTTATCCAAAAATGCTTCCTAACGAAGGTACGCCTATTAGAAGATGGCTCTTTGACATTATTTTTATTTTTGTTATACAGTTTGCTGCTTATGTAGAAGAATCAAACTTAGATTGTGTATCAACTCTTATATGGCCAGGGGTTTAATGTAAAAACGATATTTTAATTGTAACCATAAGCGTCACATTTTGGGAGGGTCAACTGATATTTTTTAAATATAATTTTTGTATCTTGGACTTTTTGGTATTTTTAATATACAAATCAAAAACTTCACAGTATTCTAAATTAAAAAGGCACTCTTGTCTTGAGTGACTAGGATGTACTCTATGCGAGAAAAATCCATTTAAAATGTTTGTTTGTTTTTCGATATGAAACCAGCTCTAGAGTTTCCTGTTTTCGTTTGTCGGTTTAGCTTCCGGACACCATATGCAAAGTGCAAAACTCAGTTTTAGCATTGATACACATCAATTATTTACAGTATACCTTATTTCATAATTCCTTTTACAGCAATAGTATAAATTTTTCTGCCCGAAAAGAAAATTAGATTAAAGGTCCATTTACACACATCAGTAACGTATCAGTTCAGTGTCACAGTATCAGAGTTATTTGTGGTTGATTACTGATGCCAGTTTAGATATATCCGTAGTCTGTAAAAAGAAGTTAGTAGACGATTAAATAAAGTGATCTGAATATATTTATCACGCAGTTGATCAACATTTTGTACCAGATTGATAAACTTTTCATACATTCTAAGCGATAGAAAAATATCGTCGTCGGCGTATTTAAAAGCCACTGTGACGGATGTGTATAAACACGGCAATTTAAAATCTAAGCAACGATTTTTTATTTTTCACTGATGCTGATACGGAACTGACATGGCACTGATGTGCAAATATACCGTAAAGGTCCATTTACACACATCAGTGACGTATCAGTTCAGTGTCAATTCAGTATCAGTGTTATTTGTGGTCGATCACTGATGTCAGTTTACACATATCCGTCCGTAGTCCGTCAAGAGGAGTTAGTAGACGATCAAACAAAGTGATCTGAATATATTAATCATGCAAGTTGATCAACATTATGTACCAACTCGATAAGCTTTTCAGCCATTCTAAACAATCACAAAAATCTAGTCAGTTCATCAGTAGAATTACAAAAATATCATCGCCGGCGTATTTAGAAGACACTGAACAGACCCTGAATGAACAGACCCTGAATCAGCACTGACAGTACTGATACGGCCCTGTGGCGGATGTGTATAAACACGCCAATTTAAAATCTAAGCAACGATTTTTTCTTTTTGACTGATACTAATACAGAACTGACACGGCACTGATGTGTGTAAATATAACTTAAAGGTACGTTTACTCTTTTTAATATTGCCTTTGCATTGTTGCATAATTAGATTACATTTATAATCTTGATACATTATTAATAGACGTAGTAAGTAATTTATAAAACACCATTTGATGTCTGAAAACAATTCTAATGTACTCACTAATTTAATAACAAGAGACAAAATAATTATGAAATGTTTGAATCAGACAATATTTATCTACCTCCCCTGGCCTTCAGTATAAAATATGTTACATATGGAAATATCTAAGATATTATCTAAAATTTAAGGCAACTCTTAATTATGCAGTCATTTTGAAACGTTACTTGTTATTTGTTTGAGAATTGTTATCACCTATATTTTTAATATCAACTTGAATGTTATTTACTAGTAAATAATACTTACACTAGCTATACAATCAAGGAAAATTACTGACAAAAATATATTTAATTCTTCCCCATCATTCAATTCTAATCGCATACGAAACACAGGTACAATCGATCAACGTATTCTTTTTGTTACTAATTTCAATATGCATATATAAAGAAAAACACCTTCGTTATTCATTATGAGGCAATTTTTCGTAGCAAAGACAAAACAGACACATGGGCGTATAATTGATGATAGTAATTTTTCACGACCCCAATGACATCTGTCTCGCAAGCACATGTGTTACTTAAGAAACTCGATCTAATAGGGTATTAGTAAAGTGTACAAAACACGAACTACTGGCCCCGTAAAAAATTAGCAGATACAGTACAGGCATAGATGAAAGGCAATAATTAATTATACCCTAACAACGTTGAACGGTAATGTTTGTAGAAAATTTTTCATAGTAGTTCAAGGTGATGTTGCGTGTAGAAAGTCAATAATTTTTTTTCTGTTGTATACATAAAATAATGTATCTATGCGCAATATAATTTTAGTACCTTAGTAGATGTCTCAATTTTTTAATCCACATAGCTTCACTAAAAATTGTTGCTAGAGTCTTTAACAAAATAATAATATATTAGTATAATTACTTCTTAAGAACTTAATGGTATTTGCCACAAAACACTTGAGCTAGTCAATCTTTCCTATCCGGTTAAAATTAGCATTAGTTATGGGAAAAACTTATCGAAGATGTTATTGAAAAATAATAATAACTTAACTATTTGTGCAATAAGTGATTTTTTAGTACTGTTTTGAAAATAGATTAAATATCACAAGCTAACATATTTTTTTATTAAAAATTGTAAATTTTGAAAATGTGAATCAATTATCCTGAGGGATTGTTATATAGAAGCGAGTTTGATTATTAGGTTTTCATTAATATTATTGTCTTAGTGATTCATGAAAACTGTTAGAATCTTCTGCTTACAAGGATAATATCGAAGGTGATATAGAAGAATTATCAAAAATCGCGATTCAATCACTATTGCAAACAAAATCCAAAGATAAATATGAAAAAGCGTATCGCTTATTTGAAGATTGGAGTCATCAAAGGGAGTAACTGTTATCGCTAAGGTAGTTTTGTTATTTTGAACAAAAGTCCAGAATATACCAAGGTTTTACGCTGTATAGTATTTACTCAATGATAAGTAATCACTAGTAAGTTCAATGTTTTAAGAAAATTAGAAGTTGAGAAATTTGTGAAAGACTGCAGTTTCTAGACATATTTAGCATAAGTAGGTATTAAATATATTTTAAAAAGTGTAGCCTATATAGATAGATATATAAACCAAATATATTTAGATACATGAAACATACTCCAAAACGTAACTTACAATATTGTTTATATTAGTTATGGCAATCCTGTTTTGCTTTTTCTTGGTCTCAAAAGACAGTTCGTGACAAAACAAGATTCAAGTCTTGCATAGAAGGGGCATTAGCTGAAAAAATATTTATTATATTACTATTGCAGTATATACTTTATTTAAAAGACGTTAAAGTTTAGTCTAGGTGCATTTCTGTGGAACTGAACGATGTAATTATAAATTAACTGCTATTGGACTAAAACAGCTACCATTATGTTTATTTTTTTTTCGTCCATTATTTATTATACTTATTATATGAAATGACGATGACGTCACAAATATGGGTCGTATGTCAAAAAGTGCCTTTTTTAAAAACAAAATAGACGTGCCAGGAGATTTTTTCGAAAATTTCTCAATTTCAAAAATAATGAATTTATTCGTTACTTTTCGAAAGTACTGTATATGTCTTATATATTACAAAAATATCGCTTGTGGTTAAAATGTATACAACGTTACGCACTGACGCTATAATATATATTTATATTTATGCGGTTTACTTGTAGTTAGCCAACTAGTACTAGCTTAAAGCTAGTAACGGACGGTGAGCGATAATATAATATAATATAATATAATATAATATAATATAATATAATATAATATAATATAATATAATATAATATAATATAATATAATATAATATAATATAATATAATATAATATAATATAATATAATATAATATAATATAATATAATATAATATAATATAATATAATATAATATAATATAATATAATATAATATCAGATATATAATTCTGTACAATTTGTTAGTATAGAATAACCAAATACTATTGGATTTTAAAATAAAATCGACGTTTCGTTTATTTAAAAATTTCTTCAGGACTAATTTTATTTATCCAAAAAACAAACATAAGGCTATTTATAATATTTAAATTTAATGGAGCAACAGTCTAACATGTTAGATGATGAATAAATTTATGTTTGTTTTTGGATAAATAAAATTAGCCCTGAAGAAGTTTTTAAATAAAAAACGATACGTCGACTTTATTTTAAAATCCAATAGTTTTTGATTATCATGTAACAAATTGTACAGAATTATAGAACATTAAGGATATTAGAAGTTCGGAATTAATCAGATATATATTATACCTCACCGTCCGTTATTAGCTTAATTGTATTAATTATTTATTTAAAATTCTTTATAAAATGTTTTACCCAAAGAAAGACCAAATGTCTTGTGACAGATACGTTAATTAAATTGTAACTATTTATGTCAGTAATTTCAGAGTTCAAGAAAACAAAATAAGAAGAGCTTTAGTAGCAGGATATGGTTTCATCAAAACTACCAAGTATTTATTATAGATAGATGGAGATTTATTCTTTCATTATTAATATTGCAATTGAGAAAATAACTGTTTCGAAAATTGTGAAAAAATGTTGAAAGAAAATATTTTCAAAAGAGATTTTTCTGCGTTTACATTTATATTTAGATACAATTCGAAAAAATGTTGAAAATTAACAGTACCTTTCTAAATCTAACAGTAAATATTTATATTAAACAAGTTCATAATGAAGTTTTTTACTTTCACAATTTAACCGTTACCGATATGACACTAGACATATGTATGATATGGGAACTATTTATTACCTATTTTATTTATTTTTAATTAAATGATTGTACATAATTTATTCTTATTTTTAATATACCTGTTATGTTATACAAACTGTTCCTAAATGGCCCATTAATAAATTAATTTAATTTTCGAATTGATCTAATTTACAAAAGTCAATAATAATAAATTATTGACGAAGAAATAAAGGTAAATGTCATAGTTTAAACTCAAATAAGTTAACCAAAACAGCATCAGATATTTCAGCTCAATCTCCGTGACGAAAACTAGATGTCGCTGAAAAGAAGGTGTCCTTTAAAATGTTACTAAATGCATATATTTGAGCCACATTTTTAATTATTGACTCACATTACACATTTAAAATTTACAACAGTTTTTTAAAATTCAATAATAATTAATTAATTAATTAATTTTCTATACTATGAATACTAGTGAAGTGAGTTTTCTAAATGAATTATTTGTATCTGTAGTGTACATGTGGATGAGAAGATTATTGCAACTTTTAGCGTGACGAATTTCATAATATCAAATAACTATTGAAGTACCTAATTTTCAAATAATTAGGTTTGTAAAATTAATTTGTAGTCATTTATTAATATTATTTTTTTCTGCAAAGGTCACTAAAAGTATATTTTTTAACGCATACTGTCAGCATCTAAAATGTCATTTTAAGGCACTTGTGTTAAAAGTAATAATTTATTTTTAGCACTGGTGCTAAAAACGTTTTATTTTTAACACTGATGCGAAAATAGGAATTAATTAAAGAAATTTTAAACATAGAAATATTTATTTAATTAAATGTAGGTATAATTAGAGAAACTACAATTAGAATAAATAATTCCATGGTCAATTTTATTAGTAGCTGAAGTAAGTATAATTATTTCGGTGAAACTAGTAGCAGGGCAGGGAGCAATGTTATCCGCCGAAGTTTTGAATAAAATTTGGCCCGCAATGCTCTTTTCGTTTTGTAACGACTTTTATATATAACCCTCCGCTACTGTATTGGACTACCATCCACCGTGCCTCTTAATAATAATTGTAGATTAGCACCAGAGTATGTCAACAAACTACTGCTATTTTGAAATTCAGCGATATTGATAGGCATCTTACTAAATGTGTTGATTGCTGCTACTGTTTCTCAGATAATGGTGTATTTTGCCATTCTTTACAGCTTCACTGCGAACTCCCTCTAAAACTGACAACGTTATGTTTCCTCTCTGATTGATTATACAAATTTGCAAAGTGCACAGTCACAGTCTTTGATGTAGTATTACTGCAATTTGAGTACTCCTATATACATTCTATACTTTCTCTATTCAAATAAATCTCATTATCGTTTACGGAACATTATTATACAGTATGCGCCAAAAGTATGGAATAAATTCAATAAAAACGAAACAATTATTTTTTGGGAAAAATCCTTGAACAGGTCGATTTTTAATTTAAAAAATACATATTTTAGCGTAAAATAAGATTTTCAAATGCCATTTGTTATCGAGTAATGACGTTATCGATTTTTTTTTTAAATGGCAACACCATATTTTTTTCCTTGATTCTGAAAAATCGTTTAATTCTCTATCAGACAGTACTAAAATTTTGCCCTCTTACATAGGAAAGTTTTCGAGTAAATGACGATTGAATGTTAGAAAACGTAAATCAATTAAAATAAAGCAAAAACGTTATCAAGTTTAGTTTTTCGAATTCCATAGTTCTTTTATGGATCACGTAGGTGAAAATCTTTGCAAAGTGTCATTGTGACACCGACTTTCTAATAAGTATTGTAAGCGACATAGAAGTTATTATTCAATTTAAAGTATTATGGCACATTTAACTGTTACTCAAAGAATTGAAATTTTAATTCTTATCGGATGCGGGAATATGACTAGAACTCAGCAGGAAGTTTGCGATTTATTTAATGAAAAATATCCAGATCGCCCTATCAGCCAATCAACAGTCAGTAAGGTAGTCTAAATTTAGAGAAACTGGCAATGTTGTAAATATTCCAAAACCTGGACGTCCTAGCATTAACGAAAATCAGAAACAGAACATTTTGATAAGTATGGTGGATAATCCTCATAATTCTTCACGATTGGTTGCATTAAACAATGACACTAGTCAGAGCACAGTGCTACGTATCTTGAGGAAGGAAAAATATTATCCCTACAAAACAACTTGTGCAGGAACTCAATGAAGATGATCCCGATCGCCGCTTACACTTTTGCGAAATTCTAATGGATTTATGTCAAGGAAATAGAAATTTACACCGGCAAATACTTTTTTTAGATGAGGCCACATTTTGTCTGAATGGTACAGTAAACCGTCAAACTTGCAGATATTGGAGTCGGGAAAATCCTCACTGGATGGCAGAGGCACATACCCAACACCCTCAGAAATTAAATGTGTGGGCTGGAATAGTTGACGACAGAATAGTAGGGCCTTTCTTCTTTGAAGGAACCCTTACAGGACAAAGATATTTAGAGTTTCTAGAAAATGACCTTGTTCCAGCCCTTGCAGTAATTTTTCCTAACGATAATGACCCTGACATTCCTGACGATACCATATGGTTTCAACAAGACGGTGCACCTCCGCACTATGTGCGCCCTGTACGAGATTTTTTGGACAACTGTTTTCCTGGGAGGTGGATCGGCAGACGCGGACCGATAGAATGGCCTGCAAGATCGCCAGATCTTACACCTCTTGACTATTTTTTATGGGGATACTTGAAGTCAAAAGTGTACATTAATAAACCACGTAATTTAGAAGAACTTCAAAATCGCATTCGGGACGAAATACGCAGAGTTACCCCAGAAATCATTCATAATGTGCAAGAAGAATTTCTTCACAGACTTGCGCATTGTCAAGAAGTTGGTGGATGGCAATTCGAACATTTAATTTAAGTATAAAATTTAATCAATTGTATTTTATTTTACATACCTCAGAATTGTTACTTTTTTATGGATAAAATTTACGTTTTCTAACATTCAATCGTCATTTACTCGAAAACTTTCCTATGTAAGAGGGCAAAATTTTACTTTTGGCACATACTGTATTAATACCTACCATTAGTATTACCAAACTTCTTGAGAAAATTTATTTATGTAAACCAAAACTCATATTAGCAAATGTATAATATTTGTATTTAAAACGCTACTTTTGAATTAATTTATTTGTAGCCACTCAACAAAACTGATTAGAATTTATATTCATAAAGTAGTAAATGTCCCAATAATTTATCCAGATGATTTAATGATGCTCCGACTGGGATATTTATAGAAGGTCGAAATGAGATTCAGAATGTATAATGCTTATACCTACTCTTACTTAATTAATGCGATTAGATGTAATAAAACGAGAAAATCCAAGCCTGAAGCGTGTAGTATGTTATTAAATTAATTGATTTCAAAGATTGATGTCAATATTATTTTACGATAAATAAATGAAAGTGGTAGGCAGTAGTATTGAAATCAGGTTGTATAAAAAGTGTAAACAGCAGATATATTTATAAGCCAGCCATAATATTATAAATAATTGTATAAATAAATTTATAATACTTATGCAGTGTGTAAAAAATCAGTGAATGATAGAGAAACAAAATTGGTAAATTCGTCTTACCGTATCCAATTATTATAAGTTTAAATAGTGTAAAAATTTACAATTATTTTCAATGATAACTAGAAAGCAAATGTATTTTTTATTTACTGGCCATGGTAATATGACAATTAGACTACACTTGTAAATCAAAATTTCGGAACAAAAATTGATCGAAGATTTCTAACTTTGTTCACCCTGTAATTGTTATGCCAATGAAAATAATATTTGAATTTTATACAGGTTTATGAACTCAGATATTTTTAATAGCTACTGCCATACGTGATTCATAGTGCTCCAAGGTGATTTATTATAAAATGTATTAAAAGTATAGGAAAATTAGAAAAAACATCGAACAAAGACAAAATGTTGATATTTGAAATTATATACCTATATTATATAAATTTTGATCTTTCAAAACATAATCGAGTTCTAATACGTAATCAATTTTAGTAGACTAATGGACTACAAATGGACTCATATATGGAAAACCTTGCAATAGGACTTCATCTTCTTGTCCATTTATGTATTTGTCAATAACTAATAAAATACTGAAAAATACTAAAACTAAAACAAGCCCATACTACATGCAAAGGTAGGTAAATCATTAGATCTATTATAGAAGCAGTCTTTTGAGTGTCTTGAGCTGACAATATACGAAGAAAATATTCACATAGCACATAGGTCCAAAAACTAATATTAATCTCTGCTAATATATCTTAAACATAAGACAACATCTATAAGTTTTAGTTGATGCTTTTGTAATCAAAAAATATTTACAATTTAAATATACTCAGGTATTTGTATTTTTTCTTTAATCCAATTATCAATAGATTTTGTAGCGTGATGGTAACCTCAATACTTATTATAAATAGTAAATCAAAAATCTGTCACAATAGTATTGCAAGAACTGATAAATTTCTTAAAATAGTTCTTTGTGAACAAAATTCGTGTTTCACCAAAGACAGAAAGGAAGAGTTTTTAATTATGTGATAAATAAATGAAGAAATGTTCACGTAAACATAGTACTACAATCGTTTCTTTTGAAGATGTAGGAATGTTTTATTGTCATTTTTTTAAACTATCTTCACGTATTTAACACATTTTTTTAGTACCAATGACCATATTAACTGCTTGAATTATTTCTGAGCTGCTTGCAATCTCGTTTGTTATTAGGTTTCTTGATGAATATAACATACAGCTTTCATCAGTAGTAACTTTGAAACTGGAGACTAAGTTCTCTAGCTGATATGTGCACCAATCAAGATTTGAAGTAACTGACCAGTGACCGTTGGATCCTTGATTTTTATATATGAGTTGGATCCAAATTCTAAGTACTTCTAAGTCCTCACTTAGATTCAAGTTATTCATTTGGGATTTCGATTATCCTTCTATAAAGCTATAATCAGAATTTCCACTGTGTCATTAGAAATTTGGTTTCTTCAGATACGATATCCGCTAGATTACACTTCTATTGGCACATCACTTTTGTTATTCCTTAGAAGCATTTGTATTCCTTCAATCTCTTCATGTATACCAGATGTCGTATACACCAGGCCCTTGCTCTTACAACTTGTTCGCTTTTATTTTCTTAAGAGACGACATTCAGTGTATCCTTATTTAAAGAATGTATATATAACTTATTACCAAATATTTCTCCTTTTATGTGGTCAATATTCCTATTGGCATATCTATATCTGGCAGCTGATCGTAGATGATGTAGTTCTTGCTGCAAGTGTTCTGGCTTGTAATGGTCGACTAACGACTAATAACGTCGCCCATTTCACGAACTGACGTAACTAAAAAAAAAAATCGAAATTTGAGATACTTTGTCTAGCGTAACGAAAGTACATGCTTTACATATTCACGAAGCGGCGTAACTCAATTCCGTATAGTTTTCAGGATAATGGACATTACACTGCCGACGTAACACGTTTTTGATTAAAATACAATTTTACGATCCAACGTAACTTAAGTTACGCGCCAGTTCATGAAATTTTATTTTTGTGGTGCGTAGAAATAAATAAGTGGCGTATCTCACAATTTTCTGTTCAGACTTGTAGCAAAATAAACTCGAATACTACAGTTAAGGACTGTGTAAAAAGGAAGCGCTAATTTATTACACAAAAAGCATAAAATCTGTTGCTTTATTTTCTGGCGGATGTATCGGACAGATTATTGCAGCAATGCTGCTTAGCGTTATAACCAATAGTGTTAATATCGAAGAAATTACATTGAGTTTCTTAGAAACATCCCATGGACAGAATGAAGGAGATGCAGCACATAGTACGATATCCAAAGCTTGAAAGACTGTCGGTGACGTTTATATATCTTCGCAATTATCGCCTATAGTGAAGCTTTTCCGAAGACGCCATCCTTATACTGTTGCCGAAGGTAATGACTTCATTCACTTTAAGAAATTATCTCAAGATTTTCGGGTTCGCACTACAAAAGTAGCTGAAGCAGATGAGTTTATGAAATGGACCGATTTCATGGAACTTAGGAAAGACAGACCAATGGAAATATTTTTCAAAACAAGTCACTTGCAACCAGAATATAAGACACTGTCACTGAAACGACGAAATTTCCATTGAAGGGAATTCTGTTACAAAGTCTTAATTCTGCACCAGTAAAAATTAGTAACAAGAAATACATGCCATTAAAGTCATTGTGTGAAGGAAATACTCCAGTAATAAGAAATAAAGACTTTCAAAACTTCTATCTTCACCTTCCTCATAGAGATAAGTAAAATGAACCACAACGCACGCCTTCTGCTATATATGTCAATATATTATTTGGTTGTTTTTCATTCCATAATTTCTTTTAACAGAAATTTTGTCGTAACAGCTATATTACCAGGCAGCGAACCAATTGTCAATTTCACGAAGTGACGTATCTGAATTTTTTGCAAAATTTTGATATTTCCCAAAGGTAATCATACGTTTCAGTTATAGTATATAAAAGCTAATACTTTTAACTACTAATTGTCTGACTTGCAGAAGTCTCACGTTTCTCATATTGCTTCAGTAGAAGGACGAAAAGTATAAGAATCTTGAAATTGCTCTCCTGTAAAATTGGAAAAACTGAGATAAGCCACTTCGTGAAATGGGCGACGATAAGATATTGATGGTCTCTTATATCTCGGTAGCATTCAAAACTACCGGTGTGAGTAGGTTGGCTGTATATAAACACTGCATTCTGATATTCTGTCAGATTTTTTCTCCTTCTTGAAGTTGACGTTCGGATTTATTCCATTAATATTTTCCAATATTTTGGTTTATATCTGCTGACTCCAAAGACTCTTTGCTATAGTAACGGTCATATTTTGATATAGATATAACATTAAACTAATTAAATTTAAATTAATTAAAACCAATAAAATTATAAATTCACAAAAACAAAAGTGACGGGATGATACAGAGAAATCATCTTATCTCAATAAGGTTATAACTGAAAAATTTACAACAACCTGTAAATTATTTCGAAGGATAATTCGGACGTCAAACAGATGGTGAATAGATTATTTCACTGAATAATAAAAACAATTATTATCTATTTCAAAATGAAGCTTTTGTGAAATTACGTCTATATACACTTTTTTCTTATTTTTTGTCAGACCTCCAAAATTCTGTCAGTGGAATCGTACAGGATCTGAAAGTTTATGTCTTCTCATCGCTTTTGCGTATTAGGAACAAAGTCAGTGAATAGACATCTGTGCGATAGACAATGATGGTTATGTTGGCAAAGCTTCCCGATCTAAATAATACTGTCCATTTTTAGTTGGAGAGTCTTAAATTCTTGCTTTATAAAATGAAATCTTCCGCATCTACTGCGGGAAGCAATGAATCGCCAACAAGCCGGGCATTGATATTGAGTTAGTGGGCAGAAAAAAGAGCGTGGGAAGAAGATAAATTTTAGATGGGAAGTAGAGTAGACCAACTTATTTAGAATACTATGGACGATCAGCCATCCTTCCACTTCCAAAGCTATGTCTGTTCTATTTTGTTTGATTTTTGTTTATGTGAATGAAATAGAGTGAACAAAACAATATCAAGCTGTCAGACGTTTCCACAGTCTGGCAAATTTAGATGTATTTGTTCTCTGTTTGACTGCGGTAACACAAGAACTTATGTTTTTCTTTTCTTATTGTAAACCACAGAGAACGTGGGAATTTATACATAAGTATATGGTGATATATATATATATATATATATATATATATATATATATATATATATATATATATATATATATATATGTGTGTGTATGTACAATTTAGTGTCAATATACACTTTTAAAACGAACTTGGCTATTTGTTTTGAACTGCTGATGTTTTCGTTCTACTTTCAACTTTGAATATTAGTTCTGATTGTTCCCCTCACCAATAGAAGTCTAATGAAATTTCTACTCAGAACTATTATTGCAGTAGATTGTACTCTTTACTGTCGTTATTGTTAGTGATACAAAATAAAGTATCGTACACAGTTGCAGGGCAGTAACTGAACCCCTTTAATAAGATAGTCGAAGCACAGTGGTGTGCAGAAGTTTAGAGGTACAAGAATCAATAATATATTTTTTAAATTATTCTGTTTTTCTATTTTAAAAAACATGACATATGAAATTCCTATCTTTAATCGTTTTTGAGTTATTTTCTATTCTGTCAGTCCAATATGTTTGTCATGAAACACCCTGTATATTTTGTGTACAACAAAAATTTAACTCCAAAAAGTCTGTGTTAAGAAAGGTTGTATTTTTTGAAGAATATTATTCTTTTCGAAGATGTACCTGCTTTTAAGAAATGTTATTTTCAGCTTTTATTTGGCATTTACTCCTTATTATATTTTTCTGATAAAGCTGAAATTTATTCTCTTGTATTTTAAGTTTCTAAAACATAAACGTAGAGAACACAAATATATGTTTAACGTAACATTAATGACTGTTATGTAATATGTGCAGTTTAGAAATGTGGGAAATATTCAAAAGGAGTCCTATCTATAAATAGCCCAAAGGCCTACGCGTAAGCTACCGAAGAGTAGTACGTATGATGTCCCAATTAATCAAAGTCCAATTCCATCTCATCAACTCGCTTAATTTATGGACGATGAGGGTAATTAAAGGATCGATGACGATAATTGCCGGTGGTGGGGTTGTCGAGACACACATCGCACTGGCCTGTGAGACAGCGGTAATCCTAATTGATACAATTTCGTGGGGAAGACTCGGTGACAGGTCGGCAGCGTGGAGCCGGCCACAGAAAGGGTTTCTGTGTAGTGTCGCGCCGGTAATACTCTATCTTCCCGTCCTCTCTGCGGCCAGACAAGACATCCATGTCCGATGGTTCGGACTCCGAGATGACTTAACTTTCAACTCACACGTACATACCAATAAAACGGCTGATATTGATTGTAGTGGGAAAGTGGGAAATTAAACTGATTCCCTTCTTTATTGCTCTTCGTGAGTAAGTGTTGCAATATATTTAAAATACTTGGACAGTGGTACGTGGGAGAGACCAGTAGGCATCAACTGAAAAGATGTCAATATTTATTTTTTTCTTTAGTAGGAAAATTCTTTTTGTGTGCATCTTTTATCTCTATTAGGGTAAGTCCGAGATAGATCTACATACAGGGAAAGATCTCTCTGAAATTGTTAACGGATTTACTAAATATTTTTCAAGCAGTCAAAATTTTCAGCCTCATCCAAATTCAAATAGTTTTCAGACTTCAGTTGTCAGCTTCACTGAGACTGCTGTTTGTAATGCTATCTCAAAGTTAAAAAAATAACATGTGGAGATGACCAGATACCAAGCTTTTTCATTTTATGATTCTGCTCCATTGTGTGCTTTATTTAATCTTATTCTCTCTACTGATACTTTTCTGGAGTAGTGGAAATGTTCAAGAATTTGTCCAATACTAAAAGATGGCAATCCATCTAATATAAAAATTTATCGACCCACTATCATTCTATCTAACTTTGCGAATGTATTTGAGATGGCTATGTACACAATTATTTTTAACAATGTCAGAAATTTTATTTCTCCGAATCAACATGGATTTGTTGCGTCACCCTCTACGTTAACAAATTTCTCTGAATTCGCCCAATTTGAATCAAGGAACATTGACAATAGAGGTCAAGTAGACGGTGTACACGGATTTCTCAAAAGCATTTGACAGGGTTAATCATGAATTAATAATATATAAGCTAGACCATTTGGGCTTTAGTAATAGTTTACTTAGACTTTTCAGATCAAATATTTTGCAATGTAAATTATATATGCTGCGAGTGTACTCCCAGGATCCATCATTGGACATCTTCTTTTTATTTAATTTGTTTAACAATTTGTCTACCATTAAGATCTAATCATTGTTTTTTTGCAGACGATTTAAAACTTTTTTTTAAATATACATTCCACTATTTAAATTTACAGGAAAGTATTGATTCAGTTAAGGAATGGGGTTCAAAAAACCAGTTGCCAATTAATGTTGACAAATGCAAGATATGTTCACTTACACTTAAAACTCAACTTATTTTGTTATTATAATCTCAACGCTACAACTCTCAAACGTTGCAATAATGTTAAAGACTTTGGAGTTATCATGGATGATAAATTTTCTTTTTCCAACCACATCAATCAAATGATTAATACTGCATATAAAACATTGAGTTTTGTTATTAGAAATTTATCAAACTTTAATGATATTGCTGTTTTAAAATGTCTCTATTATTCTATCTACCCGTTCTATACAACATATATTGATTTAGTCGAATCAGCTTGTTAATTTCGATTCTTTACATACAAGAAGACTGCTTGCGAGTTTATCACTTTTGTATAAATTATTTCACAACCGAATTGATTCAGCATCTATGCTGAATATGTTTGACCTGTGACTTCATAGACTTGGATCACGAGATCACTGTATATTCTATTGTCATAATATAAGAACCTCCATGAAATCTCTAGTATATGTTATATCCATCAATTTTAATCAAATATCCAGCTTATGTGATTTACATACCTGTACTTTTAAAAATTTATTATCGGTATTATTCTTAGTACTTGATTTGTAGTTGTATTTTTTGTTGTGGTCTAAATTTCTAAATAAACTGTTGGTATTACTTACACTTATCACACTGACATACTGTATGTGAACTTATTAAGTTACTTTTGTTTTGTTAGGAATACTCTCACTTTTGGGTCCTGTAAATGAGTTATTTCTGTTAAATGCATTATTATTATTATTATTATTATTATTATTTCATTCATTTAACGATAAATTGATCCTGTTATTTCAAAACGACGAAAAGATCGAAACCACATTTTGAGAAATCACAGTTTTAGTGTAGAAGCTTCAGTAGAATAAACTTTGCTGCAGTTTTGGTGGAGATTTTAGTTGTCTCTATATTATTTTATTGCATTTGGACACTAAAACAAAAAACTGTTTTCTCAAAATGTACTTTTTTGGTCTCTTTATTGTTTTGGAATAACAGGGTCGAAATGTTGGTCAATTTATACATCCACACTGGTGGTGAAATAACACGAATTGTATTGCCTTTTACTGCAATACCGTTACAAGTATTTTTTGCCATCTTTCGTCCCTCTACTTTTAACATTCCTGCAGTTATACCATTCTCCATTGGTGTCTTGTTGTTATTAAGTTTCGTTATGATTTAAATTAATTCATTATATACTGATGGATTTCTGGATACATTTGTTTCAATATTTACTTCTCTTTCTGATACCTCCTTCTTTTCCAAAAACTTCCTTGGAATACTCCGCCCATCTCTTCAAGCTTTCTATAGTTCCTCCTATCAGCCGTCCTTGTGTATCTTTACAGAATAGCGCTTGTTTTGTTGGTCTCTGGGCTCCTTCTAACATTATAGCTTCAAATTTCCTCCAACTTTCTTCTACATAATGATTATTATAATCGTCAATATATCTATTTATTTGCTTCTGGAACTTTATTTTAATATTTTCTTCCTTTAATTTTTCGACTATCTATTTCCTATTTTTTTATTTATTCTCTCTTTAGGTATTCTTCTATATTTAGTAGTCAGTATATGGTAAGTATGCTCCTCGGCAGCTTCTTGCATTTAATACATATCTGGCATGTTTGTTTTGAATTGCTACATTATGGTCTATCTGGTAAATGGTTTTTTCATCAGGTGATATTCAGTTGCCTGTATAATATGTTCTTGTGTTGGAAGTATGTAGTGATTATACGCAAGTGTTTTACCAATGCCACCAACCCTATGAATTTTTTCCCATTTTCAATATTTTTGGAATAGCAGTGTCAAAATATCGGTGGTTATACCATAATGTGGTCAATTAGATATCTACACTCGTGGTATAATAACACAAAAATGAATTGTATCATTTATCTACTGCAATGCCGTGAGAAAACTATATCAAAATAAGTAGTAGTAGTTTTAAGATGCTACATGATCGCATCTGCTGTTTGACTGAAATTAAATATACAAGTAAAAAACGCTTTTAAATTTTGCCTAATCTTAATCTTGTTTACGCACCTTTTCTAAAAAAAAAACGAGGTAACGAAACTGTTGTATGTGTCTTGGTTTGGTACTTAGTAAACAACAACTGTTTTGGCGGTCAACTCGGTTGCCGTATGGCACAATCCGCTGTCTGTCATCGTTCTTAAAGTGCGTGAAATATTTTTTGTTCATCTGAAATTGAAACAAAAAACAATTTTTTATCGAAAGAACCTAATATGCGTATATAAAACAGGCAAAACCTGATTTTCTCGTTGCAATTTTAAATTAAGGTCATTCATATTTTTCGTTAAATCTGTATGAAATAAAATGATAACTCCCATAACCACTCAATCGAAAAGGATGCATTAAACTGGTTTTCTTCAAGCAACTTATGCTTAAATGCAAATAAAACAGAAAAAATGATGTTCAGCCTACGTGAGTTAGAAGCTGTAAATAATCCTTAATATGTTAAATTTCTCCGAGTATATCTAGACCCAAAATTGCAATGGGACAGACATGCCCACTATATGTAACAAAATGTCCAAAGACATTCAGATGCTCCGCTATTTGTGCGGCAGAGTGTCTCAACAGACATTGATTACTGCCTATCATAGTAATTCCTGCCTAATTCACTCCAGATTACCTTATGCCATTCTGATTTGGAGTCACACACCTTCATCCGATTCCGTTTTTTCTACGCAGAGGAAGGCCACTCATGTAATTTCAGGCTTAAAATTCAGAGATGACTGTAAAATACAATTTAAGACACTTAGTATATTAACCGTGCCATGTACTTATATACTTCAGTGTCTTTTGCATGTTAAAGATCATGAAGATATCACTTCCACAGTCACAACAACAGAAACAAATATAATTTAAATATTAGTTTTCCTAACCTAAGTAAAACACGAGATGGCACATGGTATCTTGGCAACCAGTTATCTATCACTGTTTTTCCAGAGCCAGAGGTCGCTGCCTTTCATTAAAGAACATTTCGATCTTTGGACTCAAAAAATAATTCAAAATTCGTAATTTAAAACCATGGTATGTGATCATAATGAGCTAGGTAGGTGTTGCTCTTTGGAACTTAGTGGCATGGTCAAGCAGAATTTATCTAAGTATTCTAAAAATGTAAAAATATAAAAAAAATGTTGATAACCTATCTATTTTCACTTAAAATCGCCATTCATTAGGTCTACAATTATTGAAATCTACTGTATTCATATTTTAAATTATTATGCAAATATGATTTTGGTTTCCACATATAACAATATACCATAACTTGAGATAAAATTATTTCGCATTGGAATTAAAAATATGGAAGAAATAGAGAAAAGTTGTCATAGTCAGTTTGAAAGTAATTTTTAAATTTATTTATTATTTAACACAAGTTATTTCAGAGGTTACAAACTATCACATAGCATCTTGATAGAGTCGTATGACTGAGCCTCTGTTAAGAAGTGCCAATCTGCGGGAGGCACATCTGCTGCCTACCGTCTAGAGTCTAGACCTAATTACTGATGAACAATAACTTTCCATTAGTTTTTCAGAAAATGTATTTCAATCTGACCTGTACGGTTTTTTATCTAAAGATTTGTCCGCTTTTAAAAATATTCTAACATTCCTGCATTTAACAAACGATTTAATGTTTTTATTAAAGTAGAAGAAAAAGTTATTACCATATATTCTGAATCGTTTTAACAAAGAAATTTGAGGGGTACATTCTTTATATCGTTATATAGATTCTTCGAATGAAACTGTGCAGTGCAACCTGCTTAATTACTGGCACTTCTCTTTTAAACACTTTGATTGATTTTGAGTCTCTTAGACTCCGATTTAAAAAAAATAAAAAATTAAACATTTTTTGTATAATTTTTTAATATTATGATAAAGTCATAAATATTGGTATATCTGCAGTAGATTTATTTAGTTATAATTGATAAAGAGTACATTACACTAAGAAAAAGACAAAACATAATAATTAATGAAAATCATAACAAATTTCACAAAATAAAAAATGTAGAAAGAAAATAAAAGATCGTAGATCTGTATTCTTGTTTTACAAGAATTAATTTATAGTAAAAAATAAAAATATGGATTCCAGAGTCAAAAATAACAACTTGTGCATAGGTTCCAAACAATCGTCGAAATAATCACACAACATTCGAAAACATTCTTTCGAATTCACTAAACATTTTAAGTGGAGTGGGAATAATAATAATAATAATAATAATAATAATAATAATAATTTATTTTCCATTATTGACGTTTTATTGACATTTTACGAAAAAAGCTGACGATTGCCAATTATATTTACCTTTTCTTACAGATGATGCCGAAACTGCTGTTGAAAGAATTAATAAAGATTTAAATAGCATCTATATTGGCCTCCTTTACATTTAAATCCACAAAAAAAAAACAATGTATTATTAGGTGGAACTAATACTCAGTATAATAAAGTTAATTTACAAGATACATTGTTTTTGAATAAGATATCTTTAGCGCTAGCAAATAAATGCAAAAGTCTTGGTGTAACAATTGATCAAAACTTATCTTTTTTATTTCACGTCGATAATTTAATTAAAACTGCATATGCGAGGCTAAGATCTATATATAAATTCAAATATATTTTAAGTACTCCTATTAAACTGAAAATTACTAAATCTTTTGCCTCTGTTCAACTATTGCGATGCTTTGTAAGGTTCATGATTCACATCGCATTCAAGTAATTTAAAATGCATGTATGAGATTTTCTATAAATATTAGAAGGGATCATGTTACATCTACTTAGTTTATATGGTTGGTTTAAAATGAACATTAGAAGATATATATTGCTTGCTTCATTCAAAGAATATATTATTGCAGATGCCCTTTTTAATAGATTTAGAACATTTTTTTTAAATTTTTATACTGAAACACGCCACTATCAAAAATCCTTTTCTTATTATACCTCTGTTTTGTTTAATACCTTGCCACAAGATTTGGTATTTATTAATTATTTCAAAACTAAAATTAAATTATATTTTTGAAGTATTTCATAATATCAATCACATTGGCGGTATTATTTATAGTACTAATAGCTGCATATGATAGCTTCCGAGAAAAAGAGACAGTTTTATTTATATTTAGGCATGTATTGATGTACTATAGTTGTGTACTATACTGTATGTACAGTTAAGATTGTAAAAATGTAAAATGTTGTCAGGTTGGACAAAAGCAGCCTTAGGCTGAGTCCCGCCTTAATGAAAACATTACTTACTTACTATCCTTTTGTTACAATAAAGTACACTAAGGTATTGAGTGCACTGGGTTCCTACGCAGTTTAAGATGGAAAAAACAGAAATCAATATGCTGAACACCACAGACTCAATTTCAATATTTAAGGGTTTAGCATATCACGGCGCGACGGTACTAGAAAGAAGTTGATTCACTGAAAACCTCAAATCTACACTTCACTAACGTTAATAGTGAATTGAACAATTTCAGGGTAGATATATTGTTTTAAATGCATCAAAAAAATATTGTATTGTTCTACTGAATTCAAAATTAAGTACATGAATAAAATGCATTAACTATAAAAAAATATATTCTTCTCTATTGTTTACAACTACCTTCCAATGATCTGGCAGTTTTTTCATTCCAATACACCTGAAGGAATGCAATAGTTAAGAAGTTAAAAACTCATCAAACCAATTTTGAAGCTAGACATTATCATTGGAGAAGATTCCTCGAAAGCTGTTCAATAGAGAACAAAACAGAATAAAATCTGACGGAGCAACAGCAGTAGAATAGGGCGGATGAAGACGTCCTTCCTCCTGAATATCAGCTTTAAATATCATAGACATTATGCCTGCACGTATCAGCACAGAGCGGATCTGCAAACCTGCACGACTTCCCACACTTGTCCAGCACGAATCAATAAATTTTTATGCAGGTTCTGTGTATGATACACGTTTGAAGTTTTTAAGTAGTAATTGAGTGTATTTCGGAAGAAGAAATTTTTATTTTAGTGATGCTGTATGAAGACAAAGGGGAGGAAGAAGCAAGGAAAATGAAAAAGTTATAGGTTCATCCTATCAACAAAAGGAGAAAGCTGTATTGTGAAATTCATCATTTACTTTCTGAACTCGATTTTCTTATCAATAAACGCACATGCGTAAATTAGATTTATAAGTGAGAATAGAATCTAGACTTATTTCCAATGATATGTACCCTTAAGTAAATAAATAAAGATAGGGGCTGTTTAAATCACGAGCTTCCGTCTAGAAGATTTATAATATTCAGTTAAAAGGTGGTTATTTCTATTTGCCAGATAACGAATGTGCCACGAAACTAATTTACTATCATGATTTCGAGAACAATTTTGCGCTTTGCTAACGCTAAAAGATAGTATACAGGGTTAACTATGACTTAGTACAAATATTTTAAGAGGGGATAGGGAAAATTCAGAATTAACGAAATCATCCTTCAAAAAAATTCCAAACTTATTCATAAAGCGAAAAAAAAATTTTTTTCAAAACGTTATTAACCCCTAATTTCTCGGCGACTATGCCGCCTGTCAGCTGCGAGGTTAGTTATATTCTGTCAAAGTCATAGTTGTCAATGGTAGTGACAGAGCACCGCGGTGCCACGTGTACGATTTACGGCGCTTTTAAAGAAAAATTTTTGTTTACAAAATATTAGATTATGTAATGAGAAATACGATATGGTAGCACTGAGAGTAAAACCTACCTTACTGATACTTCCAGAACTAATATTTGGAGATTTCAAGAAAGTTAAATTATTTTCTGTTTTCTAACTTGTTTACATTATAACTTGCCGTTGTAAAAATTGTTGTACTTGCTGGGGACCTCTTGGTTTCCCTCGACCATTTCATAAATAAAAAAATACTTTTTTTCTGTAAGTATATCTATTGTAGTTTAAAAATGCTTTATTTTTATGTCACTAAGTAAAAAAGAAGTTTCAAGGAATTTTAAAAAGTATGAAATTGGTTCTTTTTTATTTTCAAGTTAGGTAGGTACATACGTATTCCAGCACGTGTAAAACAACATTCGTGGACGTTGTACAATTCATACAAATGTACGAGGATTTGATATATTCTGTCTATTTGGAAAACGTATTTGATATTCTACTGCTGCACGATATGCACTTTCGTCGCACTTCCCATAAATTAGTACCATATCCGCAATTTCCGCGATTACACGAATTTGAATGTGCGAAAAGCAAATACTGAAAACTAATAATAGTAACGATATTAACAATTGTTAGGGTAATATTTTCTTTGTTAATTAAATAAATACCCAATAACGTTTTACTACTTTCTTTATTTCGCACTTTCTATCTTCACAACAACTCAACTCTGACACACCTCTTCTTCTTCTTCTTACATTCTTTCTGATCTACATTTTACAAAACATATATTTATGCCTACTTTACTACAGTTTAAACTAAGATATTTTTATTAACAAAATAATTGTCCACACAATAATCGACCATGTTTGCATATAATAATATTGTAGTATTATTATTTTCAATTTCCCGAGGCGTTTACAGTGCTCTGTAATATTATTTTTCTGACCACTGCTGCTGTTTAACATTTGTAGAGTATTAGAAACAATGCAACCAACAACACAGTATAGGTTTATATCGACTGACAAGTGCTATGTGCGTGTAACCCCATGTCACAGAGGAAGTGTCAAAACAATACTAGAATGAAGAAACTCACGATCGTACATAAAAGAAGATGATATTGATTATATTGATTGCCATAAGAATATTTATCTGAAGAATATTAAGTTCTCGGTGTAGGCGGACCGAAGACTGAACGGTGGCGTTGACATTGTAATTTTTATTTTCCGTTTTTAGTGACAGTTTCAGTTTTAAACGTTTTATTTATTAAATAATGGATGGTTGCGATATATTGGGACATGTGTAGTTTTCCACAATTTTCTTTAAACGTACGTGAAGATATTTCCTAGAGTTGAGAGCAATGCAGTGGAGTGACCGTTATCGGACAAAATTTTATAAATTAAAAACTGCCACGGGTGTATTCGAAGTTATTATTAATAAAAATGTTTACTTTCCTTGTTTCTACATTCGGCAACGTTGGAACGTTGTGAGAAACGACCGCATGGTACCTAGTTGCACAGAACATATGCCTAGTTGACATATGTAGCCATCTTGGACGATGACTGATGACATAGGCGCCGACTTTCCGTAGGAAAAGAGGGTTTTGCCCCATTTTTTTAACATCGAGCTAGAATTCCGAAATAAATTTTTTATTGTCTTTTAGGCTTCCCTGAGCACGTGGTTAAAATTTTTGTACTTAGTCATAGTTAACCCTGTATATAGTACAATAGATACAATTATTTTTAAAAAACAATCTTCATGTAACTAACCAATGTACTTTACAAAAATGTAAGTTTTATAACTTTACCACAGACCTTATACGAGCTCTGTGAATCTTACGGACATCTCACAATTATTTTTATTGTTTTTTTTTCAGGGCCAGACTAGAATAAATGCAAATTAGTTATGAAAGATCGGCACAGTTTAAAACAAGTATTTTTTTAACAACCCTAATTTCCCGTAAGAAATGCAATATTATTGTATTAGAATCTTCGATTTTATAATGATTTATGAACTGTAAAAGTGAATTGGTTACTTCTCTGTAAATGATCCGAGATAAGATGTAGGAATATAGGACATTTCAGAGAAGATTACTAATGATTGGATTTCTACAAGGAGTGAGTGAAAATAATTAGCGTGGAGGCAGATCTGGCAGCAACACATCCAATTTAGGCAAACAAATACCACCTGACACTTATTATTTTTTACGCAATGTAAGTTACAATATTTGTTCTTCAAAGGGGTGAAATTTTAGGTCAAAATAGTTTAATATGAAGAAAATATTCACATCTGGCAACACTGATCGTCTCCACTGCACTTCTAATTTGTTATTAAATATTTGTAATATTCAAATCTCACAATCAACCTATGACGACCCATATTATTTTACTTCACTTTCTCTCAGGAATCTAAGTTTTTATAATCTTTGTATGAATAAATCCATTTTACTTATGATGAGTAACGAAAACAAGATGTATTGTAAGAAATGGTCCCCATCGTAAGGATGGGGACCATTTCTGGAGTTGTGACAAAAACAATTTGAACAGTCTTCTTTTTAAATAAGTTTAAACTAGCTCATACACGGTGACAAAAATATCATACTTGCGCGAACTTATCTTTAAAGTATAGCGCAAGCTTTGCCATGCCTATCTCTGCAGAATCATTCAAATTTTTTAGCAGCAGGCATCCCCTGGCAGGCAATATAAAGGTAATAAAAAAAATAAATATGTTAAAATCTTCATTGTTTTTTATACTACAAAGTTTAAAATCTGCAGATTAAAAAATACAAAATAGTTCGAACTCAAAATATCATTAGCAAATATCATTTCAGAAAATATTAGATATTTAAAATAGAAGTAAATGTCCACTAATTGCTTTCTCAGTGTAACTATAAAAATCTACTTTTAATATCTCATATTTTTCGTTATTGAGTGGCTGTTATACAATATTTCTGGATTCAAATTGCAGTGCTTTTGCGGGTAAATTATATATCTAAATCACTGCTTGTAACAATGAATAATCTAAATAAAATCTAGCAGACTAGCAGGCAATGTAGAAAAACATTAAACTGAAATTACCTACACACACGTGCAATTTACATTATATTAATTAACGGTGACAATCGTTTTATTTTATATGCCATTCATTATATCCAGCACTGGAATTGTAAAAGAATTCTTCACTCGTTTCCTGCTTTATAAGGGAAAAGGAAAAACTGTCATAAATAACATTCAGAACAAGCTGTAAAGATAAAATAATTTAATATAAACTATATTAACATAAATTAAACTTCTATGTAAAAAATATATTAATAAAACATATTAAGTACGATGATAAATCAATATACTATCTTAAATACAACAAGCAAATATTATGCAGTTTTGTCATTCATCATAACTTGGTTTGAGGTTATTCCTTTTCTTTGCGGTTAACTGAAATGCGAATGTGTTATGTCAAAGACTGCTATAATTATAATTAAGGCAATTCTATTTCGCTTAATTACCCTGTTATCTTCAACAATTTTTTTCTCACAGAAGTTATAAAAACTATAAACTGTATAGTTCTACGTTTACGAAAATTACAGGTTTAATTAGATTTAATTATTTAATCAAGTCAAACAAATGTCCGGCAAATGCGTTGCAAAAAAGACTAGATTTATTATCTGAAGAGATTTATTAGTACTACCTCTATTTTATAATTTGAAAGTTTTGAAGAATCCTATGAAAAATAATCTGTTCTTAATAATGAAATAAAATCAATAATGACGTAACATGTTCTTAAACTTTGTTTTTTACATGTGTTTTTTTTAATTTTGTAATTATTCAGTCAGTGTATAGTCAATATTTATATTTATAAATCTATAGTACACGTAGCACGTGTCTACATCTGGAGGAGTTTCAGGAAACAAACAACTACTCTGCGAGCTAATGTCTCTACCAGCATTGAATTACATCTGAAAATCCTATAGCAAAAAGCTTCAGCACCACCAGACATATACCGGTTTCGAGCTCGTTCGCTCTCATCAGTACGCCATAGGTGAGAAAACCGATGACTAACCCTGACTGTTCGTGTCTATTATAACTGACACAGTCTCAATCTACTTAATACCTCACACATTATTGACCGACAGGTAAAAAATTACAAGATATATTGTAAATAAAAAAAGAAACAAACAAATGTAATAAAAATATACAAAGATAGATATGCAGAATAGAAATAAATAGATACAAAATAGGATCGGTTATTGGTCGCGCAGTTTAAGACATCAGTACTTGAATCGAGGTGACTAGATCGTTGTGGGTTTGATATAAGCTATATTCGTCGAGAGGATTGACACCCTCTCTGCAGGTATGGTAGGGTGGAAGAATGTTGGCTGGTTGATGGTTATTTATTACTAAGTAGCAATGCAAGCTAATATTGAACGTCGGAAACAGTGTCCAGTGTATCGTCTAGGGCTGGGTAGCTTAAAAAAATTGACAATTTTATAGGGTACTACCTCAATTGTGTTTATACTAATCTGTATATTAACACACTTCTTATTTCTATATGTAATGAAAAACCGATTATGTTGGTGTATGAGTAGGTGACCAGATTAGACTAGCATAATATTTTAATTGAGATCTAACAAACTTATAGTACGTTACTTTTAGTCCATCTACATTATCAACATTTTTGCACGATCTTATTATAAAACCCAATGTACGCATCACATAACATTATTAAATGTTATACCCAAATCAGGGGTCTTAAAACATCGTTCAAATTGACTGGTATTAAAGAGTCAAAATTATCCGGACTTAGTTTTCTTGGAACAGTCATAACCTTACATTTAGATACATGTAAGTTCAGTTTATTAGATCCACACCAATCCACTAGACAATTTTGTAGCACCCTACAGTCCTGCATAGTGTTGATCTCCGTAAACAGCTTTAATATTAAATTGCACTACCAGGTCATTAATAAATATATTAAAGAGTAATGGCCTCAAGATAGAACCTTGGGAAACCCCTGTTTTAGCAATAAATGTAGCTTATTTGAAGCCCTTGTACTCAACATATCGACGACGATTTGATAAATATGATCTTTCTACTATCCTGCAATATATTACTACTATTTGCACTGCGCTAAAAGTTTAACTTGTTGTACTAGCGTAAAAGTAAGTTACTTTTTGCTGTTTTGCAAAAAATACAATGATACTCTATAGATTATGAGTTTAATCTAAAGATATTTTATTACTCTAATTTTGATTAATCCAAATCTTACTAACAAAAGCATATTCATAGTCATCTATGGACGGACATTGATAATTTCCGTAATTAATATCAAGTTGTCAGTTTAAAATTTTAATATTTTGTTTTGAAACTGTTTGAAATGTAGGGTACTAATACTGAGGAAGAAACTATTTGTACTCCTGCAGATATAATTAAAACAGCAAATGAAGCTACATCAGATTACCCGATAAATCTAAAAAAATATATGGAATTTGTTATAAATGGTTTATAGACTGGTATGACAGAAAGTTTGTTAAGAACATTACTGAAAACATCCTTCTACCGTATTTAAAAGAAAAGTCAGAGATACTAAAACCATCGTCCTTATGGTCAGATTATTCAGTGTTAAAGGCTATAATTTTAAACAATAAAAATTTGGAAATTCTACATTTTATCAAATTAATTCCATTTTTGAAGAAGGCTTTAGGATACCGTCCCAAGAAATAACAAATTTTTACCCGACAGAATTTTGATAAATTTTTAATACTCCAGATGATAAATATCTAATGGCGAACACATGCAAATGATGTTAATTTTTTACTTTATACTTACTTGTGTTCTGTTATAGATAGTTGCAGTATTTGGCATTGCAGGAGCATGCTGCAGGGACGAGTTATAGAAACTGTTGATATTAATGACTTGGATTCACATAACTGTGAAAATTTCCGATAGCAAGACATACAAACTTCAATCATTTGTAGTAAACAGTAAAAGTAGATGTTTTAATTTTGTTCACAAATATGCATCCCTTCGTCCCCACTCTTCCAGTCACGCTAGATTTGTTATAAAATATTATAACGGATAATGTTAAGTTCAACCTGTTGTTGGTGTAAATACTTTTAATAAAATTCCAAGTGATATTGCAAAATACTTAAATATTAAATGCTCAATGCAATACACAGGACACATCCGTAGATCTTCTACAACATTGCTTGTGTAATCGGGGGCAGACATAAAGAAGACAATTTCTGAAAAAAAATGAAATAGCGGTTCAAATTCTGGAAGGTGGGAAGGTGAACCAAGTACCAGTACCGGAAACTTCACAACAATCTAAAAAAGAGTTTTAAGTGAAAAACCTGAGACCTCGCAAGCAAAAACGAAAACAAAATTTAAAAAATTACTGGAAATGAAGTTTGTCCATCCGTTACCATAGAAAATTGCTCTAACTGCGATATTAAAATTGAAATTAACTCAAAAAAGTATATAAGTTTTAGTTCATGTTATTCTTAGAATTATTCTACTAATTAATTAAACCAAATTTATTTCGACCGTAGAAAAAAATGTTGTGTGCAATATGTGCAAAAAGCATATTTGTTGCACTCAGCATGATTGCAGCTCAAGAGGAAGTATTGAAAAACTGAACCAATTTGTCACTAAATCCATTAGTTAGACATTTTTTTCAAAATGGTGCTGTGGTCAATCTAGTAAAAAATCTTCGAAATTAAGGAGAACCGCATTCAGTTAGGTAAGATTATGTCAGGTTAGCTAAGATTTATTTTAAAAAGCAAACAAGTAGTGTCCTGACTTGCACGTCCCAATGAAAATAGTTTTCTGAACAATATCCAAGTCGTAAACTGGGTCCGTATTGTGGCACATACGCCAATCTCGCAATCTTCAGACTGCCAATAAAAGTAAGAAGCCTATATTTTATTGCCTTTCCGGAAATTAACAAACAAGCTCCATAAAGGCGAGCTAATGAAAGTCGTACTGCTGCCTCGTAGGTGCGGTTGGATTTACTAGAGAGTGGTAAAGCTGTCGGCGTATCAAAAAGGGCTTTGGCGCATATAAAACACTGTCTCTGCGTTGTGTAAGAGCAGGGAGAGTGCCTGTGGGAGTGATAGCCCTACGTACACAAGGACCGACTTCAGAAATTTCCAGAGCCGCTAAACCATCAGGTACACTAAGTGGTTTTGTGAAGTATGAATATACCATTTTTAAGTACCTTAACACTGATAATCATATCGGTAAGATAATATTTTCATCTACTTTAAACTTACCGTAGGTTAGTGTAAAATTTACTAAAAATTTGTTAAGAACACTTTTTCAACAGATTGTTTACTGTTGCTAGTTACTAATTATCATATTAAAAATTTATATAACTGAAATAATGATGACTATAATTTAAACAGAAAATGTGTCTGTAATTTCACATAACTTTACGTTTTCAATTTGTGACCAGCGCACAGTGGAGCATAGAACGCAGAAGCGTTCTATGCCCCACTGCAGCTGGCAAAAATGAAAATGACTATATTGACATTCTGTTTACATTAAAAGTCATCTGAATAAATGAATGGATTTCGACCCACGTTATCTATGTTTCGCAGAGGACGAAAGGGAAACTCTGTTAGTAAACAAAAACCATAGAAATCATAAAATATATAGAACGTCAGAAGCTTTTACATTAGGCAGTCAAAAATAGTCAGACTATGGAGGAGCTTAGAAGGCATCTAATGTAAGTTGTTAATTCTACTGCATTTTAATCAATTGAAACATTGCATTGATCATGATAGTAAGATTTTTTGGCCACCTTGAGATCCAGATATTAAATGGGTATAGTAATGAAAATGATTGCACGTGCTGCACTACTAACTTTGTTCGCACAGTACACAAATTTCAATCGTCCGGAGCATGCGCATTCCGACTAAATAAACAATAGATTTTCAACCTTATGGAGGCATTATAAATTAACTGAGCGTGCGTTAGACGACTTGAAACAGTTTCCAATTGCTGTGCGAACAGGACTATTATCTCAACTTAACTGGTTGAATATTTCTGACGGTTTCAAACCATTTCCAACTGCTGCAGGAACAAACCTATAGTACCTATATAAATAAATAATTGCCTTTAAAAGCTAAAATAGAATAATTTTAAAGGAAATGACCAAATTAGTGTGAACCAGAATGAAAAATAAATCTCCTGATTTGCAGGTGGAGTTATAACCTTGACAAAATTAAAAAGTAATTAATTTGATATAATTTGCATGAGACCACAGATATGTAGCTTCCGTACGCATTTATCATTGTAGACATGTATAATAATTTATTAGGAATATTTTTCGATACTTTTTTTATTTAATTGGACATTTGAGCATACACAGAAGAAAAAACGAAAAAACGAAATTAAATTATTTCAAAGTACATATTTATTTTTTAATAAATTAAACTCTTGCACCAAAAGTATCAATCAGGATGTTATGGGAAACTTATGGAATAAATTCAGTAATTTTGACAATTGTAAATATTGAAACAGCTAAAATAGTATTTTAATGTTTACTTATATGGTATTTCTGGAGAGTACTTTTAAAGAGCTTTTCAAGGAACCTACTCTCAATATATACCTGTAACAGTTCGTAAGACATTAGATTAATGTTTGAAAATTTCTGTCGTAATTATTAGTCTATATTCGTTTTGTAGGAAATAGCTTTTTCTGAGCTAGACTATAAGCTTGTATCCATGTAGTCCAAAAATACCCACATTTGCCATCCACTCTGTATCTAAAATTGAAGCATAGTTTCGAAAATATTGTTACGTAAAACCATTACCAAGAAATACCATTTGTTGAAGACAGTGTAAAAATTAATTCCTTTAAGCTTAAGTATACAAGAAATTCCTACAGCTTCTTCTGCGAATAATGATATCAGTCATACAACTGCAATCGTATGAAAGGGTTTCCAAATGGAAAAACTTCCTCCATATTTAATACATTCAACAGTTAACAGATCCAGACCATTAAACTCAATTTTATGAGCATGGTATGGACTTACTACACCGAAAGTAATGCTAATGAAACAATTGCTTATAATTTCGTCGAAGATTAAAATCAAAATGTAGTAAACCATTAACTTCTTTGTTGTGGTAATTGCAGAAATATGGTAATTAGGTTGTTGTAAATTTTAATCAAATTATAAAACTTTTTACTATATTTGTAATAAATCATAATATTGAAAAATTTTAAATGCAGGTATAGTGCAAAATTACAAAACATGTAGTCATCATTACCAAGACTCCAAAGAGGCGATAATTGTAGTATTATTTACTACAAGTAATAGTAAAGTAGTGTGTGCAGGTAGTCGTATGCATATTATAAGAAAAACCTACCAGAACTGCAGTCCGCTTCCGAACGGCGCGGCGGGGTGAGAAGTATGCTTTTTATTATTGCCTTTGTATATATTGGTTATGTACGATTTCGGTTGGTTAATGTATATTTATTTACAACCATACCTGTAATTTTGACATTACTAATGTCATTGAAGGTTTGAAAGTGTCACATTACCTCTTCCATTTCCCTCACCCATTTCCCTCACTCATTTCCCTCACTCGTTCAATAAAGCAAAATATTTATTTACGTAATATATTTATTGAACAAATTCTTATATAGAAACAACAGGGCAATTAATTTACAACAATAACATTGAAATAATTATTAAATATATTATTTATTAAAATTAATGGTAATATTTGACTTATTATAGGATTTAACCGAAATATTTAAGAGACCTCACTGATGATTTGAAATTTCATTACTAGAAAATGTCCACTGTCAGATCCCGTGAAGTTAACAGCAGGAGGTAGAGCGTTTGAACTGGTACAGGAGGACGATGGCAAAGTTGTTGAGGATGTCATATTTGCGGTTTTAGTTTGGTTAGCTACAGATTCATCCACATAACTTTCTGCAACTGTACTAGACCACCAGCCCCCTAAGCGCATCAACTGAAGAATATCTGCTCCGCTATTAACCAGCAACGTAGCTGCCGTTCTTCTAAAAGCATAACCTGTGTACGTTTCTGCCTTAGGAAGTTTTAAAAAGCAGGCTATTTTATAAGGAAATTTAGAGATAGAATTGTATCCAAAAGGCTGATTTCGAGCTCTTCCCGATCGATATTGAACAAAAAATCTCTCATTTTTTATATCTTTCCGTACCTAGATAAATTCTTTCACAATTTTTATCCAGTTTATTTCAGTAATCATGAATGATCTACTTTTATAAGTTTTTGTATCCGGAATTTCAATAGAAATTTTCTTTTCTAATATATCAATATGCGTAGTTTTCATTTTTAATAATTCATCAGTGCGGCATGCTCCAGATACACCTATTATAAGCGCAATCTAAAATAATTATAAAAAATAAGTAAAACCAAATAGAAAAAATTAAAAAGAAAATTTCACCTTGATAGGAAGGAATTCTTGGGGTGCTTTGCTTAGAAAATTGGTAAAGGTAGTAGATTTCTTGGGCCTAAAGCCTATATTCTGGCGTTTCAAAAAAGCAAGGAGCTTGTTATATTTAGATATATCAATCTTCTCTCGTAAATCTAGCATGGCCCGTAACATGCTGTAGAGCCCAGAGAGTAGAGGGCCTTTTTTGCTTTTCCATGTCACTAAAATATGCCATCAAGACTGTTTCTGAAGCAATATTCTTAGTATTTTTTCTAAACACCAATTTTCGTAAACCTTGAAGGCTTTTTCGTAACGCCCTCTGCTTTTTTCAGGAAGTAAACTTTGTTCTGCTTTTTCAGCAGCTTGTTTTAGTTCTGGTGGAGTTCCGTCTGGCAAATAATCTTCACTCTCGCTATCTGGCAACATTTTTTCAGCCGTAAATTTGAAGAATCGAACGAGAATTCAAAATTGTTTGTAACTGTCATGCGTCGTTGCTAGGCATGGCCCTGCCACCTGTACATGTTTGTTCAACGCAACCTGCACAATTTTGAATGGTGTCAAAACAATAAAATGACGCATATTTTGACATTTTTACTACATTTAAAAATATGAAATAGAATTTTCAACTAACGATGTGGTTGTAAATAAAATAGTATATATACCTCGGAGGGAAGTTTTCATTAATATTTCGAGATTAACTCGATTAACTAACTAATCTCTCGACAGTAATGAAACACTAACCTCGTCGGTATGTAATATACTATTACATGTGTGTTTCTTATTAGGTTTGTTCCTACAGCAGTTGGGGACGGTGTAAAACTATCAGAAGTATCCGTCCAACTACTTCAAGCGTTGAGCAATTCTGGGGTAAGTATTCCATATCTATCCACGTAGGTCCTAGATTTTAATGTCGAGAAGTTCAGTATCACGGAAGATGTGATGTAGTTGCAGGAATTTAAAGTTTTATAGAAATACATTATTAATAATTTTAATAAACTTATGTATATGAACTGAATAATTTTTTTTTTTAATAAGGTAATAAATTCCCTTTCAGAATGAATAAATTCAAACATATATACTATTAAAATTTAAAAATGTAAATAATACCTTTAGCAAATAGTAAATCTAGCAGACTGTACTGTGTGCCCATGTTACAGTAACATAGTAAAAATTACTACCAATGTGTAACCCTTTTTATAAAACGTTGTAGTGGGAATTACAAAAATGCTGGTTATTGATAACATTTCTGTTGTAGTGAAATATTGTTTGGAGATTATTACTACAAAATTGTAAGTATAATAGTATGTGAAATAATACTACAAATTGCGTTTGAAGCTATAATACATAGATATACAATTATACAAGCGATTACTATTCTTTTTTAACGGTTGATACATTTGTATCTTTAAAAAATATCATCTTTATGCCGAGTCTGCTGTATTTGCTGTACCTTTGTAGAAATTATTTTTTATCAGAAAATGGGATACAAGGTAATAAAAAACATATTTCCGCTCTCTCGATTTTATATCCACATTATTTATTGACTTCCAAAAGCTGGTCCCTGAAAATCACATTAGTTTGTAACATACATTATGTAACACCCTGTAGTTACAGTTACAAAATACTGGGCATATTATGCTTGTAGTATAAAAATAGTACTGGTAAGCACACTAGCAGTAGTTTTAGTAATTTTCTTCCCATATTCATAATTCAGTTCAGGTAGAAGTATTTTCCCGGACAAATAAAATTATGATGATAAATGAGCACTGCAACATTTTATACATATTTCACATAATTCTGTAACCATTTTATATTCACTCAGTAGTAGGTATTCATGTACAAATGCCAACTATGAATCAGTAGAATTACACATTTACAGCGCACATGAGAGCATGAAAATGAAATAAAAATGAGGTACTTATTAAGTGCCACTCCTTTCGCATATATCAAACCTCAGCCTAATTTTCATTAATTTAATCGGCCGAATACGCATCCGAGGAGAATAAATTAGGTAAGCCGTGCCTGGAATCGGCTTTAATAGGGCCTGTTTTAGTGCAACACGGTGACACCGAACGGCGGTACCCCCTTTGATTCACCAAGACTGCGCCCTGATCACTTTATGTGACATTAGACAGGCGCCGGACGGTAACGGTCAATAAAAACTAGATTTGGGAATACTTTTTGTATTTCTCTCAGGCCTCGGAGGGTAATTGAGCCATATTTTAATTTGTAAAAATAAGAAGCTTTTAAGACATTTTTTTACGATATATTGTCATTATTATCACACGAAAATCAATCAAAGTAAACAGTTCTTATATTCCATTGAAATGTTACATTATTTTGGCCTTGGCGTGCATTTTTTAGAAGACGCAATTTTATTGTTTAGATGTGAGGAGTGGGGTCAAAAAAGCTTAACTTGAAGTTTGTGGAGCCACAATCCTCCAACTTCGGCCGCCATCTTGGAAAAGGGGGTTAAATGGTTTTTAGCATTTATCAGGTAAACTACTATTGGTCATACAATTTTTTTTAAAAGAACATTTTTTATTGCAAATTGAATCCTCTACAATTTTAGTGCGACCCCACAAACTTCAAGTAAAGCTTTCTTTGACCCCCCCCCCCCCCCTTGCATATAAACAATAAAATTGCGTCCTCTAAAAAATGCAACTCCAAATGAAAGTTTTCAATGGACTATAGGGAAAATTAGTGTTCATTTCACAGCGCTGTAAAACCCAAACTAATGAATATAATAAAAATTCTTCGTTGAAAACTATTCTACAAAAATGCATCATTTTTTTAAATAAAAAAATAAATTAATTAAGGCGCTCAAAAGAAAATTTGTCCAAAAATTTTGATTGTTTTTCTTTAATATCTTTGTTATTTTTGATTTTACAACAAAAAGTTACTCGACTAAAATTGTAGGGGATTCAATTTGCAATAAAAAATGTTTTAAAAAAAATATTGTTTGACCAATAGTTTACCTGATAAATGCTAAAATAGTATATTACATACCGATGAGGTATGTATACTATTTTATTTACAACCACATCGTTAGTTGAAAATTCTATTCCATATTTTTAAATGTAGTAAAATTGCCAAAATATGCCTCATTTTATTGTTTTGACACCATTCAAAATTGTGCAGGTTGCGTTGAACAAACATGTACAGGTGGCAGGGCCATGCCTAGCAACGACGCATGACAGATACAAACAATTTTGAATTCTCGTTCGATCCTTCAAAGTTGCGGCTGAAAAAATGTTGTCAGATAGCGAGAGTGAAGGTTATTTGCCAGACGGAACTCCACCAGAACTAAAATAAACTGCTGAAAAAGCAGAACAAAGTTTACTTCCTGAAAAAAGCAGAGGGCGTTACGAAAAAGCCTTCAAGGTTTACGAAAATTGGTGTTTAGAAAAAAATACTAAGAATATTGCTTCAGAAACAGTCTTGATGGCATATTTTAGTGCCATGGCAAAGCAAAAAAAGCCCTCTACTCTTTGGGCTATTTACAGCATGTTACGGGCCATGCTAGATTTACGAGAGAAGATTGATATATCTAAATATAACAAGCTCCTTGCTTTTTTGAAACGTCAAAATATAGGCTTTAGGCCCAAGAAATCTACTACCTTTACCAGACAAAATATAGAGGATTTTCTAAGCAAAGCACCCCAAGAATTCCTTCCTATCAAGGTGAAATTTTCTTTTTAATTTTTTCTATTTGGTTTTAATTATTTTTTATAATTATTTTAGGTTGCGCTTATAATAGGTGTATCTGGAGCATGCCGCACTGATGAATTATTAAAAATGAAAACTACGCATATTGATATATTAGAAAAGAAAATGTCTATTGAAATTCCGGATACAAAAACTTATAAAAGTAGATCATTCATGATCACTGAAATAAACTGGATAAAAATTGTGAAAGAATTTATCCAGGTACGGAAAGATATAAAAAATGAGAGATTTTTTGTTTAATATCGATCGGGAAGAGCTCGAAATCAGCCTTTTGGATACAATTCTATCTCTAAATTTCCTTATAAAATAGCCTGCTTTTTAAAACTTCCTAAAGCAGAAACGTACACAGGTCATGCTTTTAGAAGAACGGCAGCTACGTTGCTGGTTAATAGCGGAGCAAATATTCTTCAGTTGAAGCGTTTAGGGGGCTGGCAGTCTAGTACAGTTGCAGAAAGTTATGTGGATGAATCTGTAGCTAACCAAACTAAAACCGCAAATATGATATCCTCAACAACTTTGCCATCGTCCTCCTGTACTAGTTCAAACGCTCTACCTCCTGCAGTTAACTTCACGGGATCTGACAGTGGACATGAAATAACATTTTCTAGTAATGAAATTTCAAATCATCAGGGAGGTCTCTTAAATATTTCGGTTAAATCCTATAATAAGACAAATATTACCATTAATTTTAATAAATAATATATGATAAATTATTTAAATAAATATTTTGCTTTATTGAACGAGTGAAGGAAATGAGTGAGGGAAATGGAAGAGGGAAGTTGACGTAGGTAATGTGACACTTTCAAATCTTCAATGACATTAGTTATGTCAAAATTACAGGTATGGTTGTAAATAAACAATTTAACACTACTGGTGGAGTAATGTGACATATTACCCCATTAGTGAAATATTAAGAATAAAGAGATCACTGCTTAATGGTTAGTTTTATTAAGAACCAACAGGTTTATCAATTTGACAATTAATAGATAATTTAACTTGAATTAAATTGAATTACTTGTTACAAATATTAACAACACATCTTTGGCAAATTGGTAAGAGTTTGCCGCATACAGATTGTAGACCGCAGCATAGAATATAACGCCCAAAGACTAGATGATTTGTACTTCTTGGATAATTCTTCAAAAAATGTTAATAATACCTTTTTTCGCTTCATATTTTATATTCACAAGAAACTGTAGAAAATAAAAACTCAAGTGTGACAAGAAGTTTGACAGGTTTGAATCAAAATTTACAAACTGGATCTGATTTCTCAGTTTAAGGTAGTTGTAGATACATTTGTTTGCAGTTCTAGATTGCAGTTTTTTTCCAGAAATGTTATACAGTACGCGTGGGATAACGGCGTTTTACGTCCTCGTCGTGCAAACGTCTCACTTACTATAAATAACCATTATCAGTACAGTTATATAATTAATCAATTATTACATGTATTAATATATTTAATGTCGCCGTATTTCTTTCTACGAAAAGATCAAATTTTTGTACAACAAAAATAAGCACAAAAATTAAATTCTTGCTGTTTTGTTGATTTATTGTTACAATTTAAATGGTTCCCAAATAAAATAATATATTTTTCTTCAAACGTCATTACTCAATAATATTAGCGTTTTTTATATGGCTAGGAGTATAAGTACTTATACTGCTAAGAGTATGAACACATTATAGTACTATGAATTCAATTTTAATAATGAACATTTATTTTTATATTCATTATTAATATTTATAGTAAAAGTATAATTGTGAAGATTTGCATCATTTAAGAGTCCACCACTTCTTGCGATATCAGTACTCATGATATTTAGGTACTTCTATGATGATATTCAACTGCTTTTAAAGATCCATTGCTTTAAATGAAAATTGTTCGATATTCTCCGCAGAGCTAGGTTGAAAAATTCTTTTACTATTTTGGTCTTACTTTCTAGAGAATTTTCGATGTATCTTTCAGCAACCGCATCCAATTTCCAACCACCACACCTTTTTAGCATTGTAATATCCCCCCGCTATCGATGATAATGCCCTGTATACTATTCCCAATTTGGAAGCTGCAGATACAATGCCATATCCTTTGCTATACTACCAAGTTTATGGATACCCATAACAGCTTTGTAACATTTCCTATTTTGATATATCAAAAAAAAAGAAACGTTGTACCTTAAAATCAGGACGATGAAAGTTCTATTTTTATTAGTTTTAGTGTTAGGAATTTTAATTAGCAGCAAAGATTCCATGTCTTCGATATCCTCAATTGTCATCTTCACTAGTTTGTCACAACAACATGGCCCAGATATACCAAATTTTTGTGCTACGTTTTATTTTTTGAAATTTCTGTACCTAAAAACACTATATAAATTTGATCACTTTATGGTGATTTTACTTCATGAATTTTTTGGGATGACGTTCGTTTTATTGCATTTGTCATCTTGCATTTTGGAAATCTGCGGACTGAGAACATCTTGAGGACTCTTTGAACTACAAACTGTTGAATTCCAGAATTATTCAAAATCAAGTGAGTTAAAGCGTTTAATGTGAACCGCTATAATCACTTTTATCTACTGTATCTCAACGTAAAAGAGAAATTAGTTGCATTTTTAGTAGAGCACTAGATCAAAATAGTTATTTATGTGACAAGAGAGATACAATGATGACTTGCAACCTGTCACCTAAGGGCATAATCATCCTAGTATAGCCCGTGGTGCATACAACGTTTTATATTTCACTTCATACGAAATAAAAACTATAAAAGGTCATAGCTTTGACGTTTCTTAATTTATGTTTTTTGACGTAAATATATATTTTCAAACATATCCATAACAACTCAAGCGTTATTATTTCCGGGATCTCACGGCAGCGGGCATGAAAAGATCCATTTTACTCGATGTTATGACAGCGGGCATTATGAATGTCCGGGATGATATGAATATGGTTATATTATATCTCGTATCCTTGGTATTATAACTAAATTGAAATATAAAAGTGTTTTCGAAGATAATGAGCGATGCAGAAGAAATTATTTGTACTCCTCCTCAACTGAGAGAAGCCGCTGAAAGTTTGGAAAAAGATTTGTTATCTAAGTAGAATCATGCAAGGTACGATGTGTATGATGTTGTCAAGAGTTGATGCTCGCAAAAAGATGTCCAGAAAACTGTTTCTGAAACCATTGTGCTGGTATATTCTTGCGAAATTGCCAAAATCATAAAGCTGTCAACCATTTGGTCCATTTACTCAATGATGCGTACTATTTTAAATATTAAAGATAAAGTGGATATTCAAATTTTAGAAGTTATTGGCATTTTTGAAACAACAAAATCTAGGATATGCATCCAAAAAATCAAGCACTTCCTCTAGTGAGAATATTGCGTTGTTTTTGAATTGTTGGTATATCACGTACGACATGTACCTAAGTGACAAACGGTATAAAATGAAATTGACTGATGCTAATATCGTAGAAAATAAGGTTCACATAGAAATTCCAACGTCAAAAACCTACCAGTCAAGAGTATTTATAGTGTGTAATGAAGAATGGTTAACGTTAATTATGTTACGTTACGTTATGTTGCACTTCATTTATACATTCTAAATGAAAACCTATTTTTATAATTAAGATTCGGTAAAATCACTCGCCAGTCATTTGACCATAATTCGATAAGTCAATTTCTCAAATAAATTGCACTGTTTCTAAAGCTTCCGTATCGTGAATCATACACAGAACACTGCTTCCGAAGAATGGCAGTCACACTATTGGCACTTAACGGTGGTGACCATTCTGGCAAAAGCCAAACTCCAGTACATTTCTACACAGGATGTTCAGCATGGATTAACAATTTTTGTTGCCGCTTATAACCAATAGAATGTTACAATTTAGCAAAATAATTTGTAGTAATATTTAATGTGAATAAAATTTGTTGAGAATGTTTTAATATATAGGTAATAAGATATTTTTAGAAACAAACATCTTGGTTACTCAATGAATGTTCACAATTACTTGGTAAGACATTTGCCTGGGTGGAAAGTAATCACTTTCCACTCTGCTAAATGCCACTTTCCATCTGTGTATATGTCAAAGTCAATAATATGTTTCTTTCAAACTTACTGTAAGTTTGAAATATCAACATTTCATATGGTTGTAAATAAAAATATATTTGTTTTAATGATAAAATTTGTTTACAAAATTACACTCAAATGCGCCAATAATTTTTTACTGCTTCACATACATTTCACAAAACCATTTGAGGAAATAATTTTCTCCCATCTCAACTGATTCCCCAGACAATCCCACAATTTATGGTGTTATTTGTCCCAAAAAAGGATGGTATTGATCGTCTGCCCGCAAAGTGGTGTTAAATTTACCTGGCGCCTAGTTTCAGCCGATGAACAACATTATTTTTATTAGGGTTTGATGAGAAAATGATGTCATCTAAAAAGTATATGTATATGTTGTCCCATTAGCCGAGGACGTGGCGGTATCTGGCCGCTATTCACCCGGGTCGACAGCGACTGGAAGAACCACTTCAATTTCTTCTCACATTTACCAACATAGTATTAATGCCTTTGTAGACGAAAAATTCCTTGTACGTTCAGTTGCTTATGAAAATGCTACTTAAATTCAATCTCACTTTTACCAACCTTATAATGATACAATGCTCTTACACTTAATGACAAAATTCAATTACCACTGCGATTTCCATGTGCTCTGTAACAATTTTTGATACAACTGTTTAATTTACTAATTAACTGCCTAGTTTTCAATCAAACAAATACTTGAGGAGCTCCAGATCAAAACACATAAAATTTCAATAAAATATAAAAAAATAGAAATTTCCATATTAAGATTGACGAAAGAAACTAATGTTGAAATAAATAAAATCATAATGTATAATTATTTCTACATATTTTTTCTGCATTGTAAAGGCATTTTCAGCAAATTTAAATTAATTTGCCTATAATTTTCATTAATGAAGTCATATGTATGTTCATTGATACCAAATATCTAAGTATACTAAGGAACAATTCCATAGATAGGTTGTATTGTATAATTATATAAAATTAATGTAGCTAAATTTACTAACATATTTCTGCATTTCTTCTAGGACTACTTCTTCAGGTGGCCTCCTTTAAGTTGAATAAAGTATTTAAGTATAAAAATTAATATATAAATTAACATTTATTTATGCAACAAGTACAAAAAGTGAGTGTTAATTGCACGCGACGTGAAATTGCCAACGAGGCCGTCAGACCGAGTAGAACAACACGTCGAGTGCAATAAACACTTTTTGTACGAGTTGCATACAATATTTTTTCTACGTTCATGCAAAAACCAAAAAATGTTTTATTTAGATGACACTAAGTCTAAGAAAATATGACGTCGATTTGAACGTTTATGTTTGTCGTGATGACAAAATGCTGTAGTAGAATGACAGATGAATGCAATAAACATTTTATTGCACTAGTGCAATAAAGAACCACTTTTTCCACTAAATATAGTTCAATAAAGTTTTGTTTTTTGCTTGAACATAGAAAAAATTATTTTATCCACAATCACCTTATAATCGAACTTTTATCCACACATATGAACTATCTAAAGTGATACTTTATTCACTAGTAGAATAAAGTAACTTTATTTCACTACCAGAATAATAAACCTATAAATAAGTCAGATTTAATTTATTTGCTTATTAACATTAACATTTACATTTATAGTAATACACTTTTCGTGTTATCACATTTTAATTTCTTTCCATTAATAACAACCCTTGTAGTCTTGTCATTATTTTCGGAACGCATAACATTAAGTTTGTGAAGAATTTGCGGAAGTTGCGGATGTCTCTTCTTGTAAGGAACAACTATATTTTTCTTGGATTTTCCTTGCAGTATCAAGTTTGTGTTTCATTAAATACTAAGAAATATCAAGTAACGCAAATATTTTTTTATTAAACTCCACAAATATGATTGTGATGTGATTATGGATAAAACGTCGTATTGCATTCATGTTTTAATTGCCTTTTATCCACTTAAGAATATTCTCTGAAACTATTTATTTGTGGCATAATTCTAGTTTGTCTTGGGTTTTGCCACACTTCTGAAAAAATAAAGATTAATTAAATAAGCCCTTGCGCCAACCGAATCAGTCAAGGGTTATTTTTGAAACTAACAAATCTCACACTGAAAAAGCAGATAAGTAAATAATAACAAAAGTCACTATCGCGCACTTCCGTATTTTTTGATGTTTCGAACTCTCTTGTTTTCGTTCTCAAAATAGCAAATGTATTAAACTACGTCCCCATGTTTAAACATTCTTGCTTGGATAAAATGCTACTTAAAACACATATCATAAATAATTACAAAAAATTAATTTTTTAAACAATGTCAAAAGTGGTGATAATCTGTCAGATAATATTATTAATACATTATAGTTATTTATTGTAAGGGTACTTTAAAAAACTCGACTAAAACATAAATGCAATACAATATTTTGTCCACAATCACAAGCTCTAGTTTAAAGTTAAATTAAAAGAAAACTGCATTTTTAAACATCAATAACAATATTCCTTCAAAAAATGGGAGAGAGTCGAAGTGTCAAGTTGTTATGGTAGATTGTTTATTTTTTAATTTAGTTTTGTTTGAAAAGCTGGCGAATGATGTTGAGTGTATTTCTCTTATTCCTCAAGAAATATCTGCTGAAGCTGAAGCAGCAGCGTTGCGTTTATTATCATATCATGAAGCAAATCGGAAGGACTTTACGAAAACAATTTTGTAGAATTTAATAGTTGAAGGGAAAATCGGCTGGTAAGGGTAGTCAATTAGGAAGCAATATGCAGTGCTTACGACTTATTTTTTGCATATCAACAAAAAGTGCGTGTTTTAATCAATGTGGATGAAGTATTCTATGTTAACGAAGTGTTCCTAGAATTGTTACAATTGTACCAGATTTAGTACATCTTAATATAATGAATACATTGGTATTAAGAATTCTAAACTTCCTGCATTGGTAATATAGTATAATTTTTGATATAAAATGCAACCAACTGTAAAACATTTTAACGTTAACGTCATGCATAGAAAAAATGTGGTTTTACTAGTGAAAAAAATCTTTCTCGCATTTCCAGAGCTTTTTGATATTACGAATTTGAAATCATAGCACATTATGTTCTACAAACTATTAGAGCCGAATCCCTAAAAGCTATATTTCAACACAATTTTTGTTTGTCTTTTTCAGAAGTCGCTTTACGTATCCGGAAATACATTGTACATAGAGTATTGTGTAAATTAGAGTATGTAGTATTTATTCTATATAATTTGAGATTGTTGTACGCTAAGTTGTCACCAACGTCGGAACTTGTTTGCAATGAATTTATTTGATGTAAATCTTCACATTGCCAATACATCAATGTCTTTAAAAAAATAAAGGACATATATGTAACACGTCTGCAACATGTTACAAAACAAATGTTGCTGTAGTTCAATGTACATACCTTACGGAACATAGAACTATACGACAAGGATAAAATAAAATTGTATGGTATGATATATGTATTAAGGAAAATAAGTCACAAAGATTAAAAAGTTATTTTGCATTACAAAGAGAAATAATTAAAAAGTTGACTTTCAAAGGACTTTCAAGGAGTAAGTTACATACAAATAAAAATGTGTCTCAAATACGACGATTCTAGTTAAATCAGTTATAAAACTGATCATCGACTGAACATCGATATAAATCGATATTTAAAAAATCTTTACATAGTAGCAGGTACTACATATTCTAAAGTTAAATTCTCTTCGACGATCGTCCGAAGATAACATTAAAATATATTTAAACTACATTGTCTTATTGAGTCTTATTTTCGTATTAGTTCCAACAGTATCCTCTATTTAGGCTTGAAGTATATAACAGTAATTGCTACAATTTTTATTTTACTTTTCTACTTTGTATACTGGCTTATTCCACAGTTCTCAAGCCAACGTATTTTTGTTCAGCCTTATTAAACACCGCTCTCAAAGAAGAAGCAATATCTATTAAGAAATTTACATATGGCTATGTCATACCGTTTGCCTAAGATTTAAACTTAATTTTCTAAAGTAATTAAACAAATGAGACGAATGTCCATTTATAATCAATAAAAACATCATTATGTTAATTGATTAATAAATTTTCTTATCTCATATAATGCTTATCCACTAGATATTTCGTTATTTTTTTAATTTTCCTAACCAGTATTATTTATATTTGTTAATAGCACTCCTAAAACAGACATTTATGTAGTGCATATTTATACGATTCAAGTTAAATTGGAATTTTTTTCTTCTTTATGTGAAACTCCTATATTTTTTTCCTACAGCAAATAGATATAGACGGTGTGTAGAATATAATATATCGAATTTTTAACTGGACTGAATATACACAAATCTTTAAAAAATGCATATTTGATCCCTCATAATTTTTTTATTTACCGTCTACAGAGATCTGGAATCTGCCTGACAGGCAATAACCATATGTTGTAACAAGAAAGTAATGTCATGCAAAGTATCACATCAGTGAGTTGTTGTTGTTAGAAGTGGCGCGGATTACCCGCAGCACTCAGGTCTTAAGACCCATTGTGCATGCCGCTGACTAGAGTTCAAAATAGGCCAATACTGCGCGCAAAAGCTAGCACCAGCTCTCTAATGTCTACTGTCAATAATGCAGAAGAAATGCTGCCCCAAGATACTTGTGTCTCCCGACACGACGTATACCTCTGACTCCGTTCCACTTGTTTGTAATATATCTACGGTACGCCTCTTAATAAGGTACGACTAACGTTACAGAGAAATTACCTATACTAAAGAAGGATGGCCAACAAGATGTACTTCTTGTTGAACAGACGGTCGAACAAAGCCAAACTTGGAATAGTTAGAATGTGTTGATCATTCTATTGCGTTGTGCTGTTTCTTCTATTGTGGTATGTTTGTTTTAACGAAATTTTAAAATAGCTCATCGTGAAGTTTTGACAAAGTAGGAAACTTATGATAAATGATTTGGAGGTTTTACTATCATTGATTATGGGAAAATTTCTCAGTCGACCCTGGAAATTTACATCGAGAGACAATTGAGTACCGATATACCTGCACTACTCTAATCTTTCCACCGTACATGCATTCCTAAGGACGTCCTTCCTCCCATAATTTGGGCTAGCCCTTCAGCTACCATCCAGTTATACCTGTCATAAGCAGGTACAATTTTGGCTTCCGAAAACGATTGTACTATAGTTATCAATGGACCTTGCAAAATAGCATTTTCATGTTTACGTTGACTCAGGTGTCAGTCCTCAGCTTTCATTTTCTGTAATGTCACTGTGACCCGTAACTCTTGTCAGTTTAACATCATTACCCCTTCCCAAGAAGGCAAAAGCCCTGAAACACCAGACACGAGTGGTGCTGCCTAGCCACCTAGCTGTAGGAGTGTCTATTAAATATACTGGTTTACATATCTCCTTCTGATATTCCCTTGAACGTAGGTAGAGATAGCAAATACTTCAGCCTGAAAGACCGTAGCGTATTTTCCCAAAGAGTGAAATAAGTTCACTTTTGGTTGCATTTCATAGATTCCCGCCCCTAAGCTCAGGCCAGTCTTGGACCTATCCGTAAACCAGACAAGTCCTTTTGAGACCTGAGCATCAGCGTTAGCGCGCCATGCTTCCCTAGTCGCAAACTCTACCTTAAAATTTCAAATACATAAATAGTGAATATCTTGTCGCTTACAGCCTCAATAATCTCATTCCCATCTACAACTCTTTAAGGATTACGTTGTGACTTCAGTCATGACTTTTACCCATATCCCCTATTGTTTTAGCTGATAGGCGGTTCCTCTTTTCGCCTCCCCTTCAATTGAAAGAGAGCCTAACCACTGCAGTATAAAAATACAACGTAGCTTTAGGATTAAGCCTCCACATTTTCCCAAACAGCCTCCTGCAAATCCAAAAGGATGCAGTGCCTTTTTGCAATCAATATGGAGTATCCAGATTAGTTTATCGTCCAGAGTAACCCCTAGAAACGACCTACTGCTAAATGCTGTATAAATGGTACCTAACGTTGAAAATAGTTATCTTCGTCTTTGATAGACTCAAGAAGGATGTGCATAATAATCTCGCTGAAAACATAAAAGGTTGTCTCGACAAAGACACACACCTTGTTTGGGAACCGATCCAGTACTGTGATGTTAGAGTTAAACGGTAGTACCCTATGGTTGAATACCACACAGGTTTCAGGTAGGTTTTGTATAGTAGCAATATGCAAAACATTTAGATAAAGCAAATATTCCATCTTTCGATATCCTATAAAGGATTGACTTTGACAGCAAATTGACCTTCCAAATCATATTCAGCATTTAGTCTCTGACATACAGAGTTGACATCAGAGTTTGTGATAAGCGACTACAAGCGTTAATTAAGAACTCCGTATTCTTGAAATAGTGTTTTCTGCGAAAACAAATTTTAAATATTTAATAACTGAACTGGGCATAGCAAATAACGGGGATGTTATCTCATGCCACCTGAGTACTTTCAAGGACACTAAAGAAATACGAATAAGTAGTGGCAAAAATAATCGAACCAATAAAGTTTTAGGTACCGAAATTTATGAAAACACATATATATATATATTATTATAAATTTAACTGTAGATGTAAATATTCTTATAACGTACACTTAATTCTAGATATACCTAAAATTGTTTACAGTTATGTGGAAATACTTTTTTTAAAATGTGGCGTTAGGAGAGAAAATGCCTTAGAAACGTTTCTTAAAAGTTACTATTTTATTAGAGGAAAATTTAAATAGTAATAATGAATAGACAAAACGGCAAGAATTTTATTTCTGGGTTGGTTGTCGAGTGTTAGTTTTGCTTTCTTGAGGTTTCAAGATATCGCTCTTTTCCTCAGATGGAATTCTGAAACTCATTTTGATCTACATGTTATATTTTTTTAAATTTCGTTACCTAAAGATACAAGAAATACCAGTTTCGCCGAAAAATACGGCGACTTTATACGTTTTAATACAAATTCTCTACAGGTTGGAAGAGGTTTTCATAGTCTAAAACTTTTCATGCACTTTTCCATAATTAATGTTGACTGTAAAATGTTCTTCTGTTTCTACGCGTAATATAGTATTGAAAAATCTCATTGCTTTTATGACGTGCATTTATAATTCTGTATCATTCTTGATGCATTTCTGCTGTAACATTTAATGTTTGCATTTTGTACAGAGAAGTTATTTTTCAATTTGCTATACTGGAGTATTAGCATATTTATTTCTTTGTATTCTATATTTCCTTTGTTCTGTAACTGCTGTTTACACTGTTTTATCTAGAGATAGAGTTATTGTTCATTTTGCTATATTTAAGTATTGGCATATTTATTTCTTTACATTTTATATCTCCTTTGTTTTGTAACTAGTGTTTACAGTGTTGGAAAAATAACCTAAATGAGTAATAGATAAGTATAAGGTTAATTTAATTCTAAAGGTATATACTAAGGAAGACGTTTTTATATACAATTATCGACAAATTCATATCTATTTTTAGAAGTAGTCTAAAAAATCTAAGCAAGTTAGAAAAAATATCTCTTCATTGTATCATAATTTTACAAATTTTCTAGAGTGTATATAGCAGTTTACAGGTTGACAAGTCGTTTAAACTTATTTTATTATTTTTTTAAACTAGTACCCATCATTTAACTTGATGCATTATCAAATATTTTTCACCTTCACGTTCCCTAGTGCATTTCTCCTATACAAAAGTAAAAGAGAATACTTCGATTCCAATATTATACTTTAGCTTTACGAAAATAAGACATATGTGCATCCTACAATGTCATTATTTACCTAAAAAACTTGAATTCATCTCCAAACAGTGAACGTTCAAAATTTATTTCAATGGCATAAACAAATACAATGTCCATATTTAAATATTAAATAATTATTAATAATACCCAAATATTAACACACCAATTATTATTCATTTTTTTTTTCTAATAAATAAAGCTAAGACATGCAATTTTTTAATTTGAAATTTGAGACACCTCAATGACGGGAAAGAAAATAATAGATTTAACTTTTTAATCACTATCAGAAATACTTGTAAAAACGTGAATAAATAATCCACAATTTCCATAACAAATGTTTTGTTAAACCAAGATTATCCTTCAAACAATTCCCCGCTGAAAGGTTACATTAATGGCGAAGCACTAAAATAAATTATTTCTGGACACGTCTAATTATAATAATTTCTCCATTTGTCTACTTTCGCGCCATTTTATAATGTCCTATTTATAATTAACAGACATTGCACCTGTTTTATCCACTAAATTATTTAATCCATTTAGAATTCCAAAATGGCGCAGATATCCTACCACTTACAGTGCGTGAATTTTCCGTGGAGTCACGGCATTTAACCATAACAATAAGTTATCCCTTCCGGTCTTGTAATGCAGCGCGTGGACCTTCTGTGAAAGCGAGAGGCGAACGTGCGGTTTTAGGGTTGGGCCCAAACACCCCTCTATAATTAGGGTGATTGACGTGACCTTATTGGCCAGACGTAATTATAGCGCCGATATCCAGATATACGACAAGGCCACACTTTTACATAAATTCTGACTGCAATTTACTTGATTGAAGCTTAGCTGATTAAAAAAATGCAGGATTAAATCCTTTCATTACTTTCCAGTCTTCTCAGATAAGTACCTGATTATTAGGTACTAAGGTTCCATACAGGATATTGAATATTTGGTTAAAAAGGAGGAAATCCAAACTGAAAAAACAGTACTTAGCTACATAACTAGAAAGATCAGACAGTTAGTAATACTGACGATGCAATAATTCGCTTATTCTATTCTCAATACACTATTAAGGACATCAATAATATATCATATTAATACTTTCATTAATGAAAGAAGTAAAATGCGTATATATGTACTACGTGACAAAGAAAGGTACGCACCCATTACATATAATTTTATTTTAATAATTGATTGTAACGTTATTTCTCTGTGACTGACAGTAAAAAATGATTCAATTTTCAGGTTTATATGTTAAGTTTCTTCGAGTTTGCATAGGTCGTAATTTGAAAACGTAGCACCCAGTTTTAAAAATTTCTGCTTACATCTGTGTTGCAAATGTTATGAAGCTTGTTGCAAACGACATTTTTTAGTCTATTATACCTAGAATGCGTAGGTTTGAGCAGATTTCCCAGCTAAGTGACTGAGAGGGGTGGATTGTTGGATTGCGCGAAGTAAGTTTGTCGATGAGAGAAGTTTCTAAAAGAACTAATATATCCTTACGTACCACAGTACGGTGTTGCCATGCGTGGACTCAGGAATGCCGTCGTTTGCGACTTTTAGCTCTCAGATACCTATTTAGAAGCAGCCGGACTATTGCAAATCAGTGGTTTGAAGAACATGGAGGATGGTCGGTATGTAAGAATATCGCCGAACACGAAGTTTTAACCTCTTTGTTTATCTTATTGGGTGTTGTTTCTATTTCAACGTTAACCGCTTACTATGGTGTAGAGAGAGGATTCAGTAGGAGCAAGACTAGAATCAGATGATCGTTAGTAATGAATCCCGTTTCTACCTGGGAATGAAAGATGGCTGTGCAAGAGTGCGAATGCGACGTGGTGAAAGACGCGATCCATAATTTGACAGAGCGTCATATCCATCACACTATAGGCGTTATGGCCATGCCATTCAGTATCTCCACACTATCCAAAACGCCATTTTCCAGCAAGACAATGCTAGGCTTCATGTTTCCAGACAAACAATAGCTTTTTTGGATCAACATCAAATCTACCGTTTACCCTGGCCACTAAGATCGCCGGATCTGTTACCTATTATACATCATTGAAACATGATTGACCGCAGATTTCTGCATTTGAAATAACCCCACAGACTTTAGCAGCTCTTACCCATGAAGTTTAGATAGCTTGGAATGAGATATCCCAAGAATTTATCGACAACCTTATTAGATCTAAGCCCAGGCGTTCTCAACACACTATTGAACTAATTTACAGTATGACTGATGGGCCTTTATTTATAATCACGTAGTATTATCCAGATATCAGTTTCATTCATTCATTCTTCGTATGCATTATTTTTAAACAACAGTCATCGTAAGACATTCTCTGTGTGTTGCTTGCAAATGCAAGATGTTTCCAATTTCTCAATGGATTGATGATTAAAAAAGTCTATGTGTTTGTAACTTTCAGTATCCAATACTTTCCGAGTCATAACCTTGACTGAAATCAATATTAGCAATTTCTTCAAAGTTAGATCAATTGTATTCTGAGCTTGTCATCGCTTAGTAATTCTGATTAATGAAATGGTCAGCTATTTTGAATCCTTGAAGAGCAGTTCGCTACCAGAACCAAAGTAATCCTAATATTTGTAGCTACCCGATTGTTTCTCAAAAGACATGTTCCTATTGATTAACTTGGATGTAACGGTCAATTTGAGAACTTCGTGTCTTGTTCCTTGTCTAAGGGTTTTATGCTATCAGTTTTTCCATCCATTGTGCCATGTATTAAAATATACGGACAAATGGCACCTATTATTTCACCTTACCTCATCAAATTTGACCTGGTTCAAGCTATCAGCCACAACAGCGCTCCGCCTGTAATACTGTGACATGCGTTTATATACTGTGTCTTTAAACGTCAAAGTGCGCGATTTTGAAAAAAAGTGTAATTATTTTAAGGGCTATGTCGTTAAGTCATATCCTTCTCTATTCGCTCTTGAAATATTGGTAGTTCTCTGTATAGATTCCAAAATTCATGTATTTCATTTGTTTTTGTGTAAGAGAAAATAAGTAAGTCAATAGACATCTGTACAATAAACAGTGTCGATTATAATCCCAAAGTTTTATCATCTAAATAACACTACCCATTTGTAGTGGGATCATCTCTCATTTCTACTCGATAAAATCAAATCACATCCATTGTCGGATATTCAAACTGACAGACTGAACCACCGGCAAGCATTGATATTGAGTTGACGTGAGGGAAACATTAGACGCAAAATGGATAATATACCGATTTATTAGAATGTCTGTAAACCGTGTACGTGTACACTCCCTCACCTTCATGTCTAAGGTATATATGTCCTATTTTATTTGATTTGTGTTTATCTGAATAACGGAGATGAAGTGAACAAAATAATATCATGAAAATAAGCATTCTCACAGTCTGATAATGTTAATCAGTAATGACAATGTATTTCTAGAGACCAGTAGTTCATAGTATATTTTATAATTTATGCCAAGAGAAATAAAACAAAATTTACGTTACAACTGAGGAAAATTGTTTGATAGATCTCAATTCATACTAGTATACTCGCGACAAGAATTCAGACGACTTACGTCATACGAACAAATGAATAATTCATTATATTTTTATCAAAATATTTAAGAAACTGCAACTGATAGTAATAAAACTATATACTACACTAAAAGTTTGCATTATATATTGCACTAAATTGCAAAAAATGATGGTTTTCAACGCGACCAAATATCGAAAATTACGTTGACAATAAAAACAAATGTGTAACGTCAGCCATGACGTAAGACGTCTGAATTCTTGACGCGAGTATAGTAGGTATAACATTTATTTCATTTTTCTAAGATTACATTCTTTAGTTTATAAAGAATGTGTTTATTTATTTAAACATGTTGATGATTTGATTAATTTTCTATCTCCACCTTAAATTAATTGTAATTACATACAATATTCCAAGATAATGTTGGCAATTTTTCTAATAAATGAGCTTATAAATGTATTTCCTGATGAAAGTGACTCATGAAAGACACTGGTGCTATTATTCAAGTTGCAATGTTGTGTCAATGCTAACTTCCGGCTATAGGCATACCTCTAAATAGCCAACTGCTCACATTACCTGGTGGATCTAGGGGGCCAGGTATCAGTTACGGAGGCGCCAGTCATTGACAGCTTACTGTTTATTTACAGATCGACGATAAGATCTTATTATCTGGTGAGACAAGAAATTAGAGAGAGTTTTAGAAGGCATAACTGTGTCACAGTTGTGGATATCTGAACAAAGGACACTTTGTAATTGCTCCTATTTTTAAAATAAGAGGTATGGAACGTTACCTATCTGCAAAGTCCTACGTTCCTTAATTTTGTATGGAAGCTTTTATAAAATCATTAATATTATTAGAATCAGTTAAATACAAATTATATTTTATTGTTAATTTCGATTTATCTGATTTACTGAACTAAAAGAAAATATTTCTTTTGAAATTTATCCAGAATTTTTACAATTTTTCATTTGTGGGTTTGTTTTCAACCTTAAGAATAGCATATAATGATGACTAATAAGAAAAAATATAAACATTTAATTTATTTCAATACCTAGGTATTATTTTAAAAATACTAATTCAAAAAGCTACTAATTAGGTATAACTGTAAAAAATAACAGTAAATGATGCAATAAACTAATTATTCAAGTACTACATTACAATTAGGGTATATACAGAGTTTCTCTGAATTAGTGCATCAATCTTGTAATAGACGCCACTTATTAACTTTGAAGAAATAACTCAATCAGAAATACTGATAGCTTCTAGGAAATTGAAAAACAAAATGACATCAGGGACTTTTGAAAATATTATATGACATGTTTGAGGACAAATGCATTTCCACTTGATTGGAAACAAGTTAAAGTAAGTTTAATTTAAAAAAAAAAAAAACGGGGATAAAGAATACATTGAAAATTATCGTCCAATATCTATTATTTCCAATATTTCTAAAAATTTTGAAATTATACTTTATAGACGTATATACGAGTATAACATACTTAAGGGTCAGTTAGCATTTGAGCAACACGGTTTTATGTTGAAGAGGTCCGCGGTAACAAATTTATCAGTGTTTACACAATTTGTCTCTGATACCTTACATAAGAGCGGTCAAGTGGATAGTATTTATACAGATTTTGCCAAAGCATTTGACAGAAGATCATTGTCCTTTTCAAAGAAAATTGCTGAATTTGGTTCTCAAATAATGCATTATTACTCTTAAATCTTACTTAACTGACAGAATTAAATTTGTGTCATATAATGGTTTTGTATGTTTTAATTATTCTGCCACTTCAGGAATCCCTCAGGGGTAAAACCTCGGACCTTTATTATTTCTTCTTTTTACTAACGATATTTGTCAAGCAGTAGAATGCAATAAATTATTGTTTGCTGATGATATGAAAATGTTTTCTTCAATTTGTTCTATAGATAATTGTTTAATATTACCGGATTATTTAAATAATTCGCATAATTTGTGTTTTAAGAACAAATTATATCTTAATGTATCCAAGTATAAAATTGCTTCCTATATCAGAAAAAAAGTTACCAATTGTTTTCGATTAAGCTATTGATGACATTGCACTCGCCCGTTGTGAAACTGTTAAAGATCTTGGTATATTATTTGATTGCGCTTTATCGTTTCGAGAATACATATTTACCGTAAAACGAGGTGTATAGGGACTTCCAGGTGAATCGAGACAAACCTTTTTTTATACAATATATTTTTTAGTTTATTTATAAAAGTGATTCGAAACGAAACCACTTGTCAAGTTGACTCCTAAATATGTGTTTTAACTGTGACGCTACTGAATTCTCTGTCAAAAATCAAATTTGACATTTGACATTGGCTGAATTACGTCAGTTGGAAATCAGCTGTTTTCAAAGACCGGAGAGTATTGGTGGTAACTGACAGAAAAAGTAAGTAAAATAATACCATATTGGAAATAATTAGACCTAAGACAGTCCTGTGCCGAAATAAAATGTAATTCTTACTTAAATTTCTAACATACATTTTTATTTATTTTTTTTAATAAATCGGGCACTTTTTACGTTAGGTCGGGGTGATTAGGAACACCGGCAAAACAGACATGCCTCGCTTTTATACTCCTAAAGGAAAGAAGTCACCATTATAAGCCAGAAAAAATTCAAGCTGCCCTACAAAACATTATAGCACGAAAAATGACTTATCGTAACGCAGAAAAGTTTCATGGTATCCCTAGGTCAGTTTTATGTCAATACAAGAAAAGAAATGTAAAGAAACAAGGAGGTCAGACGGTTTTAAACAATGAAGAAGATGATTTACTGATTAGAAACATAAACACATGTTCTGATTGGGGTTATCCAATCGATAGTTATGACCTAAGACTGATCGTCAAAAATTATTTAGACAAATTAGGTAGAAAAGTTGTTCTTTTTAAGGATAATCTTCCAGGGCCCGAATTTGTAACGAATTTTTTAAAACGACATCGATCACAACTTTCGAAAAGAATGTGCGAAAACATTAAAAGATCTAGGGCTCAAGTTTCACGTGACATATTAAATGAATATTTCACCAATCTCTCGATTGCTTTACAGGATGTGCCACCTTGCAATATTATAAACTACGATGAGAAAAATTTGTCAGATGATATTGGTAAAATATAATTTCTCTTGGTAATATTCACATAGGTAATGTCATCTTTTGTTTTTAGGACGTAAAAAAATAATAACTAGAAGGGGTTGCAAGCATCCAGAATGTATTATGAATACTACAAAGTCAGCCACCTCAATAATGTTCGCAGTGTCAGGAAATGGACAAATTTTACTAGCTTACGTGGTCTACAAGGCTCAGAATTTATATTCTGCATGGACTGAAGGGAGACCACGAAACGCTAGATATAATCGGACACCATCAGGGTGGTTTGATATGAACTGTTTTGAAGACTGGGTCAAAACAACTGCAATACCATATTTTAAACAACTACAAACAACTTGGTGTCACACATTTCCTGTGACTTAGTAAAGGAATTGAAAAATCACAACGTGGATATGGTATTTTTGTCGGCCAACGCCACTCACTTGACTCAGCCACTAGACGTCGCCTTCTTTCGGCCTCTAAAAATCGCATGGCGTAATATTTTAGAAAAATGGAAAAAAAGAGAAGGGCGTAGTGAAGCTAGTATCCCCAAAACGATATTTTCCCGTTTGTTGAAGTTGAACCTGGCAAAAGTGTTCAGTGTGACAGCTCCAGCGAAAGCGATCTCAGCTTACATGAGGATGAAATGCTTAATAATTATGCAGATAAAGACAATATTTTAGCAGAAGAAGATTTTTATGATTCTCCCAATGAGATTAATGCCACATTAAGCGACGATAATAGTGAAGATCTTCCTCTAGTTAATTGGATGCGAAAAAATCCAGTGAATCTCCAACCACTTCCCAAATCAAAGACTGCAATGATAATTTACCACTTAATGAGACTGATAGCTTTAAGGTAAATTGTGATTTTAGCATAAGTGACTGGGTTTTAGTTAAGTTCCCAGTAGAAAGAAAGACTGCCTGCATAAAAAACAGTTTATAGGAAAAAATATTTCTATTTTAGATGAAAATTTTGTTGGCTCTTTTTTACAAAAAAAAAGAAAGTGATAAAGGCAAACCTGGTACAATTTTTTAAAGAAAGACGTGGATTATACACATTCCAGAATTTGGATACCAACGACTTTCAATTAATTTAGGATTAAGGATTAGGATTTTCATGTTTATAAATCTTTAAAAGAGTGTTTTTAGTTTTCCTGTTGTATTTTTATAATAGTTTAGCAAAATAAATATGTTATATTGAATTTTAATGGTATCACACGATATATTTTTTTCTAAATGTTGTCCCTTTACACCTCAGCCGCATTTAAATGAGAATAACGGCTGAATAACATGACCGTCCCTAATCACCACATTTCCAGGCGAAAAGAGACAACGCAGTTTTTTTAAAAAAAAACTATCATTTAAATTTTTTAAAAAAAGCCATTATTTGGGTATGAAAAGTACACACCATGTTCGCATTTTTGCCCAACAGAAACTAATATTAAAATAAAAAGTAAAGCCGCAACATCTTCATAAAATTGGCGGACTGTCCCTATACACCACGTTTTACGGTAACAGAATAAATAAGCAAGATCATGCAGCTTTATCGTGAGGAACTGCAGAAATTTTAACAACATTAAAACATTGAAAACATTGTACTTTCCCTTTGTTAGGTCGAAATGGGTATACGGTTCTGTAATATGGAATCCATATTATCAATATTACAAAATTGCTATATTTTTGTATTTAAAAGAAACTGGAGTTTATCCAGAAATTAATACAGATTACAACAACAAAAGCTCTGCCTTTTTATTACAAATTCAATTTAATGTACCTAGATCCCATTTAAGAGTTGTACAAACTTTTTCTCTTAATAAGCCGAAAACTAATCTTTGCCTAAAATTCTCTATATTGTGTTGTGTTTGTGATATTTATGTTGATAATTTTAAGCATATAGGGGGTAGGTACTAATATATCTATGGTAGGTACTACTACGCAATTGCTGACCGATGATCATATATTCGGGTAATTTGTTATTTAATTAATTATTTCTTCGATTGTATTATTTTTTGTTACATAATTGTAACTAACTGGCTACTCATATTTTCTGTTACAATATACACTATAGTTACTATGGATATAAGCAATTTAGTGTTGAGCAAGCTACTATTAAAAGACAAACATGTTGGGGTTGAAATAATCTTATGTTCTATTTTAAAAATATTAATTTATTTGTCAGTCTTTTCTGTGTGTTATACAAAGTTGTTTCGAATAAAAAAAACTAAGTATTTGTGTAACATTTCTTGACAGACTTTGTTTTTTCCTTGACTAATAAATTGCACAATGTGATATGCATGTCTGTTCTACTTTATTAAATAAAGGTAGCTAAAATGAAATATTGAGTATGTCTATAAGAAAAAATATTTACATTACATTATTACATATTCAGATTCTCATCCTGAAACATATTGCATATAAATAGTACATTTAAACTAACAATTAGAAAATAAATACAAGTAGATCTAAGACAGTCAAACTGCCCATTTACTCAGGTTTTCCTTGAAAAAAATTTCAGTACTTAACCTTTTGTTGTATTTCACACAGAAATGGAACTTTACTGATGCAAAAAATATTTTTCAAATTTTGCTGGGTTTACCTACTAGATTTTATGAATTAGAACACATAACATTGGTATAAAGAAAATTGAATCCTAGCAAGCCATTTTTCAACACAACAACATTTTTAGTTCCTTATAAGGATATGGCCCCTTAAATGGAGACCTCAAAATTTAATTTTTTCCAAATATTTCCAAAAGGGATCAAGATAAAGTAATCAAATTTGAAATTGAGAATCACAATTAGATTGCGAATTTAATGTTCTGAAAATAAAGTGGGGGGTCAGTGGGTAAACATTGAACTTTCTTGTATCTCGAGATTTTCATCATACCAAAAAATTAAAAATTTTGGTCTATTTTACATGCAAACGACACTCCTATTTCAATCCGATAAACTATAAATAGACAAAATATCCCTAGTAGGCTCTGAGAAAATACTGTCGGCTTATTTAATACATATTAAAGGTGTTATTCAAGCGTTTTAACATATTAAAATAATTATTTTTAAAATGCATAACAGTAATGTAATTATTTGTAAATTTTTTAATTTTAATATAGCCTATTAAGTTACTTAAAACATTTTTAAAAACATGTAATATGTGATATTAAAAATGACAAATAAGTTTTCAAAGCCTACTAGAGACAATTTGACCACTTGCATATCATATTTAATATTTTTGTGGTATGTCATAAAATTTTTAAATTAATATTACTCGTTAACGGAATAAATAATTTATTGAAATAATACAAGAGTAACGGTTTTTTGTAAAATTATTCCTCCCTTAGTTTGGCACGCCTATGACTAATTATGGTTTTGTTTTTAGAAGATTAAATTCCCAATCTAATTGCGATTCTCAATTTTAAATTTTATTACTTTATCTCGAGCCGTTTCGAAAATACTTGGAGAAAATTAAATTCTCGGGTCCCTCTTTAAAGAGTAATAGCTCCGTTAGGGGGCGTTTACAGACTTATATTTATATAATCTTTTTTTTGATCGTAGAATGCACAATTAATTTTTGACAGGCTAATTTTGGAACACCCTGTATATCTAAACGTTTCTTATACACTTTTGACAGCATGCGTAAATTTTCTTCTCTTATTGACTGAAGCGTCGTTATTGCACTACTCGAATCGTAAAGGAATTCATAGTATTAATTACCATTGCAATTTATTCATAAATTATTATTTACTGCCTTTCCGTAGTCCTACACAGATCTGAGTAAGCCTAAAAATGGTTTTATTTCCTTCTTTGTTTCAACAACTTCTTCTACACTCGCTGACTTGTTACATAATGCAGGAAATGTGAGTGTAGGTGGTAAGCTAGCATTTGGAGTAGGTCTAAAATTGGTTAAATAGTTATTTTGTATTCCATCGCATCATTACGTCGCATGCAAATAAATTGGTATACCTACCTATATAATGGACAAAACACATGGGCACTGGAGAAAATTTATATGTAATTTCAATAGAGAGGAACCGTGATGTCTGCTCAGTTACAAATTGAGCCTACGCTTGAAGGTCCCTGGTCATAAATCTATAGTTAGTTATTTCTGAATAATTTCTAACAGAATGCATTATACGTACATGCCTTTGCGATAATAATGACACTCACTCAAAACAGTTTTTGAACTTCTGGAAGTCCTTAGTAGAAATTTCATTAAATCTCCATTGGCGAGTGAAACAACTTATAATTAATGTTAAAAATTACGAATACATCAGCAGTTCACAAAAAATCGTAAAATTGATTTTATTGAGTGTCATTACTATTGCAACCGGTTGTACATTTCATTAAGAAGAAGCCTGTCCACATTTTTATTTTATATGATTGGTTGGTTGGTGAGGATAATTTTTTATACATTTTATCATATCCTCACGACAAAAATTCAGACGACTTACGTCATACGAAGAAATGAATAATTCATTATATTTTCATCAAGATATTTCAGAAACTTCAACTGATAGTAATAAAACACTAAAAAAACACTAAAACACTACACTAAAAGTTTGCATTATATATTGCACTAAATTGCAAAAAATGATTGTTTTTAACGCCACCAAATATCGAAAATTACGTTGACAATAAAAACAAATGTGTAATGTCAGCCGTGACTTAAGATGTCTGAATTCTTGACCATTAAAATCTGATGACATTTGATTTTTTCTGAACGATAATAAAATTTTTCGAAAAAAAGCAATAACAAAATCGTCACATAAGAAAAATGTTAAATTTTATGTACTAACATACATTTTGACATGTAGTATTTGTGAAGATTATTTTTATACTTAGTAAATTTTCTCTTGTCATGTGTTGAAAATATTATGCAAGTACATATGTCGATTCTTCATGTATCAGACTAATATTTTGTTATATAACATTTTATTGTCCGTTACATTTTACACGTTTTTTAATTGTTTATTTGTTGGATAATAAATGCTATACTCGCGTCAAGAATTCAGACGTCTTACGTCACGGCTGACGTTACACATTTGTTTTTATTGTCAACATAATTTTCGATATTTGGTCGCGTTAAAAACAATCATTTTTTGCAATTTAGTGCAATATATAATGCAAACTTTTAGTGTAGTATATAGTTTTATTACTATCAGTTGCAGTTTCTTAAATATTTTGATAAAAATATGACAAATTATTCATTTGTTCGTATGACGTAAGTCGTCTGAATTCTTGTCGCGAGTATACTACTACTACATAACAATAATTTCGCATTAATAAACATAGTAGTCAATGTAATGATAAGGATTAAACAGAATACTTATTAGCAGCATAATTAAAGGAAACAATTCATTTATTGAAAGAGAAAAAAACATATTTGTGCCTGTAAATTTAATTATTCTTAATAATACATTAATTGTTAATATAATCAATATTAATAATCAATGGTTTAAAATCTTATGTGTTTCAAGAAAAATCGTTAAAATAAATAAATGTAGGTGCCTTTAATTTTCATATTACTTCCAGAGGTCAGAAAGTAAATGGAATATTATTAATATTCTTTTATTTTTTAAATTACAATAAATATTAGTGGGGAATATATTTATTATTTCAACTACTCATGATCGATAGTATAATTAGGTACAATAGGAATTTTAAAATAATTTATTATTAATTACTTATTTTAAACTTGTCCTAGAGTAATAAATTTATTTCATCATTGCTATAACAACATAATGCGTCTAATAAGCTATTTGAATCACCGAATTTGCAATAATATATCTGTAATATTAGAGATTTTTTTTTAAATAGAAGTAATGGTAGATATTCATGTTTTTATATTTTTATCTTCTACTTTTTAATATGAAATTCAAATTCAGTATTAATAATTAATTTCTTCTTAACATTTCTTATATTAAATTATAGCTTTAGTGAAACTTTCCTTATGCAATAATAATAATATCTCTACCCTTCATTGCAATCACGAAGATTAGTCCAGAAATCGGAAACTTGTGTGTGAGATAGGAGGCAGCATATTATTATTCAGTAGATCATATTTGCGCCCAATCTTTTGTAATCTTGAACATCAAAATTATTATCAGCTGTTATTAAATATAAAATTATTGTTTTATTATTATACATTTTTTTTACAATTGTCATCACAACAAAGTGATGTACATTACATTAAGTGTTTTTTTGTGTGAAACGAATCATTTTATTTATAAAAAGCCTTTTTGATTTTAGAAATTATGAGTACTTTATAATCATACTACTTTGATTTCACTTATAATACAATTTCCAGATGTGTATTATGTTCATACTTGTAATATAAATAGATTTATTATGTTGAATCAAAAACAACTTGATCTAAAATAATAAAATAATCTGATATACTTACCCATTTACGATATATAATCTTAAATTATATCACTTATTTATAATCACCTTCTGTTTATTATTATTTTAAAATGTTTAAACTTTTAGATGAGGATTTTATGTTTTTATTCAGGGTGTCCTCGTTTTTTTTGTTCTTAACTTAGGGAAATGATAAAGCATGAAAAAACCATATAACATTTTTCTAAGTGACACTTCGTTTTCCTTATGTAAATCATTTATTATGAAGATAATAATCACAATTGCATTGAATAAGTTAGTAAAGTATGGAGGAAAATATAGGTATACACAATTTTCAATTATACAGGGTGTTTAAAAAAGGCATGGCAATATTACTAGGGTTGACGGAGCATTGAAAAATAAGTGGGTTTCCTTAATAAATTTGTGACCTAGAGCTCATTTTTGAGATGCAGGACATGTAAGATAATTTTAGAAAATCAAATTTTGGTTGTCATTTTTTTATAGAATAACATACGTACGTCTTTGGTAGTATCGAACACGCTGGTGTTATTAGTTTTTTGTACAAAGAAGAGGGCGTTGGCTGCTAGCATTTCCGCTGATGTATTCTCTATTTTTTTCCGTTGAGTTTTCCCCATATATGATTTTATGTAAACTTTTATTTTTCAGAAAGAGGTGCCCTGTATAAATTTGTTAATAATGCACCGTTTTCGAGGAAAATTCAAAAAAATGTGGTAAAGTTAACTACTATCAGCTACACTTATTAATCAAGTGTGTAATTGTCAAACCTTGAACTCTTCCATTGATATGTATAACATAAATTACGATATACTGTTTATTTTTTTATTCAAATAGTATTTTTTTATTTTAGTGAATATTGTAAACTCGTTAACATTTTATTATGATCTGTTTGTTAAGCACTACTGCATAATGGAACTTATTTATACTAGCAGTGAAGATGTGCAGATGTTCATTTTTGGGGAAATAGATTAACATCACAATTTCTCGATTCTACTACCAAAGTGCACTTTTAAAACATTTCCCGAACAAGTTTTGATTATTATTATGTAGCAGTGCGTTGCAAAGACGAAATAAAATAAAAATTTAAGAAGTTCACAATATTCGCTAAAAGAACAAATTACTATTGAAACTAGAGAATCAACAATATAATAGAATTTTTCTTATACAAAATATGATATATATATATATATATACATTACCACAGTTTTTTACATTTTCCTCCAAAACGGTGCATTATTAACAAATGAATTCAGAGTACATTTTTTAAGTAAAATTAAATTTTACATAATATCACGAGATTTTGAATACAAAACCCCAACATAAAAACAGTTAGAGAATAAAATATCAGCGAAAATGTTAGAAACTAGTGACTTCTATCTGTGTCAATTTTTGATAAAATATGTTGTTTTTAAAGAAAATACATTCTAAATTTGCTTCTCTAAAATTATCTTACACGCCCTGTATCTCAAAAATGTGTGGCTCTAAGCCATACGTTTATTGAGCAAACCTCCTCTTATTTTTCAGCTCTAATAATGTTGCTATATATATTTTTAAATACCCTGTATAAAGAGATGCTATTTTATTACATAACTTTGTGTGAATAGCAGCTAAAGGATTTCTCTAAGTGTAATAATTTATAACAAAATATGTCGGAACTGAAATTTGAAAATAAGGTTGGCTCAGCGTGAAAAAATATAATGAACTGTGTTTGTATTATCAGCTCTTAGGTATACTTCTACTATATGACTTATGCCCGTTTGCACCGAAATTATATTAAGAACAACAAAGTTAAGTTATGCTTATTTTTTTAGAGTGTTGCACCGACTTATCATAAACCATAATTAGCAAAGTAAGTCTTTGTATTGGCAACAACGCACAAATCTAGTAACTTCATTACTTTATGTTAGGTATTTTAGTTCTTTATGTTTTTTTTTTCAGTTTGTTATATGGAAATAAGGTTAGATTTCGGGGTGATGTCATGTCTATGGTGTTTGGTTTTATTGTTGTCAATGTTGTCATATGTAATACAGATATGGTTGTTGTTGACCAAGACTAGTTAGCATCAGAGACAAACTAAAAATAATAATAATTTATTATATTTTCTCTGTGGTTAGTATTAGTGGCCAAACCATCTTCATTCAATTTGTCCATTGAACGGAAACGATCAGATCTCATATAATTTAATTCCAAAAAATATAATTTCCAAAAATATCCAAATCATCTTCAAATATATCATTCAATGGAATATCCATTATACCGTTTTTACAACTACTTTAATACTACCCAACTACTATATTTGCACTTTTCGCGTTTTTTAAAATTTTTGTGTTTGTTTTGCGCACATTCCAACTCCGTTTAAATTAAAGAATTTCGTTAGTCACTGTCAAACAGAGGCTTAAATTAAAGCATCTGTTTTCATACTTAAGAAGATCTTAACGTATGGTGCAATAGGAAAAGCCTACTTAAGCATGTCTTATTTTTAAGTAATGCTTATTAACTTCGGAGCAAACGGGCATTAATGATGAATAATTTCAAGTTTTTGAGAGGAAAAATTTTAAATATAATTTGAAATTAGCTTAATATCATACAGTAATAGTAATAATAATAATATCTCTACCCCTCATTCTAATCACAGGGATTAGCCCAGAAGTCGGAGACTTGTGCGGGAGAGGGGGCGGCATATTATTATTAAGCAGGCCGCATTTGCGCCCAGGAACGACTTACGTTGGTAGGCCCTAACCACTATTCAGTGCAGGAATGAGGGAAATCTGGAAAACCTCATTAATTAGGGGGGTAGTCAAATATCAACCGGTATCAATCTCTCACATTGACCCAAGCCAACATTCTTCCACCCTACCATACCCGCAGAGAGGGCGCCAAACATCTCCACGAATATAGCTTATATACGGTCTACCGGCAGCTGGGCTCGAACCAACACCGATCTAGTCACCTCGATTCAAGTACTGACGCCTTAAACCGCACGACCACTGACCGACCCAATAGTGAAGGACATATTCAAACTGCGGTAGAGAATATTTATAGACGAACGTATAATATATGTATACAAGAAAAGGCAAATATCAATGTCACCATTTGAGTTGTTCACTTCTGGAAATTTATTCGGTCACATTTCAAGCAAGTGGAGACCTGTTCTTGTTAGGAAATTAATTAGGTATTCTACATTTTAATTTTCCTTAGTCACCCATACACAATTAGAATATATATGGCAAAAATACATTCCGTATTCAATTTGTTATTCATACTTTTATAACCCGTGACAATTTCATCCAAACAAACATCAATCTTAGCGTTCGTTTCATTAATAACAAATAGGGTGCGCCACGCTAATGTAGGCTACTGCATATCGCCACCGGTGACCGTTAGTTCTAGACTGTGCTATTTGTTTTCAGTGGGTAACGAAGACAACCATATGTTAGATATTCCCAGGATATCAGGTTTGTTGTTCCTGAATATGACTATGCGAATTTATAAAAAAAGAAAATATACGGGTCTCAGGTATTACTGGTATCCTTGGAAAGGGTGATTGTACAATCAAAATAAATGATATTTACACAAATATACCTAAAAGTTAATAGTTTCCGAGATACAGGGTGTTAAATATTTCGAAATTTGTACTGTATTTTTAATTGGAAACCTTTGATGATAAAACAGCAATAGTTCTAGGTTGTAATGAAATAGCTTTAATCTAATAATTAAGTATCTTTAAAAATTCACATTTTCACCAGTAGCGCAGAAACACTGTGCCACTCTTCCTTTATTTAAAATAAAAATGGCACATCACTGTCTTAATTGTAAAAAACATAAAATGCTTTAAATTTTGATTATTTTGAACAAATAATTATTCTTTAAAATGCATCGTATTTACGTAATTTACACAAATATACAATTACATAACAAGCTTGTAATATTTGCTTATATCCTGATTATGTTCATCCTTATGATTTCAATATTTTGGACTTTCCTTCAAAGTATCCCAAAAGCAAAAAGCACTTTTTCAGTGAACTTGCCTCTAACATTCTCTCAACACCTTCTCAAATAAAAAAACGATTATAAGAAAACTCATACCGTTGCTTTGACTTACTAAGCAATAACTCGGAAGTGTTTTATTAGCAGCGAGAGAAATTCATTTTCTTGATCACTTTCCATGTCATCAAATTTGTAATTACTGTCAACACACGATCAATCTTTCATTACCTTATAGCAAGAATAAGCTTCATGGACAACTGGATTTCAAGATGATATTTTATAATTTTAATAAAGTAAAAAATGCAGTGATTTGTACTTTTAACGCTGTTAGAAGAAAAAATAGATTTTAATGGAAGGAATGATCCCTTCCCACAAAATATAATGTCATTTTTAGCACTTACGTCATAAATACATACCCAACTATTAATTCATTAATATTGTAGCAAAGCTGTGGACAGCAATATTTCAAATATAAATACACAAATTTATGACCATGGGTGGGAAAAACCGTAAATAAATTATAATGCTTACCTACATAATTTTCTCATATAAATGTGAAACACAAATATTAGTCTAATAAAGATAATAGAAGATCTAAACAAAAATATCAAATAAACTATCCATCTTGAAGCGCTAAAAGTATATATTCAGTAATAAAATACAAATTTAAAAGGGTGGTGCTAACAACAGCTATAACTCCGTCGTGAACCTTTCACGTCCAACAAAGCACTTTCCAGTTGACTAGATCCGTGACGTCCCTGCGCCCTCCTGTATCTACCTGAGATTGTTATCTTTCTGCGGCCACGCGCCCAGAAGATTTATGGACCAATTTGCCAAAAACCCGGGCACGGAATGTGTGTCCCGACGAAGTAGACCAGAGTCCGGCGCCCAACGAGGGACGCAGACATGTTCCTGCGTATTTTATAGCGAATTTACTGTCCCCTTACGCAGAAAAACACTTAAAACTTAATTGACTTCGCTGGTCCACCACAATTACCCCTTATCGAATAATCAGCTACGTTCTTATACGAGGCCTGACCAAAAAATATATGTGTATAATTATTATAACCTTGTTCCCCTCCCCTTTCTCTTCAGAGACATTTTACCTAGCGGCTCTTCCACTGGAAGCATGCAGAAAATATGTTTCCCAAAATTTTCTGTAATTCCTCCTGCGGTTTTTTTTTATATAGAAATTATTATATCTGATTCTTCATCTGTTTGTATAAGAGTGGCCGATGTAATCATTGCTTATATAAGCTTTGCTATCATATCTAATGCCTAGGCTTGTTGATTTCAATTACTTGTCTTGTCATTTTGAAAATTTACAATATAGAAACATTGAATGATCTTAAAACAGAATATTTCTTGTCCAAATGTTCCAAATAGTTTAAAAGTCTCATATGTCTTAGATGAGTGAACAAGAAATTACGAAACTATGTTTCCACTTATGTCAATAGTTTAATATGTTATGCCTTAATCAATGTTATAAAAAAAACCTTTTTCTAACTCTCTAGACTGTTATTTTCTTAATATCATATCAGTAATATTAATATTTAAAAATATGAAGTAATATTGAAGTGGTATATTACATACCGAGGTGGAAAGTCGTTGGCCATTTCTCGAGACAAGAATTGAACTCTTCACCGAGGTTTGTATACTATTTTATTTACAACCATACCTTTTAAATGCAAGGGACGGTTTTTGGAACAAAAATAATTACGTGAGAAATTAACAAAGCAAGATCTCTGTATAACCAGATTACAGATAAAAAAAACGTGAAGTTGGTATTTTGACCATGGTTACTATGGTACTAAAAATAAACGTAGGTACAAACTGAAATTAGTTGCATTTTTGATAAAGTGCTATCAAAAAAGTGTTTTCGAAGACAATGAGTGGTTCAGAAGAAATTATTGATACTCCTTCTCAACTGAGTGAAGCCGCTGAAGTTTGGAAAAAGATTTGTTGTCGTGCAAGGTACGATAAAGTTTATGGTGTTTTCAAGAGTTGGTGCTCGCAAATTGCGTTCAGAAAATTGTTTCCGAAATTATCGTGCTGGCATATTTTAGCAAAATTGCCAAAGCCACAAAGCCCTTTCATCCATTTACATAATGTTGCGTACTACTTAAATAATAAAGATAAAGTAGATATCTCTAAATTTTAGAAGTTATTGGTATTTTGGAAACAAACAAATCTTGGATATGTATCCAAAAAGTCAAGCACTTTCTCCATTGAGAATATTGCAAGAATGGGTAGGTAACATTAATTAAAACATATGTTGCATTTCGTTTCGACGTTGTAAATGAAAATTCTTTTTACAATTAAGATTCGGTAAAATCACTCGTCAGCCATTTGACCACAATTCGATAAGTTAATTTTCCAAAAAAATACAGAGTTTCTAAAGCTTCCACATTATGAAACAAATATAGAACACTGCTTCCGAAGAACGGCAGCCACACATTGGGTAAATAGCGGTGATATTTTCCAGTTGAAGAAATTTTCTTTCAAACTTACTGTAAGTTTGCAATACAGCATTACATATATGGTTGTAAATAAAATTATTAACTGAGCATCATTATTATTCACCACAATTGCTTGATTTTTACTTCATTGCTAATTGAAATTAATTTTTCGAGAATTTCTATCAGATGAAGTCATGTATGCTGTTATGTTAGGTATGCTAAATAAATAACACCATAGGGCAAGGTCAATATTGATATAAAAAAAGATAATCTAGCTAAATATCACTAATCAAAAAACACAAACCTACTAGCCTAAATTATTAAATGACTCAAAATTTAAATTCACTTTTGGGCATATATTAGCACGCAATCCTTCGTCGTTTAAGGGAGGACTTGAGCTTTAAAAAGTCATATATTTTGTTGCAAAGGTCACGCATAACAAGTGATAAATGAGCAGAAGAATTTCATGATAGACCACACACCACAACGAGACTCTTCAAAAACTTTCACGCAAGTTATTAAAAACTGCAAGATATTAAAAACAATTGATTGTTTGACCTTGTAGACGAAATTCTTTTCCATTGTGATGGCTGGACTTCCCACGTCCTCTACATCATAACTATAAACTTATATTTTGTCTTAAGTTATGATCATAAAGAATATGTTCTCATTGTTTGTCGTCCCAAGAAGGTTTCTTTTTGATCCTCCGTCATAAGCAGGAAACTTTGCTGACTCAGTTATATTTTTTTAAGATCTTCTGACAGAAACAAACGACTCGTCTTCTGACTCGTGCAACATGACACTTATCGATTGATGCTGACGGTTATTCAGTACTATTGTCATCTCCAGCTCACTGTCAATCTTCCTTGAACCTTTTAAGTCATTGATGCCACCTTGGCTGACTCAAAACTGCATACCCATATGTAGTTTGTACCATTAGAAAAGTTTGTGAAAGTGTGTGTCTAACTTCACATAGAACTTGTTGTTGAATCGATACTCTTCAATGGAACTCATCACAAAATTATCAAACAAACAAAAATATCTTTAAATAACCAACGATGAGTTGACGTAACAAAATTTAAAAACACACAACGCTACGATGGCTATTTTCCGCATAATTCAAACAGTCCTATAACTATTTGATCAGACCGTGCCGTGGAACAACAGGAAAAATATAATAAATGAAAGGGTCTATGACCGATAAATGTAAAATATTCGCTGATCAACTTTATGGATTAGCAACGAGATTCCGAGGTGTATCAAAAATAAATTTGCAAGGAGATAGAATCAAATTGCCATTACCATTAATACTACACTAAATATAGGTTGAAATGAATGTTAGTCAATATAATAAAGCGCGGAGATTAACATATGTCGAGATGTTTTATGCTAATCATTAATCTATAAATTTAATATAATTCAATGGTATGAGATGTATAGATCAAGAAGATTTAAGAAAATGTGTAAAAATCAATTGTGTACTTGTGCAGTAGTTACTATTATCTTTTTAGTGAATATAACTAGCGCGATATTGCTTAAAAATTTGTATAGTGCACAAACGCCAATATCACTTTCTTCTTCCAGGATATTAAAAAAATAATACACAAACCGCAATCAATACAAAATGTTTAAAATAAGAACAAAATTAACCATTTAAATCAATAATTAGGTTCAGATATATAATACGTTTTGAGAAAAGGTGCCATTAATTATAGAGTTGAGAGACTTAAAAAATAAGAAAAGAGAAATGTGAACTTATCGTCACTTGGTTATGAAATAGGAAGCCAAAAATGTAAGTAAATTTCTGAAGATACTAAATATTAATTACATATGTTATTATTTTTTTACTATTAGGTATATAGAGACCACTAGTTACTACCATATTCAGATATACTTTAGAGGACAACTTCTTTATGTTCCTTTTACTTCTAGATTTCAAAAAATCATACCTTATATGCCCAAATATTGTTTGTCTATCAGCTATATTTAAATTAAATGGAGATAAACTCTGTTGTCAAAACTTTTTTTATTTTTTTTACTGAATGTAAAATTAATATTTACAGCATATAGATGCTGCTATATATCTTACTAGTAACACATTTCAATACGTCATTATTTAATTTAAAAAAATCATCTTATCTTAATAATAAAGGACTCTAGGTCCATGGTTTATATATAAATGTCTTTTTCAAAATGATCCTTATTAAATTCTAATATGTAGAAAAAAAGAAACAAATAGACGCATATTCTTAATGATAAACGTGAATTAAACATTCTTTTGTACCGAGTGTCCTAAGAAACACGCTCTGATTTTAATACTACAGTAGTGAAAATCAAACATTGGGACATTCAAAGAAGCTACCGTAAAACGGACTATATTGTAATACTGTCATATAGGGCAGTCTCCCAAGTAATGTTTTTGTATAAAATCGTTTATAAGATTTTGGAATGTGCAAGTGTTCTAAGCAATGTCCAATTCAAAATACCACGAGTTTCAGCAAGAAGTAACAATATTTTTAACCTTCCTACTGCACGAACCAATATTCTTGTAGCATCGCCTTTGTATCAAATTATCTCAAGGTACAATGATATAGAATCTGGTGCAGATATTTTTTGCTGTTCAATGCAAGCTATAAAAAATGCAGTACTTAGTAAAAATAGGTTTAGATAGGTATTTAGCTTTGTAACATAGGTTTACTTATATATTTCTTTGTTCATTAATTTTTTTTGTATATTAATTTTTCTTGTCTATCAATTTTTTTTGTCTCTCGTTAATTATTATCTTGTTTTGTTAATATCTCTGTGTCTTGTACACACTTCTGTGTTTATTTTGCACTGTATATGTTTTACCGTACCCTGTAATTGGGCTTATTGCCTGTTGCGTATGAGCTTTGAATAAAATAAAATAAAATAAATAAAAATATTTTGCATTCAAAAGTATTCTAATGGATACGCGTAGGACCTAGGTACTGTTTTTAATTTTTTGTAATAATGGTCAAAGCATAAGAATAGAAATAATCTATCTAAATATAGCAAATATAATGAAGAAAGTACGAAAATGAAATAATTTACATCTCCAAATTATTTTGCTATTTTTTTCTTATAGGATCACATATGTGTTATCTATAAGATATAAGATAAATATCTGTAGATTTAGTATTTTTGCAGCTACATAGCTTAACTTAAACTAGAGTATCTATGTTAATTTTAATTTGTAGGACTTGTATTGATTGAGTGGGTCGCACCTCGTGTAATGTTCTAATAAAAGACATGAGATTGTATCATTTATGACCAACTGTCATGAGACAATGTCGATAAAAATTGAACATCTATGGAAAAAAACATTTTTCTGAATTTATTTTTGTATAATAGGACAGTACATCTTACATTATGAATAATGCAAAAACTGTCTGGGGGTCTGTTTCAATTTTCCACGTTAAACAATGTCAAGTTTGGTAGATTCGTATACATAACAAAGTTCTGTATTAGATCCGTTAAAAAATACTTCATCTGGCACCTGCAATTCGTTGTCACTTGTTATTTAATTCCATCACCTGTTTCGTATCTCCGTTATTGAATTTATATGATTATCAAATATAAAGAGACGAGTCATTCTCTTCCTTACCAACCGTTCGGCAGTTAATTAAACTTGTTTTAAATTTGGTGACAGTGGCAAATGTAGAAATGAACGATAGTGTGTGAGTGTATTCCAATAAACATTGAAATCGAATTTAATAAAAATAAAACATTTTCGAACGATTTCTCTTTAGGTATACCTTTTCTGTATTTCATTCAGATTCGTGCAATACATAAGATTCATTTAAATTCAGTATGCGTAAAAATTTCTGACATTTATTTACTAAAAATATATACTGAAATATGTAATTCAATATGAATTTCAATACTCAAAATATATCGAGTTATGCAGGGTGTTCGACATAACAAGCGACACAGAGCAGGTGCAGGTGTACCTATATCTATATACAAAGTTGCAGACAAACGGAGTTTCAGGCCTTCAAAGTGGGGCGAAATATTTTGAAAAAAAATATCTGAATTATTTTGACTTGGAACCAAATTTGGTACATGATTTAGAATCATTATTGATCTTTGACTATGAGTTCAAGTAAATTGAAACACTACAAGGTGTTCATTGAGGGTGAGTTATCTCTAAAATTATACCGAATTTAAAAAGAATGATAATATTCCACGCAGCATAAAACACTTCTTACATCTGTCAAATTTAAAAAAACCATAAGGTTTGCAAGAAAAAATGCATTAATTAACACAATTTTAATATAGTTCATTAGAAGAAATAAAAAAGTCAGTAGTAGGCTTTATTTTTAATATTTGACAGTTAGGTAGTAGTAAAACTATGAAATAAAATAAAAATTAAAAAAATAAAATTAAAACTAAATAAATCGTTCGAAATAGGCACCATTTTCTCTTAAATATTGCCGAAAATTTAAACTTCTCTCTCTGTCTAATAAATGACCATCATTTCTTATAACATTATATTTATTCGTAATACGACTCCACAAATCTTCTCAGGATTTAGCGAGGAATAAACAAAATACCACAACGTTCCCCAAAGAAATCACATTTGTTGAGGTCTGGCGATCGTGGTGGCTAATTTTAGGACAATTATCTCTTCGTCCTAACCATGTAGGAAATTTAAAATTCAAAAATTCTACAACAGTAGTACTAAAATGAGTGTATAGAAGTTTTTGATAATCCAGTTTCTCGAGATACACGTTTAGTACTTATTCGCGGTTCATCTTCAACTGTTTGCAAAATATTTTCTTCATCTTATACCGTTATTACACTAGGATATTCTCAGATATTATTGAAAAACTTTCCTGTCTCTTGAGCCCATCTCCCAAAATGTTTCTCTATGGGGAATCACTCGATTTGGAAATCTCCTACGATATTCTTCCATAATTCTTCTACAGTTTCCTTCACAGAAACCTAGGACAAGTAACATATCAACTTGCTCGCTGAATGTAAATTTTCCAGCCACAAACAAACAGTAGCAGAAATAAAATAGTTTTTTGTACTAACCATAGAGTTATAGTTTATACTTTATGTTACTACATAGTTTGTATTAATGACGGTCAAATTTTAAAGACAAAACCTGCTACGGACTTTTTGATTTCTTCTAAATATTATATTATATCACTATTAAAATCTTGTTTTAATTAATGTATTTTTTCTTGAAAACCTTAAAGTTTTTTAAAATGTAATAAGAATAAAAAAAGTGGTTTAAATTAAATTCTGCGCAGGATATTATCATTTTCTTTAAATCTGATAAATGGAAAAAAGTGTATTATAATTTTATGGGTTACTCTCCCTCAATGAACACCTTGTAGTATTTCAGTTTACTTGAAATCATAATCACATTAGTCATGCGCCAAATTTGGTTATTTCAAGTTAAAGTAATTCGGAGATATTATTTTTTTCATAATATTTGGCCCCACTTTGAAGGCCTGCAATTCCGCCTATGTGCAACTTTGTATCCAGTTCTTTCGTAAAGTAACGAATAAATTCATTATTTTTTAAATTGAGAAGTTTTCGAAAAAATCCCTTGGCACGACGATTTTGTTTTTAAAAATGGCACTTTTTGACATACGATCCATATTTGTGACGTCATCGTTGTTCGAGATATGACTGAATATTTTTTTTAAAATTTTGACCATGCCTTTTGAAAGAGCGTATCATTCTACATACATACATCATGAAAAATTATGGTGTACATAACAAAAATTTCAAAAAAATAATGTTTGAAGATTTTAAAATTAAATTTTCACAATACTGTGCACCTCCCCGTTATGCAACACCTGTCCTTGCTTATTTAGATGAGCTAGCTGTTCCCAAATCGTTGGATAGGGAGAATGAGGTCGATTGAGTGACCAGCCAGATCGCTTGATTTAACACCCTTAGATTATTTGTGGGATACTTAAAAATCAAAGTATACATTACTCGACCGGTTAATTTGGAAGACTTAAAAGCAAGAATTCGTCACGGTTACGTAGGTATACGTATATCGTATACCTCCTGAAGTTATTGATAATGTCCAAGAAGACTTTATTAATCGTATTGGCTACTGTCAGGCAGCCAACGGTACATAACTTGAACATTTAATTTAGTCGATTTTTTACATAATCATTATCAGTTTCAGTATTGTGAACACCATAATTCTTTATGATGTATGTATGTAGAATGACACGCTCTTTCAAATGGCATGGTCAAAATTGGGGGTTGCTATTTAAAAAAATTGTTGAAAAAAGTGCCATTTTTAAAAACAAAATCGACGTGCCAGGGGATTTTTTCGAAAACTTCTCAATTTCAAAAATAATGAATTTATTTGTTACTTTTCGAAAGCACTGTATAAATATATTTGGCTAAATTGCAATATTTGGGACGCTCTACATGTATCTGTTCTGTATTGGTTCTTATGCGGAACACCCTGTATAACTACTACGAGTATTACAACTTGATTATGATTACACAATATTTATCATTTATTCTGACCTCTTATAGAATTTATATATTCAATGAATAAAACCCGTTTTTGGTGACTTTCACTTTTAACAGTTAAAATAATAAAAAAAGTAGCCAATCATAACTTCATTATAAAGAAATATGAAGTGAATATTCCTACATTTATAAGAATTTCATTTCTCGGTTCGTTAAATGTTTGACATGATTAACATGTCAATTAATGGCTAAATTTATCGAGAAATTACTGAAAACTATGATAAATTATTGCCACATTGTTTCAGTCATGCCAATTATCCTGGGTGCAGCAAACGAAAAATGTTCCTGCAGAAAAAAATGTGTTCAATTAAAAGCGTTGTACATAGCGACCGCATTTTTTCATTAAAATAAAAAGGAAGTGAACAAAAACAAAGATATTAAATGAGCATAAAACAGTCATCTGTCTCCTAAAGTGGTTCAATAAACAGAACAAAAAAATTAATTCAGACATCACACGTTTACCGCTTTTGTTGTCAATTCCTCCAGATCTTGCCTTTGTGAAATATGTAGGCATTAAGGAATTTAAAATTGAAAGATAAAATATATAGCTATAGCATTTTATATAAACAGTCCTAGTGTAGTTTATTTAAATAATAAATTATGAACAAAAACTTTGAACCCCTCATTCTAATCAAGATTATTAGCCCATATTATTCGCATTTGCGCCCAGGAACGACTTACATTGGTAGACCCTAAGCGCCACTCAATGCAGGAAAGGGGAAACCCTGGAAAAGCTCATTAATTAGGGGGGTGATCAATTGTCGACCGGTATCAATATCTGACATTGACCCAAGCCAACATTCTTGCACTCTACCATACCTACAGACAGAGTGCCAATCCTCTCCGCAAATACAGTTGGTCTACGGTCTACCTGTCGTAAGATTCGAACCTACTGGCAGAGTGAACACCTCGATTTAATTACTGACGCCTTAAACTGCTCGGCCACCGACTAAATAAGTAAAATAATAATTTAGGCTGTATTGAAGATGATTAGGAGACATCTCACTGTAAGATAAAATTCAACATGATTTTCGAAAATGCCTAAACGTTTTCTATGCAATATCTCGGTTGCAGTCAAAATAATCCAATAGGTTAAACATTATCATTTACTGACTACTGTAATGTATTAGATGTCAGAGTATTATTGCGAGTACTGCATTGTATGAGTCAGTCAGTAGCTCGCATAAGAGTTTCTACAACAAAATTTATTTTTACTCGCCTCACCAAGTTACACCTCATCAATTCGCGTGTCACTCACATCGTATATACGCAAAAATTAGTAGCTCGCAAGCTAGCAAGGACAAAAACCATGTCATTGTATGTATTTCTGTTTTCTCAAGATAATGCGAAGTTCTCCGTTTCTTTTTCGTTTCGCGAAGTTTCTGTAATTCACCACAAAGTATAATAGACATCGATCAAATAATAGTACGTCGTATTATACACTCATCGGCAAAAAAAAACCAGCCACTAAAAACTAGCCCCAATTTTAAAGTTGGCTTCCTCGCAAACCGCTCATTGGATTTTGATGATCTTTTTATTAAATTGTACATTGATTTCTCAGGAACGGATGCTATGTCCGAAATTTCTATTCGGAATTTAATTTGAGTATATACGGGGCGCAACAAAAAGTCGAAGTTTTTTTCCCGAAATTTGTAACACCCTGTGGGTTGCAGCAGCTACAGTCGCTGTTGCTAACTAGAGTCAAACTGTAGCCTTATCTTTTGTGAACATTTTGTTTTTTTAATCACAACATTATCTCTGTTCTTATTGGTGATACAGTGTTTTAAAACGAACGCCTCTGAAAAAACATAAAACAAGTCAAATAAACATCAAAACGTAGATTTAATGTGAAAACAATTGTATCTTAAAAAAAGATACACAAATTTTGACGAACTAATATCTGGTGTGGCTTCCTCGCTTCAAAATGGCTTCATTCAATCGACGTGGCATCAAATCAATAATGTTTGTAACAAACCCTTGTGGAATTGCATCAAATTCTTCCTGACGTGCAAATCGCAGAACAACATCTGTCACAGATAATGGAATTTTTTAAATTTGAAAACCGTTGACAAACTCTTAATAATTGTCATATTTCAAACAATCAATCCAATTGCGCCTATGCCGCCTTGATTATTCACACGTAGAAATTTCTGCCTGCGGAGTCTGTTTCCGAGGCGTTCGTTTTAAAACAGTAGATCTCCAATAAGAACAGAGATAATGTTGTGATTAAAAAAACAAAATGTTCACAAAAATATGAGGCTACAGTGTACAGTGACTCCAGTTAGCAACGACGACTGTTGCTGCTGCATCTCACAGGGTGTTATATACCCAAATTAAATTCCGAATAAAAATTTCTGACATAGCATCCGTTCCTGAGAAATCAATGTACAATTTAAAAAAAGATAATCAAAATCAAATGAGCGGTTCGCGAGGAAGCCAACTTTAAAATTGGGGCTAGTTTTTAGCGGCCGATTTTTTTTGACGGTGAGTGTATTTTGTTGTGACATGACGAGACACTAATGACAACGACAACTAAAAATCCATCTATCTACTGTCCCGAGCTATTCGCACTACTCAGGCGACTCGAACTACTGGCATGCGAATATACAATGAGAGTACTGTCAAGTGAGGGGTTCACACCGTGTAAACAAGCCTTAAGAAGCGCATTAGGTTGGAACTGAATCGAGTGTAGTGAATATTACAAACTACTAGGAGTCGAAAATAAAAAGGTTTATTTAATTTATTTGAATAGATTTAAAATCTGAATATTCGTAAAATTAATATCATTGATGTTCAGTTGATTTAAGTGTTAATTAAGGATTCTTAACTTCATCTAAAAGGTAAAGTAATTTTAATGATGGTAAAGCAATAAAAATTAGTTACTGTAAGTAAAACAGTTCAAATAATTTCAATTACTTATCCTTCTAGCAGAAATCGATAGGAAAGTTTATTGAAAAACAATAAGTAATTATTAATTGACCTACTAAAACAGTACCTGCTGCAATGTAGGTCGCTTCCTGCAAGTAGACCGCTTATATCTCACCTGCACTCAGTTTATGTGAACATATATATGAAGGAACAACCAGTTCAATTGTCGGTTATCTCACCTATGGTATACTGATGAGGGCTAACAAACCCGAAACCGGTCTATGTCTGGTGGGGTGGCCGACAAGGGTTCTTGACTGTTCACAGAGATACTGCAGGTGTAATTCAATACCGGTTGGGGCATTAGTCCGCGGAGTAGTTTCCTGCAGTATCATTTATAGCCCTGCGCGACGCACCATTAAATGTGCGTCGCGCAGGGTGAGAGGTCTGCATTGAAGTATCCGCGGCAATGTAGGTCGCTTCCTGCAAGTCGAGCCGCTTAGGCCGAGCAGGAAGTAGCAGTCCACTTATAACTCTCCTACTAAAACAGTAATAACTACTACAATGATTAAAGCATGATTATGAAAATAAGCAAGTTGCTCTATTAAAAGAGAAGTTCTATCTTGACGTTTTTCATTAAGCAGTTTTTAAAAAAGGGTAAACTTTTAAAGTGAATAATATATTTATAAAAATGGGCAGCATATGAAAATCTTTGCAACTATTATTGGCGTAAAAAACGCTTTCAAAACTACTCGAGAGCTTTTCTAAATATATTTTGTGAAATTTACTCTTTTGAAATAGAAATAAGTATACCTATTAGTTTTGGATTATGTCTCCTAAATGACGAGAACTAAATATTTTTAAAATGCTTTGAAAACTGTTATTTTTGCAAGCACAACGTCCACGCAGTCCAAGATCAGAGAGTTATTCAAAGAATTTGAGACATGATCCAGTTGTGATAGTTTAGTTAGATATTTGCTCTGCAGCCTACTAGCTTGCTCAGTAACTTGCAAGCTTATGAGATTAATGAAGTTCACAAGTATCTAGATGTATAGTATATCATCGTAATTCTTGCAGTTGCATCAGGAACATTCGGCTCCGATTTCGTTGACCTCGAAAATCAAAAACTGTTTATACATTTCATAGTCACAGATTTGAGAGATAGTATACTGTAAATAATTGCTAAAGATGAACATAATAAGAGTACCGAGTTGACTTAAATTAATGAGTCTATATTTTTTTACTTATATTGAAACATTGGCAATTTGTGCTCTAAAACTTATTAATTATAGTCAAATAAAAACTCATAGTTAGTGTACTTGCACCTTGTGCATAATTTGGGTGAATGTTTCGTCTGTAACAATGTTAGTCCTTCAGTCCTCATACGTTTGTTTGTTATTTCCATTGCTAGGTCATCTCCTTTCTAGACAAATTCAAATTTAAATGTTGCTGTAACAGGTTTATCCCTGTTTCAGTTAATTAAGTACAATGGTTATAATAAATAAAGACTATACTAGAGTTCTGATTAATAATTTGGTTCGCTGATTATATAGTAATTAATACCTATAAAATATGCATAATTTATTCATTCGATCATATTTTGTTGTGTTAAAGTATTGTATGTTTTGACAAATTCACCAGTTTTGTTCAACAAAATTCTATTAGTTTCAGTTTCTTTTTTTCTTGTCTACTGTATATTTCAATGTACCGATTTTGATAAAATATATTCAGTTATTTTACAGTTATATTCGCCAGTGTGACTCTGTTGTATATTTCAGTGCAATCAACTAAATTCAGTTGTAAGTTTCAGACACAAAATGTCATTAAATTCTGAAAATTATCTCTATATTTCATGTCTAATTAATTTCTCTATTATCAAATCTGATTCAAAATGAACTCTACTTACTTAAACCTAAATCATATTAGAGAAAATTTGATTTTATTGATATTTTCTATCTTCACTCCTTTTTTCAAATTTAATTCAAAGTTGAACTTTATTAAAATAGTATACGTATGAATCGATATGGTATGAACAGAAATTGGAAAGAAAGTGCTATCAAGTGCAATTTGAGGAAAATTATGCTTATTTTTTTACAGTATAACTTTGTCAAATTGCTCTGGATATTTCTTCAAAATATTAATCTCTTCTTTAGTCAGGAATTATGCAACGATAGACCGGTCTCATACTGATTCATATTCAATGTACCACTAATTAATTCTGAATGGATCTAGACAGGAAATTGAGTCCAATGTACTCAAACACTCATAGTTATACTGTAACTTCTCTAGATTTTAAAAGCAAATTTTAATTAATATTGCATTCACCTCTAATATTGTCTAGTGTTTAAATAGTATATACAGTGTGTTTCACCTCTCACTTTCATGCACTAATAAAAATGATTGTAAATTTATACGTTGTTCACATCATACATCAATGTAGAAAATACCAAATCCATACTGTATTACAAAAATCTCTATGTGAATACCGTACATTTACATATTTCATGTAAAATTACATTATTTTTACTAAAAATACTAAATATAACGTTGTAAAATACATTATCTATTACATTTAATTCTGGTGTGTTATTTCACGCTATTAATCTAGGCACTAAATAACCAATTCTCCTTGTAATACCGCTAATATTTTTTATTAGTGTACCCCTGTCAAATTGTAGTAGGTCGTGCGATTTTGTTGATTATTTTTTGTAACCATAAATCCTTTAGGTCAAACTGTACAACCTACCACGACGGGTTTAGAACTTCACAGTTCTCTGCGATTTTTTTTGCTATATTTCGGAAATTTATGTTAGAGATTTTTTATCAAAAATTTGACAACGTTGCCCTTTTCAACCTTGTTTGGTTGTGGTGTGGTAAATTAACCGTCGTGGTAGGTTGCACAGCTTCACCTGAAGGGTTTTTAGTTACAAAAATATAATCATCAAAATCACACTACCCACTACAATTGTACAGAGGTGTGAAGGTGAAAAGTGAAACACGGTGTATGTTAGCTGTATTATATATGGTGTAACAAAAAATCGGCATCAAACTTAGAGAGAATATTCATTGCATACTGAGATGAGAAACAAAAATAACATAATTTATTTAGCAAAATACATGAAAATTAACATAAAATTCATCAACATTGTTAAATTGGTATGCAGCATGTTTTCAAAATGTGAACCTCCCTCCTCTACATAACTTATAAAAGCTTTTTTCTTGTTATGTGCCGTAAAATACTCCCTCAAACATTGATGCAGATTTTTTGTTACACTATGTATAAGAATACCATGTATTGCAAAGTACCTAAGTACTTCATGTTATCCTAATGTTCCGTCGATTAACCATTTGGTATGAAGCTACCCGCATTTCACGACAATATTTGAATCAATTTTATTTGCATGTGCATTGGTGTTTTATTGACAAATTTGTGTTACGGTCTTTGTAAATGGATATTTGAATACTTTTCAAGTAATGCAAACAATCATTCTAGATTTGTAACGACCTCCGTAGATTGAGGTAACACTCACCATAAAGTAGTTTTCTAATTAAAATTATTAAGTTTTTTGGTAAATATATCTTCCTAGCAAATAAGCGCATATTCATTGTATCTACAATGTGCGAACAGAACGAAATTAGCATACAATGCCTGTAAATTCGCTAAAAATCCCAGCCAGGTGAAACCGATTAGTAGGTTTTAACTATGCGCACCTGTTCGGACAAAATGATATTTAGCTACTGTGCGATGATATAGGTATACATATAATATGCATATATTAGGTCTATTCCAACGATAGTTTGGTACTAGTTTAAACTGAAATACCTATTTGGCCAGTAAAGGTAAGGTTAAGGTTATTGACATTTTTGTGTAAAATACATTGCCATGCTCATTTATTTTCTCCGATTTTTTTTATTGTTTATAATGATAAAACTAAATAAATTGTTTCTGTGACAACGGCTACATTGCAGAAAGGCAACGTTGAGAATCAACTCGATATTTTGCACATAATTCTATTTTACACGAATAAAGTAGTAAATAGTTGTTTTTCTATTTTTATAGTGACCATTTAAGCCCTGAGATTATAGAAAAACCAAATATTTATTATTTTTAAATTTTGTCAGATCGTACGTGGGTCTATAGTGAGTGAAGAAATTAAATATATTGAGGGAATCCACTGTGTTAAATTATTGATTATACTTTTACTAAATGTTGAGCATTTTGACAATTTTTCTTATTTATGACAAAAAATCAAAAAAAGATCCTAACAGAGTGCTCAGTCCCCTTCCGATTTTTATTTCGTCTGCGGCACTTCAATTGTTTATCAATAGCTAATATTTCTGGAACTATGTGTATCTGTGGATATAAAGTATTAGTAATTAATATGACGAATTCAATTAGAATTATTTTAAACGTAGTTTGAAAATAATCTTATAGACTATAGTCATAAGCATTTAAAAAAATGAACCGTTTTGTAATATTTGTGAATGAATTATACTGTTATATTCTTCTACTGAAACCATAATGGCAATACATTTGAGTAGTCATGAATTCTCCACCGTTATATTTTCTACCAACTTATAGCAGCGTTTCTTGCTAGTAATATTAAATTATTTAAATTAAAGAAACGCAAATTAGATACCTATACTCGTGTCAAGAATTCAAACGTCTTACGTCACGGCTGACGTTACACATTTGTTTTATTGTCAACGTAATTTTCGATATTTGGTCGCGTTAAAAACAATAATTTTTTGCAATTTAGTGCAATATATAATGCAAACTTTTGATGTAGTATATAGTTTTATTACTATCAGTTGCAATTTCTTAAATAGTTTGTTGAAAATATAATGAATTATTCATTTGTTCGTATGACGTAAGTCGTTTGAATTCTTGTCGCTAATATACTTCTGTATTACTTGGATACATTGTATTCATGAGTAATATTCAGACTTCAATACTCGAAAATCTGAGTAGTATTTATGAGCAGGTGAAAGTATGTTATGAATTTAGGGTATCCATGGATACTCAAGTATTCCTGAATTCTGAGGATTGTGGTTATTCTTGCACTATATTTAGCTAAACATCAGGTTGTTGATTTCACTTCCTTTCATAGTTATCTAATATAAAGTTTTACAATATTAAAATACGTAGGTAGCAAAATTTTACACAAATATATTCACAAAGATAAAAATGGGGTTTATTTTATATAATTTACTTTTTAATTTCGGGCACAGAGTCCAAACGGCAAATTAAATATATTACCCTACTGTGCCTTTCGTTGATGTCCAACAATAACCATGATTTCGTGTTTTTCGCATGAGATTTGTAAATTAAATTAATCGCACTAGACCAGTTCTATGTATTTATCTAGATAACGTTGTAACTAAATTATTATTTATTTTTTTTTTACGAAAATTTGCTGGGAGGCGGCTACATCCTTTGAGACTGTTATATTTCACGTATATAGCTCACGCGTTCAATAGAGTGGCTGAAAAAATAAGGTATTATTTCCATTTACTAAACAAATTGAAAAACACCTTCAAAAAGCAACGTTTATAGATATTTTACCAGTTACACCTTTGTTTTCGAATCAGATGTAACTAGACTTGGCTAGAGGCCGTAGCTTATTATAAAAAACAATTTGATAGATTTTAATAGGCGTTTTTTACCACTTTAATTCTAATAAATGCAGCTCCAGACACACATTGCACAACTTACTAAGGAATCAAAACATTTGTGATGTGTTATACATATATTAATAGACACTATGGTTTTCTATTTATAGTACAATAAAAAAATTAATCACATAAATTAATGTTAAGTGAATAATTTCACATACGTAATAGTCATAAACAAAAAAAATGTAAAACGGAAAGAATCCTGGATATCATATTGTTGTTACTCAATCTAATTTGGATAGAAATTGACAAATTATCAAGGACGTTTCGTGTAAAATTATACTACTTTTGTTACAATTTAAACAAAAATTCAGCCACCAGGTTTAACAGTTTCAAATCCGTAAGTAATACATAGAATTATTGTTGGTGTATATTCATGTTTTTTTTTCTTCCACTGAGTGAGAGCGCAAAAACAAAAACATACCCCTCAACAACAAACATTGTCAATTCAATAAGTTTTTGCGGTTTTTTAATATGCATAACTATACCTACACAATATAACACATATTGTAACAATTATTATTGTTATTATAAAAAAAATAATGCATTCTCCAATTATCTCCTTCTGGGTTATGAGCAATAATAAAATTTATAATTCTATTTTTCATGCATTTTGTACGTTAGTGCTTCTTTTAAGGAAACAAATGATATATACAAAAGTCGTTCGTGTAAAGTTACTGATACTGTTAAAAAAAGAATTGCATTTATGTTCATATCACAGAAATTTGTCTCTGTTTATAACAAATCCACCTACAAACTTTTGAAATTTCGTGAAAAAAAGCAATAATCACTTCAACTTAGACAGCCCACCGGCAAATTCGAATAAAACAAGTGACAAATAGCAATAATTGTTGTTGCCTAAACCTGCTTGTTGAATTTAAATGTTCTCAAAACATACCCTGATTTAAATAAAAACTGGAAAAAGATTATAAAGACGCGTTAAAGAAAATAATGTATACAGAAACGAATTGTTTTGATGAAATATTGTATTTGCAGGTAAGTAACAAAATTATATGCAAATATAGTATTTTTCGTCTGTTAAATAATAGGTAAAAGAAAGAAAGACTTGTATACACATGTATTTATAAATTAAGTAGTGTTGGCTGAAATAAGAAATCTTGCAAAATTTGAAGAGGCCGTATCTTGCAAGCCAAGCCAAAACTTTTTCAAATTTTGCGACATTTTTTGACTCAACCAATCCAGTTTCTTTAAAGTCTTATTCAGATCTTCCAAGATCATGTCGTGTCTTGTAAATTTCTTGTATCACAATTCTGCAAGACTTTTACTTGATTCTTGTAAGACTCTTGCATGCAAATAAGAAACATAGAACTTTATTATGAGTTTGGTGGTTGCTTTCGGTCTGTTACGGTCTCGCTCGCAGCTATAGTAGACGTTATAAAGTATAGAAACGGAAACTTTACATAATAAGTTATACGTAATGGACGAAATAAACAAAGCAGAATCGGAGCTCTTTCAGTCAAGCGACAGTGAATTTATAATTAGTTCAGTTAAGCATAACTGGACCTAGACTTAATAAACTTTAATTTTAATAGTTATTTATACAACAAGTACAAAAAGGAAGTCCTACTCGGCCTGAAGGACAACGTGTCCTTGTTGGACAATTTCACGTAGCGTGCAATAAACACTTTTTATACGAGTTGCATACAATATTTTTTCTACGTTCATGCAAAAACCAAAAAATGTTTTATTTTGATGACACTAACTCTAGGAAAATATGACGTCGATTTGAACGTTTATGTTTGTCATAATGACAAAACGCTGTAGTAGAATGACAGATAAATGCAATAAACATTTTATTGCACTAGTGCAATAAAGAACCACTTTTGCCACTAAATATAGTTCGATAAAGTTTTGTTTTTTGCATGAACGTAGAAAAAAATAATTTAATATGCTGGATGTCCTTGAAATAAAGTACTTATACCTTGCCTTGTCTTGCAATTCGAACTGCCAAGTATTGTCTTGATCTTGTCTAGTCTTGCCTTGCGAGACTCAAACTAGACCAAGAAAAAGCAAGGCAAGACCGCCAACACTAAAAATATAAAAAAACGATTATTGAATCATGTCTTTCAATACTAAAAGTACCTTCAATATTGCATTGTACGCTATTTGATAAAAGTTCAAAATTAAATGAGTATTACACCAACATGAATTTTTGGGGGTTACACACAATTTAATTCAGAAAGCGTCGTTGGCTTTATAACGATTTAAAATATTTGTTTATTTCTGAAACAACCTTAGTCCCGGACTAAGGTTGTTTCTGCACTAAATTGTCGTAGTAGTATTATGAACTCTAAAGACTGGTGGCCTACGTATTATAAGTCTGCATGTGCGTCGACCGAGACAGAAAAGTTGGCGGATTCAGTTCTCGTTTTCCAAATTGCATCATTTTGTTAGCAGCGCTGATATGCCGGGCTGTATTCGGGCTAGTGAATACATTAATGATGTGATATCGAGTACCTTCTATGTTCCTTTTCCTAAAACACAAAATTTCCTCGTTAAAATGCCAATTCAAAAGACGTATAAGGACCAAATGCCAATACTACAGGCCAAAAATAAAAATTTGAAAACTGTTTAAATGAGCGGAAAAACCATTTAACCCATTCTACGAAAATATTATTCAAACATCAAAAACTAAGAAAAAATGCAAGGAAGACACAAAATAAGCTGTATTTTATTAAAATGGTTCGATAATAAAAAGTTTTATTTTGAATCCTGTGTTTCATTTCAGACAACCTAACTCCATTTTTGTTTTATATATTTCTTTAAGGTTCGTAAATATTTATAATGCTTATATTTATGATAAATGTTTACTTTAGCACTTAACTTTCTACCTCAAGCTTCAGTTTTCCTCAAAATGTTCAGATAAACTTACAAAACGTTTGTTTTCACTTCCTGAGAACTGTCAAAAATGTCACATTTTGTCAGGTTGTTTCTGAAATAATCGATTCAAATAAAACAAAAATAGACATGTAACATTTATTGTGCATTATTGCACTGCTTACACGAAATAAACTATAGAACTAACATATTTCCTGCCTAGGTCCTAGAGGTGAGTGAATATATTAAACTTAAGCGGACCGAGTTGTTCTAATACATACGTACAAAAAGCAAATCCAGTAAATCAGTTGCCAATAATGAATGGTATTTCAAAAGTAAGTGTATGAAATGTAAATGCCAGTGATAAAGAGAAATTGTTAAACAGCAAAACTAACACCAAAATTTATTGAATATCACTTGTAATAACGAGTCGTAATAATGCTTAGAATACTTTAGCATTGCGCAAAAAAATTGCTGATAGTAATTTATAATTTGCATTTATGTTCATGTTTCAGAATATATTGTGTTCATATGAGTATTGATCAAATTTAATCATATCTAAATTTTCTATACTACTGTAACTTTCTTCTGAGCTTGCAAGAATAATGCATATCTATTATTGTTTTATATGTTTTAAGTTTAATTCAGCAAAATCGATTCATTTTCAGAATATTCTAACGTTGGAGTATTAAGTGTTATTACCACATAACACACTGTATTTACCCTGTTTTGTTATGCATATATGTCCACCGTTTCTTACATACCTAATTTGTTTGTATTATTTTTTATATATATTTGTGTATTTTATGTATTTATGTATTGCTTATGATTATTATGTATTGCATGTATTTTTCTGGTTACTATTTATCCCATGCACTTGACTCGAAGAAACAGGTTGATGTCATTTACACGGATTTTAGAAAGGCCTTTGACACGGTATCACACAGTGTATTGTTGGCAAAATTACCTTCGTTTGGAATTTCATCTCAAATAATTACCTTGTTACAATCCTACTTAAGTGATAGAATGTTGCATGTTGAAATCAGCAGTGTTAAATCTTCCACTTTTTTTGCAACGTCAGGGGTACCCCAGGGCTCCAACTTGGGGCCTCTCTTATTCTTATTATTCATATCAGATATCTGTTGTGCTCTCTCTTCTATGAAGTTGCTTTTTGCTGATGACATGAAGTTGTTCAGAGAGATAAGCACTCTCCAGGATTGTTTGTTATTGCAGCGGGATTTGGTTTCCTTGAGCGAGTGGTGTAGCGTCAATACGTTAAGTTTGAATATTGCTAAATGCAAGGTCATGACATTTCATAGGATTTTTAATATCGTGAATTTCGATTATACTATCGATAATGCTGTGCTGGACCGTGTTTATGAGGTGAAAGACCTGGACATTACGCTTGACATCAAACTGTCCTTCTGCAGTCGCATTGCAAATATTACTAAGGAGGCCTTCAAATCGCTGGGATTTGTTATTCGAAACAGCAGAGATTTTAATTCTTTGGATACGATTTCTTCGCTTTATTTCACGCTTGTCAGAAGTAAGCTAGAATACTGCTGCTTTGTTTGGAACACTCATACATCCACATATGTTGACATGTTGAAGTCTGTACATAGAAGGTTTCTGAAATACACTTATTTCAGAAAATATCATATTTATCCCATAAGAAATTTTGAATACAATCTGCTTCTAAGTGATTTTAAATTTACCTCTTTGTATAGACGCCGTAACATTAGATGTGTAGTATTCTTAAATAAAATCATTTATAATCTTGTTGATCCACCGGAATTACTTGCCCGCATTTTATTTCACACACCTAGACCTGCTTCAAGAAGTTGTAGAACATTCTATCTTCCTGTTCCTAATTCCTTTCATTGCTTTAGTAGTCCTATATATCTAACATTTTTGAGACCTTTGTAACTGCTGATATATTTTCCGTCACTTTGCGACAATTTAAATAACATTTACTTTCTGTGCTATATAATTAAAGTTACAATTTATTTTTATTATTATTACTATTATTATTTTGTTTTTTCTATATTTATATTGCATGCAATTTAGATAAGTATGTCTATGTTTGTTAATATGCGAAGAATATTTTTTTTTTACTCATTGTACTGCCTTTTTCACTCATGACTGTAATAATCCTGTAAATGGGCTGTCAGCCTGCTGGATGTTAAATGAATAAAATAAAAAAAATAAAATAAAAATAGATTATTATTTTGTCGATGCCAGCAGGTGCTGCAAAATAAACACCTTGTGTTTAGGCAAACTTCCTTCCAGAAACTATAGTTGCGGCAAGAATTTAGATGACTTACGTCACGGCTGACATTGCACAATTGTTTTTATTGTCAGCATAATGTTGCGTAAAAATCAATATTTTTTTTTGTAATTTAGTGTAACATATAGGGCAAACATTTACTATAATATATAGTTTTATTATTCTCAGTTACAGTTTCTTAAATATTTTGATGAAAATATAATGAATTATTCATTTGTTCATATGACGTAAGTCGTCTGAATTCTTGCCAGGAGACGCATTTGGTTGTTCACTCGGTAAATTGATTATTATTGTGTTTGTTATTGTTTATTTTCACGCCATTTATATTACAATGTCAATGTTAATTAATTATACAATAATAATATAATTTGTACTTGCATACGATTGTATTATTGAGTTTCTACTCGATCTGGACTATAGCGAAAAAATGTAAATGTTAAGAATTAAAATTATTGAGTAATCCACATAATAAAAATAGTAATACTTTCTCATAAATGTGTTTTTGGAACCTTTCCCTTTATTGCTTAGAAAAGTATGTATGTAAACTATTTTTTTAACAAATGTGAATACATTGAAACGAAATGCGTGTGCACAATACATAAATGAAATGATATTTAAATGTTCAATACGTTAGAGGACACTAACATACATAAGTACATTTATTTTACACGAAATTTCATTTCGTGAAATTCAAAATATATGACAAATGGTTGAAAAGATGTATAAGTATATAATAAATTATAAAACAGTTTTATGCGACACGAACATACCTAACGTAGGTCGTTCCCATTGAAATGAACTCTTTGTGATACGTATTGTTTTATTATTAGCCCCAGTCATGAAACAATCCAATAGTAAAATGTTCTGGCGAAGAAATATGTAAATAATTTTCAGTTACCTAAATAATAACTAACCCATAGACATATCACTGCCACGTCACTTGCTCATATCATGTAAACTCATATGAATACACATAATGTATGAAAAATAGGATACATGTAATAAAAAAAATTGCAATGAAGATGATAATATCGTATCAGCGACACTATTGTATATTTTATACCCGAGGTCCAAAATGATAGAGAGTGAGCAGCACTTAGAGGAGCACGGAAGATGAGGGTTGTAGGGGACAATATTCTATACCACTTAAGAAGGGTTCAAATTACCAGCAATATGTTGACGTTGAGTGCACCTACCACTTTAATAGTTAACTTTAAAAAGTTTATTACTCACCCGTGAAATACCGTCCTTTTACAGTTAGAAACAGTTTCCAATCGTCACACGCACGCGCATTGCGTTTACAATGCCCAGATAAGGTTGAAAATGCTTTGTTTTAGATGCAATTGATGGTTGTAAACCAATTCTGGCGTACTACGAACAAATTTATTATAGGGTGCATTATCCACAGTATCGAGTTCCATAAGTGGCAAAACAGTGTCACACTTTTGTCACCGTACAGCTTTAATTTATCCATGTTCTGACGTGTTATGTAATCTATAAGTAGGTATATAAAATATATTTTTCGATTCAGACTTGTACCTTCTAATATTTAGTAAAAAAATATACTAAATATAGAAATATTTGATACATAGTGATTTTCCGGGTTGCTGTACCGTCACTTCGGTAACTGGTAGCTGCCACCTGTAAAATGCACATCCTTCGCATTAGCCGGGATTCTTTTACCTGCCCTGTTGTTCGCGGGCTAGGTATATGTGGGGACAGACCCGATATCGGTGTCTCTGGGCCCGTCCGTATATTGATTTCGGTGCATATTGTTGGTATTACGACTGCTACCGTCGGAACCGTTCCTCGGATAATGGTGGTCCTCCGAGGCGTTCCGTAGCCACCGCTGTAACTGGTCGCATCCCATGCTTCCAAACGTTTCGTCGCTCTTCACTGTCGGCATCTTCAGTGGTGACTCTGCAAAAGCTTCACCGCGAATGAGGACTTAAAACCACTATAAATATAGAAATAATTTCTTTGCCATATCACTATTTCATCTATTTCTATCAGCATACTCTTTCTATTTCATTTCATAAAACGAAAATTCATGTCACATATAATTCGCAAAAATACGTTTCTAGATATATAAAATATACCATTATACAAAATACCATCCATTGTTCGTGTATTTTGTATCATCAACCTCTATCTCTTCCGTGAGTTCCCACTATTTTTCGTTTCGTAGTTGTATGTTCTTCTTTGCTACTCTTTATTGCACTATATACACTACTCACTAATATAGTTATTTACCTAGCTTAACAAGTGAAGTCAGCAATCGAGTGTGGAAAAGTTACTTCCCGCGCGTGTTAGGTGCAATATTTTTCCTACGATCATGACAGTTCTAATCAGACGAGTTCTAATTATTAAGTAGTTATTTAAACTAATAGAATATGTTAACGAAAAACATTGAAATTAAATGTACAATTTGTGGAATTTTGTACATTCAGTGCTGAGGCAATAGCGGCTTGAGGATCTTCTTCAATGTTGACAAAATATGAGCTACAGGATTAGCTTGTAACTTCAATAATGATGGAATAGCTGCTAGATGCTGTTCTTCAGTCAGGGAACATACTGTTACCGTTAACGTACTACGTGCTTCAGCATGGTTCTCTTGAAGTTCTGATGAGTAATTTGATGATTTGAAAATGCTGTGGGCTATTTTGTTTTCGTTATCCAAACAATCCTCAATGTATGGTTCAGCTACTGCTGTGGACTTTTTCCCTTCATGCCGTTTTATGGTTACAATATTGGACCCGCAGTTGGCTAATAATGTGGTACCGAAAACAATGTCTTATATATGTTCTGTACTTCGGGGATTGCGAGGCCTAAGTAACCATCCATGTTACATGAAATTTTCCCAAAGCGTTGATACCCACAAATTTCTTAGTATATGTACCCTCTTTATAAGAAAACCCGATGGTGAGGGTGTATCTCTAGGACGCAAAATAGCATAACTTCAATAGATATCGACATATTTAATTGTTTCTTCGTTGTTCACCACAAATTTTTTTGAAACATTGGTTTTCATGTTTGGTATGGTAATCATAAGCACCTCCCCTTTGTCTTCTATATCGTGGATCGTCATATTTGGTAGTTCCGGCAATTCCAAATATCGTGGTTATTATTCCAAACCAACATTTAATTTCTTCAAATATGTCGTTAGTTTGAGGTATTTTACAATATCAATGTCTTTCTTTACTTTGAAGCATACTTTCAAGATCGAATACTTGGACTATAGAGTTGATGGAAAGTTATTTGAAAATTTGAACATTTAATTTAGTTGATTTTTTACATAATCATTATCATTTTCAGTATGGTGAAAATTAAACTTTAAAATCTTCATTAACATTAAACATTATTTTCTTGAAATTTGTGAAATGTAACACCATAATTTTTCATAATGTATTTATGTAGAATGACACGCTCTTTCAAATGGTATGGTCAAAATTGAGGGTTGCTATTTAAAAAAAATGTCGATGACGTCATATCTCGAACAACGATGACGTCACAAATGTGGGCCGTATGTCAAAAAGTGCCTTTTTTAAAAACAAAATCGAGGTGCCAGAGAATTTTCTCGAAAACCTCTCAATTTCAAAAATAATGAATTTATTCGTTACTTTTCGAAAGCATTGTAGAAAACATTTAAATGTATACTATAATTGCTAAATGCAAAATAATTGAAACAACTTTATCTCACTATCATATGAATCTGACCATATTTAAAACGTTATGATATATTGCCTCGTATATCTATATTATTAAAAAGTTTTGTACATATAAGGAAAAATATGATACACTCTTACGATAAATATTGTTATATAGTTAATTAATTCTAATTAGTGCAGACAGTGTAAGGAAATCTTAATAGCACCTTACTATCTAACTCAGTCAATTATGTAATTATTTTATACTCACTATTGTATAGTAAAATGTATATTACTTGTTCATTAAAAGACAGAGTGGCAGACGAGGCCATAAATTATATACTATGTAATGTTATTTTATAATCTACAATACACGGTGTTTTTGAAACAAGTGTCATGGGTTTCAGGAACTGCATTAAGGATTATTATAGAAAATTTAGGCTATACCGCTTCACCAAAGATATCAAAATTAGCTATTTACACTCAAAAGTTCAATATGTCACACGAGGCAGGTGTGAATGCATTTCTTCGCTCTATCTTCTATAAGTTGATTTAAGATATTCTTTCTATTGTCATTTTAAGGCACTGGCTTTTATTTTTAAAACTGGCGCGAAAATATAAAAGAATTAAGAATATCGAAATATTTTTTTTACTTTAACCACAATTAAATGTAGTTTGGGAACCCACAATTAGAATAAGAAGTAATTCCATGACCAATCTCATAGCTGTAGTAATAATTATTTCGGTAAAACTTGGACCAGGGGAGCAATGTTATTCGCCGTAGATTTGAACAAAATTTAGCCCGCGATGCTATTTTTATTTTGTACAGGACTTCCATTCATCGTGTCTCTTAATTATAGTAAGAAGATTAGCACCAGAATCTGGCATTAAACTAACCGAAGATCTTCGCGAGCAATGTCCAATATATAGGTTAGAATCAGGCAAATTTAGAAATTCAGCAACACTGGCAGGCATCCAAATATGTACCAAATATGTTTATTCCAACTGAAGCCGTGGCACATTTATTTATTCTTAATGTATTTTATGAAAATTCTTCAATTATTAGTGTTCACTGGATGAAGGGCTATGTACTTTTTCCAATTACACCGGAAATTATGACAATCTTCTTCATGAGATATATTTCAACCCGCGCTTCTGCATGAAATTTATCGATTTGTTCCCTGATCAGTACTTTCTACTGTTTCGGTCGATATAATTCGCCCTTTTGCTTCAAAAAAGCAACAAGCTTGTGATATTTGCTTCTATTCTGATTCTTTATGTTCATCATCGCCTCCAACGTGTATCTAATTTGATCAAAGCGTTAACGATTTTCATATTTTGGACTTCAAAGTATGCCAAAAGTACCTTATCATTGAATTTACCTCTAACATTTTTCAGATTACTTCATCTCAAGAAACGATTGTACTTCGATTTTCGCTGGGGAAAATTAATTTTCTTGTTACTTGTCAACAAACGATCGAACTTTCATTACCTTAGCTCCTTAGCGATAATAAACTTTGGACAATTGGATTTCAAAACAATATTTTATAAATTTAGTAACATAAGAAATGCGTTGAATTGTAAATACTTTTAAAGGTGTTTGTAGAAAAAATTGTGTGTGATATGCGAGTATATGCTAGCTAAAAATGATTTTATTTTGTTGAAACGTCACTTTTAGCACTTGAATCATATAAATAACTATTAAGTGCAAACAAAATTCAAATATGACTTCTCGTTCGTATGCGAATCATTACCCCCAAAGACTACGACCAAATCCCAGAACAGTTGAAGAAAATCCAATAAGACAATCTGCCACGTGTCTTACATAGGAAAGACATTTTACATTGTCGAGGAAAATACAAGCGCGGCTTCTATTCTATTTTTCAAAAAATATTTTAGACTATTATATTTTCTTAACTTAATTTAGAAACATTCTGTATATCCTAAGAATTCAGTATCATTTTAATAAGTATGGCCTTATGGCCACCTTATTAAGAAAAAATATATATAATTTTTATATTTTTGATCGGGCAATAAATATCCTATTTCTATTCTCAATTCTTCGATGAAGGCATATTATCGAAAATTACTGTATTTCTGACATTGCATATGGAACATATGAGGTATTAATTTAATTATCTGTTTGGTATGTAACGGAAAACACATGAAATCTAAAGTATTAAAAAAAGTTCATTGATCTGCTTGAAGCAGATATACGTTAGAATCTACTGTCAAGTATCAAATATTGTATGAAGATCAATGAATATCCACAATAATACCTATTGAACTTCTTCGATAAAGGAATATTATAGAACATTACTGTATATTGGACATTAGAACATTATTTGGTATATTGGTCGATTGGTCGAGGTTCAATTCAGAACAGATTCAATACCGTAGGTAGTTATACTTGTAGAGAGAATTGGTACCTTCTCTGCGGGTATGGTAGGATGGAACAACTTTGGCTTGATTCAATGTGACATATTGATACCGGTTGGTGTTTGACTATCCCCCTAATTAATTAAGTTTTCCAGGTTTCCGTCATAAATGCGTAAGTCGTTCCTGGGCGCAAATGCGACCTACTTAATAATAATAATATTATGCCACCCCCTCTTCGAGTTCTTGACAATTACAATTAGGAGTGGACATGTTACCTATTATTATTATTAATGAAATAATACTTAAAATACCTAAAATATATATTTATAAAAACTGAGTAACCAACAACATTTAATTTAAGAAAGTTCACTGAACTGTTTCAGCAATCTAACGTATCTACTGTCAAATGTCAAATGTTGCGTGCTTAGAGAAAGGCACTAATTGCATGTTTTCCATTAGTTTACAACGATAAGGCTATCTATGAAAATACTATGTACTTACTACCTGAGTCATTTGCTCTTCTTGCCTACTTGTGAACCCTATTTAGAAATTTAGTACGTATATGAACGCGTAAACTAATTATATTTTAAAAAGTAAAGTAACTTTGAACTATAATAGTTTTAGGGGAACCTTCAAAAATATTTCGTCAGATTGCATAGTAAAAATAATTTTTGGATTTATCTAATTTGGTAAAATAAAAAATCTGTTAATTGTGTGAAATTAAATCAATAAAACAAATTCAGAACCTCAAAGCGTACACTCAATTTTTTTTCTACGGTCATGCAAAAGTGGTACTTTAATAAAATGTTTATTGCATTCATCTGTCAATCTACTACAGCGTTTTGTCATCATGACAAACATAAACGTTCAAACACTTACTTTTTGTACTTGTTGCATAAATAACTATTATTGAAATATTCCTGGTAATATGGTAGACTAATATGTATCAATGCTCTTATGATACAACTTTTGCGTACATCGTTTCTATGTTGGAAACAAATTTATTAAACAATAGATCTGTTTTGCATTCGAATGATCCTAAAATAGTTCTAAATAGTCAGCTTGTCATCGCTTGGTAGTACTTACTAATGAAATAACCAGTTATTTCGAATGGGACAGTTCGCTGTAGGAACCAAAACAAGCCTTAACTTTAAACGATCATGGTGCCAGTAACGTTCTGAAGTTCTAAACTATGATAACACAGATACACAGATTTTAAATTAAAGTTAGGTTATAACAGAGATAGATACAACTATCCATAAAATTATAAGTTAATGCTAGATGCCTAGTAAGAGTAGGCAACTTACAGACTAATACGCATGCGCCGGATTAGAAGTTTGCAAAGAATTCGTGAAATTTTTGCACTGTCAACAAACTGCTCTTGATCGTGCTGGAACAGCGGATTAGGAGTTATGGGTTGTATATAGTTGGATTTTTGCTAGAACGCTTACATTCATATTGCTTCTGATAGTTATAGACAGTTGCAGACTGCTGCAGAACAAACCTTATTGTGGTAGGCATATGAACTATAAATTAAAGTTTAGAATTAATATTTAGTCTATAATTTTAAAGCTAAATAAGTAAGTTACTAATATAAATTACATTTCATTCAAAGCGACTTCAAGTATTTCCTGAGTACATTTCTATTTTTGTATAATAATTCATTACCACAATGTTTTACAACACTTGTCTTTGAAATTGCATCTTAGCCATTCATGAATCGGGGCTTTATGTTAGATATTTCTATCGTGTCCTGCTTTATATCTCAATTCACGTGTCTAGTAAAACTCCTGGATATAAAAACAACTGCTAGATGCTGCTCAAATAGCATGTACGTCACAATACTTTGTATGTCTTGTTAAGTTCTGTAAAATTTAATGAAATATATATCTAAAAATCTTAATGGGCTAAGATTAATTTTCAAAACTGTAAGCATTGTTACAAAATTAAATTAAATATTCACTGTGTGAAATTTGTAATGCAGTTAACGACAATGACGCGCCATCTTGTAGTTGTAGACTTTAAAAGTGGCAACTAAGAAAGTAAAATTTTCAGGAACTATTCAGCTAAAGGAAGCTAACCAATAATGTAGACATGAATAAAATTTAGAGAGCGGAAGGGTGTTTTCTTCACCCTGTATCCTATGCAGAGTGATAAAAAATAGTATTCCCACTCTCTCGATATTATTGCCATTCATATTATTTATGCGCTTCCTAAAGCTAACTAGTCCCTGAAAATGTCATTCTGTTTCACATTTTCAACATATAGTCATGCATTAAAACTAATTGCAATAGTAGTTGCGCCTTTTAAGGTCTATAATTGCAAAACGGTTCGTTTAAGAGAATATGTTTATTAGAGCTTACATTAATGTAAAAAATACCAAATCCATACTGTATTACAAGATTCTCCTTTGAATACCGTATATTTACATTTTTCATGTAAAATTATAATTTTTTAAACTCTGCTTTTATCAGTTCAAGAGTGTATTTTTATGCATAACTGTCAAAATTGACACAATATTCAGTAATAATATCGTTAATACATTTTTTAAATAATTATTTTTCCATATAAAATAGCTCGATGTTTTCTAAACATTTTTTATATCATATATATCTTTTAAGATACATATAGGGTGTAATTTCGAATGGGGGTCAGATTTATACGGATCCACCTGTGACCTGCTAGAGAATACAAACACAAATTATAAACTGAAACCTAAAATAAATATATTAAAGTGAAGCCGTGGAATATTCGGTCATGCTGTCACCGAATTAACGTTGACCGTTTGTTTTCTTGCACGTCTAGCATTACATAGTAACTGTTCACTAAAATTAGGTCAATAATAAACTTTATTTGAAACAACGTGCAAAGTCGCAAAAGAGCAAATTACTATTATAAAATTATTTTCTATTTCAGTTATGCTCTCTGCCACTCTGTTAATTTCGTACATTTGAATTGGTAAGAAGGCAACAGTGAAACACACTAATACTAGCTCACATATAGCGACGGTGACGGCGTAGACATCAGCTTAGTGAAATGACGGTTTAGGTGCAGTTTAAAAATTAATAATAATTACACTACGTTTATTATTGATACCCAGTAAATATACCTAACCTATATATTTTCTCATGTATTTCTATAAATGGCTGTAAGATTAACGGAAGTACCGGATGCAGAGTTGCTAACTAAATATTTAAACATAATGAATAAACAAATACTAAATATTAACTTCGTATTGTCATAATCATGAAATAGACACATCTAAGTACACTTAGCTTAATATTTTTGCTTTCAAAAATCAATAAGTCCAGATATACCTTTAAGAGGGAAAATAATCCAACACCGAGATAAAAATTAATTCATGAACCTCTTTAGAATACAACTTCAAGATATTTTCGGATCCCATTGATCTGCCACAAAAAAAAAACAAGTTGGTGGTACTTATAATCCATTAAGAAACTATCCAAGTTGTTTTCCGAAAGCCCCAACGTAAATGAGGTGCACAAAAAAAGGCCGTTAATTCGGATATCCTTGAGGGAACTCTTTGGCTCCGTTTTGGTAAGTTAATTCCGACTAATTGCTGTTGACATAAACATTCAATTGGGCTACATCTCAGAGAAGAACTTTATAGTCAATTATGTCTAATTTCATTACTGGAGTAATTAGAAATTATATGAAAAAAATAAACGTTGACATTAATCTAGCAATAAATTTTCTGCGCAGGGAGTTCAAAGAAATAATATTTGTTGGTTGTTTTCTCATCATTTTTGTTTCATAAATTTTTAAATGATATTTTTTTAATTATTACATAATGTCGAAAAGAAATTAAAACATAATAATATAATATAACAATTATAATGTTGTGGTTTGTTTTTAATTCATATATAGACTATTTTCTTTTAATGAAATAACAAAAAATAATTGAAATATCAAGATAAGTCAAACAAAATGTCATTCTATACATAAATATCAGAAAATTTCTATATATTATAAACAAAAGTGAAGAATCTTATCTGCAGAGCTGTTATCTATGTTATAACAATATTTGCATTTACAGTTGAATGAAAAAAATACGTATTTTGAAATATTTTTTTACCTAAAAATTTGTTGGTTAGACCGCTTTCTGTGTTATATATTCGTTTTACTTGACATGAGATAACATTCCTGTTATTTGCTAAACTCTATATTATTCAGTTCCTAAATGTCTAAAATTACTTGTATTTGTAGAAAACACTATTTCAAGAATACGGCGCCCTTAAATTCATTGTTAACATATAATGTTAAACAATTCGAATGTTATGACAAAAATGCCTTTGTTTTTGGATAAAAGTAAATTGCTCCACTGTCAGACTTTGCCAAGCAATTTAAATAAACATGTGCTTTTATGTTAAAATTTCCCATACAATCTTCCAAAACAAGCAAATTATCAGATAACTATGCTTAGTCAGCAATAGTATCTTAACAGTCATATCTAAATGATCGGTTTCTTAAATTATTATATAAAAATTTATAAATATAAATAATAATAAAATATTTATAAATAAATTTTTATTGAGATAACGTGGCTAGTAATTTTAAATTAGTAGACAATATGACTATATATCTATATGCTTAATATATATTTACAGCATTACGTCGTATTCATTCATATAAAATATGTATATATATATATTATATAGCAAATTTGCCTTTTTAAAAATAAATGATTAGTAGTTTAAATAACAGATTGTTAATAAATAGAAAATGATATAGGTAGACCTTAAAACAGCTGTTTCCATAATGCAAAATTTCTAATAAATTCTCTAAATATCTAATATACTAATGACATTCCAAAAATATTTGAATTTTATATTAACTGATGATTCAAACGGGTCACCGTTGTTTATTTACAAAATGTAGTAAATTTGTAGCCTCGACATTGAATAGTTATTGTCTTTATTTATGCGAATAAGTGATAGAGAAATAAATATATGGTTTATATATGGTAGCATTATTATTTATTTATTTGAAGAAGAAACAAGCAGATTACAGACAACCTATTTACATTTTTATAAAAAATATATGCATTTTCAAGTATATACACAATTACCTATGCTAATATAAATCTTTCAGCGCAGGCGGTAAGTAGAACCAAGACAACCAACTTCAAGCAAAGTCTGTATTGCGGATAACTCTGTTAAATTTTATTAATAAAGTATAAAAAATGTCTATATATGTTATATGCCGTTGTTTGTGACCGACAATTAATATGAAAAATTAATTGTGTGGGACAAGCACGGTCAATTATATTTAACTGTAATAAATGTTAATTTTCGTATAAAGCTAGTTGCGGACTGTGAGCGATAATATAATATATTTATTTCTTTGTAATGTGATATATTCCTACACACATGTACCTAAACCGCATAGATATAAATATATATTATAGCGTCAGTGCGTAACGTTCTATGCATTTTAATCACAAGCTATACTTTTGTAATATATCAGATATTATAACTCACCGTATGCAGCTAGCTTTAAGGTAGTTACGAACGTGATATATTCCAAAAATATCTCTTGTGATTAAAATGCATAGAACGTTACGCACTGACGCTATAATATACATTTATATCTATATTATATTACTGCTCACCGTCCATAACTAGCTTTATTCTGCTATTTTCGAACTTGCAGATCTTAAAGTGTTTTCGCAATGGATCTTAGGAAGCAAACCCGGGACTAATATGATGTTTTTTGTAATAAAGATACTTTATAAATTTGTTTTATATTCTTTCAAGAGCATCTCAAGATATTGTTTCTAAGGGTCCCAAATGATAGATCCATATTCTAAACGACTACGAATGAGGGAATTAAATAAATATAAAATAGAATACATATTTTTAAAATCGGCTGTTACTCTTTTAATGAAACTTAATAATTTATATGAAGCATTAGTTAATTTATCCACATGATTTTTAAAATTCAAATTAGGTTGAAAGTTAATTCCTAGATCTTTGGATACATAAATTCTACACAGAATATAATTATTCATTGTATAAACATAATACTCAGACGTTGTAGCTCTACTAAATGTCATAACTTTACATTTATCCAAATTGCAGGGCAATTTATTTTCTACGGATCAGTCATAAATTCATTAATATTATTAACTAGTGCAAAGAGTTTTAAATCATCGGTATATATGAGACAGTCTGATGTTATGTTTTTTGTCAAATCATTCATAAAAATTAAAAAAGTAATGGTCTCAAATTCGAACCTTGTGGGACACCAGATCTGGCCAAATATGTCTCGGAATCTGCATTCTGATAACAAACAAATTGATTTATCGTCCGTAAATATGATAAAAATAAAACTAAATGGTCACTAAACCAAGTGCATGCAACTTGGATCAAAGACGTTGGCAAAGTCCGTGTATATGGTGTCAACCTGTTTCCCCTCACTAAAAGCTAAATTAGCTTTATTAGTAAAAGTAGCTAAATTGATTTTTACTGATCTGCAACATAAAAAAATATAGGTATCTTCTCATAAATGAAAAATTCAAAAAGTTTTGCTACACAGTTTAAAACAGTAATAGGCCTGAAATTTTTAACTGAATCTCTCTTCTCTTGAGTTATTGAGTTATGAGTTATTCTTGCGATTTTAAATTCCTTTGGAAATATGCAACTGTCTAATGACTTTTGAAAAAATATTAGTAGCTAATGGATATAGAATAATATCTCTGCAAGCCTTAAATATGTAACGAGCTATTCTATCTGGATCAGCAGAGGTTTGAGATTTAAGTTTTTTAAAACCTTTTTCTAAATCCAGTATACCCATATGTAATCATGCAAATGATTTGAATTAAAAAATAAATTACGTGCACTATTTTTTATTAAATCTCATTTGTTTCCCTCAGTATCTTTCCAATGTTATCGATCATTGTGGTCAAGTGGATGTGATATATACCGATTTGTCAAAAGCCTTTGACCGAATAGACCATGCTTTACTTTTACATAAGCTTAAGGCTTATGGGTTCTGTCGTCTTTTGCTGGAGCTATTTAAATCATATATATCCAGTCGCCTGCAATATGTTAACTACAATGGATTTACTTCTAATTATTATCTTACTACTTCTGGGGTACCCTTGGGTTCCAATCTGGGCCCTCTTCTTTCTTTCTTTTTATTAACGATATCACTACCGTACTTTGCTGCCATAAATGGTTATATGCAGATGATTTTAAAATATTTTCCTCTGTGTCAAGTATTAATATTTAGGATCAGTTGAATAGAGCGGCGGAATGGAGTAATTTCAATAATTTAAAACTGAATATAGCTATATGTAAAGTAGACTCCTTTACCCGTAAAATGTATTCAACTCTATTTAACTATGATTCAGAAAGTTAACACGCACGAACACTGTAAAGGATTTAGGGGTTTATTTTGACAATTAATTAACTTTTACTAGTCATATTCAGTATTTGGTTTCTTCATCTCTCAGAGCATTGGGCTTTGTGATAAAACAAGATCCTGATTTTCGTAATAATGCTGTACTATTCAAATTATTTAACACATATGTTCGCTCTAAACTTGAGCATTGTTCATTGGTTTGGATTATGTTGTTTAACATTTTTACACGCTCTTTTGCATAACAAGGTTGACTTTCCAACAATTTTAAACAAATTGAATGTTTTCACAGTAAGAAGCCGGTCTTACTGTCAAAACATTCAATTTGTCGTGCTCCTTTACGTTTTATTGTCCTGCTGCTATATCTAATATGGGACTAAAGTCTTCTATTGCATTTATGTCAAAATTATATGTAATTCTTACGATATATTTAGTTGTACTTTGAATTGTTTGTATTTTGTTTTGAGGAATGCCACTGATCTGTGATTTACATAGCTAGATGCATTTATTACATGTTGTTTCTTTTTTGTAGGTATTTGTATATATTTTTTTGGTTTATGCAGTCATTAGTAGCGGTACATTTATTTGTTTTTATTTATACTTACTGATTTAATGTATGCTTTGTCCCGTAATTGGTGTTTTTACTGTTAAACAAATAAAAATATTATTAATATTATTATTATTAAAAGTATGTCATAAGTAGATATCTTCTGGTAGTAAGCTATCTAAAATATTCAGCGAAGGCATCGGAAATAATTTTTTGTCAGTTCTATATTGATTATTAATAAGTAAAGGTTGGTGTATCTATTTATTCGATTTGCCTTTACGAAATTCCAAAAACTGTTTAGTTCCCTACTTAAATTGCGTTCAATATTTTTAATATATTCTCATTGAACTTGTTGGATTTCTAATTTTAAATTTGTTTTTAATTCCCTATAAGAGTTTAAGAATATAAATTATATAATATTATATAAATATATTGAATGAATACAGGAATATATATTGTGACAAATTCAGTTTGATTTCGTGATGTTATCTCTTTTAATAAACACACAATTAGTAGATAGCCATCCACTTTATCTCAGCAGCGCTGATACCGATCTTTACATGTGTCGTGATGCTGGATAGTCTGAGGGGACCCATTCAGACTCAAAGGGTTACAACAAAATAAGAATAGCGTAGGATTTGATGGAGATTTTTTATTACAGGTAAATATCGGAGAATCGAAAGGTTACCGTCGCTCGATGTATTCAGTTTTCAGCCCAATTAGTGGGGAATGAATAGGTGGTCAAGGACCGACGGACAACGCTCGCTGACTGCGTCAATAAGCTGATTCAATCAAAGTTTCTTGAAATACATATTAACTTTTTTATAGTAATTAGATATAACTTAATTGAGATATTTCTAACAAAAATGATTTGCTGTATTTTGGAGATCTTATTTGGTAAAAATCAAATACTGTTAGAGAAAGAACCCATAGGAAATAATGCAGTAATGGTGACTGTAATTGTGCGTAATAAACTGATAAAATTATGGATATTTTATGTATCTTGGTTGATAAAAATGAGGGCAAGGTCTAAGGCAGAAATACTGACCTACTTGTGCAAATACTGTTGATATAGATTATGTAGAAACGGATTTTTAATTATACATATTTGGTACAAAATTTTCTTTAGTATATGGAAAATGGTACTGTTGGATTTATTATAATAGTATATTAGTATTTAGAAAAATATGAGTGCATACAATATGTTCAAGAGATGATGATCAAAATTGAACAATACAATTTTTTAGATAAGTCTTGAAGGCTGAAATTTCAAACAATTTGTAACATTTATCACAATCATTTCCTACAATTACGGCTTACTTGTCAAACCACTATAATATATTTGTTCTATTTTTACAAAACTTTCACCGAACATACAACATCGACTTAAAGCAAACTTCCTTGTTTCTTGTTATACTAGTTAATTGTAGGTCTACATCATTTTTAAATATTTTTTCTCCCTGGTCCTGGAAATGGTCTTGTGTTATTTATTCAAATTCAAATGTATGATTTTATAAATTCTATATCAACTACAAGTAACTTAACATTGGTGTGTTATGGACGAAGAATTTTAGTAAAATAATTGTACAAAAAAAAACACCCAGGAGGCGAGTTTTTTAAGTGCGTAAAGTCAAACTGTAATGCAGGATGGATTGAATTGAATTATTTTCTTTAACTTTTGCAGGAAAATGCGTTAGAGGACATGGTCTTCCGTTGAGAACATGGAACCATGGATCTTCTATGCTTATAATGTATAGAATTTCAGTCAAAATATAGTTTTTCTTATTCTAAATGGTTTACCAACCTGTACACTGATGTTATATACTGATAAAAATTAGTGGACATTTCCATGTTTTCTTACGCTTTTTACGTAATAAAATTTGGAAATTTCAGATATAATGTAATGATACAGTGTACTACTTTTACTACTATTTACTTTTGCTCAGTTTACTATGAAATTTTACAGAATTTCTCATATGATTTCTGTTACACATGAGCAGAGGCGCATCAATGTAATTTAATACGTTTTAGTTACGTTAACGTGTGGTAGACAAACATATACGGTACATTAATAAGGACTTGTTGTGGTATATTCGTAAAAGAGTAAGAATAAGATTTTATTTTGTTACGTGTACACTTGCAACTTATGTCAATAGAAACTGGATCGGTATGTTGTTTGCATCAAAACTGCTCCATTATCTGTGCCCCTAAACCATATAACAACACTCATATTTTTCTTTATATCATGAAAATTGTCATAGTTTACAACATATATTAACATTTGTTGTAGTTACGTTAATTGTAAATTTACTGTGACTAAAAATATTTATTCTTACACATATCTACAAATCTGTAAAGATCGAAAAAATATTTATTAATGTTTCAAGAATAAGATGGTATTTTCAGCTAAAAGATTTATATTTTCTAAAAAATATAATACAATGTAAATTTTTTAGAGGATAGATGAACAATACAGTTTTAGATTAGTGGATAGATGAACAAATTCTACTAACAAAAATATTTCTACACAGAAGCTATTTCCGTTCCTGATAAGGCCTTCTCAACTAGGTATTTAGAAATAGAAATGTAACCCGCATAATGTATTTATCCGCATAGTGTATTTATTATTGGATCATAATAATAAAATCTACTGTATTTCTAATAATTTGTTAGTAAGAAATATCCTGCATATTTATATTAACTCACTTAAAAATTAATTTTTGTACCTTTTAACAGCAGAATTTTTTAACAAAAGGAAAAGTTTAAAGTTTTCAACTTCATTTGTCGACATACTCTTTATACAGGGTGAACCTTAAATAAGTACAAATATTTTAACCAGCAGTATAGTTCACTGTGTAGAACACATAATTAATAGTTTTTTTACAAAAAAATCAGAAATAAAAAATTGACATTTTAAATAAATTTTGTAATTTTTCTGTTGAGGACTGCTGACTTATACATTTATGAGTCATAGCACTGCAGATTGAACGTGTGGTTCACAGTGTTGTCAGTGTTACATAAATGTCTTTGCTTTTACTGATATTAAACGCATACGTCAAGCTATTTTGTTACTTAATATTGTGTGTACCTTTATTTTTAAAATTTGTTTTACTGATTAAAGTGCGAAGCCACTTTATGGTTAATACTGACTCATTTGGGGTTATGTGGCGAAAATTAAATTTAATATGCTGCGTGAAAATCATAGTTTTTCGTTATTCTTCATAAAATAACTTAAGGAAATTGTGTCTTGTGTCTCTTTCTAACAGTGTACAATGACATTTAACTTGTGAAATGTGGATTCCTTATTAAATAGTTAATTTTTTAACAAACATGTAAACTTGTGTGCACGTTTATGTATAATTTTTGAACATTGAACATAGTAATATCACGTAATATCTTTCTAAATACTTTATGGTAGTATGTATTTAACTTGCTGAAATTTATTTTTAATCGTTTATAGTAAGGTCAGTTAAGCAGTTAAAATTTATGTTAACAATACAGCGTATCACACTACATACCCAACTTTACTGTACTTATGCTTCAAACAAGTATTTTTAAAATAGAATTTAACCGTATTACTTTACTATTACGTTAAAGGAAACTTAATATTTATATTAGAGGAGATATGGCAACCTCGCAACAAATAATATGGTTCATTAGGTTGCTTATGACAGCGGTCCTCAAAATGAGGGTATTTAAAAAAAATAATATCTTCGTAAATATTAGAAATTTTTAAAAATGGCTTTCACTAGACTGATCTATATGACGAACTACACCAGCAGTTAAAATATTTGTACTTATTTAAGGTTCACCCTGTATACCTACAAAAATAACATGTAAATGATCTATTCAGTAAATTTACATATATTTTACAATTCCAATATGATGTATAATTTTATCCATATTTATTTCTGTAATATTACAGTGTATTTATTTCATTTACAAAATTATTATGTAATTTTATAAAACTTGACGCTGGTCACAAATTACCAACGTAGTTATGGAAAATTACAGACAAATTCTTAATAATAATCCTGGATAAAATGTATATACCTAATTGGTACAGTGAAGAGATATATTTTCCAACTTGTACAGATTTCTTCAGACACTAAAAACAGCTACGTTTTTGTTGAACATTGCGTGCCTTTAAGTCATCTTGCTTAACATATAATGCGGTCTATATCGATTTCTTTAAGGCCTTTGATAAAATCTGTCTCTATCAAAATATATTTAAATCTTAAAATTTTACCGCAGCCGACAGTTGACGCAAGCTATGTTTGTTACAGTGGCTTTTGTTTGATTGCTAGAGTACAGTCAGACACATTTCTCATGAAACTACCAGAAACACTGGTATTTTACTGATGATATTAAATTGTATGTTCTCATTACTGACTTAAATGACTATATTACGTTACAAAAACAGATAAATATGTTGAAATTGATGTCTCCCAAATTACTTTATTTCAAACATTACCTTATACTATAAATAATATTAAATTTGGACGCACTAATGATACCATACGAGATTAAGAAGCTCTTTTTGACGGACAAGCTGAGCTGCACGTTACTCCAAAATAATTATTTTTGTTAGAAGTACCTAAAATACAGTTTTTTCGGCCGAATTGTTAGGTAAATGTTAGAAACATCTTTTTGCTAAAACTGCCAAAAAATATATTCAAAACTTTTATTATCTATGATTAATATGCATATCAGAGCAAATATTTTTTGAAAATAGTGACTTTCGAATTTTAATTACCATGCCAGCATAGACTAACTAGATATTTTAATGTAAACACCAAATAACTATTGACGTTTGTTTTGTATAAAATGCGTCATGGACTTTTTGGAATTGACTATGGAAGACTCTTTAGGGATTTGAAATTAATCCGTAAAATAGTCAATTTTTGGGAGTGTATACAAAATTTAAATAATGTATTTCACATGAAATGCAATTACTTATTGGTTAGAGTTTTATTCATATATTATCATTGTTATCACATTTTTATTTAATTTTTAGATCAAAATAAATTAAACAAATAAAATAAATAAATGCATAAATGCCTAATTAGTAAAAATTAAGATTCCTAAGACTTAATGTTTACGAATATTTGTGTTCATTAAACCTTTATTACATTTACCAAATTTTATAGCTTAATCACTGGTGATTTAATGTACCGTTCTTTTCTTTCTCATGCATTTTCAGCAAAGCACGTACCTAATGAAAACGGAACAGAATATTGTCCTATAAATATAAACAGAATTATCTAATAGAGTATAATCATGTGGTCGTGTTGTATAATCAACACAATTTACAGTTTACTGTTAGAAGGTAATATTTAATGCTATGCAAGCAGGTTCGTGTGCTTTAGGCACAGTTTATATTGTGCTTTAGGTACATTGTAGCATGCCCACAATGTATTGAAATGTATCTATGAAAAACAGAGTATGTAGGCATTTATTATTATTTCTTATTATTTCTTTATGGTATGAGCTAAACTTTTGCTTTTTTAATTATAATACCTTGCACGATTATCTACTCGTACACTCTATTTTTAAATTAAGAGTAAATGAAGAAGTCATATATACATAGGGAAAAGTAACTAAAAAATGTTACTATATATATTATTGCTGGTAAATTTTACAAAAAAAAAACAAAATGCACAAAAGCCAATACAATTCATTGCCGAGTTATAAAAAGAACTATTATATTTGCTTTTGGATTAACAAGAAGCAACAATAAACAAAATAAATTTAAAAGACTAATATAACTAACGTTTAAATATTAGTAGTGGACAGTGTTGACATTGACAATGAACATGATTTAATAAATCTAAACTTAGCGAAAAATTAACAAATAAGCTAGTGTGTAAGCGGAAGAAATTTGAATCACTCTTATTTAAGAATAGAGTATAGTTTTTACTTGTTGTAGTTTACTTGTTTTACTAAGCATTGATATGGAATCTTACTATTACCTATTTCTAGTTTTGTAACTGCTCTTAGTTTTCAAACCTAGGATAGGTGGAGGGGACTAAATCCATCATTTCTAAATAAAAATAACTTTATTATTAAGAAATCTATAGTCATTAGTCATTACTTCCAAAATAAAAAAATAGGTAACGAAACAGAGTGACACTAAAAACTGCTCTATAAAACTACCCATAAAGAAGTAAGTAAGTAAGGAAGGAAGAAGGAAGTACGTATTACAGTGTCTGAAAATTATATAAGAAGACTTTCCACAATATTTTAATCAGCGTGTCTATTATAAAACTGAAATTAGGAAAAAATATTAACAACATTTCTCAAGAATGAAGTAGATGTCGTAGAAACAGCATAAAATAAAAACAGAGCAATTACTGAAATATGTGCTAGGTGCTTATAAACAAATACCCATATTTATTAGAATAGTACCATTTCAATGTAACTAAAAATATTTATACTGTTTTACAAAGTTCTTAAAATGAAGAAAAAAGCATGATGTTGAGCATAATTCTATACTATTCAAGTGTAGTTGTACCTATAGACATGTAGAGTCTCTCTACATGTAAAACTGGAAAAATATCAGTGTGTCAATGAATGATGTTTAAACCATCTCACAGGATTGGAGTCGCAGAACATCTTATGTTTTCATAAAGTATATTGTACACGAAGTAAACAAGCTAAAAACTATGATGATGATTCGGATACTATCTTCAAAGAACAATAGACCAAAGACATTTACCAAGTATACCCTGATTCCAATGCCACTTTGCTCAAATTTAAACTTATAGGTAACCTCTTCATTCATATGCACTTTTCAAAGAAATGGGCAATACTTTTGCTCATATGTTTTGATGAAGGATCGTTAGCCGCAGCATATATGTAGCATATTGGCAAGCATTACGCAATTGAATTTATTATCATTTGCCTAGTTCCTATCTAAATATGAGAATTCATTTTGACAAATTTTTACTTCACACTTGAATTCACTTTAATTTGGATGGAAGTGAAACTATTACTCTTATTCCTAAGGGAAATATATGGAATTTGGACCCTAACTCATCTATAATCATTTGAATATCATAATTTAATGTATATGAAAATAATGAACTAAAACAACAACAGGAAGATATGGTTCCATTACAGACCAAATATTTTTTGTTATTGTTTTAGCTGTCCAAGGATATCTCGGTTAGTTTTAAGAAAAGAGAAATGCGATTTTCGCGGATGGTGATTTATCAAGATTAAGAAGATTTTTTATATACTTTATATTTGTTACTACTATTAATATGACCACTAAATGACAAAGGAGGTTTAGTCTGCATTGTTAGATGATGACTTCTATAATTTTTTTGCATGTAATCTACAGTTTTCTTAATATTTTAATGATCTTAAAGGTTTCCAAATAGGTCCAAAATTGTTATAGGTGCAGTGCTCAAATAACAAGGAATCTAATCTAACACCTTTACTACTTTTAAAGGGGTGAATCGATGAACTGTTAATAGAAATTTAGGTCGTGTTCCAATAATTGTTTTTCTAATCCCTTATGTGCGGCGAGTGTACATAACATAAATGATAAAAAATATACCACTACGGTAATGAAATTTGACCATTGGCTGGTTATCAGAAATTACTGACAGGGAAAATTAGTTGTTAAAAAACAATAAGATATGTTCTAACTAATTAATAATAATAAAAAATTAAATATGTACATACTTCAGATACATAATAAACTATTACCCAATCAATTTTCATTGCCTAAATAAGCAGTGTAAACTTAATGTAATAATCAATCAAAATGAGACAAAAAAAATGTATATATAAAATTATGCAATGATAGTAACGTAAACTATGTTGTAGGTAATATATACTTCCTGAATCTTAGCCCAGTAATATGAATATTGTTTATTTTAAGAGATATGAAAAATTACATTGAAAATATATTCAAGACTTCCTTACATACATTTAAGGCAGGTACGCTTTAAACCAAATATACATAATTCTTATTTTACTTAACCTAATCAACAACTGAATATTTTATATGAAGTGTTAACTCCACAAACACATACATTGATCCCATTTATCTTGGAACTACTTGGATACACCAACAAATTAGTAAATAGAAGTAGTACTTACCCCTTTGAAATCAAATAGCGGTAGCTACATCAACAGTTCTCAGAGGGCCTGTCAAAATCACCAAGGAAAACAAAACAGTGTAACAAATTGGGAACAAATTTCAGAGAAAAAGTTCAACTGACGCAGTCCTGGCGTCACAGTTCAACCGGTCACAATCGAAACGCACAACTTAGGCTAATAAACAAAAGATAAGTCAACGCGGAGCTTTCGCGGAGCTTTCAGCGCCTGCTAGGACTTACTACTGAGGACTGTGACTTTGATGAGTTTTTGCTCCACCTTAGAAGTGGGAGGGGGCTCACTCGCCTCCCAAAACAGCATTTCTTTATCTTATTACCATAAATTTGTGGTTGATTTTAGATATCCTGAATTAAACAGGTCTGATATGTTTTGCATATTTTGCTTTGGAAGTTTAATTCTTTGGTTTCAAGTCTTCTATAATTTATGTATGGACGTTTCAACGATTTTTCCACTCAGTAAAAATATTTAAAAATGATTTCAGAAATGAATTAAGTAATATTTTCGGAGGTATGAGGTATTTACCTAGTGATGCCAAACTTTCTTGAGTCTTCTACATGGATAAATTTTATTTTGAAAATGAAAATGCTTATATCGCATTACGGAATACTAAATGATGTTTTAAAAGGATAATCTTAGGTTGCGCTGAAGTATAAGTACATTTGAAGAAATATATCTCAAAATTCATCAATTTTGTTCAGAATTGGAATAATATGTTCCGTCATAAATGACATATATAAAAATTTGATAATTTGTAGGGAGATTGATATATCCTATATGCAGATAACGCACTATGAGGTCGCAGTCTAGGTGCGTCACCGATAGTTCTGTGTCGTGCTAAGCACGGTATTTTAAAAAATCAGTCGCATATGTCGTCTATGCACTCTTGACTTATTCTACTGTACTATTTAGGTGTGAAAATATGTTCTGTGGAACATATATTAGTTCTATTATTTGACGCCACGGGCCGAAATTCTCCAAGAATTTTCAGTAAGACTGCGACACGAGTGATCACAGTCTTCGATCTACTAGTGCAAGCGTGTACATTTAAGATCATTTGAAAATACCTACTTCACTAAACAACAACAAAATTAGCATAGTCCGCGACCGTCTAGTACGTATCCTCCTTTAGAGGAATTACTTATTATGTAATTATAACATAAATCCCTTTTAGAATCACTTTACCAAAATTTTTAATTAACTCTAACTTTTGATACAAATGTGAGCGGATGGTGTTCAATAGCGCAAAGATCTTTTGGTGCACGTTCCCTAATTATAATTTACTCCATTGGATTTAAGTAAAAGAAAATTACCCAACACATTTTTGTTTAGTAAATCAGCAGAAAAATATATAAAGTGGGAACAGGATATTATGGAATATACAGTTAAATAACTATTTAAGGAATCCTTATTTAATGTTCCAGTATGAAATCACCATCACGATCATATATCAATCTGTAATAAGAAAATGTGCAAAAGGTTTATGATTTTGTTAAAATTGTGTGTATATAATAACTACAAACGACTGATTAACAAAGGTTAAGTTGACGACTAAAATTAAACGTGTGTAATACTTGCACTTACTTAATGACAAAGGTACTGAAGAAATTTTATGTTAACAACTTTCATGAGATATCAGAAAACAAATCAATCAAGAAGAATATTTGTTAATCCTCTGACATTCCTTTAGCATCTTCTAGATATTAAAATAATTCCTCTCTGATGATAAATTTTTATTATAAAAATAATTGTATATGCTGGATGTCTTTAAAATAAAGTAAGAATATACCTGTAACAGAAATACAATACTTATTTTTTTGAAATTGACAAATTTCGATATTGATTAAAATTTCTAAATAACAGTTTTGTGAAAGTGTCACTCTTAGGCACTAGTGGACAAGGTTTTGTGTACTTACGGACTATATATATAAAAAATTGATAACTGTCAAAAATGTGATTTCTTCCCTCTTATATGCTTCGAATACAACCATTAAGAGAACTTTGGCTAACAGGAATTCTTTATCCTCGGCTTGTTTCATAAAGTGTTCTATTTGCAGCTTCATAATATTTTTGGCTGATATCGAAAAGCTTTCCTTCTTAAAAATACAATTAGGTTTGTTTGCTAATATCTACATTCTTGTTCAGGTATATCATGGGGCGGAGTATCGAATACTTACTCCGCAAAGTTGACGGCCTTAACATACTGGGTAGCTTCAGAAAATTGGCTAATAATACATTTTCCGTAAAATTCTCAATACGTTTTTCTTTGGCCAAGGTTTTAAAGTTATTGTAGGACTTTTGGTATAAACTTTTTGGGCATTAACGTGGATAGAGCAGCTTCAGCAGCTTATTCAATATCCAAAGATTCGTCACTATCACTACTTACACTATTTTTGGAGATTTTTTGGCAAAACCTTGTAGGACGCACGACAAACAACGTTTGAACTTGACAGAACCTTGACATTAAACAATGCATAAACAATGCCTTACAAGCAGATTACCTGCTCACTTTTCAAAATGTTTAAAAATACAAATGAAAGCATGAAAATATTAAATTCTCCGCTTTCACAAAAAATCTTGTATGTGTTTTAAGCACTCGACGTATTATCGAAAATTTTGCGTCCTGTCGCAACTTGTTACATAAATAGTTATTTTCATCTTGTTCGCTTAAATATTATCCATTATATTTGTAAAACTTCTTGCCGTAGCAATATTTCTTGTCTTGATATTGGGAGAATAAGACAAGAACAATAAAAAGCAAGAATAGATTGCCAACACTAATAATAACTATTTTAAGGATTAATAAGTACTTTTTGGATATCCCCTATTTTTCATGAGACAAGAAATCAATTTTACTAGAAAGATAAGTAGTGATGCTTTCTATACTGAGAGAAATATATTTTAACTATTATTAAAATTGTTTATCTCCAGCAAAATACCTGCATTAAATAGACTCCAGAAATAATGCATTGCTGTCATAACAAAAACATATTTACTAAAGAAACTTATTAGTGTTTTTTAAACTAATGATAACTAATGAACACTGGCATTATATCTTCACATTCTCTCATGCATCATATATTTCTTATTCTTCCAATATCTAAGAGCAAGATTTTGCTGGCTATCATTATTCATTATAATAATTGGTATCAATATGATATAATAAGTTAATGTATAGGAAGGACGAGCTGACATTCCTGCTGTAATATTGGACAAGTGGCTATGTAGGTCGTCCGTCTGCCTATATATCAGCCGTAATTAGTACACGCTAGCAAAATATCTAGTTATAAAATTAAATAGGTAAATTATTTTTAACCATTAATGAGTAAATCTCAAGTCCTTAACTAAAGAGGCAATAAGTTATTTAGTTCCTTGTTACCTCTAACTCTTTATCAAAACGCCGACTTATGCCTTCTTCTCGCAACCACTTTTTGCTTCTTACTTCTGTCATTTATTTTCTATTGGTAGAAACTAAATTTGAAAATGATAGTCCACTAGAAATTAATAATTTTCAATTTCTTGCGTCTGTTCACGTTGGATTTTGAAATAAAGTTTAAACAGTTGGATTTTGAAATAAAGTTTAAAGGCGAAATATGCCAAAGTTTTTTGTACATTATTTAAATTCGACTGTGTCATTAAGTTATATGATATTATAGTGTGTACTTCGAACAGTATGGTTTATGTGTTTTTTGTACTTTTAATAACTATGGAATACGAAACATTATTTTTGCATCAGCGGGATTGAGCTTAAATTAAGATTTTGAAAATACTATGTTTTTTATTCGTTAACTTATAATTCTTCACTGTTCATCTACTATTAATTCATTCAAAAATGGATATGGCCATCTCCATGCTCCATGCTAGTGTAAGTATCCGAGTTTGTTTGTTGTCCATGTGGTGGCATGGCCTGTTTCGTTTTCTTTTTTATTATTTAAATTTGAATGATTTATGGATTTTGCATGATGCATATTTGCCTGTTTAAAAAAAAATTGATGACGTCATTACTCGAAAACAAATGACATTTGAAAATCGCATTTTACGCTAAAATATGTATTTTTTAAATTAAAAATCGACCTGTTCGAGGATTTTTCCCAAAAAATAATTGTTTCGTTTTTATTGAATTTATTCCATACTTTTGGCGCATACTGTATAAATATATTTGACGCCATAACTTCATCCTATAGTTATTAGTCATAAATGAGTTTGTTTTACAGGAGAGGAAATAACTAAAAGTGTTAATCAATAGTATAAGTTACGTTAATGAAGTTTGTTAAATGATTCAAAATAGTCATTAAAGTTTTATTATAACGAGTTAAGTTGTGATTATAAAACATATTTTAAATTTGTTATAGTTTTACAACTCACAGGTTCATTCTACATATAACGTGTTGTGTTTTTATATTTTTATTGTAAAAATAAATGTACTTATATCTTTATTGAAAATGTGCCTTTTTGTTTTGTGATTTGCATAGAATTGAAAGCCATTTCTGAATTCTAAACTATAATGTAGCAGATTCATGATGTCAGAAAAAATATGCTTCTAGTTTTCAAATACATTTAACTATAGTAAAAAGTGTCATTTTGGCATGTAATCTGTATATAACAATATAGGTTTCAATAATGCATTCCTTATATTTTGCATTATACATTGCTTAATATACTTACTTTTTGGAAAAGTGACTTAATTATCGTTTTTATTTATATTGAATGAGTATACACTTTCAGCTAAGTACACAATTTATTGTCTAATATACAGGTGACTTTACAAATTAAAGAGCAATATAGCATATTCAATTATTACTGATTAAAGTCAACTATCTTTTAATGTGCAGTTCACTTGTCCTTAATATATCAGAAATACATTTAGTTAAAATTATAGTAATATAGTTCAGTTACTAAATCAAGACATTTTAGTCATTGTTGATAGCCATAGTTACATGACTTGTTCACTTGTAACTATTGACTTGTTTTCAGAAAATTTGATTTGGCTACTACAATTGAATTGTTTATCTGTCTTCTATTTTATATAAGTTTATAATTTTTTTGCTGGGAATGTGTGGAAGTGTATTTTACCTACCACTAGTGAATTTTTCAGTGTACAAAATACTATTAAACTTATTAGAAAAATTCTAATCAGGATACAAATTATCCCAGCAAAACTTTTTAATTGATCTATTTCCCTGTGTATGAATCCATTTTTTTAAATTATTTATAAATGTGAAGTACAGCCGATATTTTAATTTGTTTAGAAAATATTACGAAAAAACCCATCGTCAACAGGTCATCTTCAAGGAATTATTATTGCATTTGGAATTTCGGACCAGGAACCATCTTGCAGTATATGTATACTTATGTATAAATTTTTTTATGATTTGGTGACACAAATTATAAATAATATCTGTTATACTCTGGCAGAGATATTATAGATGTTCGGTAAGCAACAGTTAGGTTTAATCTTCACATTCACATACAACAGTTAAAACACTCTAATGAAACTAGCTCTTGAACCAGTTTTATTCGAATCAATCAATCACGTTCCGACCACGGTAAGTTTTAATTGACAATCGAGACGCCACGTTAAGTAAATCTGACTTTTTAATTATTTACTTTTCCTTGCTTTTGAAAAAAAGAGGTACCACATAAAATCATTTGTTGCTTTTGGATATATAATTTGAGCTGTAAATTCACCTAATTATCTAGTATGTGTTTGTTTTGAAATAAAAATGACACATGAGATCAAAACTGGTGTAGTAGCTGAGCAAGTTACTAAATTAAGTAAAGCTAAAATAGTTGTGTGTTATTATAAATTAAAATACTATATGTAATTTGGCATAACATACAATTTGGTCCATTAAGATCGATTTTAATTATGTAATTAGTACATATATACACTGTGATTTTTTAAAACTACCCACTCGAGAAATCTCGAAAACGGTTGCGATATAAAAAATTTACAAAAACAGGTAAATCTTTATTTCTAGGAGGCCAACTTGTGTCCTATAGCGCATATGTTTTTACTTACCCTCTCATCTCCAAGAACCGCCACTTGTGACATATCATTGGATAGTTAAAACCTTTCTGAATACAATGGGGTATGCATTTTTGCTTTCTGAAAACTACCCTTAAAAACTGTCTTACTAAATTGGATTTGATTAAAAAGAATAAAAATAAGGTTGAAGTAATGAAACTTTATTAATTATTTTATCAAGTAATCAAAATGAGCACCATTCTGCTCCAAGCAATAATACAAACGAGATTCAAATTGCTCGTGCACTTCTTGAAAAGTTTTTGGTCAAATTCTTCTACATTCCTGAATTATTCTTTGCCGCAAATCGTCAAAAAAGGCTTTCTCCTCTCTATCTCACTTTTTGTTAAGTATTATAATACTTGTAGCAGGCAATTGCCGAAACGGTAGAAATTATTTTCATTTATAGAGCTGCCAGAATTTTCAATAATAGACATCCAAATAAACAGGTGAATTACAACTACATAAGATTACTTGTGCCGAAGTTTGAAGCTACTGGGTCCGTTGAAAATAAGTAAAGACAAGTCAATAGAGTTGTGAACGAAATGGCACAAGCGAAGATACAAAGTCTATTCGCTTTAAATCTCATCAGTTCCGTTTGGCAGATGGCTGAGGCAACAGGTCTTTCTTATTCATATGTATGCAAAGTGCCTAAGCTTAGCAAGTTTCATCCCTATAAAATACTTTTTTCAAGAGGTAAACGGAGATGATTTCGAAACGACGTGTGCACTTTTTTTAAACGATCGCGTTAACAAGCACAATGTGCTGTACTGGAGCAATCAAAATCCTCATATTAATAGATGTACAAACGCAGGTTCATCAAAAATTGAATGTGTGGGCTGGCATACTTAGCCAGATTTGACAAGCTTCCTCTTCTTCTGGGGTCACCTTAAATCTGTCATTTATAAAAACAACCCGTAAGTATCTACGATTTGCGACAAAAAATAATTCAAGAATGTAGACGTATTCCACCAGAAACTTTCCAACAAGTGCGCGAGCAATTTAAATCTCGTTTGTATTCTTCCTTGGAGCAGAAAGGTGCTCATTTTGAACACTTGAAAATAATTAATAAAGTTTTATTATTTCAACCTTATTTCTGTTTTTTTTATTATTTTTAATCAAATCCAATTTCGTAAGACATATCAGTTTTTAAGGGTAGTTTTCAAAGAGACGCATTCAAAAAGTAAAAATGCATACATTATTGTATTCAGGAAGATTTTAGTTATCCAATGATATATCACAAGAGGGGTGTACCAATTTAATTTTTTTTAAGTGGGGGTTCATGGGGTGAGAGGGTGAGTAGAAACACAAGCGCTTATATATTACAAGGTGACCCCCTAAAGATAAATATTTACTTGTATATATGTACTAATTATATAACTACAATCGACCTTAATAGACATTGTATGTTATGCCAATTTAGATATACCTAATATTTTAAGATATAATAACACACAACTATTTTAACTTGACTTAATTTAGTAAGTTGCTCAGCTACTACACCAGTTTTGATCTCATGCATCATTTTTATTTCAAAACAAACACATACTAGATAATTTACAGCTCAAATTATATATCCAAAAGCAACAAATGATTTTATATAATACCTATTTTTTTCAAAAGCAAGGAAAAGTAAATAATTAAAAAGTCAGATTTACTTAACGTGGGCGGAACGTGATTGATTGATTCGAATAAAACTGTATATATATATATATATATATACCGGGTGTTCCCTCTAAGACTTTCAGTGCGAATATCTCCGAAACCATCATAGCCAGTGCGACGAAATTTGGTATACAGACACTAGATGGCGCGTAGAATCTGATGATAACATCAATTTTTATACAGGGTGTTCCATTTTCCAAGAAATCGATTTAATTTTGATTTTTTGGTTGTCAGCCCTGCTAAAACTTATGTTTAAATTGAAATATACTTAATTATGAACACATTCTGATAAATAAACATTCAAAAATTTCAAAATTTAACATAAAAAAACGCCTCCAAAAAGTATCCAAATTTCATTGTTTTGTCATGTAAAATGTGTATAGCCTTGAGCCAGACTTACACAGAAGAAACTAACATCGGTGAACGTCAAAACTATGAATTGTCATTGAATTGTCAAATATTAATGGCATGAAGTATTTTATTTTACATAAATAACGCTAAATAATGGATTTAATGCAATTTACGTATGCACAATGGTGTTATTGAGACTTGTCGATAAAAATTTAGACTTGAGTTGAGGCTTTTGGAGCATTGTGGTCGCCGTGCCGGCGCAGTCTACCGCTACAACTAGAGTTACAGCGTGAAGATTGTGTAAAATATCTGTGAAAATTTTTAAATTATTCCATTATAATGTAATAAAACTTCAGTAAATTGTTTTTTCTATGTTACTACAGTGTACAATAATAATTAGGTACACGTATTTTTTATGACAAAATAATTTACAAAATTGTGTAAGTACTTAAAGAATATCCCTGTTTTCCAACTGCTGTAATAATTATTGATTACTTATTTAGCAACAAATAAATTCAAACAAAACCATTTCTAAAACTTTTAATTATAATGTGAACGTGTTTGTCGCTGAAAGTCAGATCTGAACCTACCCTAGCCCCACAAAAGAAAATATTACGAAAGCATAACCTAGAAATGATTGATTCTTGTATCCACATATTTCAGCACTGTACTTATGTTTAAGAAGAACTCTACATCTGTAAAATAGTAAACAATGAACTACAATTTCTGTATTTCATGATACAGAACTGAAATAAAGCAACTGGTTTTTGCTAGGAAGAATGACCTGCAAATGTACTATACCCAGTAGGTAGGTACCTATCAAATAGTCGTTTAAAGCTAGGTAATAATTTGTAATTGTTGTTGTAATTGTTTTTATCTTTCAGTTATGTGTGTGCAGTGCCACAAATTACATTAAAACAGACACCAGAAAGAATAAGCGAAAAATATTACGGACATTTTCTTGGAAATAATTCTAAACATGGATAATATTATAAACAAGTCTGTAACTCACATTCTTTGAAGAGTATTCTATAAGACATTAAATTCAGTTGTCTGTCGTGGGTTTTAAAATTTCTAAACGAATAAAATTAAGAAAAATAAACTAATTTCATAATTCTATGTACAGTATGAAAACATCTTGTTAGAATATCATTAAAATGTTGAAAGCTAACTGTTGTTACAACATATACACAACATAACGTAATAAGGTAGGTATTGAACGATGAAATGGCAAGATTTGTTTCTAATCGTACATGCATGTACATACATGTACGGATTGAACGTTGCTCTGTAAATGAAATTAGAATACAGAATAAGTGTTTAATATAAAATCAGATGTAATAATGTAGATACTTAATGTAATTTTATTTTATTGTTAATAAATTAAAGTCTGTATTTGTTGTTTTTTATTCTACTCAAATTATTAAACAGAAATGTTTCAGAAATAATATAAAATTAATTAATACTTAAAGATGAAGGATCAAGTTATTCAAATTAGTTACTAATTAAAAAATAAGCCACAATGTAGGTACGTATTACTTTTTAATTAAAATTATGCTGGTTACAACTGAATCATATAATAAAATATAAAAAATCACTCCTTTAATCTTTTTTGAAAATTTTCTTTTGTAAAATAGTGTCCAATGTGAGTTAGGGGACTTCTTTATATTATCCATCATTCCATGTATAAAATTAATTCTAACAAAATATCTGCGATATTTTTCCTTCATTCTGTTTGGTGTCCTATTTTACAAATCGTTTTGTTTCAATGTAATTTGTGGCACTACACACATACCTGAAAGATAAAAACAATAATTACAAATTACTGTCTAGCTTTAAATGAATTCTTGATTAATTAACAATAAAATAAATTTACATTATTACATCTGATTTTATATTAAACACTTATTCTGTATTCTAATTTCATTTACAGAACAACGTTCAATCTGAGGAATGTATATGCATGTACGATTAGAAACAAATCTTGCCGTTTCATCGTTCAATACCTACCTTATTATGTTATGTTGTGTATATGTTGTAACAACAGTTAGCTTTCAACATTTTAAAGATATTCTAACAAGATGTTTTCATACTGTACATAGAATTATGAAATTAGTTTATTTTTCTTAATTTTATTCGTTTAGAAATTTTAAAACCCACGACAGACAACTGAATTTAATGTCTTATAGAATACTTTTCAAAGAATGTGAGTTACAGACTTGTTTATAATATTATCCATGTTTAGAATTATTTCCAAGAAAATGTCCGTAATATTTTTCGCTTATTCTTTCTGGTGTCTGTTTTAATGTAATTTGTGGCACTGCACACATATAACTGAAAGATAAAAACAATTACAACAACAATTACAAATTATTATCTAGCTTTAAACGACTATTTGATAGGTACCTACCTACTGGGTATAGTACATTTGCAGGTGATTCTTCCTAGCAAAAACCAGTTGCTTTATTTCAGTTCTGTATCATGAAATACAGAAATTGTAGTTCATTGTTTACCATTTTACAGATGTAGAGTTCTTCTTAAACATAAGTACATAAGTACAGTGCTGAAATATGTGGATACAAGAATCAATCATTTCTAGGTTATGCTTTCGTAATATTTTCTTTTGTGGGGCTAGGGTAGGTTCAGATCTGACTTTCAACGACAAATACGTTCACATTATAATTAAAAGTTTTAGAAATGGTTTTGTTTGAATTTATTTGTTGCTAAATAAGTAATCAATAATTATTACAGCAGTTGGAAAACAGGGATATTCTTTAAGTACTTACACAATTTTGTAAATTATTTTGTCATAAAAAATACGTATACCTAATTATTATTGTACACTGTAGTAACATAAAAAAAACAATTTACTGAAGTTTTATTACATTATAATGGAATAATTTAAAAATTTTCACAGATATTTTACACAATCTTCACGCTGTAACTCTAGCTGTAGCGGTAGACTGCGCCGGCACGGCGACCACAATGCTCCAAAAGCCTCAACTCAAGTCTAAATTTTTATCGACAAGTCTCAATAACACCATTGTGCATACGTAAATTGCATTAAATCCATTATTTAGCGTTATTTATGTAAAATAAAATACTTCATGCCTTTAATATTTGACAATTCAATGACAATTCATAGTTTTGACGTTCACCGATGTTAGTTTCTTCTGTGTAAGTCTGGCTCAAGGCTATACACATTTTACATGACAAAACAATGAAATTTGGGTACTTTTTGGAGGCGTTTTTTTATGTTAAATTTTGAAATTTTTGAATGTTTATTTATCAGAATGTGTTCATAATTAAGTATATTTCAATTTAAAAATAAGTTTTAGCAGGGCTGACAACTAAAAAATCAAAATTAAATCGATTTCTTGGAAAATGGAACACCCTGTATAAAAATTGATGTTATCATCAGATTCTACGCGCCATCTAGTGTCTGTATACCAAATTTCGTCGCACTGGCTATGATGGTTTCTGAGATATTCGCACTGAAAGTCTTAGAGGGAACACCCGGTATATATATATATATATATATATATATATATATATATATATATATATATATATATATATATATATATATATATATATATATATATCTATTACAATGATCCAGCTGTTAATCTGTAGTCTACTACGATTTTTTTGAAATCAATTTTTTCTGAAATAACTAGTGATTTTTTTATTAAAAATCTAGGAATGTGACGATCTTCAGCGCAGCCCCTGTGGCCCAAATATCATCAATTTGTATAGAAGAATAATTTCTCATAGCGCTATAAGTTTTTAATTTATTGAATTTGTATTTCAATTAAAAAATATAGAAGGTATTGGCATGCTAAAAATTGTTAGCGATATTACACGTTGGACTGTTGGTTATTTATTGCCTAGGTCAATAGTGTCAAATTGCACACCAGAATGTAATGTTACAACTGCAATGGAAAATTACTACTTATGAATATCCATATTTCATGTTAAAACCGTGTTCCTTTTACACAGGAAATGTAATTTTACAACATTTTTTTAAAATTCGGTACGGTATTCATTAGAGATTCTTGTAATACAGTATAGAATTGGTATTTTTACCTTAAAGTATCAGGTGAACAAAGAGTAATTTACAATTACTTTTAACAGTGCGTTCTTCAGAAATTAAAATATTAAAGTAAAAACAATACTTTTACAATAGCTAATAACATTTATTTCAACAAATTACTTTAAAAAAGTAGAAAACAAATTCGGAATTTTGAATTACTCGTAATCGAAACCTAAAGCTTAAACTTAAATATTCGATATTTCCACAAGCTCTCCTTTTAATTGATTACATTTTTCGTACCATTTTAAAACATTTTTCACTACTTTCCTAAGTTGGTTTCTTGTGATATTTTAATTTCTGAATGTATCTAGAGGAACAATATTGCAGATGAACAAATTTCAGGCATTTCCAATGCTTTCTACGTTCTTAAATGCAAACACAAATTCAAATTCATTATTATTCGATACAAATTGATGAAATTTGGACTACAGGAGTTTTAAGTAGCAGTGAAGAACGCAACATTGCCAGATTTTTAATAAAAAAATTCCTAAAATAATTTTCGAAAACATTAATTGCAAAAAAATCGTAGTAGGCTGTGGAATAGCAACTGGGTCGTGATAATAGGTTGAGCAAGAAGAGTAATATATATATATATATATATATATATTAATATATATATATATATATATATATATATTAAAAGAAAGTCGCGTTCAAAATATTTTTTAGATTTTTAATCCTTAATTGACCACATTGCATATTCCCTACCTGTACCTGTATAAAGACATAATAAAGGTACTAATAAGTTATTTTTTGCTAAATTTTTAAATCAATAATGCATCATCATATGGTAGAGTATTACTTACAATGTACTTATTATGTATTTAACTTCAGCATTATTACTATTTTGTTATTATAATAGATCGCAAATTAAAAGCAAATTTAAGAACTTTTGTTTAAATATATATATGTGAATTTACAATATGTTATTACAAAGCAAATTTCTTGTGTATAAGCTGTACTTATACACAATAAACTTTATCATAAACTATAGGCCAAAGAAAGAACACCCTGTAGATTTCAAAATAAATTTATTTGCATGTATTTAAAGGAAGTATAGTCTTGAACTAAGTAAAGTTATTTCATTTAAATAAATAAATCTTGACTAAATAACGAGTTTCTTAATTCAAGATTAGGTATATAACATATACATGCCTGACCAAAAGTAACAAAACTCTTATGAAAAAATGTATAAACGAATAGTTTTTCTACAAATACATCTCATATATATAGAAATACGACTGCAATAAAATGTAAATCTGTGTCACGAAATTACAAACTAAAATACAACTAAGATTAAGGAAAAGTCTCCTGTAACTTGTTTATAATTTGTTTTTTTATCAGTTTTAATAAAGGAAACAATTGAAGTTTTCCTGAATATTTTTAAACCTGTAATTTACAGTGTAGTGTCCATAAATCTATCATTCACTACCATTTTCAAGTGAAACTGAAATTTTGTGGATATACCTGTTATTACAATACCTTGGCAGCAAATCATAATATTTACTGAATCAATATTTGCTAATTAAAATAAAAAGAGAATATCTTTCAAAATATAAAGTTTTCGTTACTTAAAAGGGCACGTAAATGTGTTAATGAAGAGGGTGGGCAAGTAGAACATTTGTTAAATTAGTAGTAATTAATAAATTATTTCATTTAATGTTACTAAACAGGACTATTATTTTTTGGTTGATAAGAGAACTGTATTACAGATTTTAATGCCATATTATTTTTTCAATTCATAAGTATTCCTCATTTTATAAAATTTAAAATTGTCCATTCTGTTTTAATTAGCAATTATTCATTCAGTCAGTATTACGATTTGCTAAGTTGTAATAATAGGTATCCAAAAAAAGGTCCACAAAATTTCAGTTTCGGAGCATTTAAACAAAAAATTACAAAAGAGATAAAATGATCAGAAGAAAATTCTGCGTTTGATATTTCAAGGAAAAGCTGCATTCCTCCATTCACCCTTCGATTTTTTTCACCAAAATTACATGATAAGTATGCCGGAATAATATAAAAGTACGTGCAAAATTTCAAGTGTGTATCTTACAAAAAAATGGGATTATTAACAAAAATAGTTTTTTAAAATGTAACTTTAACACCCTGTATATTGAAACAGGAACGCCCAAATAAAAAATGGCATAAGGCAAGTCGCATTATTTTTGTCCAAAGAATATGTTGTTAATGGTATGGTCTTCTATTTTGGGACACCTTGTATATAACGTACCAATTTCCAAACAAACGTTATTCCTGATTCAAAACAATGTTTTTTGCATAATAAGTATTAAGTACTCATATTTTTTTTAATATAAAATTATTCACGTTTATTGTTAGTAAAGAAAAATTTGATAAAAAATGGTTATTAAATTAGTTCATTAATTTCAAGTAAAAATGTTTATTTCAGTTACCACCATAGATTTTAATTACTTGATTGTAAAAAGAACAATGTATTACCAACCTACCAGATATGTTAATAATAATCTATGTATTAAAATGCGATTTTATTAGTTTTATAATTGTGTTTCAAAATTATATAGGTATTATATTGTAATTGTACTTTTTAATTTTTATTTCAATTGGTGGGTTTAGTTTACCGGCGACTTCGCCAATTCTTTAATTTAATCTGAAGTTACTGCATTACTGCTGATCTGTATTAAAGATATAAATTGTTAATAGTATAAACCTGGACTAAACTTTTTGAGTTTTAAAACCTAAATAACTCATTTATATTTTTATACAATAGAAGTACCTATATAGTCAATAGTTAGTTTAAGAGAATCCACACTAGAGGTACTTAGTGTTGCATTAGTGAACTGTATTACGTAAAGTTTTAAATTAATTTAATAATGAACAAAAAAAGCGTAGATGCTGAAGTAAGACACTTACCCTTAATTGGATGCTGTGTACTCGCCCCAAGCAATCGAAAAAAGCGATATATGACAAAACGGCGCGGAGAATTGCTTCACTCGCGGGTAATTTTGGTTTGTCGCGAGTTTTTAAATTAAAAAATGTATAAAATATGGGGCTAATTGTTTGTAATTAATTAATAGTATAATAGACATATATATTTTACTTAAAATTAATAATCAAGCGGCATGGCAAACCACCTACAATATAAACATTATTTCTGTAATTTTGCATGTACTATAATAGGTAATATATACTGCTTTGCATTAACACATACCTATATACTGCACATATGTAAATTTCCTTGAGAATGAAAATTTGCATATATATTAAAAAGGAGTAGTTTACCTGTAAAATGACTACAGTATTTAAGAAAGTTTGTTTCGGTTCTGCTATTAGTTACACAGTTTTTCATGTAATTTTTCCATTTCATTTAGAGTATTTTTATTTACCAGATATATTACGAATACTTAATTTTCTGTGTAACAAACAAAAGTTGTATTATACAGAAATTTATGCATACTAAACAAATAACAATTTTCCAGTATCTGTAAAATAATTATAACAGTTAAAAGAAAATACACACATTAAACATAAACAATTCTATTTAGAGTTTAATATCATTAAAACAGTATTTTCACTGTTTGATTATTGATTGGCAATTAAAATTATAGTATTTTCCAAAAAAAAAAATGTATTCTATTAACTATTGTGTCTGTCTTATATTTACCAATTTTTGAAAATATAAAATGTTAAAGAATTCAATAAAGAAATTGTCAAAATTAAACTATATTTGTGATACCTTTTTATACGTTACAATAAATTGGCTGATTTATTGGTCAAATTTAAAAGACAATTTTTAGAATAAAAATCAACTAACTGCAATATAAAACAAGCATACTAACGTATCAGGAGATATAAGATTTACAGATTTGTTTACGAAGGTAATTAATGTTTCATGTTTTATCAAAACAAATTAATAGACCTTCTTACGCACTGAGCTGCTCCGGGGAAGCACATAATGTGTAGTGTAATTGAAATGACTAGTGTATATGGTCAAGGCTTATATGAATCAAATATTTTACATTATAAATGGCTATCAGTGGTACGATGGTTGGTTATATTGGTGTAATTCATATTTGTATAACGTACCTTTAGAATGGTAAAAGAAACACAGCTAACAGCTAACTTTTAAAACATCACAGAGCTGAAGTTAGCTACATTGAATTCTTTTTTTTTAGCAAACAATTCAATTTATTTAAAACATAATTTATTTTTGGGAAACAAATCTTTTTTAGTCATTCATTTTTTGACGAGTATTTGTTACTATTCACTATTAAGTGAAACAAATAGTTAATCCATCTTATGAAAACTTAATTTTAAATGATTTTCAAATAAATATGTTTTTTTCATTTCCCTAAAAAAAATTCAAATCTGTAAGTATAAAAATAACGTTTATAAATAAAAAAATGATTTTTGATTGAAATGAATGCGCATTTCGAAATGAGTTTAATTCAAAAATGCATATTTTTAATTGAAGAATATGGGAAAGAAAATATGTAATTTTTTAATTCTTTTTGTAAAGTTTTCCTAATACAGTCGTATCGTCAAAAAAGTACCTGTTGTTGTATTGTTGTTGTAATTGTAATAATGGCCAATAGGTGCCCGCTGTGCGTGTCCAGATGTAGCTGTGCTATATTTCGCGTACTCAGGTATGTCAGGTTTGAGAGACATGAACAGCTAAGGCTAGTCGTCAGTTAACTCATCACTTCACTCACCTGTGGTGTATTGATGAGAGGTAATAAGCCGGTATATGCTGACAATTTGCTATAGATATTTCAGGTATAATTCAATGCTGGTCGGTGCATTAGCCCACAGTTGTTTCCTGAAATTCCGAAGCAATTAATTGTTGATCTAAATAACCAGATGTTTAATTGGATAAAATATTTGAAATATACCTAAATACTGTTTCAGCATAGAATTTAATTAAACCAGCACCAGCAGTGGGAAAGGGAAATAATATTTTATAATTTAAACAAATGGTTGTTTATAAAAAATAACTGTCTTTTTGTTTCATCAAAAAATAATTTGGTATCAGGAAATAAATATTTGTTTTTTTTCTAACAAATAATTTATTTACATTTACAATTTTTTTTAAAGCCATCATTTTTTTGTTTGGTGTAGCATATGTAGTTGTTCAAAGTGTGTTGCCTTTAATGTGAGATATAAGTGGTCTGCTTACTTCCTGCTCGGCCTAAGCGTCTCGACTTAAAGGAAGCGACCTACATTACAGCAGATACTTAACGCAGACCTCTTGCCCTGGGACACGAGCCATTAAATCAGTAAATGATACTGCAGGAAACAACTGCTCCGCGGACTAATGCCCCGGCCGGCATTGAATTACTCCTGCAGTGTCTGTATGAACAGCCAAGAACCCTTATCGGACACACCACCAGATATAGACCGGTTTTGGGCTTGTTAGCTCTCATCAGTATGCCATAGGTGAGATGACCACTTGTGGTCTATGTCTGGTGGTGTGTCCGACAAGGGTTCTTGGCTGTTCACACAGATACTGCAGGAGTAATTCAATGCCGGTCGGGATATTAGTCCGCGGAGTAGTTGTTTCCTGCAGTATCATTTACATATTTTAACGTGAACCGTCGTTAGCGTTTTGTGGATACCCAGGATTCAAATTGTAATAAACTACCTTGCAATGTCCATATAGTCTAAATTAAATATATTGTATATATACAGAGTGTCCACAAACAACCCCTAAAAATACAGGAGCTGATTTTACATAAGAAAACATGAAAATTTATATAAACGTAACGTGGAGATAAGGTGTTGAAATTGAAATTTTATTTTCGATTTTTTTTATAACTAACGAAATATAAAATTTTCGCACAAAATTGGATAACGGGGATTTTTTGCGGTGAGAAATCATAATTTGGTGGTTTTATATAGCGCTTAGAGGGCGCTAATTTTTTTGACATGCAGTAAACTTCTCGGATTTTTTATGAATAAATCTTATTCTTATATCTTTTCTGCAGAAAAAGGTAGTCTTGTTAAACATCGTCAAAACCAATCGTTTTCAATAAAATACGTCCAATGTGGAATCCATTACCCAATTACCCATTTGGCCTTCATACATAAATAACTATTATGAGACCAAAGAAATAACAAAATAATTGTTAAAACTTTTAAGGAATATGTAACTTTATAGGAAATGGTTTTCCTAATTTAAAAATAGACAAGTTTTCAGTGTGGTTATTTTCGATAGAAAATCTTTTACATATGTTTAACTAATTCAAAATTTCATTCCGTTATATACTTTACAGTATATTAATAACAAAAATCCATGAGGCTTAATGCAAATTAACTAGATTAATTATTGTAACATGATTTCTAAACCGTTGGGCATTGATCCATTATAACTATCTAAAATTCATCTAAAAAATGTATAATGGCTGAACTAATTCAATTAACTAATTTGTGTAGCATTTTATCTGTTTTTGTCATGAAAAAAATAAAATGCACTTGATTCACTGTTTGTAAATTGACGTTAAAAGACTACTGAAGATTTATTGTCACTTTAAAAACATATAATTTTGTAATTCTTTAAAAACTAGAGTGTAACCTACAGATACCTCAATAACCATAAATTTTATTTTTTACACGATTCAGATGGAACATCCATTTTGGTATATATGTTTTTTATATTTAAGTAAGTAGCACAGTGAAGATGAGTATTAACACAGTGTGTTTCTTTTTCTTCTTATTTCAAGTGTGAAATGACCAAATTACGATTAAGTTGTGACTAATTGACAATGATTTTATTTTAAATATCTTCTAAATATATTAAAGTATTATCAAATTTGGAAATGTTTTTGATTATAAAAGCAAAGGGGTCAAAGAGAAGAAGCAACAACTTTTAAGAGCAATGTTACCAATCTTTCATGCTATAAAACATAAAATTATATTATTTTGAAACTGTTGATAGCAAAGTAGATTTTTTTAATAACTCCTTTCATAAGTTTTTAACAAACATATTCGTCTGAGGACTGTGCGTATCACTAAGAAGAAGAATTATTAATGTCTTCCAGTTAAGCCAAATGGGTTTATTATAAGCAGATAAGAAATGTGGTAAATCATGCCTTATGTGTAGAAAAACGATCATACCTACTTTAACTACATTTCCAGTAGTAAACATTCTAAATTATTATAGACTGAAATAAAAAACCATAATATAATAAAAAAAACCTACACTGCCATATTACTTGGCAAATCCTGATGAAATCAGTTATTTTTTCTTAGATAATGTTCCTCATCAAAATTTCTCTCCTGATAATAAATAATTCGATATTACGAGTACAATGAAAATAGGATATGTGATAATTCATTTAATTTTGGTTTAGCATATATTGAAGATATTTATGAATATCTTTCAATCATCTTCACCTTGATAACTTTAAAAAAATCTTCTGGTGCCAATACCTTAAGTATAAATTTAATTAAATTGTGATGTCCGCATATTTTAAAGTATTTACTTCATATAGTTAATAGTATCTATTTGGATTCTAAGTCTCCTAAATTATAGAAGAATGCTGTTGTTATTCCAGTACATAGGAATATTGACCCTAAACAGTAATCGGATTTAAGAGCGATTAGCAATTTAAATTGTTTATCTAAAATTACTGAAAAATTAATGAAAAATCAAACTCGTAATTTCTTCAAAACATATTATATTCTTCTTGTTCAGTTAGGATTTCGTTCAGAATACACCTGTGTTACAGCTTTAATTAATATCACTGATGACGATGACATTATTCAGGCAATAGATGAAAGGGAAAATGCAATGGTATTACTTGATTTCAGCAAAGCTTTTGATACTATTAACCCTCATTCAGTGTTAAATCCTGTGGTTCTCAAAATGAAGCCACTTCATTTCTTCAATCATATTTACGGGATCATATGCAGGTTGTGGGACAAATTATCTAAAGCTAGACTAATTTCTTCTGGGGTTCCATTTTAGTATTTATACCAGCCAACTCGTTAAATTTATTAAATATTGTTCTACTCATATGTATTCTGATTATATTCAACTGTACTATTCATTTAATTCGATGGATTATAAAGTGGCCAGTGATGAAATTAATAGCGACTTATGCTTATGCAGGCAGCTTATGCCTTCAAAAGATGTTGATTATTTATCCTATTTTATAATAATCATCGACTTTTATCTCTATCACTAAAATTAGTACGTATTACATCGGAATCATATCAAACTTCACTCTCTGTTTACTATAACTATTAAAATAACCACACATCTACTTCACTGTCACACTTTCATATTACTGCCTCATATTCACACTTTAACCTCACTCACCTCACCATACTATAATTTCGACTTGTTTGACGAACATGCTTTTATAATTTCGTTTCAAATAGCGAAAAAAATTCGTTTCATATATTGTTTTTCTAAGAAATGTATCAGATAATTTAAGAATGTCCTCATCTTCAGCTGCTGCAGCTTGAATTTTTTTTACCGTACTTTATTTCTGTAGAAGAATTCATGACTTTTCGTACGGCGTATTTTAAGTCATCATTGACTTTAATATTTTTCCTTCCTCATGTTTAAATCAATCTTTTCATCTTTGGATTCACTTCTACAGTTTTTTTATATAGCACGATATACACTAGAAATTTAAACTGTGTCAAACTACACATATATATCAACAGCTTCAGTTAACCTTAAGGAGGAAACGCACTAGGCAGTACTCGATTAGTGAAGAATTTTATAATGCTTTTAAATGTACACGTTTGCACTAGCAGGTCGCGAGTTAGACTCGATTACGTCGCGGTCTCTCCGAAAACTTTTGGGTGAATTCCAGGCTTTCGGATCAAATAAAGGAGTTAATAAAAATACATCTTCCACAGAACATAGAACAAGTTGAAAGCATATAGAGAACGACATATGTAACTGATTTTGTAATAGTCCGTGATCAGTTCGGCACAGAGTGTTCCACGGTGTGATGAGACCGAGACATCGCCTTCATATTATGCCACCTCCACACTCTCCATGAAGGACTTGTCTCGCCTCGAGATGTCTCGCTCCCTCTTGCTCGGTGTCGGTATTTGGACACGAGTCAAAGTATTTTTTCAGCAAAACACGGCGAGGCGAGATACATGTCTACACTCCTGTATGCTCTAGTAGTAATTTTAGCTATGCATGACGTTATTGTTTCTATACCGAAAGTCCAAAATAATAGATAGTAATTCATGCGCAGTAGTCATAGCACCTAGATGAGTACAGGAGGTGAAGGTTCAAATTAATAAAAGTTAGTGACATACGCATAGGTATAGTGATACAATACTATGAGATTATTTCATTTTTTATCAAGAAAGTTATAAATAAAAAAAGTGTCAATTGTCAATTTTTGAAATGGTTATTTGCTTTCCAGATAATAGTATGGTGTTCTCCACAATATCTATATTTTTATTTTTTGTCAGGAAAGTAAAATATTATTTTCATGGATATCTACTAGGACTAAAACTTAATTTCTGCAAGCTGTAATTGAAACAGCTTTTATTTTACTTTTTCTTATTATTTTAATCAAAGTTGTAATCCGATATAAGATGTAGATACTGTGAGACATCATACCATTTGAAAAACTTCCTGGAAAGCTAATAACAATTTCAGAAATTAACATTTAAGACATTTTTGTCAAGAAAGTTATGGAGATTAAAAAAATACAAAAAAATATTTCCAAATGTCCATAGGCGCACATTTTGTTTTTAAAATGAGGAGTCCAAACCCACATTTCTACGCCCATGTGATTGATAATGGGTAAGTTTTTGCATCAATTTGTGTTGTTTCCAACAAATTAACCATATGTATATACATATATGAAATTAAAAAAAAGTTATGCTACGGAAATTTTTAGAAAATAATATTCATGTCCTGTATCTCAAAAACTAAGCTTTTTGAAAGAAAATGTTATAGAGCAAAAAATAATTATATTTCGTTGTACTATCCACTCTGGTTTTAACTATCGGAATATTACTATAATCGAGGTACAATTTTTCAATTTGTTTGGATAAATAGTAAAGACTTTTATAGCCGCCGCCGGTCGCCAGAAATCTTAAAGTAATTACTAATCGCACTTTGGGCTGGTATAGTTTGCCTCAATTGAGTATCTTGCTTTGATACAACTGGCGAAATTTTGTTTAATAAATAGCTAAAATCCTCTTGCGAGTAAACTCGTCTATGAGAGCTCTTTTTCTATGGCCATTCTGCAATATATATATATATATATATATATATATATATATATATATAATTCTGATGATTTATAATTTACTGATGATTAATAATTTAAAAAATAAAAAACAATATCATAACTTCGATCTATTGCGATGTGTTGCTCTCATTCACCATCTTCTTCTACAAAGTTTTTTATTTTTTTTACATGACAATTGTATATACCTAATATAACAGTAATTATAACAACATAAAATAAAGAGCAGTAGCAATTGCAATTTCAGTTTTATCCGTCTTGCCGTATTTATGATAGTGTGGATGTAGCACTCGTCGAGTATTTTAATAGTTCTCGCCGAAATGCCTCATCGATACATCTCGGGGAGAGTGTGGATGCGGCATTAGAGTTTCGCGACCGAATTCCTTCATATACGTTTCTTATTGTTATCAGTTCATTTTGATCAATTTTTTGTTTTTATTGTATATCAAAACTTGGCTGTATTAATTTATTTTTAATTTAATATAACTATAAATATTACTAGTAGCACTCCGCACATGTGCTTGTTCTATTGCCGTTTATGAAATCGGTTAAAAGTACTAACACGCGATTTACACACAATAAAAAAGCATTTTCCTAATGCTATAGACAAATATAGAGAATACGTTTTAGTATCGTGTTGAGATAAATAATGTTTAAACTCATTTAACATTTTATACGTTTTTATCTATGAATCATTCTCTAGATTTTTGAAGATTGGATATAGGCAAATTAAAAAGAACATGGCCTGAAATCATAATATACAGTATGCGCCAAAAGTATGGAATAAATTCAATAAAACAATTATTTTTTGGGATAAATCTTTGAACAGGTCGATTTTTAATTTAAAAAATACATATTTTAGCGTAAAGTGTGATTTTCAAATGTCATTTGTTTTCGAGTAATGACGTCATCGATTTTTTTTTTAAATGGCAACATCATATTTTTTTCCTTGATTCTGAAAGATCGTTTAATTCTCTATCAGACAGTACTAAAATTTTGCCCTCTTACATAGAAAAGTTTTCGAGTAAATGACGATTGAATGTTAGAAAACGTAAATTTTATCCATAAAAAAGTAACAATTTTGAGGTATGTAAAATAAAATACAATTGATTAAATTTTATACTTAAATTAAATGTTCGAATTGCCATCCACCAACTTCTTGACAATGCGCAAGTTTGTGAAGAAATAATTCTTCTTGCACATTATGAATGATTTCTGGCGTATTTCGTCCCGAATGCGATTTTGAAGTTCTTCTAAATTACGTGGTTTATTAATGTACACTTTTGACTTAAAGTATCTCCATAAAAAATAGTCAAGAGGTGTAAGATCTGGCGATCTTGCAGGCCATTCTATCGGTCCGCGTCTGCTGATCCACCTCCCAGGAAAACAGTTTTCCAAAAAATCTCGTACAGGGCGCGCATAGTGCGGAGGTGCACCGTCTTGCTGAAACCATATGGTATCGTCAGGAATGTCAAGGTCATTATCGTTAGGAAAAATTACTGCAAGGGCTGGAACAAGGTCATTTTCTAGAAACTCTAAATATCTTTGTCCTGTAAGGGTTCCTTCAAAGAAGAAAGGCCCTACTATTCTGTCGTCAACTATTCCAGCCCACACATTTAATTCCTCAAGGTGTTGGGTATGTGCCTCTGCCATCCAATGAGGATTTTCCCGACTCCCATATCTGTAAGTTTGACGGTTTACTGTACCATTCAGACAAAATGTGACTTCATCTGAAAAAAGTATTTGCCGGTGTAAATTTATATTTCCTTGACATAAATCCATTAGAATTTCGCAAAAGTATAAGCGGCGATCGGGATCATCTTCATTGAGTTCCTGCACAAGTTGAATTTTGTAGGGATGATATTTTTCCTTCCTCAAGATACGTAGCACTGGACTCTGACTAGTGTCATTGTTTAATGCAACCAATCGTGAAGAATTATGAGGATTAGCCACCATACTTATCAAAATGTTCTGTTTCTGATTTTCATTAATGCTTGGACGTCCAGGTTTTGGAATATTTACAACATTACCAGTTTCTCTAAATTTAGACTCTGTCTTACTGACTGTTGATTGGCTGATAGGGTGATCTGGATATTTTTCATTAAATAAATCGCAAACTTCCTGCTGAGTTCTAGTCATATTCCCGCATCCGATAAGAATTAAAATTTCAATTCTTTGAGTAACAGTTAAATGTGTCATAATACTTTAAATTGAATAATAATTTCTATGTCGCTTACAACACTTATTAGAAAGTCGGTGTGACAATGACACTTTGCAAAGATTTTCACCTACGTGATCCATAAAAGAGCTATGGAATTCGAAATACTAAACTTGATAACGTTTTTGCTTTATTTTAATTGATTTACGTTTTCTAACATTCAATCGTCATTTACTCTAAAACTTTCCTATGTAAGAGGGCAAAATTTTAGTACTGTCTGATAGAGAATTAAACGATCTTTCAGAATCAAGGAAAAAAATATGGTGTTGCCATTTAAAAAAAAAATCGATGACATTACTCGAAAACAAATGATATTTGAAAATCGCATTTTACGCTAAAATATGTATTTTTTAAATTAAAAATCAACCTGTTCGAGGATTTTTCCCAAAAAATAATTGTTTCGTTTTTATTGAATTTATTCCATACTTTTGGCGCATACTGTATACTATCTGTTTGTTGAAAGAGAAGCTTAGCCCAACTTACAGTGCGCAAAACAGAAAACAAGAAAAATAAATTTCAACTTTATAGGTAAATAATTGTAATTTAATATTATTTGTAACAAAGGAAATTGGTTGTTAACCATCATAATTTTAACATCATAACGTATTAACAGCCCATATTTCTTTAACAATGTGTTTTTAAGCATTTTCATTTAAATATTTTCAAAATTTAAACTGTTATGACAAAGCTGTTTCTAATGCATATTCAACTTCTTTCCTCCTTGGATATAAAAGTATTCGCGTTTTTATAAAGATGAGTGGAAAATGTACTTCATACAGCATAGTAATAGAATGAAAATACAACTTTATTCAATCGTAACATTAATTAAAAATCAGCGTGTATTTCTGAGAGATTAAGTCACAATATAGTTATAGAATTATTATACCTTCATAGGTAATTAAATCCTTGATATTGTAAAAAACTTAATAGCTAATAAACAGTGTCATAAAAATGTATGTTAATATTAATATTGCACTGATAAATCAATTGCTACACATTCTATCTAAAATCATTCGTGACATTATTCCGATAAAGAAGTATTGGCATTAAAAACATACTCAATGGCACATTTACGTTTATATAACTTTTTTAAAACGTTGATTAAACGTGTTGCGTTTTCAACGTTTATTTCAGTTAAAAACTTAAACGTATAAAATACATTATTTAAAATCCGTTAATAATATCCGCTTTATATCCAGAGGTTGAAGTAAATACTAGAAATTTTAATATAACGTTTACTCAAGTAACATATACAAACATATAACTTTATATTTTAATAATATTTAACTTCACGTTGATTGCAACGTTTTTAAAACGCCGAATTAAACGTTTAAAATACTTATATGAATTTAATATATTAAATTAGTTACTACAAAACGTTTTAGGAACATAAAAATGTTGATTGACATTGATACTTTACAACGTATTTAAAATAGTTTAGTTAAAACAAACGTATAAATGAGGATGAAGTGTTATATACGTCGAAATCGGCAAAATGCAAACTAATGACTACAAGATGTAGACATTTACATATCACATCCTTCGATACTTCTATCCTATTAGATATAAAATAAAACAATCATGTTTATCGTTGACCTAAAGCTGTGTTCTCATGAACCCGAAATTCGCAAAAATTTTCCCGCATTATGGCATGAAAAGTATCAACTTTTAACGCATTTTTTATAATTTTCATTATAAAACTGTCAATGACTGTCATAGTAGATTGGCAGAAGCTCGTGTTAAACTTAGTCCAATTCCACACACTGAAAAAAAGGCCAGTAACTTTACAGATATAATTTGTAAGAATATCGTTATAATTGTCTTAAAATAATTCTAAAAATAATGATGATATTACACTGACGCTTGCAATTTTACAAGAAATCTGACAATATACAACAAAACCGTAAACTTCTTATGTAATTATAATATAATGTGTACATTTATAGAATATATTGTAATACATTTACAATTAACAACGTGAAATCCATTTTTACATTGTAAAATTACTGAAAATACCAAATTTTCTATACAATTGACTGTAAAAATATGCCTAATGTGTATGTGAATATACTACTAATTTTAAAACGCGCTAACCTAACCTAACTGTTGAGAGCGTTGGGTGGTGACGCCTTTATTATTTCTTGCTTCATTTCGATGAATGCGTATACCTAGGACCTAGGTACATATATAATTAATTTAGTGAGTAGTGACTAGCGTGACTAGAGTGAAAAGTGAAAAGTGTTTTTAGTACTATAAATAGTTTTGTCTAGTGCTGGTTCTAACATAACCTAAATGAGATTATTAATTGTATTTTATACTTACAACAAGGGCTTCTGGAGGATTAGCATGATTTAAGTTCTGGGTACCTACTTATCTATGCACATTTATATAATTAATATTATATTTTTACATTGTTATATAGTTTTGTATAGGTAACGTTAATTGTTCTGTTTTGTACAAATAACCTAAATGTTCAAGTACCAAATTTTAATAAAAAAAATGCCGTAAAACGATAGTATTTTATTACTTTAGTACCTGTATGTACATGTCTTTCTAAGCTAAAAAAATAAGCAAAGGGCGGTTAATATATTGAAGATATAATAAAGCTATAACTACTAATTAGCTAACTGAGCCATAATCGGTGTACAAAATAGCTATTGATATAAATATAATCATTTAGGAAAAGTACGGTTTTGTGTAACATGTTATCACCCAATTTGTCCAAATATTTTAATTATAAATTTAAAAAGGATTATTCTGCTGATTTTAAGGTACATGGGGACTATAATACAAATAAGTATTATTTTCAATTTAAATGAGTCATAAATTTCAAAGTACTTAATTTTTTATATATAAATCTGAAAAGTATATAGAAAATGAATCTTTTGCTTCGGAAATGTTTGACTTCACTGGGGATATCATATAAAAAATTCAGTATTACTATTAAGGGTGTTTGTTAACATTAGAAGCAATTGGCATTCATGTTAGATACATTTTTCTTTTGAAATAACATTCTGATGCAGTGATTCTATTGAGAAACTCACGGAAAAACCTGATATGTTACTTAAGGTAAGTAACAATCGTTAATTCCCTACGAGATTTAAATTTTTCTCATGTAGGCACATTAATCTATTAGCTATAAATGAATTACTATTCAGATTTTTTTTACGAATCTATGTCAAAACACTGTTAGTTAATTCGAGAGTTGTAAACAAGATGTCTTTAAAGTAAGTTTTTCTAAAACGACACGACACTTTTAGGAGATTTCTTTTATTCTCCGAACAGATAGTCCAAATGTCACGGGAATATTTTTTGAGAAAAATTGAATAACGAAAATTTAATTTCGATATCTTGATTAGTTCTGATATAGATTTTTTTTAACTTTAGGCCTTTTCTATTATGCCCCATATTAGATACGTATGATATTTTATTAAAAAATATATATATTTGTTATAGTAACGGAAAACTGGAAGTTATAAAAAAATATTCCTCAAGCCACTAGATACTACACATAGAGAAAAAATGTGTTTGCAATGTATAAATATTAATATAATAAGTAGAAAAGTTACGCTGGAAAACGAACAAAATTTAAAAACATCATGTCAACAAATCAAAATATCGAAATGTGATTCTCGCTATTCAATTTTTCTGAAATATTAAGCTCCAAATATCTGGCTACTTTTTTCTGTCTTTTCGTGAAATAGAAGAAACCTTCTATACCTAATTGCCCAAATTGGACCATCCTGTACAATAAATACAAAAATTACATTGTAGTCATAATATAAAATGTATTATTACAATGTAACTATACAACTGCCTGTAAACTTACTCTGCAATTTTACAAGCAATTGTGCAAGTTACATTGTAAAAATACTTTTGTATTGTAAAATCACAAAGTAATATTACAATTGCAAAATCTAAAATTACACCACAAAATAAATTTACAACGTAATTTTACATTTTATTTGTAAAGTCACAATCAATAAGAAAATTACAGCAATAATGAGTGGTAAATAAATTGCCATCTATTTTTACTGTAATTATTTTTTACAGTGCATAATGATGAAAATAGCGATGACGATAATATTTCTGTTTTGCGAAAAGTTGACACTTTCCGCCATTAATAATTTAAATCAAAATCTGCCAAATTCTCGAGAAGTTTTGCGAATTTCGCGTCCATGAGGACAAAGATTGACGAGTCAACAAGCTTGAAACCGTTAGGTATATGTTTATTTTTCTATACTTAGGTACAGTTTTAATTTGTCTAGACCATTGTGGACCTAGTTTTTGGAAATTTGATTCCATATTTCCTATTTCCAAGGCAGGCGATAGATAGATCCCTTGTTAATAATTATCGCCTCATTAATATCCTAAACGTTTTTGAGAGCTTAGTTTGTGATTATTTGATCTTCTATTAAGTTCTGTTATTGATCAACAGTTTGGGTTCGTATCTAAAAGGTTAATATAATATAAAATTCATGCAACTTCCCCATTTTTTAATGCTTATAATAGCTTATTTAAGAGCATAAAACTATAAATTTTTAGAGTAAGACTGGAAGGAACCCTCCTTTAGCCCTTCTCGGTATTAGTCCCAAAAGGAAAACACGAAGTAATTTCCAAGTTTTTTACCCTTATCTCGTGACTACTAATTGATCCATAAGAAGCATTCATAAGGAAACACTTTTTATAGATTAGGCAGTATCTATAAGGGAGAGATCTAAGTGAGCTCTGGCGCTACATCAACATAGGCGCCGCATGGGTCTACTGTCGCATTTTTTAGGGAATGGTTTTAAATAAATAAGTCTGAGGATACCTTGATGTTTATCCCTTGTAAGATGGTCATCCAACTGTACCGTTATATTTTAAATATATGAAGAATTTCGGTTGATATTTCATAATACTTTATTCAGTTATTTTATATTTACATCACTATATCTTATTCGTGTTATCATGTATAGTTATTGATAATTATTATTTAAAAAATATATACAGGGTGATACAGGTTTAATCTTGATAACTTCAGGAATCGATAGAACAGGTTAAAATAATGTTCATTTGTAATAAAAACTTATTTCCTAAAACGCATCGTTTCCGAGAAAGAGGGCGTTGAAGTAGGAATTTTTGTCTCGTTTTTCCCTCACAAATTTTGGACCACTTATCCGATTTAAGTGAAATTCGGAACACAAACACCCCTTTTGATCTTACATAAGCTTCTTAACTTTGAACTACCTACCCCTCTTAGAAGTGTATTTGGTATGCTACCCCCCTCTTACTTTATTTCAAAACTACAAAAAAAAATTAATTTCAATAAAACATCTACACACCACTTTGATCTGATTAATTTCGAAACTTTTTCGTCTCCTGTTTTTTTTCGACGTTTGGTCTTGTTTCTAAGAAATTGGTGACAGTGTAGCGCACCAGCCGCGTAAATTTCATTTAACGTTATAGCAACCCATGAAAGCAAAACTGAGTTTTGGCCGCCGTGATAGCCGAGGTGGCTGGGAGACGACTGCTCGTGGAACCAGTCTGGATCTGCTATGTCGGTGTGGGTTCGAATCCCACTGTAGTACCATGGATGTTTGTGCTCGTCGAGAGATGCATAATAAGTCTATAGGCTGCGTTGCTTCCGGAGACGCTGTCGGACGGCTTTCAAAAAAAACTGACGTTTGTGAAAATCATTGTAAAAATTATTATTTAAAGACTGTTCTTAGTGTTAAGAAAATATGCCAATAACCTCAAACATAAATTTAGTAACAACTACTTATTACCAGATTTACAACAAATCTATCAACTACTAACAAAATTACAATAATTGTTCAAAGTGCATTCCTTCAGCCTCAATACATTTTTGACATCGACGAACTAGTGTATTAACCGCAGCTGCTATTTGAACAGGATTGTTTTTTATGTCATCACAAGCATGTCTTATCCTTTGGATCAATTCCTCACGGGTATGTACTGGCGTATCATACACAATTGCTTTTATATGGCCCCAAACGAAATAATCCAGAGAATTCAGATCTGGCGAGCGCGGATGCCAAGCCACTGGTCCTTTGCAAGGAATCCACATATTTGGGTGGTTGTTGGGTTGCCGTCCAATCCATCGACGAGGATAATTCTCATCCAACCACTGCCGTACTTGCCTTCCGTAATGTACAGGGACACCATCCAACTGCATCCAGTTTCCTCGGCGTAAATTTAAGGGGACATCGTCAAGCACGTCGGGAAGAGAGTTTTGCAGAAACTCATGAAATAAATCCCCATTTAAACGAGGAGGCAAAATATACGGCCCACAGAGGTTATTACTTAAAACACCTATCCACACATTTACACTAAACTGTTGCTGAAATGAAGATTGTCTGACACATCGAGGATTGACTTCACTCCAAACGTGAATGTTGTGGTAATTCACAATTCCAGCTTTTGTGAAATTAGATTTGTCGGTCCATAAAACCTTAAGCAGAAATTGTGGATTAATTTCTCTTGAATCTAAAACCCATATACAAAAATTTAAAACGTATTTCAGCATCTCCTGGCAACAAACCTTGAACTGGTTGGAGATGGAAAGCCCTTGAGTGCTCTCAGTACTTTTGATTGAGATAAATGGAGTTGCCGAGCTGCTCGGCGTGTGCTTAAAGTTTTATCGATATCAAGAAGATTTAGATCGCTGATTATTTCTTGGCGGTACATTACGATTATGATCATTGTAGCGGCGCAAACCATATTCCGAAAATCGACGATGTACATCTCAAAAACTGCATGCATTTGGAATTCTTCTATTAGGGAAGCGTGTTCGGTTCTCTCGAACTGACGGGTTGGAATTTTCTTCACAGAAACCATAAACATAATGTATATTGGCATATTCAGCATTTGTAAACGTTCTTGGCATTTTTTCTTAGCACTAAAAATGCTCTTTAAATAATATTTTTGACAATGATTTTCACAAACGTCAGTTTACACAAATCACTGAGTATTGTTTTCATGGGTTGCTATAACGTTAAATGAAATTTACACGGCTGGTGCGCTACACTGTCACCAATTTCTTAGAATATCTCAGAAACAAGACCTAACGTCGAAAAAAAGCAGGAGACGAAATAGTTTTGAAATTAAACAGGTCAAAGTGGTGTGTAAATGTTTTATTGAAATTAATTTTTTTTTGTAGTTTTGAAATAAAGTAAGAGGGGGGTAGCATACAAAATACACTTCTAAGAGGGGTAGGTAGTTCAAACTTAAGAAGCTTATGTAAGATCATAAGGAGTGTTTGTGTTCCGAATTTCGCTTAAATCGGATAAGTGGTTCAAAAGTTATGAGAGAAAAACGAGAAAAAAATTTCTACTTTAACGCCCTCTATCTCAGAAACGACGCGTTTTAGGAAATAAGTTTATATCACAAATGAACATTATTTTAACCTGTTCTATCAATTCCTGAAGTTATCAAGATTAAACCTGAATCACCCTGTATATTGAAAATTTACTCTACATAAAAGAAATAATAAGAAATGTAAGGTACACTTTTAATCCTCACTAAATTATAATACTAAAAAAGGAAAGATGAAGTATCTACAATGTTACAGTTAAATTAATTTGTCCACGACTACATATGTATTTTCTAAATAATAATAACAGTCATTATTCACTAGTGAATATTAGCACACTGATAAAAGTAAGTGTAAATTTCCATGTTTTGTTATGCTCTTTTTACATAACATTTACTGGAAAATTTTAATTTACATTATATATTACCAGAATGGAACTATTTGCTTTTACTGAAATTTTACAGTTTTCATGTAATTTTTGTTGCACATGCTCAGAAACACATCAACTTAACCTCTAATCTAGTACGTTTTAGTTGTGTTGTTAACCTGTTGTAGACAAACATATACGGTTCATTAATAAGGACGTTTTGTGGGATATTTATAAAACAGTATGTATAAGATTATATTTTGTTACAGGTGCATTTGTAGCTTGTGCCAATTTAAATATTATACAGTTCATAAATATAATAGAAACTGAAGCATTGTATAGATGTTTGCATCAAAACTACGCTATTACATGTGCCTCTAAACCATACAACATTTACTTCAAACAACATATTTATCTTTATGACAGTAAAAATAGTAATTGCTTACAGATATTGTAACAGATATTAACATTAGTTGTAGTTATGTTAATTATAAATTTACTGTCTAGCTAAAAATATTTATTTACTGTTTTAGAAAGGTATTTTAAGCTAATATAAATCAAATCTCCTACAATTCCTATCAATGAAGTCATATATATGTTCTCTGATACCAAACATCTAGGTATGCTAATGAACAATTCCACAGACAAAGCTCTATTCAATAATTATTTAAAAAAAATAATCTAATTTACTAACCTGCTAATGAAACACTCTATAAATATCTAACTTCACTTTTTGGCAGTGGGAACACGACAAATTCAACCACAATAGATGAGATCTGACCTATTTATGCATTTTTAGGATTGCTTCTTCAGGTGGTCTCCTTTAAGTTGAATCAAATATCTAACTATAAAAATTATTATAAAAATTAAAATTATTTAAAGTTAAATATCGACAGGTTAGTAAATTAGATTATTTTCTTTAGATAATTATTGAATAGAGCTTTGTCTGTGGAATTGTTCATTAGCATACCTAGATGTTTGGTATCAGAGAACATACATATGACTTCATTGATAGAAATTGTAGGAGATTTGATTTATATTAGCTTAAAATACCTTTCTAAAACAGTAAAAAAATGTTACAAAAGCTAATAATAAGGAATATATGGGTCGATATTGTGGGGGGTGTAATTCAACGCAGGTTGGGGCTTTTGTCCACTGAGTAGTTAGTTTCACACAATATTATTAATACCTAAAAATATATAAAAAAATATTTATCTTTACACATACATACATATATCTAAATATTTGCAAAAATCAAGAAATATATATGTACTGATGTTTCGAGAATAATTATGCAGTATTTTCAACGAAAATATTCAACATATTTCCTAATGCAAATGACATTGCAATACATTTTTAAATAATGGGTGAACAATACAGTTTTACAGAATGGACGGATAATTCCCATTTAGAGAATTGATAGGCAAATTCCATTAAAAAAATTTCCTACGCAGAAGTTATTTCTGGCCCTGAGAAGGTTCTCTTAAGTACTTTGAAATAAAAATGTGACTCGCACCGCGCAAGCAAGCTTTTTTCCATGGCATTAAAAGTAAAAACTTTTACCTCTTTTCAATTTCATCTGTAAACATATTCTCCATATGGCTGCAAAAATAATATAATACATTTTTAAATTGGCTCCTGTTACACTATTCAGCTTAAACAAAATTAAAATATTTGAATTGATTGATGAACTCTTTGGTATTATATGTTGCATACAATACTGGAATTCGGAGAATGTCCGAAAAAAATATGCAAAACTAGTTCTGACTTCCGAAAAATTCCCATACCCGAAATTATACATTTAAACGGTTACCTAGTTAACTAGTTCTGGGCATTATAAATTGTTCAAAACTAGTTTTGTGCATTTTTAAATGATCAGAATTAGTTCTATTCATTTTCTGAAAATTACATTACAACGAAAAAACTAAAAGTAGAGTTATGTTGTCGCATTTTCTGAACTCAGAACTAGTTTTGCGTACTTTTTCGGATATCGTGTGTATCATAACCTTCAGAAAATGAAGGAAACTAGTTCTGGTTATTTAAAAAAGCACAAAACTAGTTTTGGACAATTTATAATGCCCAGAGCTAGTTCTCCATATTTTGCAATACCCAAAAGTCATTTAAACGTAAAATTATGGGTATGGGAAATTTTTTGAGCTCAGAACTAGTTTTGCATTAGGTCAGATCTCATCTATTGTGGTTGAATTTGTCGTGTTCCCACTGCCAAAAAGTGAAGTTAGATATTTATAGAGTGTTTCATTAGCAGGTTAGTAAATTAGATTATTTTTTTTAAATAATTATTGAATAGAGCTTTGTCTGTGGAATTGTTCATTAGCATACCTAGATGTTTGGTATCAGAGAACATACATATGACTTCATTGATAGGAATTGTAGGAGATTTGATTTATATTAGCTTAAAATACCTTTCTAAAACAGTAAAAAAATGTTACAAAAGCTAATAGTAAGGAATATATGGGTAGATATTGTGGGTGTAATTCAACGCAGGTTGGGGTTTTTGTCCACTGAGTAGTTAGTTTCACACAATATTATTAATACCTAAAAATATATAATATACATTTTTTAACGCGGCATATTGTTCAATTTTTTACACGTTGATATTCAGTTATATATGTGATATAATATTAGTTATTTCAAAAGTTTTCTCTCATATTTTTCAATGGTAGTTATAAACTAAATGTATATAAAATATAACATAATTTAAATTATCTACTGAATAAAATGACATATCTATATTCTACAATAATTCCAACATAAAAATTACAATGTATAAATGAATACAAATTATAGTGACGGAAATTTATGATCGAATTTAGCATAATAGTTTTAAAATGAAACATAACATAATATGGAATTTTATACATGTTTATTTCTGTAATATAATTATTTAATTTACAAAAGTATTATGTAATTTTACATAACATTACACACACACACAAATTGCCAACGTAAACTTGAAATTACAGATTTTATCAGTGTATTCATTAGTTTCAAAGAATTGGGAATGAATTAACAAAACAAAAATTGTGAGATATAAGTGGTTTGCTTACTTCCTGCTCGGCCTAAGCGGCTCTACATTGCAGCAGGTACTTAACGCAGACCTCTTGCCTTGGGCGACGAGCAATTAAATCTGTAAATGATACTGCAGGAAGCAACTACTACGCGGACTAATGTCCCGACCGGCATTGAATTACTCCTGCAGTATCTGTGTGAATAGCCAAGAACCCTTGTCGGACACACCACCAAACATAGAGCGATTTCGGGCTTGTTAGCCCTCATCAGTATGCCATAGGTGAGATGACCGACAATTGAACTGGATGTTCCTTCATATGTATGTTCACATATAAACTGAGTGCAGGTAAGTGGTCTGCTTACTTCCTGCTCGGCTTAAGTGGCTCGACTTACAGGAAGCGACCTACATTGCGGCAGGTACGTAACGCAGACCTCTCGCCCTGGACGACGAGCCATTAAATCTATCATCATTGCTTGAACTCATATTTACACTTTCACAATAATTACGAGAAGATATTAAATGACAGCTATGTGTATTCCCTTGCATTACCTACTACTTACAATATAAATGATGTATAATAATTCTAATTATTATTATTAATAACCGCGACAGTTGGAAATAAAACGTTGTACGCAATACGTGCGATATTATACGACTTGTGTACATACAAACTTCACATGCGTACGGTAATAATGTCCACATCACAAAAACCTTTAAACCCAAACTGAAAGCAGTGCGAATAAATAAAATTACACTACCCTAAAAATAGACAAAATATGTACATATAATGACTAATACAACCGATTTCAACATTTTTAAATCTGATTCTATATGTTCAGCTTTTTCATCAAAAATGCTAAAGATCCCTGAGTCACAAACTATTTTAGAGGGTAAATTTTATATAAAAAAGTAGAAAAGCAACATGAACAAATTTCTGAAGAGAAAATTAGAAATAACAACAGAGAAGGATAGATACACATACAGAAAAAAATATTTCGAAACTATAACATATATTTTCAAATATTTATTTTATAAAAACACTATATTAAATTGGAAGATATGAAACTGTAATATCCTTAAAATGAGAATTATATAGAAAGTCTAATTACAAATCAATCATGAACTCATCTTCCAATCAGTCGAATGTTGTAAAAAGAGGACTAGAAGCAGATGGATACCATCTGATCCTGAAATTAACAAAATCGTTAGAAACATTGCAAATGAATTCATTATATTAACGGATTTTAATTTAAAGACAAAAATTAAAAAAATGAGCATAATTTGTTAATTAGTATATTAAAATGCCAATTTTAATTACTATTTTTGAATTGAAAGAAGCTGCAAATATTGATCATAATTTGGCATTTTTATATTTGATTATTTTTAAGATTTTAAATAAAAAAACTCGTATTAAAAAATATTTTCTATAAAAATGTTTCCATAAAAGGGAAAATTATTGGTATTGGGATTTTTTACTAAGACGATTTTTGTGAGTCTCATTTTAGAATATGCAAGGAAAAATCAAATCTACTCTTGAATGTGACCATAGAATGGATACATTACTAAAAATATTTAAATGTTCTGTTCATTTATTATATTTCCACTTATTATTCACAACATCCGAATATCACTGATATAAAGTGCCTTCTTTTTATATTATACACTGTAAAAATTTTATTTAGGTATTTTCACTCAATAATAATACAATTAATTGCTTGAATGAAATCAGATCCGGTTGTGTTGAAATAATAACACAATTTGTTGAAGAATGTTCACTCAGATATTTACTATTTAAACTGTGAACGAATGGACGCATTGTAACTGTTATTAACTATGCTTATTTACTTTGTTCGTCTTAAGCAAAAGCAGTGGGAAAATATGAACTTTCCGATGCTATAATAGAGAATAACAACTAAGTAATACAACATCCTCTATTATCTCCATTATATGTTCAACGATTATATTTAACATCAATATCTTACTTCCAATTTTGTGATGAACGAATTGCACCAATATCAAATTTATAAGGTAATATTTCCCACATCACTACTAACCGACATCGGGAAAACATGATACATAATAGTACATTATACTATAAGGGAGAGAAATGCGTTATTTTGGCAGAGGTGCAATTTGAAGCCCGAGGGCTACAATGCACCGAGGACAAAATAGCATCTCCCCCGAATGGTATATACTATTTTTTTCCACGGTCTCATTAACTTAAAAACACATATTTTGTCATTATGAAGTAAGTAGCACCAGAATTATTGTATTCGGATTTGAGCATTTATTTAGTAGTCGTTGAGTTATTGTCATAACTACAAAATAAACAAACAAAGAGAATTGTCAAATTAAGGTGCTAGTTTGGTTTAGTTTAAAGTTTGTTTAGTGCACAATGAGTAATTGTGAGTCGGAAGAGATTGTGGAGGCTGCAACTATTGCAATAAGCAATTTGCTGCCTACGAAGTCAAGATCTTTATACGATATAGCCTACAATCGGTTCAAAAAGTGGTGCGCCGAGAAAAATGTTCAAGTATACAGCGAGAATGTTTTGTTAGCATACTTCAGTGAAAATGCAAAGAATTACAAGTCTTCCACATTATGGGCGCAATATTCTATGGTTAAGTCATGCTTGATAATTTACGACAACATAGATATAAGCAAATTCCCCAAGCTGATCGCATTTTTGAAAAGAACCGGTGACGGATATCAAGCGAAAAAATCGAAAATATTGATAAAGGGTGAAATGGACCGTTTTCTATCAAGTGCAGATGACAAAGAATTCTTAATGATTAAGGTAAGATTACTTTTGTTGTTAGGTATTTCAATTATTAAGTATTTTGATTTTTAATAGGTTGGATTAATTCTGGGGATTGCCGGAGCTTGTCGAACTGTAATTTAACTGTAGATTATATTGAGGATGTAGGCTCTTCCTTGATTGTAAAAATTCCAAACACTAAGACAAAGATTCCACGAACCTTTCTGGTTACCGATGTGGGAAATATGCTTGAATTGTTTCGAAAATACCTGTCCCTTCGTTCTCCCCACGTCAAGCATAAGCGCCTTTTTTTGTACTACAAAGCAGGAAAATGTAGTTTGCAGCCAGTTGGCAAGAATACCATGAGAAAAATTCCGAGTGTAGTAGCTTCGTATTTAAAATTACCTGATGCTGCATGTTATACTGGTCACTGCTTACGAAGATCTTCAGCGACATTACTGGCAGATGCTGGTGTGGATATCACGACAATAAAGCGTCATGCTGGTTGGAAATCAGCGATAGTCGCTGAGGGTTATGTCGAGAACTCCATTGAAAATAAGACCAAAATTGCTAATCAGGTTTTAGTAGGTACCACTACTAGCGCAATCACAAAAACTGTAAATGTAATCGAAAGTAATATTCCTTCTAATATTAATTTTGAAAATTGTACAAATGTAACATTTAATTTAAATGTCAATAGATAATTTCAATGTTATCTTTTTTTGCATGAAAAACGTTCTCCATAATATAAACTCCCTTGGGAGCATTATACTCCTTTGGGAATAATCGACTATTTCTGTTTTAATTTTGATGTCATAGAAACTGATTTCTACTCCCGACCCTGGAAAAAAAAATTAATATAATATATCTCATAAGTGGAGGAGCCTCATCTTGCTGAAAATTTAAGTTTTCGATATAATAATGATCGTCTTGCTCAAGTATATCAGTTAAAGAGAAATTAATTTTGACAGATTCAAATACATTTTATCCGGATAAAAGTCCAAGTAGAAAAAAATGCCTGCCCAAACTTTGAGTTTCCTAAATGTTCCATTGCAGCAACGCATCCACACGAGTATTATAATCTGATTACTCTGCAAATTCTCTATATTGTACAGATACTTCATAATGTTGGAGAACATTTTGAACAATGTCTTTACTACTGCATGAAGATTGATGGTACACATTTTCCACATCTAATAAAGTAAAGTTAGTGGAAAGTGAATTTGATGATTTGAACTTTCCACCTTTAATTAATTGATCATCTAAAATTAAAAAAAAACTGCATGGTGTTGAAAAGATAATTGAATGGTTTTAAAATAATGTAGCATTATACAGGGTGTCCGGAAATGATGAGCAAAAAATTCAGGGGATAATTCTAGACCGAAAATAAATGCCGCTTTCCTAAGCGGCTCTACATTGCAGCAGGTACTTAACGCAGACCTCTTGCCTTGGGCGACGAGCAATTAAATCTGTAAATGATACTGCAGGAAGCAACTACTACGCGGACTAATGTCCCGACCGGCATTGAATTACTCCTGCAGTATCTGTGTGAATAGCCAAGAACCCTTGTCGGACACACCACCAAACATAGAGCGATTTCGGGCTTGTTAGCCCTCATCAGTATGCCATAGGTGAGATGACCGACAATTGAACTGGATGTTCCTTCATATGTATGTTCACATATAAACTGAGTGCAGGTAAGTGGTCTGCTTACTTCCTGCTCGGCTTAAGTGGCTCGACTTACAGGAAGCGACCTACATTGCGGCAGGTACGTAACGCAGACCTCTCGCCCTGGACGACGAGCCATTAAATCTATCATCATTGCTTGAACTCATATTTACACTTTCACAATAATTACGAGAAGATATTAAATGACAGCTATGTGTATTCCCTTGCATTACCTACTACTTACAATATAAATGATGTATAATAATTCTAATTATTATTATTAATAACCGCGACAGTTGGAAATAAAACGTTGTACGCAATACGTGCGATATTATACGACTTGTGTACATACAAACTTCACATGCGTACGGTAATAATGTCCACATCACAAAAACCTTTAAACCCAAACTGAAAGCAGTGCGAATAAATAAAATTACACTACCCTAAAAATAGACAAAATATGTACATATAATGACTAATACAACCGATTTCAACATTTTTAAATCTGATTCTATATGTTCAGCTTTTTCATCAAAAATGCTAAAGATCCCTGAGTCACAAACTATTTTAGAGGGTAAATTTTATATAAAAAAGTAGAAAAGCAACATGAACAAATTTCTGAAGAGAAAATTAGAAATAACAACAGAGAAGGATAGATACACATACAGAAAAAAATATTTCGAAACTATAACATATATTTTCAAATATTTATTTTATAAAAACACTATATTAAATTGGAAGATATGAAACTGTAATATCCTTAAAATGAGAATTATATAGAAAGTCTAATTACAAATCAATCATGAACTCATCTTCCAATCAGTCGAATGTTGTAAAAAGAGGACTAGAAGCAGATGGATACCATCTGATCCTGAAATTAACAAAATCGTTAGAAACATTGCAAATGAATTCATTATATTAACGGATTTTAATTTAAAGACAAAAATTAAAAAAATGAGCATAATTTGTTAATTAGTATATTAAAATGCCAATTTTAATTACTATTTTTGAATTGAAAGAAGCTGCAAATATTGATCATAATTTGGCATTTTTATATTTGATTATTTTTAAGATTTTAAATAAAAAAACTCGTATTAAAAAATATTTTCTATAAAAATGTTTCCATAAAAGGGAAAATTATTGGTATTGGGATTTTTTACTAAGACGATTTTTGTGAGTCTCATTTTAGAATATGCAAGGAAAAATCAAATCTACTCTTGAATGTGACCATAGAATGGATACATTACTAAAAATATTTAAATGTTCTGTTCATTTATTATATTTCCACTTATTATTCACAACATCCGAATATCACTGATATAAAGTGCCTTCTTTTTATATTATACACTGTAAAAATTTTATTTAGGTATTTTCACTCAATAATAATACAATTAATTGCTTGAATGAAATCAGATCCGGTTGTGTTGAAATAATAACACAATTTGTTGAAGAATGTTCACTCAGATATTTACTATTTAAACTGTGAACGAATGGACGCATTGTAACTGTTATTAACTATGCTTATTTACTTTGTTCGTCTTAAGCAAAAGCAGTGGGAAAATATGAACTTTCCGATGCTATAATAGAGAATAACAACTAAGTAATACAACATCCTCTATTATCTCCATTATATGTTCAACGATTATATTTAACATCAATATCTTACTTCCAATTTTGTGATGAACGAATTGCACCAATATCAAATTTATAAGGTAATATTTCCCACATCACTACTAACCGACATCGGGAAAACATGATACATAATAGTACATTATACTATAAGGGAGAGAAATGCGTTATTTTGGCAGAGGTGCAATTTGAAGCCCGAGGGCTACAATGCACCGAGGACAAAATAGCATCTCCCCCGAATGGTATATACTATTTTTTTCCACGGTCTCATTAACTTAAAAACACATATTTTGTCATTATGAAGTAAGTAGCACCAGAATTATTGTATTCGGATTTGAGCATTTATTTAGTAGTCGTTGAGTTATTGTCATAACTACAAAATAAACAAACAAAGAGAATTGTCAAATTAAGGTGCTAGTTTGGTTTAGTTTAAAGTTTGTTTAGTGCACAATGAGTAATTGTGAGTCGGAAGAGATTGTGGAGGCTGCAACTATTGCAATAAGCAATTTGCTGCCTACGAAGTCAAGATCTTTATACGATATAGCCTACAATCGGTTCAAAAAGTGGTGCGCCGAGAAAAATGTTCAAGTATACAGCGAGAATGTTTTGTTAGCATACTTCAGTGAAAATGCAAAGAATTACAAGTCTTCCACATTATGGGCGCAATATTCTATGGTTAAGTCATGCTTGATAATTTACGACAACATAGATATAAGCAAATTCCCCAAGCTGATCGCATTTTTGAAAAGAACCGGTGACGGATATCAAGCGAAAAAATCGAAAATATTGATAAAGGGTGAAATGGACCGTTTTCTATCAAGTGCAGATGACAAAGAATTCTTAATGATTAAGGTAAGATTACTTTTGTTGTTAGGTATTTCAATTATTAAGTATTTTGATTTTTAATAGGTTGGATTAATTCTGGGGATTGCCGGAGCTTGTCGAACTGTAATTTAACTGTAGATTATATTGAGGATGTAGGCTCTTCCTTGATTGTAAAAATTCCAAACACTAAGACAAAGATTCCACGAACCTTTCTGGTTACCGATGTGGGAAATATGCTTGAATTGTTTCGAAAATACCTGTCCCTTCGTTCTCCCCACGTCAAGCATAAGCGCCTTTTTTTGTACTACAAAGCAGGAAAATGTAGTTTGCAGCCAGTTGGCAAGAATACCATGAGAAAAATTCCGAGTGTAGTAGCTTCGTATTTAAAATTACCTGATGCTGCATGTTATACTGGTCACTGCTTACGAAGATCTTCAGCGACATTACTGGCAGATGCTGGTGTGGATATCACGACAATAAAGCGTCATGCTGGTTGGAAATCAGCGATAGTCGCTGAGGGTTATGTCGAGAACTCCATTGAAAATAAGACCAAAATTGCTAATCAGGTTTTAGTAGGTACCACTACTAGCGCAATCACAAAAACTGTAAATGTAATCGAAAGTAATATTCCTTCTAATATTAATTTTGAAAATTGTACAAATGTAACATTTAATTTAAATGTCAATAGATAATTTCAATGTTATCTTTTTTTGCATGAAAAACGTTCTCCATAATATAAACTCCCTTGGGAGCATTATACTCCTTTGGGAATAATCGACTATTTCTGTTTTAATTTTGATGTCATAGAAACTGATTTCTACTCCCGACCCTGGAAAAAAAAATTAATATAATATATCTCATAAGTGGAGGAGCCTCATCTTGCTGAAAATTTAAGTTTTCGATATAATAATGATCGTCTTGCTCAAGTATATCAGTTAAAGAGAAATTAATTTTGACAGATTCAAATACATTTTATCCGGATAAAAGTCCAAGTAGAAAAAAATGCCTGCCCAAACTTTGAGTTTCCTAAATGTTCCATTGCAGCAACGCATCCACACGAGTATTATAATCTGATTACTCTGCAAATTCTCTATATTGTACAGATACTTCATAATGTTGGAGAACATTTTGAACAATGTCTTTACTACTGCATGAAGATTGATGGTACACATTTTCCACATCTAATAAAGTAAAGTTAGTGGAAAGTGAATTTGATGATTTGAACTTTCCACCTTTAATTAATTGATCATCTAAAATTAAAAAAAAACTGCATGGTGTTGAAAAGATAATTGAATGGTTTTAAAATAATGTAGCATTATACAGGGTGTCCGGAAATGATGAGCAAAAAATTCAGGGGATAATTCTAGACCGAAAATAAATGCTACCTTTCTATATCATTGTTTCCAAAACTGATTATAAACGGAGTTACAGGGTATTATAGTTAAAATTTTATTTTCGATATTTCGATATTGTAAATAACTTCTTTAGAAATCCAAATATTTGCATAAAATTTATAAATCGGGATTTTTTGCGGACGAGAATTTCAAATATGTTTCTAATTTTGACGTCACTAGTAAAGCGCCCCTTATGGCACATCATGTTTCTTTTAAATGGCAACTTTTTTGTTGCTTAGTGTATCCATCTGACTATAGAAACAATCGGGAGAATGATGTATATACATAAAATATGACGATTTTTTAGTTTTTACATCAAAATAAACTAAACCCGGCAAGTTTTCAGTATCCAATACTGTTAGACCTGATGCAGTGGCAATTTTCAACTTATCTTACGAAAAGTTATCTTAGCAATGGTAATAACAGACCATATGAGGGATTTGTAAATATTCACTTAAATTTACACTACTAGCGGTAACCGGTGTAAATCATAATTCATGCATAAAAATTATGGTTTATTACATTAATGAATTCCGGTTATTGGACAACAGTTTAAAAATAATTAAATAAATGATTCTATTTGATAATACAACGTATACCTGTTGATTAGTTTGTTGAATCAATTTGTTGACATGTATTTTATTCATACAGCTTCACCCCTCTGTTGACCTCTTATCCAGAATGAACTAGGAAGCTAAAAGCGTTTCTGAGTGCGCATAGTTTCTGACTTTGTAGGAGAGGAATATTTATTTTGTGCCAGTGTAACAAATTAATTTGAATCATTATTGGCAGTTACTTGCAAGACGAAGGACTAACAACTATTTTAGATATATTTGACCTAATTTATGAAATATTATGTTTTATAAAAACCCATGTGGCTTTAATGTTTTATTATAATATAATTTATCAGTATAATTAAAAAAAAAAGTCAAAACATAAGTTTTGTAAGTATTTAAGTAATAAAGATATATTAAATATCAATTATCTTATTCAATATTATGTTGAACTAGTTATGGGAATACTATTGTTTTAGTTTTCTAACTAAACTAATAAAAAAAATCATTTTGAATGATTCCTGTAATAATTAAATATATTATCATTATTAAAATAACAAAATCAATAATTTTATTTTATTATATTAATGTATGTGACGGTTTTTTTACTGTTTTAGAAAGGTATTTTAAGCTAATATAAATCAACGCAGGTTGGGGCTTTTGTCCACTGAGTAGTTAGTTTCACACAATATTATTAATACCTAAAAATGTAAGTGACGGTTATTAAACAATATGATTAAAATAATGTATAGTTAACAGATTCAATAACTGCTTAACGAAAGATTATTAATAAATTATAAATTAATTAAAAATAATATTAATAATATCTATTATTTTCTGGTTTTAAAGAATCGGGAATGATGGTAAAAGTTTACTAATTAAAGTTTTATTTGCATTTTTCAATTTATCAAGTGAGTTAGGACACATTGTATTTTACTTTTTTCAAATATTTTTTGTCAAATAAAAAAGGGAAGAAAAAAAGGGAGGAAAAAAGAAAAGTAAAATATGATTTTTCTTTTTTGTAAGTTATAAAATGATTTCTTGTGAATTATAAATTGTATCATACTTATAATAAATAAATAAATAAATAAATAAAGGTGTTTTCACAGTTTTGAATTGTATGTTATGTCATGTTCATTTATCCATAATATCTTCAGTAAAGAGTTTGCTAAAATATTGTTAATAGAGGTGGACAGGTATAGTACACTTGTATATAATGGCTGATATTCATTCGGATGATTTACAGCACTTGCTTACTGCTCCTGGCGTAACCTTCACCCTCGTGAATTACATCCATCATTATATGCTCGTTGAATTTAAATTAAATTTTATTTTAGTCTTCGGTTGTAATACAGTAACACTGTAATAACTTCGATAATAACAAATATAGTTAAAACCAGTAAAACTGTACTATGTACATAATTTGTGAAAGAAGGCTTGCCTAAACACAAGATGTTTGTTTTGCAAAATCCTCTTACACATGAGGAACTTAACAGAAAAATACATCTAAATGAGATATCCGAGATAATACAATAAATAGGTACGTAAATATAAAACAAATAATATAATCTAATGACATGCATGTAAAAAGGTGGACATAGGTACATGCACAACAGAAAGAAAAAAGATAGAGGCAATAAAGGGAAATACAATGTATTTTGTGGTAATATATGCTATAATATAGTGAAAATGTTTCGATGTTGTTTTATGTATGATTTGCGACAAGGTTTAAATTTACTAAATTTTATTGAGTTCAGTCGAAAGGCATGTTATACAGAATAATATATCGTAGATAGATTTTGTCTAGATAAAACTTCTCTTAGAAAATAAAAATTATGCGACAACTGTCTGAGCTTTTTTGTCATAATATACCTACTATTTCAATGAACTGCTCTTTTTACTACAATATTCAGTTTATAAGTTAATATTATGTATTTGATTCTTTAAATATATCAAGTAAACGACAAATGTCAAACTTGAAAGTACGGTGTCGTTTATACTTTGTGGTAAGGTATTTTGACAGTTTTGAATTGTATGTTATGTCATGTTCATGTTATGAGTGTGAAAATATTGTGTAATGTTTTCAGCAACAAGTTTGCTAACATATTGCTAATAGTCGTGGGTAAAGTATACTATTCTACTGGTATATAATGACTGAAATTCATGCTGTAACCTTAACCCTCGTGAGTTACAGCCATCATTATATGTTCGTTGAATAATACACTATTATCTACTAATGTAATTAATTCAGTTAAAGGCATCATCCGCTCAGTTTCGAAAAAGATATTCATCGCAGTAATGTAACTCTTAATACTTTTTATTCAGTGCAGAAAATACTAAATACACTTTCATTTCCTGTTGTACTTCTAGTGAAACAAATACATACAATTTTAATAAATAATAATATTAATAACAATCACAAATTCTACGATGCAGGTTACTATGACAAATTTTTGTTTAGAACTGACATCTTATTAATTATAATAATTTTTTATCCTTCTTTACCATCTGAAAGTACTGAAATAGAATCGTTGCAGCTAACCTCCATTTATAGTACTTAAATCTGAACTCACATTTGACAGATGACAATAAAATTATGAAATACGTTATACTTAAGCATGTGCTGCGGCGGTAATATTTTAGATAAGCCTACAAGCTCAGGCAGGATAGATCACTGGTATACTTTTTTTGGTGTTACGGCCATATATCTTCCACGTCGGTAAAGCAGTTAAAAAGTATATTCAAATCTCCATTGACAGTATGCAAGATTAAGTTGCCTTAAATGCTTTTGCTACTCCGTCTAAACGACGTGTCTAGAACATGTTCCAATGATGAAATTAATATTTGCCAATATGAACATCTAGGAATGTCTTCGCATTGCACCAACTCTATACGGCAACTTGTTGATATTTATATATGACTGGACGTTAAATTGCATTTTATAGTACAATTTCTCAGGAGATAGGTACCACTTTAACGCTCGAGGGCCTTATTAACACCCGAGGGCATCAATTACTGTAGTTATTGCAATATCCTAAATGTTTACTCTGGTGTGTACTCTATTTTTATTGAAGGAAAATGTCATTTTATTAAAAAGGATACTACAAGCAGTAAATTGCATTTTAATCATACTAATATAATTATGAATTACATGCTTATGTTTACAATACAATTAAAGAAATTATTTATACAAATATTGAGACAGAATATGTCCTGTTCATTTTCTATTTGTTCTGCAGAACTACTTTTTGTAACAGTAACACCAGTATATTTTGGAAAATTCTACTGAAAAATAGTAGTCAGAGCACCTACTAGTTGAAGAAATATTAGTGCCAATATACTTTTTTTTGCTGTTTTGGACACTGAATTTTCAATATAGACTTCAGCAATAGTGATTGATTTCCAACCACCATACACCAATATTAGTTATATCTGCTCAAGCGTCGTCTAATAAAGTAGGAGAAGAACGCCAAAAATTATGCCGGATTTACTCCTTTGGATTTGGTAATTTAAGATACATAAGTAATACTAGTAGTAGTATTTATTATTGATGTAGTATACAAAAATACATCGAAGCTCAGTATCCAGTTGACGAGATACATATCTTCTGTACATATCCAAATACCTTGGTGACAGGTTTTCTTTATCAATTATACTAAATATGAGCTGGATTTTAGTTTTGGATTCTATTATTGTTACTATCAAAGTTTTATCTATATCCAGAATATCATATATTGCTATGTTACATAACTTATTTCTACGACAAACTGCAAATGTACCAAAAATCAGTGCCACCTAATTAAAAAAATAATGTAGGTACGTTTTATTTTACATTTGAAGATGACAACTTACTTTGATCATTGAAAATATTTCATAGGGAGCATCTTTATAAGTCTCAATTTCCTGACTTCTTCGATTTGTAACCATAGTTTTTTCTTTTCAAGAATGTTATTAATCTTGAATATTTGCTAACGTCGATGTTATGATATAAAGTACTGTTTTCTTTAACATTCAATAATATGGCCATAAAGAAGACTGCTTACAATTCTCACATTTTTCCAAAAAATACGCTAGGAGAATATTTTCAGTGCAGTGTTTCTCGTTTTAAACATTTAACAAAATCATCATAAGTTTTGTTGGAAAGTATTTTATTTTTCCGGCAACAGGCTTCCTTTCGCTTCAACAGCCCCTTTAAAAATTGCAGGAGGCGTACTCGGAATCACTTCTGTACTAGTAGTAGTAATGTGCAGGTGGCATCAGCCTGGCAATTAGACCACACGTGGGCCCTTTTTGCCTAATCTAGCATCCCATCACCTCTCCACTATCCGTCCTCAACCTTCCTCGAATCTACCGAACGCCTTGATCAACGCCAGGATCTTGGTCCATGATAGACCCCTCATCTCTTCCCTTTGAAGCTCCTCGGTGCCAAAGATCATATATCTTAGTCTTCCAAGGGCTGCACAGTATCCTAGAAAATTGATAGGGGTCTCCTCCCCCTCTCTACATTCCGGATATAAGGGACTCTCCTCTATGCCTATCAAGTTCAAATGCGTTCTGAGTCTGCAGTGGCCTATCAGGACTCCCACCATTTGGTTCAGGGACCTTCGACTAAAGCTCAGCAGCCACATCGTCCTAGATTTATTGAGTTCGTTAAAGAAGTCTTATGACCTAAATTTGAAGAAATAGGTCAGATCTCATCTATTGTGGTTGAATTTTCGAGTTTCCCCAGTTCAAAAAGTGCACTTAGATATTTATAGTGTTTTTATTAAACCAGGTTATTAAATTTAACTAGGTTATTTTTTCAGATAATTATTGAGTAGAACTTTGTCTGTGGAATTGTTCATTAGGATACCTAGATGTTTGGTGTCAGAGAGCATACATATGACTTCATTGATAGGAATTGCAGGAGATTTGATTTATATCAGCTTAAAATACCTTTCTAATACAGTAAAAAATGATTTTTTGTTATTGTAATATTTTACATTTTCCTTGATATGCAATCAGAAATTATGGATAAAAATATTTTACTCATTTAAGTTAACCCTAAGGTTAGTTAACCAAGCTAACCAAGTTGACAAGATTTTTTAAAAATAAAATGTGATGAAGAATCTGATGTATATTCAGCATTTATGTAGCAGTTTCTATTAGTATTACCTAAATATACTTATTAATTTATAAGGAAGATAAGCGTAGGTTTATATTTTTGCCTACTTAAATAAAATTATAATATTCCTAACTGTACAATAATTGATTTATTGACGATTTGACTCCATATGTTTAATCTTTATTTCCTCCTTTTGAATTAGAGCAATCTAGGAAAAATATACATATTGAGTAAACGTTATCGATTGCTATGCTCATTAGCCGTTTCTATTAAGAGTGCATAACAAATATTGATTTATTATATTTTGTTTAATGTTAATATTTCTGGAGAAATTTAAAAGTTAGCGTTACTTTATTTGTTAAATGTAATTATGACACATTAAAAACTTTAATTATAGATTATAACATCTCTATCTCTATCTCTGGTCTTCTATTTTTAATCACAAATTTAATAAAAAGGTATTATTATAAACATCACTTTCTTCTTTAAAAATGCGTATACACTAAGGAAAATATACAGGGTGTTTCTTAAGCAGAGGTCCAGAGGCGTATTGTGTGGCCAAAAATATGGGGTTTTTGTCATATACAGGGTGAACCTTTAATATTTACGGATATATAATTTTTTTTTAAATACCCACATTTTGAGGACCGCTATCATAACCTACCTAATGAAGCATATGATTTGTTGCGAGGTTGCCATATCTCCTCTAATATAAATATTACGTTTCCTTTAACGTAATAGTAAAGTAATATAGTTAATTCTATTTTAAAAATACTTGTTTTAAGCATAAGTACAGTAAAATTGGGTATGATACGCAGCAATATTAACATAAATTTTAACTGCTTAACTGACCTCACTATAAACGATTAAAAATGAATTTCCGCAACTTAAAATACTACCATAAAGTGTTTAGGAAGATATTACGTGATATTACTATGTCCAATGTTCAAAGAGTATACATAAACGTGCACACAAGCTTACCTGTTTGTTAAAAAATTAACTATTTAATCAGTTATCCACATTTCACAAGTTAAATGTCATTGTACACTGTTAGAAAGAGACACTAGACACAATTTCCTTAAGTTATTTTATGAAGAATAACGAAAAACTATGATTTTCACACAACATATTAAATTTACTTTGTGATAAATCAGTTGGAGTGTAGTAAAAATGGATAATGAACAAATTCTGGGTAACTATGATTGTGAGTAGATAATCTGGTTAATATTTTAAATTCATTGGTAAGGTATAGAAATAACAAAGGGAAGGAGATAGCCATTAATATTTTCATAAATAAACATATTTCAATCATTCTCTGACATATCTAAAAATTCTAATGTAACACTGGCAACGCTGTGGAATTCACATCCACCATGACTCCGGGAACAGCGGTCGTCAACAAGTTTTATATTGAAAAATCACGAAATTTATTTAAAATTTTATTCCTGATTTTTTGTAAAAAGACTATGAATTATGTGTTCTACACAGTGAACTGTACTGCTGGTTAAAATATTTGTACTTATTTAAGGTTCACCCTGTAGATGTGGGATCTTAAGACAGCCATTGTCGAGCGTGTAAAAAATTCTTGAGTGACTCGTCTAATCACGTTATTACCGAATTTTTCTTTAAAAATTTACGAGCAGTGAAACTAGCTTTATTTTTTCAAAAAAAATTCAAAATTTGTGGTAAATAGTAAGGCCCAACAAGAAAACTTCAAATAATACCTATTCATATATTCAAACAAAACTGATCGAGATTCCATTAAAGAGCAAATTTGTTCATTATAGCATTTCTAGCTAGAAAAATTAGCTTCGTCGATAAATAATGTCAATTTTTGGTACAATTTTTTACAAAATCCAGTGTCAAAATTGTAGGCGAGCATAATAATCTTGCGGCAGCTAGGCTTGAACCCTTTGTATGTGATACGGGTATAACTGTTTATGCTTCAGAATGGACCAAGCTAATTTATGATTTACATTAAAATTGGTGGCGATCTTGCTAGTACTAGTACTAGCTTCTTCTTTAATTTTGTGTAGAATAGCTTCTTCCAATTCAGACTTTCTAACACTCAAAGGCCTTCCAGAATAGGACCTTTCTGAAATGAACCTGACTCCGAAAGACGTTGTAAAACATTACTGAACATTCTTGTATTTGGAGTTGGATGATTTGGAAATCTTTTCATATAAATTCACTTAGCCTCAATACTATTTCCATCTGCAAGGCAATAAATTTATACGATATTGGCCATTTCAGCATTTGAATATGCATAAACCATTATTAAAACTAAATCTTTTTTAAAAAATAAGCTTAATTTGACAATACACAATATTAATTAAGACGGCTTCTTATTATTATTGTTTTTGCATGGCTTCCCTAATATATGTTTAATTAATTAAATAACTGTAAAAATGCATTTGATCAAATAAATCAATTTTGTTTTTAGTCAGTTTGGAATATAAAGAAACAAAAAGTGAAGATAATACAATGGCGCACATGATGACCTATTTTATTTGTACTATTATACAGGGTGGTACATATTTTACACTTCCGGCACTGGTAAGTTTCTAAAGATGGTAATTTTTTGTTTCATATCTACTATCATATAAAACATGCACACCGAATTTGGTTAAAAACTGTTTTTGGCCACAGAATACGCCCTTGGATTTTTGAGCTCTAGTTTAACACCTTTATTTCAGCCCTTAGCAAAAATTGACAACTGTGTTAAAGAAAGATATAACTGGTTAAAAAATATTTTTTAATTTACTGGAATTACGTATACATGCATCATGTAGATATTTATTATTTGTATATATTAGAGTATATTAGATACTGGGACAGTACAATATGTTAATTAATATGTACAATCTATCGCAATAATAGTGGCACTCCCTCAAATCATTTTTGCACCTACTGAAAGTTCTGAGTAGAAATTTCATTAGATATTTAATGATAAATGGAACAACTAAGAACTAATATTGTAGTGGCGAAGCGTACCTTTGGGTAGACAAGGTAGACATTGTCTGCACAAAATATTGTATTTTCCAATTGTATTAGCAGCTAAACAAAACTACAGTTAATTTCCTAATCGGTTGATAAAAGGTAATTCGAATAAAATAAGTATATAGTAAGGACCAACGGGGATGATCCGACGCTAAGTAATAGCTAGATAATATTTCCGAATTTCTCTTCTTCTTTTCCGTGGTTAGCGGCAGGCGACTACATCGCGAATTGCCACCGCGTAAATAACTCATTATTGCAGAAAAAACAGCTGTTCATTTGTCTACCGTAGTCAACGAGCGAAGTTTTAATTCAGTATGGATTACCCAAAGAAACCTAACTTAAATTTGGTGCAAACATTGAACATATTGCTACGACCGAAACTCGTCGACTCTAATTGCTCATTTAAAAAAATTAAAATCTTTATTATGTTATATATGTATGTACATATTTGTATATTTTTTAACGTTTTATTTCCAGCAATATTATTTCTGTGATTTTTGTTTTATCCAATATAACTTTTTATATATTTTTTATTTTGTATAAATTGTGTAATAAGCATTTTTATTAATTGTTATTTTCAAGTAACACTTAATTTATTTTCATATTTTTCGTTTGAAAACAATGTGTCACATTGAATTAAGTCCAGTTTGTAATATAAAAACTGTAATAACCCATTAAGGTATGAAATAATGGTAATTTAAATTACCTTAAAAATTTTGGTGATATAGAGGTTACCCATAGGTACCTCAAACAAAAATATTCCAAATCAAATTTAATTTTTTGCAAATCAAATTTAACCTTTTGCAAACAAAATTTCACAAAATCGTTTCTGGTTTCTTGATTAGTTACATTGGTTTAGCCTGTCTTGTTCACATGTTACATACACTGAGAAAAGGGAGCAACAGTTTTCTTGAGGTCAACTTTTTGATCGTTGCCGGAAGAACATTTTTCTTGAAATAAAACAAAGACTTACTTACTGCTTAATTAAACGATTTCTCATGTTTGATGTTAAATCAGCTTCATAATTTTTTCCTTCTACGTGTTATTTTTTATATTAAGTATTATTTTATTTGGGCGCAATCTCTGATGGTTTAATTCAATAATTTTACTTCATTGTTTTTATTTTCATTATTGTTTCACGTAAAATTACACCGATATTAAACGAACTGTTATTTTGTTTGACTTAATGGTGTCAAATTATTAAATTAAACATTTCGAATTAATTTGCGTACCCTGTAGAGCGCCAGAAGAAAAACCTTTCCGACTTGGTTTGCCAGGACAGAAGGAGGCCCCTAGTACAGCCGCAAACGCAGTCGAGACTGAGCGGAAAAGGGGCCCGAGAGCCCACCTCTACAAGGCGTCCAACCGTCCGGTCCTACAGCGCAATAATGTGCGTGAAGAGAAATAATTTCTCTCGGCCTTGCATATATGACATCATTTATCGTGCAAAAAATATTAGCATGCACTATAATCAAAAACACAAAATTTTAACTTTTCGAACGTTAATTTAACAATATGATGTTTATATAGAACAGTTTCGTAATTGTTTTTGAAATCTTTTAGTTAATAGAATCCACAACGTGGATTGAATAAATACATTTGTGGATTCCTCTAACCTATAGTTTTACGTCGGACATCGTCCAATAATAATGGAATATTGAATTAACAAATATTTGTTGACATTTTTAAAAGGTTAAGTGAAGCAGCCGCGAAAAACTTCAATCTAACAGTTTTTGAGTAAATCTGACAGTTTTTTTCTTGGTGTAGTTTTCATAAAATGTGTTTTTAGGCATTATGTGCATTTTATTTCTTCAAATTTTCAACTATTTGATATCAAATACAGCAACATTAATTAAATTTATTCATATACTGTATTATGTACGATTGATTAAGCCAATTCGTTATGAATTTTAATGTGTTTGGAATAATAATGGCATTCTCTCAAAATAGTTTTTGGACTTCTGGAAATTTCATTAATTCTCTATTGGTGAGGGATACCACTAAGAATTAATGTTAAAAATTGAATGTAGATTCCATTATAAATACGTCAGTAGTTCAAAAGAAATCGCAAAATTCATTTTAAAAAGTGTCATTATTATTACAAACGATTGTACATAAACCATCCTGCAGGTTATTATTGTCGAAATCAAATATTCCTCAAGTGACCTACTTTATTTTTAATTTTTTTGTTTTAAGTAAGCTTTTGTCAAAACTGACTCGTTTCTTCGAGACTTTGTTTACATTTTATTAAGAAGTAGGTACTTATGTACCTATTAAACACATTACTGTTTGCGTATGTAAATACTATAATACTCAGTTCTTATTCAATAACATAATGTTTGTCGCTGATGGTGGCAGTTTGGACAGAATATAAGTGTGATATCAGAAAATATTGACAACTATCCGTATGTGTAGGTACTGTAATTAATCTTAGTTCCTAAACAGCTCGCACCTTATAATAATAATAATAATCATGGAAGGTCATGTTATGCAATAATTAAAGAAAACAACTTTGTCCAGCTGTAAATACTCCTATCTGTCCAAAATGGGATGTGGGTGGATATAATTGAAATATAGTGGTAAAGAAATCTGTGAAGAAATGGAAGGAATTAAAATTCCATCATGACGATATCAAATTTATCTTGTATTATGTACTAATATAAGATCATTACGATATATATGTAAATACTTACAGTACCTTCCAGTTATCTATGTTAAATAAAGGATGTCCTAGAGAGAGGTAGCTGCTTATGTTTGAAATTATTCGGTATATAAATAGAATTTTCATAATATTTTTGCAGTCAATTGTTTATTCAAACTGTGGCATTAAACATGGGATACAGTATCGTGTAAGAGTTCGTCTCTGCTTCTCTGGAAGCAGTGGATTTTTTTGAAGTGTTCCTTCACCTCGGGGCATAGATGTGGTCCTAACTTATCTAATGTTATTTTTGAGCAGTTCAATTGTAGCCGGATTATTCGCATACACTTTCCTTTAACGTAGCCCCAAGAAAAAGTCTAATGCTCTTGTGACTTGCCTCCATTAGACCCTAATGCTACTAATTCTAGATGGGTATATCAGCTATAAGGAACTTGAAGGAATTATGAAGCAATAGAGCATCATATAGTGATGTTGACTATTATACTGCAGTCACAGAATCCAACTGATTGAATTGACTTTCTTTGGGCCGCCTAAGAGTCAATATAGTCAAGATTGCGACTATTCTTTAACAATAAATAAAGGATAAGTAATAACAATCCATGACGTCATAAGTTAAAACGTAAGGCATTCCAGAAAGTCGCTACAGTAGATAAATCTACAAAAGACGCGGAATATATCCGTATAACCCTGATATTTTCGGTGAATGGGCGATCGGCCTGGCGGCAAATTGTAATAAAAAGTGAGGGGACAAGGAAATAAATAAATAAAATTTTATAACGCCATTAATAAAATTAATTTGTGGTTTTAATTAATAAAATAATTGGTATACCTGATGTTGCAACAACTGTTCAAAATTTTATCCATCAACATATAAACACATTTGGGCCCATCTTACTCATTTTCTACAAACTATCACAAATATTTCTGGTTCTTGTCCCCTTTGAACTTGTAAGATATTGGCAGCAGCTATGATGCGTCCGCGTAAATCATCACTAGTGCCCACATCGGGGCAATACACTTCCCTTTTTAAGTATTCCCACAAAAAGAAATCGAAAATAAGGGGAAGCGCCATCTCGTGCAAGAATCACATTCGGTGTCGGACTGCTGGGAACTCGAGGTACTGAACTCCATCCATTAGATTTGGTATTATGAATGATCACCATCGATAATCCCTGCCTAAACATTTAAGAAAAAACTTTGTGGAGATGAGCCCGTTGAATCGCGAGCGCATTTTGAAATTCCAAACATAATGAGTATTAACGATCCCACTTAGTTGAAAAGTGATTCATGTAAAAGTTTAAGGTGTTAATATCCACTATTAAAATGGTTTTTCCTAACTTAAGGAATGGTATTCTAAATCAACATTACACGAACCTGGTAAACAATGAAAATCGTTTTCAAATATTCTATTCTCTGCATCAATAGCGGACAAATACATAAATGAAAGTATTTTGCCCACTTATGAACCTTTTGAAGAAAAGTATTGCTAAAATTGCTAAATTTCGGGCAAGATTCAATTAGCTGCAGATACCAAAATAACTATTTTTGGAAAATGGATGATTTTTAACTATTTAATTGCACATAGTGTTACAACTTGTTTTGGCCCTTTACGGAAACGAATCGATCTTGAAAATTTCAAAAAACCATTTTTATTTGTAACATTGTACAGCACATTTAAAATTGAAATAAATATCGATATTCCAGCGTATTTGATCACAGATATGGTTACTATAAGTTCAGTGTACTATTTTTAAAGAATTGATTCAACTAATTTCTATTGGATTAGACAATAACCTACTGTATAGATACATATTTAAAGTACGTACTTACACCATTATTTTTTCCGAAATGAATAAGGCATAAAATAAAACCCATTAAATAAGTTTAACGACAGCCACAACCAAAATACTACTGTTATTAAGCGAGGATTATTTATGGTATGAAGGTATAAACGTCGAAATTAATTTTATAATATTATTTATCGCTTCATATGAATTGAGATAGTTAAGTATTTATGATTTATAATAAAACGATAATATTTATATATCATACATAATTAAAAGTTATTTGTAACAAATTTGCTCTGTACATTCTAGAGATAAGAACTCCTGCATTGGTAAATAGTTATTATTTTTATAATGTTTACCATAAATTAGCGTTTTTGTAAATGTATCATGTTCTCTCATGAAGTTTTGCATAGATAAAAGCAATTTATTAAGGAATTGCGCAGATAAGTAAATAGCATTTGTACACCTTAAGCAAATCTAATTGAGGAGTAATCTTTGTAATTAGTTCTTATTATTATAAGTTTAATTGGTATAGCCTTAATTGAACAGCCCCGCAAAATTATATATCTACCTATTTTAGTACCAATTTTGATTGTTTCAATTATGTTTCGCATACAAACAAGAGAAAATTCTAATTCATTCAGAAAATATATACTGTTACGGAAACTCATCTACCTTTTTAGTTTCTTAATTATGTTCTTGAGACCGCGGAAACTTCTAGAACTCTAAAAACATATATAAGCGGATCGGTTTTGCCGTCACAGTGTAGTTTATGTTAGTTTTAGGTCGAGTAGCTGATCGTGATTGATAAACGTCAAAGTAAAGAGTTGACAGTTGTGAAAGTGTGTGAAGGATATTTGTTATGTAATCAAGTAGTGACAATAAAGTTTATTTTTCTACGTGACGTATTACAAGACTTAGTCAACGAAGAGGTTACATTGGTGTCAGTGCGACGTACCACAGAAGAGAAATTTGAGTGAAAAGTGAATGCAAGTTACAAGAGCAAAAATCTACAGAAATGGATGAAACATTCAAACAGTCAATGGGAATGATGAAAGATATGAAGAAGAGCCAAGAAGATATAAAGAGAGAGATAAAAACAGCCAGGAAGATATGAAAACTAGTCAAGATGAAATGATGGAAGATTTAAAAATTGAAGAAAGTATAAGGAATCAAAACCTGAAATATTCTAGAAAACGTCAATATAAAAGTATTACAAAAATGATCAACCGGAACATAATTAACAAACTAAATTTCATTGTTAGTCTTTATTAGTCTTCAAGGAAGATCTAGCATAAAATTATGTTCAGTCATGACATCAAGTTTAAGTATAGACGATACTCTATTAGACCTGAAAAGTAGCTATAGGCAACTTTATCCAGATGATGAAGAGAAGACAGCGTTTTCCAATGGGACAGGGTTGAGGCACTTCAACGTTATGCCCTTTGGTCTCTGCATCGCACCAGCCACGTTTGAAAGACTTATGGAAACCATCCTGCGAGGAATGACCTGGAAAACATGTCTTGTGTATCTTGATGACATAGTAATACTTGGTAAAGACTTTGAAGATCATTTGAAGTATGTACGAGAAGTTTTTTAAAAGTTGAGAGAGGTCCGGCTTAAGTTAAGTATTTTAGACATATTATTTCTTCTGATGGAGTGAAGACTGACCCGGAGAAAACTAAAACCATCTGGAAATGGCCAGTACCGAAAGACATACGTAAATTAAGGAGTTTCCTGAGACTTTACAGTAACTATCGCAAGTTTGTGAAAAATTTTGCCGAGATCGCCAAATCCTTACATTTACTCACGTAAAACAATCAGCCATTTATTTAGATGGAGACGGAACAATGTTAACAAGCTTTTGAAAGATTAAAAGAAGCTTTATGTTCTTCTCCGATCATGTCATATCCGAAGCCTGGAAAGAAATTCATCGTGGATATGTATATCAGCAATAATGAAATTGGAGGAATCTATGACAGGTTGATAATGGGCATGGAAAAGAGAATGTAACCTCTTTGTTGACTTAGCCTTGAAATTCTTCACGTAGAAAAACGCATTTATTTTCACTACTTGATTACACAACAAACATCCTTCACACAATTTTGACAACTGTTAACTCTTTACTTGGACGTTATCAATTCAATTGAAACCGATCCTCTTATATATGTTTTTAGGGATCTAGAACTTTCTGTGGTATCGAGAACGTGTCAGGAATCAAATCGAATATGGTCTGGAATATTCTAGAAAACGTCAAAATAAAGATATTATAGAAATATTCAATTTTAACTCAAACAGGAACACAATTAAGAAACTAAAAAGGTAGGTGAGCTTCCGTAACAATACATACATTAAGTATACAGTCGTTACGAGCGCAACTGCGGGAGATTTAAGAATTATCAAAAGTAAAATTACCACCACCAAAATTAATATTACGTCCCCAAACTAACCTTATTGCTTGAATAAAAATTATTACACGAATTTAAGTGTACTACCTGAATGATGATTAAAATATATACTTATAGTGTGTCTATGGATTACTGTTCAGAGGAAAAACTCTTATATTTTTATTTATTATTTATGTATTTATTTATTTTTATAGATTTTCTAGTTTGTATCTTATCCAGTAAAGTATCAACAATACTGTATCTAATTTGTTTTTTCAGAGATGAATTTCTGAAATCTTCATAATTTCTTTATTTCAAATACTTACTGACATATAATAAAAATCCGCAATGGTCAAATCAATTAACAAACCAATTACAAATAAAATAATTTGTTGAATGAGCAAAGCAACAAAAACAAAATAATACAAAAATGCCATTGGGAGAATAATTTTGACATGCTTCTCACTTAATTTCTTTCATTCAAAATTTGTGAATCATTTTTAACTTCATTATTTTAATAAAATGCGTGTCATTTGGATATATTTTAATTATTAATAATCCATAAAGTAGGTATTCCATTCAACGTTTTTAAAAAGTCAAGTTATATAACATAAATTTTAACACTAATCCTCAAAAGAATTCAAGATTTTAGATGCTGATTTACATAATTGCATATTTTTTGCATATCTTTGAACACGAAACGTTTTCAGTTTTATTCCTAAAAATAATACACAATATAACATAATATACAGTATGCGCCAAAAGTATGGAATAAATTCAATAAAAACGAAACAATTATTTTTTGGGAAAAATCCTCGAACAGGTCGATTTTTAATTTAAAAAATACATATTTTAGCGTAAAATGCAATTTTCAAATGTCATTTGTTTTCGAGTAATGACGTCCTCGATTTTTTTTAAATGGCAACACCATATTTTTTTCCTTGATTCTGAAAGATCGTTTAATTCTCTATCAGACAGTACTAAAATTTTGCCCTCTTACATAGGAAAGTTTTCGAGTAAATGACGATTGAATGTTAGAAAACGTAAATCAATTAAAATAAAGCATAGACTTTATCAAGTTTAGTTTTTCGAATTCCATAGTTCTTTTATGGATCACGTAAGTGAAAATCTTTGCAAATTGTCATTGTCACACCGACTTTCTTATAAGTATTGTAAGCGACATAGAAATTATTATTCAATTTAAAGTATTATGGCACATTTAACTGTTACTCAAAGAATTGAAATTTTAATTCTTATCGGATGCGGGAATATGACTAGAACTCAGCAGGAAGTTTGCGATTTATTTAATGAAAAATATCCAGATCGCCCTATCAGCCAATCAACAGTCAGTAAGGTAGAGTCTAAATTTAGAGAAACTGGCAATGTTGTAATTATTCCAAAACCTGGAAGTCCAAGCATTAATGAAAATCAAAAACAGAACATTTTGATAAGTATGGTGGATAATCCTCATAATTCTTCACGATTGGTTGCATTAAACAATGACACTAGTCAGAGCACAGTGCTACGTATCTTAAGGAAGGAAAAATACCATCCCTACAAAATTCAACTTGTGCAGGAACTCAATGAGGATGATCCCGATCGCCGCTTACACTTTTGCGAAATTCTAATGGATTTATGTCAAGGAAAATCCTCATTGCATGGCAGAGGCACATACCCAACACCCTCAGAAATTAAATGTGTGGGCTGGAATAGTTGACGACAGAATAGTAGGGCCTTTCTTCTTTGAAGGAACCCTTACAGGACAAAGATATTTCGTGCAAGAAGAATTTCTTCACAGACTTGCGCATTGGCAAGAAGTTGGTGGATGGCAATTCGAACATTTAATTTAATTATAAAATTTAATCAATTGTATTTTATTTTACATACCTCAGAATTGTTACTTTTTTATGGATAAAATTTAACTTTTCTAACATTCAATCGTCATTTACTCGAAAACTTTCCTATGTAAGAGGGCAAAATTTTAGTACTATCTGATAGAGAATTAAACAATCTTTCAGAGTCAAGGAAAAAATATGGTGTTGCCATTTAAAAAAAATCGATGATGTCATTACTCGAAAACAAATGACATTTGAAAATCGCATTTTACGCTAAAATATGTATCTTTTAAATTAAAAATCGACCTGTTCGAGGATTTTTTCCAAAAAATAATTGTTTCGTTTTTATTGAATTTATTCCATACTTTTGGCGCATACTGTATAATATATTATTGTGATATATTTAATTTGTTGGGCGCCAATTAAAATTGATATTTAATTTGTGTTTGTTTTTCTTTTTATGTTTTGTTTGTGTTTACTTATTTATTTTTATTTTGTACTGTCTTGTGTTTATATATGTCTCTGTTTAAAAAAAATGTATTTATTGGTCTACAAACCTGTATATTATCTTTTCTAGCTTATTCAATTACCCTGGCTGCTTGTAGAACATAGACTCATAGACTCTGGTAGTCGGTTCGCTCGTCAAGTCAAATCTTATTACAACACACTGAACCTTATTTTATCAAATAAATATCATTCCACAATTGACAATGTTTATTTCATAAGAGATTGTTGTCTAATACTTATTCAAAAATATTTTAAATTTTATGTACATTTAATTTATAGGTAACAGATATAACAGAACTTAAAATTCTTAAAATTATAGTACAAAACTTTTTAAAATTTCTTATTCAGTGGTATTTATTCTGCCTAATATTCATTGCTGGTGATATACTATATTGGAAATTGATCCTTATTCTGACAGATGGTCCACAAAATAACAAATTTATATATATTAAATGGAAACGTGACTATTATTAACTATATGGTAAGTAACTTTATTGTTATACGAAAATTTTGAGTGTGTGACTGTCTTTTTTGTAGAATTTAATGGCAAGCTAGCGTTTACTTTCTTTTATTAGATTTTGTGCAGATAAAATACCTTTATTAATGTTGATCTTTATAGAACTTCTACTGGAAATCTTCTAGAAATCCCTCACAACTTGTGATATAGGGCTGCAGATGTTGGTGAATGCTTTACCCACAATATGGTACTGCCAAATTCCTATCTTGGACCTGGATCTCTGTTTCTAATGCTGATCAACAATTTTCTTATAACGTTAGTATTAATTTTAACTTTTACTTTAACTTTTTCTTGCTAAATTTCTTATTTTTCGGGAACCTCTCTCAAAACCAACGCTACACGTTCTTTCTTTTCTTCGTATCTAATCAACAAAAACTTGTTTTTCCTTTATTTTTCTATCAATTTGATATCTTGATTCCTTGTTTTAAAACTTACATACATATTATGGTTCATACATATGATTTTAATGAGTTTTTCGATGCACTGTTTTTATGTTTTTCACTGCACTGCTTAACCTACTACAATTTTTTATATGTATTTACAATTTTACTTATAACTAAATATTAAAATATTCTTAAATATTACTCTTTTTTGTGTACATTGTGATATCTCTTGTGAAGCCAACTTTATGCTTGACATTTGTCCATGGCTATGAAATTTATTTGACATTTCTGAACATTTTATAAAATTTATTTACTTAAATTGTTAATACTTTTATTATTTTTGCTTGATTCTTGTTGATATATTTAGTAAATTAATATATGATCTTTACTTGTTCTGTCTATATACTTTGCTCTGGGTTTAAATCTGTTTTTGTTTATGTACTCTTCATAAATGTAAGATCATGTCACAATATTAGATAAATTTTAACTATATTTTAATTTCTAAAATTTATTTAATTGTCACTATAATAACTACCTATATGCTCTGTATTGTCCAATTTTATATTTCTATTGTATTTTAATTTAACAACATTAATAATTTCAATAATATTTTATGGTTTTTAAATAAACATGTAAATTTTCATAGGTATTGAAGGTCTGATATTTCATTTTGTCTCAATATATATAACATAGTTATTAATCGAATGAAATTTTGAATTAGGTACTATGAATTTTACGCAGACTCTATAGTTGAAGAATACTTTATCAGCATTTAGTAAGAAAAGCTTAAACAAATCAAAAATTGATATTTAATAGGTTGAGGAATAAGGTCAGTAAAACTATATTTATATTAAAGTAGATGGCGCACTAAACTTCTATTTAATTTGTATTGTCATGAATTGTTGTGATACATTTTAGTTTTATTTTTAACCAAAAATGTTGGAGGGAAAAATACATATGACTTCTTTCACAGATCTAAGTTTCAGATAAGCTATATATATATATATATATATATATATATATATATATGCTTTAAGCTAGTTATTTTTTTTAATATCTATTAGATGAAAGATTATTCACGATTATTAGTCTTGAATCCTTAGGACACATCAAACTGACTCAACAGATACCACATAGAGAGGAAGTGATTGCAATAGTTTGTTAAATAATAAAAAAGAGTAAATACAAAAATCCTCGAAGAAATAAACATTATCTATGCCAATGACAAATGGTTTTACTTCAATGTTACACATTACACAAATAACCATATTAATAAAACGAGCAAAAGCAAAAGTTAAGTCAACAGTTAACTGGAATTCTAATACCTATTCATTTAACGATATTTAGATAAATATTGTATCAATAATAATTAATATTCGTCTAAATCAATTAAATAAAACGTATGGTACTTTGAACTATATTAAAATATTATGTACTCAAATATGTATAGAATGTCCCATTTAAATAAATAATTTTGATTATACCTAATTGAAGAATCGAAAAACATAAAAACCCATTATTAGATTCTATGCAAAAAAATAAAAAGACCATTTGCGTTTCTTCGCAAATGAAAAATTTAAGACGTTATAGTAAACAAAAATACTGAATGAAATGGAAATATTTTCGCATTGACTTTTACTGTAAATTTATTAATTTCATCATTTTAAATGCCCATCGTTGTACAAATACAGGTACCTACTATATAGGTAAGGGTTATAAGTTGTTTTTTCTGTGGATTATGCCTTTTGTTTTGAAGACAAATAACGCAAAAATGATACTTTAAGTAATGTTTTCAACTGTTATGTAGAGATAAGTAGTAGATATTTTTCCCAATGACCAATTTATAACTCTTCTTCGGGTTTACTATATTTAGTAGAGGTATGGCATTGTTATTATTATGTCCAAGTGTGTAATATTGCAAAAATTTGAAGCTGCTATGGCATTAAGTAATACTTTTAAATATGCAAAACAAATTTTGAAAATCATTTATTGCACATGGTGAGACAAAGAAGACGTTATGTACCATAAGTAGATGACACCTTGAAGTAGTTACATTCCTCGGAAGTAATGGGGAAGTTGCATGGATTTTATATTGGCTTGAAATATATTACAGGGTGATTAAAACATATTGAAAGGAAAGTGTCTGGCGGCAATAACCACATACCTAATAATTAAAATATTAACATTAATAAATTGCCATAGAATGTAAATAAAACCATGTGGCCGATAAGGCGATATCATTGGTGTAATGTTACACGTTCAGTGTGATTCGTTTCCGTGGATACAGGTGCAGGTTACGGTGTTGGTGATGTAAACAGGCGTTTGTTTCTTATTTTTGCATTTTTGTTGCATTTGTGGGTCATTGATACATAGTGTAAATACTGTGTAGGTAATGCCATAATTATTAGTGGTGATGTGGTAAACTTACGGCATTGTTAAACGTAACTTCCTTTGTTTACAATATAGATCCGTGACAATTAGAGCGACAATGCCGTCAGGTAATTATCAGATAGATGGTTTCACTTGAAGTATTTATAAAATTATGCCATCTGATTTCACATTAACATTAATTAATTTTTAAAAATTAATTTAATACATTTTTCTTGCTATTTACTACTGATTTAAATTCTCCTTAAACATTTTTAAAAAATTCTTATTTATTGCTTTTGCTTATTATGTTTTCAAAAGAAAACAGGTAATTTAAAGCAATGAAGTCAGATACCAAAATTATATAAATGCCTCAAATAACATTTTACATCACATAAAGGGTAAGAGCAACTTAGAAGAGTACTTTCTGTAGACATTTTACGACTCTATTTTGCAAGTTTACTCAATACCAATGTCTGTTTAACACAATAACTCCGAATAATATCACAAATGACAAATTAACTCCTCTAAACGTATGTACTGCGTTGTTCGAAAACTGAAATGGTATTCAGATATAAACTAAAGCACACTGCTGCATTTAGGTATAGAGATGAAAACAACGTCTGACGTCACAGGTTTACACTGCGGCGGCGACCGTTTTGTGCAGGCGTGGCCAGAGTAAATTTCTAATTACCGTTTTTAGCCTTATTTTTCCACGAAATTTCGATTTAATAAATATATTATTTCATCAACAAAAATGAAAAATTAAGAATATACCTAGAATTAGTCAAATTATGGAAAATATGCAATTAAAAAAATATTTGAAAAATGCAAATTTATTAGGTATTTCACTTAAAAATAATATAAAATAAAACTTCACTTAAAGACAAAATACAATCGACGTGATAGCTTCAAAAGCACAATCATAAACAAAATGAAGAAATGGATTATTTGCCTACTTGGACTACCTTTCACATTACATTTCACTAATATTTTGTTTTTATTATCTGAGATAGGTAATAGCTTTGTTCGCCAATACCAGAATCAAGTTCCCAATCGTGAGGTGCCTGTGTATTTCAACTATGACAATAAATTTTGAACCTTATGCGGATATTTAAAAATTCATTGCGCGTGCGTTTGACATTTCCAACTGATCTGTGAACACAGGTAATACATATGTCAGACAATAGTTCCTGACCCATTATTGGCCGACCATAAAATTTATGAACCATATTCTAGGTAGACCGATCAATTCCAAAATTAAAATGCCTGCGAAACATCTACATATATAATTCTAAATTCTTTCAGTTTTAGGGATTTTATTCACAATTTGCATTTTTTCAAAATATATGCAAATATTTAAAGAAAATGCATACCTATAATATGAAAAATATGCGCTTTACATATTTGGGTTACCCTACTATTACCACAAAAACAACTGTTCAGATTCAGAAGTTCAGTTAGGAGATTATTCCATGTCACCTGATCGTGCTTCATTCTTCCACTTTCTATCGAACAACCTTCAAAGAATCTTTCCAACGATGGCATAATTCTTCAAAATTGTCATGGTGACTGTTTCACCTACAAGCTACCGGATTCCTTCAGGCGTGGAGTACAAAAGCTGTCACGTCATAAACAATAAAAAAAATATATTATTCATTGGTTTATTACTGAGGCAGATCATATATAGGGAAGACCGGGTACGAAAGTGCAACCGGGTTGGTTGTAACAGTAAGCCTATTTTCTTTCTAAAAAGGTTTGTCTATGATATTATATCATCATAGATTCGGCAGTGAAATCTACATAAACTTATTTGAACAACAATATCCGTAGTGTGTTTTAGTTCGAGTTAAGACCTGCACGGTGCAAAATGATACGCAAAGTTTTCATTCTTTATCTTAATATATCATAATCCTAGAACTGAACGTTATTTTGAATTATTTTATTGGCTTGTTCAGTTAATACCAATATTGGCTATAACCTAAGCATGGTATTTTGATTAAAATATGAATAATTAATTAAAATGATAATTTTGTAGATATCCACAAATGCATTTTCTTTATTTAGGATGCCTAATAAAAGACAACGAACAACAGATCGTGGGAAAGATTGTTATGAATTGGGAAAAACTTGGTCCATCCCAAATATGAAATATGAACGAGTCTGGCGATAGACAACCGTACAAAAGCCAGATGGGACTAGGATTCTTTGTTATTACCAAAAAAAAATATTATTATTTTATATTTTTGTTTCATTATTTTATTTTTTCATTTATTTATTTTTTTCAAATAAAAAAAATATATTATGTACCTGCACTACAACTTACTTTTATATAGGTATAATTAATAACCAAATGCCTTGTAAATACTAACTTTCTATACCTAGTTATTACCTATTATTCATATGTTACAAACGTCTCCATGTTCTGTTAGTTTTGACCCATACCATTGGGTAGGTTGTAACGACGTACACTCTTTACTTTTTTATTAATTGTACATCAATATGAACTTTAATTACTTCAATATTATTTTTCTTCTATATATAAAATGCCAAGGAAACGACTTATAGTAAGTAAATTTATATAACTTTGTTAATTTTTTATTTATCCGGCTTTACAAAAAGACTTTCGTACCTGGTCTCCCCTAATATACATTCTATTTACAATTAAACTATAAATAACTATTTTAAGAAAACAACAATATAGGTCTTATTATAATACCATATCAGCGTATAATTTCTAAATTATAGCAAATTATCGTATTATATTAAAAAATACATAAAGGAACTGACCTTGGTTTCAATGGTAAAAGTATAATCATCATCTAATCGTTGAATAAAAATGTTTAGTCGCGTCTATCGAGACACCAGAGACAACATCTGAACATGCAGTTTCTTATGCTGTTAGAGGAACTACAGGAGAATTTGTGTTTGATGTATTTCGCCTATTTTAAATTCAGCTTAGATACATTTTCACGTTCTTTACTTGATGTTTGTTCGGATGCAGGCATCTGAGCCAGATTAGATGGAGCAAAAGCAGTTTCTGAGGTCACGCTAAGATTCAAGGGAAACAAACCATTTGCTGAGTAATCTCTGCTTCCATTGTTGTGGGTCATGCATTTTGACCATACCTTAGATAAAATAACATTTAAATGTAATTAAGTAGGTACTTTTTTAAATCTTGATCTAACAATGACAACAGCTAGACATCCCAGTGATGTTCAAAAGTTCGATATATTATAAAGCTCAAAAAATTGAAAGAAATTCCCAAGAAAATAAATTTTACATTTTACAACACCTATTTTAATGCAGCAATAAATCATCAATAGTGTCCACTTCGATGCAATATACATAATTTTTTAAATATCTCAACAAAAATAAGTCAAAATGACTTAAATTCAGGAGATCGTGGCGACCATGGCACCGGTCCTCCTCCACAGTGCTACAATACGTCGTGGACGCCCTGGACCTCCGTCTCTTCCACGATTCTGCTACAAATTTCTCATTTGCACTCACTGCACACCGTTGTAAAAGTAGCTGCATTTGGCACATGTTAACCGGGAATCGTTCTGCTAAGGCATTTTCACTTTATCATAAATTAAAAAGATATCCATCAACTGCGAGTTGCTATACGTAAGCCATTTTTGATATTTACTAATGTAAATACTTGCATCACAAGAAGTTAATACGATGAGTAATAGGATATTTGAAATCGCCTGGCTAGATGCTACGGTAGCCCAGCGATGTAAAGGTTGAAATTACTAAAACTTCAATAATATTTTTCTCGGACACTATAAACATTTTTTTACGATGTTGACTCCGTTTTTTTTTTTTGACCAAATTTTTTTAGATAAGTTCTGAATCATCCTGTATAACCCAATATTAATGATAATAAGGGCTGTGCCAACAGGCCTTCCTACTGCAACACATGTAAATGTTAAAAAATTTATATTAGGTGACGAATAATAGAAAGAAAACATAATTATTATGAAATATAATAAATATAGAATTATTATGCACACATAGTTTTTACCTTAATTAATTAACAATGAAAATAATTATGATTTTTGCAGGACGTTTTTATTATTTAGATTTTATTATTTTAAATAACAACATAACAATAAACAATTTACGTACCGCTATGGATTTGTATCTCTCTTATGTTTGTATGCTTCGGTTTATGAACACAAATGAAGATTTTAGGAGGTATTTTTGATTTTTAGGCTTACAGGCCTTATTAGCCGCAAGTACCTTACTTGGTTTACATACAATACAATTCATAAAAACAAGTAGTGGTGTAGTATTAAATAGTGATCACAAAACAAAAATTGTCCCTCCTTGTGGAAAACTAATTTGAAGATGAGTACCACAACACGTAGAGAGTATATTTGATTATTAGTTAATAATTAATTGACCCAGCGAGCTAGATAAGAAACGCACCTATAAAAAAACACGAGTGCATCCCTATTCGGCGCCAATGCCTTTATTAAAACTGGATCTAAGACCCTTGTCGCATTTCAGAGTGTCGCGAGTGGCGCCAGTGCTCCTATGGAACACGCCGACCGTAAAAGCTCCATAAATAAACCTGCTGGCCGTACAATAAAAAGGGGACCCGTCAAGTAATACCTACTACCACACATCCACCTTCTATCGACACGCGCATTGGTTCCCGCGCTTAGCCACGCCTTGCTTCATCTGAACAGGATTACGTGCTATCGGAATCAAATTTAATCTGAATACTAAGACTACTGAAAATACCTGGACTTATTTAATAATAACAATTTTAATGCCCCATACACAACATTTGGTCAGTAGTTTTATCCAGGTACAAGTTCAGTGAAATATTACAAAGCTTTCTTGATGAATGAAATTCAAGTAGCTTTTTATAAAATAAGAGTATCTCAAATGTAACACTATAACTAATAAATAACTAATATATCGTCGTTAATTTGTATTGATCTTCTTCTAAAATAGTCAATTATACCTAGGTGATGGGAACTAGAATAGAAAGTTTGAAATATGGTTTATTAGATTCAATATGACAGAGATGCGTTTTTCCATTGGTATAAAAAATCTATTGATAAAATGACAAACATTATGTAGATCTTGTTAATAATAATAGCATTTCCTCACAGCAGATATTGGACTACTGCAAGCGTCCAATGAGTAAAAGTTTCATTAGATTTCTATAGGTAAATGGATTAAGAGCTAATGTTGAAAATTGAAAGAAAATTTCATTACAAATACGTCAGCAGTTCGAAATAAATAGATTGTACAATGAGATTAATTCCCAACATCTTTCATAGTTAATAACAATTTTCAATTCTTATTATCGATCCCATTCAAAGAGGAAGTAAGTGGTTTATTTTCTTCGTCTTTTCTTTTGTTTAATTATAGATGCATGCAGATTTATTAATGAATTTCTTTAAATATTCTAGTGCGTCCTTTAATCATTCTTTGTTCCATCTAGACCTCTTTCTTTTAGCCTTTTCTTAATGCTATCGAAGAAATTAGTTAAATGTACCATTCACCATAAATCTTCTTCTGAGAGGAAAATTGGTGAGCAGCAATAATTACCTAGAGTAAAGAAAATTAATAATTTAGATTCAAGTATCTACACCCAAGAAGCTGATGATAACGTCATAGTGGACATCAAGCTTTCAAAATTGTGGAACAATGGTGCGAAGGAAGCTTAAGGAAAGAGGCTTAAACGCAAGATATAACTTTGGATGATAAACAAGCTTAAAATGCGCACATGCAAAGCAGAAGAAAGGAAGAATTTATTTAATACTGTCCAAATGAAAAACGAGTAACATCTATAGTCGAGTTTCAAAATAGTAAAGAGTAATTCATGTTAAAAACCCGCTCACAACTTGTAGCAGTCAACACAAAGAAGAATACATGCTGACCGTATATTTTTCTATAAAATTGTATTGAACTATACGTTCCGCAGAGCATAATCAATTACACAGCTTCTTCTGCAGCAAATATGCATGCGCCCCAGCAGAATGCTCGATTTTCATTGGTAATGACACCTTGATGACTTCACCTGTTCCATCTACAGTGCTACGGATATGGATATGCGTATGGGAAAATTTTGGTACATCTTTCCACTAATTTGTGATTGAAATTAATTTATTAGTAATTTTCTGTTCTTAAAAAGAGAGAATAATTTAAGCTATACAGCGTGTTCTTAAAATCGTAAACGCCCAATCTAACAAGGAGGAATATAAGATGATAAAAAGCTGTATAAAATTAGTGCTCGAAGCCAAAATATGAGTGTAAGTGATGTTCTTGAAATATTATGTAGTTCATTAACAAGAATGTTTGTGAGTAGTGTATATTGTGCAATAAAGAAAGCCAAAGGAGAATATACAACTGTAAAACGGAAAATAGTGGAAACTCGTAGAAGCAAGAAGATAGAAGTTGATATAAAATACGCCATTCATGGATGGAATTTTAAAAATGAGGTTTCGACAATAAAAAAATTTCGGTTGCCATTTTACAGAATGAAATTAGAGGTAGGTGACATGAATTTTCGTTTTATAAAACGAAATCGAAACGGTATGCTGATAGAAAAAGACGAAGTAGTGATGTGGTAAAAAAACTATTGAAGACAAATATTAGAAGGTTGAAATATGAATTGAAGAATATATAACCCTGATGAAACATGGATAAATAAAAGCCGTACAATGACAAAAGTGTGAAATTATTTTAATATATATGGAACCTGGTGTTGTGGTTATAATGGACAATGCAACCTATAACAGCTAACGATAAGTGATAATGTAACCATTATAGTGACAGTAATGTAATGTAACCATTATAGTGACAGTGCTAGTAACCAGTAGTATGTGTGTATGTAAATAGTGTAGTATGTGTTAAAGTGTGATATCCGCTGAGTGTGCATCAGATAGGTGTAAGTGGGTGGTGGTAAGCCATTGCCATCTAAAATGACGGCATTGTTACGGGTGAGTATCTCACTCAATTTATTTTTAGTGATTTTGTGTTCTTTGAACCCTTCTCAAGTTGCACGCTTATGGAATCTTGTCCCCTGCTACCCTTGCTGTAAATGAATAACTTTCTACTATTTTGGAACTCGGGTATAAAGAATTTATATTGCACACTGGTTATATACACCTATGGTAAGATGCTATGGTTGCTTACCAATCTATAATATGGTGCGGACAAAGACAAACCAAACGATGGAACTAAAAGCTAACTCCAAATATTTGCTGAGTGTCATGAGAAGCACTTTAACTGCACAAAGAGGGAACGCACTATACGGCCACTGTCTAGACGCATCGCGGACCGTTTGTGTCGAGCTATTCACGACCTTTTACAAAATCAGTCATATCTGTCATTCTCTATGCGCTCACGACTTGTTCTACTGTACTCTTTCGGTGTCAAAATATGTCATGTGGAAGAACTAGCTTTATTAGTTAAAATTTATATTTATCCAATTATAATATTATATAGAAAAAAAATAGCGAACTTAATTTAAAAAATTATTTTTGGTCAACGCACGATTTTCTTATTTCCGAACAGCATTTTCTTCCTTTACTGACTGGCATCAGCCTTATCATACAATTGTAGATATGTTTTAATTAAAATAATCAACTTTTCATCTATTATTCAACCTATCAATCACGAAACTATACTAAAATTATTTACAAAGTAAAACCCATATTTTCTGTCATCGCCATAGTTACGAAAACTCGCGTATATAAACGATTCATTAAATTAGAATGGATCGAGACTGTCAGATCCATTCATCATAGTCGTACATGGACTCATGGTGGTGGCATCATGATTGGCAGAGATTCTCCAGAAAGTTTTTTGGCGAGACTGCAATGCGAGTGAATCCAGCTTCTAATACAAACGAATATGTTTAAAATCATTAGATGATTCTTCAGTAAACGAGAACGAAACTGGCATGATCCACGATGCGCCTAGTCCGCGACTGCATAATGTTTTACCTCCTTAGACGTCTCACTGAGTTGGAAACAGAAACGTATGTCTCCTATATAGACTGAAACATTTACCTAGAACACGCTAGTATAAAATCCATTCATTTGTTTGAGGAGAATACCAGGACATGATATATGTTAAACAATGAAGAAACAAACACTCTAGAAAGAGATAATTCGAGAATTTGTATAGGTTCTTATTTTTTTTTTGGAAATGCCAAAAACATTAGTGCGTAACATTCGATGGAAGGGATTACAACACCAGTGTTCTTGGAATCGCATACCAATGCAACGACTTTGCGTCTTTGCATCAATGGTATAAAAGTTTAAAACTGACTACACATAATGGAATTATACAATGACGAATTCATACTGAGGAAGAAGAAACAACATCCCATATAATCATCGGAAATGAAAGCTAACAATATACATTAATACAAAACTGATAAAGGTAACACACATCTCATTAACAAGTGGGGAATAGAGATAGCAACATAATAAACTTACCGATTGCAGTGTTAAAGTAGTCATACACGAGCAAGCTTGCCGGAAGTCCAATCTTCGGGCCGTTAAGCTGAAAGGCTAAACCTGTACTTTCAGCTGCGGCATAATACACGATACTTTTTAATCGCTGGGATTTGTTCAGTTTATATTTAAGTAGTGCTGTATACATGATTTCAGCATATGATCTTGCTTTAAAAAAGTGACAGTTACTCTGATGTATAAAGAATCCAAGATAAAACGCAAATGTTCTTAATGAGTTAAATATTGGTTAAAAAAATGATTCTCATATGCACTGAAATTCATATACGAAATTGCTTATTCATGTTTCTAAATTACTTCAGAAAGAAGATACTGCAGCTACTGATTTTAATTTTTCCGCCAGCAACATATCATAAGCAGTTAACTTCAAAGATTTGAAGAGACCACGTTCTCATGTTAGTATGTTTTTAGTTGCCTACGCTTTCCATTTTGCCAACTATCTGCCTGTTATTTTACTGATGTTGAAGAGGAGGACGCGGGAAACTAGAAAACAGAGGTTTTGGGTTTACCACATCAATGAAAAGATCAATGTGATGCATTTCATTCTTTATTTCCTGAACTGCAGATAGATCATTGAAAATTCTTTCAATGCTTTTCGAATGTCAAAAATAAATTTTATATGTTCTTGGATATCAACCATCCTCATCTACATCACCAAAACACAAGATTTCACAGAGTAATGTAAATTGCAGCTTGTTTAATGTAAGCAAATAGCAGTTGTTAATAAGCAAGGGTGCTCAAGAGTCCAGCGAAATTGCATGAACAACACCATTTGCTGATCTTTGCAGGTGCCGATCCGCACATTAGGTACGAATAGCGATGTTAGACATTGAAATTGCAGGTCATAATTGTTGTACTCCTATCGACATGACCTGCTTTGACGATCGTTGCAGGTGACGGTACGAGCTGGTGCTGGTTTAGTGTATGTTGCTCCATTAAACAACATGGGTAGCTTCATGAGCAGGGTTTTCTGATCCGTGCTGTGCTGGTCCGTGCAGGTAAATGAATTAATCATATACATTAATATATAGGAAGCACATCACTTGTGTATACTAAAATATTAACGACTTTTTAAATTACATCAGAAATATATGAGAACTAAAAATACAAATAAGTATGCATACCACAAATACTTATTTTATTTATTTTAAACAACACTCCTCACAGTATCCACAAAAACTTATAATACAAAATCTATTCCGAGAGTTGAGAAATATGTCCTCGTTGTCCACACAATCACAGAGTTTCTGACTGCAAATCTGAGGTTTTGCATTGTATTAATTGCCACAATTATAGAAAAAGTAAGGACTCTAATGCTGATATTGATGTTAATCATGCCTCTTGGAATAAACATTGTTATACGTACAAATTAGCTCTGGAACGATTTAAAGAAAATATCTTGAGTATCCAATAGCAATTATTCGATATTCCTAAATCGAATGCTTTACTTAGTTGTTATTATCAGAATTGCCGTGGTATATGCACAAAAACTAAAGAACTGTTTATCTCGGCCAGCGGTATCAATTATGATATAATTGGTCTTAGTAAAACTTGGTTGCATGAAAGTATACAGAATTCTGAAATTTTTTATAGTAATATATATGAAGTATACCGTAAAGATCGTGATTTTAACGCAGTTAACAAAAAGAGAGGTGGTGGTGTCCTATTAGCAATAAATAAGAAATATGATTCCTGTTTCTTTGATGTAAGTGCTAATACATTCTCAGACATTAACTTTATTGATATTATTGGTGTTAAACTGAAGTTGGGTCAGTTTTACTTTTATATTTTTAATATTTATGTGCTCCAAAATATTAGTTCTAATGATAACGATATATTGTTTGATGCATTTGAATCTTTATATCCTACATACGCTTCTAGATTATTGATATTTGGTGATTTTAATATTCCAGATTATATTGAAGTAACGTCAAATGCAGTTTACAGCCGAAGTGTTAGTTCCTTATTAAACTTTATAAATTATTTTGATATGAAGCAATACAATTATGTTCTCAATAGTAACAATAGAGTACTGGATTTGTGTGTACTTATGTGTACTGAGCCTTGCGCTGTGTGTCGCGCTGTTGATGTTTTCCTGTCCGAGGACTTTCATCATCCTGCAGTTAATGTTGAGTTGTCCATGTTTCAAATGTTAATGCTGCTGTAGAAATGTTTTATGATATTCTAAAGAAAATTTTGTCCCTTCTAGAAGTAAAGTCGTCTTTAATGGGCAATTTCCTAAGTGGTTCACTAAAGACGTAATTGCGGAATCGAGATTAAAAAATAAAGCTTATAAAAAATATAAACCAACTCGGCTATCAGAAGATCATAACGAATTTAAAAGAATAAGGTCATCTCTTAAAAATAATAAAAAAAATGTTTACAATAAATTTACTAGTGATGCTGAAAATTCAATTGAGTCAAATCCTAACACTTTCTGGGTTTTTCTAAATTCAAAAAAGGATACCACATCTATTCCTGCTTCTATGATAAGTAATAACCACCATATAAATGATTCTAAATTAATCGTAAACACGTTTGCGACAATCTTTTCCGATGCATTTGTTGCCTCAGATGAATTTAATAACATTATTGAAAGTGACAATTGTCATATTTTACATTTAATGAAAATCTCGGATACTGATATAATAAAAGCTATTAAAAGATTAAAAAACAATATGTGCATGGGCCCTGATCTAATTCCGGCATTCTTGCTTAGAGATTGTGCTGTAATTTTCTCCAAGGCTTTACTCATCCTCTTTAATCTTATACTTTTGTCTAGAGTATTTCCTGATATTTGGAAAGTATCACGTATAACGCCTGTCCATAAGAAAGGAGCAAAAAATGAATTTACAAATTATAGGCCCATTGCTATTTTAAATAATTTGTGTAAAGTGTTCGAATTTGTTTTGCACAGCTTTATGTCATCTCATACCTCAAATATTATTATTCTCGAAGAGCACGGGTTTATTCAAGGTCGTTCTACAATTACTAATTTATTATGTAAAGCCAATATATTTCTGCAGTTCTTGATGTTGGAAGTCAAGTCGATGTTATATACACAGACTTCTCTAAAGCGTTTGACAGTCTCGGCCACTCTAAGTTGTTAAATAAACTTAACAACGTAGGCCTCTGTACTGGTTTAGTAAAATTATTTCAGTCATACCTCTGTAATCGATCCCAATATGTGCAATATCGTGGATTCAAATCTGACACGTTTCTCCAAACATCAGGTGCTCCTCAAGGGTCCATACTTGGACCTCTTTTATTTGATATATTTATTAACGATATTGCGAAGGATCTTAATATACAATACCAATTATACGCTGATGACGTAAAATTATTTTGTCAAATTAACTCTGTTTTGGACTGAGAATCTTCACCTTGTTTCACTTAACGACTGATGCAACAGAAATATGTTGCCCCTTAATAGCAGCAAGTATAATGCTATGTCGTTTCATCGAAAAAAGTACCTATCATGTTTGATTATATATTGCAAGACAGCATTCTCAAGAAGCCTGATAGCATTAAAGACTTAGGTGTTATTTTGATTCTCAGTTGTTTCTTACAGCACATCCGAACATCCACAGTTCTTTATCCAATGCATACAGGAGTTTGAGATTTATTTTACGAAACTCTAAAGATTTCAGGAATCAGTCTACTTTGCGATTATTGTATACAACTTTTGTGAGATCCAAACTTGAATACGGTTCAGTTATATCGAATCCAATTTATATTGCATATACGTCATTACTGGAAAGAGTCCAACAAAGATTTTTTAAGTCTGCCGCATATCTGTTAGATGGAGTTTATCCTATTCAAGGTACTCCACAAGAATTGTTTTGTGTCCGTTTTAATCTAGAAAGTCTTGCCAGCAGACGTAAAATGCATGGTATTATTTTATTATATAAAATTATCCATTTTAAAATTAGATATGAATCTATTACCAAATATTTATTATTTAGAGTTCCCAGATTGAACTTTAGGAATTGAGATTTGTTTATGGTACCCTTTGCTACATTAACTTTTGTGGTGTACGTGATATAAAAAAATATTTTCAATAAGTGCATGTGTATATTCTTGTTTCTTTTATTTTAATTTTATTTTATTTAGGAACTTTTGTTTGTTTTGTTTTTTAATTCTTCTACTATTTTCATATTATCTCACAATTTAACTTTCAGGTTTATTATTTTTTATTTTTACTAGATTTTAAACTGTTTTTATATGTTTAGACTTTTATACTACTTAAATTTTATTTTATACAATCGATTTTTAATATCTAGGTATATTTTTTAAGTATTTTTTCTCTCTCTTATTGCAATATCTCTAGTTTAACTACTTATCCTTTAAGTGGGTTATACCCGTTGGATATTTTAAGAGTAAATAAATAAATAACTTTTTAAGAAATTCAAATATTTATAGAAATTTTGAAGATCGGTGGTTTTTGGGGCAAGAAATTCAAATTTGTTTCGAATTTTTACGTCACTAGAAGAGGACACCACTTATGGCACATCATGCTTCTTTTAAATGACAGAACTTTTTTCTGCATAATGTGACCATCTGACTATTAAAACAGTCAATTCTCCTACCTTTTTTATCTGAAAAAATTATACTTTGTTGAAGTCGTTAGGAGCAACTGTTTCTGAAATAATCCTATTTGAAATATTCAGTGCAGTGCGTAGAAACTATTTTGGTTTCAGATAAAGAGTCTTTTCCACTGAAAATACGGGAAAATATTTCTTAAAAAAGTTATTCAGAATGGACAAGGTATGCTTTTTTCAGATGAAAAAAGGTAGGAGAATCGACTATTACAATAATCAGATGGATATATTAAGCAGCAAAAAAATTATGTCATTTAAAACGAACATATAAGGACGTCAAATTAGAAACAAATTTGAATTTCTCGATATCCAGAATGTATGCAAACATTTGGATATTTTAAGAAGTTATTTACAAATATAGAAAATAAAATTTCTTCTTTGATACTCTGTATCATCAACTTTCGACTAAGGTAAGTTTGACAACATCGCATTATTTTGTCGTCAGGAAATTACTCTCTATATTGCATTTATTTCCGGACACCGTGTATGTTTCTCTGCAAGAACCACTGGGTCTTAATTTGATAAAAAAAGGAGACTGGAATTGGATACCTCAACAGCTTTTCATTATTCTTATAAGTAATGCATTATTCAGAATATATATGAAACTGATTCAGGGAGAAGCTTGAAAAGACTTAAGACCGAGATATGTCAACTAAATAGACACTGATTGGATGTAGGGTTATATCAGTAGCCGGTAACATTTGCTGTCGTCTGCGGGTTGATAAGTGTAGAGAAATCATGCTTATTAAATATCTTGACAGTTAGAACGACTGCTGATGCTACAAAATGAATGTGTGTTAGTGGGTTATAAAAAATAACCAGCGCGTTTAACTCCTTACCTACACGAAAAAAAGTGTTATTGTACACACACTAAATGTTGCACAAAAGTTTTGAATATACTGAATTATTCAGAAAATTATAACTTTCGTAACAAGTAAAATAAAACGTGAAGAATATTTATTAAAACATTGTAGCTTTACCTAATATTTATTTACTCCTGACATTTACTTGAAATTTAAATTATCTTCAGTGGATTTTGAAATACGGATGTCCGGCCTTAATTTTGCTAGAGGTATATGATAAATTGTACCAAACAAAACATATTTGACTTAACCATTTTTTTTTTCTCTGACCAACGGTTACAGAAAAGGGCAATCCAACAAACTGTCAAATCACTTTAAAAATGGCGACTGTAGGACAAACAACTCGACATATGACAAGCAGAAATTTGTGATTTTGTGTAGAACTGTGTGTTTGGCTCATTATATTTTATACCTATTTCGGAATACCAAGGATAATTCAGACTATCATAATGGTTTTGTTTTGTTGTGTTATGAATTGTTGGAATAGAGAACAACGAGAAGATCAAGTTAGATTTTTTAGGATTCCTGCTGCATTGAATTATAGAGACATAGAACTGATTTCAATGAACTCTCTCATATAAAACGGCAAACGTGACTTTGTACAATATAACGGCAAGACCTAACTCAAGAAAAAATTAAATACAGTGTCGTTTGTTCAAAACATTTTGTATCGGGTTAGTTAATAAAAAGTTATATACAACAATTTAAAAGCATATATTTCAGGTAAACTGGCTGCTTTAACAGATAACTTACATCTTGATTGGATTCTTACATTACATTTGGGTTATCAAATTTCCACTGCAACGTTGTCAGAGACCAAGATGGGTAGATATAAACGAAAATACAGTGTTGTGCTAATGTTTTCTGAAGTTTTAAATATCTGCAATATTTATATGTAAAAGTAATATATACCTACCTATGCAGGCCCCTAATTTCCATTGGGCACTGGGCAGGGCCCTGCGATTAATGGGGCCCCCTAGTTCCTGCCAGATCAGCAACTCTTTCATATCTCATATTAGAAAGTGTAATATGAGCTTCATTCAGATAAAATTAGTGCGGTTGCATTGGTACTGCAGAAAAGTTATTAAAAAAGGCGCCGTATTCTTGAAATAGTGTTTTCTACAAATACAAATAATTTTAGACATTTTATAACTGAATAATCTGGGGTTTAGCAAATAATAGGAATGTTAACTCATCCCACCTGCAAATATTCAAAGATACTGAAGTAAAACGGCGAGTAATACGGATTACTTTTGTAACGTTCAGATAAACTTAACAGTTACGCCTTTGTACTGCAGTTGTATAGCATAAGCTAAAAGCATTTTAGCATTTACCATTCCTTTTATAACAATCATACAAGGACCAATCAGAAAACAGCTTTTTGACAGTAAACAGAAGATTCACATTTTTTGCAGGTTAAGTTTTTAACTTAGATTATAATTTAGAATTCATTTGTTTTTAAGAAACAGTTACTTTTGTTGCTCTTATTCGCAGCGACGTCAATATGTATAAAAACTATACATACAAAAAAAAAATGAAAAGAAGAACTCGGAGATGGTGGGTGCGACCTATTAATCGCAGAAAGCACATGCAAGGTGATTTCTATAATTTATATAAAGCAAAATGAGAATGCCGATTATTTTTTCATTACACCCGAATGACAGTGGCAATGTTTGATAAATTGCTGCTGAACTAGTGGGGCCTCATTTAACCAAACATTCAAATAGACCATCTATTCCTGCAGATGCTAGGCTTTTAATTACTATTCGGCAAATGATAAAAACCAACAATTTCCGTAGATAGGGACGTAGTTGACAAAAACATAAACATAACATCTCCATCTGAAAGTCAAGAATCATGAATTTTTTCATGTTGCCAACTTACAGCGGAAAAATTCTCCAACTTCTTAAGTCTACAGTAATTTTATGTAAACAGATTAAATAATATTTAACACCATACAATTACAATACAACAGTACAATTGCAGTGCCATTGCACTAACGTTTATCTGAACGTTACTTAAGGCTTTCGACCAAGTGAATCATAACATACTCGTATTAATGGATAGCGTCACATTTGTTTAATAGATTCTTAATTGTCACCGTTAATGGTTATTGTTCTATAGCATTTTGTATCACTTGTAGTTCCTCAGGGGTCTCATATTGACCCACTGTTTTTTTTTTTGATTGCACTAATGCAAACTATGCAAATTATTGATTATACGATAAAGTCTTGAACTGATATTAAGGACTTGGGAGTAATATTTGACTGTAAAAAGAGTTTTACATTTCATATTGATTATTTGGCCATAAAGAGTAACAAAATGCTTGGTTTTGTTACAAGAATATGCGATAATTTTAGATGTTGCCTGTTGTATGGAGTCCTTATTACGATGTACATATATTTCGCATGGAAAAAATTCAAAATACGTTTGTTAAGTTTCTCAATTATAGCATTCATGGATTCACTTTTCTTGAAATGACAAAATTATATAATTATGTAAGAGGTGACGGCAAAATTATATAAATTTTTAAAATATGCAAACGACTATGCAAATTCAGATTTGAAGATACCTAAATATTTTTATAAATTCATTTGTTACCTGTGCTTTAATTAATTTTTTATTTGCCTTAAACTAAATTAAATGATAAAAATATTATTATTTGAATATCAAGATTTGTATACTAGTTCACTATTTTACTATATAAGAATCTAAATTATTTATTTGTAAGATTAATTACATCAAGATGTTCCTCTAGCTCAAATATATTGTGTAGCATCTGTAGAAATTTCAAATCGGACAATTTTAACATTATTTCCTGTTAACTTTTAATTGGCATAAATATTAGTTTTTGTAAATTAGATTGCGTTTCACGATTTAAAGTTGTCTAAAAGATGTTGAATAAATTAGATCATTTTTGTTTTTTATCCGTTGTATATACAACTTACCTACTAGTAATACAATTAATGAATTTATCCCGATAATCTGTTAGGAATACTTCCTTTCATGTTGCTCTAGTCTCTTTGTTATAACATAACATAACATAATTTATTGTCATTTCACCAAATACAAAACACAAGATGACAAGATTATAAGTTAATTCTCGTTCACAGTATTCAAATAGTGAATATTTAAATTTATTTTTGATTTAAAAAATGGTGACATACCTATCTAATTATAACAACAGCTAAAGAGGCTTTCCGAAGTTCCATTTGAAGAATGGAGGAGACTGAAGATAACGATAACAATTTTTATGTAATAGGGCACCACTTTGTACGTATTGAATATATTGTCACGGATTTCTCAATCCGACTTTTTCTTTTACCAGAAAAACAATCCGTTAATTAATCACTTATCTTTATTAACTACTCTGTACACAACTGAATACTAAATACAACTTGACTAAACACTATTTCATAAATACTCCAATTCAAGATTGTAATTCAATATTGACTGACGGCTGTTTATTTTTCTTTTATAGACTAAACGAATATTTCAGGTATTTTCTAGCATCTCTAGATTCATTTCTCGAATGACTCTCGAATGCTTCTCGTCGATTTCCAATATTTTACCAGAATCGCGTAGTGGCGATCGGGACAATCTAGTATTTCACAATACCACAGTCGTCAAATTGGGTGAGGGCGGGGCAAATTCTGTGACAATATTAAGTTTTGAAAACTATGAGGTTAAATTTTTGTCTTTACTTTACTGAAGATAAAATTATACTAGCTCCTAATTAATTGAAGAAATAAATAAGTAATTTGTAAAGTTATGCACGTAATACATTTCTACCACACCTGGAGACAAATATAACAGAACCTGGGACTGTAACGACACCATGTAATAATAACTTAAAATATATTTTAATACAAGACAATAAAGTAGAAAATATAAATATGGATTTAAAAGAAACATTACGAAGGTCGTGCGTTATAAAATAAAATAAGTCTCTGCAGTTAATACAGTAAAATAATAAATCTTCGTCGTCATTTCTGCATTCGGAATGAAGCCAGAGTAGAGATGCAGAATTGCCATTTCACCATTTCTTCACTATGTTTGTCATTGGAGTACGGTCTACTACCAGATGAAAAAAAAATTAATAATGCAATCAATCTCTTGCCCAAACGTGGAGTTTGTCTAAAGTCTAGATGTGTACCGTATGAAATACTCGTGGATTGTTGTCCGACCAATAACAGCGGTTATCTTTCCCATATAGAAAAAAGAGTACTTATCAGGAAAGAAACTAGATAATTTGAATTATCATTTATTTTTCGATGACCTACCAAATTCTAAACGCCGACAGTTATCATTTTAATTAAGCTTTAGGATTAAATATGAATAAAACTCACTTTATTTCTATACATGGTGGTGGTGTCCCATAACTTATGGGCCATAGAACAACCGGAGATAGTAGACATAAAAATATGTCTTTTGAGTCAAACTTGCCTGAGTAATTTGTTACTATTTAAAGAATTACAGGGTGTTGAAAATTAAAATAAATTTTCGAAAAATGATGATAACTGTAAAACAGTTGAAGATATCGAATTCAAAACTGTTTTAAAGTTATCATCATTTTTCGAAAATTTATTTTAATTTTCAACTCCCTGTAATTCTTTAAATAGTAACAAATTACTCAGGCAAGTTTGACTCAAAAGACATATTTTATGTCTATTATCTCCGGTTGCTCTATGGCCCATAAGTTATGGGACACCCTGTATAGTTATAGTTATACGCCTAATTTACCTAATTTTCATTGCTTGGAAATACCTTGTGCTAATCTGATCACACATACAATATAACATCTGTTAGTAATTTAAATAAGTATCTTGAGATAATAATTGATTGCCATTTACGATTGGATTTGCACATTTGTTAAAAAGCTTAGAGGACTGTTACCTAAATCTAAAATTTGTAAGTAATTTTGTAATATACTGTATTGTGCATTGTTACAGTCACACTTATGGTATCCTCTTGAGGTGGCGACTACTTAAATAAACCTGAACTCACTCAAAAATGGATAATTAAAATAATGTACAATAAACCTTATACATATCCTTCAAATTGTCTATTTAAAGAATCTGGTTTACTCGATGTTAAACAACTCTATTATAGGATTTTACTTATCGAACATTACAAGAAAAATAAAAATTCTGATACTATAAACCATGGGTACGATACTAGAAGAAAGCCTTTTAGTAGTTTGGTTGTGCCAAAAATATATAAAACAATAACGCAAAGATCCCATGTATTTTTGGCCCCTAGAGTATTCAATGTAATTCCTGATTATTTGCAGAAAATTAATTCTAGTAGTTTATTCTCAAGAAATTATTTATCCATTACGACTAGAAATATTGTTCATCAAATAATTGACATGAAAAATAACTTACACAATTAGGGGGATTCCATTATTTATCTCATTAATACTGTGGATCGTATCCGCAATCAAACTGAAGCCCTATGTATTTTCCAGTTTTGACTATTATGCGCCCACGTTAGAAACGTCAACAGCGTAGATTCAGGCTGAGGTGCTACTCGTAATTTCTATAATAGCTATATTAAATTAAAAAATAAATTAGACAATAGCGACTAAAAATTGATCAAAATGTCGGTTCTGCCGTAAGTGATGGACAACTGATAATAATAAAAAACGTATATGAAGGAATCCGGACGTGAAACTCTAAATGTAATTAATATTTCTTTTCAAGTTATTTTCATTCCAACAAGTTTTACTGTGGTATAAATTTGCACACCGAGACCTATTAAGTTCTAACAAAGAACACGGTTCTTCATTATAATAAAACTCCGCAGCTTCACCATCCCCTGCATTTTGGAATAAATATGTAAAATATGAACAACGCTTATCTCACTCGTTAGCATTCTGCAATCCAGTCTATAAATTATGTCTCGTGTAAGTGTTCGCGGAGCCCGAGCGTTTCCAGGAACTGAAACGCAGCACGAAAATGCACTCACAACTTGTTTAAAAAGTCCTTTATGCTCTTTTACTTCTATTTGCTGGTCAACTAAATAGCCGATTCGATGTTTTGATGTCCGACATAAAAAGGTTTTAGGAATTATTCATTTCGTGAGCACATACAATTCATACGAAGGGATTCTCGTTCGGGTTTGAGTTGTGTATTGGTGCAAAATATGTTTTTCTCTAGAACTTGCTTATCCGATTTTGATGTCCAAAATATATGTAATTTTTTTAAAAAAACAAACTAAAAAAATGTTTGGATTATTTTTCAAAGATAAATAAATCACCCCATAACAATCGGTAACACGACGCTCCTGGTACGCTACAAATTTTCTGATGACACATACGAGTATTGAAGCTATATAGAAGTCCAGCAGCGTTGCCACTCAGGATCAGATATGTAATAACAGCATGTTCGGTAGTGAAGTGATAGATTTTTTTTTTAATGAAAAACTTCTTGTTTGCAATCTAAAATGTATGCATTTTGTATATTTTTTGAGGTACCTTTAAAAATTGTTGCATTTTTAACGTATTCATTAAGAGTTTTGTCAAGTTGTGATGTAAAATTATATAATTTAATACACTAGCTAAATGAATTTCGGTAAAACATTAAAAACATACCTATTTTTTGTCATCTTTTCGTTATAATCTTGAAAGCAGAATCAAATTGAGCTTGTAAGTTGATATTCCCAAATTAATACGATATTGTCTGAAACTATTTATTTGTGGCATAATTTTAGTTTTTCTTTAGTTTTATTGGGTTTTTGCCACACTTCTGAAAAAATAAAAATTAATTAAATAAGCCCTTGCACCAAACGGATCTGTCAAGGGTTATTTTTGAAACTAAGTTTGCCTAACCAAAGAATCTCACACTGAAAAAAGCAGATAAGTAAAAAATACCAAAAATCACTTCACTATCGCGCACTTCCGTATTATTGACTTTTCGAAAAACTCTCTGTTTTTTTTCTCAAAATAGTAGTAAAAATATTAAACGTATGTCAAGTTTAACAGTTTAAAATTTGTCTATCTGCTTCCATAGAGATGTTAAATGATTTTTATTTTATTGTTACTTACTTCTTCTTGATACAACTGTAGCTAAGAATGATCAATGTTTACTGAACAGTTTGACACACACTTATCTCAGTTCAACAAAATAATCGCGGTCTCTTTTAATTTTCTTTTTGTTGCGTTATCTTCCATCTCCAAAATTTTTGCCGAACCCCATTGAATCAAATGACCGTTTTCCCAAGCGTGTTCGCAAATTTTAAATTTTCCAAATTCCAAAAACCGACAAAAACATCTAGAGATATTGATGTTACCTTAGTAACGTCTGTGTTCACTCATACAAACTTGATTTTTTGCATGACATCATTGATCACCCCGTATATAATAAACCTATGGTCCTACGATAAATATACGTCATGCAGTTTAATCCGAAAAAAAACTAGCTCTTAAAATTTACAAGCCGCAAATAGATGCATTCCTGTTGAAAATATTGAAATTTAAATTTTTCCTAAAAATCTCTATGTGTAAGTTCGAGTGGCCAGCAGCTATTTGGTCGGAAAAATAAATATAAAGAATACTAGTTGAACACAATATCAAATAAGATTTAGAGCAAGGAATAAAAATTAATAAGGAAGAGAGGAATAGATAGAGAATACATTTGGTATTTTCAACAAACGAATATTTTTTAAAAGGTTAAGATTTTTTATTACTTAATCTATTTTTTCCATATTTTGCTGCAATTATTCTTCTTTCTATCTGATTACGTTGAGATATAACTTTTCTTATTTACCAATTTACATATTCAAATAACAAATTATCTAAGAAATATTAGTTAAACCGACCATTCACCATCTGTCCCATTCTATGATGACCTCCAGTATATTTATACATAGAGTAAAAGTAAACTTTTTGTATTTAGTATGTTCTTTGCGATAGACAAACTAATTTAATGAAAATTTGATAAATTAATTATTAACAGATAATAGCCCTTTTTTCTGTATCTAGGCTAGGTACTGAAGTGTAGAGGATGCTCTCTTCCATACGCATTACGTCCCAATTTTTTACATATATGTAAAATATGTGAGATTAAAAAATATAGCAAATTATTTAGATTCTGATATATTTAATTAATGTAACGTATGTTTTTAGATGATATCCTTTAACATATCTAAATAAAATGCATATTTTAAATTACTCTGGCACAGACAACGACAATCAAAATAGGATGTGATACTTTGTGATTAAACAATTCTATAGCTATGTATAATGCATTGTAAAAGACTGTTGTATGGTTTGCAAGTGTAGCACAAAGAATCCTACATCGAACCAATATCGCGCTTCTATGAGAAAGAAGGCACATCTTAGATGGACTAGGAAATTAGAGAAAATGAAGTTGATCAATTACTAGGGTAGTATATATATATATATATATATATATATATATATATATATATATATATATATATATATATATCTAAATTAGGTAGAAAAGACCTAAGCTCCAAAGCTTTCAGGCTAATCAGACTGACATCCCTTCTGTTGAAAAATCTATAGAAAGCGCTGGATGGGTACGTTTGTGATGGTTCGATTTGAATGTGCCGCGAAAGTGCAGAGAGATCGGGAGTGTAGGGGATAGGCGGTGAGTGCGAGAGGGCAGCGACGGAGTTGAGACGAGAGACGGAGTTGGGACGAGCTCGAAGCAACTGGTGTGTGCTAGCTGACCCTAACCGTTACATGTTAAACATTTTACATATAGTTTTCTTTAGTTGTGTATATTGTGTCAACTTTATATGGCAATATATCTGTATATATAATATATGCTGTTATTATTTTGAAATCTTCGAAGTAAAGAGGGAAGAAGGTATAACCACTACACATTTGGCACCCAACTAGTGGCTAGTGAACATACGACGTCTGATATTAGAGTCCCTATACTCTACCGATTGAAAACAGAGAAAAAAAGAAGTTCCAGAAATTAGAAATTGAGCTGGAAGAAATTAGTGTCCGGTGTCCGGTAAGCAAAGTGAAGAGCGGGAACAGCAAGGCGCGCGAGACAGTGCATGCAAAGAAATTCCGTGGCATCCTGTGAAAGAGAAGGATAAGGGAGAAGAAGCAGCTAGCAGCTACGTCGCAGGTGCAGCGCTGAACAATCGGTAATCGACACAACGGCGGCGATTTACGAGACGAAGCTACATCGACTTCGAGAGGTGAGAGGTAAAGGGGGAGACTGTTGGATATAAACAAAGTGAGTCGAACTACATTTTTTTGCCATCCTAAAAACATTGGCTATTATATTATACCTTTATGTGCATGTTTATTTTAAGCGCTACTTGTGCTTTATGCTCTTATTTTTGAACAGAGGCGAAATTTATAAAATATTTAGATAAGGATATTCATTCATGTGTTCCAATAGTTAAACATTAGTAGTTTAAAGATACTGTTCTGTAAACTAAGATTTCATATATTTGCTTTTATGTGTACTTGTAAAAATTGTATATGCCTCCAAAATATAAGAAAAGTCAGAAAAATATTGTAAAAATGGCAGAACAAGAGGCTCGAGAAGCACAAGGAAATGTCGAGGTTAAAAAATTAGAATCTGCTTTAGAGCAAATTGCTAGTAATATGATATATTTACAACAAACTGTAGGAACTTTAGCAGATAGTTTAGCACAGATGAAAGTTAATAAAAGTAACTTGGATGTAAATAAAACGTCAGATAGATCGTATATATTAAATTGGAGGGAATTGGGGGGTAGTAACCTCACTTATTATCCTAATGGCAAAACACACCCTATGCAATTTTTAAGAAATTTAACTAAACTTTTAAAGGAGGCTGGTGTGCCTGAAGAAAATAAAATTAGCTTAGCGATGAATTGTATGCGAGGTGCTGCGGCAGACTGGGTATTGGTTAAAGAACCCCATTTTAAAAATTTTAAAGATTTTGCGGACGCATTTCAGGACAGGTTTTGGGGGCAGGAAAAACAAAGGGAATTATTCTTAGAATTAAAATATGGTAAACACGATACAGGCAACAGGTCTGATTATTTTTTAAGTATGGTCAACCAATCTAGCTTTTTGCCAGAAAAAATCTCAGAATGTGAACTTATTGATAGATTATCTAAGCATTTTTCGGTGGAAGTAAGAAAGGGAATAATAACGCAAGGCCTTAGCACCATTGATGAAGTAGAAAAATATTTAAGGAAAGTCGATGAAATTCAGAGTGAAGAAAATTCGCGCAATAGAAATAATTCACAGGAAAATAGGAGACGGGATTATAGAGTAAATTATAATAGAGACAATAATAGAAATAGTGACGGTCAGAATAATACAGGAGGTAATAATAATATTGAGAGAAATAATAACCAGGTAAATTTAATAACTAAATTTAATGAGAGTGTTGAAAACTTGTTATCGGAGCCTGAAGAGGGTGAGAAACAAGAACAAAATAATAATATCGCAACTCCTGTTGTTCAAGCTAAGATGTTTAACCAAAATATTGATATATTAGTAGACAGTGGCAGTGACGTATCTGCTATTTCAGAGACATTTTTTGAAAACATTAAAGCTAATTTTAACGTAAATGTTCCGACATTACCAGTTACCGGCGTTCAAATTTCTGTAGCCGTCGGAGGAAAATTACAAAGAGTAAAATGGCAAACGTTTTTAGCAATATCTTTCAGAGAAATCGAATTCGAATCTGTATTTTTGATTATTCCCAAATTAAATAAGGATGTTTTACTAGGATGTGACTTTTTAACTAAACATAAAGCTCATTTAAACTTTGACACATTGCAGCTTACATTTTCGGTTAACAATATAACGTATACGACGGATTTTAATTACAAAATACTACAGTCTGAGTCGCTAGCTATAACTTTATGCAAACAAAATATTGAACTAAATTCGGCATCACCCAGTATATGTTCAAAACATAATTATACTTCCGATGATTTGAAGAAGGTTGTCGACGAAGCAAATTTAGATCAAATAAAGAAAGGCAATTTGTTATCTTTACTAGAAAATTATCACGATTTGTTTTCAGAATGTCCGGGTAGGGTAAACAATTATGAACATGAAATTGTTATGCGCGACGATAGTCCTTTTTATATTAAATCATACCCGATACCTTTTGTACATAGAAATAGTGTAGAGACACAGTTACAAGAAATGTGCGATTGGGGCATAGTAAGCGCGGAAAAAACGGAATACGTATCACCGCTTGTTACGGTTACGAAACGCGATAAATCCGTGAGAGTTTGTCTAGATGCGCGCGTTTTAAATAGTAAAATGGTTCAAGATTACATCCCACCGCCGAATATGTCAGAATTATTGTTTAAATTTAAAAAGGGACAAGTGATAAGTTCTCTCGATTTGACGGCCTCGTACTGGCAAGTTCCAATTAAAAAGGAACATAGGAAATTTGTAGGATTTTTATATAAAGATCAAACTTATACTTTTAATGTTTTACCCTTCGGCCTTTCGACTTCTATGGCCAGCCTTATTAGGTGTTTAAACAAAGTATTGGGAGTGGAATGTGCTGATTTCACACTATGTTACGTAGACGATTTGTTAATATATTCTGATAATGAAGAGACACATTTGTCTCATTTGAATATTGTTTTTAATAAACTAAAACAAGCTGGTTTAACAGTGAAGCTACGAAAATCGCAATTCTTCCGCGACGAAATTTCTTTTTTAGGGCACGTTATTACGAAAAGGGGCATATTTATGGAGCCTAGCAGAATTGACTGTATAAATAATTTTACAATACCGCGGAATATAAAACAATTGAGAGGATTTCTAGGTTTGGTGAATTTTGAGCAACGGTTTTGTAAAAACCATGCCGAATTAACGCAGCCGTTATTGAAACTATTGAAAAAGGGTGTCAAGTGGCACTGGGGGGTGGAAGAGCAAGACGCTTTTGACAAAATTAAACGTGCCTACGTAAAAACGACTATTTTAATACATCCAAATTTATCAGAGACATTTTACATACAAAGCGATAGTTCCAATTATGGATTAGGGGGTTGCATATACCAGGTAGATCAGAAAACGGGTGATCGAGGGGTCATCGCGTATACTAGCCGCGTATTTAAAGCCAGTGAATTAAATTATACAGTCTCGGAAAAAGAAGCACTAGCTATTGTACATTGCCTACGACAGTGGCGTACATTCGTATTAGGTAAACCGCTCGTGATTGTTACTGATCACAAGTCACTGACGTTTTTGCTTCAAACTAATTTAAAAAGCGCTCGCCTCACGCGCTGGGCTATGTTTATTCAGGAATTTAATTTCACAATAGTTCATTGTAAAGGAACGGACAATGTGGTCGCGGATTATCTATCCAGATATCCCGAAAAGGAACCTAGACGGGTTGAACCGGAGCATAAATCAAACATTCAAATTTGTTTAATAAATTTATCACCGGATTATAGACAACTGAAGCGCCATTTAGGTAATATTCGCGAGAATCAATTGGAAGATGAGCAGTTTAAATTAAAAATTAAATTTTTAGAAGAAATAGAGAGAGATGTTAAAGTTATTACGGAAAGGGAAGCTAGAATTTTAAAGTGGTTTATTACACATAATGGTATTTTGTTTAAGAGGGGTACTGATGACAATCCGGGTTTTAAATTATGTGTCCCAGTAAGTCAAAGGGTAGAATTGATTAAGGCTTGTCATGAAGAGTTGGGTCACTTCGGTAAGTTTAAAATTTATGAGAAAATGAAGCAGAAATTTTATTGGCCACGAATGCAACGAAATATAAGGCAATATGTAGCGTCTTGTGTTCTATGTCAGAAAGCGAAACCATCAAAAAGATGTCAGGGTTTAATGCATCCTATAGTAGTGCAAAAGCCAGGGGAATTAGTTTGTCTAGACCTTATGGGTCCATTGCCGATATCACGTGGTGGGGTAACAATGTTATTAGTCATCGTGGACGCTTTTACGAAATATGTAAAATTGTATGCGCTTAAGCGGGCCACAACAAAAACTATCTTGAATAAAGTTATTGAGAAATATATACCACAAGTTCAAAAACCAGCCGCCATTTTGAGTGATAACGGATCACAATTCACTTCTTGCTTATGGAAGACTAAACTACAAGAACTCGGTATTAATGTTAAGTTAATTTCCGTTTATTTTCCCCAGGGGAATATTACTGAAAGATACAATCGCGAAATTGGTCGTTTGCTAAGGTGCTACTGCCATGAAAAACATACAAAATGGGCCTACACCCTCGACTTTATAGAAAAGTGCCTTAATCGAGTCGTTAATGATATCACGGGTTATACACCTTTATTTTTACAATTGGGTATACACGACAAAAGTCCTCTAGATACTTTGGTTACATTTCCTGTCGAGGATAAACAGTACTTGGCGCTAGAACATTATTGGGTATTAGCAGCAGACCGTCTTCGAACCAAAGCGGAAAAGCGTGCAGTTAAAGCTAACAAAGGAAGAATTCCTGAAAGTTTTGAGGTAGGGGATCAGGTTCTTATGCGCACCCATGCTCAGTCGTCAGCAGAAGATCGCACAATACAAAAATTCTTTCTTCTATTTGAAGGGCCCTTTCACGTTGTCAGGCAAGCCGGTCCCAACTCATACGTGTTGGCTGATTCGGATGGTAAAGAGGTTGGTAAGCATAATATCATTAATTTGAAAAAATATAAAGTTCCTATAGTAGAGTAAAATAAAGTAGTTGTTTTGCGACACATTTCCTTGGGTTTACTTAAATCTAATAACTATTGTAAATATCTTTAAGTAAGGGGGGTGATGTGATGGTTCGATTTGAATGTGCCGCGAAAGTGCAGAGAGATCGGGAGTGTAGGGGATAGGCGGTGAGTGCGAGAGGGCAGCGACGGAGTTGAGACGAGAGACGGAGTTGGGACGAGCTCGAAGCAACTGGTGTGTGCTAGCTGACCCTAACCGTTACATGTTAAACATTTTACATATAGTTTTCTTTAGTTGTGTATATTGTGTCAACTTTATATGGCAATATATCTGTATATATAATATATGCTGTTATTATTTTGAAATCTTCGAAGTAAAGAGGGAAGAAGGTATAACCACTACACGTTAGGGAAAGAGTACTCAAATAAACCATATCAGCATTCATCAGTATATAATAACCCTGTCGGGAAAATCACGGACAAGTCTTAAATAACTATACTGGCTGTATGTGATGATTATCAGACCTATAATCACAATTAGCAATTAGCCGCACAGCTCTGAAAGTTATCCTGGATCTGCCACCTCTCCATATAATAGCGAGAAACCAGGTGAGTTGTATACAGATTGAGACAAGCGGCTAACAATGTGGCCCAATGGACTGCTGGAGGACATAGAAACTCACAGCACTCTGTTAATGGCCTCGGATGTTATACCTACAGTAATCAACATAGACTCTTTCTCTACCTTTTGAAATTCTTTTTCGGAGGGAGGTATGAAGGCAGATAGTTGCTGGTACACCGATGGCTCGAAGACTCCGGAAGGCGTTGGGGCTGGAGTGGAAGGCGTTGGGGTAAGTATACAACTATTTGCTGTGTGTATGGAGGTTGGAAAAGTTAAATCAACATATCAATAAAAATCTTTTCCGATATCCAAGCAGCTTTAGAAGCACTTGGCGAAGAACGGTATGGAACAGTCAAAAGGCTCTGGAGTGATTAGAAATAAACAACAGAGTAACTCTGATTTGGATACCTGGTTATGTAATGCAACTGTAATTTAACTAACTCATAAAACGTCGCACACTTTAGATAAATGAGTTGCGAATTTAAATCTATTCCTAAAAATGAGAAACTTCGACCTTAGCGTCATTCTCAGCGCCTTTCTTTTCCTCTGGAGGTACAGAACAAGTCGCAAACTGCCGTGATAGAAATCTCTCGGGTCAATGCGAATCTAATACAATACATTCATCATAAGTAGTGGTGGATATAAGTAGTGGTGGATATAACAACATACAAGGAATACTTGACTTCACTATGAAGGTAGTTTTCTTCTATTCCTTGATGTCCAAAATCCAAAAACTATCCCACCTAATCATAAACATTTTTTTACTGTTTTTAAGCTAATATAATCTCCTACAATTCCTATCAATGAAGTCATATGTATGTTCTCTGATACCAAACATCTAGGTATGCTAATGAACAATTCCACAGACAAAGCTCTATTTAATAATTATATAAAGAAAATAATCTAATTTACTCACTCTATAAAAATCTAACTTCACTTTTTTGGCAGTAAAAAAATGTTACAAAAGCTAATAATAAGGAATATATGGGTAGATATTGTGGGTGTAATTCAACGCAGGTTGGGGCTTTTGTCCACTGAGTAGTTAGTTTCACACAATATTATTAATACCTAAAAATATATAAAAATAATCATAAGCATCGTAATGATTACTTGAATAATATAACTTTAAAAATAATTATTTCGAAGAAGAATTTGTGTAGAAATTATCATCATTTTGTATGCAAACTCGCGAAAGAGAAAAAGAGAAAAATAACCATCTAAAGATGGTTTTAAAATCGAAACGTAATAATAATGTGATAAAAATGCAATATTGGTTTTATTTTTGCTTTTCGACTGATGTTCCCACTTAAACAAATTCATAAATAATCATAACTAAAAAAAAAAAAAAAAAATTAAATTTGTTACCTCCTTTATATTCTTTGTTGGCATCTGATACTGTTATCATCTAAGTTTTTCTCATTAAAGTTATACATAAAACTTTTGTATAGTATATTTTGCGTAATTGAAAATAAATGAGAAAAAACTGCAACTTTAAATTTATTAACCCAAAAGGAAGATAAAAGTAATGGGAAACAATATTTTATCATAAAAACGAATACCTAACACTTTTCTACAAGTTTCACTGTAAAAACTAAATGGTATTTATTTTGGTTATTAATAAATACTCTTATAAGGGTGAATTAATTAATAAATAATATTTTTCGTGTATTTCCTCTGGAGGAAATACAAACGTTCCAAAGATATACAGGACTATTTAGCTCATCGTCGATTTTCTAACACTCTCAAGAAACATTTAATTATTTCAAGAAAAGCTTATGAGAACTCCACTGTAAATAGTGGCAATTACAAAAAGCTGTTTAAATTTGTCCGTTCGTCACTGATTTCTAAAGTTTCCATATCCCTTCTCACTAATGAAAATGGAACTTTATGTGGTACTAATAAAGAAACTTCAGAGGCTCTAGCTATCACATTTTCGAAAGTTTTGACTAATGAACCTATCAATGATAAACTTCCTGCTATTTTGTGCCCTCGTGTGATGTCCACTCTAGACAGAATAGAATTTCCTCCACAGTTAATTAAAAAACATATATTAAAACTTCGGAAGTTTTCTTCTCCCGGCCTGGATGGGTTCTCTCCTTTCTTCTTTAAACAATGTGCCGACAACATTACTCTACCGCTATCCATGATAATGTCACAATCTTTCTTACAAGGACATGTTCCATCAGTTTGGAAGTCGGCATCCATCACTCCAATTTACAAAAAGGGAGATAAGCTAGATTCCAATAATTATCGTCCCATAAGTTTACTTCCCATTGCCTGCAAAATTATGGAATCCGTAATTGCTGAATCTATAACTGAGTTTCTTTTACGGGAGCACATCGTACCGGACCAGCAGCATGGTTTTGTTCCGGGCAGATCAACTTTAACTAATTTGCTACACTGTGTTAATGACTGGTCATTATCTTTAGATATGAATAATCCAGTAGATATCATTTATCTGGACTTCTCGAAAGCATTTGACAGGGTGCCGATAAGAAGACTCTTACACAAACTTGAACACCTAGAAATTCGAGGAGACCTGAACCGATGGATTGGAAACTTCTTATCTGGCAGATTTTTCAAAGTTAGAGTAGGCGATGTATATTCTGAAGAAAGACCGGTTACGAGCGGTGTCCCACAAGGTTCTGTACTAGGCCCTCTGCTTTTCCTCATTTACTCCAGTGACATCCAACATCTCCTCGGAAACAAAACATCTTTTTATGCGGATGACACCAAGATATACGCTAACCCCATCATTCACCATCAGTCTCTTCAAAATGATTTAACTTCTATAAATAACTGGTGTAGTGATTGGCTTCTTCCATTAAATATATCTAAATGTGTAGTGCTTCATCTTGGCAAGAACAATCCTCTCCTATCATATCACTTAAATAAGCAACTGATCAGCACAGTGTCAACACACAACGATTTAGGTGTTATAGTAAACTCTAAATTATCATGGTCAGACCATATCAACTCAGAGTGTAAACGCACTAATACCAGACTATTTTTATTTCGTAAGACGTTTTTCCATATATCTTTTGAAACCTCTTGTAAATTATATACAACTTATGTGCGGCCAATTCTTGAATACGCCGGTCCAGTGTGGTGCCCCGATCTCATCCGTGATCAAAATTTATTAGAGAATGTTCAACGTGCAGCAACAAGGCTTTCATTTGAACGGTTGAGGCCCTCATATACTGAACGTTTGTCAATGGCCAAGGTTACTGATTTTCAACAGCGCCGTCTTCGGGGTGACTTAATTCTAACTTTTAAGGTCTTAAGATACAATTTTGGAAATCTGTCTTTTCTGTATACACTTAACACAGACTGCCGATTACGGGGCCATGAATTAAAATTAAAAAAAGAAAATTTCAAATCCAGGACAAGACAATTTTTCCTGACAAACAGAATATTCACCCCCTGGAACAATTTACCAGTATCGATTGTCACTGCACCATCTGTGAACATTTTTAAGAACCGATTAGATGCTTATTTATTTTCCAATTAAGACTTTATTAATATTTTTATGTTTAATTATAATCGTGAACAAACACAATGTAATTATATTATTGTAAATGTTGTACGTCATTGTATAATTTGATATATATTGTAGTTTCTTTGTTTTTTGGGCATAATAGGTTATAAAAATCTCTGCCCTTTTCCATATTGTAATAATAATAGTAATAATAATAATTTATTATGTGCAAGAAACATCATAAGATATCTATCAGAATGTAAAACCTACAGTTTTACTATAGCAATAATTGGATAAAGTACCTAATCAATTTTCTAATTGCATGAAAAGAAAATAATGCACATTTTAGATAATAAGCAATTGATCTGAATAATTTGAAAATTTAGCAAAACCCCTGAGGCTAACACAACTAAAATTATCAACAGCACTCTCCAGCTCTTCGGTTATACTGAAAGTCGACTTATTATATCAAGCGGTTTATTATTGCTGTTATATTTTAAAAATTTCAAACAGGGAATTTCAGGTGGATGAAACATGTAGAAATCAATAAAAGATAAGTGCCCTGTATAATATCTTTTGAGAAAAGCTGTTAACGGTATTTCCAATAAAAAAAAATATACAGGGTGTTCCATTAAAAAAGCAAAAGTTAGAATTATATCTCCGAAATGCGATATTTGATTGTTTTTCTGATATATGCTTTAAAATATATTTAAAAGTTCTTACAACTTTCATTCTTACATCTTTTTTGGTATCTCGAATATATTTATTGATATCTACAATGTAAAGATTTTTCATTAATGCTAATTTTAATTCTTCTCACCTGTCTGTTTCAAATGTCAGTTTTAATGATGTTTTCAGTATAGAAAATTTTAGAAGTCAGTGTGGACAGCAGTTATAAATATTATTGCTTGTACACTGATTTAAGTAAGATTACTGTTTTCAACACAGTTGCTTCCAATTTTTCTTTAATAAATATCACATTAAATATATTTCATATAAATTTATTAAAATAACAAAAAGCAAATAAGCAGGAATAAATTAAGTCTTAGGATAACTGCCATATAAATATGTAATTACAAAAAATTATAGTTGTATTAAGACTATGCAAACATTTCATATTCAGTATTCCTTATTCTAAACATAGGTAAGTATTTGGTTCAAGTTATAATACAAATATTTATAGCACACATTCAATTTACTTATTACTACTTACACTTATCCCAAATATTATTTCTACCTTAAATTAAGAATTTTGTCACTTAAATAATTCAAATGTGGTATAATATTACTAACTCCATAAATATTATGCCAGGATTGCATTAAATTACATTTTTTCTTGACGGTTTAGTTTAAGAAATCTATCACAGCCCATTTTAACAATCCCATACTCTATTATCTTAACATACGTACAGTAAAATCAAACAAGCATATTTAATTACATTAAAACTGAATAAATAATATTTAGAAGACACTGAATTGAAAATTAAAAATTTTTATTGCGATCCAATTTACTCATAGTACATAATAAAATGTTATAAAAGTGGAAGAGTTTCTCTATTTCCTTCATTAAATACTTACAATGTTTTAAAATATACGTTTTCAGGCTTTCTGAATTTTTTTTAGTTTACAGTTATTCGCTGAAAGTAGATACTAATAGTTAATAGAAAAATAAGGTAAAAGTAGGAAAAGGTTGAAAACTGACTGACACTATTATTATTATTTAAGGAACTAGAAAATCACCCTGAAACACTATGCAAAATTTACATAACCAAGTAATACAACTGTGAAATAGATAAGTATTATTCATTGTAATATGTACCTGTTATTAAGTGTTAATTAACATCCATTTGCAAAATTTACTATATGTAATAACAGATAAAACAATTATACAATTAAGCAGTAACAATTTACAAATATGTAAAATAAATTACCTATAGGTAAATTCCTGTTTTTAGTCAATAAGACCTTATTTATTTACATTTAGGCACAATTTCATTATATGTATGACTAGTTATTTCCAATTGAGTTTTTCTACATAAGTGAAAACAACACAAGGAGCAAAACGGAAGCAAAAGGAATACATACAATTTACTAGTACAAAATTTCAATGTAAAATCTGTTTCAGTAGACTTTACATCCACTACGTAAGATTATCATGAGATCAATGTGTTATTCTCATTTTACTTCATTGCTTCTGATTATTACTTGATAATCACAAGAAATAACAATTAAATACTTATACGAACACTAACTAAGTATATTGTTGCATGCGAGAAAATCCAACAGTACGTCACACTTATTTTGAAGATTTCATTTACTAAAAAGTGTGTGCTAACGAAAAATTGGCGAAATATTTATAATTGAATGAACTTCCATTGTAATGAAGATATCAAGCAAACTAATGGATTTACCCACAGCAGCAACAGAACCTTTGGCTTCAATTTTTTATTGGCAATCATAGCGCTTTTATAACTACTAAATTAAATTTAGTACTTCAAAGCATTTTTAAAACTTAAAAAAATGTCTTACTCCTCACAAATTAAATAAAATAGAAACATAGAAATAGCTTCACACATTATACAATTCAGCAATTCTCTTTTAAGAGTTTAGAGACATCATCATTAATGCAAAGTCATATGGTGACCTATCATTTATTTTTACATTTTTCTAGTCCACTTTTGTATTTAAGTAACCGGTATCGAGCTGTATATTATGCAACAAAAGGTTAAGCATTTTCGTCAACTCCAATTGCAGTAGAGTTATTAAGTAAAATAAAATGATTTGCAATTTTTTTATAACGTTCTACCAATCTGACTTAACTGCGATTTATTAGAAAATTTAAGAAGCTGATGGCGGATTGCTGCTTCCGTCATCATCCTCAGTCTCTTGTCGGAATCGGGTTTGTTGTGAAGTGGATGTTATGACGCTGGCTTGTTCAACTTCTGTGATCGGCTGCAATGGTGCAATGCTAGAATACAAAAAAAAAAAATTAACATCGATTTTGTGTACTAAATAAGTAGGATCAGAGACGTAATTATACAAATTAAACCATCAGTGGTCATCCACCACTGCATTTTTTTTCTAATTCTATCAAATGACACAATTTCACTGCTAAACTTCGAGAACTTCTAAAATGACCTTTAAAATCACTCTCAGAATATGACAACAGTGTCTTCAAAAAAAGTTTTTTCTACAAAACTGTTAAAAGTGGGCTTTTTAATGGTCATTTTTTATGTTAAAAATGTCATTTTTTGACACGCGTGTTAAAAGTAGGTTACTTTTGATTTACTTTTAACACGCGTGTTAAAAGTAAATCAAAAGCACTGGTTGCTACGAAAATTTTGGTTCATAAACATTGCGATCTGTGTGGTATTTTTTGATTTCTTATTTTTATTGAGTTTAAAGTTCTTCTGTTTGTTTTGTAGAAAAAATATTGTATGATATACGTGTTAAAAGTGATTTTATTTTGTTCGTGAAGTTAAAAATCTCGATACGCTCGTTTTTTAATCATCTTCACTCACAAAATAAAATCTTACTTTTAACACGTATATCATAAATAGCTATTTTCTATCTGCCTAACATCTAACAGCTATTAAACATTTCATATTTTCTGTCTTCCAGAAGAATACTGCTAGTAATTGAACTGTCACTGGCCCTGCTATTGCTTTTCAGCCACTTTCAACTATAAGAATGGATGCGGTTACATAACATAGACATAGCATATTATTCAAAGAGTATACAATGATGGCTGTAACTGGTGATGTTTAGCCATTATATGCAAGTAGAATACTAGATGTCCGTCCAATTACTTCTTGAGTGAAATTCGCTGGTAACTCGTTTTCAACTTAACTGGTTGAATATTTCTACAGTTTCAAACCGTTTCTAATTGTTGCAGAAATAAACCTTAAAATATGTCCATGAGTATTAACAATACTTATGCAAACTTTTTACTGAAAACATTATACAATATTTTGACACTTATAAAATGAACATGACAAAATACAATTCAAAACTGTCCAAACATATTATTTTTAAGTTTGACATTTGTCGTTCACTTGATAAATTTAAAAAAGCAAATAAAACTCAACTTCTACCATCATTCGGAAAAATGTTAATATTACCGTAACTGGTATATTGGGTAGTATTTGGCTTTCACACAGAAAGTTCAGGTTCTTCAGTTCAGAATCTTTGAAACTAGTGAATAATGGATATTATTATTATTATTTAGGAAATACATGTATAAAGAACATTTTATAGGATAGTCGTGGACAAAATACAATTCCCGTTACAACTAATAACAATAACTACCATTGGTTATACAGTATGCGCCAAAAGTATGGAATAAATTCAATAAAAACGAAACAATTATTTTTTGGGAAAAATCCTCGAACAGGTCGATTTTTAATTTAAAAAATACATATTTTAGCGTAAATTGCGATTTTCAAATGTCATTTGTTTTCGAGTAATGACGTCATCGATTTTTTTTAAATGGCAACACCATATTTTTTTCCTTGATTCTGAAAGATCGTTTAATTCTCTATCAGACAGTACTAAAATTTTGCCCTCTTACATAGGAAAGTTTTCGAGTAAATGACGATTGAATGTTAGAAAACGTAAATTTTATCCATAAAAAAGTAACAATTCTGAGGTATGTAAAATAAAATACAATTGATTAAATTTTATACTTAAATTAAATGTTCGAATTGCCATCCACCAACTTCTTGACAATGCGCAAGTCTATGAAGAAATTCTTCTTGCACATTATGAATGATTTCTTTTAAGTTCTTCTAAATTACGTGGTTTATTAATGTACACTTTTGACTTCAAGTATCCCCATTTTTGGACAACTGTTTTCCTGGGAGGTGGATTGGCAGACGCGGACCGATAGAATGGTCTGCAGGATCGCCAGATCTTACACCTCTTGACTATTTTTTATGGGGATACTTGAAGTCAAAAGTGTATATTAATAAACCACGTAATTTAGAAGAACTTCAAAATCGCATTCGGGACGAAATACGCAGAGTTATCCCAGAAATCATTTATAATGTGCAAGAAGAATTTCTTCACAGACTTGCGCATTGTCAAGAAGTTGGTGGATGGCAATTCGATCATTTAATTTAAATATAAAATTTAATCAATTGTATTTTATTTTACATACCTCAGAATTGTTACTTTTTATGGATAAAATTTACGTTTTCTAACATTCAATCGTCATTTACTCGAAAACTTTCCTATGTAAGAGAGCAAAATTTTAGTACTGTCTGATAGAGAATTAAACGATCTTTCAGAATCAAGGAAAAAATATGGTGTTGCCATTTAAAAAAAAATCGATGACGTCATTACTCGAAAACAAATGACATTTGAAAATCGCATTTTACGCTAAAATATGTATTTTTTAAATTAAAAATCGACCTGTTCGAGGATTTTTCCCAAAAAATAATTGTTTCGTTTTTATTGAATTTATTCCATACTTTTGGCGCATACTGTATAAGCTAGTTAGTGTATATAAACTCAGTGCTAATACTCAAACTTAACAATACTTGGCATTTCTATTATCTGTCACCCACTTCGAAAACTTTATGCCGCTATATAATGGTAGCTGTATTTTAGAGCTTGTTATAAAATTTTCGATGTTACTCGAGAACAATGCATCTATCGATAATTCTTAAGAGTATTTTTTGTATGTAAAAAAGTTTATATATTTTTTATTTTAGAAAAATTCGCGCATGGAAAGATTAAATTGAATTTCGGTCAAGCTATTTTCTTACGCCCCTGATATAAGTTTGAAATGTTTTCGATTGCATATTGTTAGCTCAAAAAGTTCAGTAACTGTCACGTGGCCACGAGGATGATAGCTCTCTTAGGAGGTGCTTGAGAAAAAAATGATATTAAGGTTTTTGTCATTTTTTGATTTGTTCTGCATGCACTAAATACTGAAAACTCTTGAAATATCTTGTATGCAAAAATAATAACGAAATGATTTCACTGAAACTGGTAAAAATTCATTTAAATACAAGAAAAAAACATATCTTGTAAAAGTATAGTACACAAGGTGTGCGCTATACTTTTAATAAAATGATGAATTTTCAATCATATTATTTATTCCCGTCTTTCTCGCCGTAACATGATCAAATTCGTGGTGCTTTTTAGGCAGAGAAATCTCGAAAAATGAAACGCATATAACAAAACTAATATCAAAAGTAAAATTCTTGATGTTTTGTTTATTCACTTTGACTATTTAAATTCTCCTCAAATAAAGTAATAACTTTTAAAAAACGTTTGTAAGAAACACGTTTTGCTATTCGAATCCCACATTTTAACAATTGTTTTCACATACTTATAAACAAAAGTGAACAATCTTATATGCAGAACTATCTCAGTTCTTAAATGTATTTCGTGAATAGAGCGCTCTTAATTACATATTTTTAAAGATTCTTTTAGTAGAACTTCTGCAATTATTTTTTCTGTCACCGCCTTACAATTTAACTTATATACATGTTATGAAGGAAAAAATGTTTACTTTTTGATTTTTTTGATAAAGCTCGATAAAATAATAATAAATATATTTTTTAAATATTTTATTTTAATAAATTAACAAAAATGTTTTAATTTTAACTTAAAGAAATGTGTAATAATAAAGAATTTAAAAATAAATTTATAAAACTTACAGGCAAGTTAGAACGCAGCTTCTCGAAATAGGCAATTATCTATACACACCTGTACTGCGTAAAGCCTAACAATGTTATAGGAATGATTTTACATAATCCAGGTAATAAAATTGTGAAATAGATAAGTATTATTCATTGTAATATGTACCTGTTATTAAGTGTTAATTAACATCCATTTATGTAACTTATCTGACAACTTCAACGTTATATGTGTATTGTTTCAGTTCTTTACATTTTATTTACTTATTTCAACACATTCTTGCCGTTTTTAATTCGTTTATTTTCTACACATAATTAACTTCGTATGTACCAGTATGAAAGCATATTTTCTGTGTAAATGCTTTAAATTTTAATTTATATCAGAATTTGAAAACTCCAGTTAACTGAGTTTTAATGTAAGGCTTGCACATGTTTAAATGAATTCCTAATAACGTTAACGTAATTAGAGCGTATATCATTTGTTAACGGAAATATTAAATAAAGGCTTCAGAGAGCAACAGAGTATTTTCGGCCAATAGTATTTAGTGGTATATACACCTCTGTAAAATTTGCATTTATTATCTAATTTGGTTCTGTTTTTTTAAGATAGAGAATTTAAAACTCTATTTTAGTTCAATATCAAATTCCATTGTCTATAATCAAGGTCTACTTTGATTTTTTTCTCATGTCAAAATGAGTAAAAAATGTTAAGCAATTTTTGTGTCTAAAATCTGACACCACTGGATTATATGTACCAAATTTCATATAAGAGTATTTTTTATTAACATTTTATCATCATTTTATCCTGACACACCCCTGTAAAAATTGCATTTATTTTCCGATTTGGTTCAGGTTTTTTTAAAAAGATAGAAAATTTATATTTACTGCTCAAAATTTTAAATTCCATTGTCTACAATCAAGGCCTACTAAGGCCTTGATAGACTTGATTGAAGGTTTTTTTCGATGTCAAAATAATTATTGATTATTTGCCATACTTGACATCGAAAAAACCAAAGTAGGCCCTGAGTATTGACAATGGAATTTCATATTGTGAGTCGAAAGAGAGTTTTATCTAAAAAAACCTAAACCAAATCGGATAATGGGTGTTTCAAGGTAAAAAGCTAAAACCATGAATATCAATTTTACCGTAAATAATAAATATTGTCTTGTGAAATTTGGTACATACCCATTTTAGGGGATGCTATATACAGTGGTATGGCCTGATTTTATATAGAAAATCGATGCACAGTTTTTGCTAATTTTAATATAGAAAAAAAAAACAAAGTAGGCCTTGATTACAGACAATGGAAATTCATATTGTGAACCAAAATACAATTTTAAATTCTCTATCTTTAAAAAAAAAACGAACCAAATCGGATAATCTTAAGTGGGCTACATTGTATATACACAATTCAAATCAATTTAATCGCGACAGGAAATCTGTCGCTCTGAAGTTGGAATTTGTCAACTACAAATTATAAATTTAAGTGTCACACTTTGACAAAAAAGATTAAAAGAAGATACAGGTTATGTTGGTTTATATTTAGGTAAACCTTTACGTTTGTCCGCAAAATAATAAAAAATATATAAATATATGTACTGATAAATTAAAAAATTTGAAATTTTTATTGTGCCAATATTTATGTTTACCAGCTGCCAATAAATACCACAAAATGTATCAATCAAATATGTGTGGCAGCGACACCACAACTACTTGGCGCTTTTTTAATGTAAAGGGAAGAGGAAGTATCGCCAGCGTAATTACTCTTATGAAGCCGGCTTAAGACATTATAATTATTTATCTTTACTTTATTTAAAAAATATATTGAATTTATATTATTATTAACAATACTTAAACATTAAAATGAAATTAATAAAGAAAAGCACATACCCACTTACTTGGAAAGTTGACGGCTTAGCTGCTCAACAGTAAATTGTCTGTAAGCTTGTGGCTGCTGCTGTTGTTGTTGGTATAGCGTTGCAGAGATTGGGAGTTGATATTGATCAGGTGGTAGTTCTATTTCTTGAGCATTATAGTTGTACTGTACAGCTGAAATTTAAATAAAACATTTATTTTTACAATTAATTACCTACTCTACTCTAGATGTTAAAAAATTATATAAAGCGTCCAATTTAATAAACTTGCAGCGTCGTCTACTAAAAAGGAAACATTGTAGCAAGATGCCAAAGAATGACAATAAACATACCATAAAAAATTTATGGTTCGTTGTTTACACAGTTCCGGTTTGTAACATGAACAAAAACAATTTTATTTTTTTTATTAAAATAACAGGAAAAATAGACAATTTTGCTGACAACTACATTCTTGCTGCCTTAAAAAAGGTTACAAATCCTGGGGGGTGGAGGGGCAGAGGTTATAACATGAAAGTATAAGATAGGAACTTTTGTCCAAAAATATGCCTTTTTGGCAGCAAACTCTTACACTTATGTGCAAAACATTTTATGTTCTCAATACCAATTATGGATCCTTAAAACGCTGTACTACTTTTCATGGAAAACTCAAAAGAAAACAATGTGGCTCCATACAATTAATGCAACGTTATCAAATTACTTTTGACATAAATAATCTTAATGCCAATAAATCACTTGCTATTTGTTAAATAAATGATACGCTACCTTACTTTTGTGGTAAAAATTGTCGCAAGAAGAAATTTCTGTTAATAAAAACGGCGACTCCCGATCGAATAAGTCTTTTAGTGATAGAGAAATTGGTACAATTTCTTTTGAGCTAATTGACATGCATTTTGTGTATAATGAAGCTATAGGGGCAATGGTCACGCTGCTACACGCAGCGATATCAAGATCACCATCTTCCATCGCGTAAAATGTTTGTCACAGTAGTTCACTAAAGGCTTTAGGAATAAAACGGTTTCAAGCGTCATGTCGGCTCAGGGAGTCTGAGAGCAAGTCGAAGAATAGCCTTCGATGAGTTCCCGAGCAATTGCTACCAGGATGGGTGCTTCTCACTCCACCATTGTGTTATGCAGAAACAGTTTTTGTACCCTTGCCGTCTGCAGCAAGTACGAGGTTTCAAGCCTGCAGACTACAAACCGAGAGTGTAATTTTGTCGCTGTTTTTTTCAACTCCTTATGGAAGTGCAGGATTTAGCATTTATTGTCTTATTTACCGACGAAACCTGTTATAGCAGATTATTTTATCAGCAAAAACAGCCACATTTGAAGCGACCACAATCCTCCAGAGATAATCAGAAGACATCAGCGTCGGTTTTCAGTATTGGAATTGTCGGAAACAATCGGACGTATCGGTTACCACCTCACTTAAATTACAACATTAATTAATTGTTTTGCCAAATGAGTTGACCTGACTTGTTGCTTTGATAAAAATTTGTAGAATGACACTATGACGAAGACCCAACAAATTTTGCAGTTAAAGTAGGTATATAATCACTTAAACGTGGAACACTCTAATAGAAGGATAGATTGAGAGGTCGAGATCCTACTTTGACACCAATGGATTTTTTTCTATGGGGTTATCTGAAATCAATGTTTTATGAGATGCCAGTAGTATCCCAAGGGCGGTTTGTTGGTCAAATTCTTGTCGTTTCATTCAACATAGAACATAGTTATTTCAAAGAATGCGAGAGAATTTGGTTCGTCGCTTTGGTAGGTGTAACGAAGTTCAAAGTAGTCAATTTGAGTCAATCTGGAAGCCGAATATTTACTTAACAAATGGCAAGTCTTAAAATTTTGTAATTCAAAAGAAATTTTCTAACGCAACTTGTATGATTGTTGTTGTTTTTCGAGTTTTCCACGAATAAACCATAAAACCTTGTAATGCATAGCTGGTATTGAGAACAATTTTAAACACTTATAATGCTGCCAAAACGGCAGATTTTTGGACAAAAGTTCCTATCTTCCAATATCAACTAAAAATAGAATAGAACGTAGAAGATTATGTTGAAATGAATATTAAACAATACTCAAATGTCAAACACGTTCGAATTGAAGTACAGGTAACAATAATGGGGTGATCATTCCAAAATGAGTGAATATTTATTGAGAGATGCGCACATCTCGAAACGTGATTGTTGGTTAAAATTTGTAAAAAATAGTTACTTTCATCAATGAAAGATATTATAATTCAATGAAATGAAGAAATTGGATTAGTTGAGTCTCGGACCTGTACCAAGTTGATCCATAGATACAATTTTGGCTGTTATAATGTACCTAAAACCTTTTAATAATTTTCATAAAAGGCTAAAGAAAATCATTGTTAATAGAAAAAAAGAGGGAAACAAAAGGAAAGCTAGACAGGAGGGAGGAATACTAAAACAGAAATATTTTCAATGGCAGAACAACATTTGAAGTACCAATAGGCAATAGTAGATCTCGTGCGATCCGACAAAAAATGTAAGGCATTCTAGATGGACTGCCTAATACGTACTATAAAATTTGTTAAAATTGTGATGGTTTGGGGTTAGAGATACATTACAGACAATCTGTTCAGCAGTATTGATAATTTTTTTAATTTTCCGGCAGGATGGTGCATCTTGCGAGATACAACCAAAATATGGTTTTAATAATATCATTTTTTTGGACTGGTTATCAAGTGATCCCAACCTTAATATTGTAGAAACGATGTGGTATAGAATAAAAAGAGAAAATTCGTCACCGTTCATTGCAGATGAAATATGTGCATAACATTCCTGAAAAAATTTAAAATCATAATGTAGGCATGTCCAAACATTTTATAGTTGTCAGCAAAATTGTGAAAATATTAGTAAATAAAGACTTTTCCGATGATTTAAATAAAATTTAATTATTTCAAGTTTAAGTTAATAAAAAAAAATACAAGATGTTTCTTAATATTGGAAATAATGTTAATAATCGATTCTTTGTCAAAACAATAACAGTTGAAGAAATATATGTACCAATATAATTTGTAATGTTGCTTTATTTTATGAAAAGCATCGGTATCCTCAAAGTACATCACTAATAAGACTGCTATTGTAAAGGGTAAAAGGTCTAATATACCTATTTTTAATATGTACAGCCAAATAATGATTCCATGAAAAAGATATCAAGGTAAAAATAAACCACTAAATATTATTTGGTTAACTTCAATATAGGTAAGCATACATTTTCATATAATACTACATGTCATGTCTTATCAATATCGTATTTATCAATATTTACAAAGCGCTTTAATTTTATCTATCCACACCAACGAACGTCATGATGCAGACAACCATATGAAAAACCTTAAAGCAAAAATTATTTTATTGCTTTTTATAACGGAGTGAAACCCGTGGGAACTGAAAAAGAAGTAATAAAATGAACTTCCGTAATCAAATACTGAAGTGATACCGAAGTATATTTAAAAATACAAATCAAAAGTATCATGCATCAAATTTTTAAAGAAGATGAATGAATTATTTTTCTACTAAATATTTAATTTAAAAATATTTGTTACTACATACATTCTTTTTCCAATAACATGATTAAAAATATAAAATTACTTACGTATTCTTTGAAGGTGGTGAGTCGATGACGAAGCGTTTGCTGCTGAGGAATTCTTTGGCCTCCTCTTGCGAGTCTGAATGCCATCTTTTTTCATACTCAGTGGTCTGTTAACCTGGAACGATAAATACGTTTCAGATTATCGTTCCACACTAATATTATGAATGAAAATTATCTTGGAAACGTAACAGATAGTGTATCTTGTATTTACAAGAGATTTTTGTTGTTATTACTGCTTTGTATCAAAAAAGATAAATTTTGCATATCAACCCCGGATAAACTGATATTTTGGAACAATTGAGATACCACCTATCGTATAAATATTAGGGCTATCTTAGATTAGTGACAGACGGCTTGTCTGTTTGTCTGCATTTTTATTAAAAATTATCTAACACCTGTAATTATGTTATATAAAATACATATATTTATCAATTTTCATTCACAGGAAAGTTTATTCTCCGATATAGTTTACGCTTTCTGATACTACCTACTACAATTTATCACTTGTATCACTATACAGGGTGATTCAGAACTTATTTAAAAAAATTGGGAATAGACGTGCCATGAAAAATGGAGTCAAAAAATTTCTTTATAAAATCCTTTTAGTTTCCGAGTAAAACTGTGTTGAAGTTGTAGTATTTTCAATCTTTACATCGCTGGGCTACTATAGTCTCTAGTCTAGACTGGTGCCAGATCGCCACGATATCCTGACTTTAAGTCATTTGGACTTCTTTTTGTGGATTTGATAATGAAGTGTATCGCACCGAAGTGGATATCTACTATTGATGATTTACGGAATGTATCATAGTTACTACCAATATATAGCTTATGAGTTCAAAACGGACGAGAAGCAGAAACGTGTTAGTTTGTTGAAGTCGGGTAAGATGGGCCAAAAATGTTACTGTTTGTTATTTATTTCTTTCCTTGAGCATCTTTCCAGTTTCCAGTGATGTCCAGAAGTGTATTTTTAAATTAATTTCGAACGATTTTTTTTTCAAAATTATATTTGTAAGAGTTCCCCGTATATTTAAAACATTTTTTTTGATAAGTTCTGTATCAATCTGTTTATTTTACCACATGTCGTTCTTATACTCTGCTATAGCGTTTGCTATTTAGATAATACTGGTTTTATTATACCTATTGGGTATTCTACAAAGTTGCAATGAAAACTTGTTAGAAGTTATAAATAAAAGCGTTTGTTGCTCCACCAAAAATAGTTATTTTTTTACGTTCATGCAAAAAACAAAACTTTATTGAACTATATTTAGTAGAAAAGTAGTTCTTTATTGCACTAGTGCAATAAAATGTTTATTGCATTCATCTGTTATTCTACTACATACAGCGTTTTGTCATCATGACAAACATAAACGATCAAATCGACGCCATATTTTCCTAGATTTAGTGTCATCTAAATAGAATATTTTTTGGTTTTTGCACGAACGTAGAAAAAATATTGTATGCAACTCATACAAAAAGTGTTTATTGAACTATATTTAGTGGAAAAAGTCGAGTCGAGTGCAATAAACACTTTTTGCATGAACGTAGAAAAATTAAATTTTATTATTTTGATGTTGAAGACAAGTTTATTGAAAATAAAAAATCACGATAAGTCATAAGTTCCGTCACATAAATGATCTAGTAAAATATTTTTCGATGCATTTTTGCTCTCTGCTTTATCTTATCTTTCATTCATCTATAATTAAGCCAAGGTAATAAGATTTGTAGAATTTTGCCAAATTGAATCTGTAACTTCTTTAAAACTCTTACTTTATATTTCAAGTACCTAATATTGTAGTAAAATCTAACATAAGTTGTGTTTACACCTGTATATGAATTTTCATAAAATTATTAGCGTATACATATACTCGTGCAAGCTTATTATAATTTCTAAATAAATAAATTTTTAGTGAAAAAAAATTTTGAGATTATACAGGGTGTTTCAAAATGACATGTCAATATTGCTGGAGCTGATAAAATTAATTAGCAAACGTCGGGTTTGCTTAATAAACGTATGTTCTAGAGCCACTCACTTTTGAGATAACTACAAGGGGTGTAAGATAATTTTATAAAATTAAATTTTGGATGTAATTTGACACAGATACGTTTTTGGTGGAGCTGAAAATGCTTATGTGATAGGTATGTAAAACTACATTTTACATAAAAAAGGTGAATAAATTTGTTAATAACATATAATTTTCGAGGAAATTGGAAAACACTGTGATAAAATCAATCAGGCGTGCTCTGTAACAGTACTCATTTATCATGTGTCAAATCCTAAACTCTTCCATTGATATTTTGTATAGATAACAAAAATAATAATTTGTTGTTTTAATAATAATAGCTTTATTGCTCAACAGAAATCCATTTACAGGGCAAAACTTAAAATAAATTACATAACGCCCTCTGAATAATGTATAAATAATATAATATTTTAGTGAATATTGTAAATGTCAAGGGAAGTGCTAACAACTAGTACTCTCTTTGTACAAAAGAGTGATAAATAACACTGTCGTATTCGGATCCCTAAACACGTATCTGTGTCAAATTTTGATGAAATAGGTTATGCTTTAAGAAATTAACATCCAGCATTTGATTTTCTAAAAATATTTTACACGCCCTGCATCTCAAAAATCACACTTATATTTAATGTTTTATCAGCTTCCGAAGTATTTCTCTGTCTATTTGTAACACACTGTATATGCTTAAACTGACATTTGAAATAGTTGTTACTCTTAAGGGCACCGTATTCTTGAAATGGTGTTTTCAAATACAAATAATTTCAGACATTTAAAAACTGAATAATACAGAGCTTAGCAAATAACGAATATTATCTCATACCTCCTGCAAATATTCAAAGGTTTGAAGTAAAATGAATATATAAAGATAGAAAGCGGTCTAACCTACAAATTTTTAGATACAGAAGTCTGTGAAAATAGTTGTTAAAGTGTGGGGTGTGGAAAAATAATGTGTAAAATAATCATACAAACGCTTTTTAAAAGTTATTATTTTATTTCAGGCGAATTTAAATACTTTTGTTTTATGTGCTTTATTTTTCGAGATTTCTGTACCTAAAAAACACGACAAATTTAATCATTTTACGGCGTGGAATACGACCTTAAGGGTATCGTATTGTTGAAGTATTGTTTTCTACAAAAACAAATAATTTTAAATATTTAATTGTTTAACTAACTATATAAGGCTTAGCAAATAACAGGAATACGAAATACTTTACTTTTGTTCTAGATGTGATATTTTTCAAGATATCGGTACCTAAAACGCCAGAAATATGATCACTTTGCGGCAAGAAGTACGACGATCTTAATACAAGATAATTATTTATTTCTGTGTGAATCAAATATCTTGACTTTATTAAATATGTACCTAAAGATCCTCTAGAACATAAATCCAATGATAGGTTCTGAATAGCTTTCGGAAGTAGTTTTATGTACTCGTAGTTAGTTCTTGATGTTTTCTAAAACGTTAGTTCTAATCTATATTTTTAGAACAACTACGTACTACCTACTTTTACCGAAATCAACAAAATATATGAATATAGCTACTACTATGATCATAAATGAATTAAATGCGCATTTGAAAAAGATACTTACACTGTGCAGTTTATAGTACAGCCCGCAAGCATTGCAAACTGGTTCTCCCTGGTTGTTTCTTCTCCAAAGAGTGGTGTTTTGAGTTTTGCAGTTGGCGCAAGATATACCATTTCTTCTATTTCCAGTCTGAAAATACGCATATTAGGGACTCATCGGCAGAAACACAAAAAAATTAGTTGAAAGAAGCAAATATTCAAATGTATTTCCTGAAATAATGAACCCGACTATTAATCTGTCTCGACATAAAACCAAGTGTAAGTTATGAGTGCAATAAAAATAAAAACAACTGAAATATGTGCAGAATCATTTCACACAAAGCTATTGTAAAAGGTCGTAATATGTTAATCTCAAAATAACCAAAGGCGTATTCTATTTTAGGAGACAGTGTAAAAATACAGAAAATCTTGTGTGATCACTTAATATGCTTTATAACACTACTCTTATCAACGCTGTACTCGACCTCATTTCGACTTGAGTACACAATGATATCATCGGTGAGTATCAAGGTAAGGAAAAATAATTTTTGGTATACTTTCTCGACAAATATTGGTGATAAGATCGATGACATATTTTAACCTATGAATTGGATATTGGAAACGAAATATCATGGAGAGCACCGCCTAGCAACAGTCTTCTAAATAAATTTAAAATCTACTTATGCAGTAACAAGTAAACAGAAAAATCTTGAAGTAAATAATGTACTTACACTTTTGTCACGTAGACATTTTTAATGTAAATCTAATGTTTAATCAGGAATAAAAATGAGTAAAAATGTATTGGAGTAGACTGACTAAATTCTATAATAAAGAAGCACGACATAAAATAGTAAAACTGCAATCAAATGATGAATTTATTTCATTTTCCAGTAAATATATATTTTTCCGAACCACATTACAAAAATATCAGCTTTAAGTTATCTATAAAATTGCAGTAAATTTTATAAAACTTTATTTATGTGACTTTGATAAAAACCTAGTTTTCGTTTTAAGATTAAGGCAAATATTATTAAATTTATCATACCCTTATCTTAAGCCTGAATTATCCGTAAAATATTACAGGAAGTTACCCCATTGATTAATTTTGTTGCCTTATCGATATTTTTATAATGATACACTACTTAATCATATAGCTCTGTGTATATTCTCCAACATAATAATTGTGCATTTGGTAAATACAAACACTTATAGTTGTTGAAGGACATTAAAGTTCAATTAAGTTTCCATGGAAGAAATTGGAAAAATTATTTACTTATACAATTAAAACTATCCAAAACACGTGATAACAACTTTTCATTCCATTGATAATACAAGTAAAATGCTCTATACACGTTGCGTCTGTACAAATATATCTTACTGCAAAGATATAAATTCATGATTTATTAGTATCGCTCACCGTCCGTAACCGATATAATAGTGATTGAGTTGTAGTTGCAGTTTGATCAATAAGAGTTATCCAAAATCTAATTTCGGTTTGCTTTTGTTTATAAAATTATGTGAAATTTACCGCAAGTTGATTATACCCCTTTACAAGTAAAACAATTCCAGCTCCTCCCCCTCCTCTACCCCCCTCCCCCCAGGGTTGGAATAAAAATATGTCAGTGATTTTAAAGACGACGTGTTTAATTTTGTTTTTGTTGAAACTATACTGACAGCGAAATCTAGTGTGTTCTTTTTAGCCACCTAAATATTTTAAACAAGAGGAGGAAAAGAATATAACACGGCCAAGGATAAAATCAAAAACATTTCTGGTCGTCTTTACAAACCATGATATATGATTATTTTCCTTACGTTTAGAAGATTGTGAAAGAAATTGCAATGGAATCATCGTTGGTAGTAAGTTCTCACATTCACACATGATAAAGAGCTTGCATAATTTGGAGGAGACACTATTAGTTACTTTCCAGAACTGGATTCTGAAGCTGACAATGGTGATGAATACTAAATGCTTTTTGTATGTCAATATAACTTGCTGATCTGATCACGAAGCCGAAAAAAAATCTAGATTTTGCTACTGGCAGCTTACTTAAAATAAAATTGAATTCGCAAAACATTAACTTCTTCGAGATGAAGAAAAAAGAAGAAAATCCAAAACTGACAAGGGGGCTTTGAAGTTATTAGTACCAATCATCACTTCCTACTAAACGTTCTTTTCAGCGAAAAACATAAAATCTCTAATTAGAAAATGATTTGGAAGAAGACAAAGCAAGTAAAGCGTCTGTCATTAATTTGTCGTTTTCTAAATAAATGACCAACTCTGTGTTAATGCTTGTATGACTTCTGAAAAATCATTTTTAGATCGATCTCAAATCTGATTGAATCATTCCAGAATATGAAGAATGTAGCTCTTAAGAATACCAACTAACGATACAGTGGTATTACACCCATTCACCGTTTAACCACACAGACTTTAGCTTCCGTTACTTAAAAACTCTACCCCTTTGGTTGACTGTATGGTATTCTATAATGAACCGGTCATAGAGAAATAATATCTAGGCAAACATGTCTTAGTAAGGTGTTAAACTTATTTTTAAAAATACGTATTAACTTTAAAACGGATAAATTCATTGGAGCTAAAATTGGGTCTATTGTGTTTGCAACTATTTTCAAATTACTAAATTTACTCACTATACGGTTTATAAAAACGATATTATGAATGAGTTTTTAGTAAGAAGATCGTATGCATGTTCAAAACAGAACAGTTCATGACGAAGAAACTGATTATCATATCCAGAGTTTTGAAGTAACTGTGATTGATCTAACTGATAATAATAAATATGTAGGAAACTGCTCAAATGCAATTCCAACACGCTTTACTGAAATAAACGAATGGAATAGCAAATAGCATTTATTGAACCGCATTTATGGGGCAAACAGAGATATAGGTTGCGATTTTTGATTAATCTACCGACTCTAGTTAATACCACTAATACAAGGTGATAAATTTGTTGGAATAAACTTACATTATGGGGTATCATTCCTAGCAACGTTCAACAAAAAGTTCAAACTGTCATCGCTCAACTTAAAACATGATGTTTTGGAATAGTATTAGTATTATTTGGATTGGCTTTATGACTTCGGATTCAGGTTCTTGTCAGACTCTTCCATTAATTTGAAACTTAACGTTCCACAACTTAAAGAGATAAGTTCTTATAAATAAGGAAGTAAAAAGTTCGCCCCAAATTTAGTTTTAAATGTGAAAACAAAAGAGAAATATGATTATTTTTTTCACATTATCATTCTCGTACATTTCAATTAGCGTTTTAATAATGTCGTCTATAATACTAAAAAGAAAAGTTACTGCGGCTTTAAATGAGTCAAGGTAATGATAATAAATTAAGACGACGTATGTAAAAAAGTTGTGTAAGTATTTTGGTAGAAACTGGTACTGGTGTTTAATTCTACAACTGTGAATGCAAAAATTATAGGAAACGGTAACTATTTATATATACGAATGAAAAAAATCCAAATGATTTATATGTTGGTGTTACATATAAGCAACCACACAAGATAGTCTTATGTTATCCAGTTTTAAAATTAAATCAGGCAATAAGAATTTTTATATATGTTAGAACACGGTGGGCTATTTAAATTGGATAGCGTATCTTGCCATCAGTTTACTTCCATCCTCTTAGCTATTTGAGTAACTGTTAGACATGCAGAAATAGGAACAAATTGACGTCGAATTAGTAAATAGTTATTTCAAGAATCGACGTGATTCAATTATAGGATTATACAAAAAGTTACATCGTCGCCAACTGATATACCTGTTACTAACAATTTTTGGAAATGTGTGAATGGGTGAATAACTGTTTCTTCATTTGTTCCAAAAAGTGATTACAACAACTCTTCATTTACTTTAAAGTAGAAGTTATCATGAAACGTGTGATGGTTCGCATACGCGATTTTCAATTGCTTTGCATCTTTTATAGCATATCCAGTAATTACTAAAATCTACATAAGAGAATGCAAAACGTATTAATGCGCAGAACGGTTTCCAACTTAACTTAGCCCACAGTATATTAGTGTAACAGAATGACATCGACACCCAAACTTTAACTTACCGCCTGTGGTTTTTTGGTAGGCCTAACTGGTGGTCTGTGCACACCATTAATTTTATGGTACAAACCACACGCATTACAGAGATAATGACCTGTACCGTCTCTACGCCAAAGGGGGGTAACACTAGCGCCGCAATTTACGCACTCTTTCACTAGTACCTCTTGGCTTGCTGTTCGATGAGGCTGGGCATCCTCCATGGTACCGTGCGACCAGGTGGCGTTTGTGTATCCCGTATAAGTTTGGGTGCTGTCCGGCTGGTGCAAACTAATATTTATGTTGGGACTACCCTGGTACTGTTGGTACGATGCGTTGGTCGGAGTCCAGTTTGCAGTGGTGCTGTAATAGGTGTCGCCAGGCTGGATTAGATTGACCTGGGATTGCTGCGAACTTGATACGTCGAAGTTGTTCTGAAAATAGAGTTGCATCTCACTGATATTTCTAAACGGCACCTGGTGTCTTCTTAATGCGATATGAAATTTTAAGAAAGAATAGTTCTCATCTTGATCGATCCAATAAGGTTACTTATATGTTGTACGTTGAAAACAGTTCTTAAAAATTATGCAACTAAATTCAAAATATACTTATTGCTTAAGAATGTAGGCACTGCTAAAATGAATCTTCTGTTTATAACAGGCAATATTAAATTATTAATATTTTAAAACACGCATGTAAGATATGTAGGGGTTATAGAAAGAGTTGAAGTTCATTAAGTGGTTGATAAGAAATATATCATACCAGATCGAATATAAGGCGTTATGTGATTATTTGGAAGACTTATTAAGGTCAGGAAGTCAAAATGATGCAACTTGGGAACCAGAGAATTCTGATCAGTTATCTAAAGAGCGCTTATCCATAATTCTACGACAGCTATCGAAATTGATGGTAAACCTATCAAACTAAACTGGCAGATCAATAACATTGTACAGCTAGCTGAATATTATAGACAGTCTGTGTAGATCTACCGGGAGGAGGAGACAGTGGCCCAAGTATTGTTCGGATATGAAGGGTTAGTAAAAGTGTATTACAGGAGGAGAGAATTTGAAAGTTGAAAGTTATATAGGGACCTTTGTTACAGCTGTGGAACCTAATAAAAAATGTCAGCTGTAGATCATGAGGGTCTGTAATAAATAGACCTACGCATGGTTACAATTGAAAAGGATTATATCAATTACTACCGATCTTTAAATAAATAATTTGTACAATAATTTACGATTTACACAAATAATACAACAATATTACGCTAGTTATGCCATATATACCAAAACCTATTACTCTATTTATAAACCAAATTAAAACATGTAGTTCCTTTGAATTATACCTCAGGAAAAAGTCATAATTAACAATTAGATATTTGTTAAAAACAAATTAATAAAGTACATTTACAAAGTACATACATATTTTTAAAATAATACATTTAAATGGCAAAATATATTTTTACTGCATTTGTGTGTTTGCATTTCGATTTAATTGCACTTAGATGTAAAAATAGCGTTTCTTAAGAAAATCAATTTCCAAGAAAACTAAGAAAGTAATAATAAATGCATCATTTAACACTATTTTGTTCCATTAAGTCCATCATATTCTTTATACTATTATTCATAATTAAAACACGATATTGGCCGTTGCATAAATGTTTCCAACCTAACATGTGTATTATATTTAAAGAAGTGAGTTGCTTAATTATTAATAGGAATTTTAGGAGGGATCAATGAAGATTAGGTAGCAACATGTGTCAATAACTGTTTTTGTCTAGGCGCATGTGACCGACAAACTATTAAACCGTCAGACAAAATATGACTCGGGTTGGAAACCTTACAGGGAGTGTCCCTATATATATATATATTTTTTTGTATCAGCCATCATAAAAGTTCCTGTTAACTTAGCAGCTGTACTGTTTACACATTTAGATATTTTTGTATACCGATCTTATAAAGCAGATCATTTTTGACATAAACCGGTTTACTATTTCAACAAAAAGATTACTGGTCTTATTAAATGGATTAATATTTGACAATTTCTGAAAAGCCCTTAAGACTCTGGAGTTAATATTTCGCACATGTAAGGGTGCATTAGAAATAAATATTAAATTCTTCAGAAAATATTAAGCACCAAAATCAAAATTGACGTTTCCGAAGTATATCTGTTAATTATATTCTAAAAAATGAGTTATTTATGAAACGGTTTAATTACTTTAAAATAGTAAATCTTACCTGGTATCTAGAAGAAGCCAAATTCGGATCATTGTCTCTATACAGCAAAGTGTTCGCAGGAGGACTTTCTCCTGCAGCTCTTTCGATGCTGTACATGTCCTGATACTGATGCTGAGTCAAATATTGTGGTCCGTTCGTATAGCCATTATTATACTGAGCCGTTTCCAAGTTAGCGTAGTCAGCCTGAGGTTCAACAGGATTTGGAAGTGGTTCGATTTGCACTGTCGTATATCCTATATCTTGCTGATAGTCACTTTGATTTTGATACGGCTCCTGAGTTATAACCTCTACTGCGTAAGTTTTGGTTTCAGCGAACTGCTCCTGCGATTCGGTTTGGAGAAGTTCTGGGTACTGGCCGGCTTCCGGTTCCTGCTTTTGCTCTGTCGGACTCTGCTCTTGGGGTGTGGAAGAAGTTTTCACAATTTCTTCCGTAGAAACTTCTGTAGGCTGCTCCTCGTTATTTTCAACAATAGTGCCTTCGTCACAGATGACACGTCTTCTGATGACAGTGGTAGGGAGGGGTTGCTGTTGCTCCTGCTGATCAGCCTCTTCGACCTTGGGTTTAACTTCTTGAGGAGAGGACTCCTGTTCTTCGTTTGCTTCCATTTTACTATAAAACATTTTTTAAATTTTATAAAATTGTTCGTGAGAGTAACTAGAGGATCTTCTGATTACTAAAAACTAAACCACAATGACCTGTCTGTAAAAACAATTGTTTAAAATAAAATGCGGCATAAGAGTTCAGCATTTATTGTGCTTCACGTAGCATGTAGGTGTTTTTCTCCTTGATCCGTTTGTAAACATTCAGAGAAAGATAAACCGTCGTTTGTGAGGAGAAGTTTAATATTTGTAATGTTCGTACGCCATCAATAGCTAGACAGACAAGTTGGGCATATTACAATTTGATGTTTTACTCAAATATTTGTCTGGTAAACTTCATATACGCAGTGGATGTACTAATGTAGAATCGGAAGGTACGGTGTAGGTATATTTGAACAACATATCCGTTTCCCGCTCGCGTGGCATATGGATTTACCTATTTTTTAGAAATACTACGTTGAGCACACCCAAAATTCAAACAACGATGATGAATGACTTGGTATTTCTGTTCAAATTGGTTTTAATACGTTTACCCGTATTACTAATATCCTTATCTCACGCAATTTTATAAGTTGATAAGGGTTTCACTGGAGGATTCTACTAATATTATTTCCGAATCAATTGGCAAATATCAAGATATAAAAACTGTTTCGAAATGTGAGATGACAGTTATCCTAAATATTATAGATATGGTAGGTGATTGTTAAACGAAATACATTAAACTAATGATTAATTTTAACTGCTTACTGATATACAGCTTGTTGAAAATGACCATATTTTCTATCTTTTTTAGCATTTAATTCCAATAACCCAGTTACAGGAAAATTATAACTAGTAGAATACAGGGTGTCTCATAATTAGCTGCCAACCCTGAACAGACCGATTCTATGATCAAAACTAAGTAAAAAAGTTTATATCAACATGGGTCAGGAAATGCTTCCTAAGGGCACAGGGACCCATTGAAGAGGGAGGAATGGAAATCATTTTTTTACAATATCTCTCAATCGCGTTGTGATAAATGAATGAAATTTGGTATACACAGCTAAATTTCGATGAGCAATTTGATGGACTAATCCATTTATTTCCACAAGGTCCATTGGGCTGGGTATGGGGGGGCCGTTGGTATTTTGCGTGTGTAACTTTTTCATCTTTGACTTTTTAACAAATTGGACAGCAAATTCCGTTTTCCCGAACTGTTTTACGTTAAAAAGATACTCTTGAATCGCTCTTGAATTAATCCCAGTTTGGTCAATTTCATAGTAATTTAAACAAAATTATCAAGGTATTCTTATGTCAAAGTATTGTCAACCCGATCGCCAATTTAATAGTTCTAAGCGAAAAAAATGGAAGAGTTTACGGGACAAGAGTTAGTTGATATGATATTTATTTATGGCTTTTGCGATGGTAATGCTGCAGCGGCAAAACGCGAGTACGGGAGCAAATTCCGTTTTCCCGAACTGTTTTACGTTAAAAAGGTACTCCTGTTTCAAATTGTTATCTTCAATGGTTTCTGAGAAAATCGCTCTTGAATTAATCCCACTTTGGTCAATTTCATAGTAATTTAAACAAAAAATAATAATAATAATTTAAGCATTTCCGGACCCATGTTCATATAAACTTTTTAACTTAGTTTTGATCATAGGATCGGCCTGTTCAGGGTTGGCAGTTAATTATGAGACACCCTGTATACGCGCAGTAAATTAACACAAATAATAAAAATATGAGAAAAACGTAAATTTATTTAAAACTAAAAAATGTTGAGATAACTGAGAAATCTAGATATCATTCAACATTGTTTGGTGCTGCTATGTACTTAATGGATTTCTCAATTATGTAGGTACATCACACGAATCACATTATTATGACACATTACATCGCAAAATAATATTAGATAGTATTGATGCCATATTAATAAGATATTCAAGATTATTTAGGTCAATACGAAAATCTGACTAATTAATCTTTTGAAATATAAATGAACAGTCAATATTACTATATATACCTAAACTTGATAGATAGTAGGTATTAAGCATTTTTATATTATCCAATGATATTTCGCAGAATCTAGATAATAGCAATTTGTGACAGGATCCCCATGTGGAAATGTGCTTCCATATATTTTCAAAGTTTTAGAAACGAACTTAGGGCAGACTCAACATTATTTTGTGACAAAATTTACATTTTGATTCTAGAGATAATGAAACTTCCTGAAATAGGTTAGTTAGTATATAGAAATTACCACTTTTTTGCAATATTTTCTATATTTATGAGCCATTTTTGACAGAACTATAATTCTTCCAAGGTGTTTATTTCTGTCATAGTTGTCAACAAATAATGCAAAACATTGATTTTGGTTAGAACACAAAGTGTAAACTAGAAAAACGAACTCTTGTACATTCACATTTTTCGTACCTTCTGCAAATAAAAAAAAATAACCGCTTATAGTTCACCAAAGTATCCTAAATAGGTATATTTTAGTTAATTCCTCCGTTGCTCAATTATATGTAGAAAAACAAAAAACACCTAACTGAAATTTTAATTATGATCGGATGAGATAAAATCCGTAGTCAAATTATTTCACCATAAGTATCAAGAGCAGAGGAATAGTCAAACTGCAATAAGTAAAGCCTCCAAACAGTTTAAAAAAACCTTAAGGGAAAATGATCTCCAAAATGTGTAATTATAATTATATATTTATATAGTTATGCCAAACATTTTTATTCATTTCAAGTAATTATTTTAGTTTTTATTCAGTTTTTGATATAAAATTTATTATTTTTTCGATGTCACCTGTTAAACATCTTTTAAAAATTACGTTACGCCAACAATCAACTTTTCATTGGTTTTTAAGAAGGAAAACATTTTTTCTTTTTGTTTATCAGTTTTTATCACCAATTTTTTTTAAATGGGTGATAAAAACAATAAGCAAATGTCTTCACATGTACAAATTGTTATGTTATTATATATTTATACTAAGCCTACTTTTATAAATATTTTGACATAAACTGAGGTACATTTTGAACTACCCTTTGCAGCAAACAGGAGCTTTAGAGTCTGCGTGCAAAGCAGCCTCAAGAATACCATTATTAAAATGTTCGTATAAACTTCTTTTGCACGATGCACATTCGCATGCCATCCGAACGATTGCGGGCACCGTACGGTTACAAAAAAAGGTAATTTATGTGGTAAAGAAGAAGAAGAAAGAACATTACAATGAATTTGTACTGACGCATTTTAGCCTCTATTTTATAGACCTTAGCATGATTCTTAAAGCCAACACCCTATGGTCACGTTATCTACTTCACGACAAAAAGTCGTTGCCCACAGGTTTTTTTTGAAATAGTTATAAACAATACAAATTTGGTTCTGTTCACATAATAAATGTATTTATTATGAAAAAGAAATAGAATAGTCTTAATACCGTTAAAATGATGTCATGAATTATTATTAATTAGCTTGGGGTTTCTTTTCAATGCGTTAGGCCAGTCGCGCATGAACGATTATGGAATCGACCGATCACAATCGCCAGATTACAGATTTACGAGCGCATGAGGCGATTTTGCAGTCGGCCGATTAGTCCCAGCGCGGACGAACGATCGGCAGTTGGCCGATCAAAATGGATTTCGTATTTTCTGCTCAGTTGTAAAATGGGTTTGATAAAGGCTGCCTGTATTTCTGCCCTTCTTATTATTAGATTTCGCGAAAAGAAACGAAAAAAGCGATATTGGGTACATCCTCTCATAAGTAGGGTAGTGACCGTAATAAAAACAAAAACTGTGGCTTGATGTCTGCGAAGCTATGGTTAAGGATTGGGGACAGCTATCTCAAAAAGAAAAACAGATCAAGGTCTAGACCAGCACTTATGAGAGGATGTACCCAATATCGCTTTTTTCGTTTCTTTTCGCGAAATCTAATAATAAGAAGAGCAGAAATACAGGCAGCCTTTATCAAACCCATTTTACAACTGAGCAGAAAATACGAAATCCATTTTGATCGGCCGACTACCGATCATTCGTCCGCGCTGGGACTAATCGGCCGACTGCAAAATCGCCTCATGCGCGCTTAAACCTGTGATCTGGCGATTGTGATCAGTCGTTTCCATAATAGTCCATGCGCGTCTGGCCTTAAAATATCAACATCAAATACACACGTTTATGCTGTTAATGATACATATTTTTATTGAGCAGAACCAATCTTATCATAGATAAAAGTAATGTAATTTTTTTTATTTCTTGCTAAATATACTAATTTGAACACGTTATAATTATATTGAAACTTAACATAATTATATTAGATACCTAGATCTTCTTAGATTCGCCATTAAAAAAAAAATAACAAACAAATGAACATCATTCAGGATCCGATTCAACAGAATTTAGATGATTACCCTCAAATTCTGAAGAATAGTACGCGCAATGCTTCTATGTCGCACATTTTTGCATGCTCCAATTTTTTAATTCAAAAGCCTGGCAACCGCGATTCATAAACATCTTTACACAAGCAACCTTATACCACTGCATTCGCGATTAAATTATCTTTATTTTAATATACAGGATATTTCTTAAATAGAGGTAAAAATCTAGAAGCGTAATATGTAGCCAAAAATAAGGGTTTTTTGTGGGGTCTTATTAAACTTTATTTTTAAAAAGATTAAGTTTTAATAATGGCTTATGCATATTCAAATGCTGAAATGGCCAATATGGTTTACTACATTTATGGCCTAGCAAATGGAAAGGGTACTGAGGCTAGACGAATTTAAATGGAAAGATTTCCAAATTATCCAACTTCAAATTCAAGAATATTCACAAATGTTTTTCAACGTCTTTCAGAGTCAGGCTTATTTCAGAAAGGTACAATACATGGAAAACCTTTGACTTAGCTGGAAGACGCTGAGTTGGAAGAAAATATTATACAAGAAATTGAAGAATACTTAAATACTAGTACTAGGAAGATCGTTGCAAATCTTAATGTGAATCATACATTAGTTACACTCGTATCACATACAAAGATTCAAGCCTTACTGTAGCTAGACTATCCTGCTCGTCCACAATTTTGCCACTGGATTTTTCAAAAAATTTAACAAAATGTTGACTTTACCGCTGACATATTGTTTACCGATGCAGCTAATTTTTCCAGAGAGGCTATAATGAACTTCCGCAATAAACATGTTTGTTCTGATGAAAATCCGAATGCCATAATTGATGTCAACATCAATTTTCTTTCAATGTATGTATGGGTATTATTGAAAATTTTGTTGTTGGGTCTTACTTTTTACCATGAAACGTGTCACGGGCGTAGTATGGTTTATGCACGAGGGGGCTTTCCCATATTTTAGTGGAGGAACCCCCTCCTCGTAAATTTTTAAATGAAAGATTTGGTAATACGTGATTGAACGAGACACTCAAGAACCAAGTCACCCAGATCACCAGAAATTAACCCTATGGATTTTTTTGTTTGGGGACATCTCAAGATATTAGTTTACAAGGTTTACATTGAATATGAGAACTTACGTCAATAAATTATACCTGGTTATGATGTGATAGAGTTACTCCTGAAATTTTTTGCACTTATTCCAGTTGCAATTTCAAGAAGATCTGAAGCATATATTTTGGCTGAAGGTGGCCAATTCTGACATTTGTTATAGTAAATCATAGTAAAGTAATTCTATTGTTAATTAATTATTTTGCTATTATTTTAATTAACGTAATGACTATCGTAAAAGTGCACTTGATCAAATAAATCAATTTAATTGTTAATCGGTTTGGAATACAAAAAAGTGTAAAAACACAAGAAGTAAAGATAATAAAGCGACGCATATCATGACCCATTTTACTTGTAATTTTATACAGGGTGATATATACAGGGTGTTTATTAATTGAATGCCGATACTTAAGGGTGTGAATCCTTCGGTGATTTTAAGGAGAAAACTTAATATCAACATATGTCCTAAGCCTCTTACTTTTTTATTATAATTTTCTTATCACTCCAGATATTTTTATGAAATTTTGTACACACCTATTAATCATTAAAGAGCATTGTTTGATGTAAAAAATGTTTTAAAATCTTTGCCTTATTAAAATTATTTTTAAAATCTCCATTTATTTTACAGCAAATTCGGTCCCTAGGCTTACTCGCGTACGACGCATCATTTTTACGTAAAAAAATTAAAACCAAAAAAAAGTTTTTTCCCCAAGTCATTGGCAAACATTTTAAAATTATAACAAAAAAGTAAATTTTTTCCTAAACACCCTGCAGCTCAAAAATTAAGAGGCTTAGAACATATGTAGATATTAAGTTTTTTTCTTAAAATGACCGAAGAATTCATACCCTTAAGTCAATCGGCATTCAATTAATAAACACCCTGTGTATATATTTTGTAAATAATGATCGATGATGTCCACACCTCCGCCACTGGTAAGTTTGCAAAGCTGGTATTTTTTTGTTTCATATCTTCTACCACTCTAAATTTGTACACTGATTATGGTTAAATAATCTCAAGAGGTTTAGAAATTGAAACTGATATTTTTTTAACTTTTTACAAGCTGTAGCTGGACAATAGCTAATATCCCACATTTATATAACGAAATATACTTATTTTTGAGCTCTACTTATGAAACACTCTGTATAGTAGATGTCAATAATTTTTCTTATCTTACCATATTTAAACAGTAGGTAATAATATACAATTATTCATGACCAAAGCTAATTCAACTAAATTATTAAGTGAAAAATTGTTTAAATATCTTAATTAAATACGTTTAATTTTTTATTTGGTTAATATTCGACTAGGCACGAGTACCTTTATACGAATAAGATAACATCTGGCCATAATTTTTTCAAGACCACATACGTGTCTTAACTGATCGAATCTAGATCGCACTGAATATTATAAGAGTATAAATATGTTATCAGTACAATAGATAATATTATGTTTTTGATAAAATATTAATCTTATAATATTTCAAGTGGCAATTACTAAATGTGGCACTAGGAGCTTTAGGTCACTAACTTAAGGTGATAATCTATCTTAATAGGAGATCAGTGTTACTAAAAAAATAAATATATTTTTATACATTTGGGATTACCTATACCTAATATTTATTGAATATTAATGAGTGTATCATACCACAACAAAGAGTATTGTTATACGTCCATTTTTTCAGCATTAACTGAAACAAATTATAAGCGTGATTCTAGCAAGTAAAGTCTTTTATGTTTTGATTATGTTTAAAAAAACATCTCTCAGCCTCTTCAAAATTAGGTATACCTTCAGGATTATGTATACATTTTAATTCAATATTATCGAATTTTTCTTCTTTAAACCCAAATAAATGGCTCCCTTCCTAAATGTATGTTTAAACCGCATATTCGAATAACTTCTTAATTCAACCAAGACGGTTCTCTACATAGGTAAGTAGGTAGTAATTGTATATTACTTACCGAGGTGTAAAGTGCCTGTCGAGGGAAAAGAAGGCATTTCTCGAGACAAGAATGAAGAACTTTTTACCGAGTTTCGTATACTATTTTATTTACAACCATACCTTTTAGGCCCGCTACAGGCTATGCGTGAATTCGCAATTCGCGATGCGCGATGCGTGCATCGTGTGTAGGATTTTTATGAATGGATTTTTAACGAACAAAACCTTACACACTATTCGCGAACTTGTCGCATATCACGAATCACGCATAACGAATCGCGAATACACGCGTACACTGAAAAAAATGCTAGTAACTTTACAAATATACTTTGTATACTTTAATTGTCTTAAAATAATTCTAAAAATAATGATGATCTTACTCTGACACTTGTAATTTTACAAGAAAACTGTCAAAATACAAAATAACCGTAACCTTCCTATGTAATTATAATATAATGTGTATATTTATAGAATATATTGTAAGACATTTACAATTAGCAATGTGAAATCTATTTTTACATTGTAAAATTACTGAACATACCAAATTTACTAGTTAATTGACTTTAAAAATATGCCTAATGTGTGTGTGAAGGTACTACTAATTTTAAAACACACTACCATTAACCGTTGGGTGGTGACGCCTTCATTATTTCTTGCTTCATTTCGATTAATGCAGCTTGTACTTAGGACCTAGGTACTTACATAATTAATTTAGTGAGTAGTGACTAGCAATATAATCATATCTAGAGTGATAAGTGAGTTTTTTCAGTACTATAAATAGTTTTGTCAAGTGCTAGTTGTAACATAACCTAAATGAGATTAAGAAGCAAGTTATACATAATTATTGAAGCAAAGAAACATTGGTATCCTTGCATCTACAAAAATCGGGTACCTCACTGTTGATTTGTTCATCTTACATAGGTAATATATAAAAAAAATATTATTTTCTATTACAATTATATTTTATATATATCTGAGGAACAGGGGCTTCTGGAGGATTAGCATGATTTAAGTTCTGGGTACCTACTTATATATGCACATTTATATAATTAATATTACTTTGTAATAGTTAGTATAAGACCATAATAGATCTCGTTTGATTATTATAAAATGTTAACTTTAGTTCTATGAATATATTTTTACATTGTTATATATGTTTTGTATACCGTTAAGTGTTCTGTTTTGTACAAATAACCTAAATGTGTAGGTACCAAATTTTAATAAACAATTGCCGTAAAAGCATAATATTTTATTACTTCAATACCTGTATGTACATGTATTTCTAAGCTAAAAAAAATAAGCAAAGGGCAGTTAATATATTTTGAATATATAAAAAAACTGTAATTACTAATTAGCTAACTGAGCCGTAATCGGAGTACAAAATAGCTATTTATATAATCAGTTAGGAAAAGTACGGTTTTGTGTAACAAATGTTTTTCACACAATTTGTCCAAAAATTTTAATTATAAATTTAAAAAGGATTATTCTGCCGATTTTAAGGTACATGGGGTCTATAACAGAAATAAGTATTATTTTCAATATAAAGGAGTCATAAATTTCAAAGAACTTAATTTTTTGTATATAAATCAGAAAAGCATATAGAAAACGAATCTGTTGCTTCGGAAACATCATCTCTTAAACAAATGAAAATATCGCTATTCAACTTTTCTCAAAAATTAAGCTCCAAATCTCTTGGCTACTTTTACTGTTTTTTCTGAAAATAGAAGAAACCTTCTATACCTAAGTGCCCAAATTGGACCATCCTGTACAATAAATAAAAAAATACATTGTAGTCATAATATAAAATGTATTATTACAATGTAACTATACAACTGCCTGTAAAGTTAATTTGCAATTTTACAAGTAATTGTGCAAGTTACGACTACATTATAAAAATACTTTTTGTACTGTACAAATTAATATTACAATAGCAAAACCTAAAATTACACCCCAAAAGAAATTTACAACGTAATTTTACATTTTGTTTGTAAAATCACAATCGATAAGAAAATTACAGCAATAATGTGTGGTAAATAAATTGCCAACTATTTTTACTGTAATTATTTTTTACAGTGTAGTCTATAGCGGACTTTAAATACAAGTGACGGTTTTTGAAACTATGTTTTTTGCGTCCTACGCATCATTGAGTGAATTAAGTTAAGTTATTAGCATTTTTGAAACATAAAAATCTAGGGCATGTATCCAAAAAGTCAAGCACATTTTCCAGTGAGAACATTGCGGCGTTTTTGACCTGATGAAATTCTATCTAAGGTTGCACTCACGACGTGATGAACTGTATAGAATGAAATTGACTAATGTTAATGTCGTGGAAAATAAGGTTCACATAGAAATTCCATCATCAAAAACCTACCAGTGAAGAGTAATGAAGAATGGGTAACGTTAATTAAAACATATGTTGCACTTCGTTTAGACGTTCTAAATGAAAACTTCTTTTTACAATTAAGATTCGATAAAATCACTCGCCATCCATTTGGTAACAATTCGATTATAAGTCAATTTCCAAAAAAAATTCCAGTGTTTCTAAAGCTTCCGCATTGTGAAACATACAAGGGACACACTAAATAAATAGCGGTGGTAACATTCTCCAGTTGAAGAGATTAGAGGGATGGAAATCTTTTACCGTAGCAAAACAGTAGGTACGTCAAGTCTACAGATTCTCAGGTTAAAATTGCTACAAAAATATCTAGCAAAATGCCAAATTCCATCAGTACTAAAAGTGTTACCATTTCTACGCAGGATATTCAGCATGGATTAACAATGTCTGTTGCTGAATATAACCTGTCGAATATTACAATGAATTTAGTAAAATAATTTGTAATAATGTGAATAAAATTTTTTGAGTATGTACAATAAGATATTTTTGGAACAAACATTTTGGTTATTCAGTGAATGTTGACATTTACCTGAGTTGAAAGTGGCATTTGTCTGGGTGGAAAGTAATCACTTTTCACCCTGGTAAATGCCACTTTCCATTTGAATATATGTCAAAGTCAGAAATATGTTTCATTCAAATTTACTGTAAGTTTGAAATATATGGTTCCCGGGCGCAAATGCGGCCTGCTTAATAATAATATGCCGCCCCCTCTCCCGCACAAGTCTCCGACTTCTGGGCTAATCCCTGTGATTAGAATGAGGGGTAGAGATATTATTATTATTGTTATTAATTAAAAAGACGCCGAAAAGTAATACAAATATCGATTATACTTTTATAAATAATTGAATATTTTTTTTATTTACTGACATCCTAAACTTAAAATCTTTCTATGAATAAACTGCTATTGCAGTTACGAAAACCAGGTAAATGTACGGTATTCATTTAAAGTTTAGCAATACATACAAGCTCTCTTCAAGGAAGGGGAGTGTAATCCAAAAACAAATAAGTACACTCACGTTCATTAGCTAACGCTTCCATTTCAAGAGACAATTAAGATATTTTATATAAATCAAGGAATGTCACGCATATGACATTAATGCTACATACAACAAGCATTGTTAAAGTATTAAGCAAACCTAAAACAGCGAAGCTGTGTGTATACATATATACACATACTACAAATTTTTATTTCACAACTTAACAATATTTACGGTGATTACAGTTTTAAATTTAACATTAGTAACACAGAATAAAAATGGAACAAATGAGTTCGGCAAAATATGCTAAAAACATATTTTCATCATAACCTTTCGGTATCTTCAAAGATAAAATGTAATGCAATAAAAAATCATGCCATCAGAAAGTCAAATATTATTTCTTTCAATGGTGAATCAGACATTTTATTGTATTGAACATTTTTTCAAAGTATTTTTCTGAGATAATAATTATGCTGACTAATTTGACGTAGATAGAATTGTGCCATTGTAAGAAAAAAAGTGTGAAGTGTGAAAAGTGAATCAAGTATAAGAAGCTTGGATGTCAAGAATTTGTAAATATTTATATCAAATATACTTTATTACTTAATTAATACATTTAGACTTGAGTGAAGTTTAAAATTTTAAGAATATTAATATAAAGGGTGTTTCTTAAGTGGAGGTGAAAACTCTAATGGTGTATTCTGTGGCAAATAATAATGGTTATCTATTTGTTATATATATGACGTGGGGTCTAAATCACTTGAGATAATTTAACCAAATTCGGTGTCCATATTTAGCATGACAGTAGGTATAAAATAAAAAATTACCAGCTTTAGATACTTTAGAAACCAGTGGCAGAGGTATGGATACCATCGATCATTATTTGCCAAAAAAAATATATCACCCTGTATAATATTACAAATAAAATAGGTCATCATATACGCCATTGTATTATTTTCACTTTTTATTTCTTTACACTTTGTTTTATTCCAAACAAAAATTAACAACAAAATTTATTTATTTGATCAAGTGCATTTTTACGTTATACATTACATTACTTAATAAAAAAATAATTTTTAAACAATGGAATTACTTTACTATGATTTATTATAACAAATTTTGGAAATGGCCAAAATAAATGCTTCAGATCTTGTTGAAATTGTAGCTCAAACACGTGCGAACATTCCAGGAGTAAGTTGTTTTCACATCACAACCAGTTATAATTTGTTGACGTAAGTGCTTCTCAGATTCAATGTGAACCTTGTAAACTAATGCCTTGAAATGTCCGCAAACAAAAAAAATTTATAGGTTTCAGATCAGGTGATCTGGGTGGCCAATGTTGACCAGGTTCTTGGATGCCTCGTCCAATCACGTTATTACCGAATTTTTCATTAAAAAATTCACGAGCAGTCAAACTAAAATGTGGAAATACACCATCGTGTATAAACCACATTCTTTGTCTTAGCACATAGAGAACATCGTCAAGCAGTTCAGGTAAAACGTTTTCAAGAAAATGTCTGTAGAAAGCACCGGTTAAAATACTTGATAAAAAGTAAGGCCCAACAAGAAAATTTCCAATAATATCCATACATTAAAAAAACTGATGTTGAAATCGAGATTCCAATATGGCGTTAGAGTTTTCGTCAGTCCAAACGTGTTTATTGTGGAAGTTCATTATTGGATCTCTGGAAAAATTAGGTTTGTTGTAAAACCAACATTTTGTAAGTTTGTTTGTAAAATCCAGTGCCAACATTGTAGGGTTGCAGGATGTTTTGCAGAAGTAAGCCTTGAATCTTATGTGCGGGTATAACTGTTAATGCTTCAGAACGGACCAAACTAATTTATGATTCACATTTAAGATTTGCAGCGACCTTTCTAATACTAGTATTTGGGTCTTCTTCAATTTCGTGTAGATAAGCTTCTTCCAACTTAGGCTTCAAAGGTCTTCCACGAATTGGATCTTTCTGAAACAAGCCTCACTCCAAAAGACATTGGAAAATATTTCTAAACATTCTTGGAGTTAGACGATTTGAATATTTTTCCATATAAATTCGTCTAGTCTCATTTCCATCCGCAAACCCATAAATGCAAACCATATTGGCCATTACAGCTCATTTGAATATGTATAAGCCATTATTAAAAATTAATATTAAAAAATAAGCTTAATTTGACAATAGACAATATTAAATAAAATGACGACTTCTTATTATTTTTGTTTTGCATGACCTCCCTAAGATATGTCTAAGTAATTTAAGTAACTTCATACAAATGCACTTGATCTAATAAATCTTTTGTTGTTAATCGATTTGGAATACAAAAAAGTGTAAAGACACAAAAACTGAAGATAATGCAATGGCTCATATGATGACCTATTTTATGTGTAATATTATACAGGGTGGTATTTTTTATGGCAAATAATGGTCGATGATACCCACACCTCCGCCACTTTAATTTTTGACACGCTGTAGCTGGACAATGGCTGTCCTAAGGCACCACATTTCTATAACAAAAACCCTTATTTTTGGGTACTTAAATACATATTATACTTTTTCATGTATATATTTTCATATCTTAACCTCCTCTACTATGTGCTAAAGTTTATAAACACCGTTTTTGAAAACCCTGTATACACGGAATATTGAGCCAAGTGGCACATAAGTAGGTATACCTATGTAAGATCTATTGCAATAATAACTCTCTCAAATCAGTTTCTGAACTACTGAAAGTTCTGAGCAAAAATTAATTCAGACTTTTATAATGTTGAAAGATGAAGGTAGATCTCAATACTAATAAGTCATCAGTTTATAACAAATGGCGAAATTCATTTTAAAGAATGTCGTTATTATTGCAATAGATTGTATAAACTAATTTAAATTGTACGTGCGATACTAAAATAAATCATTTATGTAGATGTTTTCCTTAATAAAAATGCGTGCGGCTGTAAAACTAGGAGACTTACTCAGGTGTTTTATATTATTAATAAAATAATTTATTTTCTCGAACCTTATCTTATCAAGATTTATTGAGAACCAATGCCTCTAATATATCGATGAAAATTGAATACATAAAATTTATGATATCATTACACCAATTTAACAGCCTTTGTTTGCTTAGACTATTCTGTTTAAACAGTTTGAGCAAATACGCAAGAGTTACGAAGGGTACATATTTAGCGGTTTTAAACCTTTACAAACAGTGTGACTGTATAATAAACTGGTGTACAATTTAACCTTTTTTCTGTATTGTTTTAATGTTTTATATGTACTATAAAGAGTGTCAGTTTGCTTAAAAATACTTAAGTTCTTTTATTTGAGCATTGTGCTGGTGTCGCACCAAACAATTACAGTAAAAATATCTGCATGAGGTTACACGTATGCGTTCTCTGATAAGACCGGTTAAATATATAGAGTAGAGAGGAATTGGAATATTGATTGAAGGTATATTTTGATGAATAATAAGTATATTACAGTATTCAAGGATTTATTTATATTACATACCTACAATAAATTGAGTTGCAGTAACGAATCAGTTAAGGTCGTCGTATTTCTCGCTGTAAAGTGATCTAATTTATGGTGCTTTTAGGTACAGATATCTCGAAAAGTAAAACACTTGGAACAAAAGTAATATCAAAAATAAAATTATTGGTGTATTGTTTATCCACTTTTACTATTTAAATTCTCCTCAAATAAGACACATTATTTTGCTATTCTAACTCCACAGTTTAAGTTATTTTCACATATGTATAAACAAAAGCGAGCAATCTTAAATGCTGAACTGTGCAAGTTTATGTTATAACAATATTTACATCTACACTTAAATTTACAGAAATACGTATTTTGGAAGATTTCTATACCTAAGAATTTGTTGGTGAGACCACTTTCTGTCGTTATACCTATATTCGTTTTTGATTCGGCACCTTTGAATATTCGCAGGTGGCGTGAGATAACATTTATGTTTTTTTATATATTTTTAGGTATTAACAATATTGTGTGAAACTAACTACTCTGTGGACTAAATCCCCAACCAGCGTTGAATTACACCCACAATATCTACCCATATATTCTTTATTATTAGCTTAACATTTTTTACTGTATTAGAAAGGTATTTTAAGCTAATATGTATCAAATCTCCTACAATTCCTATCAATGAAGTCATATGTATGCTCTCTGATACCAAACATCTAAGCATGCTCTTCAATAATTATCTAAAAAAAATAATCTAGCTTAATTTACTAACCTGGCTGCATGAAACACTCTATAAATATCTAAGTTCACTCAACGCTGGGGCTTTAGTCCACAGAGTAGTTAGTTTCACACAATATTGTTAATACCTAAAAATACCTATATAAAAAAACGATTACATTAAGGGTAAAATTTTGTTATTAATTAAGTAGGTCGTTATGACGTTTAATTTCATTGACAGGTTCACTTTTGACATTGTCGATATTTAATTTCAAATAATTTTAATTTATTGGTATAATAATTTTTATAGTTAGATATTTGACTCAACTTAAAGGAGGCCACCTGAAGAAGCAATCCTAAAAATGCAGAAATAGGTCAGATCTCATCTATTGTGGTTGATTTTTCGAATTCCCACATTTTCAAGAGTGAACTTAGATATTTATAGAGTGTTTTCATTAAACCAGGTTAGTAAATTTAACTAGATTTTTTTTTTAGATAATTATTGAATAGAGCTTTGTCTGTGGAATTATTCATTAGCATACCTAGATGTTTGGTATCAGAGAGCATACATATGACTTCATTGATAGGAATTGTAGGAGATTTGATACATATTAGCTTAAAATACTTTTATAATACAGTAAAAAAAACATTTATGTGATTAGCATATTATTCAGTTCTTAAATATCTAAAATTATTAGAATTTGTAGAAAACACTATTTAAAATATACGGCATTCGTATTAGTGGAAAATTATTGAAACTGCCAGATGTACCATCAACATTATATAGCTTCTTACCCCTTGACAGCCAATGGTTCATATCAAAAACTCAATGCAATAAGACAAGGTGTGATTCAAAACAGGTTATTAATCACTCTGTATGTATCTGAGATAATAAGAGATACAGTATTTACTCTCATCACGTTTTATAACTATTAAATTTATACATATCAGAATAGTAAATTCAAAACATGCCTACACCGAAAAAAAAATTTTTTTTCAGTTAACCATTCAGTTTATTTAACAATTTATTCTCGGGAAACAAATCTTTTTTAATCTTTTTTTCTATTGCTCAATTTTTTGTCAAAAATAAATTGATTTATTTGGTAAGAAAATTTCGTTTTCTTGCAGAGTATTTGTTCAAATGAAATAAATAGTTATTCCATTTGAACATGCTATAAAAACTTAATTTTAAAAATTGATTTTCAAATAAATATATTTTTTCATTTCCCCTAACGTCTTGAAATAAAAAAAATGATTTTGATTTAAATGAAGGTGCATTTCGAATAAAATAATGCGTTTAATTCAAAAATGCATATTATTAATTGAAGGATGTGGAAAAGGAAAATATGTAATCTTTTTAATTCTTTCTGTAGTTTTTAAGTAAAGTTTTATTAGATTATATAATCTTTTGAAAAACCGTAAATTAAAAAAAAACTCAATTTCCTAATATAGTTGTCGTATCGTCGAGAAAAGTATGTGTTTGAAAGGAAGAATTCGAATTATTTTCTATAAACAAAAAATAATTGTCAATTGATGCCAGCTAGATGTAGCTGTGCTATATTTTGCTGATTGAGGTATGTCGGTCAGTTAACTCACCGCTCACCTGTCTTGTACTGATAAGACCTAATAAGATCGAAACAGGTATATATTGACTATTTGCTATAAATTTTTCAGGTGTAATTCGATGCTGGTCGGGGCATTAACCCGCCGTTGTTTCCTGAAATTCCAGAGCAATAAGTTGTTGACTTAAATAAGCAGATGTTTAATCGAAAAAAAATCTTTGAAATATGCTAATATTGCTTTATCATAGAATATAATTAAATCAACACCAAAAGTGTATCATTGAAAAGGAAATAATATTTTTTTAATTTGAACAAATACTTTCTTACACAAAATAACTATATTTTTGCTTTTTCAAAAAAATTATTTGATATCAGCAAATAAATATTTATTTGGCCCTATGCAAATTAATAATTTATTTCCATGAAACAAATTTTTTTACAGGCATCAAATTTTTTTCGGTGTATATAATTGGATAATAAATAACAGATTTGACTAATATCTTCAGTTTTTTGTAGCTAATCTTTTTAATAAAATGAAATTCTAATGTCAAAAACCAAATTCATTGAGATGTTATTATCTAAATAATTATAGTGAATGAAAGCTATAACAAGGTAGGTATCTGCACTTTAACATGCCGCAGTTGATAAGCAAGTCATACATAGCCACTGTAGTTTTAACTAGTACAAAATAGAATATAGTTTCAGTGTAAAGTAAACTTTTAACATGTAGACCTTATTAAAAAATTGTTGGGAGATTTGTGCGAGGGAGGATGCTGCATATTATTATTAAGAAGGACGCATTTGCGCCCAGGAACGACTTACGTTGGTAGGCCCTAACCACCGTTCAGTGCAGAAATGAGGAAAACCTGGAAAACCTCATTAATTATGGCGATGGCCAAACGCCAATCGGTATCAATCTCTGGCATTGATCTAAGGCCATCTAAGGATTCTTCCACTCTACCATACCCGTAGAGAGGGTGCCACAATATAGCTGATCCAATATGGCAAACACGATTCAAGTAGACACTGACGCCTTACCGCTCGACCACCGACCGATCATATTTTGATCATATCATATTCATATTTTAATATTCTAGCCCTTACATTTACGGTACACCTCCCTAAACATTTAAATTACTAAGAGACATTCATTTCGTTTGTTATTCAGTTTTTTATCAACTAAAATTATTAAAAGAATACCCAGGTGTAAAATCGAAACAAGCTGTAAATAAAGCTTTTAATGGCATTAATCAGCACGTAGAAAAGTTTCGAGTAAATTTATTATGTTACTTCATAGTTGTTATGTTTAAAATTAAGGCGCAGCAGAGATTTTGCCATTATGGTCAGACTGTTTTAACATTAGTACCCAGATGTTGCCCAAATAAACAGTCATATTTACCTTTTCCTTTATTACTTGCTCATGCGTAATAATATTTCGCGGAATATAGTCAATTTTGATAAATTTAATGTAACAAACATTCAAAAATTGATTATTTCATTATTAGGAACTTCATACTTTGCAGATGATTCACAATTTATGTGTAGCTGAAATGTTGCACGTCAAGAAAGAATATACCAGTAGCAATATGTCGTTCGTGTACGTTTTATATGTTTTTTGAAATACGTACAAAAATGGTGGAGAAAGATTTCTGAACTTCTATGATATCAAGTTTATGAATTCTGATATCTAATTCTGAATAGAAAATTCTAAATAAAGTTAACAACTAAAATACAACTGATTAATCTGAAATTAAACATGAAAGCCATCTAGAATATATTTACTTAGTAAGTAATTAGGATATTTTAAGTACCTATGTCATAAATACCATAAAAGGAAGAAACAATGTTCCAAAAATTTCACATGTTGTGCAAATACTACTTGTAACTTACTGTTTCGCATTTCTGTCTATTCCTTTAGTTAGATCTAGATTTAGAATTTGAATAAAAATAACTTAAAAGAAAAAGTTTGTTATTGTATTTCAAACTTTAATGCATTTCTGTTTACAGTTCTGCCTACCAATAAATATAGTTATCATTTCCATCATTCACAATTTGTTATGATCTAAAAAACATTATATAAAATTATGAAATAATAACAAAAGAATGATTCGACAAGCTTTGCTATACTCAGTTCTCAACTATTTTAAAAACATTTCCAATGGTCTAAATATAGGTAAAGTATTTCTTGATTACTTATTTTTTTCTTTTAATTCTATAGTTAATTATATTCCCTCGAAATGAAAAGAAACTCTTTCATTAAATCTCTATTGGTAAGTGAAACAACTAATTACTAATGTTAAAAATTGTCAATACATTTCATTACAAATACGTCAGCAATTCAAGAGAAATCGCAAATTCATTTTAAAGAGTACCACAATTGTTTTATCACTAATTAGGTAGTTCTGAAATGTAACAAATTGCCTTTAGAAATAATAGGAATAGTGACATTAATACGTAAAACGCATTTTTAAAGTTGAAATGTAGTAGGTAAATGTATATCTTAGTCAAATTAATAAGTTTACGACACATAACAAAAATCAACAGAAATTATACAGATCTAGATATTTTAAATGCATATACTTATGTAGGTATTTGAATATGACACATTGTTATTAATCCATACTAGCTTGAATATTCTGCTGGAAAAACAAGTTGAATAGTTTTCACACACGCTCCGAGTTAAAACATCAACAATGCATTTATAATATTTTTCAATTAGTTAATGTAGATACGTATAGGTATTTAATAATACGAATTCCTCTATAGAGATTTTTGCATGAAATTAAGCACATTCCATCTAAATATTTCAGCTAATATAATAGATAGTACTAATTAAATGAAATAAGTACTTGTACAACATACCTATCGGTCATCACTAACCACTTGTGCACAGAGCAAAAAAAAGATAAAATTAATCTATATACATCGAAGTCTACGAACGTAATGATACCTTACATGTGTGGGTTTCTCACCTGGAGGCAGCGCCATCTCACATGACAAATAACAAAATGGTCGACATACGGATTGATATCGACATAGATGCATATTAACAGTTATTTGTTATTTCTTAAAATTCTAGTTTTTGTTTGGAGATTCCTTATTAAATATTATTAATATTATCTATTACGTCCTTAACCTTAAATAATAGTAAAGATACAGTATCAGGTAGGTATAATAAAATTTATCTTGTCAACATTATAATCAACCCCAAAGACAAATTTACTTTTTTATCAGTTTAGATACTAGATGCAAAATGATTATACATACATACCTGCTGTTACACATAAAGGTATAGTAGTTCTAGATGTGTATTTTGCGTGGAAATCATGCTTGAAATTGTAAGTATCGTACTCAAAATATCTATATTTTTCAAATAACCTGGCGTGAATAACAATACAAGTCATTTAAAATTGATAAAACCTATCTTTCACTTATGTAAGTTGACATACATGTTTATAGTTCTGATAATATTAGGTAAAAATCTGTATACGTGTACCATATAGGTAATAGTGAATCTTCTACTATTTTCTACTAATCATTAAACCCAAGGTAATGTTATAGTCAAATTTAAGCACACTTAAATGTGCTTATTTGTAAAGTTTATTTAGTAAAAACATTACATTAATAGATAGAATAGGTATCGTGTAAGTGTAATATAATGTTCTAAATTAAGAATGTATTTCAGACATCTCTTAATTCGATTTCCAAATTTCTACAGGACGTTCCTTGATCAATATGTAATGGAGGTATACAGCGTGTCCAGTAAACAATACGACATATCAGAAGCACTTTGACTCAAAGAAAACCAATTACTTAGGTTCCTTTTTCAAGTCACCTTAGTAGAATTTAATTTCATTAAAAATTTATTTTTATTTTTTTACTGTCTCCTTATGATTTATTTAAATGAAGCTTGGTATACAGGGTGACACACAACTTATCCAAAAAAATAGGGAATAGATTCGTTATGAAACATTTAGTCATCGTGATTTTTCATTGGAGTATTTTCAACCTTTCATCGCTATGTTACTGTAGTCTCTAACATCATCGGAATGCAAGCGATTCCGAATACTGAAATTCGATTTACGATAGTGTTTACATTAGTTTTTCAAGTGTCAAAAATGGCTTACGTGTAGATATAACAACTCGGAATTGATGGATCATATTCATATTTTAATATTCTAGCCCTTACATTTACGGTACACCTCCCTAAACATTTAAATTACTAAGAGACATTCATTTGGTTTGTTATTCAGTTTTTTATCATCTAAAATTATTAAAAGAATACCCAGTTGTAAAACCGAAACAAGCTGTAAATAAAGCTTTTAGTGGCATTAATCAGCACGTAGAAAAGTTTCCAGTAAATTTATTATGTTACTTCATAGTTGTTATGTTTAAAATTAAGGCGCAGCAGAGATTTTTCCATTATGGTCAGACTGTTTTAACATTAATCTGAAATTAAACATTAGTTGTTCAAGTGTCAAAAATGGCTTACGTGTAGATATAACAACTCGGAATTGATGGATATCTTTGTAATTTATGGTGAAGTAGGACAAAATGCTTTAGCAGCTTCTCGTTTGTACGCAGAAAGATTTCCTGGTAGATATGCCAAATACAGCTACTTCTAAAGCATTAGTGCAATGCGAGCGTGATACGGGAAATTTGCAACCGAATCGTGAAAGAGATGGAGGCCCAGGACGTCCACGGCGTATTGCAGTAGCTGAGCAACACATTTTACAGACTGTTGATGAGAACGCTCGATAATTACCAAACAAATCGCTCAACTAGTACAAAGAATGTCCCACTCAACAGTGTGAACAGTTGATTCAACGGGATCATTTCCGACAACGTTCATCCTTAAATGTTTGGGCAGGGATTGTCTGATCTTTTAGTGATGTAATTTAAAAAGTGAAGAGTATCGCACCGAAGTGGACACTATTATCAATGGTTCGAGTACACGTTCACATGTGTCATGTCAATAACTTACGAGTTCAAAACCGACAAGTACATTTGTGTCAGTTCGTAAAAACTGGGTAAGACGGGCCCAAAATGTGTTTACACGTCGAGGATAAAATTTTCAACTGTGGTTGTAACATCAGGTATGTCAAATTATTTTATTAATTAAAACCACGAATTAATGTTATTAATTAATAATAACAATAGCGGCAAAAATAGTTGAATTTGCTGATATATTATATATTGCTTGTATTATATATTGCTTTTTTTTTCTAAATTGTAATGTATAACGCAGTTTAGAAGCATAAAATGTGACCACTTGAAGAGGCTACTACGAGATGTCTTAGAAGACCACCCGGGAAGCGGATCCGATCGAATCAGCCCTAATACCAACAATAAGAATCGAAATCAAGATATGGGGTGATCCCAGGAGTACTAATAACGGATCTGTCCCTCCCCCATACAACTTAATCCGAAAACAACAAGCACAGGTTAAAGAATCCCAATTAAAACAAACTGGTAAACCATTATAGATAAAAAAAAACATATTGTTACATTTAGCATAGTTCCTGAAATATACAGGCTGTATCACATAAGAGGGCCACTCCTATGTATCTCGCTTAATATGCGAGACACGTCAAAAATCTTTAATTGTTTTTTTGTTGCATTTTTGGAGGCCTTTATGCTCTTAAAAACAAATTTGAGATCCATGGTCAACTTTATGAGTAATAACAAAAAAACCTGTAAGGTGCCCAAACTTTAAGGCTGTCTAACTTTTTTATTTTAAGAGATAGAGAAAACTTATTGGTAATAAATTTTTATTGCAAAATTGATACCTTCCATCTGATATAAACAGATTTTTGAAATATCGTATGTGGTGTACTGCGCCCTCTAGGCGGATGAAATTTTTTTATTGAAGCAAGCTATGGCAACAAAAAATTGCCTGTTTTTTCGTCTTTCATGCAATATGCTACATGTTGCCCTTATCTTTTGTATTTATTACATTTTTTTCAATTTTACTTTAAAAAAATGTACCTATTAAAGGCCTCCAAAAATGCGACAAAAAACAATTAAAGATTTTTGACGTGTCTCGCATATTAAGCGAGATACATGGGAGTGGCCCTCTTATGTGATACAGCCTGTATAAATTTCTTTTAGTTATCTACAGATGATCGTGTCTAATCAATTTAACTTTTTGCTAAATTTGCAACTAAATTTTAAATAGTATAATAATAAATCTGTATTAAAAAGTTAATGTATACTAAGATATAGACCTCTAGACATTCACAGGGTAATTTGCCTACCTTAATATTTACAGTAAAGTGGTGTTTTACATCTATATAAATATAGAATTAACACATTACAAACAGAATTTGTATGGCTTTTATGAAAAGTTATTGCAAAAGTAAGGTATTTAGATTTTTTAAAGTAGTTTGGAACAAAAAACAGCACTCGATTCCGTTGAGTGCGTGCACATACAATAAATATACGAATGGGACAAATACGAGTAGATCATGTTTACATTAGATAAAATGTCTAAATTTGAACAATTTATGCATGTGTCATCGTTTTCTTCAAAAATTACGTACGTAATTATATTAAACGTGAAAAGAGAAATTGAATAACACGACAAATTATATATATTATCGTTTCACAAACAAACTCACAAGCAAATATGTCACATCTATTGAAAAGATAAATAGTATTCCCGGTAGACGTTAAGCTTGGGTATTAAAATGTACCCATATAAAAACGTTGTAGACTGTTCATTAATATTATTTAAATAAAAAAAATTAATTTAATTTAAGTAGTTATTTAAGTAGCCAGAAAATTATTTACTTAATTATTATTCATTCGTACTTCTTTCATTCCGCTGAGGACGTTTTAAAATAACTGATAGAATGGAATACATTATTTCACATTTTATACAGGGTGTTTATTATTTGAATGCCGATACTTAAGGGTGTGAATCCTTCGGTCATTTTAAGAAGAAAACTTATCGTCAGTTTGGAACAAGACAGTCTTAATTCAAAATTTTCATTTTTCAAGATTTAGTGGTATATCAACTCCAAATATTGCATATTTTTATATGTAAAAGAGTTACAAGGGTTACAAGTGAGCTTTGCTTAATAACCGTCGAATGGCGCTGCGTTGAAATGTCACATCTCCAGCATTGGTTTTGTGCTTTTGACAATACTGTCACAATTAGTCGTGCTGTGACGTTTAATGGCATGAGATGAGCAAATTCTGGAAAAGAGTGTCACAAGTCGAAATAATATCAATAAGAAACTAGTTTCTTTATGTGTATTTATATGCAAAACTTTCACATTTTTAAATAGACGAGTCATTCTCATAAGCTAAGTACCTTTTTTGTTCCCATTTCATACAATAAACCGTAATATTTTGCGCAGCATTATAAATATTTTTATAATAATCTTTAAAATTGTATTATTTTAGTCTACTTTAATAAAATAATTTAGTTTATTAGAAATGTATTTAATTTTATTACCTAAACTCATGTTGAAAGACTTGTAAAAAATATGTGAAAGAGAGTCACAACTCGAAACCAAAGCAAACAAAAAAATTTATTAAAAATACTAAGAACTATCCACACAAACATTTTAACATGACTCAAACATTATAAATTTATTTATGTTCCAATATTTAGAGAAAGATTATTTATAAAACTTTACCGAGCTCTCCTGAAAATTTACATTTTTTGAATTATGACAGTCTTGTTCCAAACTGACGATATGTCCTAAACCTCTTAATTTTTGAGTTACAGGGTGTTACAGTTTTAAGAAAAAAATTACTTTTTTATTATAATTTTCTTATAACTCCAGATATTTTTATGAAATTTTGTGTACACCTATTAATCATTAAGGAGCATTGTTTTATGTAAAAAATGTTTTAAAATCTTTGCCAATGACGTCCATACGTGGTTTGAACTAAACATTTTTGAAGAAAAAATTGGTACGCCACTGCTTTTTCTAAAAACTAAAATTATTTTTAAAATTTCCATTTATTTTACAGCAAATTTGGTCCCTAGACTTACTCTCGTACGACGCACCATTTTCACGTAAAAAAAAATAAAACCAAAAAAAGTTTTTTTCCCCAACTTCATTGAGACTGCTTTTGATATTTTGTTGCCATTTTGTAGACACCCACCGTGCGGGAAACACTTTTTGTGGGGCAAAAATTAATTTTCTACGTTCACAAATGACGTTCACGTAGGCATGATATTGGATATTTGAATAGAAAAAACGGTAAGCTCATTAAATGCCCCCTGAAAGCAAATGAAATAAAAATTTGTAGGCTGGATAAAGTGTCATAATTTTTGACGCTTCTTTTTGCAATAAAGTTGACATTATTAAAAAATGATTAGAGTAAGAAGTAAAATTTCATAAAAAATGGTAATTTTACAATCGGTGAATTAGCTGACATGCATTTTACTTATGGGGTTGCCGACGGAAATGCATACAAAGCCAGGAGGATATACCAAGAGCGGTATCCAAATCGCGTACTACCCGATCCGATTTTCTGGGATTCATAGACGTCTTCACGAAACCGGAAATTTAAAAGTAGCAGTGCTAAAGGAGTTCCTGAAACAGTAAAAACACCGGAACTTGAAGAAGGAATTTTACATGAAATTGAGGAGAACCCCGAAACTAGCACGAGGAAAATCGCGGCAACATTTAATGTTTCACACGTACTTGTTTGGAAAATTCATAAGTAAAATGCATGTCAGCTAATTGTAAAATTTACCATTTTTTATGAAATTTTACCTCCTACTCTAATAATAATTTTTTAATAATGAAAAATCAATGTCAACTGTATTGCGAAAAGAAGTGTAAAAAATTATGACATTTTACCCGGCCTACTATTTTTATTTCATTTGCTTTAAGAAGGCATTTAATGAGCTTACCGTTTTTTCTATTCAAATATTCAATATCATACCTACGTGAACGTCATTTGTGAAAGTAGAAAATTAATTTTTGTCCTAAAAAAGTGTTTCCACGCATGGTGGATGTCTACAAAATGGCAACAAAATATCAAAAGCAGTCTCAATGAACTTGGGGAAAAAACTTTTATTTGGTTTTAATTTTTTTACGTGAAAATGGTGCGTCGTACGGGAGTAAGTCTAGGGTCCGAATTTGCTGTAAAATAAATGGAAATTTTAAAAATAATTTTAGTTTTTAGAAAAAGCAGTGGCGTACCAATTTGTTCTTCAAAAATGTTTAGTTCAAACTACGTACGGACGTCATTGGCGAAGATTTTAAAACATTTATTACATAAAATAATGCTCCTTAATGATTAATAGGTGTGTACAAATTTCATAAAAATATCTGGAGTGATAAGAAAATTATAATAAAATAGTAAATTTTTTCTTAAAACTGTAACACTCTGTAGCTCAAAAAATAAGAGGTTTAGGACATATGTCGATATTAGGTTTTCTTCTTAAAATGACCGAATAATTCACACCTTCAAGTATCGGCATTCAATTAATAAACACCCTGTATGTTTCTAAATAAGTAGGTATGCAGTGTTCAATCTGAGCTTCATTATTTCGTAGCTACCTTTTTATTAGTTTTAGAATATTATGTATATTACCGCATAACCAAAACATATGATTTGTTATTTCTCTTTCCCACACTAATATTCTGCAGTTGTATTATCTACGTCAAATACTTCTTAATTCAGAATGGTAACATTGGGAATAGTTTGGTTTGTAGGCTCCAGTGTAGGTGACGTTTCGAGATTAATGTCGTTCTCTTCTTCAGAAGAATTCTGAAAGTGGAGATTAGGTCCTCTATTCGGTGCTTATACCAGTCCATTTTGTGCACTGTCCCACAACGTTCCTGTTCCAAGCTTGAAGTCAAAGAGATGTGACGTTCCGATCACTGATTTTCACGTATAAATCTTTTTCAGATTCCTGGTAAATCTAGGGCTTTTTCTCTGTTAAAGTTATTTCGGTTTGTCTGCATTTCTATGGCTTCTCTGTAAAGTCTTGTCCAGAATCTTCTTGCTTTTACCATAATCTTGGTTTCTCACAAGTCTATAGAGTGTTCTGCGTTCATTTTATGTTTTTAACTGCCGATTTTTCAAAATGATTGTTCTTGGGATGACTCTTGTGCTCCTTCAACCTCGTACACCATAATCTTGGTTTCTCACAAGTCTATAGAGTGTTCTGCGTTCACTTTATGTTTTTCAACTGCCGAGTATTACAAAAATCGTGATATCTGAAAGACATTTGCAATATCAAACCATAGGTCTTGATCGATTTTTATTGCATCTTTTATGTAATTCTATGGAATAATTTATTGATTCATATAGTTACCACCATACGCAAAAAATCCTATGCTGAACTGCCAAATTCAAACTGCCTTCTTTCGCTTCTACTTGATTATTGTTTGATTGTTTAGCTTGCAAAATATATTAACTAAAACCTTTATTTTATTAGTTGTTTGTTATTGTTACTTGTCAAATTTGGATAATCAGTTTAGTTTTTATAGTCTGATGTTTGGAAATGAAGGAGAGTAATAAAACTCCGAGATAAGAACCGGCTATGGGCGTGGTAATATTTCGTTTCAGGTAATTATCGGGTAACACTAATGCTAACAGGTAATGGGTGTACATTAGTATATTTTACTGGATACATCATAGGGCAAGAGCCAGTGTATTGTGACAGATCAATCCAGTGTTAAAGTTGAATATACGAAGACGTGCTAGTGCAGTAGAGTAAAATTCGACTTGGGTTTAGTGACTATTGTGCCAGTGGATATAATATTGTTTGGGTAAAATGTCGAGCTTATCAGATTACGTACCTGATAAACGCGTGAAAAGATGTGCGCTGTCTCAGAATGAGAAGATTATTATATTAAACGTATTTAATGCATTGAAACACCAAAATCCTACCAACAGTGTTGACGACATCGTGGAAAAGTGTTCCAAAATGACAGGGATTGGAAAATCGGCTATCTGCAGACTTTTAAAGGAAACAAAGAATGAACAAGATACTGTAAATCCTCCAAAATCACCTACAGGGAGGTCAAAAGTCGTTATGGATGATTTCTTCAAAAATGTCATTCACAGAAAAGTAACCCATTTTATTTTAAAAAAGTAATACAAACACTAAACAAAATTTTAAGAGAACTTTCAGAGGAGGACGATTTTCCAAAAATCAGTAGAAGCAAATTATGGGCCGTCTTACGAGAGTTGAATTTTTGCTGGGAAAAGCAGAACAGGAAGTCAGTTCTTATCGATAAGGATGAAATTATTTGTTGGCGAAGATCCTACTTAAGATCAATTAGAAAATTCCGTAAAAGGGAGGAATATTTATTATCTAAACGAAACTTGGGTCAACGAGGGATATACTGTAACAGAAGTATGGCAAGATAAAAATGTAAAAAGTTTTCGACAAGGATTTTTGGATGGACTTTCAACAGGGTTCAAGGCACCTTCAGGTAAAAGGCGAAGATTAATAGTAACACATATAGGTAGTGCGAGTGGTTTTGTAGATGGCGGTTTACTTTTATTTGAATTTAAAAATACAGGCGCCTATCACGAAGACATGAACGCAGATGTTTTCGAAGAGTATTTTACACAGATGTTGGGTTTTATTCCGCCGGAGTCTGTAATTGTCATGGATAATGCCAGTTACCATTCACGGCAGACCGAGCGGACGCCTACGACTGCTTGGAGGAAAGCCGATATAATTCAATGGTTATCCGGAAAAAACATTTCTTTTGAAACAAATATGGTGAAAAAGGAACTTTTGATACTTGTCAATCTTAATAAAGATCAGAAAAAATATGTTATCGATGAAATGGCAACAAATCGCCAAATAACGGTACTACGGTTACCACCTTATCACTTAAACGTAAACGTAAACGTAAACTTAACCCAACCGAATTAGTCTGGGCGCAGGTAAAAGGAAATGTAGCGCGAAATAATACGACGTTTAAATTAAGTGACGTGAAAATTTTGTTAAAAAATTCCTTGGAACGATTAACTGCAGATAACTGGCAAAGATGTATACATCATGTACAAAAAGAAAAGGAGAAAATGTGGGAACTCGATAATTTAATTGACGTTACTGTGGAACCTATCGTTATCAATCTAGGAGACGAAGATAATTTATCAGAATATTCAGAGGATGAATTTTAATATACCTACTTTTTTATTTTCTTTATTGCACATTTATACAACACTACATTACTCACCATAATTTGAATTTTCAAAATACATATATTTTTGTGTGGAATAAAAGTCTATTCATTAAATTTAAATAAATACTTTGATAATAATATTGAATAATTTTATTTGAATTAACCCGGTTATGATGCTTAAAGTTGCCTCATGTTTTGAAATGCTGTTTTTATATTGTTTACTTATAAGAGAAATGGACTAAGAAATTGAAGCGGCATAGACAAAGACGAATTGTCGGGGATTCAGGGAATAGAAGTCCGATTGAGATGCGGCTTTCTGCAAAATGTTCAGGGAATTTTTTATAACAAAAGGTACATGGAGATGTACCTGAACATTTTGCAGAAAACCGCATCTCAATCGGACTTCTCCGCAAAAAGTTGTCTATTTTCACATTTTTTATGCTAATTTGACGCGACTACAACCAGTTATTGGTATACATCGTCTTTCGCGAGTCTCACAAATGTCTTGTCCCGCAATTTTTTTCAAAACTTGCATGATTCTGTGAGACTCTTGCATACAAGTGAGAACTTCATTACGAATTTGGTAACATTGGTGGTTACTCTCGGTCAACTACTTTGATTTTAAAAATAATTTTATATGTTGAATTTCCGTAAATAAAGTATACAAGGTGTCTTGCAAGTTGTATTCAATATTTTTTAATTTAACCGTGCTTTTCCACAATTATTGAAGTGTAGTAGAAAAACAAACATTTTTATAACAAATATTTCTATTCTTTTTTTATTAGGAATGAATGGATTACTTAAATTATTTAACCAACAAAATCCAAAGTGACTTCGTTACTTACCTACATTCATAAACATGGTTTTTCTACTTTGTAAGCCAAATTCAAACGTGGGTTTTATGTAAACCTTTGTGTATAGGTTTATATAGATATTATTAAAAACTTAACTAAGCTCTTTTAGTGAATGTTTCTTGATAAACATTCTGAAAATTAGGGAAATTAATTAAACACGTTGAAGTATGCAGAGAGCGCATTCGCCAAAACAGACAGCCGTTTAGTATGTCATGAAAATGGTTTAAATGGTAATTGTCACAAATATTGTAACACTTAGTATATAGGTATGTTTGTTTTATTCGACTCAAAATCACGTATTCTGTCACTTCCTAAAATTATTGTAACGACTTGCAAGAACTAATGTTTACTTAAATATTATCCTCTCTTTGCAAAACTTGCCGTAACTTGTATTGTCTCGCATCTCTAGTTTAGACTTGCAATTCGAGCTGTCAAGTCTTGTGTTGGTCTTGTCTTCTCTTGTTTAGTCTTGTCAAAAATCAAGACAAGATGCCAACACTAGTCTTGGGAATGGCAGAATACCCCTTTTGTTCCAGCAGTTATTGGTCTATAGATTTTATTTTTTGCTGCATTTCGCTCTATAAGTTTTTTAGTGCGACTGTTGTTGGTGCAATATCTCCATAAAACCATTTCACTAGTTCTAATTATGTTACAATTATTATAATAATATCTTCTGATATAACTTCTAAAGAGCAATATGACGACGTGTCACCCAGTTCTGAAGCTCAGTTGCAGAGTTCTTTTAAGGAAAAGAATGAATGAATGAACATGAAGAACTGACGACATTGCAACCAGTCCGGAAATGTCCAAACATAATTACGATGATTTTATTTGCATTTGCAACTATCGTTCTGATTCACTGGAAGATTCATCAAGATAGAAATATGTTTTGAAGAATATTTATTTGGAATACCTATATGAAAGATTAAGGATTAGATAATATGTATACGTTGTCTCGTCTCTTGATATCTTATTTATGATAGTCATATATCAAAGGATTAAACGGAAATATTAAACATTGTTCTAACTTCCGCCAAATATGAAAAACAGAAGAATAAACACATTGCAACTGTTCACGAAAATTTAAAGCATATGAACACACATTTTTTCGGATTATAATTGATACCAAGCATTCTCTTTTACATACTGTAAAGCCGAAATATATGTGTTACTTAGGGGAGATATACTAAAATATTATCTATTTTATCTACAATGATTTCGTTATATAGTTGATATTTTCCCATTTATCTGCTGAAGTCAATGGATAATTTATCAGTTACAAACGAAATTTTGAGGGCAAATTGTTACTGATTTTTGTTAAAAATTCAGGAAGTTTGCAAATTGTGAAAAGTCTTGGAATCTACAAAATGGCGTACCAGTGTAATATTCGGAGAAAGCTATAGGAATAACTGATGTCCAATTTGCAAGTAAAGAAATGGTGCTGAAGAAGATGGTGAATATTACTGAAGTGAATAGTGTACCTAGTGTTCTATTTTGGAGACGCTAACTGCGGATTTCATAAAAAAAGTTTGTCACTAATCTAGGCGTGTCCAATCGATAAAGTCACACGTCACAAAGTGATAAGGGAAGCCATCTTATTTCAAATTTGCACAGGTAAACCTATAAGTCAAATACCTATTTTATAAGGTATTAAAACATTTCCAAAATAGTTTGAAATATATAGAACGAACAAGGTCCGAACACCAGGATTAAACAATATATTACTCTAATAGGTAATCTGGTTTTAATAAGATTCATTTTTATCTTTTTTATCTTCATTTCCTGTAATCTTTAAACAACCGATACATAGGTAATCACAAAAGTAACCAGTCGAAACAAAACATGGCTGCAAATATAGAAAACGGTAGCAGAGCGTTAATAAGACTAAAATAATTTTAAAAAATGAAACAATTTGAGCTTACCTGTCGATATGAATGATGGTGTACAACAAATTCACTCTCCACTGTTTTAAGTGAACCGCCGAGTTCAAATGAGTAGCTGCCTCGTACCTCTGTACAGCCCCCTATCGGTAATTTCGGACGGGTTAATGTCGTCACATTGAGAGACAATTGAATTATGATAACGATTTTAAGTAAAATACCTAAGTTTATAAAAACGCAGGAGAAATCTCCAGATTTTTATATTTTATACCTTCGAAAATTAAAAAGTATTTACTTTTTATGAAAATGTTATATTCTAATAGATTATTTTCATCAGTTACCAAGCTGTCTACTGCTATCAGTTGGGAACTGATACTATACTGTTATTTTGTCTCGTCATATTACACCAGAGTAGATTTAAAAAGTTTTACGTTAAACTTTTTTAGATAGGCATTTCTTTTGTATTTTCTATATATTAACTAACAAATTTATAATATTACGTGTAAGATTTTTGCAAATATGACGTTAATGTCAAAGAAACTTGTTTTTGATAAATAATTTGTTTTAAAACTTCAATTTGTAGTGAAACTTTAGTTCCATATTACCATTAGTTTTATAAGGTAAACTGCCACATATCGATGGTATATTTCCAAAAACACGAACCATTTTATCAAAAGTGAAATTTATGTGCCGATGCAAAAAGAACAAAAAAAATTTTGTTATGACAAAAGGCCAAACAGATTTTTGATTCGGTTTGCTTACTAATGTATATTATTGTTTCTTTTTTCTTAGGACGATTAATTTTATTATTTGACAAATAGACGAACGTGTACTAAATCTCTTATTTCTGTGTTATTTTGGTATTATTTTTTATACTGTCATTGGAATTATGTACTGTGAAATCTCCAGTAAAATCTCAACAAAATCAAAATGTGGTTTTTGGACTCTTCGTCATTTTGGATTGACAGGGTCGATATATTTGATTTTCAATTCTCAATTTACGCCTAAGACAATTGTATAGCATTATTATTCATAAAAAGAAAGAGTTGAAATTTAATACAGAGGATACAAATATACGAGAAATCGATTTTAGTCGAAAGAAAGTTTCTAGTTTTGGTCATGCAACATTCATTGGTTTTTTTTCTTATGGGCGCCATATTGAATCTTAACCGTAACAGATGTAGAATAGAATTACAAACACGTCAATATGTAATACTACTAATGTATTTGAAGAATATCGTTAGTATTTGGAAACATATGCATCATGCCATAAATATCAGAATTTGACATTTGATATTGACACTATAATATACAGGGTATCCCAAAATAGAAGGCCATACCGTTAACCACATATTTTTTGGGCAAAAATAATGCGACTTTTTTATGCCAATTTTTATTTGGGCGTGCCTGTTTATACAGGGTGTTAAAGTTACATTTAAAAACTATTTTAATTAATAATCCCATTGTTTTGTAAGGTACACACTTGAAATTTTTCACATACGTTTATCTCATTTCGGCATACTTATCATGTAATTTTAATTAAAAAAATCAAAAGGCGAATGGTGGTAACTGAGGAATGCAGTACCCTTTATCCCCTCCAATTATTTCTAAGTACGTCTATGCAGCTTTTTCTTGAAATATACGTAGAATTTTGTTCTGATCATTTTATCTCTTCTGTAATTTTTTGTTTAAATGCTCCGTTTTGGAGAAAAACGACATGTATTGATGGGTTACAAATGTCTTAGCGGTCGATGAATGTCAGGAAAAAATAGTGAGCTCCCTTATCCCAACAGATCACATCCTAAAAGGAAGGTTTTCATAAATTTGGATCGACATAGAAAATTAAGCCCTTAACAAGATGAACAAATCTTAGCACTGGTAGAAGAAGAACCAAGCAGAAGTACAAGGATTGCTTCTCAACAAATAGAAAATTGTACAAAAATGGATGTTCATAGGACTTTAAGAACCCAACTTCTGCACCCGTATCACACCCAACGCGTACAAAATATTCTTCGCCAAGATTTTGTTTCTAGGATGCAATTTAGTCGTTGGTTGTTAACACAGAATGATGCAGATAGGGACCTCGTAAAAAAAATTCTATTCACGGATGAGGCAAGCTTTACAAGAAATGGTTGACAAACATGCATAACAGCCACGTATGGACGGATTAGGGTTAATATCTGGGCGGGAATAATGGATAATATTCTTTTGGGTCCCCTTTTCATACCAAATAATTTAAATTCAGCATCATTTTTAAATTTTATGCTAAATGAATTCCGAGATGTTTTACATGATTTTCCTGTTATCGTACGTGACGGTATGTGAATGCAGCTTGACGGTGTTCCACCCCATTATAGTAGAAACATCCGGCAGTATTTAAATACCCATCTATTTCTCAATCGTTGGATTGGTCGAGGACAAGACGCACCTATTCAATTGCAACCACGATCTCCTGACCTTATTCCATTGGATTTTTTTTCTGTGGTGCTATGAAAGATATGGTTTATGCTGCTGAAATAAACGACATTAACCATCTCAGAGAGAGAATAGTAAATTCAGCTGATGAACTTAGGCAAAAGGAGAATATCTTTCCAAAGATAAGGTGTTTGCTACTTAAAAGGGCAATGAGGAGGGTGGGCAACATTTGTTAAATTAGGAGTAATTAATTAATTTATTTTATTTAATGTTATTTAGGTAAAAAGTTGTTATGTTGATCGTTCATTATTACTATTACTAAATGAGACTATTATTTTTTGGTTGATAAGAGAACTGTATTACAGATTTTAATGGCATATTATTTTTGCAATTCATAAGTATTCCTCATTTTATAAAATTTAGAATTATCCATTTTGTTTTAATTAGCAAATATTCATTCAGCAAGTTGCCAAGATATTGTAATGATAGGTACGAGTATATTCACAAAATTTCAGTTTCACTTGAAATGGTGAATTATAGTTTGTCTCCAAAACGGAGCATTTAAACAAAAAAATACAAAAGAGATAAAATGATCAGAAGAAAATTCTACGTTTGATATTTCAAGAAAAATCTGCATAGGCGTACTTAGAAATAATGGAGGGGTTACTGCATCCCTCAGTTACTTCCATTCGCCGTTCGATTTTTTTCACCAAAATTACATGATAAGTATGCCGGAATAAGATAAAAATACGTGCAAAATTTCAAGTGTGTGTCTTTACACTAGAATTATTAACAAAAATAGTTTTTTAAAATGGAAGTTTAACACCCTGTACATTGAAACAGGGACGTCCAAATAAAAAATGGCATAAGAAAAGTCGCATTATTTTTGTCCAAAGAATATGTAGTTAATGGTATGGTCTTCTATTTTGGGACACCCTGTATAGCTTATCTTTGAATAGAACCTACTTATTTAATTTGGTGTGCAAAAATGTACGTATTTTTTTATTTACCATTTTGAAACATTAAAATACGCGGCACTGATACCGTTCTAATACGCATAAAACAAAGCACAAAGCTTTTGTGTATAAATATTTTACATTTTTAATAAAACTGGGTAGATACGTATTAATAATGGACTTCTACTCCTATACTTTCACCATAAAAACACAATACTTATTATTTTAGGTTGTATCAATTTAAAAATGAGACGTAAACAGAAATGTCCACTTGGCAAAGGAACATACTAGAAAAAGCACAGCTGCTGCGATTTAGTCGACAATGCTTAGCGAAACAAAATACACGAATATTTTGTAAATCCTACATAAATAATTTCAAGTGACGCCTATTTTTGCGCACACAAAGCTCGAATATTGTCCGCCACGCTTTGAATACTTTGTGATATGGAACTAAAAGCAGCAGAAATTGTATCTATCCAGACTATCCCAAAGAAAAAAATTGAATGGGTTGGGATATGGATGGACATCATGGAGGCCAAGAAACTTGCTCAGTGCCAATCCAATTACATAAATAAAGTAGTTAAGTTCTTTTGAGAAGTAAAACTTCTAACAATGGAACCAAATTTAGAAAATGTCCAATCTGTCAAAATGTTTGTTGATTTTTGTTTTACGTCAAGAACAACCAGAATTTTTATTTTAATTATTGTACATTTTTATTGTTACAAATTATTCTCCCTCTGTACCAAATTTCAGCTCTTTCTGTTGTGGAATAATGACGCAAAACGGCATTTTTTAAAATCGTCATTTTCAATTTTATCATGGAAAATTAGTACCTAACTAAATAATAACACACTTCCAACCCATGACAAAATTCATTTGTAACATTGTCTAAAATATGAGGTGGTGTTATCTTTATCTTTGTTGTAATTAGTTCTTTTAAATCATCTACGCTATTACGCTTCGTTTTAAATAATTTATTTTTTGGATCTATTGAATCTATTGGAGTAGGTAGCTGATCATTCCAAAAACCTAGTCTTCTAATTCATCGGTTAGAAAAATTGTTTAAATAATGGCGAATACCAGCAATCGCCGCTACTTGAAGAAACTGTAGAGTTTTCTTGAAAGGAGTTAATTTTTACATTGTCTTCAAAAATGTCAGGCTTGTTGGCAATGGTATTACGTAGTCATATAACTTACACTGTAAAAAAATAATTACACGTTTTAACACAAAGGAGCACAATACTGTGTTAATCGAGGTCCACAAGGAATTCTATATATTTTTACACATTTCTCTGTATGTAGTAGTGTGTTAAAGGTTTAACACAAGTCACTGTGTTAATATAACAAATTTCATGTGTAACTTTTACACATTAACATGTTAATTTTATTGTATAATAGGTATGGATATGGAAGACCCACCTATGTTTTTAATTTGTTAATTATATTTCTGTTTACTTTCGAAATAATTTTTATATATAAATAAAGCTGTTTACAGGCCTTTTAGGCCCAGAGAAATAATTTTTAATAAATATAATTTTTGAAAAAATTTTATTTTGACATTTTCTAGAGATTCTGCCTATCGTCGAGAATGCATTGAATATAGCCTGGAATGTTCTATTAAACGGCAAAATATATGTATTAAAAATTATAATTTCAAAAGCAAACAGGAACATAATTAACAAGGTAGGTGAGCTTCCGTATCAATATAAAGAAATTTCTGAATTATGGTGTAATTATAAAATAAAAGATATTTTACTTTTTATGATTTTATTAAAAAAAACTGTTCAAATAAACAACAACCAAGACTGCTAACAAAATATGTATGTATTAAAATTAACAGTATAATAGTCCATATTCTAATAAGGGACTAATAATGTTCTAGTAAATCATAAACAGTGAAACAACAAACACAGATATATTTAGGCACTACATAACAGGAGTTTACGAAAATTAACTGGTAGTGATCTGAACATATAATTTTCTTTCTCTAAAGTTACAAAAAAGTTAGATTACAAAATAATCTAAAACGTCAGAGTAAACTCCTAATATTTTTAACAGTTATATTTGTTATAGTTAGGTAAGTACTTACCATCTTTCTTGATTAAACCTCAATTTAAATTTAAATATTCTCCATTTGAATACAGTGAACGAGAGGTAACTATACACATCACCGCTACATGACCAATATGGCGTAGTGACGTGTTGGATCAGCTGATATACTGCAGCTGCGCAGTTGTGCTCAACCAGTCAGGAGTAGAGATATAGAACACAATTAAGTTGTGTGTGTGTTAAGTTTACACAAAATGCTGTACTTTTAACACAATACTGGTCAATATTACACAAATTGAGTATATTTTATTATAATACTAGTAATTTTAACACATTTTGTGTAAAACGTACAAAAAAGCCATAATGTGTAAAACAATTAACACGGAATTTTTACACATCCTAAATTACACACTAGAAAATCTTGTTTACACAGCAAGTTTTTTACAGTGTAGCTTTAATGTTTGGATACAATTAAGAACATTTTACATACAGTTACTAAGAAGCAAAAATGCCTCAAATATGTTGTAATACCGCAACAAAATAGCATAGAATAAGGTATTAAATTAAAGTATAAACGTTCTTTGGTATAAATATTTTTTTTATTTTTGGTTGGAAGTGTTTCAAGAAGTGGATTGATAACACTGAGCAGTTCTTACGTTCAATAAAGTTTATTTTACAACTTTTATACTTATTTATATATAATTTTATGAGGGTATAGGTTTTGCATCTTTAGTATTAAGGACAAATCATGAACAAAGAGAATTAAACATTGCACCCTTGCAAGTATTTTTATTATAGGTATATTTAACAAATTAATTCCACTTACTGAATGAAATGAAACTAATGTAATAAAAAGGAAAAAAGTATAATATATTAGACTGAAAACTAAGGAAAATTTAATAATATATTTACGTAAACTAAAGTAATAAAAATGTGAATACGGTCAAGATTTCGTAAAAATATATTAAAAAATAGGCACAAAACAAATATTGTTGTTGCTGACTGCTGCTGAAAAACTATTAACAACAAAATAATCAGTACCTGGATACTTGGATATTAAATCGTTCTAAAGTTAATCATATTATCGAGTTAATTTAATAACTTTTAGGACTTAAAAAGAATTGCAGTTCTAAACGACATATGCTTCAAGAATTTTCTTTGAATATTCTCCTAATTTTTCTTTAGATATATTTAAAAATAATAAAAAATGTGACTCCGAGAGACCCCTTTTTACATTATAATATTATATATATAATATTATAATAATTATCTATTATTGCCAGTATGACAAACAAAAGAGATGATGCGAAAGAGATATGAACAAAAATGTGACTGTCTGTGATTAATTGCGTGTTTCTCCGTATTGCTTTATAACACATAAATAATGTAAATTGACGCTAACAAGTTAAAGTAACATGTAGGTATAGAAACACGCTATTGGAGAAAACATATCATACGATCTGGTAAGTATGTGGAGAGGGTTGTGGTAACTCGAAATATCGAAATTGTTTCTCAACTTTTTTAACTTTTTTCTTTGTATTATAACTAGCTTAGAAGGCTCTCTAATACATATTAAAACTAAATACTGATAAGTAAAATCCACTGATGCTTTGTAATTATTGTGTGTGTTTTGTGCTTGCATGCTCTTTAATGGTTTAGTCCTTTTCCCTCATCAGACCTATCAACAAGAAGGCGTAGACCAAATTTATTCTGAAAATTTGTTTTCTCTTACAAATTTAATATTAATGTGCCAGTAAAATATAATTTTATAAGTATTGCGGTTCTGTCAAAATTATGATATTATGCTCTTTATATTCAATTAATTTAGAGAAAATATTTAACTTTTTAGAGGAGGCCCCCTTTAAAAATATATATAATAATAATAACAATAATAATCATAATAATAATAGGAGGATCAGTAAAACTGCTTTTCAACTTAACCCTGTCAAAGTATATAAGAAAATTACATAAGAAAGACAATAACTAAATAAGACGAGAAGTAAATGGCATTAAGAATACGTTTACAAATAATTAAGAAAATAAAAGAACATGAATATAGAATAAGCTTTATTTGGACAAATTTACCATGACCAAGAAAAAAGTAATAAAACGTTGATTGAATTAAATAGAAAATAAACAAATTTAATTCTTAATTTGACTGAGAATACAATAATTTCTATTTTTTTTATATTAAGTAATGAAAAATGCTTATATTACGTGGGCAAATTATTATACAGCTTAGGAGAATTATAAGAGAAGTTTCTAATATACAAAACTGTGGTGTATTGTTTTATTTCCAGTAAGTGGGAATATCGGGATTTAAAATTTGTAGTTTTGTGAAGTTTATTTACTTTAAAGGATAAATATGACGGTGTACCAGTTTCTATTATCCTATGGGCAATGCATAAGATGCAACTCTCTTAATTTGTCAAGCTTAAAGAGCAACCGCAAAAACCCATTTTTTCGCCCGTTTTTGCGTAGTGTGTAGCAAGAACGGGGTAGGTCGTCCAGAGGTCTCCGTGGGCTTAAATTGATCGTCATGTAAAATCTACGTGAGCATAATTAAAATAATAATTTTTCCAATATTTGTCCGACTTACCCCTACTTAAGGGGTGGAAAATGGTAGATCAATTCTTGGTAAAAATTGGCGGGAACGTGAATGGCAAAAATGCTAAAGGTGAAAAACACCCCCCGCGTGGGGGTAAAACTACCAATATTGCCGAAAACCGGCGGATGTCCCCTTTATGCATTGCCTTTTTTTGTGCCACTCTTCCTTATAACTCCAAATGATATGAAATACATGCCCCTATAATTCGTTATTCTGTCAGATTCTGATCAGTTACCCCTACTGAAGAGGTGGAAACCACCCCTAAAACAAGAAAACAGAAAAAATGGTCACCAAAATCTGGGTAAAAATTGGCGGAATTCCACATGGCAAGGGTAACATCAAGAACGCCCTCCTAAAAATGCTCAAGGTGAAAAACACTCCCCGCGCGGGGGTAAAACCACCCCTATTGCCGATAGCAGACGGAGAATGATATCCACTTCATGAAGTATTTTGTTTCCCCCACTACCCGACAAATGATAGGAAAGACGGGCCCCATAATTAGATGTTTTGCGAAATTCTGACCAGTTTTCCCCGACTTCAAGGGTGGCTTAAGTAGGGGCAAGTCGGGCAAATATTGGAAAAATCGAATTATGCGCACCTAGATTTTTCCTGACGATCAATTTTAGCCCACGGAGACCTCTGTACAACCTTCCGCGTTCTTGCTACACACTACGCAAAAACGGGCGGATTTTGCGGTCACTCTTTGGAGAGTCATGAATGCATTTGCTAATCCCACTGTCATATTTCCTTATGCCGTTAGCAAATCTAAAACATGAATTCTGAATTATCTGTAGTATGTTTGAATCAATTTTTCTAAGAGTCGGTTCATAGACACAATCCTCATAACAAATTTTAGAAACAATGAGAGCATTGCAAACATTAACTTTTAGATAAGTACAGTATATGATAGACCACCCTTAAAATTTGTTTGAATTTTGTGTATACAATTATAAAACAGCCTGTATATAAGTAAGCAAATGAGAGAACTTATTTTATGGATTTAGTTATTGTCCAAATATATACTACTAGTAGGGGGTGAAATACTGCATTCAAGTAAGTTTTCAAGGTTATCTATTTAATAATAAAAATTAATTTATTGGATAATACGTTCTGGAGAAATTAAAATTGATTTTACTTTATTGATGATGGAAATACCCACCATCGACCATATATTTTTTTTTTGTCAGACAAATCTGGTAAACGTGCAAACTATTCAGTAGTATTCTCCTTACAATCCATTATTGAAATTTAAATATTTCGTTTACAGTTTTTCTTACATACGCATCGTACGAGCGTCTTACTGAAAAATTAAGTTTTTCGATATGGCAACGATCATCTTGCTCAAGTATCTCAATTACAGCGAGATTAATGGCGTATTTAAATATATAGAACCAAATACATTTCTTTAGTTAAATTTCCAGGGTTAATAAAAATTCCTGCTCAAACGCTGAGCTCTGAATGCTGGATATTTACCTCTCAAAATATTCTAATATTGTTGTCTAACCAATAACGGCAGTTAAGATGGTTAATTAACTTCTTCTCCAAAAAGAGCACTTTTCAGAGAAGCAAATTATTAAAAAGACAATTTATATTGCCAATTATTCATTAACTGATGATTTTACAAAACGCTAAATGCCGATTCCATCACCTTAATTAAACTCTTGGACTTTATATGGGCGAAATTTATAGCGTTTTAATATTCTTCGAATGTTTGTAATTATTCAGTAAGTAAATAGCATTTTTATAATAATTTTTGCATGCAATTGTTTATTCAAACTGTGCAATTAGTATGCCAAACTATGCCATTAGTCCGCCTCTGCTTCTCTGGCAGCAGTGCATTTTTTAACGAAGTTTTCCATCGCCTTGTGGCATAGCTGTAAGTGGCAGTTTTTTATATAATAGTTATAATTTTAGAGATTATAAGGAAGATAATATAGGGTGTTAAAGTTTGAAGAATAAAATACATTTTTTGGTAGAATTACTAAACTAATGGATATATTTAAACCAAACTTGGAACACAGAGTAAAAATATCAAGCACTTTGGGAAACAAATGTAAGAGAGAGTTTTTGTTAGAAATTAAAATGCACATTTAAAAAATGTCATACAAATTAAAATTATACAGGGCGATACAACTTTTTTCCTAAATTGAAGATACGAACTGCCCATGTCTCCGCCACTGCTTGTTCAAAGTGCTTGAAATCAAATTTTAACACCCTGTATCTTCATTATAAAGAACCAAAATTATAATTATTATATAATAAAATGTCGTAAATTCTACTCACCGTCGAAGTTTGTTCATTAAAAACTGAATCACCCTGTATACAGGATGGTCCGTAAGCCCATGGAGACATACTAGATTCTTCACTTCAAAATATTACGATTTAAGCCAACTTGCCTTAATAAAATGTTGATAATAAAAAATATACAGGGTGTCAAAATTGGAATTACAATTTTTTTTCTATTAATTATACTGTCCTTCAATGTATCAACTTTCGTTGTATTGTATTTCGACGTATTTTCTAGAGGACGCCACATTTGTCATATTTGTGACGTAAATGTAAGCGTATTTTTTTTTAACTTAACGATATCACGTTCTTTATTAAAAAAAATTTAAACCTACATCGTTTTTGAAAAAAAAAATGTACTTGTCATTAGTCTCAGAAATGTGCCATTTTCGAGAATAGCTTTTCAATAATCAACTACGTAGTTCCTTGTGCAATATTTTAACGTAGTAGGTGCCAAAATTGCGAATTGGATATGTTGAAGGTAGATCAACAAGCAATAAAATCTGAACTGGTGTTAAATGCTACGGTTAGTATTTTTCAACATGCAACGTTTTTATAATGAAAGTCATACTGATTTTTGTAGCTCCAGATAGTCGTTGAATTGAGTTAAATTGCCTCGACTCGGTAATGTGTAACCTATGACCTACCTGTTACGAAAGGTCGGTTGCACCTCCTGGTTGAGTTGTGGACTGTATTTTTTTCTTAGAGATGAGGAAAATGCTGATTTCACCGGGAAAACACAAGACTCAAGCACACCGTCTTTCGACACGCGTGAGAGTTCAATTTCGCTCGGGTCTCTCGCTCGGCGGGTCAAGGCGTTCCCAATACCGAGTGAGATAAGAAAAAGTGACTCAAAGTATACTCTATATGCAACGAATCATAGGCAGAATGAGGCTAAATGACTTATTGAAATTAATAATAAAGGAAAAAAATATTTAAGAGAAAAGTAATCTAATTAATATATTAAATACGAATATTCTTTTGTTGAGCGCGAACATACCGCCCACCAAATACGAGGTATTTTATGTACTCTTGAGACGGTAACGGACATAATTTAGTAAGAGGCCTCTGAACGAGTCCCCGAGTTTTGATTGTGGCTACCCTAGGAATCCCATCGGGTCCTAGGTGAACTTTCTCTATTCGACCGAGTCGCCACTGCAATGGAGACAATGACTCATCTTTTAATAAAACAATCCCGGATCGATAGAATTTTCAGGTTTTGTCCATTTGTGATGTTGTTGAAGCGTATGTAAATATTCATTGTTCCACCTCTTCCAGAAGTCCTGATGCATTCTTTGTAATAATTGCCAGCGATTTAAATGATTTATATTAATGTTTCTTAAGTTAGGATCAGGAAGAGCTGTAAGTGGTTCTAAAGTAATAAAGTGTCCTGGAGTAAGTGCAAATAAGTCATTTGGATCGCTACTTAACGGATATAGAGGTCTGGAGTTGAGAATTGCCTCAATTTGGACTAGAAGAGTGTAGAACTCCTCATACGTTAGAACTTGATGTCCAATAACACGTATCAAATGAGATTTGACGGATTTAATTCCAGATTCCCACAAACCTCCAAAATGTGGGGCGGAAGGGGGATTAAATGACCACTCAATCGCCTCTTCTGCTGCTGCATGTTGCATGTACTCAGAAAGCACCCGATTAGCACCTACAAAGTTGCTACCACAATCACTCAGGATACGAGAACAGTGTCCACGATGAGCTATTAAACGCCGGAGAGCAGCGAGCAACGCATCAGTTGAGAGGTCAGAAGCCAATTCTAGGTGCAATGCCTTTGTTCAACAACAGACAAATAAACATATGTATGCCTTTTGAGATTTGATTCCGCGTTTTAACCTAAGGTAATATTAAAAGGTCCTCCGTAATCGACACCAACACAAGAAAATTGTTTTACCTTATTTATGCGACATGAAGGCAGATTTCCCATTAGAGGTTCGAGGGGAGTTGTATTGACACGGAAACATCTATTGCACTTGGATAAGACATGGCGAATGGCTCGTCGAGAGGATAATATCCAATATCATTGAGCTAGAAGGGCTTGTAGAGTCTGGAGGCCTGGGTGTAAATATTGAGCTCTGTCAAACGATGTTGACGAGGTAAAATTGGAGGATGATGATGGTCAAATGATAGATCTGAAAGCATAAGACGACCGCCCGCCCTGAGGAGACCGTCTTCTCTAATGAAAGGATTGAGTTTACGTAACTGTTTAGAGACAACAAGTTTAGAATCTAGTTTTGCGATTTCACCTTTAAAAGTCACGCACTGGACACGCTTAATCAAAACGATTTGAGCCTTTTGAAGATCATATTGAGTAAAGGCATTATACTGTTTATTCATAATTGGAGTATTATTTATAAATCGAAGACAATAGGCTACAATACGTGTAATTTTGGTGAGAGAGGAGAATTTATCGAGAAGAGTATCGATTGAATCTAGTGAGAGAAATGAAGTGAGAGTAAGTTTTCTTTCTTCATCTTGAGTAGGAATAGGATTTGAGTTTTCATTAGGTGGTCATAACTCTCTAGAGAGTGTTAACCAAGGAGGCCCTATCCACCACGGTTTATGATTGATTAGTGCTGAGGGCATTAAACCTCGAGAACCACAGTCGGCGGGATTTTCTTAGGATCGGACGTGATGCCATAGATTAGGCGATATTTTGCTTTGTATATGACTCACTCGATTGCTAACAAATGTTTTCCATTTGTGCGGAGACAATTTGATCCAGTGCAATATAACTGTGGAATCTGTCCAAGCAAATATGTCATTGATTACCATTTTATTACAATAAGTTGTTCTTACAAATTCCATGAGGTTGGCAAGCAGAACAGCGGCACAAAGTTCTAGTCGAGGAACGGATAATCGACGAAGAGGGGCTACCTTTGTCTTAGAGCAAATAAAACAAGTTTCAATAGTTCCATTAGTTCACTAAACGACGTGGAATATTAAGAGAGGAGAGAAATTTGAGTTCATTCTGAAATTGTGTCCATTTTTGGACTACCTCAGGAGGCGGAGTTTGATCCCAATTTAAGCCTAAGCTCCATAAATGTTGGATTAAATATTTTGCGAAAAGTCAATGGTGCCAAGAATCCTAATGGATCAAAGATTCTAGCAATATCGGATAATATTGAACGTTTTGTGCATGGTCTCTGTGAAATGGACACTTCATAACAAAAGGAATCTTTAGCAGGATGCCATTGTAGACCCAAAACTATAACCATATTTTTCGATTCAGAGTCGAAAGAAAGAGCAGGATGTTGACAATCAGACTGAGGAATATTTTCTAAAAGCTCGGGTGTATTACTGGCCCACTTACGTAGCTGAAAACCACCTTTGCTTAGAAGACGAGTTAATTGAATGCAGATTTTTTGCCTAGTTTTTATGTATTAGCTCCTGTCACAATATCATCGACGTATATGTCGTGAGAAAGAACTTGAGAAGCTAATGGAAATTCAATTTTCTCCTGTTCAGCTAGTTCTAAGAGTGAACGTAGAGCTAAAAACGGAGCTGATGAAACTCCGTATGTGACAGTTGTAAGACGATAATCTTGAATGGGTGCCGAAGAAGAAAATCTCCAGAGAATTCGTTGATAATCGCGATGACCTTCAACGACTGAGATCTGCCGGTACATTTGCTTGACATCGGCAGTAATAACGAAAGCATGTAATCGAAAATTCAATAGCAATGTAAAAATATCTTTCTGCAATTTTTCACCTGTCAGAAGAGTATCATTTAAAGAAAGACCATTCAGAGATTTTGCCGACGCATCGAAAACAACTCGAAGTTTGGTAGTAGAGCTATTAGGGAGTTACACAGTGATGAGGTATATAATAATTCTTTTCGGGAAGGACACTACTATCTACAAGCTCCATGTGTCCTTGAGCTAAGTAATCTTTTAGAAATACGGAGTATTCAGAGTAAAGTTGAGGATTAACTATCAAGCGCCGTTCTAATGAGTAAAATCTGCGAAGGACTTGCGAGCGAGTATCACTAAAGAGTGGTTCGGGTCCATCAAAGGGAAGTGAGACTACAAAACGACCCACGACTATCACGGAAATGAGTATTTACGAAAATATCTTCACACCGTTGATCAGCGGAAGACATAATTTCATTTGGAGGAACTTCTTCTACCTCCCAGAATTTTTTTAGAATAGAATCTAAAGGAACTTCTATAGAGGTACAAAAAGAATTAATAAAAGGTAATTCATAAGAGAGCCTCCCCATTACAATCCAACCAGACAGTATTAAGGGCTATGGGTTCCATAGAACCACCTGTAAGACGTTCATTTCTCAGTACATGTGGAAATATATCTGCACCCAGCAACATATCTACTGGAGCTGAAATATTAAATTTAGGATCTGCTAAATGAAGATTGGCTAAATGGTTCCACTTATGTGAAGGAATATTAACACTAGGCATATTTAAGCAGATTTTAGGTAGAACAACAGCATCTACTATAAAGATTGGTTCTACTTGAACTTTGGGTCTGATTGTGCAGATGATGCTGTAGAAGACATGTGAGCTAATCCGTGAATTGATAGAGAAGTTTTACGAGAAGATAAACCTAATCGGTTAGCGCATTTCTCAATAATAACATTAGCGACTGATAATTTCCCCAAAAGTCTACTACTTCAATTTGGGCAGTAGAAAGTAAAACAGTGGAGTGCGTAGGAAGAACATTTGTCAATGAATTAACGGGAGAAGTGTTTATCACATCCTGGTTATTAACAGTCGAAGAAGGGTCTTGACTTGTAGAAGCTACAGGTAAAGATTTGTTTATATTTGGAGTGGATATATTATTATTGAAATGTAGAAGGATATGAATGCTTTCCTGTACATACTTTACAGGAAGATTTAGAATCACACGACTTTGATGTGTGTTTGTGACCTAAACAAATAGTGCATCATTTATTTTGTTTAACCAAGTTATATTTTTCCCTTGGAGATTTGTAGTTAAAAATGGAACATTTATAAATAGTGTGAGTTGATTTGCATAGAGGGCATTGTGAGGGAACTGGTGAGGTACTAGTATTTGTCATAAAAGAAGTTGAATGAAGTGAACTATATTTATTTTTATAACACTGTCGGTTTTGTTTTCCGCAGTGGTGAGATTTAATCAGAGCAACAGGGTTAAATGCAACGCATTGATTCTTGAGAAATTTGAATAAATCCTTATAAGCTGGAACATCTTGTGAATTGTGATCAAATTTTTCTAAAGTGTCTGAATCTACTTTATCACTAAGTAAATATACTAAAATAAAGTCCCAATTGTCAGTTGGAAATTTTAAATTTTTAGGTGCTTCCAAATTATCGGAAAATGTGCTTAATAAAGATTTGAGACCTTGAGGAGATTTGGAAGTTAACTTTGGAGCTTTAATTATTTGTTCCCAATAATAAGTTGCGACTTTGATAAGTGTCAGTGAATTTCTTATAAGCAACTTGATAATTATCGCCTGTTAATTTAATATTTCTTATTAATGTCAGAACTTCGCCAAATAAGGTGGACAATAATAAATATTGACATTTTTCAATATCTGTTAAAGCGTCTTTATCATGAATTAATGATTGATATAAACCAATAAAAGTAGGCCATTCTTTCATATTACCATTAAAAGACGGTATATTTATCTTAGACAGTTTAACATTAGACATTTTAGATGAAGTTATTTGAGAATTAGTGGCTTCAAAAAAATCGTGATAAACAGTTTTTACAGCAAAATACGCTTCATCTGCATGCTGACGTATTTCGTTTTCATTAACAATTTCTGCATCCTCCTGTATAGATAAGTGATGCAATAAATTATTATGATGAGTACTGAATTCCATATAAATAGTATCTAGCTGTGAGAATCGCATTTTAAAATTTGTAAAAAGCGCAGGATTATCTTTTGCAGTAGTAGATAATTCATGAACTTCATCTAAACGTTGTATAGCAACATCCCTTAAAGCGCGAGCTTGTTTAATTTTATTTGCAAAAGCGGCCATATTGGGTTATATCCTTCAATACAATAACAACACAAATTCAAAAAAAAAATAGAAGAGATAAATATACGGAATTAATTATAATTATTAGAGATGAGTTAAATATCACTAATGATGAGGTATGAGTAACGCCCTGTATAGTTATTTCATTATTTATTACTATAAATAAAAATACAAACAATTTACTGTGGCGAATCGATCGAGACGTGTATGATAAGTATTCAAACAAAAAGAGAAGATATGAAGCGCGCAAAAACTACCGCGATAATTTCTATTTGTACGTGATGTATATTTGCAAAAATATAAATATGAATATTAAATTGGATTTTAACATAAGTTAGATTTTATAAGAGATTGATTATTTGAACTAATTATGAGTAAAAATAAAACGCAATGCAAAGTCGACAGTATGCCCAGAAATGCCTATGATTCAAGAATCCGCGGCCGAAGTGACCAATGAATTGAATAAGTTAAATTGCCTCGACTCGGTAATGTGTAACCTATGACCTACCTATTACGAAAGGTCGATTGCACCTCCTGGTCGAGTTGTGGACTGTATTTTTTTCTTAGAAATGAGGAAAATGCCGATTTCACCGGGAAAACACAAGACTCAAGCACACCATCTTGCTACACGCGTGAGAGTTCAATTTCGTTCGGGTCTCTCGCTCGGCGGATCAAGGCGTTCCCAATACCGAGTGAGATAAGAAAAAGTGACTCAAAGTATACTCTATATGCAACGAATCATAGGCAGAATGAGGTTAAATGACTTATTGAAATTAATAACAAAGTAAAAAATATTTAAGAGAAAAGTAATCTAATTAATATATTAAATACGAATATTCTTTTGTTGAGCGCGAACAGTCGTTCTGAATTAGTTTGTGGATAATCTGCAATGTGCACAAATTTTTCGACTTCTTTTCTCTAAATTCCGAAACAGATTTTTTAAATTATTGATTATCTGGGTGTAATCTATTTCGAAATCCTCCCAATTAGTCTCGTTGCCCAGCACGTTCACTGTAACAAATAACAGTCATCTCTCATATCTGCATATGAATAATATTGCCTCAGAATTTTTTTCGATTTTATAAAGTAATTGATTTTAACCAAAACTGGATAAATACTTTACATTTAGAAATACTTATTAAGTTTAACATAAATGTCTAATAATTGTTAAAATTTACCTTACTATTAGTGCCTACTACGTCGAAATATTGTAAAAGGAACTATGCAGTTGACCTCGAAAATGGCCATTTTCTAAGACTAATGACAAGAACGCCTTTTTTCCTCAAAAATAATGTAGATTTAATATTTTTTAATAAAAAATGTAATAGCATTAGAGATAAAAAAAGTTACGCTCACATTTATGATACAGATACGGCGCATGTGGCACCCTCTAGGAAATACGTTGAAATGGACAACAGATTTCTCATATCCAAAAACATAGTTCATTCGAAAAGTAACGAATAAATTCATTATTTTTGAAACTGAGAAGTTTTCGAAAAAATCCCTTGGCACGTCGATTTTGTTTCTAAAAAAGGCACATACGACCCACATTTGTGACGTCACCGTTGCTCGAGATATGACGTCATCGACAATTTTTTTAAATAGCAACCGCCAATTTTGACCATGCCATTTGAAAGAGCGTGTCATTCTACATAAATATCAAGAAAAATTATGGTGTTACATAACAAAAATTTCAAGAAAATAATGTTTGAAGATTTTAAAATTTAATTTTCACAATACTGATAATGATTATGTAAAAAACTAATTTTAATGTTCAAATTGTGCACCGTTGGCTGCCTGACAGTAGCCATGACGATTAATAAATTCTTTTTGGCCATTATCAATAACTTCAGGAGGTATACGATGTATCTCGTGACGAATTCTTGGTTTTACATCTTCTAAATTAACCGGTCTAGTAACGTATAATTTGCTTTTTAAGTATAAGAAATAATCTAGGGATGTCAAATGAGGCGATCTGACTGGCCACTCAATCAGCCCCCTTCTTCCTATCCAACGATTCGGGAACAGCTCATCTAAATAAGCACGGACAGGTGTTACGTAATGGGGAGATGCACCATCTTGTTGAAAGAACATGTTATTTCTTGGAAGATCATGTCCCTCTATATCTGGATATAAAGTTATTAGTTCAGGAATGAGGTCGTCTCGAAGAAAATCCAAATATCTCGCACCAGTTAGGTTGACGTCAAAGAAATAGGGACCCAGAATTCTTCCGTCGACTATGCCGTACCACACATTTACTTTCTGGGGACTTTGAGTGTGATACTCCATCATCCATCGGGGATTCTCGGTAGTCCAATAACGGCAGATTTGCTTATTGACATGGTCGTTCAAAACAAACGTAGCCTCGTCAGAAAAATTTACATTTTTTACGAAATTATTATCATTATTGCATAGCTCTTACATTTGCTCGCACAATTAATTTCTCCGATCAAAGTCGTCTTCAGATAGCTCATGAACAAGGCATACCTTATAAAGATGATACTTTGCTTTTTTCATAATTTTGTGGACTGTGGACGCTGCCATATTGAAATCAGAAGCCAATTGGTTAAGTGTTGAGTGATGATTTTCTTGTATTACCAACAAAACATTAAGCTCATCATCTACTGATTTTGACGGTCGACCAGATTTAGGAAGATCACAAACATGTCCAAAGTTACAGTATTTAGACTCAATATTGCTTACCATGCATTTGCTAATGGGATGTCGATCAGGATGAGTTTCATTGAACAGTTCAACTACTTCTTTTTGGGTGCGCATCCTGTCTCCAAATCGGATCATGCAAAGAATTTCAATTCGTTCTCGTTCAGTTACTTTAACCATTTTTTTTTTATAAAATGACAAAGTTACTACTCAATAAACACTTCAAACGCACTGCTTTTGCTAAACAAAGATAAGAACTAAAGAAATCGTACTTTATTAAATAGCTTTTTTGTTTTATGAGTTATCGTACTTTATTAAATAGCTTTTTTTGTTTTATGAGTTATTTTAAGTTTTTATCTGACAGCAATAAAAAACATTTTCGGTCGCCAAGGCTACTGTCAGGCAACCATGATTTTTGACGATGCGTATGTAGAATAATACGCTCTTTCAAATGCATAGGAATAAGTTGATCAATGCATATATCTCGGTAACTAAAATAGCTAATCCAACACGCTTGTGCACACCAACGCACATTATAATGTCCTACTTTTCCCACCCCACTCGGTAGGAATTTATCGTGCCATGCGAACTCAATTTGACTGTAAAGGTAAGTTTCCATGATGAGTCAAATACCTCATGAGAGTTATGTTTCATAAGTTAATTATATCATTCTGTGTTTCCATACTGCGCCTATTACATGAGTTCTTTCGTTGTTACTGATATTTTGCACTCTGAAACGTAATGATGAGACAGTTTGGCGTTTCGACGTTATACTGGACTGTATCCTGTGAAGTACCCGGTTTGGTGAGCAGTATTGTAAAATGGTGTCGAAGAAGCAGAGAAGAGTTGCAGCTTGTTATATTTTAATGTCTAGCAGGAAAACAAAAAGGCGTCATAAATATTAGGTACGCGACTGGATAAAATCTCGGAATTATGGAAAACTTAATAAATGAATTAGAACGAGGGGCTGAAGCATGTTACAACAATGTGCAATAATGATTTCCATTATTTATTAGAGAAAATAAAATTTTCTATAGAAAAACAAGACACTATGATGCGAAATGCCATTCCAGCAGCAGAGCGTGTTTAGTTGACTCTCCGTTTCTTGGCTACAGGTATGTAAGTATAGTACATCATGTAAACAATTGCATTATTTTTTATTATTACAGGTGACAGTTATCATTCGCTTATGTATTTGTTCCGTATACCCATCTGTATCATATCAAAAATTATTCCCGAAGTATGTTCTGCCATATATGATATTTTGAAAGATTATTTGAAGGTAAAGTACCAGAATAAATTTTATTTCTTAATACAAAAACTCATCTTAACAAACTTAGCAAAAGCAAAAAGTAAGTAGCAAAAGTACATGACATGAAAGAATATAAAAAAGAAACGTATTTATGGGAAACTATTTTCGGGAATGTGCCCCGGTGTCATGCAATATACTACATGTCGCCCTTATCTTTTGTATTTATTACAGTTCAGTTTTAGGATAAAAAATGTACCTAAATATTTTCCTGTTGCTAAAGATAATGTAGAATCTGTTTTAAAGACGCCAACTGCAAAAAATTTATAAACATAATGTACTTTTTTATGCACAATGCAGATTTTCTTATAATATTATTATTTTATTGGTTTTCATATTAGAAGCAATTGAGTTTTTAAAAGTGTTGCAATCTATGAAAACAAATGTTTTTACCCCAGTATCGTCATCATTTGACAATTTGATTATTATTGTGATAGATTATGCAGATTGTGCTTGAAAATTCTTACAGTTCATTGTTATTTAAAAAAATATATAATTTTGAACAATGAGGTTTTCAAATATTGAAAAGTATAATATATTTGTGTTGTACTGTCTGACGCATCAGAAATTGAGGTGGTCAATTTGAGCATCTATTATTACTTGTGAGGGGTGTTTCGCAGAGGCATTTTGGTGTACACATTGCAGGTATTTTGAGACGTTTTCTTGAATCCCGAGGTATTTTAGGGCATTTTGAGGCATTTTCTGGTATTTAGGGACATTTCGAGGTATTTTCTGGAATTTCGAGGCATTTTGGGGTGTTTTAGAGGCATTTTTGAAAGAATTTTTGTATTGTACGTGTACACGTAATAGTTTGTCCACGAGGTGCTCGTTGAGATGGATTGTATAATTCGATATTAAGGCATCAGGCTGACCAACTAGGCTCATGGATGTTGAAAATTGTACCTTAGTGTCATTTCTTTGGTTCAAAATAAAAAACATGTAAGTAAGTGACCACTTAGGTAACTATTTTTGTTTTTTGTAAACTTCGTTTTCAACAGGCTCACTTCGACTCACGACTTCTATAGTTGTACACATTGTATAAGAGTTAAAAACGGATGTAAATAGGCGAAGCGGGCCCAGTGTATGTTTGTCTAGTCGATAACTTGACAAAGGAGATTTATTGCAAACCAGAAGACTTTTCAAAATATCTAGGTGCATACGTGCATACATGCATATGCATATTATATGGGTGTAATTATTTTTACAGTTAAACTAAATAAGTTTTAAATGTAATACATTTTACATTAAAATGATATTCTAGTGCGATTTATACTTCAATAAATTGCACGGTTTCCGAGTTAAAACAAATTACTATGTAATGTAAAGCTTGTATTTTCTTAAATACACAATTAAATTTATAAGTTATTAATATCTAAAAATAACAGTTTTACGTAGCAATTTTCATGTACTATTTTACTCTGAAACGGTGCATTTTATCGAGTCGAAAAAGAGTACCTTTATAATTTAAAATACATTACATTTCTTTGGTCCAAGCTAGGGTTAAAATAATTTCTAACTAAAAAGTTAAACTATAAATATCTTAAGTCGGCCCTGTTTAACACATATTTGAATCAAATGCTTAAATTTCCAGCGTTCAAAATTTCATTATCTTATCTTGAACCTTTTCGGTAATATCGAGTATAAACCATCTTCAGTTTGTTTTTATTTAATCGTTTTCACTATTTACTATACAGGGTGTCCGTTAAAGAATGGGCCAAATCCACTAGATTCTACGACAAAAATTAATGGGCAAAAGTCATATACCTCCAATGTTGGTCATAAACGCTTAGTTTTCGAGATGTTGAAGTTAAAAAAATAAAAACGATTATCAGACATATCTCGGAGATATGTTAAGGGATTGTTTTCATATATCAGCCGAAAAAAATCCAAATCCAAAGCATTGTACGACACTTTCAGCATGAGTTTAAGTTCAATATTAGGTTCGGAATATTTGACCATCAGGTTCTTGGGCAATATGAACTTCGGGCATCTATCTGTAAACGTCCAACATTATCTGCACCTTTTACAATCTAATTTAATTGAACTGCTAGAAGAAATTCCTTTGAACATTAGTGCTCATGTGATATTTACATGATAGTGCCCCTGATAATTATCTTATAATAGTAAGAAAGCATTGAGATAACATATTTCGTCATCGATGGATAGAAAAAGAAAATGAACATCCATGGCCACGTTGTTCGGATCTAAATCCGATTGATTAAAATTTTCTGGGGTTATATTAAAGCCATAGTTTATAGTGCTGCCTCTATCAACAATAGAAATGAACTATGGCGAAGAATAGTTTCAGCTGCAAATGCTATGAAAAACATGAACCCATCATTTTTCACTGTTTGGAGAAATTTTTTAGAAAGATATCGAATATGTCTTTACTCAAATAATAGAAAATAATCTTAAACATTATTAATGTTTAATTAATGTTTTTCATAGTTTTTCTTGTTATATTTTATTATTTACTTATGCCATACAAAAAATATTTATATTTTTATTTTAGTTTTCTTAATTGTGTGATATATTTTACAACTATAATACTTGAAATATATTATGTAAACAGTATAATGTTTGTTAATGCAATTTAATTATAAAAAAATTATGTTTCTATAACACAAGTTGCAGGTTAATGGAGTTACGTAATCCACGAACTGCACATCCTTGCCTACTTTAAACGCAGTTAATTTTTTCAAAAACAGTGCCTCTCAGCCATATTCAACAAATATACCTTTTTTGTTGAAAAATCATTGAAAATTTTAAAAACATTATTTATTTCCGCTTTATGCAGTGGCGCATTTATTTTTTAGAAAAGAATCTCGAAAATATAGCTTGCACGCCACTGTATTTTTCGTATTGACGTGAAGTCGCAGCAAATGAAGTAAGTTGCCATTAGAACTCCTCATACCCAATTAGACAAAAATACCTTAATGCATCTCCGAGATAGATATGCCTATGCTCTAATGAGCAACATTGTATGACTTTTCCCAATTAATTTTCGTCGTAGAATGTAATGGTAAGGTTTGGCCTATTTTTTAACGAATACCCTATATAAAAATGGTAAGTAATACAATTAGGACAAAAAATGGTAACTAAAAACATAAGACTTTTCGAGGTATTTCCTGACATTTAGAGGCATTTTGTGATATTATTGGTATTCCGGTAACATTTCGGTGGCATTTAGGTCATTTCGGGGGTATTTCGAACATTTTTTAGCATATTGAGGTAATTTGTGGCATTTCGGAGGTATTTTGGTGCATTTTCCGCGAGGAAGGAATTTTGGTGTACAAAATCTGGACAGCGAAACGCCCCTCGATTACTTGTCTGTATTAATTATTGGTACTAGTATTAGCTGATGTTATTAATATTTTCGGATTTTCTAGTTTTACGCTTACCTTTTCTGTTTAAATTTAAATAAAATTTGTTTCTAATTTAGCACTGCTTATTTCAGTACTCAATTAAATCTCTGAATCGATTAAATTTCGAGAATTAAGAGCATCTCAACTAAAACATAAAATTGCTATGGAGAATTACAATTAATGTGTAATCCTCTTCCTCAAATTATAACACATTCAAAATGATAGTTTTTCAAACCACAACGAACTTTAACAATTTTTAAACTAACGGTTATGTATAAATTATGACTATCGAGTATAAATACCAACAAGAACAAACAGTTTGTCAAATGGTGATTTTACTGAGGCAATACATTTATTTTCATAGTTTGTAACATTTTGCTTCTATTATAATGTGAAAACTAATAAAATAATAATATAAGAAAATCTATATTTTGCATAAAAAAATACATTCTGTTTATATTTTTTTGCAGTTGGCGTCTTTAAAACAGGTTCTACATTATCTTGAACAACACGAAAATATTTAGGTACATTTTTTTAACTAAAATTGAAAAAACTGTAATAAATACAAAAGATAAGGGCGACAAGTAGTATATTGCATGAAAGACGAAGAAACAGGCAACTTTTTGTGGCCATAGCCTGCTTCAATAAAAAAAAAATTTATCCGCCTAGAGGGCGCAGCGAACCACATACGATATTTAAAGGGTGAAAGGTATCAATTTTGCAATGAAAATTTATTACCAATAAGTTTCTCTGTCTCTTAAAATAAAAAAGTTAGGCAGCCTTTGGGTACTTTACAGTTTTTTTTGTTATTACTCATAAAGTTGGCCATGGATTTCAAATTTGTTTTTACGAGTATAAAGGCCTCCAAAAATGCAACAAAAAATATTTAAAAATTTTTGACGTGTCTCGCATATTAAGCGAGATACATGGAAGTGACCCTCTTATGAGACAGCCTGTATATGTATTTGAAAAATGGCGGGTATGGGGTTAGTTGAGACACATTCCTTAACTAGCGCCTTTCTAGTTATAAAATATTATTTATTCATACCTATTTCAAAATATGTACCTTTAAAAAACGAATTAGGCCGCTGTTATTTCAGAGCTACTAACCTGTACCTGTAGATGCCGTTCTAAAAAATGGTAAAACAAATAGAGCAGCATCTATTGATTTTGAAATTCTAAGAATGACTCTTAGGTAGGTATATAAAGAAACTGCATAATCAAGAACAGCCTACAAGGGGATATGTTTTTAATCCTGATCAAGAAAAATATTCAAAGATTACCTATCTGGTGAAAGTTACAGGTGTGTACATTAGTATAGATTAAACACAAAAAAAGTATGACCTGAAATTTTCAAATTTATAGAAACACAACAAGATAACACGTAAAGGCTGACTCTCAGGTTTCTTAAAAATGAATGCTGAATTATCCATTAGAAACAAGACTACTAATAGTTTTGGAAGGGAAACTTCTTTCGAAGACACATGAGTTGTCAATGATTTTCTAACAATTTACTTTACTTTTAGAATTCACAGTTTAGTTTAAATTTTAGGTTTTTTTAAAAGAAATAATATGTTTATTGCCATTTTTAGGTATTAAAATAAAGAAATAGTTTCTTTTGGCATTTTTTAACTGAATGATCAATATGCCCCACAAGGTGGTCCAACTTACCCCGTTAATGGGATAAATTGAGCAACTTGTACTATACTTATTATATGTGGATTTTCACAATTATTATCATTATATTATTTCAAAATTTTTAACCAGTATTATGAAGTCAGAAGTTCAACGGTTCCATTGAAATACTTGTTAGTAACAGTATATTATGAAAAATTTTTTTCTTCATTCTTCGAAGAAAGAAGTGGCACAACTATTCCCACCCTACACTATTACATATTGGATAACAAACTTTCTCTGAATATACATATAAATTCATGATAATAAAATCAAATACTTCAGAACAATCGAATGTATCTAATTAAAAATGTCTAAGATCTAGACGAAACGTATTTTCAGTTTATAAATAACGCTACCAAGAAATCGGTAATCTAATCTTAAAACTCAAGTTTCAAATATATATATATACATGTATATCTATTTATTGAAAAGCAGTAGGTAAAAGCAAATATTAGGTACGTTTTAATTCTTGGAGTAATTATTTTTAATTTGTCAGTGACAAATTCCTCATACTATTTCGTAAGTGACTTTGTTATCAAGATCTTATAAAACAATGGGAAAAACCTTATCTACAATATTTAACTAAGTATTTACTTAAAATGCATTTAGGTATAAAATAAATTAGAAAACAATAAAGTTAAGGTTGGCCATATTTAACCAATAAAATCTAATAACTAAGCCAATTTGTCAGTTTATTTTATATTTAGTATTTTTGCGTCTGTTAAAAAAACATCTGATAAGATTATTGCTCCTTAAACAGCGTACACACTTTGCAATAGAACTTGAATGCGTAACTGCGTTTCGAACAAGGTCAAAGTAAATATATATTGGCAGGAAAAATCTTTCCGAATAGAACTTTGTTGCATGCAATAACAATATCTCTACTCCTCATTATAATCATGACGATTAGCCCTGAAATCGGAGACTTGTGCAGGAGAGGGGGCGGCATATTATTATTATTATTGTTATTATTATTATTCAAGCCGCATTTGCGTCCAGGAACGACTTACGTTGGTAGGCTTTAACCACCATTCAGTGCAGGAATGAGGAAAACCTGGAAAACGTCATTAATTAGACGAGTGGTCAAATGTCAACCGGTATCACACTCTCACATTGACCCAAGTCAACATTCTTGCATCCTGCCCACAGAGAGGGTGGCAATCCTCTCCACAAATATAGCTGGCATATATGTTTATTCATTTTTTATTAAGACGTTGTCTTCAAGTATTTAATCTACAAATACATATGCAGTTTCTTCCTAAAAAAATAAATAAATAATGTCTAGTAAGCAAATGTTCACCTGTTTGATGTGGTGGTGTTCTAAGAGAAATTAAAATAACAAGAGTGTGATTAACTTTATTATGAACGGGATATTCTTCAGAGATTGGTAAATAACATTCTTTACTCAATAAACTAGGCTGTGGATCCAATGCAGGTTCATGTTATATATGCAGTTTAGTTCCGATGCAGTGGAAGAAAGAGCATCTATTTAAAAACCAAATCAGTAAAATTTATTGTTATTTATTATTAATTGTCGGAACAATATTTTAATATTAATTTGTGTAAAACTTAAAAAAAATTAAATTCTTGATGTTTTGTTTATCCACTTTTACTATTTAAATTATCGTCTAATAAAATAACAACTTTTAAAAAGCGATTGTAAGGCACACATTGTTTTGCTATTCTAACCCCACATATTTACAATTATTTTCACATACTTATAAACAAATGTAAACAATCTTACATGCAGAACTATGCAAGTTTATGTTATAACAATATTTACATCTACAGTTAAGTTTTCTGTTCCTAAAAATTTGTTGGTTAGACCGCTTTTTGTCGTTATATATGCGTTTTACTTTAGTGCCTTTCAATACTCACAGATGACATGAGATAATATTCTTTTATTTGCTTAAGTTCTATATTATTCAGTTCTTAAATGTTTTATATTATTTGTATTTGTTTCAAGAATACGGCGCCCTTGCAGAAAATACATGTTTTCTCCAAACTGTTCTCACACACATTCAGTTAATTCCATTAAAATTTTATTATTTATTGCCGTTATCCACCTTGAAAACAATACTGGATTTGGAAAACAAAAAAAAAATTCTTTGTCGTGATGTCCAGGAGCAGAGAAAAATTCAGGGGCCAGATTCTATGTTTAATTTTATATTTGACTTCTACAGTAAATCAAAAATATACTAGCTGCAGAAAATCGTCATCCGCTGAACTTCTATTCAATATTTGGTTTTGATTTCATCGCTTTGTACAAAACAAACTTCTACAGTAAATAAAAAATGTATTAATTACAGATAATCTTTTCATGAAAACTTATTTTGTGCGAAAAAACTTCCCTGGTACACAGAACTTAAGAATTACTAATAACCGACTACTGTAAGAACTCTTAGGTACATGCTTTTGCAATAATAATGACACACAGTTTTTGAACTTCTGTAAGTTCTGAGTAGAAATTTCATTAAATATATATTGGTGAGTACCGCTTGTGAAACATTTTCCTGATTTTCCACTGTTCATGCAATTCTTTGCTTCCCACAATGTACAATATTCCCCGTTGCTTTTCCCGTTTTCCTTTCCTTTCCGTTAAAAAAGTGTTCGCACATGGCTGCCATGTTAGAGGTCGGGAATGCATCTTCATAGAGGCTCCATACGAATTTTCGTATGCTTTTTCCTATATAAAATGTATGTTGGTCAATTCTTAAAATGTACCTATAATTGTAAAATTAAATATATTAAATATTTTAACACTTTGTGTTATCTTTTTTTGTTTTAAGTCTGACATGGAATTTTTGACAAACTGACACATGCCACCTAGATTATTGTTTTCTAATTAGCATTCTAAAGTTATTATTACAAAACAAAATGGGCAGAGGAAAATCCTGTTAGCCCATATTAATAGATTAAAAAAATGCACATCGAATAAGATGTACAATGAGAAATGTTAAATATAAAACAATAGTACCTAATATTTTAAAATATTAAATACTAAACACTAAAACATTAAAATATAAACATGCGACTTAATTAACGACATAAAGATTACAAGCACAACAAAGAAACGAGAAAAAAAAATATGTCCAATATGCTTTTGAAGGACTGTAAAGATGGAGCACTTACTACACTTTCCGGCAAACTATTCCAAACACTAAATACTCGATTTGAAAAAAATGCTGACGCACAGATGTTCTTTTTTTAATTTATACTGATGTCCTCGAAGACGTTTATCATAATCTAGCATTAAAATATTATCAAGGGGTGGGATCATTCATGCAGCAAACGATATGTCAAAATAAGATCTCCTCGAGTTTTTCGATCTTCAAAACTATGGAGATTAGACAACTTCAATCGTTCTTCATATGATGGTCTTATACGTCCATAGGGGCAACGAGTAGCATAGCGTTGAACAGATTCCAACATGTGCTTGTCTCGTGTTAGAGCAGAACTCCAAATTGGTCTTGTGTACGTTTTATATAGTTTCATGAATGTTCCCAATGAAATATTTGGAAATACTTTGGTAAGCAGATAAACAGATCTATTGGCACGTCTTGTAATATTGGTGATATGTTGTGACCAAGTAAGATCTGTCGTCATAGTAACACCCAAATCAACATGACTATCTCTAATCGTAAGTTGTTTATTATCAATATAATAATTTAAATTCGGATTATTTTTTCCCAGATGCATAATAACGCACTTTTCTGTATTGAGTGGGAGTAACCACGTCTCACACCATAGATATATTTGGTTCAAATCTTCTAATAACAAATGATATGAAGTTAGAGGATTGTTATAGAGTTTAGTGTCATGTGCATAACAGGTGAATTTCGATTTAATTACACTTCCCAGGTCTGTGGAACTCCACTTAAGACTGGACGACTAGAAGAAAATAAGACTCCAACGCAAACAGAAAGTTGTCTATTTGACAAAAAGTTTCCTATCCAATCATGTAACCTCCTACGAATTCCAAAATCATATAGTTTCATTGAGAGTCTTTGTAATGGAACACGATCGAAAACTTTGGAAAAATCTAAGTATATGATATTTACGGGAGTTTTTAAATCCAAAGCGTTGCTCCAGTCATTTACGCAATACAGTAGGTTTGTTACAACAGAATGGCTGCCATGTTAATCATTAGATCTTATAGTTTAAGAAAAAATTTAAAATTTTTTTAGATATTATCCGCTCCATAATTTTACAAATAATAGTAGTTAGTCTATTGTAATGATTAATGAATGAATTTTTATCTCGAAAACGGTGGGTCAGGAGGAAGAAGTCCAAGAGTCACTTTTTAAGCAGAATTAACTTGGTTTTGCATTGGATCAAATCTCATCTCAATATCTCGATTGGTTTTCGAGAAATCAAAACTGTAGTATTTAAGACAGAAAATTCTAAGCAATCTGTACCTTGAAAAGTAGGCATTTTCGGATCCATGTTTGTATAAACTTTTTTTTTTATTTTTAAACATATAACGTGGTCCTAGATTTACTTAACATCATTCTGTAGCATCCTGTAGTGAGTTAATTGTTATTGAACCAAAAATGTATACATGATCTATTGGTGATCAGTTAAGACATTATTTATTAAATTTTCTGCTTCTAGCAAACCTGAAGGAATTGAACAAATATTGTAGGACAACGTATACAGTATGCGCCAAAAGTATGAAATAAATTCAATAAAACCGAAACAATTATTTTTTGGGAAAAATCCTCGAACAAGTCGATTTTTAGTTTAAAAAATACATATTTTAGCGTAGTCATCGATTTTTTTTTAAATGGCAAAGCCATATTTTTTTTTCCTTGATTCTGAAAGATCGTTTAATTCTCTATCAGACAGTACTAAAATTTTGCCCTCTTACATAGGAAAGTTTTCGAGTAAATAACGATTGAAGGTTAGAAAACGTAAATCAATTAAAATAAAGCAAAAACGTTATCAAGTTTAGTTTTTCGAATTCCATAGTTCTTTTTGGACAACTGTTTTCCTGGGAGGTGGATCGGCAGACGCGGACCGATAGAATGGCCTGCAAGATCGCCAGATCTTACACCTCTTGACTATTTTTATGGGGATACTCGAAGTCAAAAGTGTACATTAATAAATCACGTAATTTAGAAGAACTTCAAAATCGCATTCGGGACGAAATACGCAGAGTTATCCCAGAAATCATTCATAATGTGCAAGAAGAATTTCTTCACAGACTTGCGCATGTCAAGAAGTTGGTGGATGGTAATTCGAACATTTAATTTAAGTATAAAATTTAATCAATTGTATTTTATTTTATATACCTCAGAATTGTTACTTTTTTATGGATAAAATTTACGTTTTCTAATATTCAATCGTCATTTACTCGAAAACTTTCCTATGTAAGAGGGCAAAATTTTAGTACTGTCTGATAGAAAATTAAACGATCTCGAAAACAAATGACATTTGAAAATCGCATTTTACGCTAAAATATGTATTTTTTAAATTAAAAATCGACCTGTTGGAGGATTTTTCCCAAAAAATAATTGTTTCGTTTTTATTGAATTTATTCCATACTTTTGGCGCATACTGTATACACTTGGAAACACTTAAAACTTGTATTTATATCATTTTTTATTAGGAAATAATATATAAACGTCATACAAATGAAAATATCAATAATTAACAATTATAATTCTTAAAATCGTATAAAATATAACTGTACATAATAAATTTAAACTAAGGAATGCATTAATGTTGAGTGATTAAGATAAATAACAAACTATAAAAAATGCTCACTGCAACAAAATGCATTTTCAACAAAACTAAGCATTCTAAATGATTAGACTTGACACTCTGCCCAATCGCCTAATCTACGATTAGGTTATAGAAATCCAAATCAGTCAAGAAACAATGTCATAAATCTAAAATTAACATATTTACAGAGTGGTTTTGATATAGGTATTTTAATACCTAAGCAAATAATTTTATCTTTGGTAAATGTACAACTTAAATTATATATATATTTGTTTATATACTTTAAAAATAAGTTTGTACTTAATTATATATTGTCATGTCAAAATATTCACTGACAAAAATACTCAAATCAGGATGAACAATATAAATCATTTCTTTCTACATTTTTGACTGACCATTACAACTGAGTTTCGTGTACCTATAAATCTGGTAAAAAAATATATTGTAGTAACTTTTGAATAAATATCTACATAAAAAGTAAAAATAAACTAAATATATAATATTTATGTACTAAGAGTAACCCTAAGCAAAATATATTATTGCAAAAATTATGTACAAAAACGAAATAGGAAGAGATATGTATAAATTTACATACAAACAAAATTATGAGGATAAAGAAACAACAGTTGGTCTGTCTAAACCGTGTTCTCCGTTAATAATAACTTTTGTGTTGTTATTGTTGTTAATAATATGAGGAGATGAAGGACTCTCCGAATTAGTTGAAGGAGGACTTGGACTGGAGTGCTGAAGAATGGAATCATAGTATTGAGCAGTGGTGAGTTGAGGCGACTGTGCTGAGTAAGGGCTAAGTCGCTGATGAGCCTGGTTGTTGTACACGTAATTGGTTGTTGTAGCATGTGGCAAATGATTTAGGCCAGACACTGATCTAAGTTCATTATAGTTGTCTGTAAAAACAAAAAATAACAATAAAATATGTATACGCTATCTGGAAGGGTATATATCTTCTTTGGATGGAAATAAATCAATAATCAGCACAATTTTGATTAAGGGCGATGACACAGCGGTTTGTGCCGCCTCAGGAGCGGTTTACTACACCGTAAAAAATTTTGAGTAAAATTTCACTCAAAATCAACACAATTGGTTGTTAAAACAAGTTCACACCCAATTGTTTTAAAATAATAACACAATTCGTTGAATAAAATTTTCTTAGTTATCTATTAGCTAAATAAATAAAAGTTCATTTTCTTGTTAAAATGTTTAATTACTCAAAATTTAACACCAAAATAATTTCTCTCATAAATTTGTTTGATTACTTAATGTTAGTTTGTACTGTGTAAGTGATAAATAGACCAAGACAAACAGCGGTTTTCGCCCCTCATTTTAAAAAAAGTCGTTGCCAATGATATGAACTACACGTCGCAATTGTGAAAACCGCCATAATAAGCTATAGGTCTTCAAATATATATTTTTATTTTGTTTTTTTTTTTTTTTTGATAACTCATCTTTTGTGATATATTTCAATTTACTTCGAACAGTTAATAATAATATTATTATTATTATTATTATTATTATTATTATTATTATTATTATTACAAACATAGAGGTCGATAAAAATAACTTGTCTCTTGTTATTTTTTGATGGTACATATTTTAAACAAAACAGATGTTTTCTACAATAATACGTAATTTTAGGAAATGATAAATTTATTTCAATTTTCTGCTGGAGTTAGACATTAGTTAGGGTCATGGCGCCATGGCTGCGGAAACAGTTTCAGAGGAAGATAAAAGAAAAGATTCAAAAGACTTCAGATAGTTATTTTAGTTCCAAACTTAACTTTGAAGAAATTGCATTCCTTTTAGATGGAAAATTAACTATGGCGGCACAACTGGCAGTTTAGAAAGTGAAAATGCATAAAACTTCTTCATATTTGTATTTGATTGGTTGCGCAGCTACAAGCGCAATCACAGTTGTATTGCAACCAAGCATTGCCAGGAGAAACGCTCTGCATTTAATTCAGTAAATTTCATTTGGTAGCGCATCTGGTTGTGAAATTTCGAAAAACTACACTTATAGGTCCGTATCCCAGTAGTTATTCGCCTTTGAAGGATTGATATATGATGATATTGATATAATGTTATTCATATGTATATAGCTAAAAACTTAATAAATAGTTGAAGTTTAATTGAGCTCTCCATAATTGAAAACTGAAATCCATTTTTTAGTGAAACGATGCACCATTCAATAAGCACAGTAAAAATGTTACTTCTCGAAATAAACCTGAGTTTTTCAAAATCCCCTCCAACAAAATCCTTTCCTGTACAATTTACGTAAAACATCTGAGTAAGCTGAGTTTGCTTTGCTTGGTTGAGCAGGCTTTAAAATGTTTTAAACATTATGTGAAATGTGAAATAAATACTATTCTTTAAAATCTCGTCAAAAAATACTTAGTACTTGTCAGCGATACTAAAAGAATTTTTCTTAGATTCATGAATTAAAAATTATTTAAATTACAGTTAAAACTAGTAAATGATTATTGAAACAAAAATTAATTTATTTCTTATTGGAATCAGATAGGATATAGATCTGATTCCTAATATTATACATCAAAAGAAAAATACTGACCTATAGTATGTTCTAGTTTTATACCGGTATCTTCCATTTTTATCGCACTGATCGCCGCATTCTGCAAGTTCCGTATTTGAGTGCCACCATCAGAGTTCCTTTCTTTGCTTCCCTTTGGTTTTCTCTTCCTCGTCTACAATACAGAAGACATGAAACTCTCTATTTTATGTTCATTACAATAAATGCTATTAAATAAATAACTCTTCATCTGTAATTTCATACAAAACTTACCTGTATACTATCCTTTTTCATTGATAATGGCCTGTTAACAGAATGCAGTTTATAGTAAAGGCCACACGCATTGCAGACGGGCTCTCCTAGAGAATTCCTCCTCCACAATGAAGTTGTGCTTGTATGGCAATTAGTGCAGGTAAGACCAGCGCGGCGAGATGCAGACTGTGATCAAATAATAAAATTATTAGCGTCATTTGTAACAAATGAAAAAAAATAATAGTTTTTAAACAGCTATCTGGTGTGATCCAAATTATTTACCAATAAATTTATGAGATGTTTATTTGTGATCCAACGTACGTTATACTAGAAATTGAGATAATTGAGATATTGAGAAATTGTGATATTTCATTATTATTCAGGATACATAATAACTGTATCAACTTTATAAATACCTGATTTAGAAATAATTAAAAGTCATCTTACTGACAATACCACGAATTTAATTCCTAAGGTACACTTTGTTCTCTTTGTCATATATTTCTTTTATTTCAATAATGTAATGGAAGTACAACCTAATTTACATTAAATAGTTATTCTTGCAATTAAGCAAGTTCACAGGTACATTTTTAGTACTTCAATGAATGTCCAAACGTATGCGCTTATACTGGATCACAAATTTACCATCAACTTTGATTCACACCAGATAATTTTAGTGGCCCAATAAAATTTTGTAATACATTCTGTTACAAATATTATCCGTTTTTGTACCCTGACATTTACAAAATAATATTTGTAACCAAGACGCCACAAAATTGTAAATGGGAATTTTACGTAAGTTTGCCCATTGGCGGGGTATTATGGGGCCACCACATATGTAATAAATAATAGCACTACAATACCTAAGCTGGAGCTACACAAGCATTAGCGTTGTCTAATTATTTATTAACTATTCAAGACGTTTACCAAAGTTTGTCAAGGATATTAGAAATGAAAATGGCGTCTCAAATCGACATATTTTTCAATTTTGGTTGATATTTACATGGTAAACATCTTCGTAGTAAATGTTTTGCTTTCTAAAAGGTTTAAGCAAAATGAACTATAAATGAAATAGAGGAAGATAGATAGAGAGAGAGGATTTAAAATATGTTCAAATGAACCTACCAAACGCCGATTTGACTTTTCTTCAGTGGTGTGCATGGGGGTGCGTGTAGCCCCATTATACCCAGCATAGTAGTTCTTGTAGAATTCAGGGACACCCCCGTGGCCTGGCTCTGCCGCCACTGGAACGCAAAACAGGGGGTTAGACTAAAGCATTGACATTTCTTTTACAAGAAAGAACCGGCTCAAAATGTCGATTGTTTGGTAGCAGCTTTGCCTCGCACATCGGGGGTGTTGTTTTGTCTTTAATGTTTTTTTGACCGAACGACAAGGAATTTCACTAGATTTTAAAAACAAATAGTACTGGTTTGCAAGAAATGCCAGGTTTATGTATCTAAGTACATTCATTTTAAATTTCGATAAATATTTTAAAAAATGTTCTCTTTAAAATCCTGATGCTTTTGTAACGGACAATTTACTTTTTTACTTCCTCGAATTCATTCTTCTCATTATTATTATTATTATTATTAGTTTTATTTCATGTTACTTTTTCAATAAATCTTGAGAGAAACTGATTATTATGATTAGCCTACCACACTACCATTGCCATAGAAAAGCATCTCCAACTTAGTGGCAGGAATTCTATAATCTTTTGAGAATTTTGCAGTTTGATAACTTAAAAATGTTCAAAACCATGATTGTTTGTGTAAAATGTACCATCGCTCATGACAAAATTTCTTATCCAAAGGTGAAACTGGTCCCGTATAAAGGTGCACAGGACAATTTTTGGTGTTTCCAAAATAATCACTCACGACGAACTTAGACTAAATCTATATATGGTGTTCAGTAAAGAATGAGACATTCTTTAAGGCTAGCATCCTTGGACAAAAAGAATGCGATTTAAATCATTTCCTACCTTAGTACAATCTGGTCGCCTGTTCCAATATATTATTCCTTTCATATTTTTTTAAGGATAAAGATTTTTGGAAAATGAGTTAATAATTTGTTACAATTTGTGTACCTATATTAATTTCCAAGCTTAACAAATATGTTAAACGCGGATTTTTCTAATTTACTATTTTGGCGACATGCAGCAAATACATATTTTTTAAAATTGATAGAAAGCTGTTTCAAAATAACTAACTGACATTTTCCAAAAATCTCTATCCCTAAAAAAATCTGAAAGGATTAATATAGTAGCACATTTATGTCTATCTCACAAAATATTATAATTTTCCAAAATTTGAGTACAAGTAGGTAAATAAGAAAATTGTAAAAAAATGAAATATGAAGAAAGTACTTTATCAAGCCTATAACTTCCTAAGCAAGCAAAATTGTCCTAAGGTAAGTTGATTTAAATCACATTATTTTTATCCAAGGAAGCCTTGTATGTCCAATTCTTTACTGAACACTCTGTATAGAGAAGCAAGTTTCCAATACAGGTGTATTGGAAAGAAAATATGTTTAACATTAGTATTTCAGGAAATACCGGAAGTCGTCACCTTCCTTTCTTCAAATAGGATACCATATTTTATTATAGCATTTTTGAAAAGGGCATGAAAACAAATATCAAAAAAATAACCTACAAAAAGTCTATATCGGGGAAAAAAGAATTTAATTTTGCACAACTTGACGTAAAAAATACAGGGTGTTAAATTTGAAATAAAAAAAAAGTTTGCGCCTATTGAAATCGGTAAAATGGAATCGAAAAAAATGGAACTCTTGATTTAGTACTACTATTAGATACAATAGGTACAACACCTTCAAATTTCATGGTAGTATGCTTACCAGACGTAAGATGCTTAAACGTAACAAGAAAAAAGTATAAAGGTAAATCTCGTCAACTCTTTTTTGTTAATATCAAACAACTCCTAAAGAAAATGTAATGCTCTTTCCAAATATGTAATAATATATATGATCATTTGAAACAAGGAAGTAGGAAACTTCCGGTACCTCCGAAAGTAGTTAAAAATACGTAGCGATTTCAAATTTATCTTACTTGGTTCTCTATATGCTTTTAGAACCGTCGAAATGGCCTTTTTATTTCGATAGTTGTCGATTTTATTTTTTTGTGGAAATAAATATATACTCGCTTCAAATATACACCTTCAGCAAAATAATGGTATCTATTTGTGTCCAAATAGTTTACAAATTGCAGTTTCCTTAAAATGAAAATGAAATGTCCATAAAAAATATATTAAACTTGAAAAATATAGATATGTAACTTTCATGAGATGTGGGTAATCTACACAACTATATCAAAGAGTCAACATATTTTTTAGAAAATTCACGAAGACTGGCAAAGCAGTTCACATATTTAATTCAAATTGCTAAAGGCTTTACGTCAAACAAGAAAAAAAATGTAAATATATTTTGTAATGATATTAAAAAGGAAACAAGAGGGAAGGAAATAACAATGATCATATGTCTTATTCTGACTAAGAATCTTACCAGAGGCGATGGTACATGTTAAAACATCAAGACGCTGTATAAGTAAAAATTTTACATTTGTTCCTTTTTCATGATTTGTTCTGTAAAAAAACTGATCTTTACATTAAGTTTAAAATTTTATCTAGTAATTTTGTCCTTATGAAATAATCTTTGTTTTTGAATACAATCAATACAAGAACACTGTACAGTTTTGAATAATTGTCCGATTATAAGCAAATAATAGGACCTAAATCACTTTTCTAAATATTTAAAATCGGTTTCCTTTGCTTGCTTATCACGTTGAAATACATTATTTTGAAAAATAGTCAATTTCTCCTGTTGCCAAATCGTTTCTGTAGCTATTAGAAACCTGCAAGAACCAACAAATCTTGTAAAAACTAGCATCAGAATAATTTTCCTAAATTTCAAACCTGTCAATCATATGAACCAAACCAGTGAAAACGCATGTTCCTTCTGTTCCAAGGATCAATGACAACCAATATCGTTCGGTCACTAATACAAATCAGACAATTAAAAAATAAATTTGAAAAAGTACCAATCTACGAGGCTGCTTGACAAGAGGCCGATTCATGCCGTTCATCTTGTGGTAGAGGCCGCACGCGTTGCACAGATAGTGGCCAGTGCCGTCTCTTCTCCACAGCGGGGTGTCAATCGCTCCGCAATTGACACACTCCCTACCTTCTGTGAAGTATTCCGCAGTGCGTGGATCGACTAGTTTGTAAATAGAAAGCTGTGTAGTTCGTCGTATTAGGAAACAAGGCATTGCGCAATTATCTGCAATTTAGTAGCCGGTGCACTTACATGCATGGCAGCTTAATGTTTATTGCATAAACTGGTTGAATATATGCTTCAGCCAATTTCCAAACAGCACGGTAAATAGATATGTCTTAAATGTTGGGATATCGGACACTATAAAAGTCATAAAACCGTTTCTACTGACACAAAGTTACGCTATTTGGTGCTCAATCAAATGCCGTTTTAAAAATTTATAAACTCTGAATGCTTCCCTACATAAAAGAATAATTTTGAAACTTTATTATACAGGGTGTCTCAAACTTGATAGTATGGGCCTATTGTGTGGACACAAAAAAAAAAACTAAATAAAATTTGGAACACGTAGTGTTAAATGGGCTAAAGTAAACTCCAGTTTCAATTGAAAGTATTTGGGATTTTATAGAAACGACTAATGATGTCATCTATTATATTTTTTCCAGAAACATACCCAATTTTTTTTCCTGGTAAAAAGCTCTCTTTTTTTCTAAAAAAATTTTATTTATTTCTGTATTACTTCCCGTTTAAAAGTTATAAACAATATCGTCCTAAAGAGTCTCAAAAAAAAATACCACCTAAAAATCACATTAGCGGTGGACGGATCAAGTAGTCGTTGGAAAATAATTTAATGTTCGTTATTTGAAGTGCATAAGTGTCATTAAGAATAATTAAAAGGATTTAACTCGATAATTCTTTAATACAGTAAAATAAAAAGTGATGATAACTAAGCTTAAAAAATGAGGCAAACCTCATACTACATACATATAACAATCTATTCTCTATATAACCTCCTCTTTTGTCAAGACACATATCCAATCTTCACCTAACTTCTTTGTGGGCTGCATTTATAAACATTTTGCCATTTAACTCATTACAAGCGTTTGTGATTTTTTTATTTCAAATGATTAATATCTCGTGAAGGTGTTTTGTAATCCTCATTTTTTAAAACCCTCCATAAAAAATTGTGGGGTATTAGATCTATCGACTTTCCAGGCCACTGACTAGGTCCATTAATCCCAATCCATTTTTCTGGAAAAGTGTTGTCTAAATATTTCTGCACAATCCTGGCATTGTAGGGTGAAGCTCTGTCGTGCTGAAACCATAGGTTTATCCCTAGCTGCAAAGGCACATTCTCCAAAAGTGCAGGAAGTTCTTCTTGTAGGAAATTTAGGTAATTCACGCTGTTCAATGTATGTTCATAAAAATAAAACCCAATTAAATGCCTACCGATGACTTCAAAATGACCTTGGTTTTGAACAGGATTTACAATGTGGGGAGTTTCAATGAACCAGTAGTGTTTGTTGCGCCTGTTTAACAAACCATTACTGACAAACCGACATTCATCCGTGCCAAAAAAGGTTCTGATCAACAATTTCTACTTTTATTACAATTTGAGCTATAAAATTAAGTTTATTTTCAATGCAACACTCAGGCAAATACTCCGAATTGTGAATTTTGTAATCATGATACCCATTGGTCTTTACAATTCGTTGAACGGTTGATTTATCCAGATTCAATACCCGACTAGCCTGTCGTATAGAATATCGTGGATTTTGTTGGAAATAATGTAACAGTCTAGCTGTATTACATTATTTCTTACCCTTCGGTCAAATATTTGTTTCTTCTGAACCGAAAATGCATCTTCATTTCGTCGCAAGGTAACCTCCAATCTCGTAAAGATTCTATGATCAGGAATGTGGCGATCTAGACGCTTTTCTGGATATAACTCTACAACTCTTCTTGAATTTTTTTTGTGACTCGCTGTAAATTGGCAATATTAACTTTTCTCATTGAGAAAACATTTTGTAAGCACAAAAGTTATATGTTTGGAGTCCGAATTGATTATGACAAGTATTTGGAGACGTTTATGCACAAGCAATAAACATTCAATTATTTTCCAACGACTACTTGATCATTCCAAAGTTAATGTGATTATGACAAGTATTTAGTGACGTTTATGCACAACCAATAAACATTCAATTATTTTCCAACGACTACTTGATCATTCCAAAGTTAATGTGATTTTTAGGTAGTATTTCTTTAGATACTCTTTAGGATGATATTGCTTATAATTTTTAAACAGGAAGAAATACAAACAAAATTTTCTAATAAAAGTTTATTAAGATAGCATTTTAACAGGAAAAAAATTTGGGTATTTTCCTGGAAAAAATATAATTGATGGCGTCATTAGTCGTTTCTGTCAAATCAACACCACGTGTCCCAAATTTTATTTACAGTTTTTGTATCCTCACAGAATGCCATACTATTGTGCTTGAGAGACCCTAGTGTCATACGTGTCTATTTTTAAAGACGAGCCCTTCCAAAATTTGAAATAAAACGTGCGAGTCTGTGTTTAAGAAAAATGGAGATGAAAAATAAAAACATCGAAGTCAAAACCTAATAATGTCCTTTTGGAGAAAAGAAAAATATGGTATTTAGTTAAAAAAAAGTCTTCAGTTAAGAAGAATTTTTTTTTCTTTGGAATATTCGGAATTTCTTAAATTTTCATCTCATTGATTGAGCACCAAATTAAGCCCCAATTTAAATAAGCATTATTTTATAGTTTCTGTGATCCCGATGGATTTACGCGGTGTTCTGAATGTACAAAAATTTACTGGATTACAGATCAAGGAAGAAATGGTGTTAAAACTATAATAAAACAATTACAGTTTTTAAATACAAGGTGTTCAATTTTAAAAAATATATTATGTTTTAGCTTTGAAATCCTTTTAAGGGATGAAGTTAATTTTTGGCAGATGTATTCTACTTTAAGAATATTAAAACCATGCAACATTTTTTGTTTTGAGCCAACACCATGGAAAACCTTACCTTATAGTAACAGCTCATATTGAATCTCTTCATAACTTTAAAGAGAGATTTACTTTTTACGAATACTTTGATGAAAACTCGGAAATGTAAGCGTATACTCGGGGACATCGAATATCTCCAAGTAAACGTTCACTTTTCGAGTTTCCATCAAAGTATGAAGCTCGGATCCGAGCACTTGTATAATATAAATCTCACTCTACGTTCTTAATTTGTTCACAGTTTGAAGTAGTTTCTGTTATTCAGTAAAGAGTTTTTACCTGAAAAGGTAGTCTTATGTCATTGCCGTAAAATGTAAAGATGCCAAGAAATATTTTCTGACTACATTAATTCTTTAAAAAATTAAGAAATAGTCGTGAGAAAATCCCTCTTTTTGTATTTTACTTTTCTTTATCATTATCCTACCGTTAATATTTCAGTCAGCAGTCATTTTTCTTCATAATGGAATTAACTTCAAGAAAACAAAAGTGCCTATTTTGTTCAAAAATGATTGCCAAATCGGAACAACTGTAAAAATATTAAAATTTATGAAGAGAAAACTTTCAATATGAGCAGACCAATGCTGGCTTAGCCAAACACCAATTTGATCATATGAAGAATCGACTAAAACAATTATTATTTATTTAAAGTTATCACCCTGTATCTTACTACACTGAGCGATGAAAAAATTCATTCGAGTTTTAATATTATTTTAGCGGGATCTATAAGCCGGTAAATATTTGTATGTTCAAACAAACATTCATCGGATATAGTTTTTGAACCACATGACAGACGGATTACTGTGGAAGACATAAATATAATAATTAAATATGTTAACATTTTTATATGTAAAATATAGCAAAAAATCGTTTTAAAGATAATTTAAGGGTCAAAATATTGTTTCTGATCAAGATCAGAAAATATCGACAGGTTACGTATGAAAATATTTGCTTGAAAAGATGGCGTTTCTCTACAAAACAATAAATACCAGTGGCGTACTTAGGATTTTTCTTCGAGTGAGGTCTGAAATGTTTTGACAACAAAATACTTCTAAATGATTACTATGCATGGATGGTAAAAACAAGTTCCTAGTTTTATCTAAGGATAAGAAACTAGGTCGATTGAGAATCCAAAATTTTATTGAGGAAAATAATTAGCAAAAAGTAATACAAATAAAAAGTATATAAAAGATTGAAATATTTCGTTAAAAAAAACATAATCGACTGTATATATACGTACACTAATTATTCGATAATTTAAAGTGTCCCTATATATAATGAATTTATTTCATCAATTAGTTTTAACTGAATAGGTAATGTCTGCATGTGGTTCAAAAACGTTTAAACAAAAATTTTAAATAAAATTAATGGAGTAAATCCCATACAATCTATTTGATTTTACTTAACTAAAACTATTTTCGTTTTTATTTTATTCTCTCGTGCTTGTAACAGTAACAAAAATACTAAATTGCAAATAATTGTGAAAGTGGTAAGGTAAATTATGCACCTAATAGATCTAAATTATTTTTAAATACATTTAGAAGGTAATAAACATCTGTGAAAAATTAAAAAATAACCAACATATTATTCAAATTATTTTCAGTTTTTGAAAATAAGTAGGTACCTTACATAATACATATATTTATGTTGTTTTAAAAGTAACCACTTTCAAAACACAAATTTTATTCTTATAAACAGGTACTTAGGTAGTTAAAATATACTTACAGCCTGTCCTAAATCGCCAAGCAATTAAATTTCAATAAGCAAACCATTTGTTATTACAACAACGTTTTTAGGAAATTAATATAAAATATTACTGTTTGCGGTTTACAACATATACATTATATTTATAAATATACTGGCGCCTATTTAACATTTACAGGAAAAATAACATATTATTACTCTTATTTTATACACCTCTAATAGTCCATTGAAAAGTTACATTTGGGGTTGCATTTTTTGAGAACGGAATTTTATTGTTTAGATGTGAGGGGGGGGGGTCAAAAAAAGCTTAACTTGAAGTTTGTGGGGTCACACCCCTCCAATTTCGGCCGCCATCTTGGTTAAATTGTTTTTAGCATTTATCAGATAAACCATTAACCATACAATTTTTTTTAAAAAACATTTTGTTGTAAAATCAAAAATAACAAAGATATTAAAGAAAAACAATTAAAATTTTTGGACAAATTTTCTTTAGAACGCCATAATTTATTTATTTTTTTGTTTAAAAAAAATGACATCAGAGCATTTTTGTAGAGTGGTTTTCAACGAAGAATTTTTATTATATACTTTTTTTATTATATTCATTAGTTTGGGTTTTACAGTGTTTTGAAGTGAACACTAATTTTCCCTACAGTCCATTGAAAAATTACATTTGGGGTTGCATTTGTTAGGGGATGCAATTTTATTGTTTAGATGTGAGGGGGGGGGTCAAAAAAAGCTTAACTTGAAGTCTGTGGGGTCGAAACCCTCTACAACTTCGGCCGCCATCTTGGAAAAAGGAGGTTAAATTGTTTTCAGCGTTTATCAGGTAAACTATTGATCATAAAAATTGTTTTTACAGTACAATTTGAAAATACAGCTAATAATTTTATAATGCAGTGTGATATATGCAACCATATATACATAATATTACTTATCTCTTAAGATATTATCTATAAGATTTTTGATTTATTTAAAGTTATGAATATTAAAAAAAACCTTAGTAGACATAAAGATAAATAATACTAAAAAATTTAACTGTATAACTGTCTAAATTTGTATTTCTCAAATATAATTTTAAAAAACATGAAATGTTGGATTGTTGTATTAAAGTTTTTAGATACTGAATGACTTAATGGTTGTAATAGTTAATGACTTATTATATAAATTTCTGAAATTGTATTATTTTTATAAAATGTCACCATGTTTAATGCATATAGTTTCATTAGACTTCCTAATAATTCTTTCTTTTGTTTACTTCTTCCTTAGTTGACATTTCTAAAATAACATTTTTGTTTGTATAATTATTAGGTAAGTATGTATTTTATTTATCTTTCTGGAGGTGTATTATAGAGTTGCCCATAATTTGGCTGTCATTTCTTCATGAATATATTTTAACGTGTTTTGCATAAAAAAGCATGGGTTCCGTGGTGGGAGTAAGTTAATGAGTAAGTTAAACTGCTCTTCACTTACTTGAGAGGCTGCATTTTCTGACGCTAGTACTCTACTAACCACTATAAATTATGTTTACACGGTAATATTCAGAAGCTAGCTACTTGCTCCAACTAAACCGATGTAAACGAGCTTTAAAGCATAATAATTATTGATTTTCGGTTGCGAAAGAGTTCTTTGATTCTCTAATTATTGATAGCTTGCTGTGTATACCATAATAGTGAACCATACTCAAGCTTAGGTCTTACTAAAGCATAATAAAGTCTAATAATTGAATTTCAGTTACGCAAGATCGTTGATTCTTTAATTACATAGCCTAAAGTTTTATAAGCAGATGACCTTATTACCCCAAAATGATCATTGAATGAAAGTTTTGAGTCAAAAGTTCATTTTCCATTTTATATGAATATCTTAGATAGATGACGTTGTTAGCCCAAAATGATCTTTGAATTAAGGTTTTGAGTCAAATGTCCATTTTATAAATATATCTTATACAATTTTATTACGAACGAATGATATTGTATAGCATTTACTAATATTGAAATCAAGTTTGTTTTCTTTACTTTATTCATATGTAGCGTTAATATCAACTTGTAGTATATAATAATGCCATAATTTTATTTACCGAAAATAGTCAACGTATGGAGGAAGCGCGAGTCTGGTACTTCTGGTAATATTGCAGTAACTTAGCTTTTACGAGTTGGTTGCACCAACGGAGTAGCTTCACACTAATCGGCGGGAATTTCATAATATGAAAATTTCACGTCCAATTCATAGAAACATGATTTCTATAGTCCAAATATAAACATTCTGTTTTGGTTTCAATTGTACGCTGTTAAGTTTTTCCTAAATAGCTGTTTTCTAAGCTCCTCCAAAGTCTGACTATTTCTGAGTGCCTGATGTAAAGACTTCTGAGGTTCTATATATTTTTTAATTTCTATGGTAGATAGATATAGATTTTAATTGAATTTAGGAGGTCCTATGGTCTAGCTTACGGCTAGCGTCAAGGGCAATAAATCGTATTTACAGATATACAAATAAAATTCACACAGTAGGTGAAGGTTCTTATTAGCGTAGTACTAAAATATAATGCTGAAATTGAATCATTTCCTTTAACTTTTTGGGTGAAAATGTGCTACAGAACATAAAAAACCGTGAAATGTACCTTATCACTGTGTTCCAAACACCGTGAAAAATACTTAATAATTTATATCAATTAAAGTGTTAGGTACTAGTTTTTTAAAAGAATTCTGCGGGATGTGATAATGTCGTTAATAATTGTATGCAGCGCCTGTAAAATTTAGGATATTTTATGGTAAAACATAACAGTTGAAAATGATGCTTTTCTTCTTAATCTAAATTATTTGTTAGTCTGTAAACTATTATACAACCTGGAGAAAACTTGTATAATTGACATACTGAAGAGATATTGTTTATAACTTACTCAGATTTTTTTTTAGACTGTCCCAATAAACAGCTATGAAACTTGCTGGAAATTTGCGTATAAAAACGGCTCCCTTAACAATGACCACGCCGAACTGATAAACAAAAATGAATAAAAAACAAAATAAAATATTCATAATATGTTTCCATTATCTTATATTTATTTGTTATTATATATTTTATTATTTATAGTTTATTTTATAGAAATACAAATCAAAGGACTCTTTATCTAAGGAACAACTGGACTACATAAAGGTAAGTAAGGCTTGCATTAGGCATGTTTTTTATCTACCGAGTAATAGCGCCACTATCGATACGGTCCATTTTAACCAATTCGTTTAAAATTTCAAAAGTATTTAAAAATTCCAAACAAATGAGTCAATTTCCCTTGCTCGACATCCAATAGTAATAAATATTTCAAGGTATTTGACGTCTCCCGTTGACTGTAAGTACATAGACAGGTTATTGTATTCTGTTGTCCAGTGAAGTAGATTGACAAAGGGAAATAGAGTTTCTATACAACGTACCCATAATAAAATAGTTAGATTGTTTAAAGAAGGCTGTATGCAATGCCTTGAAACATATTTGACATAAATTAATGAATTTTGACTTAACGATTTAACCAAATAAAGATAAACATTCACTGAATTTGTATTGCATAAGGATACGATTGTATTCAGCGGCACAGATAGATGTAAATACCGTCACTAAGAAATACAGAACTTTAGCTTCAGTTAATGTTTAGAATTACGATACATTTGATAAATTGTGATTTAAAGGAAAATGTATTTTCCAGTTAGTATGCAAAGCAAGTAATTTGTGTTTTTTGAACAAAATATAAAATAAGTCTGCAGTTGAGTAAATTCAAAATAACCGTAAGTTTCACAAAAATGATTTTTAAATATGTCATGTTAAATAGAATATACCTTAATGTAATTATTAAAAGTCCAAATAAATCACTAACGTAAAAATTCGCTAAATTAATACACTGTCAATGTTGTGAGTGAACATATCATCTCCTTTCTCAGGAAGTGTCGTATCTGATAAAATTTGCTAAATCGCGTTACGACCATAGAAATCATAAAATATATAGAACGCCAAAAGAGGTACCGAAAATAGTCAACCTATGGAGAAAACGCGAGTCTGATAATATTGCAGTGACTTAGTTTTTATGGGTTGGTTATACTGACGGGGTTGGGCGGGAATTTCAAAATATGAAAATTTTACGGCCAGTTCGTAGAAACATATATTTTGTATGGTCCAATTACAAACATTCCGTTCTGCAGTATAACCAACAGCTGACATTAATTTTTCCCTAGATGGCTGCTTTCCCAGCTCCTACAATAGTCTGACTATTTTTCAGTGTCTAATGTAAAGGCTTCTGGCGTTCTATATAAAGTTGTGTTTTTTCTTTAGCTCGTTACCAGTCAATAAACTTTTTTTTGTCATTTTGATTTCTTGATCCTTTGTTTTACAGTTTACTTACACATTATGGTTCATACATATGATTTTATTGAGTTTTTCGATGCACTGTTTTAAACTGCACTGCTTAACCTACTACATTTCTTTTCAATGTCTTTACAATTTTGCTTATAGTTAAATGTTAAGTTGTGATAGGTCTTGTGAAGCCAACTGACATTTGTCCATAGCTATGGATTTTATTTGACATTTCTGAAAATTTTATAAAATATATTTAATTTAAATGTTTATATTTGCTCGACTCCTGTCGATATATGTATGAAATTAATCTATGATCTTTACTTGTTCATTCGACATACTTTGCTCTGGGTAAGTCTGTCTTTGTTTATGTACTCATCATAAATGTGAGATCATGTCCCAATATTAGATACAATTAATTTTACTATTTACTAAAATGTTCAATTTATTTAATTTCCACTATAATAATCAACCTATATGCTCTGTATTGTCCATCTTTATACTATTCTGTTCTATTATACTATATTTTAACAACAATAATACTTTTAATAATATTTTATGATTTTTAATAAACAAGTAAATTTTCATTGGTATAGAATGTCTGATATTTCATCTTGTCTCAATATTTTAGGGTTTCTATGATTACGACGGATATACTTTTTATACGAGAGTATGCTTATATTAAGAAAGTGGTCCACCAATCAGGAGATCTCGAATTTAAAGACAGAGGTCATATCTAGCAAAGACTAAAAATTATATATCACGTAGAGTTGAAAGTGACCTTACAGAGTTGGTGAAGAAGTCCAGCAGTATCTCTATAGAATCACTGATGCCGTAACTGTATTAGTCGGTCGCACTTTTGTAAATTTAACCATAATTTTACATGCGTTATGACAATACGATCGCTATATTGCAGTTATATGAATTTTATAAACCTTAGTACACTTTCCGAAGAGCTGAGCCTTCTAACAATTTGCAAGTCTCTGTTAGGACGAACATAATGTTACATACGCCAGCTCGTGAGGAAAACGACGATATATAACTGGGTGTGAGTGATCATAAATAATTGTGATTGAGTGAACACTACTAAGCGCATACTCTGAACTAAATTATCGAGTACACTTTCACTTAATACTGAACATTATACAATATTTAAATAAGTGCTTACTTTAAATCACACATATTAGCCCAATTTAACCTAAGTATTTAGCTTCATTATATAATATGTGCTGTAAGCTTATTTTTAACTGAAAGAAGTAAAATTCGAAACATTAAAATTTTCTTAATTTAACAAAATTATACCTAATTAGTTTTAGAAAAAAGTAAAAAATATTTTTGTGTACACCACCTAAAAACCACCAAATCGTTTTCGTTATGGCATTTAATATATTTGTTGAAATTTCATGTAAAGTAGAAACTCGATTCATTAAACATCAAAAATACCCTCTTGAAAGTACGCCCCTGCTGTCTCGTCGGACGGAAACAGGTAAGACCCGAGACGAATCTACGGTACTTACAAACTTTTACATGCCGGAAACATCAAGATCAAGAGTAAATGAAGGCGGTGCCACCACTTTACTTACTAAAGAAAGTTGAAATTTTATCATTTTTATCAACCAGAAGCGTGCTAAGATATTAAACATCCTACTGGTCTTAATCGTGTAACTTAAATAAGGTGGCCGTATCATTTAGGAAAATACTGATTAGATTGATTGCCCTATTATGGGGAATATTGATTTATATGACTGATTCATGATTGCGATTGAGAATAAATTGCTGATGCGACATAATATCGCAAAATGAGTCACATAAAAATTGTGAGTTATTTCATTACCAATTTTACACTTACTGCTGTGTTAACAATAACAGGATCGCAGCTCGTTATGACAAAAGATAAATATTAATAAATAACTAAAAAATTGTTAGATGTAGGTACAGGATGGATTTTTTTGGAAAACACACTTAAATCTGCAGTTGTATTAACACTAACTAACAGTACGTTATTTAAAAAAACGTAAATAGAATACCCTGAATTTTTTTTACTAACTATTTAGTTTTAATAATATCACAAATTTAAACAAACATGTTTCCGATTTTAGAACTTCATTCGCAAAATTATTTCAAATGAATACGAGTATATTTATAAAAATATGGAAAATAATTATCGGGTAACACTAATGCTAACAGGTAATGGGTGTACATTAGTATATTTTACTGGATACATCATAGGGCAGGAGCTAGTGTATTGTGACAGATCAATCCAGTCTTAGAGCTGAATATACGAAGACGTGCTACGCTACGCGTAGTACGCTAGTGCAGTAGAGTAAAATTCGACTTGTCTTTAGTGACTATTGTGCCTGTGGATATAATATTGTTTGGGTAGAATGTCGAGCTTATCAGATTACGTACCTGCTAAACGCGTGAAAACATGTGGGCCGTCTCAGAACGAGAAGATTATTATATAAATGTATTTAATGCATTGAAACATCAAAATCCTACTAACAGTGTTGACGACATCGTGGAAAAGTTTTTGTAGATGGCGGTTTACTTTTATTTGAATCTAAAAATACAGGTGACTAGCACGAAAATATGAACGCAGATGTTTTCGAAGAGTATTTTACACAGATCTTGGATCTTATTCCTCCGGGGTCTGTAATTGTCGTGGATAATACCAGTTACCATTCACGGCAGACCGAGCGGACGCCTACGACTGCTTGGAGAAAAGCCGATATAATTCAATGGTTATCCGAAAAAAACATTTCTTTTCAAACAAATATGGTAAAAAAGGAACTTCTGACACTTGTCAATCTTAATAAAGATCAGAAAAAATATGTTGTCGATGAAATGGCAACAAATCGCCAAATAACGGTACTACGGTTACCACCTTATCACTGTGAACTTAACCCAATCGAATTAGTCTGGGCGCAGGTAAAAGGAGATGTAGCGCGAAATAATACGACGTTTAAATTTTGTTAAAAAATTTCTTGGAAAGAGTAATTGCAGAGAACTGGCAAAGATGTATACATCATGTACAAAAAGAAGAGGAAAAAATGTGGGAACTCGATAATTTAATTGAGCTTACTGTGGAACCTATCGTTATCAATCTAGGAGACGAAGATAATTCATCAGAATATTCAGAGGATAAATTTTAATATACCTACTTTTTTATATTCTTTATTGTACATTTATACAACACTACATTTACTCACCATAATTTGAATTTTCAAAATACATATATTTTGTGGGGAATAAAAGTCTATTCATTAAATTTAAATAAATATTTTGATAATAATATTGAATAATTTTATTTGAATTACTAAAAACCCTCTTAACCCGGTTATGATGCTTAAAGTAGCTTCATGTTTTGAAATGCTGTTTTTATATTGTTTACTTATAAGAGAAATGGACCGAGAAATTGAAGCGGCATAGACAAAGACGGATTGTCGGGGATTAAATTTTAGCTACCTGCTACAATTTAGTACGGTTCGATCACACAGTTTTTTTAAAAGTACACCTCATCTATACCGATAATACATAATATAAAAATATTTAATATAAGCACCAGTACTACATTTATTTACGATTTGCATACATAATAAGCTTTTATTACTCTGTTTCATTTCTAAGCAGACTATAGGTATCTTATTTAAAAGTTGAAAATTGCAATATATCTCTATTGACAAGGTGTCAGAAATGACACAGAATAGTTATTTTTGTATCGAGAACGCGAAATGATACTTTTGCGTTCAAAATACAAACAATATTTTTTCAAAAACTGCTATTGTATGTACAATAATTTAATTTATATTTGCAACCGTTTGAGCTGTGTTTGAATCAAGACGGTTTAGGCGCGGTGACTATCAACCATATCAACCTAATAAGTAATAAAAATTAGTTGTTTGAAAAAGTAGTGTCAGAATTATATATTGTAATTCGTATTATAAAAGTGTTTAATTAAAAATTAGCTCGGAGAGTGAAGATTTTGGACAACTCTCAAGTCATTTTAATAATTGGTGTTTGTGGAGCTTTGAGATGAAATGAGCTACTAAAGATAACGTTTTATGATATAGAAGGAAATGATTCAATTATTATTATAAGAATTACTGATTCCAAAACTCATACTCCGAGATGTTTTGTGATTTCAAGTCCAGATCATATGAAGATATACCGTAGATATTGACCTTTACGTGTGGCAGTTGCTACCTACAACTCGAAGATTTTTTGTGAAGTATGGTAGGGAAAAATGTGTTAACCAAGTGGTTGGCGTCAACAAAATAAGGAATTTGCCAAAAGAAATAGCAACTTATCTCAATTTGAGTAATCCGGAAACGTATACAGGGCACTATTTTGGACGTTCTTCCGCCTCCCTGTTAATAGACGCAGGGGCCTATATTACTACTATTAAACGACATGAGACATGGCGTTCTAGTACGGTGGCAGAAACATATATAGAAAATTGTATACAAAATAAAATTTCAATCGCAAATAAATTGTTACTATCTTTAGCAGAGCCTACGGAACTCCTCAATAATACAACGTGCACAATAAATTTAAACAACTTCAGCAACCTCATTGAACACCCACAACTAAAAGCTACGATGACTAGCAGCACTGGATCTATCATAAATTTAACTCACTGCAATATCGACACTTTCAATTTATATGTAGTGTAAAATTATAATCGCCCTATAATAAAATCATAAAAAGCTTCGAAAAAATGACAAATTATTTTGACATTTCCTTTATGTTTTAGAAAAATACTAGGGTTTTAGAGCATAAAAGTATTTCGCAGCTTGGTGATAAAAAATATTCACTTTGTCAACTGAAAATTTAACGAAAATGTTTGCTTTTGATGACTGTTTTCGAAAAACTATATTTAGTCACTTTTAAATAACAAATAATCATCAATTCCAAACAATACGTAGTGAAATTTAATAATATGAAAACTTTTCATCGTGTCTAGTACTGTATTATAATGTCTTTATTCGTGAAAAGAGCACAAATAAACAATAAGATCTTTATTTCTGAATTTGCCAATGCTTCGTTTTTTTTTAAATCTTTTCTTTTTCCTAATGAATATATTCCAGTGAAATTTAATATTAACAGAGATACAATAAGGAAAAAACAATAAATTTAATTATTTCATAAACACAGAACTTGAAGAATACCTACTTATTCCAAAAAATCATCTGCTTTGCCTATATAATAATAATAATAATAATAAATCGACTTTATTAATATTTAAACATAAAAATACAATCAACGGAATCAATCAGCAAAAATGTTGGTTGTTATATCACTTATCTCATGGCGAAGTCTAGCTAAAGCTACTCAACTCAACCACAAGCAAGCAACATCAAGAAAATTAAAAAGGGAAAAGCACAGTAATACTAAAAATAAGTAAACATACACACATATACACAAATGAAAGAACAAATAAGTAGAGATTAAGAAAACCACATTAACATACTATAAAATTACAAAATTTGCTGCCTACTTAACAGATATTGTTTAGTTTTAAATTTGAATTTGTTAATATTAAATCTTTTAAATTCATCAGGAAGAGAATTAAACAATTTGATGGCATTATAAGTGAAACATCTTCTAAAAAACGCACTTCTGTGATGGGGCATAGTAAATTTATTTTTGAATCTAATATCTCTGAAATGAACACTACCACGCTTAATAAAATTTGTTCTCAGTGAATGATGAGATGGAACGGTTATAATTTTATGGACAAAACAGCAGAGATGGTGACGCCTACGATTCTCCATGTTAAGCCACTTGCTCTCATCAATTTTGTGAGAAATATGATCATATTTTCTTAGGCCATAAATGAGACGACAACACGAATTTTGGACTTTCTGAATTCTGCTTTTCTCATGTTGAGTAAGACATGGACCATACACATAATCACAATAATTAAAATGGGAAAGAACAAGTGACTCACATAACATAATTTTAAGTTTTTTATTAAGAACGTGACGACTACTGTAAATCAATCTAAGAGAGGAATAAGCTTTCTGCAATATATACTTTTATCTTCAGATAGAGAAAACAGATAATGTCTAGAAGATAAATTAAATATGCGCATTGTTCTCTTCACAGTTATCTTCTTTTTTCCAGTTTACTGCCCTTTATGTTCAAAAGCTTATTTGTTTATAATCTACTATTTGAAAAACATATTTTATATTCTCTGCCAAGGACAACCAAAGTGCGTATTTTTAGAAATATGTAGATACTCATTATCAAAATAAAATTTAAAAACAAATATGTTAAATAAATAACGTTTGCTGATTCATCGTACTTTGAAATTGCACCATAAATGATTGATGCATTTAATAGTCACACTGCAACTAGTTCAGAAGAGCTATAAAAAAGAATCAGCATTTTAGATGTTTTATCTTCATATGCCAATATTTGATAATAAAAATAAACCATTAACTTGTGTCAATTTTGATCAAAGGAATACCATGTAGAAAGTCAATTGATACAGGCAGAATATACCCTGTATAGCAGCGAACAAAACTTACAATCTTTATTAAGGAATATAATTATGTATTTGGTGGTTATTTAGAATACTCTGTAAACATATACCTGATAATGTACAGGCAGTAACAATTACACCAAAGAGAGGTAGGTATTATTTAAAGCAATTACGTGTAAGTAATTTTATTATCAGTTCAGTGAACTAATGTTCACACCCTATTCCAAGAAATACATTTTTATTACTTTTTCAGTTTTTAAAGGAACTGATCGCACAAAATGGTAAATAATTCATAAAAATTTCAACGAATCGTAACAGAATTTCAGCTGGCTTTGGCGTTATTAACACATTTTATTATCAGAACATATTCTCAATTTAATCAAAAACGGAATTTCCGATTTTAAAATCGATGTGTCAAATTAAATTCTAGATTTAAAAACTAACGCGTATAAGAAAACAACGATCGAAATTGTGTTTAATTATTGAATACAGGATGTCCGAAATATGAGAGCCGTAATTTTAAGGGTTTATATATCTAACTAAAAGCAATAAAAAAACTGTTACGAAAAACATGTCTAACAATGTCTACAAATACATTTTAAAAATAAAAATATAACTGCTATAATATGCAAAACTATGTTACAAAATTTGTTTGTAATTTGATTTTTGGACCAGTATTATTGAAGTAAACAATTGAAGTTTCCGAGAAACTCGTTAAAACTGTAATGAACGTTCGACAACGCTGCACTGCCATGCTGCTGCTGATAACCTAAAAGTAATATTACTCATAGTAGTATAGATAGTACGTTTCATTTTTCTCTAGTTTTTCTTTGATATTTGTGAGTGTACATAAACGAAAATGGAACAATTCATAGTAACCATAACCAGATGCATGACATGTTAATTTACGGCAAATCTAGGTAAAATTCTCTGGGTGCGAGACGTTTGTACGATAAACGCTTCTTGCAAGAAATAGAAGTCATTTTAAATAGTTGTTACTATTCTGTGTTGTGAAAAGAGCTCTAAGAAAACCATTCACAGTAAGTACCTATTTGTAATTACTATGTGTAAATACATAGTAATCCTAAGATAGTATGTGAGCGATGTTGTCACATATTCAAGAGCTGTTTGCTGTCATAATTCTGTTACCGCGCGTTATTCAGAGAAAAAAATTAAGTCAAATATGTTTTGTTTAGTACAACTTATCATGTGGCAAAATTAAGGCACTCATATTTCGGAACAATTAATATTGCATATATTTTTCGATAACTAACAAATAGTTACAGACTTTATATTTTTACAAAAGAGGTATAACGTAATATTTTGTAGGTACAATTGCGCTTGAAATATTTTCATCATAAAGTACTCTTTGTCAGCATAGGAATACAGGGTGAGTCAGAAGTAAATCTCGCCAAAAACAAAGTTTGTATTCAAATAAATTTTTGTTCTAATATGCCTCCTTACAAAAATGCAGGGTGTTGAAATTTAGGAAAATTAAATCATCACTATGTGACACCTTTAAAAAAAATGCAATCAATTTTTTAGATTAAGCTACGTTTTACTATAGAAAAGTATTCTTACATATAAATTAAGCAAATAGTTCCCTTTTGGAGTAAATCATTTTTTTACGAGAATATGCACAAATGTAATCAAACGAATTTCGAATTCGTCTTCAATGCTCTGAAAAGACAAAGAAACTAAATAAAGTTTCAAGTTACTCAAATAGAAGATATGATAGATTATAGAAGCAATGAATTGAAGAATATGTAATTAATGCAACGAAAAATATAGCTATATATTCATTATAAAGAGAAGTGAGGTTGATTTAAAATAAAAAGCTAACATTGACGACATTTATGTATTCGACTTTTTTTGTGAAGGTATCCGACATTAACTCTTGCAAAGCATAAAATATTTGACAACGATAGGGAGTCATGTTCGCTCTGGCGCATTTTCAGTTTTATAATTTATTTATACCCGAGTTCCAAATTAATAGTAATTCATTAGCAGCACTTGAGTCCGGGTGGTGAGGGTTGCAGGAGACAAGATTCCATAGAAGTGCCACTTATGAAGGATTCAAAGAACACAAAATTACCAAAAATAAGTTGACGTTGAGTCAACCTAGTACTTTCAAAGTTTACTTTAAAAAGTTTATACTCATCTGTTGAATGCAGTTCTTTTAGACGGCGATGGGCAACTACCACCCACCTGATGCACACTCCGCGGATATCTCATTTTAACACATAATACACTGCTCTATTTACATTTACTCGTACACTACTGGTTACTACCACTGTCACTATAGGTTTGTTCTCACAAGACTTAAGGATTGGATACAATCTGTTAGAAATATTTGACCAGTTAAGTTGTGGATGTGTTTACAGAGCATATAACTAAACAAGTAGTTGGACGAATACTTCTGACCGCTTCGAGTTCCTGACTGTGGAAACAGACATTATAACGGTCACATATTAACACTTATCGTCGGCTATTATAGGGTGCACCAAGTTCCATATGTGGAAAAACAGTGCGACACTTTTGTCAACGTATGGCCTTCGATCTAGATTTCAACCTTTTAATATTTGTCCTAAATAGTTTTTTCACCAATCACTATTTCCTCTTTTTCTATCAGCATACTCTTTCAATTTCGTTTTATAAACAAAAATTCATGTCACGCATAATTCGCAAAAGCATTCTTCTAGATAGTCTAGGCAAAGTTTCATTCTGTGAGATAGCAAAGCAAAGTCTACTCCTTTACCTTCAAAAAGGTCTACTATACGGCATACAGTTAAAAATTCCAGATTGTCCTGCAAAACGGTATTAAATTTCTTCTTCACACATTCAGCACTAGATCCTGGTACCTGAGAAATAAACTGTCGCAAGTCTAAAACACTATTTACGGCATTATTTATTGAACAGCCTGATGCTGTCACAGGTTCTTCAACATTACATTATTGTACTTTTCATTAACACAGTTTTGCAAAAATTGTCTAAACTCTGCATTATTTAGTTTATTTAAAGGAATATTACAACCCTACCATCACTTTTACCAAGTCGTTGTTAAATTGTTTTTGACGTTCACGGTTTGTCATACTATTACTCACACGAACTTTGTGTTTTTCCGGCTGCATATGTTCCACAATACGTGTTTTATAATTCCATATAACTTTTTCACAAACTCTGCACTTTAATTCTGTACCGTCAAATTCAAAATCTGGATAATCTTTTATCCATTTCTCCACTGTAGAACGAGTAGGAGACTGACAGAATATATTCAAGCACCGAAACAGACAAACCAACAAGAAACTAACATTTGCTAATAACGCGGTATCGTCCCTACAAAGATCCGACACGCACAATGTTTCACTGCGAGATTGATATTGGCAATTGTAAAGCGGAAGCGACTGCGACCTTGACACATGCCGGTAAATAAACAGGGTGAGGTTTATCAACACTGGCCATTATTTTGAAGATGATATTTGTCTTTAATTAGGAACATTTAAATATTACGATTTTCAACAGACGGACCTGAGTACGGACCTGAGATGTGCGAACGATATACTATCTTTAGTGATCACTAACAATAGCTGTTGACATTCACAGCACATTATAAGAATAATTAATGTCTTTCAAATATCGGGTTACTGCTGATTTATTAAATAGTGTGTCATACCGAATCTAAATAACTGATGCACATAACTTTTTTGTTACATAAATATAGCGAATTTACTTCGGTAGACCAAACAAACGACCGTACACCATTGGACCACCCTACTGATTGACCATAAACGGCAGGAAGTTTCTTTTTTTACTTTAAATGTTTTGATCAGCACAAAAAATTGTTGCAAAACTTTCTTGCGAATTCTTACAAAAAGTTTCAGTTTATGAAATCGATATACATATTGGAAGAGAAAATTTAAACGCATATAATTTTCATATAAACGTAACAAATAGGCACCAAATTGACGCACATCATAAATTCGTCTGTTAAATGTGGTAAATTTCCAGAAAAATTAAAAATTGGTGTTGTTACTCCTATATATAAAAAAATAATCCATTACTAGTGGAAAACTATAGAGGTATCACAGTTCCGACGGTCTTAAGCAAAGTTATCGAGAGAGTAATATGCGATAAAATGTACTCGTATTTAAATAAATTTAAAATAATATCTAAATGCCATAATGGTTTTTGTCCTAATAAATCTACTGAAACTGCCTGCTATGATTTTACTCAATTTATTTATAAACCTCGTTGAACCTCAATTTTTTGCATGAAAAATTATCTGCAGTCGGTTTTCGGGATAATTTTTTGGCCTGGTTAATGTCATATCTGAAGGACAGACACATGTATGTAAAATTAAATAATAATTTATCAACCATACAAGAAATTGAACTAGGGGTTCCACAAGGCTCGATACTTGGTCCTCTCATCTTTCTAATTTTTATTAACGATTTAGCCGCATATCTTAACACAGAGTGTGTTATATTATATGCTGACGATGTCACTCTTGCAACACATGAAAATAGTCCAGAAAAGTTGCAAGATTCTTTGGATTCCTTAGCTTGTTAGTTTACAGAATGGTGTAATAAAAACTTATTAATTGTAAATGCAGGAAAAACCGTATGCATGCAATTTTATTCGCGTAAAAAGTTTAACGCTGTTCTTCAAGTTAAGGTAAATGACATAATGATAGAGGGTTCTGATGAAGCTAAGTTTTTGGGAACGTTTATTAACTGTGATATGAGCTGGAGCAGTCAAATTAACAATGTATGTAGAAAAATTAACTATGGCTACTATATATTAATACAGTTAAGAACAATGTTTGATACTGCCCAGCTTCTTAACATATATTATTCCGTAATCTATTGTCATTTGTCCTATAATGTCATACTTTGGGTAATGTAAACAGTCATAATGTTAGCAGAGTTTTAATATTACAAAAGAGAATTATTCGATTAATTTTTCATAGTCCCCAAAGAGAATCTTGTAGACCATATTTTGTTCAAAATAACATATTGACTTTTCCTAGCATATACATATACAAATGTATATTATATGTTGCCAAAAATATAAGATCTTATGAACATAATTCTGATACACATGAATATAAAACTCGATACGGTAATTTATTAAAACTTCCACATCATGCTACAAGTTTGTACGAAAAATCACCCTCTTATATGGGTATTAAACTTATGAATGCATTGCCAGTTGACATAAAAAACGAAATAAATTTTAATTTATTCAAAACCAAACTTAAGGCATACCTTGTGTGTAAGTGTAGCTACGAAATGTCAGATATGTATTCCTAGTAGGGGTGATCCTTAATATTATTTTATACACATAACATAATTGTTATATTTTACAATGTTTATCTTAATTTAAAATGTTTGTCTAATATCTGCCTATGTTTGTACTTTATTAATGTTCTTTGTAACTGTTGTGTAATTGACTTGTCCAATGTAATTTTTATTATTTTAATGGATTAAAAATATTATTATTAAAAAAAAAAATTTGTTCTGTCTATCAAGCAAATTATGCAGCGTGTCCGGAAATGATGGAACAAACATATATTTCTAGTTGAGAATTTAGAAAAATCGCTCAAACAGGTCAATTAATATACACATTGGATCATTAATAATGAGTCATAGAGCAGGGGTAACATATTTGGGACAAAATATGAAGATATAGCTAAATATGTTTTAGTAAAATGTTACTATGAAAAAAGATATGGGGGTCAAAATTGGGAATTATGGTTTCGTTTCTTTTTTTGTAATTGTACCGCTCAACCGATTGTCATCCAAGTTGGTAAGGAATTTTTTAACAAGACGAATTTATGTATTAAGTTAGGTTCGAACATAGATGGTGCAGTATAGATGGTAAAAGCTCATAAAATCAGTATTGTGATTGGGATGTGAATGGATTATATTGTTTTGGTGACTGGAAAAAAACTTAAATTAAAAAATCTGCAAAATCTACTTATTCAAAAAATTACAGAACACAACAGTAAAAACAACTTCGCCCCTGCGCAAACTCTCTATGTCTTTCCAGAATGTAAATTATGTTCCATCATTTTGGGACGACACACTGTATTTATTGTTTTAAAAGAACTATTTATAAGAATAGATAAGCGGAATTATATTTCAAATTTGTTTACACAATTATTTTGATTCTAAGTACAAATGAGCGTGCAAATACATGATTCACACTTTTTCACTTTGACCGATTTACCTAGTCATAATAGTGTTTATATTTGAGCGATCCACATAGACAACATCAACAATAATATTAAAACTATAAAAATTATCACACGGAATTGCAGTGTCGAGTTCTTAGAATTCGTAACGGAATGCAAAATGCCTGAGTCGCAACCTCCATGGGAACTGTCCAGAATCCCATATTGTTTGCTTACGGGATGGAGTACTTACTACTATTACGTCAATTCGCGAAAATAGAACCACAAATCATATATCATTGGAAGTAGGCGCACTGCTTCTATATTAATAAATCTGTTGAATCAAAATGCATTTTCAAATCCAATTGTGACTGATAGCTAACCGTATTTCCATGAAGATATTGAGACAAAAATTGCAATTTTGACAATTTAGTAAATAATTTTATATATCTATGTACCAATTAGGTAGGGAGATATACAAGGTACTTCAACGGCAACGTTGCGGCAAACTTTCAGGCTGGTTTAAAATAAACTCTACGATATTTGGTCTATAATGATCTTCCAGGTTGCTATACGGTGGTCTAGTAAACAGATGTCTGCCAGTAACAGAATTAACGTGCACATCCCAAGCCTTAGCTGGAATTCTTTGACCTGCCCTTGTTACTCGCGGGCTAGGCTCTGTGGGGCTGGACCAGTTATCTCAGTTATCAGCTATCAGTACCCCTGAGCTCGCCTATATAGTTATTGTTGGTATTATGACAGTAACCGTAAATATCCTCGAATAACGGTGGTATTCTAAGGGTGATGCATCAGTGAAAATGTCGACAGTGAAAAGCTGGAGTTGTAATGCCAACTATAGGAACCGAAATCAATGTATGGGTGGGATCAGGAATACTGACAGCAAGCCCGCTCTGAAACAACAAGGGCAGGTCAAAGAATCCCAACTAAAGCTAGGGATGTGCACGTTAAATCTGTTACTGGCAACGACCAGCTACCTAGCTCATAAGCATAACAACCCGGAAAGTTACTATAAATCAAATGTCGAAGAGTTTATTTTGAACCAGCCTGAAAATTTACCAGAGGTGCAAAATACTCGTACTCAAATAAGTCTTGCCAAATGTTATGAAATGTTATAACTTCTACTAATATCAAGTGAAAATAAATTTTATTCCTTAAATCCAACATCACATTAAATACATTTTTAAAACATTCTTAAATAGTAATAGTAGTAAGTAAACCCGCCCATTAGGTCTCATTACTATTTTTACTGTCGGTGCTGGTCCGCTTCCTATTTACTTTAATTACGCTATCTATTGATAGAGTTGTAAATATAAAAGGATTTATATAACTTGTTGGCCAAACTTTTTACTGTACAGGACGTTTGCAAAAAAAATTAATAGGTAATTTGACATAAGGCCCATTTTAAGCTAAATTTTTTCAGAATTCCTAAAATAGATATTATGACGGCACCAACAATAATAATAATAATAATAATAATAATTTTCGTGTTTCGTTCGTCATCGTTCGAAAATGAATTGAAAGACATTTATTTTTACATTTTAATAAATGAATCACGCTTTTAAGACATATTTTTGAAATGAGAAAACTTCGTTCAATCCACAAAAAAGTTCTGAGAAAAATGTCCTAGGGAACAATTATTTAAACCCCTTACAAATCTACTTCAGAGTTAAATTTTTCGAAAAGTGCAACCATAAGTTTAGTTACTCCAGCTTAATGTACAGAGAAGAAAAAAAATTAAATCGAAATTGTTCCACTTTTTGAAGGGGCGTAACGTTTGAGTGGAGTGGTTTTTTTTTCAAAATTGTTATCTATCTTAATTTTCACTAAAGAATCGCCCTTTAAATTTGTTCTTACTTATTTAGGTACACCCTGTATAACGTGTCCTAGCCCCAACAATCTTCCAGAAAAAATACATCAAAATATCCAATTTGATGTGCAAAAATTCAGTTAATTAGCGATATATCTCGTGATTAATATTATAAAATACAATTTTATCATATAGTAGAACATATAGTTGATACATTGCGCAATATGAACTAAAAGTAAATAAATAAAAATAGTAAACTTCCAATGTTATGCCACTTTATGCAGAAAATTATAGAGAGATTTCTAAATTAACTGATTTTTTTCTCTTAAATGGTTGTGTTCTTTTCTTTATTTTGATGTATACTATACTCGCGACAAGAATTCAGACGTCTTACGTCATTCGAACAAATGAATAATTCATTATATTTTCATCAAAATATTTAAGAAACTGCAACTGATAGTAATAAAACTATATACTACACTAAAAGTTTGCGTTATATATTGCACTAAATTGCAAAAAATGATGGCGACCAAATATCGAAAATTATGTTAACAATAAAAACAAATGTGTAACGTCAGCTGCGACGTAAGACGTCTGAATTCTTGACGCGAGTATACCTGTTAGTATTATAGTAGTCAAATATCTAACACCTCGTAGAATAGGGTTTAGGAACATAAAAATTGGTATATATTTCTCTTGTGCAAACTCCCCATTATAGCCGTAAGGCAATTGGGTTTTGTCCTTCATGATTCTTTTTATTTGTTAATCGATGTCTATTTCAAAAATTGTGAAAAATAATATTTATTTACTTAGGCCTAACTAAAACTATCAGTAACATTTTTTATACGCATTTTTTGTTTTTCTCTAAGTAACGTGGCCAAAGCGTTAAAATTTGGACCCCTGTATATAAAAATTATGCAGCAAGTTAAAAGTATATAAATTTAAAATTGATACATGTGAATGCATTGTAAAATTCAAAGAGAAGAAGAAAAATCCTATCACTCACAATCCTTTATTCATTTAACGACAAACGGTTTCAAGGTCAAATTTTACGTCTCTTCTTTAGGTCATATAAGAGACAATATAATTTAATCGACTGAAAAATTTTAAATTTTTCTACTATTGAATGTTATCTTACTTTGTTATAAAGAAAACTATTAATTTAAAACAAAAACATTTAGAAACTTTTAATTTTAACAAAAATAATTTTAAGAATTACTATTAACTGCAATAATTTTTAGAAAACATGTTTAATTAACAATAAGAATTCTTGTAATTTTTTTTTATTTAATAATTTTCTTTATAAGTAGATACAATTAAATTTAATAATGGAAGAATTTAAAAAATTGTATCCAATAATATTATATTATAACCTCTTACAACCTGAAGATGAGGTGCAAAATGACCTTGAAACCGATTGTCGTAAATCTTCTTGTTTCTTTTTAATTTTAAAAGTACGTTTTTGCACTTTTGCGGTTAAAACAAATAAATCTTTTAAAAAATCGATCACGATAAAATTCTAGTACGTACTTAAAATTGATTTATTTTTATTTAAACTCTCTGAAAAATAATAAACAACAAATCGCATTGGAAGCAAATATCTTAGAGCAAAAAATGTTAATAAAGAGAACATTTACTGAATTTGCAACCTAGCTCACTAATGACTTGACATCTAAATCAGCAATACTGAACAAGAGACCACAGTGTGACAGTGTTAATCGAAAAATTAAACTCTTCCGATTCATTAAATTTTATATAATCGTATTAAGAACAAACATTCTGAAATAGAATTTTTAAAAAAAGAAAGTAAATGTTTTCGTAATGCTACAGCATAATTATTTTAAAAGAAAATGTGCATCTGGTTTAAAGAGCTTACGCTCTTGGCTTGAATTATGAGGGCAATATTAAATTTTAAGTTGTATCTGGCACTGTGATTTAAAAATATATTAATGAAACTTAATACTAATATTCTTTAGCTTAAATGTGTAATAACGCAGAAAGAAAATAAAAGTGTATAAAAATTTAATAAAAAATAACACTTTTAAACAAATACCAGCTTGCCATCCAGTATTTTTAGACGGTTGTTTAAGTGCGACCAACCCAAGCTAAGATTTATAGATGCACTTAAAGGTGACCCCATCCCTTTGGCATTTGTAAAAAATTGGCGCCACTGAAGTTGTCAGAGGTTCGGTGTCAAATTTCAAAATAGATCTGTTTCAAATAGGCCCGAAAACCTAAATGCTATTCTCCAGAGATTTGCGCATTACCTACCGCGTGTTGTTTTTTTAACCACACAAGATACTTGAAATATAAATTAGCATTATTAATACGACAATTCAAATTTAGCTATAATATTCGCCTAGGTCGCTATCATTTTTGCGTAGTGTGTTCAAACAACAATTTGATTACCTAATCAAAATTATAAATAAATATGGTAAATTACACTAATCAATGCTTTAATTATGTGTTAGTCTTGGGTAGGTCAGTTGCTTTTATCTTAAATGCTTGTTATTCGATATTTCGATACTAAACAAGTCAAAGTTTGACGAAGAAAATATGTAAATATCTAAAGCCATCCAAGAGGATGTAGATAGGTATTTTGTGATTGCAAAAAATTATAAAAACCTATCTTACTTCTGTATTGAAAATTGAAATAAACAAACTACCATGCGAGAAAAACAAACAGTATTGAAATGTATTATTTTGTTCATTTTACGTTTTAAACCCTAGTTTTGAATAATCGCAAATCGCAAAAGTCTTTGTTTGAAAGGAAAAATTCGGATTGTTTTCTATACAATAACAAAAAATAATATTCAATAGGTGCCCGCTAGATGTACACATGCTATATTTCGCGTACTCAGGTATGTCAGATTTGAGAGACAATAAGGTCGAAACCAATATAGGTATGTTGACTATTAACTATAGATTTTTCAAGTGTAATTTAGGGTTGGTCGGGGCATTAGCACGCAATTGTTTTCTGCGCAATAGAACAAAGCAAATAAGCAGATGCAACTTTTTTTCGGTGTAGTTTCTTAGTGAAAAGAAGAAAGTTTTTACTGTTATATAGGATGTAACTGAACTTAATGAAACTGTAGTGCGGATTGCTTCTACGTCATAAATTATCAAATAAAGTCCTTAAATATATATGTCCACAAACGTTTCTTATTTGAAATACCTTTATGTGTCCAGAAACGTTGAGATACTTAAGGAATACGAAATTAATGAAAAGATATATTTTATTCCATACAAAGAGCAGTTGCAGAATTTAATTTAATTAAAATTTGAGTCATAGATAATTTGCCTGTGTAAGTTATTATTATTATTATTTGAAAAATAACTTGCGTTATGACGCTTTCAGAAATATCTGTATCTACATATATTCTAAGTATATTTTTTAATGAATATGTATATTTTTTAGCTTTTACATAGCTTTAGAGAAATATAATGAGAGCATAAATTGCCAACTGCACTTCCAAAAGTACGTCCCTGTAAGTAAAAATTCTGTTATGTACATACATTTATGAATATTTTTATCTAGGTAGAATAAACAGTTGACGTTTCAGTTATACGGTGTTATAGATACCAAAGGATTAAAAATGGTATTAGAAACAAATTAGCAAGTTTTCTGGCAGTCCTTTGTCATTTTCTTCTATCATTTACTTTCTTATTTTACTCCTCCTAATGATTAGAAGAGAAGAAGATGGTTTTCTTCTTAGTCGCTATGTATCCCAACTACCTGTTCTTTGCATCTTCACTTGGTCCAATGCTTTATTATTTGTTCCTTTTATAAATTCTTCTTCCACTTTAATTTCTCAATGTATCATTAAAATGTTCTTTCTCAAAAATTCAAGTTTACTATTATTTTCTGTTCATTGTTGTATTTGTAACAGCGAATCTTAATATTATTTTGTTCACTTTTTATTTCTGATACATGCTTCACCTTTAGAATCTTATTTATCATTTCTGCAACTGAATTTCCTTTTTCCTTTCATTTTCTATTTTCTTTCATGATCATTATTTATACGTTATCATTATACATGAAAAAAAATTACATTATTTTTTACATTATCCAAGAAACTAATAAACAGGAATGCGCTTTTCCTGCATATTATGCTATATACCATGATTTACTTACAAAAATATATAACTTTTTATAATTTAAAAAATTTATTATTAAATATTTTAGTGTTCTCATCTCAGTGTATGTATTCTTTGGAATATTTTCTTGGACTGATATCTGACTAAAACAATAGGTATATCATATTTTCTCGTCCTTTGTGTATTTAGTATTTATTATTATTATTATTATGTAATGTAGGTGAGTGTAATAGTACCAAAAATGTTTTTTAAATTAACTGTTTGTGCAATATAAAGTAGTTTCTATGGAAGCAAATAGAAATCATCGACTTTCATTAGTGCGAAATAGAAAATGATAAGATTTCTGTTAAGAACAGAATTATCAAGAACATAAAAAGGCAAAGTATGTTTGCAGCAATCTCGTAATAATGTCAGTGGATTACTAAGGAATGTTCCTCTGATTTGATAATTGCAAATTTTCAAAATATTTGAACCATCAAGTCAAGTGAAGGGTTTATCGATTGTTATTTTAATTAGAAGCACAAGTACATACTTGTGCGTACATACCTGCACGTAAAGGAAGAAAGAAAAATATTTTTATAATCTTAGAAAACGGGTATAACTACTAAGATATCCTGATGGAAATTTATAGAATGTTTTTTTTGCTCCTCGTCTAACAACTAATATATGAAAATATACAGGATATACTATGTAAAAATCCAAAATTAATTGACAAGTTTTGATCTTAAAGGCTCGTTGCCTTTTAAATTCACTCAAGTATTTAAAACACGGTTATCAATTGGGTTTCTATTACTTTTTTTACTAACACACCTATGATTTATGTATTGCCTATGTATTTACATAAGTTACGATTTTACTAATATATTCTTTATTTTGCAATACTTCAAAATTGAATGCCAATATTTATGTATAGGACATCCGCATAAAATTAAAGTGTGATGCAAAAAAATCACTTATCAAAATGCTTGCCATCAAAATATGTCTTTAAACACCAGTGCCATTCACAATTTGATAGAAAAAATTAACTTAAAACCTTAACTGATGTCATCGAGGATTTTTAATACTAAAATAAGTTCTTGATTATGTGTAAATTCATGAATTCCCAGCTGTAATCGATTTGGTTCGAGATGGGTTCTCAAAAAATATATACAGAGCAGCCAAATGAAAACGAAACAGAGCCATTTTCAGGAACTGCGTCAAGATTGTAGGAAAACGCTCAGAACCGCCGATTTTAGATTAAAGGAGGACATTCTTTACTGGTATTTTTGACTCCACCACTTTTACACCCAACCAATCTACAATCTGCAATCGTATAAGCAGATCGCTTCGACCTCCACAGTCTCTTTCGGAAGACTGAAAGAGAAATATAAACATCAAAAAGGTTGTAAGTTGTTGAAGTAATACTTGTGGTATTACCTATCAAATGGTGACAATAAAGTTTGTTCTTCTACGTTCTATTTGAAAGATAGTTCGACGCAGAGGTTACATTGATGTCAGAAGTGGGTTTCAAACTCACGCTCACAAGGTGGATGGAAGCGAATGCCGTTGAAACAATTAATGAAAATGATACCTAGATGAAATGACGGGAGATTTAAAAAGAAATGAAAAATAATCAGGAAAAATTAGCCTCAGCGTTGGCAAATTAGGCTTCAGACTGGAGAACAATGAGGAATCCAAAATAATATAGAAGGATTTGTGAAGAGTTGGCTAGATTTATTGGATAACTTTCAGAAAGGACGGGACCGTGCTGATTTCACCATGTACAGGAGGCTACCCATACAGTGTTACAAATCAATGCCCTTGGAATACATTCAATCAACACCAGAAAGAGCCCGTAAATTAGGAATCCAAGCAACAAAATAGTTCAGCCAGAACTGAGTTCCAATATTGATACACAGAAAAAACAATTATTAAAATTAAAGCAGCACCTAAAAATTTAGAAGAAAGCAGTAATTGATCTAGACAATAGGTCGCCAACCTATCGATTGCGAGCAACCGATAGCTGATGGAGACCCAAATGTTAAGTATGTCGGAAATATTGTTGCATTATTTGGTCAAACTGGCTTAGGCAGCTCACTCTCTGTTGGAATCTTATTAAAGTAGTTAAACATAATCAAATGGTTGGCGGCCTCTGATCTAGACCATCAGAATAAAACTTTGGAAATCTCTAATGCTGAAATCTAGCTATCTGAAAATTTTAAATTTAAAGATCAGTTACCCGGTTGAAACAAACAGAAAGAGGAAAATCGTCAGTAGAACAACTATTACAATATTTGTAATGTATTATCAAGTACTGGTGACAGTAAAGTCTGTTTTTACGTGAATTACTTGAAGGTTAAATTCAACGTAGTTATTACAATATCTCCGTTATAAACATATCGGGCTGGACATATCTGAAACACTCTATATATACAGAGTGTTTCTAAAATAAGTATGTTGCTTCAAGGAAGTAATAGAAGATAAGATTATTAAGCAGCCTGTGGTCTGAATAATCCGTAGCCGCCTCTGTAATTGCATGGTCGCATCCAATGTTTTCAAACGTTTCAGAAAACCACCATTAACCGAGTAATGATCCAACAACCAACAACAAGAGTTGAAATCATGGGCGGGTCTAGAAATACCGATAGCAAGTTTGCCCTCACAGAGTCTGCCAGAGAACAACAAAAGCAGGTCAAAGAATCTCAGCTAAGGCTGTGCACTTTAATTATGTTACTGGCAGTAACCAATTACCGAGGGCACGGCATAACAACCCGGAAAATCACTATATAACAGCACCAACCATGAAAACCTAAGAATCGTTAAAATTTTATAACTGATTCCTCATATATTTAATATCAAATGAGTAAGTAATACAAAATAAATGTATATAATGGGTTTCCTACGGAACGTTGCATTGTGAGTGCCGTTGGAACTTTTCTTTATGACATTTTAACCAAAATCTGTTTCAGCTGTAGCCACTTAGGACTTAACAAGTTTAAAAGGAATGTTCCATAATTTGTAAGTGTAAGGGATAAAAAACCACACACGCCTAGGTTGTAAAAGATACCGAATAAATCCCCTGAGTTTACGCCCCTTATCTGTTTTCTATCTGTTCGCATATCCAGAAATTGCCACACATAGTGACCATGTATAGCGGCGTAGTTTTAAGTATCCCTAAGGCCGAGAGTACATCTGCATAAAAAAGTTTAAACGCTCCACTAGAACCACAAACATTTAAAAATTCTAGTTAGTTGGGTACAAACGTGTTTCCTTTAAGAAATGTCTAAGTAATTTATATATTTCTGTAAAAAATAAAGTGAATATGAACTGAAAAATAATAATCAGGAAGACAATAATTCAATAAACACTTTTATTATTTTCTAATTAAAAAATTGTTTGATTTGATATTTCATTTTTGTTTTATTTTAAAATATTTTTTTCTTTTAAATTATATTTACCTAATTGTCCAACCTGTAGTGTGTCTACGGAGGAAAACTATTTATTATTAATGTTATAGAAAACGGTTTCTTAAGGCATTGCGTACGTTGAAGTGTATTTTTGAGTGAATTGTTTTTTCTATTAATACAACACGGAGAACAAAAGTAGTATCAACAATAAAATTCTTTTGTTTATTCACTTTAATTATTTAAATTCACACATTTTGCTACATTTTAACAATTATTTTGAGTTAATTATAAACAAAAGTGAACAATCTTAGATGCAGAACTATGTAAGTTTATGATATAACAATATTTACATCTACTGTAAAATTTTACAAATTACGTTTTTGAAGGGACAGTTGCATGGGACAAGATTTAGACGTACCGCTTGAGAACGATTCAAAAAACATAAAATTATAATATTTTATTAATTATAAACAATTACTTCATAAAAATTACTTTCGTAGTTGTACCTTTTAAGTTCTATAACTGGAAAACGGTGCGTTTAAGAGATGATGTTTATTAAAGCCTTTAATAATATTTTTTTATGTATCACCACTAAGTCTGTAACATACTCTACAGGACACCCTGTATATTAATAAAAGTTAGAATTCAGAAGCAGTACGCTTATTCTTATTTTATAACTTAACTACATCCCTATGTAGTATTTGCCAAATTTGATGACAACCAACTTCAATTGTACTATTATCAAATAAAATATATCACAAATTGTGGACACGCATTTTAATTCTGAATAAATTTTTCTATAGTTCATCTAAAAATTGCTAAATGCCTCTCTATCACGTCACGTATACACGTCATAGAAACACCGTATTAGTTTTTGATAATGGTTATAAATAATCATTATATTTTTAGTAAATATATAGATGGAAACTGTTTGTTTAATGATGTTTCAATAGTATTAATTCATTAAATCGTATTGGACAACTATATACACCATTAATACACTACAGAACACTCCGAAAAAACACTAATGTAAGTAACCTGCATCGACGCTAGTGTACAGAAATATCAAATGTATCTCGCCAAAACAGAGCAACGTGCGAGAATAAAGCAAGTATTTGTAAAAAAGAATAACCAATGCTTCGAATTTTCTGTTTACAATGGTGCCACTTTGCCTTCAATAATAACATTAGATTTTTAATTTAAATTATTGATTTTTTTTAATTTTATATTCATCACATAAACATATAAAGTTAGATATTGACGTGTTCGTAATTTTATTGTCCAAATGTTACCCTGAAGATCCAATATGGCGTCCCTAAGAAAAAAACCCATGAATGTTGCATAACCGTGGCCTTAGAAAGTTTCTTTGAATCAAATTTCAGCTCTTTATGTTGTCAAATAACGACGCTGGATGTCATTTTCTAAAATAGCTATTTTCAGTTTTTTCACAATATTCCATAAACGGCACTAGATACCTTGCATTTGTTTGGTTTATATAAAAGGCGCAACCACACAATAAGTTGAACCACCCTGCATATGTCATGGTTTCCTAGATGCCAATCGTGAGCCGTTAAAAACGGACCACTCTATATATATGATATACTATTACTTCATCATGAAAACACATGCCATCCTCTGTTAAAATGGAAATTTAATATTTAATAAAATCAATCCTCACAATTCAATTATGCTATTTTTATATCCTTGAATTTATAGTAGATAGTTATTTATACATGTGTCAATTTATTTAAAAAATCTCTTTTAAAGCGATGTTCAACTGTTTTTTGTCTTAAATAAGTAACAATCAAGAAAATCAAAATATGAATATGGCAAATTACTCATGTTATAGCTTTATCATATTATTAACATTAATTGCAAGAAAATAACCGAATCAATAAACAATTATAAATATGCAGCATACAATCTATATTAGATCCTTTATAGAGTAACTTTTTTCTGAGACTGTACCTATGTCTCGCCTAGGTTCACATGTGTCATGTCATCACAGTTTTGGCAAGAGGATTAGAGGGTCATAAAGTTTCTTCAAACTTAGAAAATGATATATTGCACTGCGGTTTCTAGTTTTATTGCTGAAAGGTTGTAACTTTTTGTTGTGGTAATCCGCACTTCTACATTAGAAGGTAAAGAAATATGTTATTCTATGTGGGTACCTAAATAATTTGATTTTTTGTTACTGTTTCTTGGTTTTAGATCTATTAGGTTTAACAATAAAATATAATGCGAAACATCCATGCTTAAAAAAATATTTGGTAACAATAGTTTCAGGTTCCTACTTATACCTACTGCATGTTTTGTAGCATATGGAAAGTCGACAAAACTTTAATTATAGGATATATAAAAATGGAGTGAAATTTTAAATAGTAAACTATTATCAAAGTTTGTATAATGCATATACACATATTAATGTAAAGTTTGCTCCTGCACTTCATAAGTACCTACAATAACTAATGTTTTACAACTATATCTTAAAAAATGTAATTGAAAATTAGTAGTCAGTAGTAAATGTTAATCATTAATAATTTCGTTAATAGTTAATACGATGAAAGTATAGATTTGACTTACATTTCTAGCTCTTAATTGTGAGGTATATCTACTCTATTTACTTCAGAATAATCGAGATACCCATTCGGCCTATGAATAGAAGAGAATATGTTTTGTTAATAAAAATAAGTAATGACATTATTGACGTTATTAAATTTTTATGTGCTAAAGATGGGAAAGCTGTTTATCCTCTACTGCAAACAATAGTTTGACAATTCAACGTAATCAACAAATTGATTGGTAAAACAACTGTTCAGGGCAGTTGAAGTTACTGAAGTTGTATACAGTATGCGCCAAAAGTATGGAATAAATTCACTAAAAACGAAACAATTATTTTTTGGGAAAAATCCTCGAACAGGTCGATTTTTAATTTAAAAAAGACATTTTTTAGCTTAAAATGCGATTTTCAAATCTCATTTGTTTTCGAGTAATGACGTCATCGATTTTTTTTTAATGGCAACACCATATTTTTTTCCTTGATTCTGAAAGATTGTTTAATTCTCTATCAGACAGTACTAAAATTTTGCCCTCTTACATAGGAAAGTTTTCGAGTAAATGACGATTGAATGTTAGAAAACGTAAATCAGTTAAAATAAAGCAAAAACGTTATCAAGTTTAGTTTTTCGAATTCCATAGTTCTTTTATGGATCACGTAGGTGAAAATCTTTGCAAAGTGTCATTGTCACACCGACTTTCTAATAAGTATTGTAAGCGACATAGAAATTATTATTCAATTCAAAGTATTATGGCACATTTAACTGTTACTCAAAGAATTGAAATTTTAATTCTTATCGGATGCGGGAATATGAATAGAACTCAGCAGGAAGTTTGCGATTTATTTAATGAAAAATATCCAGATCGCCCTATCAGCCAATCAACAGTCATTAAGATAGAGTCTAAATTTAGAGAAACTGGCAATGTTGTAAATATTCCAAAACCTGGACGTCCAAGCATTAATGAAAATCAGAAACAGAACATTTTAAGTATGGTGGATAATCCTCATAATTCTTCACGATTGGTTGCATTAAACAATGACACTAGTCAGAGCACAGCGCTACGTATCTTGAGAAAGGAAAAATATCATCCCTACAAAATTCAACTTGTGCAGGAACTCAATGAAGATGATCCCGATCGCCGCTTACACTTTTGCGAAATTCTAATGGATTTATGTCAAGGAAATAGAAATTTACACCGGCAAATACTTTTTTCAGATGAGACCACATTTTGCCTGAATGGTACAGTAAACCGTCAAACTTGCAGATATTGGAGTCGGGAAAATCCTCATTGGATGGCAGAGGCACATACCCAACACCCTCAGAAATTAAATGTGTGGGCTGGAATAGTTGACGACAGAATAGTAGGGCCTTTCTTCTTTGAAGGAACCCTTACAGGACAAAGATATTTAGAGTTTCTAGAAAATGACCTTGTTCCAGCCCTTGCAGTAATTTTTCCTAACGATAATGACCCTGACATTCCTGACGATACCATATGGTTTCAGCACGATGGTGCATCTCGGCACTATGCGCGCCCTGTACGAGATTTTTTGGACAACTGTTTTCCTGGGAGGTGGATCGGCAGACGCGGACCGATAGAATGGCCTGCAAGATCGCCAGATCTTACACCTCTTGACTATTTTTTATGGGGATACTTGAAGTCAAAAGTGTACATTAATAAACCACGTAATTTAGAAGAACTTCAAAATCGCATTCGGGACGAAATACGCAGAGTTACCCCAGCAATCATTCATAATGTGCAAGAAGAATTTCTTCATAGACTTGCGCATTGTCAAGAAGTTGGTGGATGGCAATTCGAACATTTAATTTAAGTATAAAATTTAATCAATTGTATTTTATTTTACATACCTCAGAATTGTTACTTTTTTATGGATAAAATTTACGTTTTCTAACATTCAATCGTCATTTACTCGAAAACGTTCCTATGTAAGAGGGCAAAATTTTAGTAATGTCTGATAGAGAATTAAACGATCTTTCAGAATCAAAGAAAAAATATGGTGTTGCCATTTAAAAAAATCGATGACGTCATTACTCGAAAACAAATGACATTTGAAAATCGTATTTTACGCTAAAATATGTATTTTTTAAATTAAAAATCGACCTGTTCGAGGATTTTTCCCGAAAAATAATTGTTTCGTTTTTATTGAATTTATTCCATACTTTTGGCGCATACTGTATAATAAGTACATTTGTCTCCATTTAGAATTTGCTGTGGCTATAGCTATAAACTCTAGAGCAATAATGGTAGTTAGAAATGTAGCTTATCCGTCAATTCTACAATTCAAAATGGTCACCTTGCGACTACGATCTCTTTGAGCAATTTAAGGAGGCATTGGAAGTCAAGAAACTCAAGTCGGAAGAGGAAATGATGGAAGCAATACGAATTTCGCTGAGTACTCAACGAAAAACCTTTATTATGTTGGTATTTGTCAGTTGCTTGATCATTGCAATAATTATATAATAGAGCTGGAACATTTTATTGAAAAATTATTTCATTATCTGACTTTTTTTATTCTTATTACTAAATGAGAAATTCAGGTCAAATCTGTACTATAAAAACTTTCACTTTTTCTTTAAAATTGGCACCTAAAAGCTGCTGCAGAAAAATTTCATTCCATTCTTATACATTTTCCTTTTTCTAATTTTGTAAAAATTCTAATTTTGGAAAAACCAAAACCGCGAAGCATATCAAACCACACAGCACACATTGAAAACTCGCCACATTAAATTCTTGTACAATCAACAGTTATCTAAATTTAAATACAAATCCATAATACTACAAAGACACAAAACGGAAATATATTCTTTCGCAAGAATACTATACTTTGAAAATACTTTTGACATATATTCAGAAGTCTGACCACTTCCGGTCATAATTTAACTTATAACTATTTATTGAGACATGTACTTACTTGCTGATAGTGAAGCCGCTGCTGATATTTGTCTATTTCTAGGTGCTGCAGGACTCAAACCGTATTGGTCCTGCGAATATGGCCAGTCATTATAAAGGGTCGAATTTGATACAGAATACGAGGTGCCTCGATGATGATTATTCGTAGGAAACGAAGAAGGCAATCTGTTGAAGGCTGGCAATGTGCTTCCGGTTGATGAAGATGTTACTTTCGTATAATCCTCTGTGAGAGCGATGGTACCTGACGAATTCACCCCTAAAAGAAATTATATTCAAGCATATTTCAGTTCTTTGTCTATGTACACTCGCTGCAACATAAACGTTTCTAGTCAGAATAAATATCATATTTTGTTTAAGTCATGACGGCTTAACCGCTTGTCCGTTACAAATGCACCTAGACAAATACAATCATTGACACATCCTAGTTAGTTTGGAGACCTTTATATTGCTGTATACATCACCATGAGATGTATGAGCATGTATTTTTATTCTTAAATATGTAAAGTGACCTAATAAATGTATAGCTACATTTTTGAGCATTTTTTTAAATTCTTCCTTTAATATTTACTACTAGTTGGATGTATGTTTCTGAATTCATTGCTTATGAATTTATGGCTGCACTTATTTTTCAAATAGTTATATATTACACTAAGTTGCAAAAAATGATGATTGTCTGCAAAAACAATCGCGTAACGTCAGCCGTGACGTAAGTCGTCCCAATTCTTGCTGCAACTATATTTAAAATATAACTATTTTACGCGATTGTTTTTGCAGACAATCATCATTTTTTGCAACTTAGTGTAATATATATATATATATATATATATATATATATATATATATATATATATATATATATATATATATATATATATATATATATATATATATATATATATATATATATATATATATATACATCTAGGTTTATTCTTCTCAGTTGCAGTTTCTTAAATATTTTGATGAAAATATAACGAATTATTCATTTGTTCGTATGACGTAAGTCGTCTGAATTTTTGCTTATACTAGTGCTATAATTCAACTGTACTTGAGAAATCATTTGATTTGACATAATAAATAACAAATATGAAGGCAAAACTTTTTTCTATACTGATCTGACATATATTACAAAAAAAATAACAATTGCATTTAGTTTTCGAAAGAAGATCCTCATCTTTTTGCTTATATTTCATTATAAAAATTTTCAGAAACACGTCAACAAAAATAAATGATTTTATACTTTTTGTATTGTTTAATTAAAACTATTGTTAATTTAAAATTATTTATAACTAAATTTAAAAATATGCTACCTACATATAAACTTAATTAAGTCCTACAAGATGTTTATTGGGGCTAACTCACCCCTAAAATTGAACTATTTTTTTTATTGACCGAATTTAATTTGAAAATAATTGATAAATTTTAAATAACTGAAACAAGATTGTAACAGTTTTCATATCGCACAGCATTGTAACATCCTTTGTGTTTTTCCGATGTTTTCGATTATTATTTTTATTATTTATTGGCGTTTTTTACGTCGCTTATTTAAAAACTACCTAGGTACGTACTTTTTTAAAATTAGGGAACAATAATTAAAGTGCAATTTATTTGACCAAATGTCAAATTTGAAAGAAAGGTACTACTGACTTTTTGATTACTTTTTATGCTGTAGAATAGGAATTTTCTTTCTATTAGAACTCTCGAAATTGAGGAAAATAATGTTGCTTGAGCATGTCATGTAATAATAAAAAACGAATCAAGCCATGCAGTGAATTTTTAAGAAAACTTGATTTCAAGTCGAGTAGATTTAATGAAGTTACTTGATTTTTTAAATCAATTGTCACTAATATTTTACTTTTATAAGAATATTCTAAAACCGCCCTTTGATTTCTGAAACGAAAATTATGTAATTCTTTAAGATATTTAAAGGCGCTGTTTTTAAACGCAATTTTATATCACCACATGGCTATTTTTAGAGAAACCCTAAAAAAATCTAAGTAAATTGGAAAAAATAGATATTCACTGTGCCAAGTCATATAGAATAAAAAGGAGAATATTTCTACCTGTTATGTTTTATCATTACATGTCGTACTACTTTATACGCCTACTACTGCACAGTAGAAAAATCATATGCAGCATTATAAATATTATAACAACCACACAATTCTTTAAAAAACTATACCATAGCCCATAGGTATAAATTACCTAATCAGTAAGAAGTAAATAAATGAATCAAAAGAATGTGAATCTGTGGTGTATACAACTACTACGCTTCTGTAAATAACCGACGATTATAAAGAAAATCTCCATACACTGTTGATTGTAACAGTCGTTTAAAAAATCAAGTGCTGGCAGAAATTTTAACCGACGATGCGACACGACGTTTTTTACCACACACACATCGTTTTTTGGCATATTTGGCACGATGATTTGAATCGTGACGATACTAGCGTATGAAAAAGAACGAAGTCAATCACCGGCTATACAGTATGCGCCAAAAGTATGGAATAAATTCAATAAAAACGAAACAATTATTTTTTGGGAAAAATCCTCGAACAGGTCGATTTTTAATTTAAAAAATACATATCTTAGCGTAAAATGCGATTTTCAAATGTCATCTGTTTTCGATTTTTTTTTAAATGGCAACACCATATTTTTTCCTTGATTCTGAAAGATCGTTTAATTCTCTATCAGACAGTACTGCTGCTAAAATTATGCCCTCTTACATAGGAAAGTTTTCGAGTAAATGACGATTGAATGTTAGAAAACGTAAATCAATTAAAATAAAGCAAAAACGTTATCAAGTTTAATTTTTCGAATTCCATAGTTCTTTTATGGATCACGTAGGTGAAAATCTTTGCAAAGTGTCATTGTCACACCGACTTTCTAATAAGTATTGTAAGCGACATAGAAATTAATATTCAATTTAAAGTATTATGGCACATTTAACTGTTACTCAAAGAATTGAAATTTTAATTCTTATCGGATGCGGGAATATGACTAGGACTCAGCAGGAAGTTTGCGATTTATTTAATGAAAAATATCCAGATCGCCCTATCAGCCAATCAACAGTCAGCAAGGTAGAGTCTAAATTTAGAGAAACTGGCAATGTTGTAAATATTCCAAAACCTGAACGTCCAAGCATAATTGAAAATCAGAAACAGAACATTTTGATAAGTATGGTGGATAATCCTCATAATTCTTCACGATTGGTTGCATTAAACAATGACACTAGTCAGAGCACAGCGCTACGTATCTTGAGGAAGGAAAATTATCCCTACAAAATTCAACTTGTGCAGGAACTCAATGAAGATGATCCCGATCGCCGCTTACACTTTTGCGAAATTCTAATGGATTTATGTCAAGGAAATAGAAATTTACACCGGCAAATACTTTTTTCAGATGAGGCCACATTTTGTCTGAATGGTACAGTAAACCGTCAAACTTGCAGATATTGGAGTCGGGAAAATCCTCATTGGATGGCAGAGGCACATACCCAACACCCTCAGAAATTAAATGTGTGTGCTGTAATAGTTGACGACAGAATAGTAGGGCCTTTCTTCTTTGAAGGAAACCTTACAGGACAAAGATATTTAGAGTTTCTAGAAAATGACCTTGTTCCAACCCTTGCAGTAATTTTTCCTAACGATAATGACCCTGACATTCCTGACGATACCATATGGTTTCAGCAAGACGGTGCACCTCCTCACTATGCGCGTCCTGTACGAGATTTTTTGGACAACTGTTTTCCTGGGAGGTAGATCGGCAGACGCGGACCGATAGAATGGCCTGCAAGATCGCCAGATCTTACACCTTTTGACTATTTTTTATGGGGATACTTGAAGTCAAAAGTGTACATTAATAAACCACGTAATTTAGAACTTCAAAATTGCATTCGGGACGAAATACGCAGTTACCCCAGAAATAATTCATAATGTGCAAGAAGAATTTCTTCACAGACTTGCGCATTGTCAAGAAGTTGGTGGATGGCAATTCGAACATTTAATTTAAGTATAAAATTCAATCAATTGTATTTTATTTTACATACCTCAGAATTGTTACTTTTTTATGGATAAAATTTACGTTTTCTAACATTCAATCGTCATTTACTCAAAAACTCAAGGAAAAAATATGGTGTTGCCATTTAAAAAAAATCGATGGCGTCATGACTCGAAAACAAATGACATTTGAAAATCGCATTTTACGCTAAAATATGTATTTTTTAAATTAAAAATCGACCTGTTCGAGGATTTTTTCCAAAAAATAATTGTTTCGTTTTTATTAAATTTATTTCATACTTTTGGCGCATACTGTATTGTAACCAACGATTCAACATGACAATATTTACCCCACACATCAGTTTTTGGTACGACGATTAGAATCACGGCGATAGGAACGGATGGAAAAGAACGAAGTCTGTGGTCGGCTTTACAAACCTATTACAAACTAACAAAAAAAGACTTATATTGATTGATATTATTTAATCTCAAAAAGTTTATTACGGCAGTTTAAATTTATATATGTTTTTTCACAACTTCATCAAATTTCGTTAAAAGTAAGTATTAACATTTCTTGTTTTATCAATATCATAAGAGGCACTTGAGATATTTTATTTATATTTTAGGCTTAAAATATCGGGGACCTAATTTAAGTAGCAAATATTAAGCAAATTCTATGTTGCAAAAGTAGTATTTAGTAGTTGCATAAGTATTAGTTCAAGGGAGTTAATGTGTTTTGATAAATATTTATATTTACTCAGGATAATGTAGGCATATACTTTAACAAATATCCCTTAAATTTCAAATTCATTCGAGTTATATAGCACAACTAAAATGATTGTTATGTATAAATTATTAGAAATATGTTATGTCTCAATGTACACTAAATAAAATAAGTGAAATTACTCTTAAGAATGTTTCAATTTATTTCCACACCAAATCGAATGAGTCATTTTATCAATATGAGTAGATACATATAGGCAAATTGAAATTATATTAAACAATAACTTCCTTGGAAAATTCCAGGAAAACTGATTTGAACTAGCTTAAATCACTTTACAATACAGTACAAAAACTGTAAAAGCTATTAATAAATAAAATATGATTGTAATATTTCATGCTGGTCGGGGCATTAATCCGCACTGTAGTTCAGTGATTTTATTAGGTAAATACACTCAGTATCTTTGACTCACACGCCATTATTTACAGTGACATGTGATCGATATCACGAAATTTGCAATGCATCCTCATTTAGAGACAAAACCTTATATAGACTATATATAGACCTTGTTTAGATTAAAGGTGTCCGGGAAAATGTAGGAAATCTCTCGGGTGCAGATAGAACATGAATAAATAAGATGACAAGTTCCTATAAATATTTTTTCTACAGACCTTCCCTACAGAGATATGTGTCCCTTTTGAAATACTCAATATAATTTAATAAAAATTTAATGTGATGCACATTAGTAAGGACCTCTTAAAACAGTGTCATTGAAACATATTTGGCTTTTTTTAGTTTACCAAGATCGGATCGGTTTTACAACTTAATGCCTAAATTTTTAACACCCTGTATGATAAAGACTTTAAAATAGTAAATCTGGGTAGCTTCAACCTTAGACTAAAAAAGATACTTGTGTTTATTTCATGTTAGACCCTCTTATGAAGTTTTTAAATAATTTCGTTAACGTGCCTCTTGGGACACCACCGCGTATTTTTAATTTTATATTGTTTTCGGATTAAACGTCTTAAAATAAAACTTTCCTGTTTGAATGACTTGTATCGCACTTTGTTGTCGAGAAAAAAATAGAAATCATGGCCCTTTTATTAAAAATAAAATATGAATTATTTATTATTTTAAATTATTTATAATTAGTCAACCAGTCAAACTTGGGAGTAAAAACAATAGAGGCGATATTCTTTTAAGATCTATGTCATCCTTATTTACACTATATGACTTGGGTTTTAAAAGAATATCGCCATCTATTATTTTTACTCCTAAGTTTGACTGGTTGACTCACTATACAGGGTGAATCTTAAATAAGTACAAATATTTTAACCAGCAGTATAGTTTTGTGTGTAGAACACATAATTAATAGTTTTTTTACAAAAAAATCAGAAATAAAAAAGTGAAATTTTAAATAAATTTCGAAATTTTTCAGTAGAAAACTTGTTGAGGACCGCTGGCCTAGACCGACCCTTCATACTTTTATGAGTCATAGTGCTGCAGATTGAACGTGTGGTTCACAGTGTTGCCAGTATTACACAAATGTCTTTGCTTCAAGGAAGAAAAAATCTCAACTTTTAGCGAATTTTGTCAAGTGTAACATTTTATATTATTTTTTATTATCAAACTGTCATTGACTGTCCTGACAGATTATCGGAAGCCCAAGTCAAACTTGTTAACCCCACATAATGCATGAAAATAGCAATAAAATTTGCTAAAAGTTGACATTTTTTCCATTTTAAATAAAAAACGCGTGCATAGTTTTTCGTTATTCTTCATAAAATAACTTAAGGAAATTGTGTTTTGTGTCCCTTTCTAACAGTGTACAATGACATTTAACTTGTGAAATGTGGATTACTGATTAAATAGTTAATTTTTTAACAAAGAGGTAAGCTTGTGTGCACGTTTATGTATAATTTTTGAACATTGGACATAGTAATATCACGTAATATCTTCCTAAATATTTTACGGTAGTATTGAACTTGCGGAAATTCATTTTTAATCGTTGAAGTATAGTAAGGTTAGTTCAGATGTTAAAATTTATGTTAATATTGCTGCGTATCATACTACATACCCAATTTTACTGTACTTATGCTTAAAACAAGTATTTTTAAAATAGAACTATTACGTTAAAGGAAACGTAATATTTATATTGGAGGAGATATGGCAACCTCGCAACAAATCATATGTTTCATTACGTTGTTGGATGAAAAATCAGCCAGCGGTCCTGAAAATGTGGGTATTTTTTAAAAAAAATTAATATCTCCGTAAATATTAGAAATTTTTAAAAATGGCTTTCACTAGACTGATTTAAATGACGAACTATACCAGCAGTTAAAATATTTGTACTTATTTAAGATTCACCCTGTATATATTATATATAAACAAGGCTATAGCGGTTGATATTTTTAAAATTAAATAATAAAAAAAAGTTTTTGATAAAATTCACGTTCTAAAGCTTATGCAATTAAGATTTCAATAATATTCTGCGTAAATTATCGCAAAATCGCCCTTATTATCCATATTCTGAAAAAAACTATATGAAAAATATACTTCATTTTTTTTCATGTATTATCACCAGGTATATGTTTTACAAACTGAATTTGATTTTATTATCTTTTGAGTTTTGACGAAAACTAAAATAATATTTTAACTTTATTTAGGTAACACATTATAGAGAAATCTAGTACATGGAAAATCCCAATAGCTATTCTAATAGCACCTATTATTTTCTAATTAAATGTTTTCATATTTCATGGTCTCAAACGGTTAATACAAATACATCCACTTTAAAACTATAGCCTATTAAGTTATTTAAGAAAAAAAATGAAGTTGAAGCAATTTCATTTATATTTATCCAAAAACTGAGATACAAACGCAAATATAAAAATAACATAATTATCAAATCGCATAAAGTTTATCAAAAAATTATCAGGTTAGGTCAGTTAGGACACTGACGATTATTTTTTCACTTAATTTATTTCACGGAGTTATCATCTGATGTGAACAGAATTTATGTTGGATTATTTTTAAATAAATATTTTGAAGCAGGTCAGTAACAAAAACAATAATAAGCGATATAAAATATATGATTGCAAAAACTAACTGCAATTATGTATCTACTATTAACAAATATGCTACTGAGAGTAAAGCACTCTCTCTAGCGGACAAGCAATCTGCTCTTATCAAAATATCCGTTTAATTTTATATATCAACCATGTAAATAGCATTTCCAGTATAGTGAATAGGCATGACAGTTTTTTTTCAATTATTTTACTTTTTTATGCAAAGAATAAAAGTTTAATAAAACTTTCCTCTTTTATTGTGAGGTGAGAAATAAATACTTGATAAAATTGTCATTTACAAAAAATATTAATAAGACTAAAGACAGGACGCCAGTAATTATCTTTATTTATTTAAGATCCTTGATAGAAAAACTTACTTTAGAGGAGTTATTATGTTTGAATAGTAGAATATGCTTTCAAAATTGTTCCTTTATTATTCATAAAATGCACCTGATACTTCACAGTTTTCGATCACTTAACCGCACAATTTAAACATCCTTGAAAATGAAAATTCTTATTTTCACCAATTATCCAAAAAATTTGATTTTATTTTACAGCCCCCAATAGATTTAAATTAGAAAATAAAATCCTTTAATTTTAACTGACGTCACCTCGTTACATTATTTAATTAATTATAACAGAACAGCTATTGAAAATAAAATATTGCAAAGTGAAATATGTACCTACATGAATACTAAGAAGCATTTTATTGTATAGAAAGAATAAAACGTATTTTTCTTTAAAATACACATATTTGTAATATAGGAAATGCTTGTAAAAGTTGTTTATCGTGTTTTAACATCAGTTAAAGGAAAATAATTGCAGAATATTTTAAGCGTCAGTAAAAATTGTAAATTACATTGATATTTATTCAAAAATTGTTATTCGGATGCTTCAAATATATTCAACTAAATTATATTGATTTCCTAATCGTTTGAATTACTTTCTGACGAGTATATTTTCAAGGCACAACTCATGTAATATAATAGGTCATACAAATAAATTTATTTGGAAAATTTTATATTTTCGAATCACAATAATAGAAAAATAAACTTACCTGTATTTGTCCATAGTTGTGATGGTTGCGTTGTAAGTTCTGGAGATCCACTATTATAATACGGCATAGCTCCTGTTGTGTAGGCAGATCCTCTTGAATATAATGGACTAAAATATAATATATGCACATTACTAATTTAATAAAAATAGTGATTAAATTAGATAAATAATTTAAACCACTAAAAGATAATTTATAAAACATTTATATCACCCCTTCACCTACGTTAATGACAACAAGTTCTTCAAAATCGATGACATTTTCAAAAATTGATAACAATCTTATCAATAGAAGATAAAATTTTATCAGGATTGTAGTGCACTACTATCATGATAAAACTAAAACCATCTATTTTTACAAAAACAAAAGCATTCAAAAAAGTTTATAAGCAAAAACCGAAAAAAAATTAAAATCACAAAAACTAACTTGTGCTGCAAAAAATTCAAATCCATAGATTTAAACACGTGTTTCTCACTGTACTTAAAAAAAACTAAGGACGAAATTTGAAAAATCGCGCACCGATTTTTTTAAATGTCCACTCCAACCTACTCGCCTCAACGAAACGTGACAACTGACAATCGCTGAATCGTTGACAATCAGCGAACTAATTGTTGGCTTTAGACCGACCCATCTTAACTAAAACACTGCTTAGCCTTTGGAGAGTCACGTGACCGGTGACGTCAATCCACTACAAGCTCTCTCTAGGACTTATTGCTCTCTTCGTTGCAACTGCACCATGCTAAATTTATAGTCCCACCAAGACTGAGTTGATTTTAATTGCAAAATATCTCGCATTCGATATATCATGTACAATAATTAAGATATACGTTTCTTACAACTATAATAGGTAAATCAGTTCCAGCCAGATCAATATTAATTTGAAAAGAGGAAAAGTTGTAAAAGGCTCGAGAAATATTAAACAATCTTTTCTTTTGTTTATAACCGGTGTAATGTCCAGTTTTGACTACATTGAAGAGGAAGCATTTTTTTATATTTTATCACGTTCTCTGGAGACATGAAAAATTACATCTAGATATAATAACGCATACTTTGTAACGCTCGTGTGACCAATTTTTTTGTCGTATTGAAATAACATAAAGACGTCACGTATTTCTTCTTATCCCAGATTAAATACTGCGCTTAAAAAATTGATTAATTTATTTATACATTCTCCATACTACAAACGGATTTATAGATTTTTTTATATGTACTGTTTATTGGTGTAACGGCTTGATTTGCAAGCTATCATGGTAGTTGTCAATGATTTGTCGTTTTTTTTCTTCAAAACTCTGATATTGAGATTTTATTGTTATGGTGTAAGAAATACTACAGCCATGTATCAAATGGATAATTTGGATCAGAAACATTTTCAGTATAATACTTTTAGATTAACCAAAAGTTTACTAAACCATGACAAACTAATTTTAATAAAATTTTCATCAAATGAAATCGTATACCAAATATTAGTATAGTAAAGGTACGTTCATCTGACATTAATTGGATGATATTTATGTCGGACAGAAATTGCATTTAATCTAAACAGTGCAGAATTTCTGTAGCAATATGTTTCAAATGTCAGTGATATATTTTTAAAATTTCATATTACTAACATTCTTGCGAAAAATAATATAGCAGCAACTCATAACATCTGTAATTCTCGCAGGCACCTTTTCTATTTCATTGATTTTCAAGCTTGCCAATGGTAGTACTACAACTTTAGCGACGTTTTCTATTAAGCCTTACATGAAAACTGTGCTTCGCATCCGCCCTGAATGATTTAAGAAAAAAAAATAGAAAATACAATTTTTGAAAAAACTAAATGGTATTATTCATAATTATGTCATTTCACGTCAATTCTTCACGTCTCAAACTTCCGCATCCACACTGAACGTTTTTCTTCCTCTTCTGTAACATCTCTAAAGCAATCATACTGGCAGCAATTTCTCGATTCTATACTCTCATCGAGACCCAACTGAACTTTGTCTTTCTACAATGAATGGATGTGTATGACACAAGCTAATTTATTGTAAATTTAAAGCGTCGAGATATGTTATACACATATCCAAAAAATAAATGTATAGTAATTTCAATGCAAACAGTCAGCATGTGCGACATTTTTATTAAAACTTTTAGAATTTGAATTATCTTACTACTTATAGAGAAAAGTAAAGGTATATACTCCACAATCTTGTATATTTATGGAAATTTTATAATTGATAATTATTGTATGTACCTATAGAGAAACCCAAAAGCGATGGCAGTTTAATTTTATTTTAGTTATGTTAGATTGATGAATGAGTTCAAAACTTTTTAATTGAATTTAAAATGTATATCTTTTTAACCGTAGAACCACAACGTGGGGTCATGCTATATGTAAGGACTGCAAATAGTTAATCATCAGCCTCCCTGTTTTTCATTTCGATATGTTTCTTTATGCGTTAATAAAATTGGTACAAAAAAATTGAAATTTAATTTTTTCATTATTTTTCTTATTTAAACATTATGAATTTCTAATAATTAGTTTCGTATAATGTTGAATTAGACCAAGGTATAAAAGTTTGTTAAAATCTTATAAAAATAAAATCTGAATTTTTTATATAAACGTGCTCATATACGACGCCACATTGCGCTTTCCGTCATAATACAATCGTGTTGTGCTTCTAGGGTCAATAAAGAAAATCTACTAGTTAAGATATGCCTTCTTCTTCTTCCATTAATAACAATTGCTTTCCAATGATTTGGATTTTTCAGAGGTCTGAAGAAACCTAGTGATTTAGAAAAATTTAATTTTGATATAGAGCGGAAAAGATGGAGAATAGAATGGATGTGGCATAACTTTCTTAATGTTGATGTAAATGCATCATTGTTCCTCACCCGTAAAGATATAGCAGAAAGACGGTGGATGTCGTTGACGAGCTAGACGATGACTATCCTAACGATTGATATACTAGACTTAATTATGACCTTTGCTCATGCAATTTAAACGTCATACTAAGGTCGACTAGTTATAATATGTCATACTGACTTTTTCTAAGGTTGATTCACTTGGATCATCATGAAATAAAGCGTTCAATCTTCATCAGTCAGACGGTTGAACATGAAAGAATCGTTAATAACAAAATGAAATGGCAACATTTATTTCACGAGAAACTTTTCCAATTGCGGTCTCTCCGTAAACGGCAAAAATGGTACTCTCCATCATAACAAAATTTGAGCAAATTCTCTCAAACTCAACACAATTATTTATTAAAACAAGTCTACATCAGAGATCTTTTATAGAAAAGACTGAATAACTTTTAAATTAGTTTACTAAACTATATGTTGAAACACAATTAGATTATATTTTGAACATAGTAAGTAATGTTTTTTCACAAACCAACTCTCTAGCCAAGAATTAAGTTGATAAACTTAATTTTTTGTTAAAATGTTAAATTATTCACAATTCAACTCCAAAATAGTTTCACATATAAATGATTTTGCAGCTAGACATTGTTATTTTTTTACTGTGTATTGAAGCAAATGAATATATTGGAGATACTTATTCAATTAAATAATAATATGATCATGTTATTTATAATGTATATGTTATGTATAAGCTTTGCTATCAGATAAGCCAAAGTAAGGTTTTATTTTTGGCGACAAATTTTAACATTTGTAGACCGTCCAGATTCAAAGGGCATTTCAATTGACGTCCTCAGTTCTGGTAAATTAAACATGCATCATAATTATTTATTACTTTTACTACTTTAGTATCATTCTGTCAAACACAATAAACTAAGTAGAATAATCAAACAATTTGAGATAGCAACTAAACTGATTAAGCTATTGAGAATGACATTAGAAAATACCAAAAGCAAAGTGTGAATAAAAAGTTAATGGTCAGACGATTCTGCTATTGAGAAGGGACTGAGACAAACCACTCTTTACACTTCTTTTTAATTTAGTACTAGAAATGGTTATAAAATATAGTCAGTTGAACAGAGAAGGACACATATTGTTAAATATCATCAAATAGTAGGCTATGTACCTGATGTGGCCATAATTGGAGAGATAGTAGGAAACTAGAAATAGGAACGAGAACTTGTGGAGGAAGTAAGTAAAGTGGAACTCCAGATAAATCAAGAAACAAGCTTTTGAGGGTAGGAGAGGAAACAAAATAAATTTCAAATTAAACACGCAGCACGGAGATGGAGTGCGAAGAAGTACAAGGATATGTGAACTTGAATGGTGCTAATGACAACAAAGTCTGACGAGAATCAAGAAATTAATACGAGAATAATAAAAGCAAACAGAAGTTAGGCAACAACCAACCATTTAATGAAATAGAAAAAATGTCTAAAGTAGTAAAACTTAGAATAAACAAAACAATCTTAAAGTCGACGACAAAATAAGAAGTCAAGGAAAAATCTGTTGATGTGGGAAAAGAAGGATGGCTATGTGAGAATAAATAATGAGGAAATACATTATGCACTAAAACTAAATGAAGTTATGATATCCAGAAAAGTGCAGTAGCTAAAGCGTCTAGAACGAATGGGAGATGAGAAGACAATGAAAAAAAATAGTAGGGAGTAAACCTAACTATAAGAAGAAAGCTGCAATGTATCTAAGAAGGAAGAATGTAATAGACTGAAAAATAAAGGCGAGAAACAGAAGAGAGTGGAGAAAAATAATCCAGCTGTGGGCCTAAATGGCCTGTAGACATTTTTATATGTATATATTCTATTATAAAGGAACAACTCCATAAATTAATTTGGATTTTATAACTATCTAAAACAAAAAATAATATACCTATATTTACTAACGAAAAAAACATACTTGGCATTGAATCTTAGTAAATGTAGCTAGATTATTTTTTATTTTAGATAATTATGGAATTCCAATTTGTCTATGAAGTTGTTTTTTTTGCATACGTAAATATTTGGTGTCAATAAGTTCATTTATAGAAATTATAGGAAAATTGATTTGAATTGAAGCTGAAATATCTGCAATAAAGTAAAAAACTGCTAAAGCTAATATCAAAAAGATATAGGCAAACTACGCCCTGGGTATAATTGTGTCCCCGAAGTAAGGTACCAGTACCAAATAAGGCCATGTTAAATATTGAACCCCTATATTTTTGTTAATATTTGAAAAAAATATATAAAACTTAGAGTATATTAAATGCACTTTATTTAAAACGGTTGTATACTTGTAAATTTAAAAATGTCGAGTTAGATTATTTTTATTTCTAATTTAAAAAAAAGGTGACAAATGGCCTTGTTAGGAACCCTTGCTCTTAATAAAGCCAGTTGACAAATATTGCAAATAAACATCAATAATTATTATTAGACTGTTTTTAATAACATATATTTCATTGAAAAATATAACTTTCTTCACTAAAAATAATAATACAAATTCTAAAATCAAATATAAAACTTACATATGACACTAACTTGACATTTAATGTGAAACTAAAACAAAATCGAAAAATAAATTTCAGTTTTGACATTCTGGGCAAATAAATTTAGCTTTGTCGCTTTTACACAATCCTGCGTATTCTTCGTGAACGTATTTTAGACAAATAATACACAGTCACATGTCTTGAACTTTGTCCTGCTGACATGCTTTATTATGCACACCTATCCCAAATTATAAAAATTGTATTATAGACCAACGACGAAAACTAGGCATGTCCATATATACCGTCACTCTTTGCCAGATACTCAATTGTTCCTAATGTCAATACATATCTTTAAAAAAAGCCTTCTTCAGACAAAAATATAAACTTGTATTCACATCAAAAATACCATCACACAGCCGGTAAAATGATAATTTCTAATGGCGCCACCCATGATATAATTTAGAAACTACTATGCAAATTTAGACATATTATGAAACCTGTAAAATTACTGTAAACTTTTTTTTGGTTAAATACATTGGTTTGTCAAAAAGTGACAGTGGCCTTATTAGGAGCTTGGCCTTATTTGGTACAAGTACCTTAGTTAGTTTCAAACAATATTATTGACAATCTAATAAATAATGATAATTTCATTGCTATTATGATTTAAAACAAGACGGCAAATACTTGATCTCATACATTTTCATTAAACTTTAATCATTTTCTTGGTACCTACCAAAGCGAAAATAAAATAACTATATCTAGACGAATACCGAAAATGTAAATCAAATGATTCACATTCATTCACATTAGTCCCCTTAAAAATCCATATTATCTAGTCTCCAGAACTTTTGCATGACATTTTCTTTAAGTAAATTGTACGCATCAGTAAGGATGACGATAGGTCTATTACGCATAAGCACAAATTGTCAAAGCATGAAAATCCATTTAGCCATTTTCAGACAGGCCAAGGGTTGCTAGACGGAAATAAAAGTGCGCTCCACTGCATCCGCACGTGCAATCCAGGTACGCGGGCCTGTTAATTTCTAGTAGAAATTTAACATTACCGGTACAAGAAGTTTTACTTTATTTCAACCGGTGTTCGAGACTTGTGGCCGAGCACGCGACAAATTTGTTCCATTACCTCTTCTCTTGCAAATGTTTCCGGTAAATTGATAATGACTGATTGCCGATCCTGGACGTACACTGGCATTTCCTTTGTGGGTTAAACTAATAGAAAATGTTTTCTTTCCGCACTATGACCTCACATTTTTTTATTTATTAAAAACATTATAAAACAAGGAAAAGTATTCATTAAAAATTAGATCCCTATAAGAAAAACATGAACATTATCGATTGCTGAAATGCAATTTAAGATTTGAAATGCTGCAATTATTAAAATCAATAGTACCACAAATGGCGTTGTGGTTATTATACAACACATAAATTGATGAAAACTGCAAAGCATTTGTATGTGTTCATAAATAAAATACTTTTTATACGACTGCCTTGCAAAAGGGAGTTTTGCACACGGAAAACACGTTCTGAAAACGGTATTTTGCACACGCCGTGTGCTAAACATTTTGCACACGGTTATGTCATCTTTTCACACGACTCTCCAGATTGTGATTTTTGTTTGATGTTGTCACCCAAATTATGCCGGCCACAATTTTAGTCAATTCTGGCTCAAATATGCTTGCCCTCAAACGCCATGGAGGGTGAAAATCCAGTACAGTTGCCGAAGGCTACGTTGATGACTGTTTGAGAAATAAAATGGAAGTTTCGAAAAAGATAGAGTCTTCAGTGTCTTCTGCTGCCACAGAACCAGAACAATGATCGTTTAATGGAATACAACAAGAAAACAACGACCTCACGCTGAAAAACTGCACTAAACACACGACACCAAAAATATTCTCTATTACCTACCGAAAACATGGTGCAGGGTAATACTGCTTTTCCCAGCGTAACCTTGAAGGAATGTTCAAATGTTACCATAAATATTAAATATTAGTTTCTTTTGTTAATGCGTTAGCAATTTTCTTAATAAAAACGAGTTAAATTAAAAGTTGTATTTAATTTATTTTGTTAATGCGTTGGCAATTTTAGTAATAAAAACGATTTAAATTAAAATTTGATTTTTGTGGTCTTTGTTTAAAGTCGTATAAAAGGGATCTTAAAAAAACTCGTTTGAAAACCTCTTTGCACACCTTGTTGTTTAATATACTATTATTAAATCGAGAAGCTAAGTACACTAAAAGTAAACTTTGACAAGAAGTCAGAAATATTGACAATGATGTAATTCAGAATTTTATACAAAAACAATTATTGAGAAGCACAAACCCTTCTATTTCTCTCTAACTGTGTAGTGAGAATTTATCTAACACATTCCTATTCTATCCTATTTCAGAATAAATTTTAAAATACAAATATTTTATACGCTGGACAGATTCTCAATTATTTACACAGTGAGCGGCAAAAGTATGGAATAAATTTGTCCAAATAACATGTGTTTGCTTTTTCGAAAATCGCTCAATTTCTAATTTTAGTTATGCATTATAGTGTTTAACTTTTTACATGGAAACCCCCCTTTTTTTTATTTTTGTTAAATTTATATATATTTTTTTATATGTTTACTTTTTCATTATTATACTTTTCAAAAACAACAATTCTAAGAAATACAGAGATTATTGCATCGCTTTTATTTTGTGTTAAAATTTCAATTGCCAAATAAGGTAGCAGAAAATCCATTCAGAAATTACTGTATTAGTAGTATATAGTTGAAGGTTAGGTTACGTTAGTTTAGGCATAATAAAGATAAATATTTGTTTTCTGTAAATATATCTAGCTATTTTCAAAGCAATCTAGTAGTCTTTATTCATTTTTAAATTTTATTTATAATTAATATTCAAAATTGAATACTAAGTGGTTTTCTTATGTTTCTTGCAAAAAATAGTACCTAAGAACATTTTTGTCCGAATGCAAAGCTACCTACTATTTTTATTAGTAATGTAATGAGTAAGCTTCTTATTAATATTATTTAACATTACGGGTTAATAATATTTACATGAAATTGGTCTACAATTAAACTTTTAGATATTTTCATACCTAACTTTCTTCATTACAGCGTTTTTTGTCACTATTCATCATCTATTTTCAGGCTAGTATCATGAATGGATTAGTTTGCGGACTATTTTTCCTACCTAACCGTTTAATGGAAATTAAATACATACATTTTGCACAAAATCGTTTGGCTAGTTTGCTAGAAGGAATAATATTCAATTTTCCTTCTGATGTGATTTCAGCAAGACTGCATTCTGTCATCACCACCGAGAATAAAAGCATCATCGTTACCAAAAAAAAAAAAAAACATTTCCCTGTAAGATTATTGCAATCGATATTATAAACACCTATATATTTTATTTAAATCTGATCAGCTATTGTAGAGATATTTAAAGAACGTGTTTTAGCAATTCATCTTTATCATGCTGTAACTTTTTACTAAACGCTTTCGGCCTCATGTGCATAAGAAAGTTTTTGTTTGAATAACATCTCCGTTTCTCTAACTAAACTAGTTCTTTACCAAAATGTATTACCTACACTGTAAAGGATATTATGTAGGTAAAATACACTCATAACGACATTTATATGTATAAAATCTGAAGAATTTGGTCGAGGCATTAGCCCGTGCACACAGTGTAGTTTTTTCTGAATTTCATCATCAGTCATTGCAAAATATTATAATCTCCGATCTCCGTATGGCAGGTCACTTTTTGTTATGACCGTGCTACTACATATCACATTTTTGGAGGTTTGGATTTTGTGTTCTTTAGTACAATTTTGTGATATACTTTTAATTTCTTATAAAACATGAAAAGGATGTGAGATTGGAAACGTAAAAAAAATTAAGTATGCAAATATATATTATCACTAGAAAATATCTTGAAATCAACCTTTACATTTTTAAGAGTTGCAAATAGAAATTGAAATAAAAGACAAACTACCTAATTTATCCTTTAAATTGTATTTCGTCATAGCATTAGTCGTGTAGAAAAATAACAGCAGCAATAACTTCCATCATCGTAACAGTGACGTAATAACATTAAAAGGTGAAAATTATGTGATGTGTTTATGAGCTAAACGCGCCAATATAATTCGATTTATACACAGGTAAGTAATACTAAATTTTTTCATTAAATTAAAGAAAACTCACTCGAAACACAAGATCAAAAACAATTCAATCGGTATTGACACATCCCTAAGAGATTTAATTGATTTAGTCTCATCAGCTACCAACCTACTTGTGCAGTAATATTTCATAAAATTAAAAACGTAGTGAGACAAACAGAACATCATATAATCAACAAGCTCAAGAGAATCCACTTAAATCCAGAATCTCAGTGAATTTTGAGGTTGTACACGATCAAAGAAATTTTGAAAGAACATGATCAAAGACTTAGTAAGAAGACAAGGATAAGAATTTAGTAAACTTCACAAAAGCAAGTACTAGATAGACCTCTTTGTTGTTTAATAATCAGTTTTATATTAGTCGGTCGGTCTTGAGCGGTTTAAGGCGTCAGTGCTTGAGCTGATGATTGCCACAGGCCTAGCGTTTGATTCCCGCGGCTGGAATACCGTCTGCGGGTATGATAGAATAGAATAACATTGGTTTGGGACAATGTGAGGAGAGATTGATAACGGTCGGCGTTTAACCATTCCCCTTACTGATGAAGACTTCCAAATTTAATTCATTCCTGCACTAAATGGTGGTTAAGGCCTACCAACGTAAGTTGCTCCGGCAGTAATCCAATCTACTGAATTCCCGCCTCTTTCTCTCCCATACAAGTCTCCGACTTTTGGGCTAATCCTTGCGATTAAAATAAGGTGTAGAGATATTATTTTTATTATTATAAATAGAGTTAAGTCTTATTACCAGGCCTAGCAATTATCTACATGAACGTCTAAAAACTAGATCTAATGCCGCATCCACACTCTCGTCGAGTGCCACAGCGAACATGATACTCGACGAGTGCTGCATACACACTCTCTTGCTCGCCCGGTCTCGGACTGTCTCGCCGAGAGTGTGGACGCGGCATTAGAATTAACAAATCAAATATGGTAGCGTCGTACATACTACAACAAAACGATGTTTGAATATACAATCCAATCTACTGAATTCCCCCCTCTTTCTCTCCCATACAAGTCTCCGACTTTTGGGTTAATCCTCGCGGTTAAAATAAGGTGTAGAGATATTATTTTTATTATTATAGAGTTAGCTCTTATTACCAGGCCTACCAATTATCTACATGAACGTCTAAAAACTAGGTCTAATGCCGCATCCACACTCTCGTCGAGTGCCACAGCGAGCATGATACTCGACGAGTGCTGCATACACACTCTCTTGCTCGCCCGATCTCGGACTATCTCGCCGAGAGTGTGGACGCGGCATTAGAGTTAACAAATCAAATATGGTAGCGTCGTACATACTACAACAAAACGATGTTTGAATATACAAACACAGATATTGAAAAGCCATCAAGAGAATACATAAGATAAAGAAAATAAGGAATATCTATACCAATGTACCATATTAATAAAATTGATCGCCTGAGATGAGATATATAAGTGTCGCCTAAAGAATAACAACAATGAAAAGTTAAGAGAGAGAAATAAACTGGTGAGAAATTGATTCTAGTAAAGACTTCGAAGATGGCAAACTGGAAAGAGGCAATAGAAATTTAAAAAATCGAAACTCACAGTCTAGTGAGTGTAGAGCAATACAAAGCTATATATCTCTAAAGATGTCAAAAAGGGACCTACAATGCTGTAGGTACGATTGAGAACTCCCAACTTATCTACTACTATACTATCGCATTCGGCGATAACAATATTTGCAAAAGTGGTTGCTATATATTTTTTAGTAATCCAATGCTGCTCGGAACATTAGTACACCGAGTAATTGTATCCTGAAACTTCGCTTTTACAAATAATAGAATTATAGTTTTTTTTTTAATTTCCAAGATTATTTGACTTAAAGAGATAATTTGAGACAATAATAAGAATAATTAAGCAAATATGATACCTACAACTGGTGGAAGTGATATTTCAAACGGCTAGAAATATTTGAGAAAAAATTATTTTTGCGAAAATGTACATTTGGTGCTATTATTGCAAAAATTACAACAAAAAGAACACAGTATTATGTGGTATTCTTATAGAGCATTATTGAAATTAAGCTTCAAATGATATAAATTATTTAGATATATAGCTTCTCCAATTAGATGATAACAAAAAGGCAGAGGTAAAAAATTAATCAGAGTAAGCGGTAGCTAGATTAATGACATTAATACACAATTTTATGTTTATTAAAATAAATTGAGCTTGATCTGTTGAATTCTTTAGTATTGCTGCAGTCATGATTTACTTTTAAAGTGTCGTAAAATCATCCTGCATTATTTGTACATCTCAAGTTAATGTAATTGTTCTCTCAGTGTAGTACTGACGTAAATGTAAATTAATTTTTATTAATAGACAAATTCAATACAAAATTTACTGTTTAAAATCAGTATATATTCGTTCCAATTTAACTGATTATATCGCTTTTTGTTATAGTTATCACACGTAGTGTTGTTGTTTACGGAAAGATAAATGTCAAACCTTATCTTCAATATGTGGATGTATAATATTTTCAGCCAATTTTATCAGCATTGTAACCACAAATTCAGCAACTGTATTATAAAAAGTATTTTTCTGTTTAAAAATAATTCGAATCCACGTGGAGAATTATATAAAATAAAATATCATTAACTGGAAATAAAAACTTTCCGTCTAAACAAAAATGTTGTAGCATTTTATTTTAATTTTATATTTATTGTTATATGTTTAATTTTATATTTAACGTAAACATGACACCAAACCAAAAGATTTTTAAAAGTCGCAAGACATAAATTTAATAGTTATTTATGTATCTAAGACAAAAAGCGAAGCTTTAAGATCGCCGTATTTCTCGCTGTAAAATTGTGGTATTTTTAGCTACAGAAATCACGAAAAATAAAACATGTAAAAAAAACTATCAAAAATAAAATTCTGAAACTGAAATCGGTTCTTTGGATAGTCGGTTAACTGGTTTCGGATGTTTACGAAACCCGAAAACTGATTATTCGTTTCTTCAAATATCCGATTATTCGGATCATTCAAATAACCGATTTTCAAATAACCGATTATTTAAATAACTGATTATTCGATCTGTTCATTCAAACATCCGAATAATCCGGTGTTTGCCAGCACTGTGCAGAAATACAGTATGCGCCAAAAGAATGGAATAAATTCATTTAAAACGAAACAATTATTTTTTGGGAAAATCCTCGAACATGTCGATTTTTAATTTACAAAATACATATTTTAGCGTAAAATGCGATTTTCAAATGTCATTTGTTTTCGAGTAATGACGTCATCAATTTTTTTTTAATGGCAACACCATATTTTTTCCTTGATTCTGAAAGATCGTTTAATTCTCTATCAGACAGTACTAAAATTTTGCCCTCTTACATAGGAAAGTTTTCGACTAAATGACGATTGAATGTTAGAAAACGTAAATTTTATCCATAAAAAAGTAACAATTCTGAGGTATGTAAAATAAAATACAATTGATTAAATTTTATACTTAAATTAAATGTTAGAATTGCCATCCACCAACTTCTTGACAATGCGCAAGTCTGTGAAGAAATTCTTCTTGCACATTATGAATGATTTCTGGGGTAACGCGATTTTGAAGTCCTTCTAAATTACGTGGTTTATTAATTACACTTTTGACTTCAAGTATCCCCATAAAAAATAGTCAAGAGGTGTAAGATCTGGCGATCCTAGTTGTCCAAAAAATCTCGTACAGGGCGCGCATAGTGTGGAGGTGCACAGTCTTCCTGAAACCATATGGTATCGTCAGGAATGTCAGGGTCATTATCGTTAGGAAAAACTACTGCAAGGGCTGGAAGGCTGGAAAGTCATTTTCTAGAAACTCTAAATATCTTTGTCCTGTAAGTGTTCCTTCAAAGAAGAAAGGCCCTACTATTCTGTCGTCAACTATTCCAGCCCACACATTTAATGTCTGAGGGTGTTGGGTATGTGCCTCGGCCATCCAATGAGGATTTTCCCGACTCCAATATTTGCAAGTTTGACGGTTTACTGTACCATTCAGACAAAATGTGGCCTCATCTGAAAAAAGTATTTGCCGGTGTAAATTTCTATTTCCTTGACATAAATCCATTAGAATTTCGCAAAAGTCTAAACGGCGATCGGGATCATCTTCATTGAGTTCCTGCACAAGTTGAATTTTGTAGGGATGATATTTTTCCTTCCTCAAGATACCAGCACACTGCACTGCGCTCTGACTAGTGTCATTGTTTAATGCAACCAATCGTGAAGAATTATGAGGATTATCCATCATACTTTTCAAAATGTTCTGTTTCTGATTTTCATTAATGCTTGGACGTCCAGGTTTTGGAATATTTACAACATTGCCAGTTTCTCTAAATTTAGACTCTACCTTACTGACTGTTGATTGGCTGATAGGGCGGTCTGGATATTTTTCATTAAATAAATCGCAAACTTCCTGCTGAGTTCTAGTCATATTCCCGCATCCGATAAGAATTAAAATTTCAATTCTTTGAGTAACAGTTAAATGTGCCATAATACTTTAAATTGAATAATAATTTCTATGTCGCTTACAATACTTATTAGAAAGTTGGTGTGACAATGACACTTTGCAAAGATTTTCACTTACGTGATCCATAAAAGAACTATGGACTTCGAAAAACTAAACGTTTTTGCTTTATTTTAATTGATTTACGTTTTCTAACATTCAATCGTCATTTACTCGAAAACTTTCCTAAGTAAGAGGGCAAAATTTTAGTACTGTCTGATATAAAATTAAACGATCTCTCAGAATCAAGAAAAAAAATATGGTGTTGCCATTTAAAAATCGATGACGTCATTACTCGAAAACAAATGACATTTGAAAATCGCATTTTACGCTAAAATATGTATTTTTTAAATTAAAAATCGACCTGTTCGAGGATTTTTCCCAAAAAATAATTGTTTCGTTTTTATTGAATTTATTCCATACTTTTGGCGCATACTGTATGTAAGTGTATGTTATAACAATATTTACATACACTTAAATTTAAAAAAAAACATATTTTAAAAGATTTCTGTACCTAAAAATTTGCTGGTTAGACCGCTTTCTGTCGTTATATATTTGTTTTACTAACTAATCGCAAATATTTTTATGATTTTTCTTTAATTGATTTGCGTTTTGAGCAGTCAATATTTTTATTTAAAAAATCAAACTCTGTCACATTTCTCAAATCTCAAAAATATAAACGCAATACGTGAGTTGCCATGGAATTTCTTTAAAGTTCTAGGACTTTTACTTTATCGTCCTAGTACTTTTTTATTCATTCGTTTTATTTTTATATTTCGTTCTATAAATTATCCACTAAACAGTGTGAAATTTGAACATTGTGATATTTTTGGACTTTGTATCTTGAAAACTTGTGACTTTAGGCCTTTAGTTAATTAGGGTCTTTAAGACTAAAATAAAATATACTTCTGAAGTTATAAAATGTCTTACTCATCACTCATCAGAAACTAGAAAGATACTCGTCGTAAAATGAAAATGCATATAAAAAGGAAAAATAATAACTAAGTGTTATGATATACGTCAACCTAACTCGTGTAACTGGCTAAATAGACATTTTAATAATAAATGGATTGGATGGTTAGAACCTATAGGGTGGCCACAATTATCTCCTGATCTTAACCTCCTTGATTTTTATTTTTTCTATTTAGATATATTAAGTAAAAATTAAAGAAGAAATAGACCACATAAAATAAAATACAGTTCATTCTGTTTATGAAGAATTTAGGAAAAGTTTAGAAAAATGTGTGGCGCTTGGACGACAACATGTAGTATTAGTTAGTTAAGTAGCTGACTTAGTGTTTTGTGTTCCCATTAAATAATAATTATGTGTATGTATTAATTAAACCAGAAATAAAAATTTTGATATGCAATGTTCAAAGTTAAGTCTGAAGTTTTATCAACATAAAGGTATATGTACACTGTAAAGCAAAATCTAGCTAGATTTTCGAGACGCTAACTGGATCAGTCTAGTTAACTGTGTACACTTCAATGATTTTTTTCTCTAACTAGAGTGACCTCGAGTTGTCCGAGATTAATTTGGTTAAACTTCTCTGTTGATGTGTGTATACAGGAAACGTGCTGGAATGGAATGGAAAAAATAAAATTGCAGTAGCTGCCACTATTTTAATTTTAACTAAGAACAAAAGTAAAGAAAAATTAAATAAACAGAAACGAAGCGTGTGGGTAAGAAATTGAGTTTTACAAAGAGAGGAAAACGAGTTTTTCATAAATTCCCACACTTTTCCTCAGGCTTTCATTAACTCAATGACTTCGAATTTATAAATTCAATTAGCATATTAAATTATGCGATTTTCTTCCAATTTCAAGTTGCATCAGCAATTTCTATTGTTAATTTTGTTTTTCATCTCTGTTTCTGTATTCCTGCATTGAAACATTCCACAATTCAGCATGAATTTCAATTATTTCGATTAATTTTAAAGTCGTAGTTCTATTTCATGCTATTTTTTGAGACATGGTACCTGTGCGCAGTTATGTCAAAAGTTACAAAATATCTCTCTGCGTCTACTTAGAGTAGGTTATTCTATGTATCCGATCAAATAGATTGATATATCTATAGCATTAAACTCTAGACAGTGTATCCACTACATTCTAGCTAGATTCATTTTTCTTTACTTACATCTTAAACTAACTCTAGCTAGACTGCTCTTAACGCCGTGTAAGTCTACAGTGTACCTCTGCCTTTAGAAAGATCTCTATAACGTTTTTTCATTCCTTCTTTAAAAAGTGAGCCTTTACTGTTGACAAAATTTTACATTTTCTTATATGGTTCCAACGCTGCATTTTTCAATGCCATTTTCACAGTTGCTGTGTACCTGCTTTTGCAATAATAATGACTCTCTCAAAACCGTTTTTGAACTTCTGGAAGATCTGAGTAGAAATTTCATTAAATCTCTATTGGTGAGTGAAATTTAAGGTTAAAGGTTTAAAGTATATTTTGTTACGAATATACGTCAAACGTTCAAAAGAAATCGCAAAATTTATATTAAAGAGTACCGCCATTATTATTGCAAACGATTGTACATTTCAAGACAAGCAAAGCTTTTTTAAAATAATTACTTTTTTTGAAAAAATGTGAAAAAAAATCATAGGTACGGCTAGGTGTTTGGTTCATCCATGGACACACTAGAGTGTCCAAATTTGGTTGTAATAACAAAGTATCTCAGAATCTGCAAGAGATAGAAAGATGCGGCCTTCACAACCCTAGGCTACTTTTTCGAGAAACTTAAGACGCCGCAATCATAATTTTCATAGACTGCTTCGTTTTTGAAATACAGAATGAATAAAAACACTATATTTAAGGGATTCTTCGTATCTCATGAAATAGCTGGGATATCGGAATCTTACATAAAGTTCAATGTTGTGAAAACCGCATCCTTTTATCTTCTGTATCTAGTTTCCGAGATACCCTACAATTACTACGAAATTGAGACACACTGTACATATATGTTAAGTGACATAATTAAGTTTATTGTTTTCTTTGCATATTTATTAATCTCGGGAGACTACACGTGGTATTATATATTTTTATTTATACGCAAGTCCAAAACATTAGTGCTCTTGACTTTGCTTGTTGACACTTCCTTTATTACACGTAAAGGTTACTGAACCTCATTTAACCATAATAATACAGCTACTTAATATATAATTAGTAATGGGATTTCATTTCCCAGCTGTGACCTGTAATGGAGGAATGAGTAAATTCAAATTTAATAAATCCTCAGAAAGCATTATTATGAGTGGGATGTAGTTTCCTCGAGGGAAATAAAGTGATTGGACCTAACATGTCTGAATCAAATGTTGGTTCCAGTCTACCTACAGTGCATTAAGTTTAAAGAAATGCGCATTTTGGTAATATTTTGAAAACCATTTTATCCATGTAATTGGAAAATATCAGTAGGTCTTTTAATATAAGAATTGGTAAAACTAGATTCATTTCAAAAATATTATCACATACAATCACATTTTTTCTTTATATGTCGACAAGTTGAAGCAGTGTAAAGCTAATTCTTTTAAATATAAAATCTAGCTGTTTTAGGGCTGAAAACATTTTTATCTCAGTCACCTTTTTTAAATAAATTCTGCCTCTTCCAAAATTGTATCGTTTAGTGGTTTCTTGTAAAATGAAGAGGAGCACCATCGTGCATGAACTACATTTTCCTTCTTATAAGCAGCTTACATTTAATGTATATGTTTTTTTCTTAATCCTCGTTCAGTAGTGTATTTAAAATAAATGTTTCTGTAGTTGTTAAATATAAATAATTTAGTACTAAAGAAATTTTATTATAAAAGTAAAAAGCTTCCACTCGTATTTACCATAAGTAATATATATGTTTATACCCATGGATGAATCTGTGATATTAAACGGTCACTCAATGTATTTCTTGCACTGTTGTATAGAATCGCTCTTATCAATCTAGGAGCCAAATCATCATCATCAATCAGTCAAATTTTATAAAAATGAACAGCTTCAAATTCATACTCATAAAGCGTAGATATAAGTTAATTTATAAAACCAAATAATTTTTCAAAGTGCTGCATGACCTCAATGAATTTTGTTTTCAGATGTTTTGCGTACATGCTAATTATCACGTAAGAATTAATTGCGCGTCTTTCTAGAGAAGCTTGGTTTAGTGAATATTAAGCATAAGAATAAATTAAATATAAATTTTTAAATGCGATCTTCCCTTCATTAGACCGACTTCATATCCTCTATACAGCATGTTAGCATCTGATATAAAATTGTATAGACAAGTTATCAGAAAGAACATGATTATCTTTACGAACGGATATGTTTACGAATCCATTGAGATAGATTGGTTGGTAGTATCAGGAATATTGGTCAAGACATGACTAGCATTAGCATTAAATTTTGCAGAAATATTTCCAACTGTTTGTTGAGGACATATGACATCAAGGAAAAAAATTGGTTGTCCACTGTTCAGATAAGAATTAAGAAATATTATTGAAATATATAGGGTGTTTCATTATGACATGTAGAAAGAGGAGTGATGCTGACGTCAACGTAAGAAGAAAAGTTCATATAAAGTTGTATCCGCAAATTCTACGTTTTTAAAATACAGAGCCATGAAGTTGATATAAAAAAATTTGATGTGAAGCTATCCGAAATACATATTCGAATGTGTACGTAGATCAATGAGACTACGGGCTGATATATTAAATTAGTATCATTATAATAAAATTGTGCACAATCCTATTTATGTTTTTCCCAACGATCCACCAAAGCAGAAAAACTATAAGAAACTTTAAGAAAAAAAATGCAGTGGCGTACGTACCTTACAAACGCGTCACTGATGTATCTTCAGATATCTTCCTAATGCAAAACTAGCTCTTTATGCCATAATCAATCACTCCAATTTTAAAATTATTGACTACATAGTATTACTAAATTAGTTTTTTATATCAACTTTATCGCCCTGTATCTTGAAAACTAAGAATTTGTAGACACATCGTTATAAAAACAATTCGTCTTATTCTGACGTCAGCAACACACCCCTGAGTTTTCTACATGTCTTAAATAACAGCCTATATACTGAAACGTTATCGCAAAAATTAATTCTGAATTAATTTCATCTTTTGAAGATAATAGCTAAATGCATCTTCCATAGCTAATTAGCTGATAAATGGAAATCTAATTATTAATGTAGTAAATGATTAGTCGAATAAACATCGTAATTCGAAAAGCAAATATATTTACCTCAAATATTCTTCAATTGAACATGAAATCAAGATTTGCCCTTGAAGATAGATCTATTCTTGAAGGAATATACGATAACTATAATTTAAATTAACCATGAAATATCGGTATATGACTGCATTCAGAAGGTATTTAGAAAGATAGAATGTATTTTTTTAGTAGTATATAGTGAACGTGAACATTTGGTCCTGACTACAAATCCAGCAAAACGTATGCAGTATAACAAAATTACGAATATGAATCAAATAATACGAGTATAAGCCAGATAATGTTAGTAGTCCATTGAAAAGTTACATTTGGGGTTGCATTTTTTAGAGGACGCAATTTTAATGTTTAGATGTGAGGGGGGGGGGGGGGGTCAGAAAAAGCTTATCTTGAAGTTTGAGGGGTCACAACCCTCCAACTTCGGCCGCCATCTTGGAAAAGGGGTTAAATTGTTTTTAGTATTTATCAAGTAAACTATTGGTCATACAAAATTTTTTAAAAAACATTTTTTATTACAAATAGAATCCTTTACAATTTTAGTTGCGTAACTTTTTGTTGTAAAATCAAAAATAACAAAGATATTAAAGAAAAACAACAAAAATTTTTGGACAAATTTACTTTTGGACGCCATAACTTCTTTTTTTTATTTTAAAAAAATGACATCAGAGCATTTTTTGTGGAGTGGTTTTCAACTAAAAATTTTTATTACATACTTTTTTTATTATAGACATTTCAACATTGTTATTTAATAGTTATTGACTCTTTTCCCCACCACCACCAAAAATTTTGATTGTCTTTCTTTAATATCTTTGTTATTTTTGATTTTACAACAAAAAGTTACTAGACTAAAATTGTAGAGGATTCAATTTGATATAAAAAATGCTTTTAAAAATTTTTTGTATGACCAATAGTTTACCTGATAAATGCTATAAACAATTAACCCTCCCTTTTCCTCTAAAAAATGCAACCCCAAATGTAACTTTTCAATGGACTATAAGGAAAATTTGTATTCACTTAACAGCGCTGTAAAACCCAAACTAATGAATATAATAAAAAAGTATATAATAAAAATTCTTCGTTGAAAACCACTCTACAAAAATGCTCTGATGTCATTTTTTTTTTCAAATAAAAAATAAATAAGTTATGGCGTCCAAAAGAAAATTTGTCCAAAAATTTTAATTCTTTTTCTTTAATATATTTGTTATTATTATTAAAATTTACTGGACTAAAATTGTAGAGGATTCAATTTGCAATAAAAATTGTTTTAAAAAAAAATTGTATGACCAATAGTTTACCTGATAAACACCCTTTTCCAAGATAGTTGCCGAAGCTGGAGGGTTGTGACCCCACAAACTTCAAGTTAAGCTTTTTTTGACCCCCACCCCAACATCTAAACAATAAAATTGCGTCCTCTAAAAAATGCACGCTAAGGCCAAAATAATGTAACATTTCAATGGACTATAAGTTCCAGAGAGACTGTGGCAAAGACGAGTAGAGGGAGACTCAATTTGCTTCTTAATACTTCTTAGCATAATGAAATAGTCAGAAAGCACTTCATACAATTAGCAAAGGATCAATCTAGGAAAATAATTTAATGAATTTTCAAATGCAGTTCAATGAAGGCTGAAAACACTACCGAAATATAAATTTGTTGAAAGAACTAGGTAGATTAGAATATACTAAATTGTTTATTTTCTTTTTTAATTGCTGACTTGTAAAAATTAATATAACTACGTCATTCGTACTATGTAGCTCCTCTTCCACTGCAGGATACGTCAATTGGATTATTAATTAATAACATATGTAATTTTTTTTATGTGAAATTCTATTGAATGTCTGTATGAAAAAAAACACAAAAATACACAACACACACGCCACTCAACAAAGAGCGTGCTTGAATTCGTTAATATAGGAATTGTGCGAACATTGATTTAAATTACCTTAAATACTTTTACAATAAAATTGCAATAGCTAATAATAAAACAAACAGTATATTTAAATGAAGGACACAAATTATATACATTTTCTAGCTGAAAATAAGTTGATCTAACCTAATATCCTCTATCCAAGTCGCATAATAAAAAAGATACAGGGTTGCAAAATGTAAAATAAGGAATTGTTCTTCCTTAATAATTTCTAAAGTTAGTCAGACGTGTTACAAAATACCTAACGATAGTTAAAAAATGTTTTGTCTTTTGCAATTTGTTGATAAGTAGTACAGTTTTTGAGTAAAAAATAAAGTTTATGACTACACGCACATAGTTTCCTTTCCAATATCAAATTTATACATTGATTTCTAGTAGGTTTCCATCATTTTGCATTTGATGGAGCTCATGGTTGTTTGATATCAAATATTGCTGTATGCTATTTGGAACTAAATAACGCTTATACCCCCCCACCCCCTAATGGGTCTTAACTTCTCCAGGGTGACTTAGATCAATAAATTTTATATGAAGGACCCCTATTAAAATGGGTCTATCTACTCTCAATTGTTTTCACATTATTCGGAACACTTTTTATATGATTACAATATTGTCTCCTAATCTCTCAATCCTCCATGTTCCTGTAGAACATAAAATAGCAATAAAAACTGTTTTACTTAAAAGCGACAGAAACGTGTTAAACAATTTTTTTCTACTAATGTAAAATTAATAACTACAATAATTGGCCTTCCGAGTTTAAAGACTTCATATAAATGACTTTATTTTCGATGAAAATGGTAATAAAATAAACTAGTGTAGCTAAACGATTCAGCTGTGCACTCGTTTTAATAACTTTTTATATTTCTAATGCACGTATTTCACAACGTACATGATATTTTTTGTAAACATTCATCGAGAAGTGGAAACAGTTTTTACGTAATTATTTTTCCTCTGTTACGAATTATATAAAAATCTTATCGAATGCGCACAAGAATCGATAAATATCAATGGTCTCTCTCTCTTTCTTATTGTGCCAAAAACTACTTGCAAATGCAAATCGATCATTAGGGGCTTGATTTTTCAAACCAGGAGACCTGATATTCTTCAGAGAAAAAAATTATTTGGCAAATTTCTCTTGAAAACTAAAATATCTATTTTTGGATGTTGAAGGAATGCTATTTATCTAGAGAATTTAATTTATGCCATAAGACAAATGTCATTGAAAGACCGAGGAGTGGACACCAAAAATCTACTACCCCTGCACAAGACCGGTTTCTAACAGTATCCACCCTCTGAGTACTTGTCGGATCATGCAACAGCGACTTTTAAACGCTTCTGAGAGGTGTGAGATGTTAATAAACTTTCACGACGGCTTTTGAAAAGGGTTCCACTGCCACAAAATCATATGTGACTTTGGTTGCAATGGCTAACAAACACGTGAATTGGGATGATCAATGAAGGTCTGTCGAGATATGGACGGTTTCCGGATAGTCGGCGCGTTCGAATATGGACCCTTCCATTGGTACGCATAAATTGTAGAGCCATCCAGGAAATTCATCCATTCAGAGGTGGGACAATTACTGTTTGGGGATGCATTTGTTGTAATGGGCGTACAGAGTTGTTGGTGCTTAATGGAAACATGAATGCACAGATGCACGTCGTCATCAACAATGTCATCCCTTTGTTTCATGCTAATACGCGACCTCATAGTGCGAGAATTATTGTCAATGCCCTGGAATTTCATGGTATCCCCACTTGGCACTGCCGTCTCTCTCGCCAGACCTCAATCCAATTGAGCACGCATAGGACCAACTACAAAGAGCCTTAGATTCGCATCAACCACCCTCCACATACACTTCGCCTGTGGCGAGAAATTGAGCAAGGCTAATTTAACAACCTGATAGACAGTATGCAAAGGCGATGTCAGGTAGTCATTGAAGTGCAAGGAAGACATATCCTGTATTATACTTTTTTTGTAATTGTTTTAAGAATTTGAATTTTGTCAAATCACCAAAAATCAAACTTTGGTAAAAACTGAAAATGCTTTCGAATGAGGAACAAAAAAGCCACTCCTATAAAAAAGTAAACATTGAAGATAGTTTAAAAAAATATTTTTGAACAAAAATTGTCAATTTTTATAAGAAACTCAAGATTTGTGAACTTCCTTAACTTTTGTGGATCAGTTTATTTGCAATTGGCCAATCAGCGGGCATAATTTTCTTCAATATTTTAGTTTCATTATTGATGATGTTTAGTCTTGAAATTTTTGTGCAATTTTTGGGGGACGTAAAATGCTTGAAAAGATCATTAGAAAAATTTGTGTCGTTTGTAAATTAGAAGTTAGAAGTATTCCGTTAACAAATGCTTCCATCTATCGCTCTCACTTCGAGGCATTTTGAAATATTAATCAACATAACGCCATCGTTTCCCGATATCGTTCAACCGCCTAATCAATATACAAGGATATTTCAAAAAATAACATTAAATTTAAATATTCACTCATAAAGTTTTCTGGCTGTAAAATTATCAAATTTGTGCTGTTTTAAGAAACAAAAATAACATCAAATATAGAATTCTTAATGTTTTCTTTCTCCACTTTTACTATTTAAATTCTCTTCAAATAAAATAATACCTTTTAAAAAGCGTTTATAAGACACACATTACTTTGCTATTTAAATTACAATTTTAATAACTATTTTCACGTAGTTATAAACAAAAGTGAACAATCTTATGCAGAACTATGTAATTTTAAGTTATAATATTTACATTTCTGTACCTAAAAATTTGTTGGTTATACCGTTTTCTGTCGTTAAATATTCGTTTTACTTCGGTATCTTTGAATATTCGCAGATGGGATGATATAACATTCCTGTTATTTGCTAGTCTATATTATTCAATTCTTAAATATCTAAAATTACTTGATTTGTAAAAAAAACACTATTTCAAGAATACGGTGTCCTTAAAAGGTACAACTACGAAGGAAATTTTTTTGACGTAACTCTTTTCTGGAAGCAGGAAACATAATGACATTTTCAGTCAGCTATAAGCCAATAAATAATCATACAGAGGTACAGCAAATTTCACAAGGGAAATGCTATTGAATTTAGAAATTATTTTGTCGTTTGTATTTTTTTATGTAAAATTTTAGTTTTCTAGTAAATTTACAAAATTCAGTTTGTTCATGTTCGTTTGTTATATGTGGACCCGATTTAAGGTTCTTTAAAAAAAAAGCCACTATATTTTGGCGCCCAACGTGGGGCCAAGTTATTTTCACATAAAATTATAACAAAATTATAACAAAATTTTCATCTACAGTTAAATTTAGAAAAATACATATTTTGAAATATTTTTATACCTAAAAATTTGTTGGTTATATATTCGTTTCTTACATTATTACATAGAGTAGATAAGGTGTTCTAATTTCATTTAGTAATTTGCTTCATATTAAAAACGAAAATGATACACTTGTTTTTTGGAACCATACCTCACTACGCAGAGAGGAGGCGGTGGAATTGTTTTACTGTAAACAAATTATCAGTTAAATAACTTGGTTTTCACACGAAAAAATGTATATAAAAACTATACGTGCGTTGTGACACTAGATAGCATTTTCTAAAATTGCTACTGTCGCTGCTTTCGTAATATTTTTACAACGGCAGTAGATAACTAGAGCCACTTTGTACGAGTATATGAGCCATGAAAAACGGACACACATTAAAATTGTGGCGGGTTTCTGAGCTCCAAGTTTCACAGATAATTACAATTTTGACTGAACTGATTTTGAGTTTTACAAACACCATCACTTGATGTTCTTATATTCAAAAGATTAAAACGAATTATCTCATAACAGACAACGTTACGCCATTTACATATAAAGTGCATATAACAGCAAATCAATAATATTTGTTTAGTAGGAGTATAATATTCGATACAGGAAAAATAAACAATCGGAAACTCGGTACAAGTTTCGCAGTCTGAGATAGCAATAACAATAATTAGTAATATTTATGATCTCATACCACAGACTGTTGAGGTTGCATATGTGCGAAAAAATTCAATAAAATAAATGATTCATATGCAACTCATTCATCGACGAGAACAAATGAAACTTATAATCACAACAGAATCTGATTATTTCGAGAAGTGCAACATGATACGGTTTTGAACGAAGTGCATAATAAGCAACTTCAATAATTGTATTCCTCTCTTGTGTGTATGGTTATTGCCTGCCTTTGTATTATATAAAAGCGTGTGAAGGCGCCGAACGCCTACGCTTTAACTATTTTAAAGGTTTTGCAAATATGCACAGTGTGCTCCATTTAAGACTCCCCAGACGATTATATTGTAACATATATATGAATTTTGCAAAAGACATTGTGTAGTTTCTATACAGAGTTAACTATGATTTAATACAAATATCTGAAGAGCCTTCAAAAAAATTCCAAACTTATTTATAAAGCCAAAAAAAATTAGTTTCAAAACTATATTAAATCCCTATTTATCGCCGTCACTGACCTTCTGTCAGCCGCGAGGTATATTCTGCCAGTCAAAGGTGTCAAATATAGTAACAGGCCCGTTGACACCTGTATCAATTTAAGCCGCTTTGAAAGAAAAAAAAAATCTTTACAAAATGTAGATTATTATTTAATGAGAAATACGGTATGGTAGCACAGAGAGGCAGCACCTACCTTACTAATATTTATTTCCAGGATTGATAGTTAGAGAGATATTAAGAATGTTGAATCATCTTCTGTGTTCTTACTTGTTTAAATTAAAACCTGCAAAGATTTGTGTACTTCCTGTAGACCTCTCCTTCCCTCGATCGTTCTTTTTGTGTAAAGCGGGCTACCTACTTGGTTTGGCGGTCTTGACCAGGTCGATTACATACGTCGGGAAAAAGCACAAAGGATAACAACAAAATACACGTAAATGTACACAAATACATAAAACACTGTCACACGTTTACCGCCATGGCATAAAACAGCTGTTCTATGTGGTTCAAAAAGTATTCAGCAAAATATTTTGTATACTCGGGAAACGTCTTTGAGGCTGCCGCACGATAATATGCACTTGTCACACTCCCATAAATCAGCACTTATATGTCATCTAGGCATTTGAATACGACATGTTTGTAAATACACATAAAATACGCGAAAAATTAAAATTGCGAAAAACAAGTACTGAAAAATTATTTCGAACTAAACGCCGCATGCGGTATTGTATTTTTGACAGAATCTGATGCAGACTCCATCTGTAAGCCGCTAGTGCAAAGTGTACTTCACGCCAATATATTTTTAAATTTCGGAGTAACGTAACCGTAAATTTACGTTATTTGACATCTACAGACGACATCTGACGACATCGTAGGCCACTAATACAAGGTGCACTCACGCCGATAAATTTTTAAACTTCATATGTTGTTGTGTAATTAAATTCTGTTAATACTAATAATAGCAACAATATTAACAGTAATCGACGATGTTTGCATAAAATAATTAGTAATATTTTAAACTATAACATCCCAAGATGTTTACAGTGTTCTGTAAAAATGACCCTTAGATTATAATTAACTTCGCATTCTGGATGGTTTGAAGCATGGAGGGTATGCAATTAGCAATGCAGTATGGCATAACCTAGAACTTACTGTTACTTTAAATAAGCTAAGTGACTAATTTTAAACGTGTTATAGTAATTAAATAAAGTATTTTATGTCGGATATGTTAGTGGATAATTATGATGAATCTGCAAGGAGTGAAAATGTAGTTTGGCAGTGTGCAACGAAAGAACGAATACAAAATACTGCAGCTAACCGGATTAGGTAGCTGTTATCTACCAGGTACTTAGATATTATTATTATTAATACAAATGTTTCGTTTCGTCGTTTCTACACTTGACAATGTTGAAAAAACGACCAGTAGTTGACATATCTAGCCATTCCGTGGGAAAAGAGGGTTTTGCCCCATTTTTTAAACATCGAGCTAGAATTCCGAAATAAATTTTTTATTGTCTTTTAGACCTTCCTGAGCACGTGGTTAAAATTTTTGTACTTAGTCATAGTTAACCCTGTATATAATTTGAAGGAAAAACATAAATTTTCCCCTTAACGATATAGATGGCGCTAGAACGCAAAATATGTTATGCTGGCAGGAATTTTGAAGAGTAGTCTACACAAAATAGTGTTAAATTCTAGCAATATCTGTAGTATAATCAATTTTCGAAAACCTATTGATCTCCGAGATATTTGAAGCTAAAGCAAGAAATTTTTGTTAGGGAATGATATATCTTTTTAAATAGGTATAGGATATACATTTTGTGTGGAGTGCTTTGAAACTTCATTTAACCAGGGTGTTCTACAAGCTCTATGGAAAGCTTTCGCAGATGGTAGCTGGGTTAATGTCAAATATTTTATATTTATATAAACATAGGTCCGATTCGTTTTTGTTTAGTAGTTACAAGTTTTAAAAAAATATAACAATAATTATTATTTTGTTTATTCATTTGACAGCGTTAAAGTGCAAAATAAAAAATGCATTTATTTGCAACTGAGTAAGCAGATATTGCCTTGGTATATAGGTATTCCAATGGGAACGCCTGAACAGCAGCCCGGGAATACCAAGGAAAATACCCAAATAGACGTCAATTTGCCCACACCCCAACTAACATTTAAGCATAATAGACTACTGCACAAGAAAAATGAACCTAAATTGATCGAGATTTACTACACTTCGCCATAAAAATAGTCTTCAATATTACAAAATCTTATAATACCAAAATTTTAGTCAGAAATTTGTTAACTAAGAGTAATATAATGACTTCCAAGTAAAATGAAATATATGTCAATTTATACAGTTCGAAATTACATATTGTTTACCTTTTCTGTGTTTTCAAATGCTAACATTCCAATAACGTATAAGACGAAGTTATAATTTACTTAATTTCGCCTTGAAATCTGTCTTCAATGTCCAGGGATTTTTTAAATAATTATAATAGGCAAATATTTATATATTCATTACAAAATTGTAAAACTTATTTTGTCTTCAACTATAGTGGTTAAGAATAAGGTAATAACTAGTTATTTTTGCCATATTAAATTTTTCAATTTAATAAGTTCTATTTTTATTACAATATAAAATATATTCAACTTTGTTGATAACTTCTAAGAAATATTTGATCATTTCAATTACCCTAATAGAAATATTGTTCTATATTATGGTACAAATTTACTTATTAATAATACTTCGACGTAAATGTTTCTTAAAAGGATCTTTTAGGGAGCAAGCTTCTTGTTATATGTATTCAGATAGATATTTTCATGCAATAGGATGTTGAAGTTGTTTTGTGTTTTGATGATCTGCAATAAAAACATACTTCTGTCGTATGAGTAAATCAAAAGATAAAGCCCAACAGGCGGCTTACCACACAATATTTCAGAGTTGTAAAAAATAATTATTGGGTTCATATTTCGCCTACCAAAATCGAAGCCAACACTGCAGATTATATAAATCAAGCTAATGATAATATATCGATAAACACTGTTATCGTCTCAAATGAATTCAGTAGTGCATGTGAATTGAAATTTGAATTGAATTCCGTTCGAAAATATTTATTTTGATTTTGTTATTACACACATATAATATTATTGGTTTTAATTTGAATTTTCAATCACAAGTAAATCCAAGAGTAGAATTTTATATGTAGGTACCTAGTAATAATTTAGTTGGTAATAAATTACCATAAAATGTCTTTATTTGGAGGAATTGTCAACCACAAAGTTAATATTTTGCTGTGACGTCAACATTGGTATAGACAATGTGCCCTATAGGTTAAACTTCAGACAAATTGACTTCAAAATTGATTTTATTTGAGCGGCCATGTTGTAACAAATGCTAGATGTTTTGTATATTATTTCTAATTGATTACTCATTAAAATTACATTAATACAGATAATATTATTTAATACATTTATGACGAAAAATTATTAAACACATTTTATCACGAAATACATCCAGTTTTTATTTTAGGTTATTTTTCGGGATAATAATATTATTAAGAAGCAATAGTAAAAATGTATATTTATAAGGCGCGTTATTTTTATGAAAGTTTGGTCATCACATTATAAGAAAAAATTTCCTGGGTTGTACAATTTGTTGAATAGAAACCAAAAATACAGACTTTATATTATATTAAAATCTATAAATACTCACATACTAACTCCTACTCTACTTGTAGCTTTGTAGCCTTATTCTTATACTTATATTCTTTCTTTCTCTTCCTATTCCTGTTCGCTATTAGAATGCAAACATATTATAATGTTGTCGTTCTCTAGCAACAGTAGGGTATATTTTGGTAATAATGTGTTGAAATTGTAACATAAAATTGGTCCGTATTTCTTTTAGGTCCAATTATCTTATTGGAATAAAATCCTTGCCGACCAATTATTAACTTCCATATTACTTTAGTTTTTTTCCCACATGAGGAAAAAGGCCAACGAATTTAGGTAAACTTTTCTTATCCGGAATTTGTCATAAAAAGTTTTTGACCAATTCAGAGGTCAAGTTAACGTAATTTTAACTTTAAATGTTTGTTGGGACAGTGTTTAGTGCATCATTTCGTAGACTTAGAGAAGAAAGTAACCCCGCTCCAAAAAAGCCATTCGTCCTACTGAAGTGAATGTACAAAACGAAGAAGATATAATAAATGCTATCATAGACAACTCTTCAATTAATGTTCGGCGTATAGCAAGTAATCTTCATTTATCACCGAATTTTGTATTTCAGTGTCAACGTTTGGAGTAGCACTTTGAACATAAACATACATGTTTAAATGATCGTTTAAATGCAGATCTGTATACAACTTTCTTAGAAAACAAGTCATTGATGACGTGGAGCTTAATATAATGCGCATACAATTCTGCGTAACCTCATACTCGATTCCGAACCAAGACAAAGCTTTTATTCGTGAAAGACGCAAACACTAAATATAATTTGTGTTACCTGTTTATCATCGCAAATAATTAAAAATGACTTTCCCTAATCTAAATGTAGTCGATGTTTAAGAAACACATAGTTGTTCATTATTTCGTCAAAATATATCGTAGGTTTGTCGGTCATAGATCACACAATTTAAAATTTTAGCAGTGTACATATTTGTCATAGTCTGCTAAGCATAAAGCGTCGACTGGTCTTTCTTTTTCCGCCTGCATTTTAAATTATTTATGCGGGTCTCCTTATCGGAGAAACGGGGTAATGTGCTCGTTACGTCGTTGATAACAAACAAACGTTTACGTGGACTCGACATGAACGACGGTGGGTTCATTTATATACCTGCCAATAAAACTCGGGCTTCCGCTTAATTCAGCCAAACTTCGTATCAGGAATACTATTACCCAAAGGAAATGAGTATTTTTTGTCAAAAGTACTAAAGGTGTTAATTAATACGAAGATGATAATAATAATAATAGTACCAAAAATACTACAATTAAAAACTTACAAATAATAGATCTAAACTGGTTAGGCACTACACAAAATAAGAATCATCGTAAGACCCATGGATGCACGAAATTGGAATTTATGAAAGCATGGTTGGTAGGCTTCCGTGGTAGTTGTCAATGGTTGAATAAATTCCGGCGTGGATGCCACGTTGTCAGTTCTGATAGCTTGACGTTTCGAGAGCCATGTCGCTCTCTTCTTCAGAAAGAATTCTGAAATTGGAGATCAGGTCCTCTGTTCGGTGTTTACGTAGTCCGCTATGTGCACTGTTCTATAACGTTCTGGTTCAATAAACTGTGACATTCTGATTTTCACATATACATCATTTCCAAATTCCTGGTAAATCTAGGCCTCCATCTGTGTTAAAATTACTTCGGTTTTTCTATATTTCTGTGGCTTTCCTGTAGAGTATTGGTCAGAATATTCTATCTTTCACCATAATCTTGATTTCTCCCAAATCTATAGAGTGTCCCGTGTTCAATCTATGTTCTGCAACTACCGATTTCTCAATGTTATTGTTCTTGAGGTGACTCTTGTACTCTTTCAATTTCGTACTCACCAACCGTACGCCCAATGTATACCTTGTCGCATGTATATGGGATAATGTAAATACCTGGATCCTGGAGTGTACTACTCCTGCTGTCGAAACTATATTAAAAACCTATTTATCGCCGACTCTGGCCGCCTGTCAGCCGCGAGGTTAGGTATAAAGCCAAAGCTGTCAAATATAGTAATAAAGCACCGCGTTGTCGTTATTCTTTTTATTTAAAGTGGGATACTCGATCCGACGACCACAACCAGGTGAACTCTCTCCGTCAGGAATAACACAAAGTGTAGTAAAAATAACACACGCAAATGTACACAAATAGATAAAAACAGTGTTACACCTTTACTGCCAAAACACTACAGCACTTGTTCGATATCGTTCAAAGAGAATTTGACATAACAGTTTGTCTACTCGGAAAACATCTTTGGTATTACGCTGCCACACGATAATATACACACACTTCCCATAAATTAGCACCTTATCTGGCAAATCGGCTTTTAAATACAGGTTTGTAAATACACAAAAAATACGCGAAAAATTAAATTTGCGAAGAACAAGTACAGAAAAATTATTTCGAACTAAACGCCGTATGCGGTATTGTATGTTTGACAGAATCTGATGCAGACTCCATCTGTAAGCCGCTAGTGCAAGGTGTACTTCACGCCAATATATTTTTAAGCTTCTTGTGTTGCTGGGGATTTAAATTTTATTATTATTAGTAATAGCAACAATATTAACAATAATCGACGATGTTTGCATAAAATAATTTGTAATATTTTAAACTATAACATCCCGAAGTGTTTACAGTGTTCTGTAAAAATTGTGTCTTTGGCCCTTAGAATAAAATATTCTGAGCTTTGACCAGAGCTTTGATGTTCTTTGATAATAATATACAGGGGTTTCATAAGAAAAATCAAAGTTAATATTAATATATATGTAGTACGATAACTGATAGTTTAAAAAAAAATTAAATTCTTGTTAAAAATAAGTCAAGGTTATAATAATAATAATAATATGTCTTTATTTAAAATAATTGTACATCAAAGCACAATGATTGTAAAATGGCAAAGTCTAGCGTAAGCTACTCCCTTAACCTTACACTGACAAACTTATATGTATAGTTTTAGGTAGATATTAAAAATTTGGTATAAAATTTGTAAGTAATTATTTAACAAATAAATTTGAAGACATACGAAAATATACGTGCACAGAAAATTATACAGAAAAATTATATATGGTATATATGGTTATGGTAGCAAAGTTATAATACAATCAAGTTACGCATTCACGTGATCACCATATACATCTATAAGGAGAGTCATGTTTAAATTGAGAAACTTCAGGAATAGATACGAAATTTCAAGTAAAAAATTTAAATACAACATATCTTTTATCTCGCTTTACAAGAGAGATATACAAAGTGATCAAGATCAAGAAAAAAACAACAACCAGCTACCGCAAATAGTTTTTGTGACATTTAACAATGATTTCGATATTTTATGTATTTGTTTAATTTCACATTCAATATACAGTTCTCAGAAAAGTATTTCTATGGTAAAACGGTACATCCGACGAATTTTTTATCTTCTTTTAGGTAGTAAAGAGAGTGTGCATTCAAGCAATCGCATGTTTTTTTAACCTATTCAGTGGCTAACTAAATATTTTTCTCAAAGGGTGTTGTAGGTCCTTCATATTATCTACGCCACTGATTATAATTTATTTCCGGTTTTTAGTTTATGATGAATGATGAACAATTTACTCTGTTATATAAAAGGCAAGAATCAATATTAAATTTTTTTTTACTACAAAATATATAATTAACACTATTATAGCCAAATATAAAAAGTGTCTAGTAGCTCAAGATTCTAAAATAAATATTTCACTTTATCGAATACAAAGGACCAATTCGAAGATAACTCAGATTTTACGTTTATTCCTTAAGTGCTTACCCCTCATTTTTGACGCAGGTCACTTAACGTTTTCGACAATATATAGTACTCTTGAATTTATTTTTATATCTTGTCATAGGCCATCAAAGAAATAGTAATATTGTACCCTTTTTAATGTAAACATTCTTACGAGGTTAAAAAATTTACCAGGTAGCAACCACATAGAGTTGAAAAACTAGTAAATTCCTAATAGTTTCCGATAAGAGTCTAGTCTATTTTAAAACTCAGACGAACAATTAAGGATTGTTAAAAACATTAGGAAAAGAATCTTTCAACTAAATGTTTATAAATCACTTGAAAGGAGCTCGCCATTGGCCTTCAGTCGACGTGATAAAATGTTATACATTTGTCTCATTCTTTGTCTTAATATAAGATTCATAATTTCCACTAGAAATTGCAAGTTCATTAGTCAGATGAAGGACTGATTAAGAGTGAACTGATTATAATTCCTATGCCGTGAATTTAAGAATTTGCTGAAAAGCTATTCAAAAAATTTTGACCTTAGTTATGTTATCACATTATATCATTTTATTAGTTTATCAAACGATATTTTTTTTATTTTCCTTTACATCATAAAAAAGGTTTAATAGTTTATTAATTACGAATCAAAAGATATCCTTTTAATCTTGAATCTGAAATACAGGGTGGTTCTTAAATTATAGCCAAGGACAAATAATGCCGAAAGTGAAAAATAGCTATTTATGATATACGTGTTAAAAGTAAGATTTTATTTTGTGAGTGAAGATGATTAACTTCACGAACAAAATAAAATCACTTTTAACACGTATATCATACACTATTTTTTCTACAAAACAATCGGAAGAACTTTAAACTCAATAAAAATAAGAAATTAAAAAATGCCGCACAGATCGCAATGTTTATGAACCAAAATTTTCGTAGCAACCAGTGCTGTTGTTAGTTACGGAAAAATCGCAAAAATATTGACAGCATTTTCTAGTAATATTATAAGTATAATGAATAATCTCGATAATGAGCGTAACGAATCCATCCCTGCTGAAATCGAAGAAGCCGCCAGTCGAGCAACATTGGAATTATTGCCGGCGAAATCAAAGGAACACCTTTGCTTTTTTAAAACGGAAGGGTGAAGGATACCAAGCAAAAAAGTCTAAAGTTTTGACGAAGACGCATATCAACAAATTTCTCACAGAAGCAGAAGACGAAAAGTATCTGATGAGGAAAGTCGCAGCAATAGTGGGTGTCTTCGGGGCGTGTCGCCGGGAGGAATTGTGTCAGATGACCATCGACAATATCGAATATTTGGGCACTTCGGTTGTTGTGACCATACCAGATACTAAAACGAAAGTTCCTCGGACTTTCAGTGTTGTTGGTGAATTCTATTTAAACTTTTTTAGAAAGTATATGGCACTCCGGCCACCCAACGCTGACCATAGACGACTTTTTCTTAAATATATGAAGAATAAATGTGTGGAGACTCCAGTCGGAATTAACATATTTGGTAAAATGCCTGCCAACATTTCAGAGTGGGGCAACATGGGGAAGCCATTAGATCTAGGCAAACTCTGAATCTCAAGGAATAGATTTTAAATTCCGTCGAGGAGCAGCCAGTACTAGGAAAATTGCAGCGCAATTTGGGATATCACAATCCACACTTTGGCAAACGTTAAGGCACGATTTACTCTACCCATTTTACAAGCCTTACTTCCAAGGAAACTTCCGCTTAGAGTGGACTTTTGCTAGTGGCTGTTATACATTATTTGGCAATGGAAAATCCGCATGTCACTCGGCGACCACATTTTCAACAATGACTTTCGGTAAATGTGTGGGCTGGAATTGTAAACGAAGTACTTATTAACCCCTTCATTCTGGAAGATCGGTTAACTGGTACTCCCGAATTATAGATAGGCCCATGTGCTCGAATTGGGTGGCTCCTTCGTTCACCCGACCTAAATCCGCTTGATTTTTATTTTTGGGTCACATAAAAGTTATCACTAAACAAGTTCACTAGTCGGCATTATTTGTCATCTGCTACAATTTCCCAAGTTTATGCGTATAGGCTAAGAAACCTGTAAAAAGAGCTGAGTCGGAATTATGATATAGAGGATGTCCACAAACTACAGGTCAAAAATGACACAGGGGAAGCCAAAATACAGTGGTGGAAGGCCGCTGTTGACACAGAAAAACGGGCTTTTAATTGCTGGATGGAGATCCTAAAAAAGTAAATACCAGGAAATTGTCATTGTCATTGGCGTCAAATATTTCTAAATCTACAGTCCGGCACATACTCAAGAACAACTAGGTTCATGCCATAACTAAGGCTAATTTTCCCCCACGTTTATAATTGTGCCTGTCGTTTTTTGGAAAAACAAAGAAATATACCTGGCTTCATAAGCAAAATGCTTTTTACAGATGAAGTTGGATTTTTACTCGTGATGGAGTAACTAATTCACACAATTTATATGTCTACACCAGCATAGTTAACAATGGTTGAGGTTTTTATTAACATGTTTCTGTTAAATAAAACCCCGCTTTATAGAAGATTGATTTATTAATTATTATTTTTTTTATAAAACCTAAGGTTTATTATAAACACTAATAATACACTTTTACAATTAGAAAGGACAATGTTAAAAATAGCCGATTTTTGGCTTATCCGGGGAACGCATAAATCATAAAAAAATCAATAATTATTGTTAATTAACATTAGAAATGGCCCAGATAGCTGGGTAAATGTCGCTACTACCCCTAAACCTATATAAACTACCCTTAAATAGCTTTAAATGGATAATCATTAATTATTGTTATAAAATTCGTGTAAAATGAATAAAATGCTTGAAAATGATTTGAACAGATAGTATGTCAATATAAAAAGTGATAAATGACTATAAAAGTGCCCATTCAATGGCGAAATAGCGCCAATTATTCTCACTTTGCGAGCGCGTGCTGAAAAAATGGCAATTTATCCTTGCGCCTATTTTTCAGGTCGCAATAGTATAAATGAACCTTAAAAGTGATTTAAGAATTTTTTCATTCTAAACGAATTTTACAATAAATAATGATTATCTATTTTAAGCTATTTAAAGGCAGTTTATATAGATATAGGGGTGCAATTAATATTTCCCCACTTACTAAATGTACTCTAGTATCAGTTTTTGCATTTTTTGACAGTAATCTATAATTTTTTTCTAGCAATAGGCGTTCCCTTGAACATTTAAGCATTATCTATTTTTGATGTCGAAGTAAGCTCACTATTAGCTTTTGAAAGTCGTTTTTTTAATTTTTAGGGGTGGAATGGACATTTTTACAGCTATTTATCACTTTTTATATTGACATACTGTCTGTTCAAATCACTTTCAAGCATATTTTTCATTTTACCCGAATTTTATAACAATAATTAATGATTATCCATTTAAAGCTATTTAAGGGTAGTTTATATAGGTTTATGGGTAGTAGCGACATTTCCCCAGCTATCTGACGTATTTCTGGGCCATTTCTAATGTTAATTAACAATAATCAATTGATTTTTTATGATTTATGCGTTCCCCCGGATAAGTCAAAAATCGGCTATTTTTAACATTGTCCTTTGTATACCAGAAATAGATTAATTGAGCTGTTTAAGTTCGAATTTCCAATCGTTAATTCCGTGTTTGATCCCATGATCTTCTTTGCTATCTTTTTCTTATACTCTAAAGAATTCTCAACATAGCCTTCTGCCGCAGAAGAAAATTTTCAGCCTCCCATGATGCTTTAACATCTGCTTATCTACACCATCATCAACCAAAATGGTGACTGGGGACCTTCTAAAATGTCCAGTGTATTCTTCGGGATTCTTGAATTCAAGCTTTTTGCAATCATTTTTGGAATGCTTCTAAAAGTATTAACTCCAACAGGCCCGAAGGTACATTTTCTGTGTCTGTAGAATACAAGGAACCACCTGTGAGATTCATTAGGATGACGAAATTCATCAAATTTTTGAAAAATATGTCACAAGTTTTCGTATAATTTTTGTTTTCATGCATGGAATTATATAGAGCTCATTGTATTGAATATGATCCAACATTAACTTAGTTAATTCTTGGCGACGACAAGCATCAAAAATGCTGTTTATCATAGCAACCTTCATGACCAAATATGTTTATATAATTCTTTCTTTGTAAAAATCCTGAACTTTTTGGTCTTGTAACCCTCTGAACTTGTTTTCAAAATGCGGTTGGTTGAAAAAATCTGCTTATATCTTGATTTTTCTTAAGTGAAATCATAGTTCTCCACATTGGGTACTGTGTTCATAGTGTATATGGTTTTGGGGTTTTGATTTGCGGAAAAATAAGCCAAAAGGATTTTCTCAAACGCCTTCTTTACCTTGTTAGCTTTGCACCAATCTTCAAACTTTTGATATTCCAACTCATACCATTTTATTGGAACTAGACTTGATATTGCTTCGTTTGCCGCTGCTTCTATATCAGAGCGTAAACTTCCATTTTGAACCATGCAAAAGGTAACATAAGAATACTTGATCTGTACACTGTAGATAACAGGTACTTTTTTCTGTTCATAGAAAATACATCAGCTTTTTGTCGTGTCATTTGACACTTTTTGCCAAATATATTTCTTTTCGTGTTATTAAATGAAAGTAAATAAAATGTTGTACAATATTCTTGTTATAAATTCATATTACTACTACTACTTTATTTCCCTTATAAAGCCGCTACGTGCATTGTCATATAAACACGTCTATATGGTTGGTCACAATTTTCACCATAAATAATTATTACAATTAATGATTCAAATACTCTTACATAGATATTCAGATTTAATTAGCTATTTAATTGTCTATTAAACGAGTGTAATTACACAAAAAATGGATCATTAGAATACTATTTATGTAATAAAAAATAATACTTACTAATAATTTGCTATTAAACCATTAACAAGTTATAACGGTGATATATCTATTTAAATTAACTGATTGAAAGCGATTATAGTATACAAATGTACAATATAAAGTAGAAATTATAGTTTTAAAAATACAAAACAGGAAGTAACCTTATCAAAGTTTACTTTCCTGTTGAGGCATTTTTGTGCTAGCTGAATTATTCATTTAGACATATAAGGCAATTTGTAAACCTACAAAGGGTCAATGAAAAGTTCAGAAGGTGAAGTAATTGATTGATAATACCTATGTTTAATATTCACAAGAGCATACGTGCATAATAATTATTCTAAATTTATGTGTATATTTTATAAATTATAAATTAAACATATTTCTCTTAGGATACTGATTACACAATATTTTCTAATATTTTTATACATTTCTTCATACTGACACAATACATTTATTAATACATTATTATACTTCCCCATATTCGCCAAAAACCAACCAGGGTATCCAGTAATACTTCATCAACGGTTACTTTGGAAATTTTGTTAAATGACAGCCTATACCGTATGAAAAATAATAATGAGTGGAGGATCCTTACAATAAGGGGTGATAAGACATCATTAATTCCACTTCCGCAAGCTGTTCGAGACTTGACTAGAGAGTCGAGAGGAATGTGAGTTGAATACAATGCACTGCAAAGGCAGAACCTGGAGCAGGTACTTTACGGATGACTCTAAAACAGACAGTGAAATTAGAGCTGGAGTATTAGGATTGAGGCCCAAGTGATACCAAGTGAAAGCTGCTGAATTTGAATGTTTCTGTTACATCGTAGACAACTTGCTGGATTATTGAAAATAATTACACCGAGTTTAGGACCCAAGTGACAAAAAAACTTTCCTAGAGTATTCCAGAATGAATGGAATCTCATCTATATGCTTTCAAAATAGTCCTGAAACTCAAACAATGTGTATTCAAAACTTGTCTAGGATTATCTACAGTTGTTAAATAAACTAGCAAACCAGCTACCAATACAGTTAGGCTGGGTTGGGTGCCAGAACATGAAGAAATCGAAGAAAATTAAAAAGCAGATGAACTGAAAAATTTTCCTAATGTACAATACACAGTAGAAATTATAGTTTTAAAAAACAAAACAGCAGATGCACTTGCAAAAAGCGATCTGAAAAATTTTACCTATGACCAGAATCGGGGTTTGGCATACTTCACAGTATCGTAAAGCAGGCTCTGTGGAGGTGGGTTCGACAAGAATACTGTGAATGACCAGGGTGTAAACTCAAGATTTTCCTTCCCAAAAAAGAGCAATGAGTGAAATCAGACCCAGAGAAATCGCAAAGCTTTTAACATGACCCTGATGTCGTCTGAAGAAACATTTCTGCAATATGAAATTAGTAGATGCTGGGGTTGCAACTAGCAAGAAAAGCCCTCGTTGCATGTATTGGGTGAATACGAGGTAAGGCAAAAAGTTTATCCTCTCTGACAATAAGAATATTAATAATATTTTATTTTAATAGAGTAACAATGGATTTAGAGATATAATTTTGATTTTTTGTAGATACATATATGTAACGAAATTTCTTTAAAAACTCCTGCTTAAAAGTTTTCGTTGGAACGCGCTACTTAAAATACAAAATTCAAAGTCAAGTACCTATTCAGAATTAAGAGTTTGATAACAAGAAAACAAAATTAAATTTAGAGATCGGCATTATAGCCCCAACTTTTCCAAATACCTATGTAATCATGTCATGTGAATTAATTTCATCGTTTCAGGAACAAATAATTCATCATAATTGAAAAATCACGTCAGTTTAAAATATTTTACCGACAAGAGTAATTAATATAAGTTTATAAGTTAGTTCTGTTAAGGCAAGTGAGAAACTGACAGTTGATATTTAATGATGATATTGATGATATGAATGATATTTATAGACAAGATGTGTTGAACTAAAATCCGTCTTAGCTTCATAAAAAATTATTTCAGAAATATAAGCACAAGTACACAACTGAGATACCTGTATCATTATTTCACAAACCAATATACAGGGTGTCCCAAAATAGAAGGCCATACCATTAACCACATATTCTTTGGATAAAAATAATGCGACTTTCCTTATGTCATTTTTTATTTGGGCGTCCCTGTTTCGATATACAGGGTGTTAAAGTTACATTTTAAAAAACTATTTTTGTTAATAATCCCATTGTTTTGTGAGATACAGACTTGAAATTTTGCACGTTTTTTTATTACATGATAAATATGCCGCAATAAGATAAAAGTACGTGCAAAATTTCAAGTGTGTATCTTAGAAAACAATGCGATTATTAACAAAAATAGTTTTTTTAAATGTAACTTTAACACTCTGTATATTGAAACAGAGACGTCCAGATAAAAAATGGCATAAGGAAAGTCGCATTATTTTTGTCTAAAGAATATGTGGTTAATGGTATGGCCTTCTATTTTGGGACACCCGGTATATTATGCTCATAAGAGTAGAAGTCTTGTAGTTGCTGAATAATTATTTTAAGGCGTTTTGTATGAGTCTGCATGCAACAACTCCTTTGGTGGTGCTGAATTTGAATGGTTCATTGCACTGATGACAACTTGAATTGCCAAAAAATAATTACACCGAGTTTCGTCACCAACAATTATTGAGAACATCATTATCATGTTGGTGCTGACTGCACTTCCCGATATATGAATCCGTTTAGTAGTGACGTTATAGTACTTACATATTGTCATGAATAATTTATAATTTTTTTACTAAATAGATTTTCAACCATATGTAACAGTTTTTGAACTTCTGGAAGTTCTGAGTAGAAATTTCATTAAATACATCAGAAGTTCTAAAGAAATCGCAAAATTTATTTTAATGAGTGCCATTATTATTGCAAACAAATGTACATCAGATTAAGTGCCAAAAAAATGTCTTCATTGTCATAAATAACATCCAGTATTATGAGTATGCTCATTGAGGATGATTTCATGCAAGCAAAAGGATATCATTCAAGAAAAGTTTGGTTATATATCAACTTTGTGATATTTGTGTTTACTAAAGTTTACTTTCTTTGTTTTACTTAAGTTTTGTAACAATTTTTAATATATGAGGCATGTTCAAGCAAAGAATCTGGACTAGTCCCAAACCGTCAAAAACGTTCGTCCAACTATTTCTTGCATGTTGTTACTAAAAACAAATTTGTAACTAACTTTACTAATCGAATATTTCCGACAGTTTGAAACCATTCCAGATTTCTTGCTTGAACAGATCTATTATCATGTTTAAAAGACACTAGTACAAAAAGCCAAGATTAAACAAGCGAACATAAAATAATGACATTATCATGATCATGGGCATTAGAACATAGACGTGGCTAATGTTACTGTTAATTTTACTTTATTTAAAGGGGAGAATATTCTTTTATATCGTTTTAAGCACATTAGTGTAAACATAGCATTCCAGGAAACAACTACTCTGTGGGCTAATGCCCCGACCAGCATTAAATTACACTTGGGACATACAGCAAATAGCTATCGTTACTCGCCAGTAGCCCACCAGACATATACTGGTTTCGAGTTTATTACCTCTCATCAGTATGCTATAGGTAAAGTATCTGACAAACACAAAGTCAAATAATCCTAACTATTTTAGTCTGTCTGTTTAACCCGACAGAAGGAACCATGAGTACGTGGTTTAGAACAAACTACATCTATCGGCCATTCGCTACTCCACGCCGGTCTGAAATGCCACAGACACGAAGTTTTCTATATGCAGTAGACACCATTGAAAGCTGTCGACCTTTATTGCGTTCGGCGAGGAACGGTATTTTGCAAACACGATATTCCAGGAAACAACTACTCTGCGAGCTAATGCCTCGACTAGCAATTAATTACACCTGGAAAACCTATAACAAACAGCTAGAGTTACTTGTCAGTAGCCTAAAAGACATATACCGGTTTCGAGATTATTAGGTGTCATCAGTATGCCATAGGTGAGGTATCTGACGAATAATCCAGCTCTTTTAGTCTACCTAACCTGTCAGAAGGGACCATGAGTATCCGGTGTAGAACAAGCGACATCTATCGGCCATTCGCTACTCCATGCCTGACTGCAAAGCCTCAGACATAAAGCGTTCTACAGCAGTAGACACCATTGAAAGCTGTCAACCATTAGTGTATCTATTTTTCGAAACAAATGTTGGTTGTTCTTAAATACTTTTAAACCCTCGTAAAAATATACTAATTTGAAGTTGTTAATTTTTATAGTATCTATATAAATAGTACACGAGTCAGATTCGGTTTGTACAATTTTAACTATGACAATTTGTCATTTGTGTGAGTTACAGAGCTTAAAAAAAATGTTTTCTTATTATGGGCATAATTAAGAAACGAAACGTCCAATCAAGTTGAAATTTGATACAGTTATATTTTAGATAAGTACAAGCATTGCGAAGGAGTAAGTAGTACCGCATATCGTAGAGGTCGCTCTTGGCAGTTTTTTAAACTCATTTTTATCATACTTTTTTTTGGTTCTATTCTAATACGCTTGACTAAAAATTATGATGGAGAAATTAATTTTGTGTAGAAAAGCTATACCTGTTCCATGTTCATACAATACAACGATTTCGGTAAAAACGCGTTTGAAAATTTCCTCACATTAATCATAAATACATTTTTTAATTCGATCAAGTTACCATTTGGCACACTGACGTTGATACGCTTAGATTAAATAAAATCAGCTAGCCTGTTTGATTAATATTAATTGTTGTATTGAGTTAGTAATTATCGTTGTGTAGTTCTGTAAAGTGTAATTAATTTCAAATTATTAGTACCTACTATTTGTATTTTATCAAATTTTGAAAATATGCCTCGACATACCCAGTTTTACAACTCAGAAATGGTAGATATCTAAAACATAACTGTACCAAATTTCAATATGATTGGACGTTTCGTTTCCTAATTATGCCCATAACAAGAAAACCATTTTTTTTCTTTGAAGCCCAGTAACTTCTAAACGAGCCACTTTTGGATTAAGCTAAGTTTGTCTAAATCGGTTCTATTTGATCGCAGGAAGCTATGTTTAAGCTGGGTCCCATTATGTTTCGGAGACGGTATGTATAGATTAGGTTTCAATTCAATTCAATTAGGATAGAATCTGATTTAGGAATAACGTAGAAACATCCATCAGTATTGACTTACCTGTTAACACTGCCACCTGTAGGGGAACTCAGACCCACTCCTGTGTAACTTATGTGAGTGGTCAGTGGTGTGAGTTGAGATCCTTCCATAGTAGAATGGTGACTGTCCCCTGCTTGTATCGTATGCAAATTGTATACTCTGGTCGGGGACCCTGGACTAGGAGTCCCACTGCCTTGAGGTGATCCATTTGAAATACCAGTCGGTCCTAATTGTAGATATTCCGCACCCGATGCTTCTTCCAAGGGAACCTGAAATTTAAAGTAATAGTAATTTTTATTAACTCTTACAGCTCTTGTAAATAATGGATTAAACACGTTATCCCATACAAAATTATAAACATATTGTGAAACTGTTTACATAATTCCTAAGACCAACCAAAACTACTCCAAAAGACCTGCATTCCAAATTGAATTAATTAGATTAACCAAATCAATTAAAACGGGGGAAGTACAAAATTGATAAATGTGAGTTCAAGTTTAAGGTATTCAAAAACACAAATTCTAGATCTCACAATCCTTTATTTTGTAAATGTTTCTTGCCTTCCTTGTAACGACCTGATGAGGGAGTGGGAGTACTAACCCTTAAACTATAGTCTGTTTGGAAATGAAACAGAGTAATAAAACCCCGAAATAAGAACCGGCCATGGGCGTGGTAATATTTCGTTTCAGGTAATTGTCGGGTAACACTAATGCTAATGCACCATGCTTATATACAGTTTTTGTCTTAAAATCAATCATAGATTAACCCTTTAATGTTTGTGCACATACTTAATTAACACCTTGTATAAGTAGATATATCTACGAGTATTATAAATTATTATTAAACCCGTTTTTTATCAATTATACATCAAATGTTTATTTGTTTGGGTCTAAGAAATACAGTATGCGCCAAAAGTATGGAATAAATTCAATAAAAACGAAACAATTATTTTTTGGGAAAAATCCTCGAACAGGTCGATTTTTAATTTAAAACATACATATTTTAGCGTAAAATGCGATTTTCAAATGTCATTTGTTTTCGAGTAATGACGTCATCGATTTTTTTTAAATGGCAACACCATATTTTTTTCCTTGATTCTGAAAAACTGTTTAATTCTCCATCAGACAGTACTAAAATTTTGCCCTCTTACATAGGAAAGTTTTCGAGTAAATGACGATTGAATGATAGAAAACGTAAATGTTATCCATAAAAAAGTAACAATTCTGAGGTATGTAAAATAAAATACAATTGATTAAATTTTATACTTAAATTAAATGTTCGAATTGCCATCCATCAACTTCTTGACAATGCGCAAGTCTGTGAAGAAATTCTTCATGCACATTATGAATGATATCTGGAGTAACTCTGCGTATTTCGTCCCGAATGCGATTTTGAAGTTTTTCTAAATTACGTGGTTTATTAATGTACACTTTTGACTTTAAGTATCCCCATAAAAATAGTCAAGAGGTGTAAGATCTGGCGATCTTGCAGGCCATTCTATCGGTCCGCGTCTGCCGATCCACCTCCCAGGAAAACAGTTGTCCAAAAAATCTCGTACAGGGCGCGCATAGTGCGGAGGTGCACCCTCTTGCTGAAACAATATGGTATCGTCAGGAATGTCAGGGTCATTATCGTTAGGAAAAATTACTTGTCTTTGTCCTGTAAGGGTTCCTTCAAAGAAGAAAGGCTTTACTATTCAGTCGTCAACTATTCCAGCCCACACATTTAATTTCTGAGGGTGTTGGGTATGTGCCTCTACCATCCAATGAGGATTTTCCCGACTCCAATATCTGCAAGTTTGACGGTTTACTGTACCATTCAGACAAAATGTGGTCTTATTTGAAAAAAGTATTTGCCGGTGTAAATTTCTATTTCCTTGACATAAATCCATTAGAATTTCGCAAAAATGTAAGCGGCGATCGGGATCAACTTCATTGAGTTCCTGCACAAGTTGAATTTTGTAGGGATGATATTTTTCCTTCCTCAAGATACGTAGCACTGTGCTCTGACTAGTGTCATTGTTTAATACAACCAATCGTGAAGAATTATGAGGATTATCCACCATACTTATCAAAATGTTTTGTTTTTGATTTTCATTAATGCTTGGACGTCCAGGTTTTGGAATATTTACAACATTGCCAGTTTCTCTAAATTTAGACTCTACCTTACTGACTGTTGATTGGCTGATAGGGCGATCTGGATATTTTTCATTAAATAAATCGCAAACAGTTAAATGTGCCATAATACTTTAAATTGAATAATAATATCTATGACGCTTACAATACTTATTAGAAAGTCGGTGTGACAATGACACTTTGCAAAGATTTTCACCTAAGTGATCCATATAAGAACTATAGAATTCTAAAAACTAAACTTGATAACGCTTTTGCTTTATTAAAATAAAGATTTACGTTTTCTAACATTCAATCGTCATTTACTCGAAAACTTTCCTATGTAAGAGGGCAAAATTTTGGTACTGTCTGATAGAGAATTAAACGATCTTTCAGCATCAAGGAAAAAAAATATGGTGTTGCCATTAAAAAAAAATCGATGACGTCATTACTCGAAAACAAATGACATTTGAAAATCGCATTTTACGCTAAAATATGTATTTTTTAAATTAAAAATCGACCTGTTCGAGGATTTTTCCCAAAAAATAATTGTTTCGTTTTTATTGAATTTATTCCATACTTTTGGCGCATACTGTATGTCGCAATTCATTGCTTTACACCAAAAGATTCGCGTATTGGAATTCAGGGGTATCTATTAAACAATTTAACTAGAAATTTTATCGTTGTACCGGGACATTTTTTATTGTTTTCTTTTAGTATCTCTAAAACACAACACCTTCAATATTTGAATTTTTCGTAATTACAAAAAAAAACTACAATTTTAACGAAAGATGCGGCCTTCTTACGCTCGTATTGCAAAAATAAATAATGATCAACCCAGGATGCTATAGGACACAGCAGTTTACTCGAGTCCATGTTATTTTAAAAGCTTTAGAGGCGTAAGAATTAGCTTTTTTCAGTTCGCATTAAAATTACACAATCGCTAAGAAAATTTAATACAAAAAAGTGCCAAAAAAACCCTTTACAATAAATCTATAATAGGTGTTCAACAACTAAACAGTTGCTTATTTAAAAGACACCATTATTGTAATATTTTCCAAAATTACATTGCACTGTTAAATTGCTGTGCAGGTATACGATTGATGGATAACTATGCCTAAAGTTCATATATGAATGCTATGCCAATATTCTAATTCACCTAAAATCCGCAATCGCCTTACCTCTTCCATGAAATTATGCATGAACCGTCCATCTCTAATAAGGGCTGGGTAGCTATCCTGGTCAGTCTCAGAAGTGGTGTATGTTAAGCATTCCAGGGGCGTGGCAGCCCTCGAGTGGGGGGACGGTTCTGCCCCTTCATTTTGAGAGGCGGGACTATACTGTCGCTGTGGTTCCTCTCCATATGAATCTGAAACACACCCGTGTATTGATGGTTGTATAAACAAAAGGAGTATCGTATGTAATTGGAAAGGACAGAAGTAAAAGCCTTAAAAGTTTCATGGGCGTCAACAGAATCTTCGAAAGAGTCATGGCATGTCTATGTCATGGAATCTTTGTGCACTGGGTTCAAAAGTCAGGAGTCGCCTTGTGCACCACTGTTGAAAAGGAAAATTGTCCGATAATTTTAAAAAGGGGGAATTTATCGTTAAAATGTAGAATTAGTAAGAAGTCCTATCCTATTAATAACTTTTTTACTTAAAATTAGGCCCATTTCTGTTGTTAACTTCGATTTATAGTGAAAATAATGTTTCAGTATGATAAACAGACTAAACGAACACGTCCTATTCTAGTTTTAACCGCATGGATTTTCCCAATGGAACACACGTTTGTTTTGTCGGCGAATTTTACTTTGAATTTTGTATACTCTAATAAACCACTACTTGTGGTCATAAGAACTTATATAAGTAAGGTTCTAAATTCAAATGTAACTAACATTTGTGTTCGTATTAGTTATAGGTAGGTATATGAGGTAGGTATATGGATACGGTTGGCTGCCAGATGTCCGGCCTTAGCAGGACATAATAATATTTGGCATTTGCAGTTTTGTCCAGCTTTTTCTTCAACATAAAACATTTAGCGACAGGGTAACTTTGAAATAGAATGAGTTGATTTTTAATTTTGTTATACTTCTACCTGCAATCTATTAAGATACAACCACATTTTTTGTTTATGAAAAATGCCCGGTTAAATTTACAGCAAAGTCCAACTTTTCTAATTTTAGACAAGCAACCCTATCCTATACACCTATACTTAGGAGCATTTAAAAAGAGCTATTAAAAACACTGACAATATTCCATACAGCACGTAGTGATATACTATAGACGTCTTTAAAACGTCCCCTTGCCGATGATGATATGTCTAAAAAATATTCGTTTTGTCGCCGACTTACATTCAGTGGACGTCTTTTAGAGGACCAATTTCCACAACTTTGGACAATCCAAAAACGTCCGCGAAAGGACTAACTATAAGAAAATCTGTTTGTATAAATTTGTACCTTTTTTGAATATTTAAATACCGGCATATCTTATGGATGTCATAAAGGCATTCGTTGTGGTAAGTATTTACAGCTGTCTTTAACTGAATGATCAATATGCCCCACAGGGTGGTCCAACTAACCCCGTTAATGGGGTAAATTGGGCAACTTGTTCTATACTTATTAGATGTGGATTTTCACAATTATCGTTTCATTATTTGTTAAACAGTATTATGAAGTCAGAAGTCCAACGTTCCATCGAAACAGTAACAGAATATGAAAAATAATATTTTTTTCAATCTTCGAAGAAAAAAGTGGCACAACCATCCCCACCCTACCCTACGCGATAAACATGAACCACGTATTTTTATCTAGAAACAAATAGAAAACTATTTTAATATCAAAATTAAAAAAATATATATTTGATAGAGAGCCACTGATTAAATTGTATAGTACAGAAATGATTCAGAGTACGATTTTATCTGGCTATTCTAATATCAAGTGTCAATTTATATTTTACTGTAATCAGTCAGTTGGTTCGATATAAAATTTGTTTAAACGTCAAATGGATTTACGTAATAGGTGCCTATGTAAGCATACGGGGTGAGTCAAGTTTAAATACTTAGTCAAACTTCAGGAATAGATTTCTTACAAAATTTCAAGCAATAAATTATTAATACAACATACCTTATTTATTTTCGCTCGTCAACAGAGATACAGCGTGATCAAGTTCAGGAGGAAAAATAAAATTTACCGACTTTCGTAAAATTTTTGGGTAGGTATTTATTACTTACGATCGCCGTATTTTTCGCTGAAAAATGATCAAATTTTTTAAAAGTAATATTAAAACTAAAATTATTGATGTTATGTGCTAAACTCTATATTGTTCAGTTCTTAAATGTCTAAAATGACTTGTATTTGAAGAAAACACTATTTCAAGAATAAAGTGCCCGTAAGGTGGATCGTCTCATGAACTAAGCACCAGAATAAAATTATAACCAGTGGCGTAGATAAAAGTTACCTGTAACACAGAGTTGTGGAACGTCCAATCGCTTCATACATAAAAAGACTGATGCGTCAGGCGTACCGTTTTCCCGTAGAACTATTTTTATGACAACTACATTAAATGATTAAATCAAACAAACAGATACATAACAAGAGAGGCTGACAACCACTGTCTATATAATGTCAAAGCAGAAAATCTAAAAATATCATTGTTAAATGTCACAAGTAGTTACAGTCTGCGGCAGCTGGTGGTATTTTTCCCCTGAACTTGATCACCCGGTATATCTACTGAAGAGTAAAATAAAAACTATGTTGTATCAAAGTTTACGGAACATATTTATTCCGTAATCTTTAGCTGTATTTACATTTCTTGCTTGAAATTTCGTAAGAAATGTACTTAGTCCTGAAGTTTGAGTATTCCAACTTAACTCACCTTGTAATTAATTTACTGAATTGATAACTTGAACTATTTACTTCTAACTATTGTACTACAGGGTGTCCCTGAAAGGTATGTACCAAACACTAGCACAAATTCCTGAAGCTAAAATATGAGGATCCAGCCCAATTTACCCTAGTTCTAAAATTTATAGTTTCCAAAACACCAGGATGTCAAAATTATTATTTTTCAAACTTTTTTACTGAGATTTATCTTAATAATGGCATAATTCGCGCGGAATTTGTTTTTTTTTTAGGATGACAAATTCAGAGCTGATAATTGTTTCGGTGTATACATTCATTTCTGCGATAGTGTACGGTACGCCATAGCGAAAAATTTAAGAACTAAATGATAAATTTTAAATCCAAACGACAAAGGTTTGTCAAATTGAATTGTTTGACAGTATTCTTTTGGTAACTAATGACGAGAGTCAATTCATTGCTACGAGGAATTTCAGTATGAAATAAAACATTAAATTCAATTATCTCAGAAACGGCTGCTTGAAACGATACTTATTAGGTGTACCTTTCTTGGACAAATAATACCAAGAAATAAAAAATTTTAACTAAAAATCTAATACACTTAGGCACAAAAATGTTATGAAACTTTAGATATAGGCGAAGTTCTACTGGTGGCGCCCTCTACATTGTTCAGCGAAACTGTGATCAGATCTCGATTTCTCATCCTAAAAAACCTCCAAGTATCAAATTTCGTGCGAATCGCACTATTATTAAGACAAATATTTACAATAAAAGAAAATAACTTTGACACCCTGTGTAATCTATCAACTTTTGACTGAGGTAAATTGGGTTAAATACCCATATTTTCATGCTAGTGTGCTAGTGTTTTCTACAGACATTTTAGAGACACCCTGTATAAGTACTTACAAAGCTACGAATTACCAATAACAGATATTATTTGTTTTTTTTTTGCAGAGGAAGAAAATTAAATACTATCCTTGACTATATACACTAAGACTAGTCAATCTAATGGGAGACCTTGTTGGCCTGAATGGGAAACCAACTCTCGCGTAATGGGAAACGAACTCAAAAAGAACGTTTACGCTTGGACTATTTGCTAATAGATGGCGCAATATTAGATACTAAAATGACATGAATTTGGATATATAATTTTGAAAGCTCCTCCCATCGAAGATGATTGGTTCATACATATTATGTTATGTACAATCGTTTTCAATAATAATGACACTCTTTAAATTGAATTTTGCTATTTCTTTTGAGCTACTGACATATTTGTAATGAAATCTACTTTCAACTTTTAACATTAGTAATTAGTTGCTTCACTTACCAATATAGATTTAATGAATTTTCTACTCAGAACTTCCAGAAGTTCAAAAACTGTTTTGAGAGAGTGTCATTATTATTTCAAAAGCTTGTATGTACTTAAAATTCATAACTTTAATGGCATTCAATAGGATTACTATGTAATTTATTATTAAGTGAATGTGTTAGTCATGAAGAAGCAGAAAGGAAATAAATTTTAATTTTTAAAATAAAATAAAACTAGACGAAACATTCCAAGACTAAAACTTTTCCGTAAGGCGAAAATCGACTATAATGATAGATTTTGAATTCTGATAAGTAATTATAGTAATTCCATCATATGATTTAATAATAAAAATATTCTCAAATTTACAGAAAACAAACAAATTACAGAAGTGGAGTTATCCAGTTCATATTCACTTTCACGTATCAATGAAAGTCAAAGCTTAAAATATATTAACCGCCAGATAACACTTTTATCATACTACTCCAGCTTTGGTAAATTCAAGTGAAGAAGTCATTCAATACGTGTCGATAAAAATATACAGGGTGGGCCATTAATAAGGGCATATAGAGGAGGAGGAACATCATTGGGAGGAAATATGAAGATATAGCTAAATATATCTTAGTAAAATATTTATGTAGAAAAAGATACAAGGTGTCAAAACTGATATATTTTTATTTGTGTTTTCTTTTTTTGTAATAACGCGAGTATCTCTCAACTAATTGTCACCAAATTTGGTAGAGAAACATTATTTAAGAAAATTAATTTAAGAATTAAATCAGTTTTGCCAATAAAGGTGCCGCACTAACAATGTCTAATAATGAATTTTTCTCTTATTTTTTGTTGACAAAACATTTTGATTCGGTTGACTTCAAAATTATATCTACGTAAAAAGATACACTTTGTAGAACTTGATAATTCCTACCAATTTCGAAAAAACTGCTCTAAAGGTTTCTGCTTACACGCGACATGCTATTGAAGGTAGGTATCAATAAGTCGTTTATTTTTTTTTAATGTCCAGAATAACTGGAAAAAAACTCATATTTGAAAAAAAAACATATTTACTTTTATTGACAAAAATACCAACAGAGCAGTAAAAACAACTTAGCCCTTGAGCAAACTCTCTCTACCTCTACATGTCTTAATTAATTAAACTAATTATTACAGCTAATTACAGTAAATTTTCAATATGACCTTCCACTTCTATACAGTTTTCTAATGCTCCTAAGAGATTTCCTCACGTCGATAAATACATTTGGTTATTTTAGATCAGTTTTCTGGAAAACGGTAGGAATTTCGTTAACAAAAAATAAGAGAGAAATTGTCATCACCTGGCATTGTTAATGGTCTATTTGTTTTAATAAGTACCTACTACATAAATTATAATTAGTTGGAAAAATATTTGTATACTTATTGTTTTAGAATTTTTACTAATGAATTTTTCTTAACAGGAATTATGATAACTATTTAGGTCTTTATTAAGGACTGACCCTCTTGGTGTATATACTCAAGGATACTATTAAGCAAAATGTACTGCACTACTATTAAATTACAGGCAAATTACCAAAGTAAATGCGTAATTCTTAAATGTGATTCAACAACTAAACAATTATTACAGATCAGGCATGATTGAGCAAATGTTCAGTAAGAAAGAAAACTTATATTTGATAAACAATCACGTTTTAAAATAGACAAAGAACACGTTCCTACCACACTCAACTATTGTTTGCTGTTGGAAAAATGTCGATATTATTTACAATGCATGCACCTTCGTACCACGGACGTAAACCACGTTACATCTATTGCCTTATTGCCTTTATATTATTTTGAGTGCAAAAGATGTTAGATATATGATTGTGACTAATAGCAGAAACAAAAAGATTTGTCATTGCAAAGTCCTTTACAACTAGAAAAATATTTAAACACACCCATGCAGACAATTTCATTATTGTGATGATATAAAAGTACACAAAACATGTTTTAAGCTATAAATCATAACTTTATCTCAAAGAGGGTCAGAAGTCATTTTTTTTTAACAAAATTGCTTAAATATATATATTTCATGGTGCTCGAATGATCCTGTTTTAGTCGATAACAGTAAACCTGTCAAGGTCATTTATTCATGTAAATTAAAATAAGTTTTCTCATTAAATGTGAAGATAGTATTATTTTCATTTGAAAAATTTTTGTAATCACCATAAACGTGAATACACTTTTTGATATTACTTATATTTTTACTGTTGGGGTAGGTCACAAGAGATTAAGGTATATCAAATACTTCACTTATCTTTATGGTTAACAATATTTTGCAATGTAGTAAACTATAATGCTTTACATTCTGAAATACATATGTAAAATTGCCAATAACTAGATTATGAAGAGACATAAATAGGGGAGTAAGAATGTTAACCAAGCAGATAATAATTCTTTTAGTTCCTGGTGGTTACCATTATCCAAAGATATTCTAATTATCTTTTCTTATTATTTGTACTTGGTTTTTTTTGTGTTTAAGAAAAATAAACTAGTCTGCATATAGGTAATGGTAAAATATTGGAAATTACCGACAATTGCAATTGTATTTCATCAAACCATTCTTAGTCTTACAAACTTTTCTATCCAGTTGAACTTGCAGTGCAAGGAGGAGACAAAATTATGCTTTGCGGTAAATATTGATTATTTCCAACAAAATATCTTCTACAGAAAGGTTACGTTGCTGGTATAATAAATCATATTTTGCTGATAGGTTTTCATCCAAGGAGAACTACGAGTAATTCTACAGCAATACCAGCAAATTTGTATTTCATATATTTCTATGTTTATATGAACTTATTATCCTACAATCAACCTGCGCTGAACCTCCTTAAAAATTGACATTTAATGATAGTGATAATGATTATGAACACCTTATATAAATAGATCAGTCTAGAGTCATTCCATATAAAATAGTCTGAAAATAACAAAAATTGTTGCCGACCCATTTTAGATTTTGGTGTAACTGAAAAACTCTACTCTAGGGTCCCAAACAACAAAATTTACACGAGTTTGATTTTTACAAGCGCTTTTTTCGTCTAGTTAAATAAAGACTCTTAAAAATTGCTATTTTTAAGCATTATTAATTTTTACTGTCGAATTGTTCTCTTTGAAGATATTTGAATGATCAAGACGGAATTCAGAGTGGGAAAGATAATAGTTTCAGTGTAAATGAAGATAATTGGCTCGGACGATCCCTTTGAATAGCAGCGTGCTGAAAATGAGTGTTTTTTAGTCATTTTTCGCTCCGCGGAAATATATAAAGTATATATATCATAGACAAAATTCAGCCATAAGTAGCCCACTTTTTATAGAAGAAAACTTTGCTTAAAGTTTTGAAATTTTTAAAAATGCCAATATTCAGGCTATGAAACGAGCGTATTGACTGCGAGATAAAAATCTGATACTCACAGAATCTACTGTTCTTACCTTCAACTTTAAATGACTATATCACTTGTTTTGTTATTTTTATGTTTAGTGCATGTACGAGCCGTTTTTTACAGCAAAAATCAACTCAATTTTTGAATTTTTAACTCTCAATAATTAAGACGCTAGAGTCGATTGAAATTCACGAAAAAATGACTAAAAAATAATCATTTTCAGCACGCTGCTATTATTCAAAGGGATCGTCCAAGTCAATTATTTTCATTTACACTGAGACTACCATCTTTCCTACTCTGAATTCCGTCTTGATCATTCAAATATCTTCAAACAGAAAAATTTGACAGCAAAAATTAATAAAGCTTAGCAATTTTTAAAAGTCTTTATTTAAATAGGCGGAAACAAGCGCTTGTAATAATCAAATTCGTGTAAATTTTGTTGTTTGGGACCCTAGAGAAGAGATTTTCAAAGTTACACCAAAATCTAAAATAGGTCGGCTTTGCCAATTAGACGATTTCAAATGGAATGATCCTCTAATTAATGAGGTTTTCCAGGTTTCCCTCATTCCTGCACTGAATAGTGGTTAGGGCCTACCAACGTAAGTTGTTCCTGGGCGCAAATGCGGTCTGCTTAATAATAATATGCCGCTCCCTCTCCCACTCAAGTCTCCGACTTCTGGGCTAATCCCGGTGATTAGAATGAGGGGTAGAGATAATATTATTATTATATTATCAGAAGATCTCAAACTGGTTAGGTATTATTACCTGTATTAGGTACCTACTGATATAGTAATCCTTATTGTGTTTGTGTATAATGTGTTAATGTATATGTCGTAGTCACTGGGTGTAATTTGTCATTTCACGGATTGCCTGTTTAGTTTTCATCAAACAAAGGAAATGGTTAATCATTTGCTGAATGTTCTTCAAATGTAATACTACCTGTAGAAAAATGCAGAAGCAAAGTAAACAAAATATTTTTATTGTTGCAAAATATTAATTCCGTTCATTTGGAACAATGGTGAGTAAGACTTGAATTGAATAATATATTAAAATCTCTTTTAGATAAAAATAAAAAAATATTGTAGACTTAACGTAAGTGAAAATGGCCCTCTACAGTCAGACTCGAATAGTTGTAGGTAGGTACATAATATGTGTATAAACATATTATTATATACAGGGTGGACACGCGATAATCCCTCCCCCTATCTTTCTCCGTCATTAGTCGAAATACGAAAAAATGTGTAAAAATAAAAGTTGATCTTTTAAATATTTTTAAAACAGAAAAAAATAAATATCACATTTCCCAGATGCATATAGGTTTAACTTTTATTTTAATTAAGGAAACACCTTGTATCAACTTTTCAAATATATATTACACATGACACTTATCTTTTAATGCTTTCGAGATATTACATGTTTATTGTTAATATGCAACATCATATATAGGTAACTCTTGATATATGATATCATTTTTAAATGAAATATATAAAGTTAAGGGGAATTAGGTTTTAATGTAAAGTAAAATTTAGTAAAGTTAATATCAGCTTTGCATTCAAAAAGAAGAAGGTCATATTGAACAATTATTATAAATTTATTTCTTTTATTATTCATTTACATACCTTTAAATTTTTTATAAATATATCGGCTACATATTAACACTCAACATGTAATATATCGAAAACCGTATAAGATAAGTATCATGTATAATATACTTTTCTGAAAAGATAAATTGGCGGTATTTTCAATGGCGTAAAAATATAAAGAGTGTTCCTTTTAAAAAACCTATTCAAACAATAACGGAGAACAAGGGGAGGGAGGACAATTTTCACGTGATCACTCACTACATATTAAGATCACTTTGTACATATGGTTGTTCAGTTACAATAAAAAAGTAGAATTATTAGTTATTACGGCCCGAAATTCTACACAACATAATTCAGTAAATGACTAAACAAACGTCCGTCAAACGTAAACGCTGTAACGTGTAATCGTTTAATCTTTTACTCCGTTTGACGACAATGAAACAGGTAATGTCTGTCAATCAAAGGAATATTCATTTGATTAGCCTTTGCCGGCAATACAGCTAAACACTAGGCTTTCCGTGAAATGACGAATTACACCCAATGGGTATGACATATATATGAAAGACGGACAGTGCATCCTTCTTGTTGTAATGTTGAGCAGAAAATAGCTATGTAACTCGTGCATTTGCCACGTGTATATCTTGTATATTAGCTACAAGTAGTACATGCTAGCAGAACATCTATCTGCTGTCATACGTAAAAAAAATAATTGTTAATAAGTAGATCTCAGCTTAAGTTAACTACCTACTTCAACAAGATATTTAGTTACCTTTAGTAGAAGAGATAGAAAGTATGCGCCCTATTGTTTTAACAAAACGCCGACTTGAGTAAAACCGTATTAATAAATTGATATTCACTGTACGTGGTACATGTAACATGTATGATATTGCAATACAGATTATTTTAGGAAAACTTCGTTTACTAGCCGACTTCAGTCACCGTATGTGTTTTTTATATAAGTATCTCTATTTGTATTTTCTAACACTATACAGCGTGTAAAAAAATAGTAAAGAAGATAAGTAGGTGTCAAAATAGTTACATGCTTGCCTTGTGCTACTATTAAGAGTTTAAAAATTAAAATAATAAATATAAACAATTTTCTTGTCAATAGCTAATACATATTTTTTTATAAACTTTTATCTTGTAATAAAGCCATTAAGTTGGGCTTCTAAATGAAACTATTAAAAACTAATTGAGAGGCAAATATATGACTGATGATTATAACGTATCTTATTTCACCCTGCAATAACGTATCTTGTTTCACCCTGCAATATATACATATATTTACGTTTGAAAACAATGTGAGTTTTATAATACATTAGAAATTGTCAAAAATTTTAAGCAAAACAAAACATTTTTTTACACATACTAACTTAATTTCCATCATGATTAGCTTCTCTGCGATTTTGATAAATATTAACAGATTAGATTCAAACTTCAAAACCATTGAAAAGTAGCCAATAATAACTTCGTTTCACCATTTTTAAGCTATAAGGACTTACGTTGAGAGGTCGCAATACCATTGTCCGAATGTAATACCTGAACTGAAAGTACAGTTCTGTGGAAAATCGGGCAACTGCACATGTTAACAACACATTACTTAGCAATTTGCATTAGTTAGCATACCTATGACTGAAAAATTACCTACTCGATGTATATAAACTCTAAACTTTGTTTTATTTGAAGTTGTTTAGTAGTTTTAGTTTTTTTTCCAAATAACGTCTCATCTTACGATAGCTTATTATTGTATGCAGATAAAATATTATATTTAGAAATGTTAAGATTTAACAAATTAATATCACACCAATGAACCAGTTTATTAATATTTTCTTGAAATATTAAACAATTATTTACGGAGGTGATTTCGCGAAACAATTTGCAATCATCGGCATACAAAAGAACTTCGGAATTCACCTCAAGGCAAAGGTCATCCACAAACAAGTTAAAAAGGGAGGGACCTAGGACAGACCCTTGCGGAACTCCAAACTTAGCAATACAAGTGACAGACTTGAAACGTTTGAAAAAATAAAACAAAGTTGTTAGATAAACCAAAGCTCGAAAATTTTCCAAGAAGCAAACATGAAGCCTGTCAAAAACTTTAGAAAAATCGGTGTAAATGACGTCTACCTGGGATGATACATCTAAACGAAGAGCAATATATTGTGTGACACAAGCCAAATTAGAATCAGTAGAACTTCCCTTAACGAAGCCATTCTGGTTTTCATCAATCTAGTTTAACATGAGAGAGAACCAAATCATGCAACAGCACTTCAAACACCTTGCTAAAATTACACAGAATAACAACTGGTCGATAATTATCAATTATACTTATGTCCCCCTTTTTGAAAACAGGGCAGGTCTTTGCTTTTTTCCAGATGTTCGGAAAAAAGAACCTTCTAAGTGATATAATAAAAATAGTCGAAGCGGACCAAGAAAAATTGATGCAGAGATGCTTGTAATAAATAATTATGTATATTGAGCTTTCATAGTTACTGTAGTATTCATGAATCGGGAGGATTGTGCTTATTCTTGTACTATATTTAACTTAAATTGCTAAATATCAAGTTTTTAATTGCACTATATTTCATAATTATGTAACACCACAAGTAAACAAATACGTTGAATAAGATAAAAAACTGGGATCAGTTGATTAGTAATATTAGGTATTACAGCGTCTGATAATGTTGATAATCTTGTCTTGCTTTTTCTTGGTCTTAGCTTTATCTCGCAAGTCCAGACAAGACAAGACTTGACAGCTCGAATTGTAAGACTTTATTTAAAGGGCGTGGCATATAAAATTAAAATAAAACTTTATTGGGTCTAGGTCCAGTTCTGCTTAACTAGAACTAATAATAAATTCACTGCCACTTGACTGAAAGAGTTCCGATTCTGTTTAGCCTATATCGTCCATTACTTAATACTTACTATGTAAAACTGACCGTTTCTATACTTTCTAACGTCTTCCAATGGACCATTGTTAACGATCTACCATATCACTGTTACTAAATTCGTAATAGAGTTCAACGTTTCTTATTTGTATGCAAGAGTCCTGGAGAATCATGCAAAATTACGAGACATGAAATTTGCGACACTCGCAAGACGAGACAAAACTTGATCTTGCAAGATTGGATAAGAATAAGACTTTAAAGAAACTCATGTCTTGTTTTGCTAGACAATAAAGAATTCAAATTTTGCAAAATGTCTGCAGCCAACACTAGCCTCTGTATTGATAAACCTGTAAACCTGTAAATTGAACTGATCAAATTTGGGTACTTGTATTAATGAAAAATATAAATTAATTACTACTACTTTTATTTATTTAACTCTTCACCATTACAGATACAGATAGTACATATGGTAAGTAAATTTTGTGAAACATGCATAATAATTAATAGAAGTAATAGACTAACAAACAGTATAACTAAAGCACAATAAAAGTGAAATATTTCCTACTAATATAATAAACATTATAAAACAATGTGGACTCCGTAATTAGAAAGTAGGACATAATCATTGTCTAATAAAAAACGTTTTACTTCATTTTTAAATTTATTGTATGATACTGTGTGTTTTATATTATTTGATAGTATATTAAATAAAACAAGGCTTTATGAAGAGTGTTCAAAATGTGCAGTTTTATGCTTAGGTACGCTTAATAACAAATCTCCATGTCCAGTGTTGTATTGGTGATAAGATCAGCATGTTCTAAACAGATGTTCATTTTTTTTAACAAAAATAGTACATTTCAGTATAGGTATATAATGAATCTTTTCTCTTTAAATACAAGTCTACAGCTGTCTACAGGTAGAATTTCATACAATAATCTTAATAATCGTTTCTGAGTAACAAAAACATGATTTATTTCTCTTCCACTTCCCCCAACATATTATGTTGTATGATAAGTTATAAGTATGCTAAACTATAATATGCACTTAACATAGAGTTTTCGTCAAGACAACTTTTTAGTTATAGTAATGCAAAATATGCCTTATTCAATTGTTTACAAACAGTCAACGTGATTATCATAAGATAATGTGGAATCAAAATAAGTGCTCAAAAGTTTGACATTAGGTTTGTTCCAACCAGAGTTAGAAACTAGTTTGAAACTATTAGAAACGTTCTCCCAACTACTGCTTGCAGTACATTCAGTGAAAATACATTGACAACTTAACTGGCCAAACAATTCTAGCCGATGGAAACCAGTCTCTGACTCTGGATGGAACAGACCTAATAGGTGAAATCGTATGTGCATCATTTAAAAAGAAGTTATTTGGAAATAAACCTTGTATACCGAAATGTATTATTCATTTTTATTTAGTATAAGATTATTACCTTCCTCTGAAGTTCCTCATTAGTGTTAGCTGAAATTGTGATTGTAGTATCTCTACAAACATCTTTACATGGTAATTTGTAATGTAATCAGGTAGTTCGTTAACATAAAGCAAAAATACCAAATAGCTTATTAAGGACCCCTGCTGAACTTCAAGATTCAAAGGATATGGCTCTGACAATAATTTTCCAAGTTTAACTGTCATAGATCTATTGCTCATATATTATGAAACTATCCAGGACAACATGTTCCCTCGAAAGCCCATGTTTTCTAATTTTTGTTTTAGTAAAAGTTTATGAATAGTGTCAAGTGTCTTTGACAAGTCAAATAATAGTGAGACAACGTATCAAGAGACCCATCGGCATATTCCAATGGGTGACACGATGCTGTTTTTACAGATTTACCCTGCGCAAATCCATGCTGTGGTTCTGAGTAAGACCATATTATATTATATGCTATTTTCTCAAATAATTTAGGCATGATACTTAATACCAATATATGTCGATACTTAGTTATCAATATTCTCACAATTGCCTCTCTTATATACTGGTCTAATAATAGCCAACTTTAAACCATCCTGAAACCATTATTAAGCGATTTTTTTCATTAATTGGAACAAAATACTCCTCACAACATGAATCTTAATCCTTTTTAAAATGTCCAACGAGATACAATTGGAACCTTTATATTATTATATTTTTTTATATTTTTTATATATTATTAAGTTTATCTATTACTGCAATTACTTTATCAGTTGTTATTAGTGACATAAAAACTGATTGTTGTCTATAATTTGACCGAGTACAAGATGATGACAAATTAGACCCAAAATGCAACTTCAGCTTTTCAGTGCGACGGTCGAAAAAGAACTACAAATAGTGATGTTACAACTTATGTATCAGATATTTTAACATTGTCTATATCCAAAATTATGTGATCTGTATGTGTTTTGTACGATCCAATTTATAATTAATTATTTTCCACATTTCACGAAATTTATTAGTATTAATTTTATTGGAATAGTATTTTCGTTTCGCATTTATAATATTTTGTTTATACTGTCGCTTTTCACTTTTTTATAAATTTTGAACCTCAACACTTTCGTAAGTTATTCATCAACCAATAATATAATTATTTTTTTTCGTATAATTACTGTAATAAATTTTTGGAGGTAGTAATAGTTCATCATGTGACGTACTCGCACAGAAACGATGCCGTCAAAAAAGTGTAGTGAAAAAATAATTGGTACATTTGTTTAATAACTGTAATGGGCGCAAAAGATATAAATCAGTCAAACTGATTTGTTACGTAAACAAATCAGTAGCCTAATGCGACCCCTAAGGTTACGGAAAGTTCAAGCGCTTTAAGTTTCTAACCCTGTGCTAAGGATTATTCTAATGAACTGAGACACTACCCAAAACTCATTCTCAAGCAATAATAAATAAACTTTTTTCCTTACCGTTTTAATTAAAACAAGTGGCTGAACTACTAAATTATTGACATTAATGGGGCAGAAGGTCAACGTCGGAATATGTTGAAGTTTATACATACTGGTAATTATTTATTTTCTAAATATAAAAAAACTGTTTTAGGAAATTTAAAATTACGTTAAGACTGATTTCTTGAAATACCCTAAATGTTGTCAAATAAGTTAATTATGTGAAATTTTAAAAACCTACGATTTTTGTCATTTTTATTAAATATTAAGCTTAAGTATCTAATATTATTGGAGAATATCTGAAATTAATTTATGGATAATTTATGGAGAAGATTGATTTAACGATGACATAAAATCAAAATTTAGTTGAGGATGTTCTATTGCTTTAAGTAAGTAGGTGAGGTTGCAGGTAGTCTCAATTTATAACAAGCCAACATATTTTCTTCTGGTAAATTGATGAATGAACTTTTGCGACTTATGAGCAATATAAAAAGGAATGCACAGTGTTAGTTATACAGCATGCGCCAAAAGTATGGAATAAATTCAATAAAAACGAAACAATTATTTTTTGGAAAAAATCCTCGAACAGGTCGATTTTTAATTTAAAAAATACATATTTTAGCGTAAAATGCGATTTTCAAATGTCATTTGTTTTCGAGTAATAACGTCATCGATTTTTTTTTAATTGGCAACACCATATTTTTTTCCTTGATTCTGAGAGATCGTTTAATTCTCTATCAGACAGTACTCGAAAACTTTCCTATGTAAGAGGGCAAAATTTTAGTACTGTCTGATAGATAATTAAACGATCTTTCAGAATCAAGGAAAAAAATATGGTGTTGCCATTTAAAAAAAATCGATGACGTCATTACTCGAAAACAAATGACATTTGAAAATCGCATTTTACGCTAAAATATGTATTTTTTAAATTAAAAATCGACCTGTTCGAGGATTTTTCCCAAAAAATAATTGTTTCGTTTTTATTGAATTTATTCCATACTTTTGGCGCATACTGTATAATTCTATAGGTACGTTTTAAATGCAATAAAAATTAGTTTGACGCTATAGAATTATCTTGACTTAAATAATTATCAACAGGCATATGACTACCAATTAATAACTACGTTATACCAAAATAACCACAATAACTGATAGTTCTTGAAAAACACTCTAGGGCATTTACCGTCCATTCATAAATTAAATTTTACTAGTCCAGCACACATTGACATATTTTATATTGGCCAGCACTTACAGTTAAAGACAAAAGCAGCCTCCGGAAATTACAAAATGCTTGTCCAAAATTCTGTTATGTTGCTAAAAAATTTGATCATGTTTCACCTTTTTTTGTTTTATATAAATGGTTAAAATCGGAGGACAGATTTATTCTTCAACAGACAGCCTTATTATTTGTGCGATAAATTAATTCGTGGTAAAAATGTGCGTCACAGAGACACTCGCCACTGTAATGAATTTGTCATGCCAAACCACTGTCCTGAAATATTTCAACATTCTTTTAGCTACAATGCTGTAAAAGTGGACAATTCTTTGCCTGTAAATGTTACATCTTGCTCTTCTGTGACTCTTTTTTAAAAAAGCAATAAAAAATCATATTACTGAACTTAGGGTAAGTAGGTAGTATGTACTCATTGTGTATATATTTTTAAGATTATTTTTATATTTAGTTGGCGGTTAGAATGAGTAGCTCCGCTAGATCTCGCCGCCATTAATATAATTGTTTTTTTATGCAGCTAGTCTAAATGTTTGGTGTTAACTTATTTCCAGTGTTTTATAAAGTTATCTTGGAATAAAAAGAGGTATGTTTTCTATATAAACTAGGCAACCAACAATTATCGGTTTGCACTCTGAAGAAGGATGAAAATTTCCGAAAATAAATTTTTTGAATTACCATAGCAACGGAACAAAATACAATCTTCTAAATGGTTAGAAATCGTTCCTTTGGTGTGAAATTTTCAGAATAACTCAAACGACTTACACTCTTTTTACACTTCCTCTCTTAATATCAAAATAAAACTGTTTGTGTATTTACGAATAGGTTCAATAACATTCACATTAGGTACTAAATAAACTTCACTGTGTTCAACAGTGATAAGTTTTGGCATTTGTGTAAATAGTTACATGGTGATAAGAAAACGTTATTCTGTTTCCGATTACGATCAAGATAAGCGACAAACATAAACCCATATTATCCTGCCTCGCAGGCAGCGGACTTCCTGACGTTCTGATAAGAGACTCAGTGCTCTCTGGCATAACTGGACCAATCGTTTATGTTTCGTAAAAAAATATTCGTAAAATTTATAAGTTCGCTTTATGATCTGGAACCATTAGCAATTCTTTACACTGGAAATAATCAGGCGCCAGTGACTTAGTTAAATAATAGATACATTCTCTCATTTACATACAGCAATTTGATAATTCTATTCATATATGAAAGCATTTAAATAGAATGTGTCCACGAATTAGTACCCAGAGAGGAAAAACTTGTATCGTTTTGATTTGTTTCGAGATATGTATTTGTTTTGATAAACATTGTAAGTACCATACCTTAAATTAATTTATTATTTGATCTAATCTTCACGGTGTGCAAAAAATAAGTTTTATTTTATTTTTAATTTTACGAAGGATATCGTATTAAGAAAATTTGTACAAAATTGTTGGCAATTAAAATATAAAAACAAATTTCAAATCTGGACTTCAATATTAACATAACTTTTTCAACAATAAATATTGGTTACATTTAGTAAAATGTCAATATTATCTCCATAAACAAAATTCAATTATAGTTAACTCCGCAGTTATTTTTCGCCAAGAACACAGAAACGCCATTATACAGGGTGTCCGGAAATGATATATCAATATTCCGGGGGGTGATTCTACACAAAAAATTGATCCCACAAAGCTCTATAACATTTTCTGTAAGGCTGTCATTAGACTATAAAAGACTTTTGACAAATATCTTTTATTAAATATATTTGAGTAAAAATTTCACTGTGTAATATATCAGATTTACAAAACATTTCTGCTATAAAAGTTCTTTTAGTGAAAGTAATAGGAAACTGCTACATTTTATAAAACTTTTAATAGTTGAATTCTAAGATGGCGAAAGGCAAATTTATGTGAAACACTGCATCAACAAAATTATTAATATCGGAGTACGAGAGATATGAAATATTATATAACAGTCATCATCAAAATTATATAAATAGGAATAGTTCTCGAAGTAAATTTTGATGGATACCCCTTAAACCACGTTTTTCAATCCATGGCTTGTCTGTAAGTGTTTGCTTTTTTCTTCTTTTTCAATATTAAACTCATTACTATAATTGCACTAACTGCCGCGCCACAGGCAAATAACGGTCTTCCATTTTTATTGATAATAGTGGTAAAACATTTGAAAAAATTTAATATATGTACTCAACTTCTTTAAAACAAATGTTATAAAATAAATTTTGTAAAAAATATGATTAACGGTACTTGACAAACATCTTTTACAGTCTAATGCCGGCCTAAATGTCAAAGTTACAGTGCGTCAATAAAAATTTTTATGGATTTCTTCTAGGAACTTTTTGTGAATGTGCCGATTTTTTTCTCATTTTGTATACATATCACTAGTTTTCCTTTGTAATCTACGTTCTTAATTTCATGCATATCCTCCAACGTCAAAACTATCCCTGGCCTTGAAATAATGATTTTGAACTTTTTTATTTGAACATTTTTATAAATTCAAATTGAACGTAATTAAAAATCAAAAGAACTGTATATTTGGCATAGACGGATGACCTTTTTTCCATTAACAAAGGACCAACATTTATTTGCATCATATAAAATATTACTTCTAGTATCACTCAAGAATTTATTATAGGAAGCTGTAATATTCCGTTTCATTCTAGAACGCAGCTGATTAAATGCGCAATAGTCCTAAGGATTCTTAGATCTGATATATAGTTTATGTAATTTGTTCTTTTCCCGAATCTTAAAGATTGTCTATATTGATCTTATACCTTGACGTCTCAAGCACAAATCATTAACAAACCAGAACACTTGGAAGAAGAAGTACATCATCATCTATCAGCTCTTTGACTAAATGGATATACCAACAGAAATATTGAATAAGTCATAAGGAGGACATCTAAGATCTAGGATAAGATGGAATATCTCGCGCAAAACATTGGAAGGAGAACTACGAATCATTTATGATTAGCTTTCAGAGGAGAGGGATATATCAACAGATATATTGAACAAACCACAATAAAGTCAGAAGCATACAGTATACAGTATACAGTATACAGTATACAGTATGTAGTGTACAATCTATTAGGGTAATAATAATGGAATCCTTTGAAATGAATTTATCGACTTGTTTTGAATTTCTGACGCATTCGTATTGAAATCTACTTTCTCTAACACGATTTTAGAAAGTACACGTTCCACAACTAAATATTAGATTATAATACATGTCATTCCAGCATACTGTTTTAGAATGATATTCTGTCACACTGTGTTAGAATGTTATTCTAACATACTGTGATGGAATATGTACAAATAAGCAACTTTTTTGTATGATTTCAAAAATCTTGTTAGAGAAAGTATAGTCTAAAACACGTTTAGAATAGCATATTCCACTCTCACGAACCGTATTCCTGACCTTCGCCTCGGGCTACTTTTCGCTCGTGTGGAATATATGCCATTCTAGAACTTGTTGTAGAAATATACTATTCTGCTTTTAACAGTTCTTAGTTGTTTGCACTCAATAATCTAAAGAAATTATACATTATGCAGCAAAATACAGATTAGGCAACATATTAGCACAATGTTCAAGAAAGACAAGTGCCAGTGAATAATAAGAAGAAGTCAGCAGTTGCGGACATAACGCCGACACAGAGCATTCGTTAAACTTTGTAATTTGGAAACAATTCATTCTTAAAAATCAAGAATCAGAACTTCACAGGCTAATTTATCCAATTTTCAAAATAGAAATTACAAATGATACGCTACAAAGGGTTAGAAAACATATATATTAAACGAAATAAAATGCAATTTTAAATCACAAAATCTGATGTAACTGAAAATACTTTCTGAAATACCCTGAAACAGGTAAAAATCTTAAGAAATGTTTGGTATCTTATAATTTGCAATTGCAATTGCAATTGCAATTTTAAAATTCATTGGAAGATTGCAAATTTACTTTTACCATCCCTTTTTATCTTTGTTTTTATAGCTGTTAGTGTATCTAACTCTATACAATAATGGATTAAATGGTTGCATTGTAGAGTTAAGATACTGAATTGCTCCACCCACCTATAAAATTGGTTTAACCTTGAGAAAATCTACCTATTCTGTTGGAATAAAAAGAACCTTGCTTTACAATCAATTTAAAAATGGCCGAAACTTTTATATCCAATTCATTGTGTTTACAATATTTCAAGTCTTATGTTATTAATGTTATATTTTCTAATGCAAATAATAAAATATAATAATTTAAATACTAAAAAGTAAATTTAAGTAAAACATTTTCACTGTCTTTTAATGAAATACTTTTTTTAGATAATTACGTTTGTAAAGAAAGAAAATATAAATCAGGAAGTAACTATTAAAATTATCATAATTTATCAACATTACGTAATTCCTAAAACTAAATACGAATATTTGTAATACTGCTGAAGATTTGTAACTAAAAATAAATTTTTTAACATTAATTCGTTTATAAACTCTAGGAACACTATATCTATTCATTCCACGGTATTGACAAATGTAAATAACTTACATTCAACTATTTTCTAGGCTTTAATAACTTCTAACAAACGCAAACTCGTATTTGAGCAGCTCATAAAATGGTTTCATAAACAATAGTTTTCAAATTCGATACATAGAATTATTGTCACAATTTATAGCCATTATTAATTTGAAACTATACATACCATTTTCTAAAAGGCTTCGTTGAACTTGAATACGCAATTTGACGTTAAAGATCAAATTAATCAAATTATTATAAAGCAAATATGCACAAATAAAACTTACATAATGTTTTGGAGTAATAAACAGTATGCAATATGTGCATTTGAAATTACATTTTCATGCATACCAGCAAATTAAGTATTTTAACAACAAGATCCAGTTCATGACATACAGAAATTTAATAATTTAAAACCCTATTATATTATTCAAATTACTATGATTTTCGAGTTCGACGACATAGTCTAGACAACTGGTCGCCACCAGTCGCAAAATTATTGTTCGCTGCTCTAGCCTTAGCTGGGAATCTTTATCTGCTCGTTTTGTTCTCGGGCAAGGTTAAAAGAATAACAAATAAACATTTTATTTATCAATATGTCCAAATGATACATTTCGATGAAAATAACCCACTTAATTTTTACTAACCGAAAAACTCAATATTTTTTTCAGTTTTTAAAATACCAAAAAACCATAATTAGATCACCAATTCCATTTGCCTATATCTGAAATGGATAAAAAATTTCGAAAATAATAATTCTTCTTAAAAATTTTTGCTGGTCTTGAATTGAAAGTCTCGGTAAGATAGTTATTTGTTCAATTTAATATACAGGGTACTATTCAAAAATATGAAAATCTAAAAACAGTGAAGAGTAAAGTATCTTAACGCTACGTGGAAAAATAATGAAAAACTGTTGCTTGGAATTAAATTTTATCCTTAAATAAGTATGTCTTGTCTACAGTATGCGCCAAAAGTATGGAATAAATTCAATAAAAACGAAACAATTATTTTTTGGGAAAAATCCTCGAACAGGTCGATTTTTAATTTAAAAAATACATATTGTAGCGTAAAATGCGATTTTCAAAAGTCATTTGTTTTCGAGTAATGACGTCATCGATTTTTTTTTAAATGACAACACCATATTTTTTTTCTTGATTCTGAAAGATCGTTTAATTCTCTATCAGACAGTACTAAAATTTTGCCCTCTTACATAGGAAAGTTTTCGAGTAAATGACGATTGAATGTTAGAAAACGTAAATCAATTAAAATATAGCAAAAACGTTATCAAGTTTAGTTTTTCGAATTCCATAGTTCTTTTATGGATCACGTAGGTGAAAATCTTTGCAAAGTGTCATTGTCACACCGACTTTCTAATAAGTATTGTAAGCGACATAGAAATTATTATTCAATTTAAAGTATTATGGCACATTTAACTGTTACTCAAAGAATTGAAATTTTAATTCTTATCGGATGCGGGAATATGACTAGAACTCAGCAGGAAGTTTGCGATTTATTTAATGAAAAATATCCAGATCGCCCTATCAGCCAATCAACAGTCAGTAAGGTAGAGTCTAAATTTAGAGAAACTGGCAATGTTGTAAATATTCCAAAATCTGGACGTCCAAGCATTAATAAAACTCAGAAACAGAACATTTTGATAAGTATGGTGGATAATTCTCATAATTCTTCACGATTGGTTGCATTAAACAATGACACTAGTCAGAGCACAGTGCTACGTATCTTGAGGAAGGAAAAATATCATCCCTACAAAATTCAACTTGTGCAGGAACTCAATGAAGATGATCCCGATCGCCGCTTACACTTTTGCGAAATTCTAATGGATTTATGTCAAGGAAATAGAAATTTACACCGACAAATACTTTTTTCAGATGAGGCCACATTTTGTCTGAGTGGTACAGTAAACCGTCAAACTTCCAGATATTGGAGTCGGGAAAATCCTCATTGGATGGCAGAGACACATACCCAACACCCTCAGAAATTAAATGTGTGGGCTGGAATAGTTGACGACAGAATAGTAGGGCCTTTCTTCTTTGAAGGAACCCTTATAGGACAAAGATATTTAAAGTTTCTAGAAAATGACCTTGTTCCAGCCCTTGCAGTAATTTTTCCTAACGATAATGACCCTGACATTTCTGACGATACCATATGGTTTCAGCAAGACGGTGCACCTCCGCATTATAGAATGGCCTGCAAAATCGTCAGATCTTGCACCTCTTGACTATTTTTATGGGGATACTTGAAGTCAAAAGCGTACATTAATAAACCACGTAATTTAGAAGAACTTCAAAATCGCATTCGGGACGAAATACGCAGAGTTACCCCAGAAATCATTCATAATGTGCAAGAAGAATTTCTTCACAGACTTGCGCATTGTCAAGAAGTTGGTGGATGGCAATTCGAACATTTAATTTAAGTATACAATTTAATCAATTGTATTTTATTTTACATACCTCAGAATTGTTACTTTTATATGGATAAATATTACGTTGTCTAACATTCAATCGTCATTTACTCGAAAACTTTCCTATGTAAGAGCAAAATTTTATTACTAATAGAGAATTAAACGACCTTTCAGAATCAAGGAAAAAATATGGTGTTGCCATTTAAAAAAAAAACGATGACGTCATTACTCGAAAACAAATGACATTTGAAAATCGCATTTTACGCTAAAATATGTATTTTTTAAATTAAAAATCGACCTGTTCGAGGATTTTTCCCAAAAAATAATTGTTTCGTTTTTATTGAATTTATTCCATACTTTTGGCGCATACTGTATACTCAACATTTTGGGATATTCTAGAACTTAATACTTTTGTAGAAGCTATTCTCTTTAAAAAAAATGCTATTTTATTGAAAAACACATACACAGGTTTTTATATTAATAATTTATACAGGGGTATCAAAATCGTCAAAAACTTCAACATTCATTTTGAGAACACAGCAAAATCTGTATGTACTCACCTACAAAACTATCTAAATCTAAATGTCATCACTTGAAACTACGGTTGTTCATTTTAAATTTTATTCAAATAATGTTTACAGCGTCAAATTTGTCTTATTAAATGTTAGAGTATCTTATCGTCAAGCTATTGAATTGTTTCATGAAAAATATCCAGAAGTTGAAGCTATGCGTTACATTTGTTTAATTTTTTGAATATATTGTTCTTATAAAACGGCAAAATATTTTAAAGAGCCGTCATTAACAATGAAATCCAAATTTAAAAATGAACAACACAAAGGTGAAGGGAAGATCACATGGAAAAGTATAAGCATCCAGACATCATTCCTTATCTACAAACAGCTTAAAAGATATAATTTCTTTATTTCTTATCTGAAACGACGGAACAACTTTATCTTAAAGATTTATCATAAATTTTTAGATGCTGTATTTTATTAATATTGATTTTATGAACTCTTGAACCCCCAGTTTTTTTTATTACGACGGTAATTTTTTAAGAGATACTTCAGATAATGAACTGTTTATTGGTGGAAGAACGATGGCCCAGACAGGTTTATGAAACGACGTGTTGAAAAATAGGACCCTTATAATCCCAAAGCATGCGCCAAAAACGATTTCAAGTGTCCTTTCAAAACATTTCGGCCCTTTTTATCGGTGATGTGATACTTTTATTGTCACGTCGCTAAGATCCGTTTCAGAACAAAGTAAAGGGTATTACCCTGTCACTAAAAATTAATAAGGCGTATGAGTCAGAAGGGAGATCATTTTAGTGAAGGATTTGTGTAGTTTTGTGTACTATTTATTACATACTTAAATATATATGCCTGTTATATCCAAAAATGCCTGATACATTGTAAATGATGGGTGTGAGTAAACATATTAAATACTTGAATTTTCGAGTTTCCACTGTATCAAAAGTGAAGTTAGATATTTATAGAGTGTTTTCATTTAGCCAGGTTAGCAAATTTAACTAGATTAATTTCTTTAAATAATTTATTGAATAGAGCTTTGTCTGTGGAATTGTTCATTAGCATACCTAGATGTTTGGTATCAGAGAGCATATATATGACTTCATTGATAGGAATTGTAGGAGATTTGATTTATATTAGATTAACATACCTTTCTAATACAGTAAAAAATATTACGAAAGCTAATAATAAAAAATATATGGGTAGATATTGTGGGTATAATTCAACGCTGGTTATTGGGGCTTTAGTCCAGAATAGTTAGTTTCACACAATATTATTAATAACTAAAAATATATAAAAAATACTTGTAATAGTTATTTATTATACAAGAGAAAAAAAAGTATTAGATTTTAGCTTGAGGCTACGTTACAGAGTTAAAATCTAATATTTTTACCCATCTATAATACATTTTTTTTGTGATGGCATAAAAGAAGATTTAATGTTGAAATAAACATATTATTATAATATATGTCATAGCGACATTGGACCTGTATTGCTAAGGAAACCTTGAAAGTAATCAAATACCTGTCAATTTAATTCTGTGATTGGGTTTAAAACATTCCATTTATTAGTTATTTTGAATACTCAAAGTTCAAAAATGGACATTTCTGAATAGAGTTTTTTCTTACACCACCGGAATTAGTAGAAGCAACTAAAATAAACAGTACTTAAAAAACATCACAAATTTGATTATTTTACGGCGAGAAATACGGCCACCTTAAGCCCGAGCATGTCGAAAATTTGGGTGCGTATTTTGATCCGAAATTAAATTTTTCACATCACATTACTAAGATGGTTTCAGCTGCATGCAGAAATCCTGATACTGTGAAATTATTATACAATTCATTTGTAACTTACCTACCAATTAAAGTATTACTCAATCGTGTGGTCACATAGATTTTTAAGGTGGGTACCCAAGCAATTTATTACTGCGTGATCATCTACAATCTGTTATTTTATTGCATAACTTTATCAACTTTAGATGTGACTTACCCGAATTATTACATTAAATTAATCTAAATGTGCTCACAAATAATATACATATGTCGTAGTGAAACATTCTTTACAAAAACTGCTATGTTACGTTATTATAAAACTGTGCAGGACCGCGTTAATATACAGTATGCGCCAAAAGTATGGAATAAATTGAATAAAAACGAAACAATTATTTTTTGGGAAAAATCTTCGAACAGGTCGATTTTTAATTTAAAAAATACATATTTTAGCGTAAAATGCGATTTTCAAATGTCATTTGTTTTCGAATAATGACGTCATCGATTTTTTTTTAAATGGCAACACCATATTTTTTTCCTTGATTCTGAAAGATCGTTTAATTCTCTATCAGACAGTACTAAAATTTTGCCCTCTTACATAGGAAAGTTTTCGAGTAAATGACGATTGAATGTTAGAAAACGTAAATCAATTAAAATAAAGCAAAAACGTTATCAAGTTTAGTTTTTCGAATTCCATAGTTCTTTTGTGGATCACGTAGGTGAAAATCTTTGCAAAGTGTCATTGTCACACCGACTTTCTAATAAGTATTGTAAGCGACAGTATTATGGCACATTTAACTGTTACTCAAAGAATTTAAATTTTAATTCTTATCGGATGCGGGAATATGACTAGAACTCAGCAGGAAGTTTGCGATTTATTTAATGAAAAATATCCAGATCTCCCTATCAGCCAATCAACAGTCAGTAAGGTAGAGTCTAAATTTAGAGAAACTGGCAATGTTGTAAATATTCCAAAACCTGGACGTCCAAGCATTAATGAAAATCAGAAACAGAACATTTTGATAAGTATGGTGGATAATCCTCATAATTCTTCACGATTGGTTGCATTAAACAATGACACTAGTCAGAGCACAGTGCTACACGTATCTTGAGGAAGGAAAAATATCATCCCTACAAAATTCAACTTGTGCAGGAACTCAATGAAGATGATCCCGATCGCCGCTTACACTTTTGCGAAATTCTAATGGATTTATGTCAAGGAAATAGAAATTTACACCGGCAAATACTTTTTTCAGATGAGGCCACATTTTGTCTGAATGGTACAGTAAACCGTCAAACTTGCAGATATTGGAGTCGGGAAAATCCTCATTGGATGGCAGAGGCACATACCCAACACCCTCAGAAATTAAATGTGTGGGCTGGAATAGTTGACGACAGAATAGTATGGTCTTTCTTCTTTGAAGGAACCCTTACAGGACAAAGATATTTAGAGTTTCTAGAAAATGACCTTGTTCCAGCCTTTGCAGTAATTTTTCCTAACGATAATGACCCTTTTGGGCAACTGTTTTCCTGGGAGGTGGATCGGCAGACGCGGACCGATAGAATGGCCTGCAAGATCGCCAGATCTTACACCTCTTGACTATTTTTTATGAGGATACTTGAAGTCATAAGTGTACATTAATAAACCACGTAATTTAGAAGAACTTCAAAATCGCATTCGGGACGAAATACGCAGAGTTACCCCAGAAATTATTCATAATGTGCAAGAAGAATTTCTTCAGAGACTTGCGCATTGTCAAGAAGTTGGTGGATGGCAATTCGAACATTTAATTTAAGTATAAAATTTAATCAATTGTATTTATTTTACATACCTCAGAATTGTTACTTTTTTATGGATAAAATTTACGTTTTCTAACAATAACAATCTAATATGGTGTTGCCATTAAAAAAAAATCGATGACGTCATTACTCGAAAACAAATGACATTTGAAAATCGCATTTTACGCTAAAATATGTATTTTTTAAATTAAAAATCGACCTGTTCGAGGATTTTTCCCAAAAAATAATTGTTTCGTTTTTATTGAATTTATTCCATACTTTTGGCGCATACTGTATTTAGTTCTAGTATTAAACACATAAAAAATGTATTTTTATCTTGATTATTGTTTTATTTGTTCCTTTTTTGTTTTTTTTTATTTTTTTTTGTTTGTATATACATTACATACGTATATAAAGGTATTATTGTTTTGTTATTTTTATACTGATTAACTTTAATATATTTACTTGTTTGCTATTTGCTATCTGTATTTTTTTATTGCAAGCTACTTCTCGTCCTGTAATTGGGATTAATCCTCAAGTCAATCCCGTTGGCTAGTGGAATGATAAATAAATAAATATAGATCGATACATTTTTACCACGATAACTCTCAAGAAATAATCCAAATTTGGACAGTGACACGCTGGCGAAGGTATTGATTTTAAGTGTAGTCCGTGCATTTTTTTTATATTTTAGGAAAATACGCAAATGATTAGAAATCTATAGATTTTTTTTATAACTTAATGCTTCATACCTGCTGATGCCATAGATTTTTGAGTTTCATTGGACTTACAACTTAAAAGTCAATGTTTTCAAGCATTATTAGCATACAGTTTATTTCTTCCTGGAAATAAAAGTACGTTTTATTTATGTTTCAATAAACGTAAACGAAGAAAAGTATATTTTGTTCTACTGAATTATGTTTCCATTTCATTTGGTAAAATGGAATCGTCCCGAGAATCACTATAAATAAATATGTCAATGTTAAACACTTTTAACCTTTGCACCCTACAGAACCATTATTAATATTTGTGCTTAGATTTGAATCCGAGATAACATAAAAATTGTATTTTAAATAACGTATGAGTTCAGTTATTGGGTTTAAGAAAAATGTTATTAGCGGCAGTCTTGTACGCTCAATTTTACAGCTCACAGGTAATAGGTATAATACCTGTAACAATAACTAGGCACTGGAAGCTGAGTAATAAGGAAATGCAATGGCGCATTCTACTCTAGAAGTGACCTGAACGACAGCGTTTTTCTTAAATACGATACCCTATACAGTTAGACTGAATTTACGATACCGCTACTGAACGACATATTGTTCTACCATATTTACCATTTCATGCAGTTTATATTTTGATAAATTAAATTGATATCCGAGCTTATTAATCGCGAACCTGCTAGTACACAATAGACAAAAAAAGTATCTTGTGTATCTACAGGGTGTCAGGAAAGTAATGGGACCTAGCTTAAACATAGCTTCCTGTGATCAAATAGACAAACTTAGCTCAGTTCAAAAGTGCCTCGTTTAGAACTTGCAGGGCTTCAAAGAAAAAAAAATGTTTTCTTGTTATGGGCATAATTAATAAACGAAACGCCAATCATGTTCAAATTTGGTGCAGTTATGTTAGTAGTACGTAGTGCCGCATATCGTAGAAAGCGCTCTTGGCAGTTTTTTGCAATTAATTTTTATCGCATCTTTTTTGTTGGTTCTAATCTGATACACTTGACCGAAAATTATGATGGAGAAATTAATTTTGCGTACAAAAGCTATACTTGTTCTATGTTGATAAAATGCACCGTTTTCGGTAAAAACGCATTTGAAAAGTTCCGCACATTAAAATAGAAATAAATTTTCTAATTCGATCAAGTTAGCACTTATCAAACCGTTAATACGCTTAAATTAGATAAAATTTGATTAAAAGCCTGTCAGATTAATATTAATTATTGTACTGAGTTAGTAATTATCGTTGTGTAGTTGTGTAAAGTGTAAATGTAATGTAAATAATTTCAAATTATTAGTATTATTTTGTCAAATTTTGAAAACATACCTCGACATAAACAGTTTTCCAACACAGAACGGCAGATATGATTACTGTTTACTGTCAAAATCAATTTAATGGAGGAACTGCAGAAAGAAGGTACAGTTACATGGATAGCTTTTCTATGAAAAATTAATTTCTTCATCATGATTTTCTGTCAAGCGTATCAGAATAGGACTAACAAAAAAGATACAATAAAAATTAGTTACAAAAACTGGCAAGAGCGCCCCCTACGATATGCACACTACTGACTCCTTCGCAATGCTTGTACTTATTTAAAACATAACTGTACCAAATTTCAACATGATTGGACGTTTCGTTTCTTAATTATGTCCATAACAAGAAAACTATTTTTTTTGAAGCCCTGTAACTTCTAAATGAAGCACTTTTGAACTAAGCTAAATTTATCTAAATCGGTTCTATTTGATCATAGGAAGCTATGTTCAAGCTGGGTCCCATTACTTTCCGGACACAGTGTATACTTACAGTACCTACAGGGTTGTAATAAATGGGTCATGGGTTAAAGGGATGGCAATTAGACTGTATTGCACATAAAAAATTGTTTTTTTAACTGTAATTTAGATTTTCATATTGATTGTTATTTAGTCGAATTATATTTGTTTAAGGGTGCCATATTCTTGAAATAGTGTTTTCTACAAATACAAGTAATTTTAGACATTTAAAAACTGAATAATATAGAGTTTAGCAAATAACAGGAATGTTATCTCATGGCACCTGCGAATGTTCAAAGGTAAAACGAATATATAAGCTGTCCAACCAACAAATGTTTAGGTACAGAAATCTTTCAAAATAATTATTTTTTAAATTCAATTGTACATGTAAATATTGTTATAACATTAACATACATAGTTCTTCATATAAGATTGTTAATTTTTACAGCGGTTTTTAGGCTTTCACGGCCGGTGCTATCACTTGATACATAATGATTTTCCGGGTTGTTATGCCGTGACCTTGGTAACTGGTCGCTGCCAAAAACAGAGCTAGAATGCACATTTCTAGCATTAACCGGGATTCTTTTACCTACCCTGGTTGTTCTCGGGCTAGACTTTGTGGGGACAGACCCGCTATCAGTGTTTCTGGGCCCGCCCATATATTGATTTCGATTCCTATTATTGGTATTACGACTACTACGGTCGGAACCGTTCCTCGGATAAAGGTGGACCTCCGAAGCGTTCCGTAGCCGCTGCTGAACTGGTCGCATCCCACGCTTCCAAACGTTTTGCCGCTCTTCACTGTTGACATCTTCAGTGGTGACTCCGCAAAAGCGACTGTCAGTCGCGGCGAAGCTTTCCGAAATCAATATATGCGAAAAGAATGCAATGCACTAAATTTGTTGTAAAATGAAGCCATGACTTTGATTTATTAAGTTATTGACAAATTGAACAGCAAACAGTTAGTGAAATTAAATTATTGTCTGTATTATTCAGTTGTGGCATGTTTGTTACTTTTTTGTTTAATTGGGTGTACCTGTCTCTGAAATATAAAACCTAAAGAATCAGTCAAAGGGTTGATTGCATACGAAACAAATGTTCATTGAAATAAAAAATACAAATACCAATAGATATTTAAATTTCAATAATAATAATAATATTAAATATTTCTTTACAATTATATGAAAATTTGAATAGTAGTAGTAAAATGGTTATATTATGATAATGCAAAATTAATCTCTTCTATAATGATAAAACTTTCAAAGATAAAATAATAATAATTTTGTCAAAAGAGTATTATTCAAAAATCAATATCCAGAAAGATTTGTTGATACAATTTTTGAATATTGAACAACAAAACATTATGCGTTGGTACAGTAAAGGTACTGTATATACGAGATTTATCTGTGAGTTTGATAAGAATTGGTTTAATATTAGGACAATTTTTCAAACTAGTAATACATTACGAACAATCAAAAACCAAACCTAATAATGACATTCAAAATTCAAAAAACTGCATCTACAGTATACAATGTGGATGTGGTAAACATTAATTGAAGAGACTTCTGGACCTTTAATTGGGGAACATAGGGATTACGTTAGAAAGGGAGAATTTAAAAAGTCATAAATTTGTGATGATATATAAGGGACGGAAAAATTTTAGAAAAAGAGTCATTCAGAGGGCATTAAAGCAATCCGCGTTTATTATATTGAATAGTGATAATGGTGTTTCGAATTATTTTTTAAATATTGGTTGAATATTTTCAACGACGAGGTAAATAACAAGAGAATAATTGTTATATAATGTCTTATATCATTATGGAACGTATATAAATAACAAAATTTTAAAACGTTATATTTGGCTTGTGGTGTTTTTTAGGTACAGAAATCTTGAAAATAAATCACATAGACCAAAAGTAATATCAAAAATAACATTTTTGATGTTTTGTTTATCCACTTTTACTATTGAAATTCTCCTTAAATAATGTAATAGACACACATTATTTTGCAAATCTAATTCTACATTTAACAAAAAAAAATTCACATACTTATAAACAAGTAAACAATCATATGCAAAATCATGTAAATTTATTTCATAACAATATTTACAGATGAATTTTAAAAATACGTATTTTAAAAGAATTATATATCTAAAAATTTATTGATTAGACCGCTTTCTGTTATTATATATTCGTTTTAGTTCGGTACCTTTGAATATAACTACGCAAGTGGCATGATACAATCCTGTTATTGCTAAACTCTACATTATCCAGTTCTTAAATGGTCTAAAATTACTTATATTTGTAGAAAACACTATTTCAAGAAGTTTTGATAACGAAAACATAGAAATTTTTGAAATGTTAACTGCATGTGTTTAGTGTTAAGTGAAATTATTTATTTTCTCAGTGTAAGATATTTTGTTTTTTGTGCTAAAAATTTTAGATTTAATTATATTGGTAACATTGTTGTATATGGTCTACAGTTTATGTTTTCTTCATTGTAATCTAAAATTGATTTGACTGATAATTTGGTTAACATTATTATGAATGTTAATTTGCATTTTATTGAATGTGTAATTTTGATATTCTCTTATATGACCTGAAGATGAGGTGTAAAATTTAACCTCGAAAGTGGTTGTCATTAATGAATAAAGGATTGTGAGTGATAGGAATTTTCTTCTTTCCTTTGAATTTTACAATCGACTAACATGTATCAATTTTCAATTTATTTAGGTTAGTATAATTTTATAAAAATGATGCTTAAACTGGCTAAGTTATACTTTTTTCAAGCAAACTTATAAAAATTTACTTTGCGACTTATTAAAAAAATATATTTGCTTACATGCCTTGATCGTAAAGTTGGCAGTAAGAAATTTTTATTTTAAATTGAGTAAAATTGAGGACAGTGTAAAAGCAAACTATGAATAAATTGATGGGTTAATTAGTAAAGAGCTTCATGAATTTATTTATCAATTAGTTATTCAGATAAACAGTTATTATTCTAAAATTTAATTTCGTAGAAATTAATAGAACAAGATATTGTTTTTGTGACGTATAGGTTCGGACGGTACAAATGGTTCCTTTAATTTGCAACAAGAAAAAAAGAAAGAAACAAACTCTTATGGTAAAGCAGTGAGACACACATTTCCAAGATTGTCAGACTTTGGAAATATATGTTTGTTTAATTTTATGTAGAGTAAAATGTCCGTCTACGGACTTACTGTTTCTCTTGCACAAAAACAATGGAAAGACATGAACTTTCCGATACTGTATAAATGCTAATGCATCTGTATGTTTCTAGAAATCAGATTTGTTCCTAAAATTTAAATAATTTCAGAATATAATAATTTTATTTATAGCATCCAATTGGGAAATGCTTTAGCAGAACGATTTCCCGGTAAACATATTCCAAATGCAGCTACTTTTACCGCAGTGTGCAGTGAGTGCAAGTGTAATGCAATACGAGGGAAATTTATAACAAAATCGTGGAAAATATGGAGGTCCAAGACGTCCACGGTGTATTGCAGCAGTGTGGCAATACCATACACGAGGCTCAATTATATCCGTACCATATACAGTGTGTCCAAGTATAAATACCAAGGGATTGAACGAGGAGAACCGGTACCATGGCCGTCACGATCTCCTAACATTGAATAACCAACTTAACGACTTCAGAACGGACAAGAAGAAGAAACATTTGTGTTCATTTGTAGAGACTGGCTAAGACGGGCCCAAAATTTTGTTGTAACATCAGGTATGTCAAACCTTGTGGAAATAAATGGATTAGTCCATTAAATTGCTCATCAAAATTTAGCTGTGTATACCAAACTTCATTCATTTATCACAACGCGATTGAGAGATATTGCAAAAAAATGATTTCCATTCCTCCCTCTTCAATGGGTCCATGTGCCCTTAGGAAGCATTTCTGGACCCATGTCATACGAACTTTTTACTTAGTTTTGATCATAGAATCGGCCTGTTCAGGGTTGGCAGCTAATTATGAGACACCGTTTTGAAAACAAATTATATTACCTAGCATTGATTTTAATAAGCTATCTATTACATAATAAGTTTTACTATACTATTCATGAACTATAATATATACAATCATATACTTCAATGTTGATGAAAACAAATAAAATTATTCCCAGGTAAATAAATAGGTAATCAAAATTTGAAATATCAGGTAAAATTTGGCCAGAACCTCAACTGCAAATTTCGTCCTAAATATACATAAACATTGAGGTAAATGAGACACAAACTTATGTCCACGCGACCCATTGAAAAATAAACAAAAGGTTATTTCTGTGTTTGACAAATAAGAGTATAGGATAACACCGATGGTTTGCGGCCCGATAAAAATTGTTTACCAATAAAAAGGAAACACTTTATTTTTACCTAAGGTTATTATTCAGGCTGCTTTGTTTTTAAGCTAAAGTGATTTTTCTCTTGTACTTATATTTAATGTTTCCGAATACACACCCAGGTGTCCAACATCAAATATTTTTCTGTAGATCAGTGTACTTAGTTATATTGCTTGATAGTATGGACAGTCCTGAATATATAGATACAGTAAGTTTACTATACAGTGTGTGCGAAAGTATATATTTATTTCTTTATTTATTCAAATATTTCAATCTACAGACATAATCCAATAATCGATTATACAATCATTAACAAAAAAATCATAATTTGCGTGTGAGAAGCCCCTAACACACACAGAAAAATAATTACAATAACAAAAAAACACGACGCTATATTATGTTGTTCTACATATTCTACACTAAATTTTAAGAATACATACATGTAGCATAAAAAAGAAAATAAAGAGAAATAAAGAAAGATGATATCAGTCAAAAATAAAAGATACAGCGTTTCTTTTATTCTTTAATCGTCTTTAACTTTTTTTTTTTTTTTTTTTTTTAAACAGAAAATTTATCAAAGAATCTACTTCTTTCATATCATTTATAATTTTAGATAACCTATACACAGGCAAATTTTTCCCCAAATTTGTTCGTGATTTCGTCGGAACATAAAATAAATCTAAACTTTTACTATAATGTTGCGGTACTAATCTTGAATTCATTTAACAGAAACATACAATTAATTTTATTATTAAATAACTTGAATACAAATAATGCAGATGAATATAACCTAATAACCTCCAAAATTCTAATTTATTAAAATTAAATTCACATAACAATATATCATACGGTGTGCCATGGAAATGGGTAAATTTCTACCTATGTTTTGTTATGCTCTTTTTACATAATATTTACTGGAAAAGTTTAATTTAAATTATATATCAAGAAATAATGTATTTGTACATAATAAAATTAGGAAATTTCAGAAATAGTGTGGTAATACAATGGAACTATTTGCTTTTACTTTATATATTATGAAATTTTACAGAAGTTTTCATGTGATTTATGTTGCACATGCACAATACATCAACCTAACCTTTATATAACCTCATACATTTTGTGGGATATTCGTAAGACAGTAAGCATAGGATATTATTTTCTTACGTGTGCACTTGCAGCTTTTGCCAATTTAAATGTTATACAATTCATAAATATCATAGAAACTGAAACGGTACGTTGTTTAGATGTTTGCATCGAATTACGCCATGTGTCTCTAAATCATACAACAGATATAAACATTAGTTGTAGCTTCGTTAATGATAAATTGTAACTAAAATTCGAGCTAAAAATATTTATTTTCACACAGATATACGTACTTATATCTACAAATATTTGCAAAACCAAAAAATATATTTAATTGTTTTTTGTTGCATTTTTGGAGGCTTTTATGCTCGTAAAAACAAATTTGAGATCCATGGCCAACTTTATGAGTAATAACAAAAAAACCTGTTAAGTAACTTTAAGGCTGTCTAACTTTTTTATTTTAAGAGATAGAGAAAACTTATTGGTAATAAATTTTTATTGCAAAATTGATACCTTCCACCTGATATAAACAGATTTTTGAAATATCGTATGTGGTTTGCTGCGCCCGGCGGATAAAAAAATTTTTTATTGAAGCAGGCTATGGCCACAAAAAATTGTCTGTTTTTTCGTCTTTCATGCAATATACTACATGTTGCCCTTATCTTTCATATTTATTACATTTTTTTCAATTTTAGTTAAAAAAATGAACCTAAATATTTTCGTGTTGCTCAAGATAATGTAGAACCTGTTTTAAAGATGCCAATTGCAAAAAAATAATAAACAGAATGTACTTTTTTATGCAAAATACAGATTTTTCTTATAATATTATTTTATTACATTGTCTGTGTCAAAATAATTTTAAAGACCCAATTGCTTCTAATGTGAAAACCAATAAAATAATATTATAAGAAAATCTGTATTTTGCATGTAAAAGTACATTCTGCTTATTATTTTTTTGCAGCTGACGTCTTTAAAACAGGTTCTACATTATCTTGAGCAACACGAAAATATTTAGGTACATTTTTTTTAACTAAAATTGAATACAAAAGATAAGGGCAACATGTAGTATATTGCATGAAAGACGAAAAAACAGGCAATGTTTTGTGGCCATAGCCTGCTTCAATAAAAAAAAAATTGTATCCGCCTAGAGGGCGCAGCGAACCACATACGATATTTCAAAAATCTGTTTATATTAGGTGGAAGGTATCAATTTTGCAATAAAAATTTATTACCAATAAGTTTTCTCTATCTCTTAAAATAAAAAAGTTAGACAGCCATGGATCTCAAATTTGTTTTTACGAGCATAAAGATCTTCAAAAATGCAACAAAAAACAATCAAAGATTTTTGACGTATCTCGTATATTAAGCGAGATACATGGGAGTGGCCCTCTTATGTGATACAGCCTGTATATATAGTATTTTCAGAGAAAATATCCAACATATTTTCTAACGCGAATGAAATACTTACATTGCGATACATTTTTAGATGATGGATGGACACTTTTAAAGAGAAGAATGGATAATTTAGAGGATAGATGGACAAATTCCACTAAAGAAATGTTCCTACACAGAAGTTATTTTTTCTCCTGCCAAGGTATTTTTAACTATTTAGAAAAAAAATATGATCGCATAGTGTACTTTTTATTGATTTCTAATAATAAAATCTCCTGTATTTCTAATAATTTGTTAGTAAGAGATATCCTGCATATTATTATTATTTTTTCCATGACATTGAAAGTAAAAACTTCCTTCCTTCCTTCTGTCAACACACTCTATCATCTCACTCTATGTTCAATTTTGTGCACATAGTTATTACAAAAAGTTTTCTCTATGCATATTTTTCAATGTTAGTTATAAAGTTAAGTATATATAAAATTTTTATCAGTGTATATGAAATATTTTGCAAGTGGAGGATAACAATAAATGCACTAAGAACTTGAATTGAATTCAAATTGTAATGCTAGCGTATGTTTTGAGAAGGAAAGCAATTTTGTATACATATATCTACATATTACACACAATATTATATTGTGATATATATATTTTACAGTATCAATATAAAAAGCTACAAAAGTTTTAACTCTGGAAAACGTGACTATATGTTTTCAAAAGGGGCTCCAGAAGATAAGCTCTTATTAATGAAAATGGTACTAGTATTTGTTTTAAATGGGGCATGTCGGCGTGCATAATTGTGCAAATGTAAAAGATGTAGAAAACACGGGAAAAATTTTGGTTATAACTTTACACGATACCAAAAAGAAACGTGTATTTACTGTAGAATCAGAGTGCAATTGATATGAAATTTATTATAAGTATTTACGATTGAGACCGAAACAAATAAAACACAGTTGATTTTTCATTTACTATAATCATGGTAAGTGCACAATATACAACCAGTTACCGTGAACAGTTTTGGCAAAAACTACCCAAAGATGTGCAGAACACTTAAAACTCCCAGATGCATCCAGTTGGATTGGCCATTGTTTGAGGAAGAAAAACACACACAAACACTTAAAAACATGAAGGATGACAGTCAACTAGTGGGACTGAAGGTTATATCAAGGAAAGCATTGTCGATAAGTTGAAAATTTAAAAAATATATTTTATCAGCAAGAACTTGTGACACCTCGATATCATTCAGGAATGCAGATAGAGAATCATATAGTAGTTTTCAGGAAGAAAAATGTATGTATAATAAATGTTTCCAATATTTAAATAAACAATTTTCTGTCAAACTGTTTTTTATTAACAGTGACGTTACTATATAGTAAGTGACATTTCAATGTGCCACTTTAGTAAATGATTTTGAATTTGGTAGAATAGCATATTATCAGCCAAAATGTGAAAAAAATAAATTTATTTCTCTTAAATATAATAATTTACCTTTCAAGAAACTTTTTTATACTTTTCAATTAGGATCTGAATAAATAATGTCAAGCAGTGACATAACATAACATCCCTTTGTATTGTTATATCTGCTCTCGATAATGTTCGAGCATATCTGTCTACAACACTTATCTTGATACAGTTTCCTCTTCAAAGTCTTCTTCGAATTCATTATTAAGCAATATTTGTATAAAAGAATGCAGGGATATTTATAGCTTAAAAATAATTTAAATAAATTTCAGAGAACTGGGAAGTCCACTGTGATATCAGTTCTACCCATAACAGGGAAGTTGGCGGACTGATATCAAGTAAGCATGGCAAAATTAACGGGTTTTTTATTTGCCTCTAGGGATTTCATAATAAAGAACCATTTATAATATCTATTGGCGTGGTTATAAATAGGCTTAAATTGTCGACTACCAGCATTTTAATTTTGCTATATCTATTGTAGCAGAAAGTTTAAAAGTATTTTTATATCCTTTTCATGCTACCCTCTATGCCACCTAAAGTATTAACTTATGTAGATGTTTATTCATTCAGAAAAAATTATCGATTAATGCTCAATTCGAATTATTTGACCTGATTCCACACCAGTTTTGGGAAATACTATTAAAACTAGGATTGCCACATGTCCTTATTTCGAAAGGGCCCTTACTATAACCTCTGTGTCCTTTTACTAGAGATGACCTTATCTGGCGGAAATTGTCACAAAGGGGCGACAATTTGATAAAACGAAGGTATTAAACGAAGGTAAAATGATGTCTTTACTTAAAAATATGAAAAGGTGTCAACCCTAATTAAAACTATCTGATGTGACAAGCAACCTCCCCTTCTTTCAGTGTGTAATATCTACTCTTTATTTTACAGTGTCCGCTAAATGACCAGTTTCCGGAGTGATTTGGAGCCAATAAATCGAACATTGCAGTATCTTATACCGTTAATTTGTTGTTCAGCAACACTATCGTGTTATTTCAATTATTATTAATGCGATTAATACTGCTAAGCAAGTACAGGTGTGTACCTCTTCTTGTAAAATGATTTTTTCTGGATAAATTTTTCCGTTGCTTCCGCAAATTTTATAGTGTTCGAGAAAAAAATTATTGAAGTTGCAGTATTTTCAACTTTTATATCACTGAGCTACTATAGTCTCTAGTGTCATCGGTATGCAAGTGATTCACACTGAAATCCAACTGTATTAACGTTTTTACGGTAGTGTTTATATTATTTTTTCATTATTAGTTTCAAAAATGGCTTACGTGTATAGTAATTCGGAGTTGATGAATATCGTTTTAATTTATGGTGCAAAGTAAGACGAACAGCTTTAGCAGCTTCTCGTCTGTACGCAGAACAATTTTCCGGTATACATATGCCAAATGCAGCTGCTTTTCTCACAGTAGTGCTTTGCGGGCGTGACACGGAAAATTTGCAACTAAATCGTGGAAGACATGGAGGTCCAGGGCGTCCACGGCGTATTACGACAGCTGAGGAATATATTTTAGACTTTTTACTTTGAAACTGTTTGCCTTGCATAAGGTCAGGTTTTATAGTGGACCAGTTCCAGTGCCGTGGAGAAGTGTATTATTAAATTATTTTCGAACCACCCTAATTGAGTTTTTTTACAAAATTGTATTTGTAAGAGTCTAATATAATAGAAACTGGAACGGTACGTTGTTTAAATCGTTGCATCAAAACTGCGCCATGGCCGCCATGTGTCTCTAAACCATACAACAACATTCATTTCAGACAACATATTTTTCTCTGTGACAGTAAATATAGTAACAGATTAATATTAGCTGTAGTTACGTTAATAATTGCAAATTTACTGTAACTAAAATCGAACTAAAATATTTATTTTCACACAGATATACAAATATGTACAAATATTTGCAAAAACTAAGAAATATACAGGGTGTTCCAGAATGATGGTCAAATATTTTACCAGTCTATTCCACAAGCCATTTCAGGGTGGAATCTTTATATGAAAATTTTCAATTTGGGTCCTCCCTGTTGAGATATTCGTCTCAAAATGGCGGAAAAAATAGTTTTTTTATTTTTTCTTAAAAACGGTAACACTTAGAAATTTCAATTTTGGTACACACTATCAGCTAATCAAAAGATATTTTGTGGTGGTATCTATTCCTTGGTTTATGTTTCTGGAGGGCTAGAATAAGCAACCCCTAGATTTCAACAAAACTTTTTTTTTAAATATTACATCTAATTATAGTACTTTTTTCCCTCTTGCAATTTTTTCATATAACCAACAGTTTGCGCGGAAAAAAATTAAAATTGTTTTCCTTACTCTAAACATCTTTTCGTCACTAGTTACTGATAACCGCAGTAGGCGGTTGCTATGTCGATGTTTCTCTGTTGTCTTGTGAAACAAATTGCCATTAGGTCTATAATTGACAGTTTCTGCAAATATTTCTAATTATGGAATTTCCTATAATTGTTACCAATCCTGCCGTATGCATGTTTCGCCAATTTATTCGCTAATATTTGTACTGAAGAGTCAGTTGTTTACAAATATTTGCAAAAACTGTCAAAACTAATTTGTTTGACGAGACAATAGAGAAACATCAACATATCAACCGCCTACTGCGGTTATCAGTAACCGGTAACGAAAAGATGATTAGAGTAAGGAAAACTATTTTTATTTTTTTCCGCGCAAACTGTTGGTTGTATGAAAAAATGACAAGATGGAAAAAAGTAGTAAAATTATATGTAGTATTTAAAAAAAAGTTTTGTTAAAATCGGTCATTGCAGGAAAAAGTTCTGAAAGAAATAAATCTAGGGGTTGCTTATTCCCGCTCTCCAGAAACATGAGCCAAGAAATAGATACCACCATAAAATAGCTTTTGACTTGTTGATAATGTGTACCAAAATTGAAATTTCTAAGTGTAACCGTTTTTAAAGAAAAATAAAAAACAATTTTTTTCCGCCATTTTGAGACTCGAATATTTCAACAGTGAGGACCCAAATTGAAAAATTTTATATGAAGATCCCCCCTAAAATGGCTTGTAGAATACACTGGTAAAATATTTGACCAACATTCCGGAACACCCTGTATATTAATGTTTAAAGAATACAATGGAATGGAATTCCACTAAAAGAAACCTTAATACGCAGTAGTTCTTTTTGCTCCTGACAAAAACTAAAATAAAAATGTAGCTGTTTATGTATTTCTTTATTTTCCTCATCTTTTCAACTTCATCTGTCGGCACACTCTTTATATGGCTACAAAATTAATTTATTATCATTTTTAATTTGGGTTCTGTACACTACTCGAATTTAGATTATACAAAATGAGAATACTTGAACTGATTGATGAACTTTTTGATATATACATTTTTTAACGTGCATATTGTTTATTATTTGTCGAATATGTGAAATAATGTTAGTCATTGAAAAAAATTTTCTTTATGCATATCTTTCAGTTGTAGTTTTAAAGGTAAGGATATAAAAAATTAAAATTGCAACTCAAAAGCAAAATTACATATAATTCAAAAGTACCAACCTAAAGCTTATAATACAAATTAGAGTGTCGGAAATTTACGATGGAACCATAGATAGTAAAATCGCATAATATATTATAGAATTTCATCCATGTTTGTTTCTGTAATATTACAGTGTACTTATTTCATTTTCAAAATTATTACGTAATTTTACATAACTTTACGTTGGTCACAAATTGTCAACGTTTATGTGAAATTATAGACAAATTTTTATTTGTATAAGACAAAAGCGGTCTTAGACTAGATTCTTGCGGTACACCGGAAGAGAAAGGAAAAGCAGGAGGTAAAATCTAAATTCCTGACTTTGAAATGTGTGTCTGTTAAGTAAAGGGGTATGATTCAAATAGCTTAATTAGCAAATCAATGTAACTACAGCAGTAAAGTATAATCCTTGAAAATTAAGAAGTACCTATATTGCGAGAAAACAGCAAGGTTAGATATATTAAATTTTTCTACATAAATCCGCTTTTATTTATTTACTACATATTAAAAATTCAACTAAAGGTAAATTCTAGGAAATTCTCGGCATACTCACACAAACACAATTGCACAACGTCGCCCGCAATTCACCGTGTAGGTGTCTAGAGCATTAAAAGTTCCTTGAGGCGTGATGTGAGTGAAGTCATTAAGGAAACCTCGATAAAAAACAGATGCATAACGAATTTTGCTGACACGTGTTCTCGCACGTGTTGCGCCGTCGACAAAAAAGATAAGTTGCAGTGGAAACAAATGCACCCCTCCAATGCCATCTTACACATGAATGGATATTATCAGCCTCCTGATATCCAGAGAATGCGCCAAAATAACTAAGGTGATAGCTTATCACCACCGCCTAGATTATAATATGACGATGTGTGTACGTTTTTATCAAACAGTTGATAATCGTCTCATAATTTGCTATTCGCCTAGGAAGGGGCTACGATAATGCAATCTCAACCTGCTATCTTCCAACCAGTACACGTTCAAGTTTGTAGGTGATAGTATGTGACCAGAAGACAACCAACCCTTAGAAGTACGTCTTGTGTTGGAAGAAATATGATTCAGTGCAACTGACACACACCTTGTGCGTATAGCAGCATTGACGGTCAGATCCAAATGCAGAAAAAGACAACTTGTGTGTACAGTGAAAAGTGTGGTTGATTTCTTCTAATCCATATCGATCAAGTTTGTCCATGTCCATGCTAAAGATTTATTGAAGCGCTATTATAAAACAAACATGAGTTCAGTGGTCGTAGCATGTGCTCTAGATTTGAAACACGCAGTGTGTGGTTAGTTGTGTGCTGTTTGTACAATGACGTATCGCTAAAGTGCGGCAAAAAATAAATATACGCAGTTCTATTGTTATTTAATGGCGTTTGCATTTTATGGTTTTATTAATAGTTTACGTTTACAATGCACATACGTGGGATGTAATTTAAAGTACTACAACAGGTTAATAAATAGGTTAAGGCTTAAAAATTTGAAAAAGTAGCACCTAACTTCGGAAACTTCGTAACGGAATATACAAGATGTAAAAAAAGTACAGTCATTCCATTATGCGTATTTTCAACAACAAAATATGATGATTTAACGACACTTACTTATTACCCTACTTGCTTTTGAAAGATGCAGGGTGTTATGTTTGAAATTTGATAAAATTAATTCTTGTGGTAATACCAAAAAAAAAATGTTTTTCAGCAATTTATCTAAACATGATTTATTCTCGGGAAACAAATCTTTTTTGGTGTATTTCTCACTTTTTTGTCAAACATAAATTGATTTTTTTGGAACAACAAATAATAGGTATTCCATTTAAATATCTTATGAAAACTTAACTTTAAAAAACGATTTCCAGATAAATATTTTTTTTTCATTTCCCTAAAATTGTTTTTCAAATCTGTATAAAACTACATTTTTGATTGAATTGAATGTGCATTTCTAAGTGAAAAAAAAAATGTCTAAAATTTATACAGTAACATTAAATTTTACATTAATTTTGTCGTTCTAGTAAAGAAATTACATAGTTAAAACCATTTGTTTGTGTAAAAATGATAAATACCCTCCTTATGTCCAGAGACGCCCTGTAGAAAAGTAATTACGAAATTTGAAACCTCGGTAAATTATTTACAAATTATTCCTTTGGTTTTTCTTTATAATTTAATAATTATTATTGGGTATTGGGTTTCTAAGCTCAAATTTTTCTCGAAAAAGAGTAGCTTTTTGATTCAATTAATCAGAAGAAGCATTTATATTAAATTTCAAACGATATCTGAAAAATTAATTACTTTAACACCCTGTATCTTTTAAAAGAAGGCATTTTTATACATAGGTAGGTATAAATCGTCATATTTTGTTGCAGAAAATGCGTAGTTAACGGAATGCTCTGCTTTTTTGTTCCACCCTGTATATTATTTTGATTACTACTTAGATAATAACAGAAGATAATACTAGAACATCATCCCCTCATCCACATAAGCCGTAAACTTTAGACAAGTTTGTTTCGGTGACAAAAATTTTTAAATCTGTTCTTAAACAAAGGGCTCATTACTCTGTAACGTCAGATGTAGCCTTTGTGAAATATATTATAAAAGAAATCCCTTCGATGGTATAAAGCTTAGTGAATAAACACACTTTATAAAATAACACAATTTCTTTGTTGACTAAGTCAACGGAAACTACATGAGAATGCAAACTGTTGTAAATAACCATAAATACGCTGGCTAAAACCACGAAACATTGTTCATAAAGGCCACAGTTTAGAACTAGAAGCGTAAATAACTTCACGGAATCCACTATTGATAAACACATTCAACACATTTCTTTTCTATTCAGCCGCAATTTTTTTCACTTATTACTTAATACTGCATTTATAAATCCGCCATCGTTACTGATGATATAATAAAAGAATTATGAAAATTCTGTAACACAGATATTTTTATTATCTGGTATTATTACCTAATGATATTTTTACAATACTTTAATAGTTCCAATTGCCTATTCCAAATTAATTCTGAAAAATTTTTTGTTTACATCAAATGAAAAAAGAAAATATATTGTTTCTGTACTTTCCAAAGAGTAATATGCCTGTAATTCAATCAGTAGATAATATCGCTGCGTAATTTTTCGTGTAAATTGATTTATTTCGAAAAAAGTCTGAACTTTTAACAAATTTTGTCAACTTCTATATTTTCTATCATTTTCATCATAAAACTGTCATTGACTGTCATGGTAGGTGTAAGAAGCTCCAGTTAAACTTATTAATCCCACATAATGATGAACATAACAATAATATTTTTGTTTTGCGAAATTCACGAGAAATTGACACTTTCCCGCTATTAACAATAGAGCATTTACATGCAGGCGGCGCTGCGATCAATGTTAGGTATTAAATCTAACCTCACAAATATTTGTTATTTAATTTTTGTTGTGCTTCAATTTGTGTAAAAAAATAGCCATATATAACTGTTGTGTACCCCAGTGTTTATCTGTTGCTAATAAAAAAAAAAGATTTCATGTTTCATAAGTTCCCCAATAATGCTGAAAAAAATGGTTAATAGCAATTGCATCCAGCGAGAAACCAACCCAGTACACAAAGCTCTGCTCAAAGCATTTTACAGAAGATTGTTATACTATTACTAGTATGGGTAAGTACAAGCATTCATGATCTATTTTCGGTGTATATTTCATTATTTGATAAGGTTTCATTCTTATTTTTAGGACGATGGATAATTCTTAAAAAACAGCTGTTTCAACATTATATTTACCCGTACACGAAAATACGACACCAATATTGTAAACAATAATGAACGCATGAAACGGTACTTGAAAAGGCGAAAACAAGATGAAAATGTAGGCAAACTTGCAGATGGAAACAAAGTAGAAATGTGACACAAGTTCATAGATTTTTAAACTGAGAAATGTGACAATACGATTCCTCAAATTGAAAATTACTTGAATGATAATAACGCCGGTAATCCTGAGAGTATAGCAAGTGCATCTAGTAGTAAGCAAGTTATTTTACGATATGGCGATTCAAAATGTTATTAGTTATAAAAGAGCACAACTAATATCACTCAAATTTTTTAATGAAAACCATTTAAAACACCTATCAGGGTTTTCAACTTTTTCTGTATTGTACTTGTACTGTAATAAAAATACCAAATAAAAACTGCATATGTTTATTATTTATTTATGTCACATGTACATTATTTAAAACACTGATTTTTTTATATATTCGTATTTTTCAGAAACTGGGTATTTAATGTACTTTTATTTACTAGGCATATTACATGCATCATTTTTGCAATTTGAGGGACAACTAACCATTTTTCTATCGATTCGTAATATATAAAATTTCAATTCTTTAAAAACAAAGAGGTTTAAATTAAGAATTACCAGGAAATTCTTTAGGCACTCCAACGTTAACAATTTCTGTGTTAAATAACGTTTTATTACGTCTCTTTCCAAATTGCTAATGTAAAATTCAGATAAACAAGGTTATGTGAGGTTATAACATAAATAAAATTTAATGTATCTTTTCAAGTGATTTTTTTCCTGTTGTCTTTGTGTGTTTACAAACATTTTATTGATTTATAATAAGTTATATTTTGATAATACGTATGCAAATTAGATTTACAATCACTATTTGACTTACACAAATTCAAATAAAAAATTATCGAATCATAAACTAGACCATAGAACATTAATATTAATACCTAACTTTGACGCTAGCGCCCCTAGCGGAATTTAATGACACTGAGTTAATGTAAATGCTCTTTAAATCACAATCTGTGAAATTCGCGACAATTTTCACATCCATGAAGACAAGGCTTAACACAGATAGATACAATGGTTAAGTAAATTTCCTCCCCCCATTTCTTTACAGCAACCTGGGCGATAGGTACTTAAATGCGCAATACTTAAACCTTCAGTACTAAATGGTAAAAAACGATCTGGTCTTTCTGCTGGCACTATGCAAGCAAAACCTATATCGAACAACTTATATCGCATGCACCTATAGGTAGAACAAAGTTTATGATGATTGATAAGATATTGTGGGAGCCAATTACAATGGATCCAATATCTATAAACAACTAAACACATTAGTAAGATGAGATAATACGTTAATGATATAGCTATTTTACTATATAGTGTCAAAATAAAAAAAATTAAATTATTTTTTTTTGATAGCTTCAGTAATTGTATGAAATTTGGCACACGTTTTTATCTTAAGTCTGCACATGTTCTGTGTAATTTTGGTTTAAAATATTAAAGTACGAATGGGGGAGAGAATACGCCTATGGTTTCAGAATTTTTTTGTATATAGTGTTTCTATTTATCTATTTTTTTTTCACTCTTATAAGATTTGTATTTGAACCTACGTTCATGTTTCGATATTTTGGACCAAAATTATATAGAAAGTGTGCCGACTTAGGATAAAGATGTATGCCAAATTTCAACAAACATCTCTAAATCAATCTACGAGCTATCAATAAAATTATTTTAAACATTTTTATTTTGACACTATGTATTTCCAAAATGAAGCGAAATGAAAAGCGTCATAAGAAAAGTCCCATTATCTATTTTACCTATAAACCTTAGACAAGATAATATCTATATATTTCTATAAATTTAAAGTGAAATTGAAATTATTTTTAGTGACCAAGTGTTTTTATTCCTTGTGTGACTTTTGCATCTTAGGTTAAATTGCAATTATTTTTGCCCTTTCTAATATTTTTTTGTTTTCTACACGTACTACTGTACACAATTTGTAATTGTCTCAAAACAAAATACAAATTATTATTAATATGTGGTTAACGGCTTCACCAACTAATTTGCAACATCCTGTATATCTAATATAATATTGTAACAGGTCTTACTGAAATAGTAGGTCGGAGCGTTGAATTATTATAAGAAAACCCCAAATGTCATTGGACTTAGATTAAATAAATAAAAGTACTAGGTAAAACTAGTCTAATTCTATCTCCATTCATCCAACATTATTTTGGGATAATATACATAACTTTGAGGCATAACTTTTCGTTTGTTCAAGTATATACTTTAGTTGTTGTATTATTTTCGTTTTACTGAAATTTGTAATAAAAGAACAGAAACATGATCAATAAATTATTAACATTCTGCGTTAAATATATATCTACATTCATACATATGCGGTAACGTATTCATTGAACACACTGTCTAGTGACCTTACTGATAAAAATTGAGTAGTAAATTTATTAATGCATTAATTAGTCTCCTAACGAGTTGGCTTTATTTTGATAAGGACATTTTTTATCTAAACTCATTAAAATATATACAGTTCCACAATCCACTGTATATATGTATAACTTTACTTGCTTACAAATAAAATACAAGTTTTTTCGTCACGTTGTTACACGTAGTATGTTTTTAAAGTATTAATACATGCTAATTTATTATTAGAGTGCATTTCTCTTCGTAGAAGTAAATTATTTTGTAGACGCTGAAATATGACATATATTTTTAAATTTGTATTTTCATAAATTATTCAGTAATTCACAAAAAAAATGGCAATGACATTGTATTTTCATTTCAAACAGAAAGTCAAATAAGAAAGTAACACTTATTGTTATTAATGGAGCAAAATATATTAATTTACTCTTGAACCTTATATTTATCGGACTTCCTCATGTAATAAATTTGTTTTCCTTTTTATTTCAAATTTAAAACTTTCAAAGTCAAGCTCATGATATAAATATCAAATTAAATAGACAATATAAAAACTTCTACAATCTCCAACAACTTATTTTCTGCAGATCCGGTACTAATAAAATTTTAGTCAATGCTCCGCACTTGCATTGTTCGTAAAAAGATATTCAGTCAGGTTTGCGCATATATATATAAAAGTTCATGTCCACAAATGTACATGTTCCACAAATACTTATTGGATATACAAGTATTGAGTTGAATGTTAAATAACTTATGTTGCCTTGTTCGCAAATAATTAACATTTATACGATTTATATGAACAGAATACTTTAGACAAATATGATTATTCACTAATGAATATTCGTAAAATTCGCAAATATTCCTATATGTCGGTTTTGCAAATAATCATTCTTCTTCGACTGAAATACAAGAACAGTGTACTTTAGCAAATATTCATACATGAATATTAGTAGAATTTACGAATATTCGTACATCTAATTTATTTTTGAGATGCTACAGGAAAAAATAATTTCAATATGTATACATTTTTTTATTGTATCTATACATATATACCTACTCACATTATAAAAAATTTGTTTACTAAAAAAATTTACCTAATCTGTTTCAAGATACCATTTTATTAGATACATGTTAGATATATAACAATAATTAAAAATATCCAAAATAACTTCAGCACACATAGATTTTTTAATATATTAGGTACCTGTTCACCAAAAGTTTGTTGGAATAAAATTCTCTAACGTCTGTTCCAGTTTGGCTATTTAGAACTTATACATCCTGTATTTGTACAGTAACAGATATAAATAGGTACTCAATGACAGGGTATGGAAGAGCATGTTAAAGAGATCTTTTTCTATCTCAATTTTCTTAAATTGTTTTTGTTTTACATACATAAATTAAAAGTACAAGCTGTCAATATCACATTAAATTATAATATATTGCAAAATAAACTTGAATTACAACAATAATTACGAGTATAAATTTACAGAGGTCAGTAAGTCAGATGTTAGATACCGTATAAATAAAATAATTTATCATTTTTATGAAACTGTCAGTATTAATTAATTTAATGAATTGCTATTGGGTGAATATTTTGAAAGGGACAAAATTTTAACTTGAACTTAATGCAAATTGACCTGGTATACCAACATTATACAGCAAGTACAATCTTTATAACCCAAAGGTTTCCAACTTGAATTATATTTTGTTTAAATTTTGACGACTTAACTGCTTGCCTATTTGAGTTGAGCACAGAAATAAGTGTATGTCAAACTTCAGTAAACATTGATCATTGTTGGCTACAGTTGTATTAAGAAGAAGTAAGTAACAATAAAATAAATACCATTTAACATCTCTATGGAAGCAGAAAAACAAATTTTAAACTGTCAAACTTGACTTACGTTTAATATATTTGCAATTTTTGAGAACGAAAACAGAGAATTTTTCGAAATGTCAAGAAATACGGAAGTGCACGATAGTGATTTTTGTTATTTTTTATTTATATTTTGCTTTTTCAGTGTGAGATTTTTTTGGTTAGGCAAACTTAGTATCAAAAATAACCCTGGGCTTTTGGCCTAAGGGTTTATTCAAGTAATCTTTATTTTTCCAGAAGTATGGTAAAATACCCAATTAGACTGAAGAAAACATATTTGTTCTGTGTAGTGTCCCGAATCCATTTTCAATATTTTTGTGTATAAATTTTGCAGATAATTTTTTGCCTAATTCTTTTTAGTGTCATTAGACTTTTTTTAAATAATTAAGTAATTTCAGTTTTCTGTGAATCATATATACCTACCAACTATGTAAGATTTTAAAAATATTGTAAAATTTTACGAGATTTATAAATTTTCCACATTCTTAAGATTTCAAAAGATATTGCTATAATCGACTGCCTCCCTTATTTAATTCTCGTCATTTCGACAAAAATTATAGTTATTAATATCTATTACAATAGATATTCAACAATTATTTTTTATTACATTATTTTGAAAGGTACCATTAAAAAAATGTACAGGGTGTTTTCTTAAATAAGCATAGGTTTCCAAGGGCGTCGTTTCCGATATTATTAGGGTTTATGAAATTGAAGAAGAAATCAATTTAAAATTGATACCTAACTTCTAAACCCCTTGAGATACATTTTTATATACATTTGAGATATTTTTGACAAATTTGCCATAATATTTTAGTATATTGGTAGGTATAAAATTTGCAGCTTACGTATAGGCGTATCAGTGCTACGAATCGCGTATTTCTGTTACGAAAATCAAATTTGTCTCAACGGCTAGAAGTAAAAAAAATGTGCAGGCAGAACAAATTATGAGAATGCAATAGGCATATGAAAATAAGTTTGGTTTACATGACTATACAGGGTTATATACTTTTCCTTGAGAAGAAAATCATGATAGTACCATATCGTCACTGGTACTTTGCGTAAGCATTTTTTATATCTACCAGCATATTAAAAAACTTGTGCCAAATTTTACGAAAATATATCGAGGGGTTTAGAAGTTATCTATAAAATTAATTTTCAATTTGTCGAAACTATCAAATATTTCTTATACAATATGAATAACAAAAAGAATATGTTCCATGTGTCCAACAGTTTTTGACAGACGCAATACTAGGTAGTAAATAAATTGTGTAGTGGTATAGTTATAAACAAAATATTTTTGCATGAAACTTAAAAATTACTTATTATTAATATATTGCTATATTACGAAAAGATAAAATATTTATAATATATTAAATTATTTTGTTTTTGTCTTTTTGCTTGATTTACTTATTAATTAAATATCTGATGAATACGTCGAATATTAATGTTTTATACAGGAGTGGAAAGTTTAATTTACGTCATCTTTTACGTCAACAGAATGGTTTGATTTGAATTAATTACTAGTAGTCAAGAAATCTTATCATTTCGTCTTTATAATTCTACGAAATGGCGAAGGCGCCGAGAGTCGACAGAACAACAAAAATTGGACTCTATTATTCTTATATACAGGGTGATTCTGAAACTATACGCCCAAACTTGGAGAGTTATAGCTGAGGGCAAATAATGACAAATAGTGAAAAAAATGTAGGAATGGTATATTGTGTCACAAGGGCAGAAAATAAATTTTAGCAGCCCAAGGCTGCTAAAGCGTTTTCTGCATGTGTGACACAACTGTTTTTCACCTTCCAAAAAAATATATATGTATAGGAAAATTTATAAACAAAAATCTTTAATTTTACAGATACAGATACAAGAAACTTAAGTAGTAAAAATATAGAAATTTATTTATTATAGTAATTAATGTTAATTATTCCTCGAGCACAATTATGGATAGTAATACCAAAATTTATTAGCATTTGGTAGGTTTTTGAAGTGCTATCAGTATGGTGTCTTATAATTCTATGGATTTACACTTTTAACGTTTAATGAAAATCTATGTGAAATGTCAAAGTACGCAAATGGCAGTCAAAGGTCTCTAGACAGTGAAAAACTACAAAATCGTGTTGTTATGACTTTAGCAGCCCAAGGGACGACAAACATTGCTTTCGTTCATATTTTTAGGATTGATATGATTCATTTTCACAAATGATAGGCGAAAAAATATTTTTAGTTTCAGAAGTTTACAAACATTTATCGATATGTTTGGTACTTGTAGCAGTACTTTGTTATCGGTTGTGGTCCTATTCGAGTTTGTTCTCACGCTATTATAAAAGTATGGTGCATAATCTTTCAAACGAAGAACTTATGGACATGATGCTGACATACAAAGAGTCACAGCAAATTTCAGTTGCTGCAGCTCATTTTTATGCTGAAACTTTCCCAAAAATCATCCTAGACGTGAAACTTTTTTACGTGTAGTTCAACGGAGCAGAGAAACTGACGATTTGCGACCGAGATCTGGGCAACATGGGGGAGGAAATAAGCACTAGAACAATTGTAGTGCAATTTGGGATTTCACAATCCACAGTTTGGTGAACGCTAAGTCACAACTTATTCTACCCATTTCACGTGCAGCGGGTACAAGCCTTACTTCCAAGGGATCTTACGCTTCGAGTGAATTTTTGCGAGTGGTATTACATCAGCATACTTTACCATGAATTCAATACGGATGAGGTAATTTTCACACGTAATGGTATTTACAATTTTTACAACACGCATTATTGGGCATTGAAAAATCCGCAAATATATTTTCAACAACGACTTGTGAAAGGAGTATTTATTGACACCTTGATTCTGGAAAATCGGTTATCTGGTGCTCTTTATTTACAATTATTGCGTAATAATTTACCGGTACTCCTCAAAGACGATAATTTCAACGTTAGACAGCGTATGTGGTTTCTTAACTATATGATGCTTTACCACATTTTGCGACAACATTTGGATCATGTGTTTCCCGAACGATGTATAGAACGAGGTGGTCCAATTGGGTGGCTCCCTCGATCGCCCGACCTAAAGCCGCTTGACTTATATTTTTGGGGTCACATAAAAGCTATGTTACATGCTGAATATCACGGAAGTAACAGTTAGTATGATCAGTTAAATGCATTTTCAATTTTATGAAATTCACGTTCTTTTATTTGAAATAAATTGTTATTTCTATAACTGAAAAACATTTGTTTTTGCGCTATTCGTCATTATTTATTCTCAGCTATAATTTCCTAACCAGTCTACATATTTAAATAACAATTCTCACTTTTTAACTTTACAGTGTATCTATAAATTATTTTTAAAAAGTGTATTGCACCTTTTGGCAGTATATACAATTAAAATTAAAATATGACCTGATAGGTTCAGGAAATCCTATGAATGAAATTGGGTCTATGCAAATATTTTTCTTATTTAAGAAGCTTAGGTAACGTAGGTATTTATATATAAGGTTATCTTATAATATTTTCTGTTTTAGAACCTCATTTTAAGCTACTGAAAATAAAAATTAAAATAAGATTAAGGAAAATTAAAATATTCATTAGTCTTTATTTTTCATTAAAATGATCAAATTGTAAGATGTTCATCTTTTTCAAACAAATTCGACGTTTTCTTTATTAATCGTTTTATTTACTTTTAATAAAAAAATTAAGATTTTAACGATTTTTAATAATGATAATCTTATCAAGAAATACTTATTACTTAGTACTTCTGTCACACATAAAAAAACGTTCTATATGTAGGTACTGTTTTCCCTGTTATATTGAATTTTATAAAATAAATTTCAATGAAATGATTAAAGTGTGAATTTTGTATGTTCCTTGGATAAATTTGAAATTTTCCTTACTCACTGTCATTTGTTTTTTATAAAATAAAATTCAAATTTCGACTTTTTTAACAATAATTTTGAGCTAATCCGGAATATTTTTTATACCTACTTCTATTTTGCTAACATTATTGTCTATTTTAGGATATCATTTTACTCTATTGAAAATAAAATTCAAATACATTGGGTTACATTGCTGATTATTGTTACTGTTTACGCAATAAAAAAATTTATTAGATGGGTAGGTAGATTTAAAAAATCAATTTCATTAAAATTGCTAAATTGTGATTTTTTCATCTTTCTTCCGATAAATTCGACATTGTCTTTAGATAAGTGCTTACTTATAATATTCTTTTAACATTTTTATAAAATTATTTTAAATGTTCAGTTTCTTTAAATGATATAGGTATGTATCATGTAAAACCGTAGTAGCAGTAGTATTAAAAATATTTTATTGACACGAAATACTGTTTAATAGTTATGTTTCAATATTCCCGCCAAATTCATACAATGTTAGGATATTGCGCAACAGTCAGCAAACCTCTCATCTAAATAAAATGAAGAAAATTTCTAGTAAGTAGATTTTACTCAATAATAAAGAAAGTTTGGACAACTCTATATACTTAAATATAAATACACACGATTTTAAAGCCAGGAAAGTTCTATTTACAAGACTCTTCATTTTATGAAATGCAAAAATATATTGTATATCTTATGTCGTCGTTCTGTAAGTTAGGTAATTTTTAACTAACAAGTATTATTATTTTTGGCTGCTAAACCTACATTTCTTTATAGTAGGTATGTAGCCAATAAACCATATTATTAAAAATAATTACAATTCTACAAAAGTTTAATAATTCGAAGAACGTTCTCCAAAGGCCATATTTTGACAGTTTCGAATACTGGAGTAAATTTTGGAAAATATATACAAATAATAAGATTCAAAGTCAATAAAGCGTACGGTATTATACATTAAAATAATTGTTTTTCAAATACAAAACCGTTTAAACAAAATTCTACTCTCAATAATTGTCGTTCGAAATTGACCTTTTAACCTTTATTCAGACTTTGCTCTTATCATCCAGTTGAAGTTTTCTTAAAGTAAATATATAAATTACTTATTTTTGTAACGCTAAATATTTAATTATTTTCTTTTACACTTGACTTGTGATTTACATAAACCGGTTTGTAGTCTATAAAAAAATGAAAGCTGCAAAAATATAACTATTTGCCGGATGCCGTATTTTTAGTAACCGCGTTTCAATAATTGATGAACATGGATCGACGTGATGGACATAAAAAGTGCCTTTTTTAATAGAAATGCTTTTAAATAATTAGGACAATGTACTAAAAATAAAATAGTGTTAGAAATGGAAAATATGAGGAACTGAACAAGATGCAGCAAAAATATTAAGTGATAATACACCTACTGGTGCCAGATATTATAAAATCAAGTTTATGTACATGATAGTGGTTCCTTGGTATTTAATATCTACGTGCAAATATATGCGATATCGACTATAATTGAAAGTAATATGGCGTTACATGTGGGCCTTTACATCATCGCTACGTGTCAGTGCAGTTCCAATCGACTACCAACCAAAATTATTTAAAAACGCAACATGAAATTCAGACACCGGTGCGAAAATGCAAACAAAGCACGCTTAAAAAAGGATAACGGATAACTAAAGTTAAACACAACAACTATAAAATAATCTATGTATATAAAATTTTATCAACTCACCGTATGTTCGTTGATAATCTGCTTTTGTTGTCATATCGTCCTTATCAAGCACTATCAACTGTTCGTAACTAGTAACTTTTATATATTATACACCACTAACAGTCTTGCTGAGAGCTGGAGAGAGATCAGACAGCTTTAGGCAGTCTTGGCAACTTAAGGCACCCTAAGGGGGGGAAAGAGTGCTTAAGAGTGGTGGGGGGGCAACGCCTCGTTTTTATTTGTGTTATTCTTTGGAACCGCGATCCATCTTAGTTGTGGATTAATTGGTTTAGGAGCCAATTTTGTTGGACATTTATAAGTAAGTCTATTGTGTGTTTAATATGGAGGTAGCTTAGTGCGATAGGTGCCTACTCCATTTTATAAAAGATTCTGTTCGAAATTACCGCTACCTACTGTTTATTAGAAACTTGGAAACGAATTTCCTTGTACAGTAATACGTGTCCATGTTCGCGTGTGGTATCTATATTTAGAATTCATAAATTTGTTGTAAATAAGGAATAACTACATATGTACCTGCTTTTCGCTTTTTTAGTATAAAATATAAATAATATGGACGTTTGCAATATTTTCAGTTTCATGCCTGTAATAATTTCCGCCAAGTGCTCTTGAAATTGTTTATTTGTAGCAAAATCTGAGTTTATATTTGCGAAATTATTCAATCAAGCATTTCATTTCAGGTCAAAAAAATTACTGGATATAGTATAGCAACGTTTAGTTTTTGTCACACTTATTTAACAGTTTTTTAATTAATTATAAAGAATCTTTACTAAAAAAATATTGAGAGTTTATTTTTAATTTTTCCTTGTTATTCTAAATATTTGATTCTCACAACGGGAAAGTAGTTCGGTATTTTAAATAAGCTATTAACTCATTAAGGGCACCGTATTGTTGCAATAATGTTTTCTACAAATACAAATAATTTTATACATTTGTATTATGTGATATCGACATTTATAAACAGACAAATATAGAGCTTAGCAAATAATAGGTACATTTAAAGGTATCGATATAAAACTAATATATAACGACAGAAAGCGGTCTAATCAACGAATTTTTAGATACAGAAATCATCATCAAAATAGATTTTTTTCAAATTTAGCTGTAGATGAAAATATTGCTATAATATAATATATGTCTTACAAACGGTTTTTAAAAAAATTATATGTTATTTGTAGCAAATTTAAATAGCAAACGAGGATACACAAAACATCAATTATTTTTTATGTTTTATTTTTCGACAGTACTGTACCTAAAAAACATCACAAATGTAATCATTTTAAGGCGAGAAATACGGCGATCTTAATGGCATTACTATTTTTATTTTTAAAATGTTTTTCTCTCATTTGGTTTCGTTTTAGAAATCCGCATTTTGTTATATACCTACATATTTACCCTTTTTAATCGAAAATATTCAAGCAATATGAAGAAAAATTAAAAACGATTTTTGATGTGTTAAAACTGTATGTTTTAATAAAAAAACTTATTTTTAAAGTAAATATTCTATAGATTTATTTTTTCAAGTCATACTGAATATTTAAGAATATTCGAATACCAAATACCTACATTTCTATAAAAAATGTTTCTAATGAGAGAATTTTAAATAAGTACATATACAACTTCAGATTTGTTATCTTAAATTTGTAATTGTTTTATAGGTACAATACATTTTGTTGTCAGTTTTTAATAGAGAAATGTACCTACCTAATCTTTAAGTAACAAAAAAAAATCAGTATATAATTGTGTTTCTTTAGTTTAAAGTTGTATAAGCATATACAACTAAAATATTAGGTCGATCTAATTCAAAATAATATATAAGTAATTTAAACATTATCGAACAGAAGAAAATAAATAAAATACTTTATACCACATTGTGAACTTCACTAATTTATAAAAAGAGGTTTTAACTAATTAAATATTTCAATTTAAAAGTATGTAGACATATACAGAAATTGATAGTTTCTATTAACAATGAATATTTGTATTTCCAAATTCGATATTCCTAAGCGACAAATCAGAGTTTATAATATTGATATCTTCTTTAAAACAAGTTCAACTAAGCGATAAGAACAATGTATGACTAAAGGTTAAAAGGTCAATTTATCTTGAAAGTAGAATATGTTCAAATGTGTAGCTATATAAAAAGTAAATATGTATTTTCTGTATTATTTACTTTACATTTTCAAATACTAGTAGATATCTAAATTAGTTGTAATATTTACTTGTATATGGCAGGCAGACAAAGAGTAATGAGTAATCATGTATTTGAACAATTATTTTAAAATGAAATTAACTTAAATAGAACGACTAATCCAACCATTTATGGTATTTGTTTCATATTGGATAACATATTTTCAATCGTTAATCCATAAGTAGGTAGGTATACACAGTGGTGTAGCCAGAAATTTAACATGGGGGGGGTTCAGTGAATAAAGTATTTCAAACTAGATTTTTTTAATAAAAAAAAGTAACTAATTTTTAATAAATTAAAACAATAAAAAGTAAATAAAAAAACAATCTTATCATAAACATGTAAAGAATAAACAGGTACGAACAATATTTGTTACAAAAATGACAAAAATAAAATTAGAACTTAGTTACAGGTGAACCCTAATGTAAGGTTGCCGTAGGAGATCTAGTTCACTGACCGCGTTGCTAAATCTTGGCGAATAGAGTAATTGCAGGTTTGTAGTGAGACATTACCTATATGATCCAACCAACCCAACTCATGGGGGAGGGTTCTGACCCCAAAAACTCCCTTGTGGCTACGTCACTGGGTATATATAGGGTCAAACGAGGTAATAGTATGAAGCATCAAATTATTTTAGTAAAAATGAAACAGGACCAACAACTGTACTTATCGTAAATATCCAGAATATTCGAAAACACGAATATGAAGTTTCATATTTTTACAGTATGATTACAAATTTTTACATAAAATAAGTTAAAGAATTTGTTGCTAAACCTTACCTTATGGATCTCGGTTTTTTTACATGTAGGTATAGACTTCCCAAATTTAACTACTAGCAACTAAACGACGCTAAGTATTTCTCAAGTTTTAAAGAGATCTGTCTACAGAATTTGTGTAATCATATCGATAAGGACCTGGGGCAATAATAAAATAGCCGTAAGGAAATCTTGAAACAATTGGAAACTGCGAAACATACTTTAAAAGCAACTTCTCTAAATATTCTATAACGTAATTCCGCGAAATTAATTAATTAAAAAGGTAAAGAGTATAGTGAGCAAGATGGAGCTTAATCTGCCGAAACTTTAAAAAATAATGATTTATTCGGTGGAAAAGACTATAGTATAGATTTGTCAATAAAATCGAAGAAATGAGTTTAAAGGGTTGCCGTATTTCTCGCCGTAAAATGATTTTTGTTGTTTTTTAGATACTGAAATTTCGAAAAATAAAACACGTAGAGCAAAAGTAATATCAAAAATAAAATTACTGATGTTTTGTTTATCCACTTTTACTATTTAAACTCTCCTCAAATAATACAATAACTTTTAAAATGCATTTGTATGACACACATTTCGCTATTCTAACCCCACATTTTAACAATTATTTTCACATACTTATAAACAAAAGTGAACAATCTTATATGCAGAACTATGTAAGTTTATGTTATAACTATGTTTACATCTATAGTTGAATTTAAAAAAATACGTATTTTGACAGATACCTTTGAATATTCACAGGTGGCATGTGATAACATTCTAATGCCTAAAATTACTTATATTTGTAGAAAACACTATTTCAAGAATATGGCGCCCTTCTCCGACAAAAATCAATACCTAAAAGTTCCAATAGATAATATTTCCTTCATTGCAAAAGACAAGAAACGAAATTTAAAGTTTTTCTGCACCTGTTGACATACAATACCAATATCAAAATTATCAAAACCAATATCAATATCATAAAAAAAATTGACTTACAAATATAATTTTCTAAAGAAACAATCAAATAGGGCACTATGAAATTGTTTTAAGAATACACTTCTGCACGGCACTGGAAACTGGTCCACTGTAGAACCTGATATGACGGCAATCTGCGAACAGACAAAAAATGGAAAGAAATGCTGAATGAAGGAAAGTAATAAATAACATTTTATAACGTCGATATTATCAAAGTTTACTGAATAAATATCGTCAGTTTGGAACAAGACAGTCTTAACTTAAAATTTTCATTTTTCAAGATTTAGTGGTGTATCAACTCCAAATATTGCATATTTTTATGTGTAAAAGTGTTACAAGGGTTACAAGTGAGCTTTGCTTAATAACCGTCGAATGGCGCTGCGTTGAAATATCACATCTCTAACATTGATTTTGTGCTTTAGACAAAACTGTTACAATTAGTCGTGCTGTGACGTTTAATGAAAAGAGTGTCACAAGTCGAAATAATATCAATAAGAAACTAGTAAACTATCAATAATAAACCGTAATATTTCGCACAGTATTATAAATATTTTTATAATAATTTTTAAAACTGTATTATTTTAGCCTACTTTTATAAAATAATTTAGTTTATTAGAAATGTATTTCATTTTATTACCTAAACTCATGTTGAAAAACTTATAAAAAATATGTGAAAGAGCGTCACAACACAACAAAAATATATGTATTTTGAAAATTCAAATTATGGTGAGTAAATGTAGTGTTGTATAAATGTACAATAAAGAAAATAAAAAAGTAGGTATGTTAAAATTCATCCTCTGAATATTCTGATGAATTATCTTCGTCTCCTAGATTGATAACGATAGGTTCCACAGTAACGTCAATTAAATTATCGAGTTCCCACATTTTCTTCTCTTCTTTTTGTACATGATGTATACATCTTTGCCAGTTATCTGCAGTTACTAGTTCCTAGGAATTTTTTAACAAAATTTTCACGTTACTTAATTTAAACGTCGTATTATTTCGAGCTACATCTCCTTTCACCTGCGCCGAGACTAATTCGATTGGGTTAAGTTCACAATGATAAGGTGGTAATCGTAGTTCCGTAATTGGCGATTTGTTGCCATTTCATCGATAACATATCTTTTCTGATCTTTATTAAGATTGACAAGTGTCAAAAGTTCCCTTTTCACCATATTTGTTTTAAAAGAAATGCTTTTTCCGGATAACCATTGAATTATATCGGCTTTCCTCCAAGCAGTCGTAGGCGTCCGCTCGTTCTGCCGTGAATGGTAACTGGCATTATCCATGACAATTACAGACTCCGGAACACCCCCGGAAAACATCTGCGTTCATGTCTTCGTGATAGTCACCTGTATTTTTAGATTCAAATAAAAGTAAACCGCCATCTACAAAACCACTGGCACTACCTATATGTGTCACTATTAATCTTCGCCCTTTACCTGAAGGTGCCTTGAACCCTGTTGAAAGTTCATCCAAAAATGCTTGTCGAAAACTTTTTACATTTTTATCTTGCCATACTTTTGTTACAGTATATCCCTCGTTGACCCAAGTTTCGTCTAGATAATAAATATTCCTCCCTTCGTCACGGAATTTTCTAATTGATTTTAAGTAGGATCTACGCCTACAAATAATTTCATCTTTATCGATAAGAACTGACTTTCTGTTCTGCTTTTCCCAGCAAAAATTCAACTCTCGTAAGACGGCCCATAATTTGCTTCTACTGATTTTTGGCAAATCGTTGTCCTCTGAAAGTTCACTTAAAATTTTGTTTAGCGTTGGTATTTCTTTTTTAAAATAAAATGAGTGTACTTTTCTGCAAATGACATTTTTGAAGAAATCATCTATATCGACTTTTGACCTCCCTGTAGATGATTTTGGGGGATTTACAGTATCTTGTTTATTTTTTGTTTCCTTTAAAATTCTGTAGACCAATCCCTGTCATTTTGTAACACTTTTCCACGATGTCGTCAACACTGTTGGTAGGATTTTGGTGTTTCAATGCATTAAATACATTTAATATAATAATATTCTCATTCTGAGACAGCGCACATCTTTTCACGCGTTTAGCAGGTACGTAATCTGATAAGCTCGACATTTTACCCAAACAATATTATATCCACTGGCATAATAGTCACTATACACAAGTCAAATTTTACTCTACTGCACTAGCACGTCTTCGTATATTCAGCTCTAAGACTGGATTGATCTGTCACAATACACTGGCTCCTACCCTATGATGTATCCAGTAAAATATACTAATGTACACCTATTACCTGTTAGCATTAGTTACCCGATAATTACCTGAAACTAAATATTACCACGCTCATGGCCGGTTCTTATCTCGGGGTTTTATTATTCTCTTTCATTTCCAAACAGACTATAATTCATTTACTTTGAAAAATATGTTTAGATTCAAATTTTACAACAAACATGTGTGCATTTTACTTCCAATCCTGAGTTTAGTAGAAAAAGAGAAGAAATTTTTAGAATTCTTCTGTGTCTTTTTTTCCTTAAGAGTTTATTGTTTACTTGAATCAGTAACTAATTCTTCCAAAATAAGCAAACAATCGAGGTTAAAACTTAACCAGATTTTTTACAAATTTTTAAGCAACAATGAATAGTGAATGCAATGTTACATGTATTCTCTTGGATAAGGCTACTTATTATACTTAATAATTAAACTCCAAAAGATTTAGAAATTGTTTCATTTTTACCCAAATCGACCCTACCTACTACCTTGACATCTAAACTGATAAATTAACTATTTTATCAAAAAATTTGATATTGTGTAGTATTTCTATTTAATGTAGGTCATTTTTTGGTTCTGAAAATAACATAGACAAGCCTAACATAGCCAAACAAATCATAAAATATATAGAACGCTAAAAGCCTTTACATTAGGCACTCAAAAATAGTCACACTATGGAGGGCTTAGAAATCTGCCATCTAGGGAAAACTTAATGTAAACAGTTGGTTACACTGCATTTTAATACCGTCATACAATTGAATCCAAAACGAAATGCATTGAAATCACAAATTAGATGTAAAATTTTTATATTTTGAAATTCCCGCTTATTAATGTGAAGCTACCCTGTTATTGTAACCAACTCATGAAAACTGTTACTGTTAAAGTTACTGCAATATTACTTCAGACTCTCGTTTTCTCCATGGGTTGACTATTTTCGATACATCTTTTGGCGTTCTATTATACTATATATACTAGTTTATGCCTACTTGGATTTTCTGACGCCCGAGTAGTAGCTGAACTAAATATGTTCATTATTTTTTTATCAATAACTTTTCTTTTAACTGTTATTTTACCACAAAAAAGGACTTTCACATTTATTCATTCTTAATTACCAGAAACCATACATATTTATTTAGCAATATAAACAAAATGCTTCCACAATTTAAAATCTTGTATAAATTCAATTTCTCTTATTCTGAGACTTTAAAAAATTTTAATATCTGTGATTATTTTTATGTGAAAAACATTACCTAAACTTAAATTAATTTATTGAGAAACTATTTTTCATTATTTGCAGATTGAGAAAAATTTGAATTATAATAATATTAATTTGTTTTTTATTTTTATGTTAATATATTTGTATGTTTCACTGATAGGTAATCGATTTAATTTTCATTAAATATAATATTAAAATGCATACATCTCGAAAACGATGTTAGAGAGCGAGATCAATGAACTATACTTTTTCTACTTAAAAAAGTCTTCTTTTATAATTTATTAACAGTTACAACCAAAATAAAAAACTGAGTGAATATATCCATCCATGTGTCTATAACTGACGCCTTCTATGAAGAATCTAAAAATACTTTGTTGTAAAACATAATGGTATGAATTTTATCAGTTCAACAGTTTTCAAATTGTTACGTATTTTCAAAAATAAATTTTCACTTTCAACACTCTTGAAGTTACATTTTACTAATTCATGTTTGGCTAAATAGTATTCTTTTGGCAGTTTCTCTATGACCTATTCATTACAGAGCACCCTTAGAACATTCTGAAATAATTAAAAAAAGAAGGGCGTAAAAAATTGAATAAAAAGAGAGTTACCCAACCTTTTCAGCAACAGCCAAAGAGAGAGTGGTCAATAAACATAGATAAACAGATAGATAGAAGTACTAAGATGAAAATGAAGAACACCCTATACCTAGCTCTAAATTAAATTAAGATATTGTTATGGCAATTTTTGCCGTTCAATTTATCTTAAATATTCAATTCTGGGTACCTTACGTAATTGATATAAATATTTTCCTGAAATAGGAAAAATATGTTGACCGTAAGTACCTAAATCGTGATTTAAATGATTAGATCATCAAATTATTTGCGAAATCGATTTACTCAAAACAATTTGCATGCAAACATTTTAAAAAATATCATGTGCGCAAATTCGGCTTGTTCTAATTTTAAATTTATCTGAAATTAGAACGCAGATTTGTGATAAATAAATAAAAGTGTGTAAACATAAGATTCAATATCAAATAGTGATTATTTAAATATAATCGCAAAGAAACAATATCGGATAAATGAAAATGTTTTTGAATATGTGATACGAGGGGTTTTACTATTTATTTTTTATTAGTATTTATAAAGGCACAATTTTGTATTTTTTCAGTACAAATTAATTAATTAATAACAACTTCAACCAATGAGAATATCTGATACGAATTGATTTTTATTTATAAATACACAACTTTGTGTATTCTTTTATAAATTAATTAACAGAAAAAAAAACATTCCTTATTAGCTCATTAAATTTATCGTAAAATTGTACCTATATAGACACAACACTTATTTTATTAGTTATACTTCCTTCAAAAGTATGTGCAGTATAGAAAACAGTGACAGCTTATTATATTTCTAGATTTATTTGTTACTTTTACAATTTATTCATATAACTAAACGACGTTCTTTATAAATTGATTGATTAATTATTTACAAAAAGCTTTAACGCTATTCTAAAGTTATTGAATTTCTATGAAATGTGAACTAATAACATCACAATTTCTTTGTTGCCATCATGAGAAATTTCGTGAATATGTTCATGCATTTATTTCACAACAAATTTAGTATTATTTACTGTATTAAAAAGGTAATTTAAGCTAATATATATCAAATCTCCTACAATTCCTATCAATGAAGTCATATGTATGCTCTCTGATACCAAACGTCTAGGTATGCTAATGAACAATTCCACAGACAAAGCTCTATTCAATAGTTATCTGGCTAAATTTACTAACTTGGGTTAATGAAAACGTTCTATAAATATCTAAGTTCACTTTTGAAACTGTGGGAACTCGAAAATTCAACAATAGATGAGATCTGACCTATTTCTGCATTTTTAGGACCTTTAAGTTGAGGCAAATATCTATCTATAAAAATTATTATACCAATAAATTAAAATTATTTGAAATTAAATATTGACAATGTCAAAAGTGACTGTAATCTGTCAATGAAATGAAACTCGGTAAACTGGTTACGTGTATTCAAACTACAAAAAATGGCAGTTAGAACCATTGCCAAAATATCGACTTATACATCGTGTAGACCTTATTTTAAAGAACTAAAAATATTAACCTTCCCTGCATTGTACATCAGAGAGTGTTTAGTATATATAAAGACTAATGAGAATAACTTTCAAATGCATACACAATCTCATACACATAACACACGAAATAAAGAAAACCTAATCATACCCCAACACCGGTTACAATTAACACATAACTATTTCAAGATTCAGGCAGTAAACATGTACAACCTACTACCAGAAAATATCAAAAGAAATCATCTTAGCAAATTTAAATCAAAGTTAAATAAATTATTAACTGAATTATGCCCATATACCTTGCAGGAATATTACGAATGCAAGTGGAATAATAGTAGCAAATCCAATTTTGTTTTGTTTGTGCTAGTTTTTAGATAATAAATTTTAAATATTTTTCTTTAGTTTTATTTTAAATACATAACTTTGCAATATTGTTCATCATTGTCATTTAGACATTTAGAAATTATTTAGCTTGTATAATTCACTTTCATAAAATCTGTTTTGACAATGCTTAAGGCTTCACTATGTGTACTTTGGTCTGTTAAGCAAATAAAGCAATATTATTATTATTATTATTATCATTATTATCATTATTATTATTTTTATTTTTATTATTATTATTATTATTATTATTATTATTATTATTATTATTATTATTATTATTATTATTATTATTATTATTATTATTATTATTATTATTATTATTATTATTATTATTATTATTATTATTATTATTATTATTATTATTATTATTATTATTATTATTATTATTATTATTATTATTATTATTATTATTATTATTATTATTATTATTATTATTATTATTATTATTATTATTATTATTATTATTATTATTATTATTATTATTATTATTATTATTATTATTATTATTATTATTATTATTATTATTATTATTATTATTATTATTATTATTATTATTATTATTATTATTATTATTATTATTATTATTATTATTATTATTATTATTATTATTATTATTATTATTATTATTATTATTATTATTATTATTATTATTATTATTATTATTATTATTATTATTATTATTATTATTATTATTATTATTATTATTATTATTATTATTATTATTATTATTATTATTATTATTATTATTATTATTATTATTATTATTATTATTATTATTATTATTATTATTATTATTATTATTATTATTATTATTATTATTATTATTATTATTATTATTATTATTATTATTATTATTATTATTATTATTATTATTATTATTATTATTATTATTATTATTATTATTATTATTATTATTATTATTATTATTATTATTATTATTATTATTATTATTATTATTATTATTATTATTATTATTATTATTATTATTATTATTATTATTATTATTATTATTATTATTATTATTATTATTATTATTATTATTATTATTATTATTATTATTATTATTATTATTATTATTATTATTATTATTATTATTATTATTATTATTATTATTATTATTATTATTATTATTATTATTATTATTATTATTATTATTATTATTATTATTATTATTATTATTATTATTATTATTATTATTATTATTATTATTATTATTATTATTATTATTATTATTATTATTATTATTATTATTATTATTATTATTATTATTATTATTATTATTATTATTATTATTATTATTATTATTATTATTATTATTATTATTATTATTATTATTATTATTATTATTATTATTATTATTATTATTATTATTATTATTAATGAATTTTAAATTAAACATGATAATTACCTACTTAAATAATAAAAAAATGTGTACCCTTTATGTAATAGTTTTTTATATATTTTTTAAAATACTTTTCTAATACAGTAAAAAATGTTACAAAAAGCTAATAATAAAGAATATATGGATAGATATTGTGGGTGTGATTCAACGTTGGTCGGGGCTTTAGTCCGCAGAGTAGTTAATTTCACACAATATTGTTAATACCTAAAAATATATAAAAACAAATTTAGTATATTGCCAAACTTCTTCAGAAGCGGCTTCATGAACTAATTTATGAATAAACTATCAGTGTAAACCAGACACATCTGAGCATGTAAATGATAATCAGACACCTCTAATTTTTGTATAAAATTGATCATGGAAATTATCTGAAAATATAAAATTATACAATGTACAAGTAAAATTCAGTTACCGTGATTGTTTATTTTTCCTAGGAAATCAATCCTATTTCGTGTTTGCATATTTTCACGAATACGTATTTTTCTTGTGTTGAACAACTTCATCTGAACTTTATATTATAATCCAATAAAAACAATTTCCAACATAATGAGTGCAGGACAACAGAAATAGATGAAGAAATTCTTTAAAAATGTCAAAACTCATGTTGCCTTCAGTTATTATCATTTAAATATTTCCAAATGTTCTATTTTCATCTGTGCCTGGCGACTATATGACATTGTGGTATACAGGGTGATCCGTTTTCCATGGCTCACCATTGACACCTATATATAAGAAGCTGTTTACAGGCCCAAAGCTGTGTTATTCTCCTCCACTCCATTCTGTTCTTCGCCTTTCTTTTCCAATCCGTTACATTTTTCTCCCTTAGATCTATTTCCACTGCCTCTCTCCACCACTTACTCGGTCTGCCTCTTTTGTCTTGTAGTTAGGTTTACTCCCTACTATTTTCTTAACTGCCCTTTCATCTTCCATACGTTCTAGATGCCCTAGTCACTGCACTCTTCTGGCTTTGACAAATTCGTCTATTGTTAGTGTCTGGTACATTGCTTATATCTCCTCATTATTTCTTCTTACGTAGCCTTCCTCCGTCTTCTTACCCCCTAAAATTCTTAAGATCTTCCTTTCCCACCTGAAAAGGTTTTCTCTTGACTTCTTATTGAGAACCTAGGTTGCTCTACCATATAGCGTTGTCGGTCTCCTAATTGTTTTATACGTTCTAAATCTTACTCCTCTGGACAAATTTTTTGATTTCATTAACTGGTTGACTGCTGCCTAACTTCTGTTTGCTATTATTATTCTCCTATTAATTTCTTGTTCCTCATCACAGTTAGCTGTTATTAGCGCCCCCAAATACACATATTCTTGAACTTCTACTCCATCTCTCCATGATGTGTTCTCAATTAAAATTGGTATCCTTTTTTTGTTCTCCTATTCTCAAAAGCTTACTTTTCTCTTGATTTATCTGCAATCCCACTTTACGTGTTTCCTCCACAAGTTTTCTCGTTACTTCTTCTAATTCCCTACTATCTCTAGCAATAATGGCTACGTCATCTGCATAACTTACTATTTGGTGACTTTTAAACAATATGTGCGTGTCCTTCTCTGATCAACTGACTATCTCTGACCCTTTCTAATACTAAATTAAAAGAAGCGTTGGGAGTGGGTCTCTTTGTCTCAGTCCTGTGTCAATAGTAAAACCTTCCGAACATTCACCTTTTATTCGTACTTTGGATTTAGTGTTTTCTAAGGTCATTTTCAATAGCGTAATCAGTTTGGTTGGTATTCCAAATACCTACCTACTGTTGTCTCAATTATAATTTTATGGGTTTAAAGTGTAACACATATGAAAAAATATATGTACGAATATAGTTCACATTTTTTGCTGAAATCTTAAGTGAAATGAAATGATTCAATAAATAATTTAATTCAAATTAACACAGATCAGTAATTATGTCATCAGTCGCGGAAAACAGGAAGCCTTTGCGCAAGCAAAATTTAGTCTTTGCTATCTCTACCTCTTCCAATCTTTTTCGTTAAGAGGAAGATTTAGAGATTTTACTTGGTGGAGATGTTAGCAGCTGTCTACCAAAGTCCTGCGATTTAACTGCCTTATATTTTTTCTTGTAGGGTTATATGAAAGCCAGGGTATTTGTCAATACATCTCAAGAAATTGCAGATTAGTGAATAATATTAGATAAGTTATAGATGAAATCTCACCGATTTAATGTGAGTATTATCAAGAACTGGACTGGACATCTCGACGTCGCGTTGCTAGTCGAAATTAGGACGACCATTTGCTGACTTTCTTTTTCATACAAAATGGTATCGATTGTACTACAAATAAAAAAGGAATACAACAATACCATTCAGGGTTTACTTTTATTTCAAATGAAATTTAGGTATAATACCGTTTTGATAACTTCGCAATGCTGCACTTTTGTATGTTAATGTTTAATTTAATATCCATAATTCAAATAACATATGTTTTTCGATCAGCTGTGTAATGTTTATTGCACATTTGTCCTTTATTTCAGTTTTTTCTTAACTTCCGTTATCTGTAGTTGATAATAAAGTATTAATGACTTGTTTAGCTATTAATGGCAGCCGTGTTTTATAACATGTAACATACTCTATTTACCATAAAGAATTCTAGGAATATTTCCATATTGGTATTATTGCCTCACTTTCAATTAGTTTATGCACAAAAGTAATATTAGCTACTAGTAACAAAACAAAAAGCGATTGTATTAGTACCTAACTGAATTTGGATACTATTCATGCATAACAGAAAGAAAACTCGATTTTGAACATTGCACAATTCAAAAAACTCTCGTCCTCAAAATCCAGGCCTATTACATTTTTTAAATGTAAAGAAACGTCTCGTTAGACATATCTTAAAATTATCTTACTGGAAGATTATATTATAACAAGTTTAAATAAGTAAATACCTAATAATTTGTTAGAATTTATGTATACATGGCTAAGCTTAACAAGTACCTTTTGTAAGACCAATCAAAGACTGCTTTAAAGTGACTAATCATTTTCTAAAAATCTCTATCCCTTAAAACAATCAGAAATAAATAATATAGTGGAACAAGCGTTCTTTACTAAAAATAAATGAGATATTCGTGTTTATCTCACAAAAAAGAAACTAATTTTTGAAATTTTCAGTAATATTACCCACCTAATAGGAAAATTGTCATAAAAAATCAAATAACTTGTTAAGGAAGCAAAACTGTACTAAGGTAAGTTGATTTAATTTATATTATTTATATATTTTTCTCCAAGGAAGCCTTAAAGTATGGTGCATTGATTACTAAACACCCTGTATACAATCTTATTGTAATCTTGAAGTAAGTAATAACTATACATATTATCAGTATAAAAACTAATTGTTATTGTTTTGGAGTTTTCATTATGTATTTACTAGGTATATACTAAACAAACCATCTTTTGTCCATATTTTGTGAATATGAAATGATTTAAAAATACATTTCTGTATGGCACTGGAAACTAGTCAGATGTAAAATTTGACAAAGCATGCAATCAGCGACTAGACCAAAAATTAAGAGAAATTCCCAACGAAATAAATAAATAACATTTTATAACACGTAGGTATTTTATATAGCAAATTCAACTGCTTTTGCCGCTATTGTTATTAATTATTAATATAATTAATTTGTAGTTTTAATTAAAAAAATAGAATAAGTAAAAGTAAAATAGTTTGACATAGGTACCTGATATTGCAACCAAATTTTGGATCCGTCATACCCAGTCTTTCTACAAACTAACACAAATGTTCCTGCTTCTTGTCCGTTTTGAACTTGTAAATTATTGACAGTAGCTATGATACGTTTGCGTAAATCATCAATAGTATCCATTTTGGTTAAATTAGTTAGTTAAATTCACCACACTCTTTTCTATCAATGCTACTACTATATGTTTTTTTTAATAGACAATCCAAGATAACCACTGAAAATAACCATGCTTGGATAAACAACGCTTCGAAATCTCAGATCTAATTAATAACTAGACGCGTTACCTATGACTTATACCAATTTCTTTCGAAAATATCCAGTGGAAAAATAACCTAAAAAAGTCATCATCTTCAAAGTTTCCACGGCGTTTTTGTACCACTCGTAAACTCTTGTTGTGCATATAGAAGACTCACCAAAAGCAACATTTAACATTTCTAAAATATTGTTGCACTTTCTAATTTTATTACAAAACACATGTAATCTTTGTGACAGGTGACAACAGACAAAACATACGATATAGCCAATAATGTTATAGATACCTTTCAGATATGGACTAATACAACCCAAGATATTACAACACAGTAAAAAATCTACAAAGAATGTATTGGGTGTGTGTAATTGAACGCTGGTCGAGACATTAATCCACAGAGTAGTTAGTTTCATACAATATTATTAATACCTACCTAATAAAAAAATATATAAAAACACGTAGAAAGTTAAAAGTTGACTTCAATATTTTTGATGAAATACATTCATTTTATTAAAAGTCGCATATAATCATTATCACACCAAGAAATCTAATCCAACGACGTGGCAACCTGCTGGGAAAATGTCGAATCATTTAAATCAATTAATTTTAATTCTCCTGTATGTTTTACTATAGTCGTTCAAATACGTCATGCAATAACCTGCAATTTTTAAAAGTGACACCAAAAATTATGCATAGTAGTCTAAAATTAGTTTTATATTTAATGTAGAAACAGGAAATGTATATTGATAGGGAAAACATATTTTCATACAAGCGGATGTGACCACTGTATGTTATTAAAAAGAGAGGTTTTTATGTGGTTTTTATGCATATTTTTACATTAATTTCATTTTTACCCACGAAATATTTAACGATATTTTTTCGAAATAAAATGATAAACGATTATTAACTGAAAATGTAAATTATAAAAAATCAAAAAGTTAACTCCAAAATAGACTACCCCATGAAGTATCCATAAGGGTAACTATCTTATAGATTAGATATTTTCAAATTATAATTCGACTAAATAATTCACGTACACTGAACTAAACTAAACATGTGTTTACACATAGTAATAAGTAATATACAGAGAGGGTCTGTCATAAGACATTTTAAGAGGAGCTAGGGAAACATGAGTATGATTATGACGATGACGTAATTTGAAGGGCATATTTATGTTGAAAAAAATATTTTCGAATAATTAAATCCCTCTTTGAGCAGGTTCATTTAAATAAAAACAAAAATAGCACTACCTAGCAAACTACGAAAAAGAACATAATAAGATGAACAGACCCATTTACACGCACAGTTTGCTCAAAGTTTTGTGGCATACGCTCCAATCGCAAACGCCAAATATTATGTGCGTCTATGTTTCCTACAAGACAAACAAGGAACGCGTTCTCGACTCATGCATGCATGGCCTGCAGGTTTAACCTCATTTACAAACTTACTATTACAGAAACTGCTCCACAAAACTTAAGGAAGTTCGCAAATATCGAGATTTCTTTTAAAGGTTATTTTCCAAATGAGTGTTTTTTTTGCTCGTTATTGAGTGAATTTTTCAGTTTTCGGTTAGTTCTTATCGCTGGTCTTTTTAAAAATTTTGGATCAGTTGTTGTTTTGCAATAATGCTAGACGTAAACTGAGTGCAGCTGAAGCTAACAGGGCCATTGGAATGATCGAGGTGGGACGACTTTAGAAAGGAGTTGCTAACGTCATCAGGTCAGTTAAAGCGTAATTCAAAGCTTATGCATCGATATAGAAAAACAGGAAATGTCATTGAAAAACCGAGGAGTGGACGCCCAAGATCTACTACCCCTGCACAAGACCGGTTTCAAACAGTATCCACCCGTAGCCTCTGAGTACTTGTCGGATCATGCAACAGCGACTTTTAAACGCTCCTGGTGTTGCGATTTCAATTGAAACAGTTGGTAGAAGACTGCGAGCTGTTAATCTATGTTCACGACGACTTTTGAGAAGGGTTCCACTAACACAAAATAATATGCGACTTTGGTTGCAATGGGCTAACGAACACGTGAATTATAATGATCAATGGAAGTCCGTATTGTTCACAGATAAGTCGAGATATAGACGGTTTTCGGATAGTCGGTGTGTTCGACTATGGACTCTTCCTTTAGTACCCAGAAATCGTAGAGCCATCCAGGAAGTTCATCCATTCAGATGTAGTACAGTTGCTGTTGTGGAATTCATTTGTTTTAATAGGCGTACAGTTGTTGGTGCTTGATGGAAACATGAATGCACAAATTTACGTCGAACAAGTCACCCACAATGGCATCCCTTTGTTTCATGCTGCAATTGAGTTAAAGTTTTTATTTATCTACGATAATGCGAGACCTCATCGTGCGAGAATTATTGTCGCAGCCCTGAAATTTCATGGTATTTCACACTTAGCACCACCGCCTCTCTCACCAGACCTCAATCCAATTGAGAACGCATGGGACCAACTACAAAGAGCCTTAGATTCACATCAACCTCCCCCACATACACTTTAGGAACTTGGAGGGCTTTTACCACGCCTGTGACGAGAAATTAATCAAGGCTATTTCAACAACCTGATAAAAAGTATGCAAAGGCGTTGCCAGGCAGTCATTGAACTGTGAGGAAGCATACCCTGTATTAAACTTTTTTGTGTAATTGTTTTAAGAATTTGAATTTTGTATTAGATTCGCCAAAGAAACTCGTATAAAAGAGTAAACATTCAAGATAGCATATTAAAAATATTTTGATCAAAAGTTGTTATCTTTTAAAAGAAACTGAAGATGTGGTTACTTCCTTAACATTTGTGGAGCAATTTATTTTCTAACAAGTGACACATTTCATTTCGCGTTTATTAGTTTTTACGAAAATATACAGAATAATGTCCTGGTCGAGGAATAATTTAGAAAAGTTTATCGAATTCTCCAGACACTTTCCATGATTATGGAAAATTTAAAAAATCGGATATGTTAAAAATTAATACATAACAAAGACATTAGGCCCGTTTACACACAAGTAGAAAATTTTAAATCTTGAAGAAAAGACCGCTCAATTGCCAAGAACTGTATATATATATATATATATATATATATATATATATATATAGCCACTGCACTCTTCTGGCTTTTACAATTTCGTCTATTGTTGGTGCCTGGTACATTGCATATATTTCCTCATTATTTCTCCTTACATAGCCTTCCTCCGTCTTCTTACTCCCTAGAATTCTCCTTAAGATTTCCTTTCCCACCTTAAAAGGTTTTCTCTTGACTACTTATTGAGAACCCAGGTTTCACTACCATACAGCGCTGTCGGTCTCAAAATTGTTTTATACATTCTAAATTTTACTCCTCTGGACAATTTTTTTGATTTCAATAAGTGGTTGACTGCTGCAGAACTTCTATTTGCTTTTATTATTCTCCTATTTATTTCTTGTTCCTCATCACAGTTAGCTGTTATTAGCGCCCCCAAATATACATATTCTTGAACTTCCTCAAACTCCATCTCTCCATGCTCTGTTCTCAATTTAAAATTGGTATCCTTTTTTTGTTCTCCTATTCTCAAAAGCTTACTTTTCTCTTGATTTATCTGCAATCCCACTTTACGTGCTTCCTTCACAAGTTTTCTCGTTACTTCTTCTAATTCTATCTCTAGCAATAATAGCCACGTCATCTGCATAACTTACAATTTGATGACTTTTAAACAATATGTGTCCTTCTCTGTTCAAATGACTATCTCTTATGACCTTTTCTAGTACTAAATTAAAAAGAAGCGTTGAGAGTGGGAAAAACTGTAAAGTTTCTAAAATAAGTGTTCTTCTGCACTTATGCATTTTCTCATTACTGTGTCCTGTTTTGATAACTAAATTTAAAATGCAATCAAATATTAAAATGTCCATTAGTAAGTAATTTTTGAAATGTTCAGGATTATTTTCAAAGTTCAAAAGTGGTATATGGCTATGACAATAATGCCATTTTTAACCCAAATTTTTCTTAGTTTTATTTGTTTCTAAATAAACTTATAAGCCAGCCCATGCGCGATTTTTTCTATTTCTTTTTAAAAACTTTTTAAACTGCCAAAAACTAACTATAATACGATATGGACTTGTAATTTTGTTATGGACGCCACTCCAATACCTTTAAATTTTGCGTTTACAAAGACATTTTTGGACTGGATGGCCAAAATCTGCAATACTGGCGTCTAGGCTTGGAGTGTTATTACTTTTAACAACACACAGTTGGAACGTCGCTTCAAAATCTAGCTTCAGTGCGGCACACCAATCCGTCATTGATCTTGAATTAATAAATGAAATAAAAAAATTACTTCGCATACTACCGAAGTTTACACTGTGTAGCACAAGTTGTAAGCGTACCAGATAAACCCTGTTCTAGATACTAGTCAAAATAATTGAACCTTATCTTCTTTTAACCAAGATTAAAGACAATTTTCAAAGACAATTGAATAACAGGAAAATTAATTACCTACATATTATAAATTTTTGTATTATCGCAGTTTGTGATACCGAAATTCTATTCTAAGATTCCTATGTATCAATCAAAATTAAAATGCATTCTGAAAATAAAAATTACAAAATAAAAAGTGGCATGAGGATAGCAAACCTGATAGATAAAACGGCTGTTGTAGAAGACAAAAAAGCGAGAAAATGGAAACTTGTAAAATGTATACGAAATTTTGTATGGCCCACTCCTAGTCAATCAAAACAATAGAATTAATTTCTCTTTTTATTATAAAAATATATAACATGGTTTTACGTACAGAACTTTGTAAATAATATTTTTATATAAAAATAAATAAAAAGATTCTCATAAAAAACAATTATTATTTAATAGCAGAATTCAGTCTTCTTCTTTTGTTAATAAATAATAATAATTACAGATTTCATTATATATTGTTGTTATTTGATGGAATGGCTCTGGATCTGGGGGTTTCCCCATTACTCCTCCAACCGTTGGATTTAAGAAAATTAATTGTTTTGTAACGTTTATGAACGAATTGAGGTTCATTTACACACATTAAGGTCTATTTACACACATCAGTGCCGTGTCAGTTCCGTATCAGTATCTATCAGTGAAAACTAAAGACTATGGACGGATATGTGTAAACTGGCATCAGTGATCGACCACAAATAACACCGATACTAAATTGACACTGAACTGATGTCACCGATGTGTGTAAATGGACCTTTAGTGACATATCAGTTTAGTGTCAGTTCAGTATCAGTGTTATTTGTTGTCGATCACTGATGCCAATTTACACATGTCCGCCCGTAGTCCGTAAAAGGAGACGATCAAATAAAGTGATCTGAATATATTTATCATGCAATTGATTAAAATTTTGTACCAGCTTGATAAGCAATAGAAAAATATGGTCAGTTCGTCAGTAGAATTACAAAATTATCGTCACCGGCGTACTTAAAAAACCATTGGACGGACACTGACAGCACTGGCCACTGATACGGCACTGTGACCGATGTGTATAAACACGCCAATTTAAAATCTAAGCAATATTTTTTATTTTTCACTGATACTGATACAGAACTGATACGGAACTGATGTATGGTATAAATTGGTCGTGTTTTCGCTCACTGGAACGGAGCTACCAAAGAGAAAATACTGTGTGGCTTTGACGGTGATAAAGGCGTGTGTTCAGAAGCCACATATTTTCCCTACGGTCGCTTCGTCGTTGTGTGCAAGATTAATAATTATTGCATATTTATATATTATTCTACTAAATCTAAAGCGACACAGAGAGAGACGTTTGGGCAGCCATGCCTCGTCCAGCATTGAAGACTTTGTTGTCACATCAGCGTACGTATCCTAAATTACGTAGTTGTTGGAAAAATAAATGGACCTAAATAGAATTATTGGACGTATCATAGAGTTAAGCAGTATCTAGGTTTCCCTCATGTTGACATCTAAGCATGCGCATGTGTGCTGTATTATTAAGGTAGCAGTAATAAAGATATTGTTCGACCATATTTATGCATGATACATATTATTTTGCTATTCTAACCCCACATTTTAACAATTATTTTCACATACTTACAGACAATAGTGAACAATTTTATATGCAGAGCCATATAAGTTTATGTTATAACAATATTAATATATACAGTTGAATTTAAAAGAATACGTATTTTGAAAGATAGATAAAAATTTGTTGGTTAGACTACTTTCAGCCGTTAATGAGCCGTTATATATTCGTTTTACTTCGGAATCTTTGAATATTCGCAGGTGACATAAGATAACATCCCTGTTATTTGCCAAACTCTATATTAAATGACATTTAAATGACAAAAATTTTATTATTTTTAAATTTTGCAATACATAGAAATGAAATACATCAATAAAAAAACAAAAATTGATTATGTACAGCAAACTATATCGGATCATTCTGATAAAGCCGTAGAAGGGCTGCATATGGCGGTACGAAAAATACAATCTTTATATAAAAAAAAATAAATATGTTCCCATTGCCATGAGGTTTAATTATTAAAGAATTTGTCGAGTGTTACTAGATTTAAATTATTTAAGGAATGGATAATTTTAAGGGAACAATTAATAAAACCTAATGGCAATACAATGTGATAATAGTTTTATTTTATTTCATTAAAGAACATGCTGCAATTGCTCTTTAATATGAAATAATGTTTTAATCTTCATTATTACCTAAATGTTACCAACACGTTACAAGTAAATTCCAAAAATAAAAAAAAACAATGGAAACGTTTATTGCTAAAGTAATAAAGGTAATACTTTCAGAATTAGATCTCCTACGGATTGGTTTGTAGTCTTTTCCCTCTTTGGCCCTGCTATTTGGAGGAAGTAACCTTGGCAACAGGTTTATAAAAATACTTTAGAGTCTAAAAAAAGTAAAGGGTTAAATATAAGAATACATTTTTTGTCGTTTATTGTATCCTATTTTATTTTTACTCAACAACAGAAAATACTGATGCACTTCAGAAATCAGTGATACCTATTTTAAAAAATTTAACTAGTTACCTTCAGAAAGGTTTTCAGAATTTCCTTCCAGAATATTAAGGAAATCCTGTAACACTTCGTCTTCTGTTTTAATGTCCTTTAAAAAAAAACAAGTCCCATTTAGATAATAACATTTATTCCTTTCTAAGATGAGGATATTTAAAATCACATTCAATCTACAACACAAAAAAATATCCATTTATATGTTTTAATAAAAAATATTGGCAGATATTATAATTAGGTGTAGAGAGATCGGAAGTATTTGAACAAGGTATTATAACATATACTAACATATTACATAGTTCTGCATCTATGTGAAAGTATTATTAATATGTCGGGTTAGAATAGCAAAATAATGTGTGTCTTACAAACGCTTTTTAGAATTATTATTTTATTTGAGAAGAATTCGAATAGAAAACTGTAAAATTGGATAAAAAAACATCATGGACTTTAATTTTGATATTACTTTTGTTCTAAGTGTTTTATTTTCCGAAATTTCTGTACCTAACAACCACCACAAATTTGATCATTTTACGGCGAGAAATTCGGCGACCATAAACTTGATTCTCGTGCAATTACCTTCGATTTCAAAATACCAAAACGTTTATATTATATTACTATTTATTTGTTAACTGGTGCTACTTATACAGTTAATATTTACCGGCAAATACATGAATCAACTCCTCTAGATTGTGATCGCTCAATAAATCCTTCATTTTAGATTTACCTATGTAATTAATTGTTACTGGTAAATACTAATTACTATTACTTAATGAGCTTTTATGCTTTTATAAAACGTTATGAGAACGTACAATACTTCCAAATGGCGGTGATAGCGGGTACCGACTTTGGTAGCGGCGCGGCGTAGGGGCAATGGATGATGGCGCCATTCTATAACTATTTATTTCAACAATAGCAATCATTAAATCAGAAGTCTATATACTTGAAGTAATAAGAGTTACATTTCTCTTAAGAATACTACGTATTAATAATAAAGTATTACTCTTTGTTATGATTATATTTTAAAATTGAATGGATAAATATTTTATTGATGAAAATAAAAGAAATATTTCAATAAATCCCAAATAATTGTTTGATCAATTTTTCATTTTTTTTATTGAATTAGCAATAATTATGTAATCATCATACTTAATTAAATCAATTTTACAAATATTTAGTCTCTAATGGAAAGTATATTTTTAACTTAAAATTAAATATTTCATTGCACGTATTATATGCAATTAAGTCAACTATAATTAATATTAAGTGAAACTAATGGTTGCCAAGTATACGTATTTCATTGAAAATACTATATAATTTTTTTCCGTGTAGGCAGTCTAAATGCTGTAGTTGGTGAAAATATTCAGACTGTCTATTGGTTGACGACGAGTCGCAGCCGCGAGCCGCAGCCGCAATTGCACCAGCGAATCCGTACCTTTAAGGGGAATTCCAATAACTCTCTATTATATGCATGAGAAAACGTTAAAATTAGGTATTCCAGATTTACAAGAATGTAGTAAAATCAGTACGTGAAGATATTGAGGATATCATTATACCACAGAAAATATAGCTTAGGTATATATTCTGTGATTATACGAGTAGATGAAACTACTGACGCATTATTATTATGTGGACATTCAGTAGCAAATATTTTATTAATTGGTAGATACCTCACAGCCACTTATTGATATCTAAAGTATTACAGAAAACTAATCAGAAAACAATAATAGTAACTTTTGTTATTAACTGATTTAATTGCATGTGGAATGTGGATCAAACTGCCTTAAATAAGATTCTTATAACACGTATTGTGCCTGTGACTGGCACGCATATGGACATATTATTCGAATAATATACTCGTACTTCATTGCAACTCACGCCCTCAACAAGATAGCCGAAAAAATATGGGGTATTCTTCACTGTACTGTAAATGTATTTAAGTTAATATAAATCAATTTTCCTAGAGTTCCTACTAATTAAATCATGTTTGTTCTTTGATACCAGGATACCAAGGAACAATTCTATAGACAAGATTGGTTCAATAATTATTTAAAACAAAAACTAATCAAGCTAAATTTACTAACTAAAAATATATACCTGGCTTATGTAATTTAATAATACATTAAACGATCAGTAGTGGCTCGTGATGTTTTCAGTAGAGGAGGCTTGAACTATCGTTTTATACTCACACTGGCATATTTCCTCACCACCAGGTAGTGCCATGAACGCGTTACATTTTTTTAAGTGGGTTGTTCGCTGGTAGTCCTATTAGCCCTAGAATAATCCGCTTTTTCATGATGACCGCGAAAAGAAATTTCTTGAGACGATAAAAATAGTACTACATCGAGTGATCTATGTAAAATAGCATTTACAATATTACGTTTACCCAGCATTTCAAATTTAATACGTGATGAAATATGTTCCTAGATTTTTCATGCCTTTCGAGATCTCGCGTTATATTTTGCAAATTATTAAAACCTATCCTACCCCAAACTGATAAATTATCATTAGTAGAAAACAAACATTGCCAGCAGTGTAATTTATTTCTAATAGTTAATGCGGTTAATCAGTCGTGTTTTTTATAATTATTATTGTTAAATCCCCTATTTTGTTTAATTATCAGCTTTTTATCGTAACTGAGAGTATGAAATCCTTTTTAATAGCAAATAATCTACAATGTCCATGAACTAGAAAAGCTGCTAACGTCATTTTGAGCACTCATTTTTTAAATAAAGTTTTAAATACATACCAGTAAAATGTAAAAGATTGCTTGTCAAACACAAATTCTTAACAAACACTTTTACATTACACAGAAAACACCCGTTAATCACAGAAACCCGCGCAATTACAGATCATAGATCACCTTAGTATACTGTGTCATAGATCATACATGACAAATGACATATGACAAATGGGCAATGTTGTAGTTTTGTTCGAATTGCTCTATTTCCCATTACTGGCGAGACTGCCGACGGACGATTGCGTCATGGTAGAAGAAAGATGGCTATATTAAAAAACTCACATGTTAAAAAGACATAGATGATGGCAACTAGTTGTCTGTGCTGAGATTTATTTGCGGGTGTAATTACGCTATCCCTATCGTTCAAGGTCGCGCACTGTCAGATATACTCGCGACAAGAATTCAAACGACTTACGTCATATGAACAAATGAATAATTCATTATATTTTCATCAAAATATTTAAGAAACTGCAACTGATAGTAATACAACTAAATACTACACTAAAAGTTTGCATTATATATTGCACTAAATTGCAAAAAATGATTGTTTTTAACGCGATCAAATATTGAAAATTACGTTGTCAATAAAAACAAATGTGTAACGTCAGCCGTGACGTAAGACGTTTGAATTCTTGACGTGAGTATACATATATGAATGCGCTGGAGGCTTACCGCGCTTAGCTGCCAGCAGCTGTGTTGGCATGAGCTATGTATTCGGAGAGCGCGAAATGTCAAGCACATTCAAAAATCACGTATTTATATGCTCACTCGAGATCTCAATTAATAATTAGTTGCATGTGAAAATAGATTTATAACAAAATAAATATAAAAATATGATATAGGTAGGTACCTATGCAATGTAAAATGAAAATAAATACAAGAATTTCTTTTAGCAATGATACAAACACCACAGAGGAGGCTTAGCCTCCCCTGCCTCCTCTAACAAGCCGCCACTGTAAACGTACAAATCATTACCTTAACAAACTTCCAAAAAATAACACATAAATCGTCCCTCTGTTCGTCCCAATAGAGCTACAAAGTATACAATTTACAGGGCGTAAAGGGAGAGGAGTAGAGAGATTGGATGGTCTGCCGGAACAACTTCCCGATATCAGATAGTCAGTCGTAAAATAATTGTGGAAATTCGTCTCTACAGCAATGTGCAGGCCGCTTTATTTGTGATCTGTTCAGCTCATTTGCATATTTTTATAATTAATTTATCACATGTGGGCATCTCCGTTGCGTACACCAGTTCTCTCATGCGATGCGTCTTCATATGTGAAATTCCAAAGGCGTTAGATCGGGGCTCCTGGCTGGCCATAATATCATGTCATGTTTAAATATCATCATGTGCCTATTTAGTAAAGGCACATCTTCCAATGATAATAAAATTGACAGAAATCTTACCTAGGACGTAATCGCAGATAAAGCGGGGCGGCAGTCATTTTTTAAATTATTTATACATGTTACAAATTAGTAGAGTTATAAAACCAATATTTTTTTTTATTTTATTTCGTTATTAGTTATCTTAATTCCGCATATTTCTTCGTATTATTTATGGAGTTAAATCATATTCCCAACTTTATTACCTCATTTGGAAGGTATTAATACATTAAGTTTTCCAAATGATTTGTACGTTTAACATTTTTTTAAATTTGTGAGTTACATACCTATGAATGCATAAACATATGTTCTTTTTACAAAAAATACTTTCAGCCCCTGTTTTAATTTATTCGAAATATTTCATGGCAAATTTCATTTCGTATCATTCTTTAAGGTATAAACTAATGAGAAAAAATTAATAGTAGTTGGTAGCCTTAAAAATAACTGAAAAAACGCAAAAACTGAAATTACAAGAGAACTACTGAGATTGAGTTCCAGTAATACGTCTTCTAACCATTCACCATATATTTATAATAATAATAATAATATCTCTACCCCTCATTCTAATCACAGCGATTAGCCCAGAAGTCGGAGACTTGTGCGGGAGAGGGGGCGGCATATTATTATTAAGCAGGCCGCATTTGCGCCCAGGAACGACTTACGTTGGTAGGCCCTAACCACTATTCAGTGCAGGAATGAGGGAAACCTGGAAAACCTCATTAATTAGGGGGGTAGTCAAATATCAACCGGTATCAATCTCTCACATTGACCCAAGCCAACATTTTTCCACCCTACCATACCCGCAGAGAGGGCGTCAAACCACGAATATAGCTTATATACGGTCTACCGGCAGCTGGGCTCGAACGAACACCGATCTGGTCACCTCGATTCAAGTACTAACGCCTTAAACCGCGCGACCACTGACCGACCCATTTATCCTGACAGATTCACAAAGTATTTTATACTTTAATTGTGGACATATTATAAAAAACTTTTGACATTGTCGTTTCTAAATTTAATTTTTCAAATAATTTATATATTTATTATTTTCTATAATCAGATATTTGATTCATTTTAAAGTAGGCCACATGAAGAAGCAATTCTATACATGTAGAAATAGGTCAGATCTCATCTATTGCGACTGGATTTATGTGGTTTGAATATGTCCATAAAAAATTGAGTTTTGAAAGATGTTGAATAATTTCATTAAGCCAGGTATTTCATTTTTTGTTGGTAATTTAGCTAAATTTAATTTTTAGGTACCTACTTATTTTAGATAATTTTTAACTACGGAATTGTTCCTTAGCATGCGTAGATATTTGATATTAAAAAATTTCCATATGACTTCCTTAATAGCAATTGTAGGAAAATTGATTTATATTAACTTACAATACAGTAAAAAATCTACAAAAGCTAATAGTGGATGGATATTGAGGGTGTACCTACTTCAACGCTGGCTGGGGCTTTATGAAGTATACTCGCGTCAAGAATTCAGACGTCTTTTCGATATTTGGTCGCGTTAAAAACAATTATTTTTTGCAATTTATTGCAATATATAATGCAAACTTTTAGTGTAATATATAGTTTTATTACTATCAGTTGCAGTTTCTTAAATATTTTGATGAAAATATAATGAATTATTCATTTGTTCATATTACGTAAGTCGTCTGAATTCTTGTCACGAGTATAATTAATTTTTATATATTTTTAGGTATTAATAATATTGTGTGAAACTAACTACTCAGTGGACAAAAGCCCCAACCTGCGTTGAATTACACCCACAATATCTACCCATATATTCCTTATTATTAGCTTTTGCAACATTTTTTTACTGTTTTAGAAAGGTATTTTAAGCTAATATAAATCAAATCTCCTACAATTCCTATCAATGAAGTCATATGTATGTTCTCTTATACCAAACTTCTAGGTACCCAACAAACAATTAAAGTTAAAATTACGTTAACTTGACCTCTGAATTGGTCAAAAACTTTTCATGACCAATTCCGTATAAGGAAAGTTTACCTATATTCGTTGGCCTTTTTCCTTATGTGGGGAAAAAACTAAAGTAATATGGAAGTTAATAATTGGTTGGCAGGAATTTTATTCCAATAAGATAATTGGACTTAAAAGAAATACGGACCAATTTTATGTTAAAATTTCAAAATATAAAAGACATTATTACCAAAATATACCCTAATTATGCCCGTTATATGACATACTTTTGCCAGAGAGAGACAACATTATATGTTTGATTTTATACATTGTAATAGCGAACAGGGATAGGAAGAAAAAGAAAAACTACAAGTCAGGCTACTAAAGTACGAGTAGGAGTTAGTATATTTATAGATATTTAGATTTTAATATAATAAAGTCTGTATTTTTGGTTTCCACTCATCAAATTGTACAACCCAGGAAATTTTTTCGTATAATGTCATGACCAAACTTTCATAAAAATAACGCGCCTTATAAATATACATTTTTACTATTGCTTTTTAATAATATTTCTATACTGAAAAATAACCTAAAATAAAAACTGAATGTACTTCGTGATAAAATGTGTTTAATAATCTTTCGTCATAAATGTATTAACTAATATTATCTGTATTAACATAATTTTAATGAATAATCAATTAGAAATAATGAACAAAACATTTAGTGTTTATTACAACATGGCCGCTCAAATAAAATCAACTTTGAAGTCAATTTGTCTGTAAGTTTTAACCTATAGGGCAGATGCCTATGCCAATGTTGACGTCACAGGAAAATATTAACTTTGTGGTTGAGATTTCCTCCAAATGAAGATATTTTATGGTAATTTATTACCAATTAAATTATTACTAGGTACCTACATATAAAATTCTACTCATGGATTTTTTTGTGATTGGAAATTCAAATTAAAGCTAATAATATTATGTATGCGTAATAACAAACACAAAATAAATATTTTCGAACGGAATTCAATTCTAATTTCAATTCACGTGCACTACTGAATTCATCTGACATGATAACAGTCATAAGAATATTTATATGTGAAGTGTTTATCGAAATATTATCATTAGATTGATTTACATAATATGCAGTGTTGGCTTAAATTCGTTTTTTACAACTCTGTAATATTGTGTAGGGCTTGGTTTTCACTGCAGATCGCCAAAACACAAAACAATTTCTACGCGCTATTACATGAAGATCTGTCGGAATACATATAACAAGAAGCTTGTTTCCTAAAAATCGTTTATAAGACACACTTACGTCGAGGTATTATTAACAAGTAAATTTGTACCATAATATAGAACAATAGTTCTATTAGGTTAATTGAAATGGTTAAATATTCTTTAGAAATTATCAACAAAGTTAAAAATAGGTTGATATTGTAATAAAAATGGAACTTAACCAATTGAAGAATTAAATAGTTATTACCTTATTTTTAACTACTAGTTGAAGACAAAATAAGTTTTACAATTTTGTAATAAATATGTAAATATTTACCTATTGTAATAATTTAAAAAATCCTTGGATATTGAAGACAGATTTCAAGGCGAAATTAAGTAAATTGTAACTTCATCTTACACGTTATTGGAATTTTAGCATTTGAAAACATAGAATAGGTAAAAAATATGTAATTTCGAACTGTATAAATTGACATATATTTCATTTTCCTTAGAAGTCATTATATTACTCTTAATTAACAAATTTTTGACTAAAATTTTGGTATTATAACATTGAAGACTATTTTTATGGAGGAAAGTAGTAAATCTTGATCAATTTAGAATTATTTTTCTTGTGTAGTCTATTAGGCTTAAATGTTAGTTGGGTATGCTAATGAACAATTCCACAGACAAAACTCTATTCAATAATTATCTAAAGAAAATAATCTAATTTACTCACTCTATAAAAATCTAACTTCACTTTTTTGGCAGTGGGAACACGACAAATTCAACCACAATAGATGAGATCTGACCTATTTCTGCATTTTTAGGATTGCTTCTTCAGGTGGTCTCCTTTAAGTTGAATCAAATATCTAACTATAAAAATTATTATAAAAATTAAAATTATTTGAAGGTTGGGGCTTTTTTCCACTGAGTAGTTAGTTTCACACAATATTATTAATACCTAAAAATATATAAAAACTTTTACATAAAAGGTGAACATTTTTCAAGTAGGTATTGTCATATTTAACTCATTGACAGGATGTCACTTTTTGTCATTGTCGACTTCGAATAATTTTAATTTTTATAATAATTTTTATAGATATTTGATTCAACTTAAAGGAGACCACCTGAAGAAGCAATCCTAAAAATGCAGAAATAGGTCAGATCTCATCTATTGTAGTTGAATTTGTCGTGTTCCCACTGCCAAAAAAGTGAAGTTAGATTTTTATAGAGTGAGTAAATTAGATTATTTTCTTTAGATAATTATTGAATAGAGCTTTGTCTGTGGAATTGTTCATTAGCATACCTAGATGTTTGGTATCAGAGAACATACATATGACTTCATTGATAGGAATTGTAGGAGATTTGATTTATATTAGCTTAAAATACCTTTCTAATACAGTAAAAAATGTTACAAAAGCTAATAATAAGGAATATATGGGTAGATATTGTGGGTGTAATTCAACGCAGGTTGGGGCTTTTGTCCACGGAGTAGTTAGTTTCACACGATATTATTAATACCTAAAAATATATTTCTAAAACAGTAAAAAAATATAATTAATTTCACGCAATATTATTAATTGATAACAAAAATGAATAAAATAAGGTTTTCCTTTAATATTTTTTTATTTTAATATATCTATCTTCATATTTTTTGCGCAAATATTTTGTTAGTACAATAAGCTATGAAATTCAAACAAAAATAAATCATTGAGTACTGCATGTTTAAAAAAATTATTTACTGCTAAAAGTGAAATACACTTTAAATAGGAAAACAAAAATTAATACTACCTACCAACAGATCTCATCGAATACTCCATGTTTAAAAAATTATTTGAAAATAACATTCTAAAATACTGCGCAAAGTGAAATACACATCAAATAGGAAAAAAATTATACTGTATAAAATACAATAATTACACTACATTTTATTTTTCTACGTAGGTAGTCCCCATATTGCGAAATATGCAATAATATCCCATAAAACGTTCTATGCACACAATGCAAATAATAAATATTCTACAAATAACACACCCATTATATGCAGTTATTTCTCAATTCTTATCAGAAGTAGACAGAGTGCTCTGTTTAGCATGTTTTTCAAGTTTTAGTTTACTTAGATGAGCAACAATAAATCAGCCGTTATGATTTGTTTATCGAAAACTGTTTACAAGAGATTTTAATCTTCTTATCCTATTGCTACCACCAAAATTACCTACTGTTGGCCATTAGAATATCCCTATATACTAATATATTTGTATAATTTTTATGTTAGTATTGTTTACGAACTGCTTTCTCTGTAAACAAGAATGTAAATTTATGTAGAGGTAGCATCTAAAAAATTTTATATACAGGGCGTCTCTAAAATGTAGAAAATGCTTGTACAAATTCCTGAGGCTAAAATATGAGGATAATTTATCAGTTAAAAAAATTGATAGTTTCTTAAATACAGAATGTCAAAATTATTAGATATTATTTTTAACATTTTTGTAAATATTTCTATATTATAATAGGATGATTTGCGTTTGGTACTTGGGGATTTTTTAGGATGAGAAATCGAAATATGATCAAAGTTTCGATGTACATTGCCACCAGCACTACTTCTCTCTACTCTAAGCAAATGTTCAAAATAACCTCCGTTTTCATACACCTAAAGATTCATTCTACGGACATAGTTGATTCTTTCCGTTCATCTCTGCATCTAACTGTAAAATGTTTACTTAATTTTAAATTCGTTTCCACAATTCTTCTTCAGTGTTTCCAGGTCTAGAGTATAACCATCTCTTTAAGTATCCCTCATAAAAATAAATCCATATAGATGCAAAATCCGATAAAGGAGTCACCAATTTGCAAGTGCATCGTTTCCTTTGTCGATTCATCCTTTTTTGAAATTCCAATTTATATAATTTCTAACATTTAATGTGAAATGTGGATATGGACATATTTTATCTAGTAGGCAATGGAAGATCATCCTATAAATTTGGCAAATTTACCAAGTGTTCTAGGTAGTTCAAACCATTCAAATGTAGTGGTAAGATGACAGGAGCAATAATACGAATAAATATATCAATGTTTTCTGACCATACGTTAATTTGAAATTCACGTTGATAATGCACAACTTTTATTACATGCGGGTTTTCGTCAACAATAATGCGTTCATTATGTAAATTTGGCATAGCTCTTGTAAAACAACAGTCATCGGTAATTATTTTTTTATGGAAATATTTATCATCCGTTAATTAATAAATCTATAGTAGTCTAGTCTCAATCTTTAGAAACTCCACGTTGGTTTGTGTCTGGTGCTCAGACTCGGATTTTCTTCAACTAATTCCAAATTCTCTTTTTCGTTTATAATTAACCATTATAGGAGCGAAACTACCAATTTTTGAAGACGCCTTTCAATGGCAGCAGTATTTGATGGTTTTTTTGGTATGCGTATATCTTTCTTAGTGTACTTTCACTAAGTCTCATATCATTTCTGCGTTAGTGTAAGTTATGGCCAAAAATTTAATAGTAATTAGAATAAAATTCCTAAAAACATTTACTTTTTTATGAATTTGTGAGATGTTGCAAAACAAATTAATGAATTTGTAGTTACATGATTCGGCAGTTGGACTAAGCCGATTAAGTATGCCTTTTTAAACAAACCACGGCAAGGAATAATAATTTTTAACTAGAAATTTAATATATCGAAACAGAAAAGAATTATGAAGCTTTAGATGTAGGATGTAGGCGAAGTGAATGAACGAAGTTAGGTCATCAAATCTGGAGGGCTAAATCCCCGGGTGGACTGTGAAAATATATTTTTAAATTTTTGTTCTGAAATGTGTAAGATGTCTATGAACATTTTAGAGAGAATGTATGTTTGCATTTAATACAGACCCATCAAGCACAACCTCTATATGAATTTACTGAATATGTGGTATATAACATTATCCATACTTAAATTTAAAGTAATAATAACATTATATTGTAGGTATACTGTATACTATTTTATTTTTATATTAGTCTGTTTTCCATTGGTTATATAAGCCTCGTTATTATGTAAATAGATAAAAATAATTTAGTAGAAATAGGTGTACAGAGATTTCGTAATTTATATAAAAATCTAATCTCTAAGAATATAGGGTAGAAATAATGTTTCTACAGTAGAATCTTCTGGAAAATCATAAGGTTAATTAATTGTTGTCTCATCTTTTCGCCCAAAACTACAACCTTAAATACATTTTTCAGTTTTGCTTTTTAAAAGAAATATTTACTATTCAAATTTAAAAGTTTTTAAGACTGTTGTTCTAAACATGCCCGTTAGCCCTTTCAATAATTAATTTGTAAACATTTGTCTTTGATTTTGCATACTGTTGAGTTATTAACTATCTTTATTAGACACATTAATATATTTCCTCCTAGTGATGTAATTTGTTTTAATTCAGCCTTTTTTGGAATGTTCAAATAAATTTCTTCTTTTTCATTGTAAAGAAAGTCGACACATTCTATCATTTCGCGTTTTCAAGAAACATTTTTAAACAGTCCTTTATAGATTTCAGTAATAAAAATTCGACTTGAAATGTTTCAAAACGAGCATTTTCAAAATATTAAAAAAAAATAAAATCCTCGGATTTTTTTTAAAAAGTTGGACAACGACACGCGGTGTTCCCAAGCGGTCACCCATCCAAGTACTAACCGCGCCCGACGATGCTTGACTTCAGTGATCGGACGAGAACTGGTATTTTACATCGTGGTATGGCCGTTGCCTACAACAGATATTTCTTTCCTGAATGATATACTGCATATACTTTTAATAATTAAATAAGAAAAAGAGAATGAGAAAGCCTTTTCCTCATGGACGCAAAATGAGACTTTTCCCACCATTAAATGATTCGGCTGGATTTTAACGAATTTTACGTCCATAACGACAAACCTTAAATCGGTTATTTCCAAACATATATGATTTATGGTTTGAACATATACTGCACCCCATTGTGATGTATTGGTAAACTATTTGGACAACGCCGACGTCTTCAGAGATAGATGAATAGAGTATCAAATGAATGGCCACTTAGAGACATTCAGATTTAATTCATCTAGATTTCTATTTATGAGAATATTTAAAAAGTAAATTATACCAAAATATAGATTGTGTAATCTAAATGCACTAAAAGAACGCCTTAGAATGGAGGTGACACAAATTTTACTTAGAAAGCTATAGACAAACTTCGAGAAGAGTTTACTGCTGATCTTTTCAAACTGACTGAAGTCGTCATGTTGAAAATCTAATAAATATGTGAGACACTTCGACTTCTCGTGCTATACCTCGTATGTTAAATCTCAGATCCCTTTCAACAATATCCAAAATATGGTCCTCCGTATTCACATCGATCTGTTGATATGGGTCATGATTCTCAGGACGAGGAACAACACTACCAGTATCAAGAAGACATTGAGATAGCTACTTCAATGAATATTCTTCTGTTAGGTAGCAGCCGTTGGGAGAAACAATTTAAATATAAATAAACGTCGTGCTCTCGCAGAATTGCGGCGAACATCTCCATAAATTAATAACATAACGTGGTACTTGCGCATGTTACACAAAACAGTTCCGACAAGCGACACATTAACACTTCGCAATTCAGACACCAACTGATCTATACTCTCGGCGGATCCCTAAGTACATTCTCCTTTGAGTACCGCTGTTGCCATGTTCCGCTATATCGACTTTATCGAATTTTATTGATTAAGGAAAAAATTGTTTTAATAAAACTAAATATAAATAAATTGAAACAAGGGGTAAACATTGCATTTTATGGTATTTTAATGTACACAATTATGATGCGATTTCTTAATTAAATGAATTTTTGCACATGAAATTGAATTTTAATTTTTTTCTCATTAAGATTTAGGACCCATGTCATATAAGGTTTTTTCGTTTATTTTGAGGTATACTATCTGTTAAATTTATGGCAGTCACACCTCTAACTTCCCGTATCGCAATTTAGGAAAACTTATACGTTAAACTATTCAAATGTCCGCTTAAAAATGTTTTTTATTTATTCATAAAAACTTCTTAAATGAAACAGAAGAAATTGATTGAAAACAATAAAATTTTTTATCAAATATAGTTAAAATTTTCTGATATGCGCTGATGTAAATGCCAAGGGACAAACACTTCCCATTGCTCTTTCACCACCGTGCAGATGCTAGTATATACTCTACACTACTTTAAAATTTACAGATTACCAAAAACTTTTAATGTTCTATTATATTTATTGAATGAACAAGTTTTTCGACCAATGTTGTCGCCTTCAAAATTTAGCCTGTATGTCTGAAAATATAACATTTTCATGAAATGACAAAACATTTAAAGGTTACTCTGCGAATAAACAATTTGAATAATTCAATTGTTTATTTAAATAGTGCACAAATATTCAAATTTTATAATCAACAACAATCTGCAAACATTAAAAATGTAGGTCACTCACTTACTTCTGTGTATTATAAGAATTACATATTCAGGTTTAGTTTACCTATGTAAACAGTAGCTAGGCAGTAACATTATTTGTTGTAAATGGAACGTGTTAGACCTTATCTACTTTTATCATACTTTTATAATGCTGACCTAGATGTATAGCCGGAACAATGCATATTTATGTTTTGAAAATTTTTAAGGACCTATCCTATAAGCATTATCGCTATCAGTATTGCTACCTATACATATGTTGACGAGTAAATCACGATTCAACACAGGTATAGTCCTATATACTCATACGTAATGCATGAAATTTATTTATACAAACAAGGATAAATAAAATAAAACAATAATCCCTAATGCTTTTCTACAAATAAATATATTATGACAGGGTGATTCCGAATAATGGCAAAAAAAAATGTACGACCAATTTTAATACAGTCCTTCATATACAATTTTTTGGTATGTGCCCCCCTTAAGGAGCTACGACCCCTTAACAGGCAATGGCGTAGCCACGGGGGGGGTTAGGGGTCAGAATCCCCCCCATGGGTTGGGTTGGTTGGGTCATATAGATAATGTCTCACTACAAACCTGCAATCACTCTATTCTCCAAGATTTAGCAACGAGGTCAGTGAAGTAGATCTCCTACGGAAACCTTACATTAGGACCTGCTACTAAGTTCTAATCTTTTTTTGTCATTTTTCTAACAAATATTGTTCGTACCTGTTTATTATTTACATGTTTATGATCAGATTGTTTTTTTATTTACTTTTTATTGTTTCAATTTATTAAAAATTATTTATTTATTTTTTATTGAAATAATCTAGTTTGAAATACTTTGTTCACTGAACCCCCCCCTTGTCAAATTTCTGGCTACGCCACTGTTAACAGGGCAACAATATCTAATTTCCACACCGATATCACAGGGACGTGCGGCTCGACTATATCTCACCTGCACTCAGTTTATATGTGAACATATACATATGAAGGAACAACCAGTTGAATTGTCGGTCATCTCACCTACGGCATACTGATGAGGACTAACAGCCCGAAACCGGTCTATGTCTGGTGGTGTGTCCGTGTGTTCTTGGCTGTTCACACAGATACTGCAGGAGTAATTCAATACCGGTTGGGGCATTAGTCCGCGGAGTAGTTGCTTCCTGCAGTATCATTTACAGATTTAATGGCTCGTCGCCCAGGGCGAGAGGTCTGCGTTAAGTGCCTGCTGCAATATAGGTCGCTTCCTGTAAGTCGAGCCGCTTAGGCCGAGCAGGAAGTAATTTATTCTTAATTTAAAGTTTTAATTCTTAGGTGCAATCTATTACAATATCTAATAATGGCACTCCCTCAATCAGTTCTTGACCTACTTTAAGTTCTGAGTAGAAATTTCATTAGATTTCTATTGATGAATGGAATAACTTAAGAAATAATGTTGAAAGTTGAAAAATTTCATTTGCGAATATGTCTGCAGTTCGAAATAAATCACCAAATTCGTTTTAAATAGCGCTATTATTATTGCAATAGGTTGTACATATACCTATCTATGTATCTTTAAAACTAAACAAAATATCTACATATTAACATTAGACACCTTATTTAGTACCTAAAGTCAATGCCAATACCTTAGTAGCAATTAATACCTTTTAATATTGAGTTTATAGATTGCTTAACTCTAAGAGAAGCTGTAGGAGGCAATGACGCCTCGCAAGCGTTTAATTCCAATTTGACTTTGAATATTTCGAAAACTACTTATCAGATCGACAAATATTCTGGGTTGGCCATAGATCATAAATGCTTCATAAATATTAAGCAAATAATGTAATTTGAGATTTGAACAAATGGCCCTATTCTCCACGCTCTCATTTGAAGTGCATCAGCTTTGAAATATTTCTGCATTTTCTTGAACGATATATCTAAAAACATGTTTTTCAATCCGTGCCATCCTATATATAGAAAGGCGGTAACCTACGTCGTTCCGCATATCCACCATGATTTGCTTTTCGATTTCCAATCTCTCAAGCCCTTAAACATCGCGGAACTGCGGCGGTAATGGCGACACTACTCGTATACCAAAACATATCAACCAAGAGTAATTTTGGGCCATTATTATCAAATAATTTGCCGTTAGTCAAAATATATCACAACAAAAATCTCAACTTTTGAGATTTTGATGTGAATTTGTGAAATTCATTAAAAGTTGAGACTTTCCCACCATTAACAAAAAAACTGAGAAATTCACGAATTTAGTAGATTTTGATTTAAATTATTAATGACAGTTAAATGTTAACTCCGCGAATTTCGCAAAACGGGAATATTATCGCTAATTTCATCATTGTGTGGAGTTAGTAAGTTTAACTTGAGCTTCTATCAATCTACCATAACAGTTTTATGAAAATGATAGAAAATGTTGCAGGTGGCAAAATTCGCTAAAAGTTGAGACTTTTCCTCAAAGGAGTATATTATATGCTAGTTTTGGAACAACTATTCTATGTTTTCCTCTTTAAGTGTTTTAAATAAATTTTTAAAATGTGTTCTTTCTCCACCAATAGCAAAACAGAATTATGCTCAATTGAGCAACTAATTTCATATGGCTTATCGGTCATTTGTCAGAAAACTTTAACTTGCAAATTTGTATATTGAGATTATGTTGATTTTGTGTGATTGTGTGTTTTTTAGTGTTAAATTTTGTATAAGTGGGTTTATGTGTTTTAAGGTATTACATATATAACTGCAATTGTCAATATTATGTGTTTAGTGCAAATAAAGTTAACAGTATATTCACATTCAAATTCATAGAACTGTTGTTCAAGTTTTATCCGATTTAATTAAACTTATATGAAAATTCGGACTGACGAAAACGTATCTTAATCTTCAATGTACATAATCTACCAGATGATATTTCTTAAATAAGTGTGGTAATTGGATAAGGAAAAGAAATAGTAGGTGTTATTCTGTTTATTATATTTTGACTCTTAAGTCACCTTCTCTTATGGTCAATTTTTACAGGTAAATTTTCGCGCTAATTTTCTTATGACTCTTGTAACTCTGGTTGCCTAATTTCTAACGTTACCACTAATATAGCCCATTGCCATATACCACATTAATTTCATTATTGCGTTTTGAATTACTTCTCTTGTACATTATAAATTACAACTAATATTCATTTGAAATAAATTGTAATTAAATATAATAGAATAAGAGTTTATCTGATTTTTAGGCACAATTCTCAGTTAGTATGTGTTTTCAAGTAATTATTTAAGTTAGGATATAGTTTTACACTAACATTCCTTTATTTAAAATTCTGCACCGCTTCTCCGCCATTATGTATCCATCTAGTAAGACAAAATCAAAATACAACCATCTTAATCTTAAAGCACTGATACAGAATTGCATGCGTGTATGAGTCGCCGATTTAAATTTTTCGATTCAAATAATTTTATTATTAATGTTGTTATTTATATTCGTAGTAGAACGACAACATGACTTCATCGTTCAAAATAACGAATTGTAAGAACCGATTCATTTTAACAATTTGAATCGATTCATGATTTCTTATAGGTTGATCTAAACTCAAAATATTAAAAATTCATAGGGAAAGAAGAGTCTTGTTCCGTTTGAATTTTAAAAAAACGGGCTCACATTTAACAATTTTTAATTTTCAAAATATTAAAATTAACATGTATTATGATATACCTACCATATCCAAAGAAAATGTTTTCCTTGATAATTTTAAATTCTTTCAAAAACTTACCTCTTTTTTGTTTCATTCCCAGAACTGTACAAATTTTACAGATGTAATACATCTGTAAAATTCTGCATCCAGGTTTTTATCTCAAACTGTCAATTTAAAGGGATTTTTTAAACAAGCAACGTTAATCAGCAAATTACAAATATGGAAATCTTGATTTGCATACCAATAAGTTTACCTGTATTGAATAGTTTGAATTTTCATCAAACTAGTATTTAATATTGGTAATTATAATAAAACTATATCGGGAAGCTGCCTAAATCGTTTAATTTTTTAAATGTTTTAAAATATCACCTATAAGGTGTATTACATAACACAGTATAAAACTACAAGTTGTAGAGAACTAGTAAAACTTGTAAAATGAATAAATATAATACATACAATATTCCTGAATGAAATGTGAATGAACTGCAAATTTATAAAATTTACAAATATAACATTCGACGTATTTAACAGCTAGCTACTTACATTTTTCTTGTTTTAGAGTATAAGCGGATAAAAATGATCATTCTTAACTTTATATGTACAAATATATCTGATTCAATAAAATATTATTAAAAGGTAAAACTTATACAAAACGTTATAATCGTTTCAAAGCATTTACACCTAGAGAGGAAGCTTTCATTTTTCGTGTTGGTTGAACTGACATGGGTGCTACTGGTGGAGAATCTTGAGCATCTTCGGAGTTACCCAATTCCTAAAATAGACAAATTTTTCTCATATAATATGATTTTTCCAATATATGCTCTCAATAGTTTAAAAGGACATTTATCTACTGGTTTTCCACACTAGAATCTAAAGATATTAAGATCTATACAAATCAGTCCATTTTCAAAATGCAAGCATTTTTTGCAGCAAGCTGTGAATCAATGTGGTAGACGTATACACCAACTATGTTTATACCAGAGCTACCCTACTTATAATATTGATGTGCTGAAGTACTATTAATTAAAAATGTTAACACCGTTACAATAAATCAATTAAAATAGCTAGTTTATGTATGAAAATATGGACTATAATAAAAAAAACAGCTTGTAATCCTGGTAATTCTAATCCATAAATCTCAATCCTCGTTAAAAGATCTATTACAAATTTATTATCCTACAAGATCCTTGGAGAGTGGAAAAAAGTAAATATTATCCACAGCATTAGTTTTGCAACCATCGACACAACAATAAAATCTATGACAAGCCATTACCACTATTCAGTAAAATTAACTTCACTTCAAATGCTAAAATGATTTCTAAAACAATTATCTCCCCAAATTAAGTCAGTATAATAAAATGCTCCTAAGTTGTATAAACATAACAGACAATCGTTAATACACAAGATTCTTTTTTATAAAAATGGAAGGGGTAAAATATACAAAGTAGATATGGTGTTTAATAAATAATACAGTAATTAAATGACTGTTTTCAAGCAAATAAACTAAGATATATACAATGTAGCATATATTTTTTCAAGTACAAACCAATATTTTTCAGTCAAAAATTGAAAATGTCAAAGGACAAAAGAGTTTTGGTAAATTTTACCCCTCTCTCCTCCAGCTTGGAACGTACGTGATAAACACTTGCAAATTTTGTTTATAGTGGCAGATTGAGCAGGTAAGAATTAAGCCGATTACCAAATTTATCTCAACTGGTCTCAGAGTTATTTAGAAAAATTCATCATCAGAGTGGCTTCTTGAAGTGGTATAACATCTTCTAGAAGAATTTTTGGATCCATGTGTATATGAACAAAAAGTGATCTTAATAAAAACATGTACCTACTTATCTAAAACTCTAAGCTTCTCTTGAAAATTGAGTAGTGCTTGCTAGTAAGTTAAAAAATTGGTAAGTCAAAAACATTTTCATTCGCCTTTTGATTGCTTTAAGAATATTAATAATATATAGGATGTCTCTAAAAGGTCTATACAAAACACTAGCACAAATTCCTGAGGCTAAAATATGAGGATCTAGCCCAATTCCCCTTAGTCCAAAAAGTCGCCTACATCTAAAGCTTCATAATTTTTTTATGTCTTGGTAAATTAAATTTCTAGTTAAAATTCTTGTTCCTTGACATCTTTTGTCCAAAAACGGTATACTTAGTAGGTGTCGCTTAGAGCAGCCATTTCTGAGATAATTATATTTAAGTATTTTAAAGCATGCTGAAACTCCTCGTAGTAATGAGTTAACAATGATAAGAACCGTCATTAGTTACAAAAGAGTATCCTCAAGTGGTTCAGTCTGACAACTTTTACCGTTTAATTTTAAAATTTATCATTCAATTCTTAAATTTTTCGCTATGGCCGTTTCTCTAACGCAGAAATGACTGATATGATATTATAGTTCTTGCCAAGGAAATGGTTGGAAGTCGCTGGGAGTGAACAGAGAAAGATTTCCAAATAGACGCATACCAACCACCTAACATTTGCCGCTGTTGAAATGCATCTTCAAACAACCGGTAGTTTTGCTCCTGCAATGGTTGATTATAGATGGAATCGTACAATTAAAGCACCGGACGTTGAGGAAGGTACTTTAGAACGAGTTGACGAAGATCCGAACCTGAGCACCAGACATCTATGGCTGGAACTTAGCCAGATTGAATCGTTTGAGAATACTTTTTTATAGCTAATGAAAATACTAATTGATTGTTAATCCGTTGCGTTTGAAACTGATTATCAATAATGATGATGTCACTTATTACTACTTGTTACGTTGTTGAATGTGGTATTAAAAATTTGATAGTATGTGGCTATTAAATAACGAGACTGTACGCACGGAAGGCGTCCTAGAGGGGTAGGGAGGGAAACGAATGGAGCGTTGAATAGCTGGAAGTGTCTTCTATTCCAGTATGAAGACACGTTTTTGCGGCTGTAGTAGTACTTTTTTTATAGAGGTTAGAAACGAATATGTTTTCTTCTTGTGCCGATAACAATGTGCAATGTGTGTAAACCAAACTTACTATTTAAAAGTTTTGGCAACACTGCAAGAGCAAGTTCGTAAGAAACGGCCAGAGTTGTGGAGAAACAAGTCATGGATCTTGCACCAGGACAACACGCCTGCCCATAACACACTGTCTGTGAAGCGTTATCTAACCGCTAGAGGCACTCCAGTGCTCGAACACGCGTCGTACTTGCCTGATTTAGCACCCTGTGCCTTTTTCTTGTTTCCGAAGATCAAGTCTGCCTTAAAAGGAACCCGGTTCGAGTCGATGGAAGAGGTGAAGAAAAAATCGGCGGAGCTCTTACAAAATAAGATTTCCAGCGTTGCTTTGACCAGTGAAAAAAACGAATGGAACGGTGTGTGGCGAGGGGAGGGGACTACATTGAAGGGGAGCATTCACTACATTGAAGGGGAGCATTCGATTGTAGAATAAGTTTTAAAATAAAACTCTTTTTCATGAGCAGTCTCGTTATTTAATAGTCAGACCTCGTATTGGCAAACAAAATGCTAATTAGTGACATCATCAAATTATATAAACCAATATAAAGCACAAAATCTATTTTTATGACAAATTTTCTTGGTTTAAACTAATAAATGTAATAATAAATAATATAATAAATAATAAATATTTGATCATGCCAGCCTTTATTTTTTTTGCTGATGAAGACTGGTGGATATACAGACAGGGTGCTCAGTTACTGACCTGCCTAATTTCACAAAGACATTCTGCTGTAAAAATTAAAGAGAGTATTTCAAATAAAATTTTGTCAAAAAATGATTAGTTTTTGGAGTATAAGTATAAACAGAAAAAAAAACAGTGACACAAACTTTATAGATATATATATAAACAATATTAAAATTGCAAATTTCAACTTGATAGTAAACTACTTTTTTATTTTATTTGAACTACTTCACTTAATTTTCATCACTGTCATGTTTTGGCCAATTAGTTACTTACTAAATCTTTGTAGTGAACCGGTACAGTGTGCCGACTCATTTGAACCAGATTCGTCCCAATCTCAGATACATCCCTTTCCTAAATTGTACTGTTCGTAGATGTCGGTTAAATTCTAAGGAAACAAGTCTCTCTACATGCAAATTTAAAATATTGTAAGAGGAACACAATGTAACATCCTGTTACTAGAATTATTTTTTATTTTATATTTTTATAGAATATACAGGGTGTTCCAGAATGATGGTCAAATATTTTACCAGTGTATTCCACAAGTCATTTCAGGGGGGGATCTTCATATGAAATTTTTCAATTTTGGTTCTTCCTGTTGAGATATTCGAGTCTCAAAATGGCGGGAAAAAATAGTTTTTTTATTTTTCCTTAAAAACAGTTACACTTAAAAATTTCATTTTGGTACACATTATCAGCTAGTCAAAAGCTATTTTATGGTGGTGTCTGTTCCTTAGCTCATGTTTCTGGAGGGCGGGAATAAGCAACCCTTAGATTTATTTCTTTCAGAACTTTTCCTGCAATAGCCGATTTCAACAAAACTTTTTTTTTAAATACTACACCTAATTATACTACTTTTTTCCCTCTTGTAATTTTTCCATACAACCATCAGTTTGCGCGGAAAAAAATATAAATAGTTTTCCTTACTCTAAACGTCACCGTCACTGATAACCGCAGTAGGCGGTTGCTATGTTGATGTTTCTCTGTTTTGTCAAACACGTAAAAATGACAACACTTACCCAACAAACTGTAGCATTCAGACAAGGTTTCCTTCGCAAATTAATAGTGGTTAAAACATATTATTCTGTTTATGTGTGTAGGGAAAATAACCGTACTGCTGACAAGCGACAGTATAAGAAATTGTTAAGGTATGAACTATATATTAATATATTTGCTGGTAACTCCTGATATGTACCAGCTAAAACTTTAGCTATGTTTTTCAAAATGGTGTATCCTACATTTTTTTTCAATACACTACATTTTTTTTTATCTTACCACTGATTGAGTGTATATTATTGGCATCATATAATTTGTTTTGTACATCAAATGAGAGTCCATGTGATTTCAATGTCCTTATTGCACTATAGAAGCCATAGTTTCTATTAATGTAACATATCATCGTGAATATTTTGCTCCATCAGTAAGTCCTGCAGTGTGTGTGTGTGTATGGCACTGCTTTCATTAGGGTTAAATCTACAAATAATGTCTTTTATGCCATCAAAATGTCTGTCATAATACGTTACAGCTTCTAACCAACTACCCCATCTCGTTATAACTGGTTCAGGAGGCAGAGGTGTGGCTGGTAAAGCTTCCCTAAAAACGTCTCTTCTTATAGGCGCCTTAATGAAAACTTTTTTGACAGTTGATATAAAAGTGTTCAGTAAAAGGAAACTCACTTATTCTCTGAGCTACCCGATTAAGTGTGTGAGCAGCACATATGAAATGTATATATTTGTGATAAAATCTTAGCATTACAAGAACTTTATCTGAAGCATCTTGATCAAGCCATATATAATGAAAACAGTCGATAACAAAATTTATGTTGGTTCTCAATGCGTAAACAAGTAATACAATGTGGTAAACAGAATCAGTGACAATTGTGGAATTAAAATTATAGGGCACAAATTTGTAATTTTATAATAATTTTTGAAGTGCATATACATACTTTCATGGACCGCATGCCACTGAAACTTGAGATGTCATTCTCTACACAAATCTGAGAGGAAATTTCTTGGACGTCCTGTATAGTATTTAATGTTCCTTAAATACTTACAAATCTTATAATAAAGTGCTATAAATATATAAATATAAACATGAAAGAGTAATTTTTAGAATTAACTATTCAGTTATCTTCAGAAATTAAACTGAAATACGGTGTGTTTCTAAAATAAGTGTTCCTTCAAAAGGATATCAGGAAAAGTAAAAATAAATGTCATCTTGCAAACACAGAAACAACTACTCTGCTGGCTAATGCCCGACCATCGTTTAATTACACCTGAAAAAGCAAGCAGTTAAAGTCGCTCATCAGCAGCCCACCAGACATATACCGGTTTCCAGCTTATTAGCTCTCATCAGTATGTCATAGGTGAGACATCCGACAAATAAGCTGCTAGTAACAGCTGAAATATCTAAATTCTCTTTGATTAGCTTCGGTGTACCAAATCATATCACGCCTATTATACTATGTAAGTTTTTGAAATGTCCTTCATCTTTGTGAAATTTCAGGAGAAGATCTGTTGCTTTTTTAAAAACAAATTAAAATCGAATAGTAAATTTTAATTATTCGGAATAGATAAAACTTGCACCATATGGCTAAATTACTCAAATATGATATAGAATTTTACTGTGATTTTTATCTTTTAAATCGAAATATGATTTTTTTAGTACCTGAGAACATTATTTTATTTCTGTATCTTAATTTTATTTGTTTTTGTTGATACCAAAAATAAAAAAAACTTTATGATTTTCTGCACTGTTCGTTTTAATAGCCTCCTATTGACCATTCTTAGTTGGGATAATGATCAACAGGGGGCCTCCAGAACAGATTACATCTGAAGCTCTAGAAAATCATGATCCTCCACTGTAGGTTTTCCTCAACAAGGTGCAAATTGTCTTCATTTCTATTTAATGCATGTGATTATATGTAGGGGTCACTCTATTCATGTTCTGCAATCTTTGGCGAGCATTATGCATCATTCTGGTATTCGTTATTCACATAATAATTATTTAAAACATTCGCAGTCCGTGCATTCTTGATTTGAATACAGCATTTTAAAATAAAACAATAGAAATGAATCTACAATGGATAAGAGTAACCAAGACCCATCTACATGTATTAAAATTGACCTAGTTACTGCCTTGTAATAGTTCATCAGTTTAAGTGTGACAATACAAAGTCCATTAAGTTTCATGTAATAATTCTTGACAAATTTTCTGGAACACGATGCTTTAGGCCACAAGCCTATTGAAAAATATTTATGTGCTCTATGACCTCTTTGAAGGAACAGATTTATTTCAAAAACATGTATATTATTCGTTTGTACTTTTAATACAGAGAAATATTTGTTAATGGCATTCTTCAAGCCATTATTGTGAATCTCATGCAGAAATTTAGCTTTACGGATAAACATCAATTAATTCGGCCAATAAGTAATACGTGTGACTGTTATTTTTTAATAATCGTGCAAGTCGTGCAGCAACATGTCTACAGAAGTTGAACTGATTTGACTTACCAATTATGTATAAATTTCATCGTCAAATAGTACGTAATTACATGCTGTAGTCCAGCTGAAATAAACGTAATAATTTAGAAAAATCTAATTCGATTTATACGAGCAGATTTCATCCAAATTTATGAGGCAAAAAATACCCTCATACATTTTAACGGAATGTTAAATGTTACTACATTATAGTAAATAAAAATATTTTAATATTACAAACCTGCATTTTATTTAAACTAACATGCTGTTGGTTCACAACAAAAGAAAACCATATGTTTTCCTGCAAGATTACATGCACACACACAGAAGCATAGGCACTAAACACATTAAAAACACATGCATGTTTTTTTCACAAACACAAAGTTATTAAAAGTGATGCAAGGAACACAACACATGATACATTTTAGAATTTCTGGGCATCTGAAAATTAGCAAACGAACATTTCAAAGACATTACAATATTGCATACATAACCTTAAATTTGCTGTAAATTTTAAATGAATGAGTTCAAATATCTAGAAATAGTGTGTAAACACGTTGGCAACATTTTGCTCACATACAAAAGCATGTACTTTGTATTTGAAATTCAGTAGGTTTTAATAATGCTCAACATTTAAATTTAAAATTCTGGTGTTCAAACACTCTCCTGCTTGATAGTTTCCTTGGGTGAAAATAACTATTGTACTAAGACCTTGATGTACAATTCTTAGTACAATCTTGAATTATTAAAAACTCGATCACATATATTTCAGTGAAACTTGATATACAGATCCGGAAAGTTCACATATTTCCATTGTGTTTGTATAAGAAGTAAATCAATAGACATTAGTATGATAGACAATGAAGGCTACATTGGCAAGTCTTCACAATCTAAATAATACTGTCCATTCGTAGTAGAAGGATATCTAATTTTTCCTCTACAAAATCAAATCCTCTACACCCATTGTGAGACACACAAGCTAATGCAATGAATCACAGGCAAGCTAAGCCATCGATATTGAGTGGGTACGCAGAAAGACGAGCATCAGTAGAAAGGAAACTTTAGACGAAAGTGGACATTTTGAACAGCCTCAATTGTATTTCACAACTATTGATTATGTGAACAAAGGAGATAGAGTGAATAATATGAAGTGAATAAATATTTCCACAATGTCGCAATAATGGAAGTGTTCATTTTTCTATATCACTGCCTTAACACAATAGTTTATTTCTTTCTTTCTTATTGTAGAGGGAACATTTTTACTTTCCCAACCTATATATAAATATACAGGGGGATTTATTGAAATAGCCAAATATAAATATAAATTTAATATTTGTCATATATTTTTTCTTGGGTCATATTTTAAGAAAGCAGGCGTTTTCTCAAACATGATTATTTTTAAAAAAAGTGTATACTTCTTGCATGTCGCAAACAAAGTGGTCTATCCAAATTTGTAAAAAAAAAATCTATAATATTTTATTCTTTTTAGTAGTTAAAATCGCTTAGCAATATTTTAGTTCCGACAACACTGATCAGTTTTTTATAGTGGTCACAATATAAAGACTTCCAACCTAATATGTACATTGATCAAAAACTCTGGTTTACATCAAATCTTTAAACAATTGAGCACTTGAAAATTGTTTTAGAAAAAATGTTACTCCTGTTTTATCATTTGTTGCAATGAAAGGAATCAACCCCAAATGTTTAATGCTACATAGCGCATGTAAAGAACATATTTCTGAAGTCAGAAAAATATATCATAAAAAAGTAATTGAAGATATAGTACCCCAACTCCGCAAACTCTGCGAACTGAATCTGAGACATTTTAAGTATGTGTTATTATCAATCACCAATACAAGAAACTCCTCTAATGTTTTAAAACAAACAAAAAGTATATTTACCTCCTTAAAAATAAAGCTGAATAATTGTACAGGTTGTATCTAAATGAAGGAGCGGAAATGATATAAATCAATCTAGAAACTTACCTCTATCCAAAATTGCTTTAGTTAGCTACTAGAGTCAATGTCAATGCAATTTTTTTTTTCGTTTTTTTGCAAATAACTCAAATGCTTGTGTATTATGTGTGTGACATTTTTAATTAAAAAGGCAGAATCAATCAAACAACAAGCATCGACCAGCAGAACTTCGTCTCATAATTATTCGTATTACTTTTATTTCAATACAAAACTATTGATTTTATTAATATTTCATAATCACTGACTTGAATAAATAAAATGTCAGTCTTTATTGAAGGTTATTGGATCCTTTTACTCGGACACACAACTTATTAAAGTTGAATATGTGTTCAAAATTATAAGAACATTTATTTGGATTTTATTATTAAGGTTGTGTAACTTCTTCGTGTTTTCATACATGACATAGATAATACACTCAGATGGTCCTATCATACCGAGTGCATTAATAAAAGGTTGAATAGTTTCATATGCTATAGTATTAGAGTGTTAGTAAAGTATTTGGACCTTCAAAACCCTCAAAGTGATATATTATGCAAATTTTGAGTCTGTTTTCCGATATGAAATCATTTTCTTTGGTCAAAGTATCCACATAGGTTGTTTATTTCTCAGAAAAGAACTTTGAGGTGTTTGTTGTCTCTCACAAAGTGTGTCTTGCCATGGAAGATTTAGGTCAAATGGTTTAACAGTTTTTGCTGTATATATCCAAGAGATTTTACTTTTCACTTTTAAAAAGAAGGATTTACTTAGGGAATGTTTTATGACACTAGAAATACAAATTTAATCTTTCCTATACATCATTTAACATTGACTGAGAAGAATGTTCATTATCTATATATATAAAATTCTTGTCACAGTGTTAGTCACCATACTCCTCGGAAACGGCTTGACCGATTTTTATGAAATTTTATATGTATATTCGGTAGGCCTGAGAATCAGTCGTAATCTATTTTTCATACCCCTAAGTGATAAGGGTGGTCCACCCCAAACATTTTTTTTTATTTTTTTGACAAAATTTTTTATTTTTTGGACAAAATTTTGTATTTTTATTTTTTGAAGATGTGTTAAAGAATACCCTTAATTAACCCTTAATTTTCACCCTCCTATCACAAACCGTATTTTTTAATAGCCATTTTAGTAATTTAATCATTTTTAACCCTGGTCAATAACTGATCGATTATCACTAGATCAGTTGCCGCCAGGCGTCTATCGGTGTCACTTCTCACCACAAACCTAGAAAAAATATAGACAGCGTCGGTTCATGATATAGGTCACGTGACAGGTGCCGCGTTTTCTAGGGACCTAAGGTTCAGAAAATTGATATTTTATTTGCTTTATGTTGGCGGTTGTGCAAATATGATGGCTGCATTGCAATATGAAATTAACTAACTTGCTATCATTTTAAATGTCATTAAAGAATGTGACATGAATGTGACCAATCACAGTAAACAAATGAGATTCATGCTACAATACAACCAACGTAAATTGGCATAAAAACCAAGTTTTAGTGATTCTGAACTTTTTAGGGCAGCCATGAATTAGCGGTCGCCGGCAATATGATACTGGCACAATCTATATTTTTTCTAGGTCTGTGCTTCTCACCCAGTAAACAGCATAGAGTAGGGATGAGAACAAAGCCGACTACCAAAATATTCACTACAAATAATTTATATGGCAAAACAGTAGTCTCCTAGTACTTGGATAAAATTCTATAATAAACTCCCTCGAGGTGAAAAATATCCAGTTTAACCCAGTACAAAAAATATATACATAAAATGTTATTAAATTTGAAACCATACAGTTTAAATGAATATTTACAAAATATTTTCATTTATTTGCTTGAAAAGTAATGTATCGTTGATAATCCATCTATATTTTTTCATTGTTTTGATTTTGTTATTTTGTATTGTTTGATTTTGACTACTATTTCATCTGATGGTGTAAACTACACTGTTTTGTACATTGCACTGTTATTTTGAAATATAGTTAGTGTTATCATCATTTTCAAATAAATAAATAATTCGTTAAATTCATATTGGCCGTTTATGGAACCAAACTCAGAGTGATCTATAAACATATTTTTCTCTATCTCTAAATGCAAACCAATAACAAGGACAGAAATTGTAGTCTGAGCATCAAGAGGGTTAACCATGACTATGTACAAACATTTTAACCACATGCTCAGGGTGGTCTAAAACACAATAAAAAATTTATTTCGAAATTCTAGCTCAATGTCTAAAAAATGGAACAAAACCCTCTTTTCCTACGGAAAGTCGGCGCCTATGACAATCATTCGTCGTCCGAGATGGCTAGATATGTCAACTACCATGCGGTCGTTTTTTGCAGCATTGTCAAGTGTAGAAACGACGAAAATAAACATTTTTATTAATATGTCTGTTAATGTCTTAAGTACCTGACAGATAACAGTTAACCCGGTTAACTGCATTATTTTGTATTCGTTTTTCGTTCTTTCATTGCATACTGCCAAAATTACATATTCACTCCTTGAGAATTCGTCATAATTATCCACTGACATAAAACACTTTATTTAATTACTATAAACCATTTTAAACACAGATTAGACGTTTAAAATTAGTCACTTGAACATAACCTAGAATACTGCATTGCTAGTTGCATACTCTTCAAACCTCAAAGAATATGCGAAGTTAGTTATTTCTAAGAGTCTGAGAAACATTTTTACAGAGCGCTGTAAACATCTTGGGATGTTATAGTTTAAAATATTACTAATTATTTTATGCAAACATCGTCGATTACTGTTAATATTGTGGCTATTATTAGTATTAACACCTTGCACGAGTAGTCTACAGATGGCGTCTGCGGATGTCTAAAAATAGTTTGAAATAATATTTCAGTACTTGCTTTTCGCAAATTTAATTGTTCACGTATTTTTTAGTGTATATACAAATATGTCGTAATGAAATGCCTAGATGACAGATAAGGTGTTGATTTCTGCGAGTTTGATAAGTGCATATTATCGTGTGGCAGCGTAATACCAAGACGTTTCCCGAGTACACAAAATAATATGCTGAATACTTTTTGAACTACATTGAACAACTGTTATAATGCCATGGCAAACGTGTGGCAGTGTTTCTATGTATTTGTGTACATTTGCGTGTATTGTTGTCGACTTGGTCATGACCACCAAATCAAGTAGATACTTGCTTTACACAAAAAAAAACGACCGAGGGAAGGAGAGGTCCACAGTAAATACAAAACATCTTTACAGGTTTTAATTTAAACAAGTAATAAAAAAGAATATGATACAACATTCTAAAAATCTCTCCAAATATCAATCATGAAAATAAATATTAGTAAGGTAGATGCTGCCTCCCTGTGCTACCATACCGTATTTCTCATTAAATTATTAAATAATAATCTACATTTTGTACAGATTTTTTTTTCTTTCAAAGCTGCTTAATTAATAGTGGAATTTTTTTGTAGAGTGATTCCGTTAATTTTAATTTTTCCCTATCCTCTTAAAATATTTATACTAAGTCATAGTTAACCCTGTATATGTTTTAAAATTGTACATTTAATTTTAAACTTCATTTTAATTGGAAATAACGTTTGAAAAGTTAAGTAATTTCTCTTAAATTAATTTCTTCTTAAAGCAAAATATATATAAAAATTTAATCTCAGGTCAAGCTAGTTAGTTCCATTGGATGTTCCCTTTTGGCCACAAAGTGGCAGGTCAAAGTTATATTAATTGAAGTGTTCATCAACATGTAACATAACCTAACTTGTGAGATTCATGAATTTTGGTTTCAACTTCATCATTTTAAGTTTTTTTAATTCTTTGTAAATTACTAACATTACTAACAAGGAATAAATAGATGTGTGGTTAATTTATGTAGAAGCCTATCAAAATTCAGCTACAGCATGTATGTATGCAGTCTTTAATCTTCATAGAAAATTAACAACCAAGACTTGAATGTCAGTGTACAAGTGGTACTTTACAAGCCTTAGAAAATCGTGCCAACCATAGATGAAAATCCTTCTGCAAGTACTCATTCAATAGCAAACCAAGAAAATGTTTTGGCACAACATCATCTATGTGCCAATGTTGGTAGTAAAAGTTATACTGTAAAATTGAACCTAACTTGCAGGTTCACTAAATCACATTTACAAAAGTAAGATATATCCTTTTTTCCAGAAGAAATAACAAGACATTTTTATTGGGACATCCTACAGTGAATTACTAAAAACACAACCAAATTATCATATAAATTGCTTCCAATGTTTAATTCAGAAATTTAAATAAAATATCTATCAGGAAACTATCTCGTACCGCATTTGTATGCAAATAAAACCAAATTTATCTTCAATAATTTTTTACCAAGTTTTGTGACATACTCAAAATTAAATAACAAATATAGATATAATTATAAATATAACACTATTACTTTAAAATTAATTAAAAAATATCCACAAGAAAGTTAAAAATTTAATACTTAATACCAATCACTCAATTAATTATCTGCGGAAGAGGTTATGTATGCAACAGTTAGCAATAACGAGTGCTTTACTCACATTAAGATTACTGTAACTGGCAAGCCTCATTTGAGCAAGTTGGGATGCTGGAGTGAGATTCGTAGAACTGCCAAATGGCGACATCATTGAAGACACTGCTCTCTTCAATTTGGATGGTGTTTTGTTGAAGGAGAACGCCCTCTCCACTTTTAACCTTGTCTTGGTAGCAAACTTAAATGCTTTAGAGAGGGTGCCGTTGCTCAGGTCAGTCGTATCTATGTCCAGCTGTTGTGGTTCTAAATAAGCCATGAATTTATCCTAGAAGACAAGCACAAAACATAAGAAAATACAGTGAGCAAAAGTGTAGCATATATTCATTATCTGGGAAATGTAGAAAAAAAAACATTTCATTAATGGAATAACCTGTATTTAAAACATAAATACCAATTTCACAATTATTACTATACTATGGGTTTAAAAATGTAACAATATATACAGGGTGTCCGGAAAATAATGGGACCCAGCTTAAACATAGCTTCCTGTGATCAAATAGGACCGATTTAGACACACTTAGCTTAATCCAAAAGTGCCTTATTTAGAAGTTACAGCTTCAAAAAAAAAATTGTTTTCTTATTATGAGCATAATTAAGAAACGAAACGTCCAATCACGTTGACATTTGGTACAGTTATGTTTTAGATAAGTACAAGCATTGTGAAGGAGTAAGTAGTGCTGTATATCATAGGAGGCGCTCTTGACAGTTTTTTTGTAACTCATTTTTATCGTATCTTTTTTGTTGGTCCTATTCCGATATGCTTGACGGAAAATTATGGTGAAGAAATGAATTTTGCGTAGAAAAGCTATACCTGTTCCATATAACTGTACCTTCTTTCTGCAGCTCCTCCATTAAATTGATTTTGGCAATAAATAGCGATCATATCTGCCGTTTCTGAGTTGGAAAACTGATTATGTCGAGGTATGTTTTCAAAATTTTACAAAATGCTACTAATAATTTGGAATTATTTACACTTTACACAACTACACTCAGTACAACAATTAATATTAATCTGACAGGGTTTTGATCAAATTTTTATCTAATTTAAGCGTATCAATGTCAGTTTGACAAGTGGTAACTTGATCGAATTAGTAAATTAATTTCTATTTTAATGTGCTGAAATTTTCAAACGCGTTTTTACCGAAAACGGTGCATTTTATTGACATGGAACAAGTATAACTTTTCTACGCATAATTAATTTCTCCATCATAATTTTCAGGTAAGCGTATCACAATAGGACCAACAAAAAAATTACAATAAAAATAATTAATTGTAAAACAAAACTGCCAAGAGTGCCCTCTACGATATGTTGCACTACTTACTACTTCACAATGCTTGTACTTATCTAAAACATAACTGTACCAAATTTGAACATGAATGGACGTTTCGTTTCTTAATTATGCCCATAACAAGAAAACAATTTTTTTATATATATATATTTTTAGGTATTAATAATATAGTGTGAAACTAACTACTCTGTCAAAATTGAAGTTATGAAGATATTTATAGAGTGTTTTCATTAAACTAGGTTAGTAAATTTAGATATCAGAGAGCATACATATGACTTCATTGATAGGAATTATAGGATATTTGATTTATCTTAGCTTAAAATACCTTTCTAATACAGTAAAAAAAAATGTTTATTCTTTGAAGCCCTGTAACTTCTAAATGAAGCACTTTTGAACTAAGCTACGTTTATTTAAATCGGCTCTATTTGATCACAGGAAGTTATGTTTAAGCTGGGTCCCATTACTTTCCGGACACCCTGTATACCAGGTTTCTTTTTATTAACTCTCCCGAACACGTGCACAGAATTGTAACGTAAGAACACAATTATGGGCAAATCGACTGCAGTCTTTCTAGGTAAAACTTTTTTGGGATAAAGAAAGCAGTGGCTTTTTTATCAGGAGCAGTTTGTCCACACGTTGACTTTGAAATTCTTTTATTTGTTCTTTTCTTTTCAGGTACCAAATTCCATGATAACCACTTGAAGGTGATCCTTTAGCAAATTTTTTGCTAGACATTAGAAATTCATATTTTGACAATTTTCCATGCAATGCATTATCTTTACAGATAATATAGCTGTCTATAGCAGAGACATAGAGTAATTGTTGTACTAAGTTCGTGTCAAATTAATCGTTAAAGTGCCATGCTAAATGAAAGAAGCACCATCTTGTTTTTCTTCTAAGTTCTCTAAGTGAGTGGGCCAAAAGCTTGTTCACTGCGACGCTGTGATCTATTGTGGCTCACATACTTATTACACTTCACCCAACAGCTTTAGTCTCTTTATGAAGCCAATAACCTTATTAGGTGAGATTCTGTCCAGATCTTCTGGCAAGAGATGCATTTTGCCAAATATAGAAAATCTGGTCCGTTCTCCAGCCGGACAGTAACATAATATGTGTTCTGCCGATTCATTACTCTCCAAACACAACCGGCACTTGGCCTCCTCAGCCAAGCCCAACTTGTACATGTAACTCCTCAACCGGGAGTGCCCAGTATATAGGACAATCGGTCTTTAGGTCAAGCATATTTAACTTAAGCAATTTTTTAGCTCTCTTTGTTGATGTGCCCCCTATGAACGCCTTCGAGTGAACTAATCTTGGCAGATCTCGCCAATACTCCCATACTTTTTCCTCTGCTCAGGTTGAGATGACTGCTTTGGCAGTAGCCGAAGCTAAGCCAAATCTTGTTTTTCTTTGTCTTATAGGAAAATAAAGTAACGTCTTTGGCAAACTAATACACTGATGAAAATTGTGGCCGATTTCATTTTGGAAAATGGAAATTTATGTTCCACATAATTGACAAAAGTACCCTTGCAGATATTCTAGGCAAGTGTTATCCTGTGAGATAGCAACATAAATTTTCGGAAACTCATTTTTAAAATAGCATCCATAAATTAATCTAACAATTGTGTATTTTGTATCATTAACCTCTATTTACTTCCTTCCACGAGTTCCTAGTATTTTTCATTTCATAGTTGTATATTTTCCTTTGCCGTTCTTTACTGCACAATATACACTACTCACTGACACTGATCACAGACACTTTCATTAATGAATTACATATTTCAACCACATCACACTCGTATTTAGGTATCGGGCCATAGTTTTTTGTCATGGAATATTCCTCACTAGATTAAAGTGTTTACTGTTTTGAGAATACGCTGTAGAGCTTGAATTATTTTCCATTCTTAAGAACATAAACAGAAAATCACTAACAAATTAATTACAATCACAATTAAATTAGGGGAAAAATATACTTGAAATTGTCCCATGGACGCTTGGTAGCATTGCAGATGGAACAGATGGATCCGTCAAGGCATCATTATCAATAGAAATTCAGCAATCTAATGTGGCACATGCCTATCTGTTGTAGCAGCAGCTGTGTAATCATGCTTTGCCAGATATGCAGAACATACAAATTTTATAGACTATATGGCAGGCAGCAGGTATTGTCTATGCGTTAGCTACTATAAATTGTGAGCAGTAACATGAGTCCCTCTATATTATTTTGGAATTCGACATAGCTTACTCTACTTTGCTTGTGTAACTCAGAGCAGATAACTAATCATGATTTACATGATTTATATCTATATCAAGGTCGCTATCCCCAATTTCATCTTCAATATCGTTTGTATACATTATTTACTCTAAAAAGTAATATATTATTTAAAAAATATTAAAAATTGTAGAGGTGGGGAGTAGAATTACGAATATAAACAATATTTGGAAGATCTTCCTCACAATTTGTTCTACTCCATGTTTGTACTAAAAAACGATAACTAAATAGTTACAATGAATTATGAGTATTTATCACTTTTAATCAAAGGAAAATTTCAGTGCACATAAAACAATTAGTTGAGGGGGAGGGGTTCCACTCTGACTAAGAACAAATGATGGCTCACAATTTTGAACCATTATCTATATTTTTTTACTTTAGATGCAGCAATATACAGGGTGCCGAAAATTAATAGGTCAATCCGTTAACCATAGATAGCTGATATGAAAATAATGGGACTTTCATTATTCCACTTTTCATTTAGGAGCCCCATTTTTGAAATACAGGGTGTCAAAATGTAAATGTCAAAAAGGAAATTTGTCGATAATTAGAGATATTTGTTTGAAATTTCGCTAATATTTTTTTCTTGTAGACACATTCAGTATACTTTTGGTAAAAAAAAATCAAAGCACGAGCGGCGATGGGGGGGTTAAAGTGCATTATGACCCCCTAAACTTTTTCATACGCATGCCTATGGTAAAACAATATATTTTCTTAGATAAAGCGGCTTTTATTCTAACTTTTCTTATTCTTGCAAGATTTTGATTTGGAGCCTGGGTTACCAGATACTGTAACTTATTTGGACGGATACTATTGATTTGGTAACTAGTGTTTCAAGTAATAAGTTCTATGTAGGCTTAGAAAACAAAGTCAGATATGTAGGTACACTTGGTTGTCAAAATAATTTATAAGTTGAATAGAAAAAACGTTGTTTAGACATTTTTTAATTGAAGTGTTCAATAAGAAATGGCGAACAGAGAAGGTTTGCTATCATTTTCTGAAATGACCGATATGATTTGAATAATGGGTAAGTAAGTACTTATTAAAAGGAATAGGATTTTTTCTTAATAAGTGTTAATTGTAATCTCGAACCTAAACAATTTAATTTCTCTTGCTTTTAGGAAACTGTAACTCTAATGGTAGTTTAGCTGCTAGGCGTTATGCGGACAAATTTCCAACCAGGCACCATCCAAAAAGGAGATTTTTCTTAAGCTTAGTCAACCGTCTGAGAGAATCTGGCAACTTTAAGCATAGGAGGGTGGACCAATGTGGACGGCAACTCAAATTACGTCCAAACGAAGAGGAACAAATCTTGCAAATTGTCGAAGAAACTCCGAGTATAAGTGCTAATCAAATTAATAATGGTGGCAACAATAATATTAAGTCAGATGATGTGCGACCTGTCTTCAAACAGCAATTACTGTCCCCATATCATGTACAAAAAGTGCAGGCACTTCTACCTTTAGATTCAGAAGCAAGAGTCACTTTCTGTAATAGGATATGCCAAGAAAATAATGATAATATTAATTTTAGTAAATTTATTTTATTTTCCGATGAGGCCACGTTTACTCGTAACAGAGTAACGAATATTCATAATACTCATACATGAGCTGCTGAAAATCCGAAATTCATTGTAGAGGCACATCATCAAGTAAGTTTTAAAGTAAACGTATGGGCAGGAATAATTGATAATTTTCTTTTAGGACCTTTAGCGGTTCGGCAAAGTATGTGGTTTCAACTAGATGGGGTCCGCCACATTATGGCCGAATTGTTCAGAACTATTTAAACCAAATCTTTCCTAACCGCTGCATCGGCCGGGGACGTCTTGCGCCAGTCAAATGGCCACCTCGATCCTCAGACCTTAATCCCTTAGACTTCCGTTTCTGGGGGTTTATGAAAGATTTTGTTTACATGGTTCCAATTGTGGATGAACAACATTTAAGATTAAAAATTTTAGGAGCCGAGCAATTTAGGATGAAACCACATATTTTTCATAATATTCGTTTCTCCTTTATAAAGAGATACAGGATGTGCGTCCGCAAAGGTGGTTCTCATGTTGAACATTTAATATAATTTTTCGAATTAAATTTCTGTTTGTAATATAAAATATATGCAGTTTGTTTCATGTTGTTAAATGTTAAATAAAATTTATAGTACAAAACGGATTTTAAACTTTATTAAAATAAGTTACAATATCTGGTAACTCAGGTTCCAAATCAAAATCTTGCAAGAATAAGAAGAGTTAGAATAAAAGCTGCTTTATCTAAGAAAATATATTTTTTTACCATAGGCATGCGTATGAAAAAGTTGAGGGGGTCATAATGCACTTTAACCCCTTCACCTCCGCTCGTGTTTTGATTTTTTTTTACCAAAAGTATACTGAAAGTGTGTCTCTACAAGAAAAAAATATTAGCGAAATTTCAAACGAATATCTCTAATTCTACCGGAGTTATCGACAAATTTCCTTTATGACATTTACATTTTGACACCCTGTATTTCAAAAATGGGGCTCCTAAATGAAAAGTGGCATAATGCAAGTCCCATTATTTTCATATCAGCTATCTATGGTTAACGGATTGACCTACTAATTTTCGGCACCCTGGATTATAGTCATGAAATCTATATTGTCTACTAAATCATTAAAGAAATTTTAATGTTGAAACGTGTGGGAAATAGTTTGTATTAAGAGTGGGGGTTTATTTTCATCCTAACTAATATCAAAATTGAATTTCATTGGTGATTACGATTATGCAACACATTGTCACTGATTGTGCAAAAAGATATAGGGCCCATGAGCTTATAAATAAATCATCACATTATATACAGTTTCTTTGAGTGTTGCTTGAAGTAGATGTGCACAATGAAAGCTCAAAAATGCTGTTTATTTAATTTTTGGGCGCGTTCAGCCATGCACAGCGGCTGAGTTGCTTTACCTATCATAGATTACTGAACGAATTGCTTAATTGAATCATGTAAGCAAATGCTTAGTAAGCAACTCGTCGTACTCAATTAATGCTAAGTTGCTTACGATTAACCAAAGCACATAAAATAACCTAAAAATTGAAATGTTCAAATGTCAGAATTTATTCACAGATACACCAGTGCTATCATGGGTGGGTATATCGTTCGGGCAGGCAAAATTTTAGGTATATCTTTTCGCTAATTTGATTATGAATGTAATTAATTTTATTAGTGACTTTGTGTTCTTAAGAATGGAGAATAATTCAAGCTCTACAACGTATTCTCAAAATTGTCCTAATTTAACAAGTGACGAATATCGGATGATGACATGTATGAAGAGTTTAGAGGTCAAAATATGAGTGTAAGTGATGTTGAAACATGTATTTCATTAACAAAATTGTACGTGATGGAAACTCACGGAAAGAAGATTGTATTTTTCAAATGAGTTTTCGACACAAAAAAATTCTATTGTTATATCTTACTAGATGAAACTTAGTCCTTATAAATGAAATCGAAAAGAGTATACTGATAGAAAAGACGAAATAGTGATATGGCGAAGAAACTATTTAAAATAAATATTTAAAAAATAAAAATCTGGATTGAAGAATATATTAAATTTTGTCAAAACATGGTCATTCTAATTCTAAGTGAGTGGGCCAAAAGCTAGCCCTCCACTGCGACCCTGTGGTCTATTGTGGTTCACATATGAAGGTCATACGGAAAGCGGTACGATATGATACAATAAGTGTTAATGTGTGACCGTTATAATGACAGTGCTAGTAACCAATAGTAAATAGTGTGTATGTATTCTAAAGCCTTTTGTCCTTTTGAATGAGGAATTCGCAAATATTTGCGCGATTTATTTAATGGTGGAAAAATCTCTATTTGTAACAAATTGCAGCAAAAAAGTTCCGTCATTTAAAAAAAACATGATGTGACATAAATGGCACCCTCTACTAGTAACGTCAAAATTATAAACATATTTGAATTTCTCGTCCGCAAAAACCCCCAATTTACAAATTTTATGTAAATATTTGGATTTCTTAAGAAGTTATTTACAAATATCAACAATAAAATTTTAACTTTAACACCCTGTAACTCCGCTGATAGATCTAAGCCATCTCGGACTTGGACCATCATAGATGCAGATTTTCTGGAGAAAAAGAGGGTTATGCCCCAATCTTTATACATCGAGTTAGAATTCCCAAATGTTTTTGTGATTAAAATTGTTGTACTTAGTTAATCCTGTATAGTGTCCACATTTGGCAATAAGTTTATGGGCTGTCAAGATTTAGAGGGCATTGTGGTTAGCAATGTTTAAAATCAGATTTAAGGTTGCGGTATTCTAAATAAGAAAGTACCTCGATCGTTGACTGACAATGATATAAAACTGTGTAGCGGGAAGTGCTGGATATCTAACGGAGAAAACTTGAACTGCAAATATTTAAAGAATGTCACAGTTGGAGTGCAGAAAATAACGGGTAGCCGAAACATGCCGAAACTGAGCTTGAAGGTCATGCGTTCGATCTGCGGCAAAATATTTACAACTCTAGCATCTAAATGGGATATCGATTTTTCCGTATTCTAAATTTCAGCGTTCAGTTGCAATTTATCCTTTGCAAATCTGTGCTTTGCAGTAGCAGTGGTTTTCTGTATTCTTTATATGTGTGTAATACTAGTGAAAATTATAAGACATTTTTATTAATTGAAAGTTCGTTGGATATAGAAAGGTATGTATATCATTATTTGTAAATTGAATTAAATAATAGGTACTTAATAATTATATATTTATATGTAACAGGAACAGGGGAGGGGATTCGAATCTTTAATTTATCAAATTTTAGGAATACATAATAGTTATTTATGTACAATTTTAATTGAAATAATTTTTGTCCAAAGAAGCTAGCCTTAAAATATGGCCCATCCTTTGCTGAACGCTCTGTAGACATTTTGCGAATAAATTACGATTTGAATCATAAACTTTATCATAAAAGAGCGCTCTTGGAGAATGTTGTAAGAAAAATTGACCATTATTGTCAGTTATTTTAAAAGATTAAGATGACAGAAGATACTTAATTTAATATTAACCATATACATATTTAAATATGTAATACCTATCTTAGTATGTACAAGCTATTTCGATTATAAATAAAACCATAATAAATTAGCACTTTTAAAATTAAAAACGATTCAGGACTCAAATTTTTCCCATAATATTACAAATTTATCAATAAATTTAATCTTCTAAAAAACGCCATAGAAATTCAATTGTCGCCGTCGCTTCCGGACAAGATATTTATTTCATAGACTATTACTAAAGTTTTGATTAATAAAAATCAAACCACTGTGTATAATACATATAGTTATAAAGGTAGTTAACTAAAAAAAATTTTACTATAAAATATGTCCGTATATATATATATATATATATATATATATATATATATATATATATATATATATTCAATATAACATTTTTAGGTTTGATTGGAGATGATAGCATAAAAGAAGTTACATGTTTGGAAAAGGTAGCTCTATCAGCAATTACTTTAATAGAAACAGTGGAGAAGAAAATGGTGCCTTGTTTATATAATGATAAAGATCGAGTGAAATTATAAAAAAAACTCATAACTATTACTACCAAGTAAGTTAAAAAAGATGTATTATCTATATTTAATCAGTACTGCTTGTCTTTTAGATTCAAGGGCAATTAGCAATAACAACGAGAAACCTATGTTATTTTGTAGTTTACATAGATGATAACAATGACCTGTTCATAGAGGAAATATATCGAGACAAAACATTTAATGAAAGTATGTTTAAAAAGTTGGAAAGATTTTATATGCACTGTTTAGCTCCAGAAGTGATATTAAATAGAAGAGGAAGAAATTTGAAATGTAGAGATCCTAATTATATTTTGAAGGCCCAGAAAGAAACGGAAATAAAAAAGAAACTTAAATTGCAGTAAACAGTCGTTCAGTTCGAAGACTCCTGAAGTTAAAAAGCTACTACATTAGTGAAGGGTACAAAATTTAAAGAAAAACGATATACTTAGTCGCAATAAAGTTATTAGAAAACATTAACTAAATATAATTTCTTAGACGCCCTGGAACTCGAACGAAAATTTTATAGAACAGTGTTATATTAATTTTTCATGTAAACTGAGCTCTCGAAATCATATCCGAACAACCCTGTATAATGTAAATATATTTTTATTTCATTATTTATCCCTTTTGTAATAGATATTTAATAATACATAGTGAGACAATTCACAGAAGACAAATAGCAATACAGGGTGTCCGGAAAATATGCGCACAAACTTCGGGAGCCTAATCTAGATATAAAAATAGTCATATAAGGTTATGTACAACTTTTTCGAATTCTCAATAATAACGAAGTTATGGCCTGTCAAACAAATTTTTTTTAATTTTTATTTCTGACATAACTTTTTTTGTAGTAAACCGATTTTCTTCAAATTCGGTACAGTTGTTATACGCATTAAAGTGGACCGTAAACATGAAAAAGAATTCAAAATAAAAAACCACAACACCTTTAAACCTCCAATCCATGTAAGAATTCTGGTCAAATTTTTTTTATTTATAATTATTTTCTAATTTTGATATGCCAAAATAAAATCCCATTAAATATCCTATAAAAAAGGTACTCTTGTTTCAATTCACTAAAAGTAACCGTTTTCGAGAAAAATGCCATTGAAGTTTTCATGAGATCACGTAGGACTACAAAAAAATACAAAGCGTGCTTTGGAATCGAAAACAGGATTTATTTAATACGTAACTAATAAAAAAATATTTACAAAAGACTTTCAAAGTGGTTCCCTGCTACTTCTATACATAAATTAATTCTTCGTAAAAATGACTGGCGGGTTCGAAAAAATATTCCGCGCTTCTGTTTAATAATATTACAACTTTCGATTATTTTTTCTCTTAATTCCACGTTGTTTATTGGTCCGTTATAAACAAGCGTCTTGAGGTACCCCCAGAAAAAGAAATCCATGGGATTAAGATCTGGTGATCAGGAATAAAAATTAAAAAATTTTTTTTTGACAGGCCATAACTTCGTTATTATTGAGAATTCGAAAAAGTTGTACATAACCTTATATGACTATTTTTATATCTAGATTAGGCTCCCGAAGTTTGTGCGCATATTTTCCGGACACCCTGTATACTTTTTGAAAAAATTTGTGTACTTGCAAAATAAAAGATAAAAACAATCGTTTTATGTTTCAACCTGACCCTGATATCTATTACATCTTTATTTGTGTGGTGGTTTTAAAATATGTAAGCAAACTTATACGGCGAAAACTAGATGTCAAAATATATTGCTGAGATCCAATTTACCTAAATGTCAACCTCCAACGAGTTACAGTCATTTACAAGACGAATGCTAATAAATGTTTTAAAGTAAATGTTAAAAAAATCACTGGCGGCATGACAATGTACACTAATATACAGGTAAGCGTCATTTGTTTCCTGCATCCCTGTATACTTCATATTACGATAGCCAGCAGTATCAGTGGACAGATAATTTAACTGTAAGATTTTCCTTTTGAAATTTATAATTTTGAAGTGGCTATCATTTCACTTTAAAAATATTCAAAGACATTTTTGTAGTTCCCTTAATTTTGAGGTTTTTTTAAGGTCAAAATTTTCTCATAATTGCATACAGAACGTCTTTCGCACGTTCAATAACTAATATAATACTTAATTCCAAATTTTGCTCGCCCTGTAAACAGAATTTACTTTACCGCCACCTCTTAGTCAGAGGCTGAACTATTTATTGTTAAATTGAGTCAAATTTTTATAGTTTGTAACAGACTTCTACATAATGAAGTTGACCGAACTTGCTGAGAAAATGACCCTTATGGAAAAATGCTAATACATTTTTAGGTACTGAAATTTATCAAACTAACTACTTTTTAAAATTGATATATAGTTCTAAATATTCCTATAACATAAACTTACTTAGTGTTACATATAAAATTGTTTAGGTTTATGTATAAGCACGATAAATTAATTGATAAAAATGTGACATTAGGTTAGCAGCAAAGACCAATATGAAAATACGTTTTTTAAAAGTTAAAACTTTGTTTAAACTATATTTAAATAGTAATAATGAATAGACAGAACTTTAAAGATTCTATTTGTGTGGTTATTTTTGTTCTTCGAGCTTTATTTTTTGAGATTTCAGTACCTAAAAACACTACAAATACAGGTCATATTTTGCCAGAAATACGGCGACCTTAAAATACAAAGAGTCAGGAGAAAACAGTTTTCAATTAAAATCCTGAGTGTAATACCAAGATCACGGAATCTGGCAACTAATTTAATTTGTTTGGGCACTATTGACTGAGCAAATAAAAAAAGATGTGGGACATGCTTATTACCATTAAATCAAAACTTATATTCAGACCTTGTTTATATATAATACAGTTAGGCCCGTATTATCCAACTGCCTCGTAAATGTACTGGTCAGATAAATCTATATCTGTTACTCTCTAAGAGTCGGTATTTTCACCTTCCCATAAAGTTGCTGATAACTATCTTGAAGATAAAATTATCCGGAGGTTTTAATCATAAGATAACACGTAACTGTCTTTTTATGTCATGGTCCAAGTACCTAACCAAAGGTTAAAGCACTTAAACTGGTTTGAATAGACTTCATCAAATTTCACTCAAGTGGAGGAGTCAGAAGTAGCCGAGGGTCTATTCTTGATCATTTGACGAACAATGGGTATGCGGATTAGACAGTTTTATTCCATTTTCACGACATTTAATTGAAAGAGGAAAAAATATGAAATTTCATACTTATACTTATTTACCTTTGAGTTCTATTCTCTGTATCATCTACAATTATTAATTATTGTTAAAATGAGGTCCCCCACAATTGGTCTGAATAAATTAAACATAAACAGTTCCACAGAATTATCTGTTTTTATATTTATTGCACGTAAAATAATTGTTTAAAATGAAAAACCATACAAATTTGAAAATTTAGTCCACTAATTATTATTACTTGTCATTGACGAGAAATGTCAACTTTTATCCAAATTTTATAGGTTAAACTTCTTTATAAGTAGTTATCTATAGCTAAAAGCACCGGTTAGGACCAAGTGATGAAAAGACTCAGTTTTATGTAAACTACAGATTAAATTTATCGGCAACTTTAACGGAAGGTGAAAATAGCAGACCTAAGGCATCTAATTTTAATAAGACGTATTTATATGTAACAGACAGGTTACTTTATCAGTAGTTGAATAATTCTAGCCTTAGTCAACCAGTCAAACTTAGGATACTCTTTTAAAATCTTCGTCACTCTAGTCCAACAAGATTCCTAAACCGAGGAGGTGACCTACAAACTCGTGATTCCGTTCGCTCCGCCTGTCCACAAACTCACGAGTGAAATTTATAATCTATTAGAATAGTTTATAAAAATATTTCAAAATGCTATAAATTCTACAAATACCATTAGTTTTTAATAAAATTTGAAATACTTCAATAAAATTACGTCTAATTTATGAAAAAAAAATAGTTCACTAAAATTGAAGTAGCCCATCTGGAAATTCCTAGGTGAGGCAGCAATTTTTTTAAATTTTTTTCACAAACTGCAAAAAGATTCTCCTTCGACGAAAGTTGTCTATATAGCCACAGTACATATATCCTAAAGTCTGGTTTGGGTGCCATGTCTGGTTATTGAGATATTATGACATACCTGAAATCTCAGCAGCCGCCGCTGAAAAGAATCTTAATTAAGAAGAGAGTGGAATGGAAGGCGCCAAAACACAATCGAAAATATACTGTTTATCTAGATAAGCAAAGAATTAGCATTGCGTATTTTCATGCAGAACAATTTAAAGATATGTGTTGTAGAACAAAAATGAACGCAGCTTCAAATAAATTATAACCAACAGGTATAATTTCTTGTCATGTGATGTGTATACAACTGTTACCTTAGATCAATGATTTTAGCATTTAAGGGCTGGTACTTTCATTCGGAAATCAATCAGACGATTCATTAACACTGTTGTTAAACTAATCAAGTAATTTAATCATGATTAAGAATTGCTTTGTACTTTATTCCTATTTTAACAACTTGTTTGCAAATCGTTGGTTAACCTTTGTTGGCAACAATGAATATTTAAAAAATAGTTCTAATGTACCATGTACCACAGAAATAAGAGAGAAATAGTTCTCTGGATTGTTGATTTGAGGTTATGTAACCTTGTTTTCTTTTTAGTTTATACGTGTTCGGTGTTCAAACGCAAAATATTTTCTGCATTATTTGAAGATGAATAAAGAAAACAATAGAAAAGCATTTGTAATTCTTTTTATTATTTGACCTGCTGTAGTCTTGTGGGCACCGATAAAATCCCCAATAATTGTAATACAAAAACTTCCGGTGCTGTAAAATCTCAACGTCAATAAAAGTTTACTCCTAATGGAGACTTCATGATATCTACAATAAATATGATATGCTTCAGGTTCTACTATTTATGAGCGAGTCTGAAAAACTTACTGTGTATTACCATTATGTAAATGATTCTAATTCACGTAACAAGTTATTTACAGTGTCTTTTTTAAACGACACCTACGGAAAAACTGTGAAAACTGTATCATCAAGTATTACTACCAGTACACAGGCTCTCCAAAACACCATGTCCAAAAAAAATAAAAGAGTAAGTAGTTCCGGAGTCGAAAACGACAATAAGACAAGTATGTTCACCAGAAATTCCAGTTCCCAATATAATTTTAAATTAGTCAAATAAGTTAAATTTAGACACAAATCGTACAGATAAGTATCTACAATTAACTCAACAGTAACTAAGATTGCGTTGTACCACTTGTAGTTACTATTTGTTTGTATCAATTAATATACCTAATTTCATATTGCATTTCTTTTATATATTGTTTAAGCAAATAAATAATTATTGTCAAGACAATTGTGATTTTTCTGATCCGATATAATTACAGGTTAGGTCTACGAAAGTTGCAATTATGAAATACATTTTCAAAAGTCTTCAATCTTTAATTTTCAAAATCAAGCATAATGTTAAATGTGTTGGTTGGCAAAAATCATAATTAAATTCCTTTTACGTCATCCAGTCTCAAAAATACTGCAATGCTATTGAATCAGTTTGTAGGCAACCTCCTCTGGTTAGGGATCTAGCTAGTCCATACCATAAATAAGAATGAAATGGATTTTAAAAGAGTAGCACCATCTATTATTTTCACTTCTAAGTTTGACTCACTTTTGTAAATAAAAAGAATTCAGGTTATTCATTAACAATGAAATTTTTCACGTATCACTAAATTATTATCCATTAAGACTTACCGCATCAGCTGTGCATGCATTATTTGCCATCTGTCTGGTAAGAGTTTTCAAAAAGGCAGCCTTGTCAGCCTCCTCGTCTGCCATCGCAAACGAATACAGTCTCTCCTTAAGCTCATCGTTATTCCTACACACTAAACTGAAAACCTTCTGGCAAACGTCTGTCTCTTTAATATCTATCACGCGTTTGATAGTATTCAGAGCCATAAGCTTTACATGCTTGTAAGGTTTCGTCAAAGGTTTATTACTCTGTAAGCTGCCGCCGCCACCAGAAGGGCTCTTTAGACTGTTGAAGGCTTTTGATTTCTTCTTACACACCTCCAGTTGATCAGAGAAAAGGAAGAGAACGAGACTGTTGCCTTTGCTCGAAAGGCCTTCTGAGGAAGACAGTTGTATCACTTCGGATTTTGCTATGAAACTTCTGTGAGATGACACAATATCAGGCTGCAAAAAAAAGTTATATTGAAAGGTAAAAACTATTTTTTGTAATGTTACTTTGGCAAAAGTAAAAAAAAATGAGACAAAATAGAAACATGAGACAAAAATGCAATCTTTTCTAATTTATGATTAGATACTGTCTTGCGGAATGTGAAAAAATATGTTAATTTATTAAATATTTACTTCAAGTTTACCTAATTAGTGCAATAATATAAAATAAATTATAGTTTAAAAAAACTAAAAAAACATGCTTTAATAGTAAACCGAACTAAAAAGTAGAAAATAATTTTGAAGTATCAAGAGTTTGTTACAGCAATAGAAAATTCCGACAATCAATTACGACTAATTAATTGGGAATAAGATTAAATTAGAACGTAAATTATTAATAAAATAATTCAATTATAGTAAAAAAAAGCGTGGGGTGCAATTTACTATATTTTCATAATGACTTTATTTTTATAAATAGCTGCACTACTGAAATAATGGTAACATTTAATATCAAGCACCCCACGCTTTTTTTTACTATAATTGAATTATTTTATTAATAATTTAATTTCTAATTTAATCTTATTCCCAATTAATTAGTCGTAATTGATTGTCGGAATTTTCTATTGCTGTAACAAACTCTTGATACTTCAAAATTATTTTCTACTTTTTAGTTCGGTTTACTATTAAAGCGTGTTTTTTTAGTTTTTTTAAACTATAATTTATTTTCTTAATTTTTAGTCTCAAAACAATAACAAAAGTAATTATAATTAAGAGCCTTAATTTTTAAAATATCTTATATTTGACAATAAATCTAAATTCATTTCATTCATGTTTACGTAACCTTTCCATTTCATATAGTTTTTCTATACATTTTTTTTTCTCCAGTCTCCTCTTTCTTTGTGTTATAGTTTCATTTTTCATTTTTGTTTGTTTCTATGAAATATGCAAATTAAAATTTTTGTCAACGTTCTCGTATCAAAATCTTTTTTTTTTCTTTCTAATTTTACAAAATTTTAGAATCAAAACTTTCTTCAAAATTCTTGCCAAAATTTTCAAATCAAAATTTCTTTGAATTTGAAAATTTACGCTCTTCAAAATTTTAAAATTCAATGTCTTTTTCGAAATTTTTTCTAAATTTTTGGATTTTAAAATTTTTCAATTGAAAATTTTTTCCAAAAATTTTTATTTGAATTTTTTTATAAATTATCAAATTTTTATTTATTTCTAAAATTTTTTAAATTTGATTTTATCATGTAATTCCACAATCCAAAATTATTTACAAAATTTTGTATTTCAAAACTTTTTTAAACTCCAAAATTTTATATTTAGAATTTTTTTTTTAATTTTGAATTCTGTATTTTTTCGAAATTTTTTAAATCAAAATGTTTATTTGAATTTTGTTATAAATTATCAAATTTTTATTTATTTATAAAAATTTTTAATTTAAAATTAGGCGAAAACCGAAAACTAATTCTGTTAGGTCGCCATCTATACGTGAAAAGCAAGAGCACGAATCTATTACAGTCCCCTGCCCCTGCCTTGCCTGCTTGGAAACAACACTGATGGATTGTATACACTTAACCTGCAAAGTAATCTAAATAGTTTTTATTCTGATGATCCTAGTCAGGACATTAGAACAAAGTTATTAAATAATTGTATTGTCATCAGTCTTTGACCCCTGTGCAAATTTTCAAGCTGATCAGACTTCCTGAAATTGGTGAAAATTACGCTGAAAGATTCCGTTACATACATACATACATACATACATACAGGTGAAGCTAATATAAGCGTGTTAATATAAGATATTATTGAAAGAAGTATAAAAATAAAGCTTTGAAGATGCATTATTTATACTTGTCACTTGTTTTACAAGTGCAAATATATAGAGAACTCTCATATTAAGACAAACTCTAATTAAAAATAAAAATCAACAAAACAAGAGAAATTAAAAAGTTATACAAACATATTTATTTGTACCAACTAAAAATATTTTTTTCTTTAATTAATCTAATCGAATCCAATCTTAAGCCTTGTCGTCATGGACACGAAATCCCCAAAGTGGGGCTTTAAATTTAGAAAAAAAATAATATCTATACGATACTTTACCGTAGAAGAATCAAATTTGAAAATGAGTTAAAGTTAATTGAAGCACTACAAGGTGTTTATTTGGGGGCAATTCACCCATAAAATTGTGCAAAACTTTTTTTCTCATTGACCAAATGAGATTGAGAGACGATAATGCAAAATGATTTAAACCTACTAAATATCGATATGTAAATTAGATAGATGGAAAGAAAACTATGTGCGTGTAGGGTCATAAACTTCATTTTTTATTCAAAAACTATTACTTATCAAAAAATTGCAAGAGACAAAAAACATTCTTAATTCAACAGGCATTCAAAAAGATTGTTTTCAATAGAAAAGTTTACCTCAAAAAAATTTAATAAATAATATACATGGGGTACTTTATTTCAACACCTGATGACAGGACGAAAAGAAAAAAAATACTCGGCCAGAAGAAGTTTCATCAGCCTAAATACCTTAGCAAATTTTACTTCATAATTTCAAAGTGTTTGAAAGTTTGTAAATAAAACTCTAAATTTATAATCCACTGTTAAGGGGTCGTAAGTCCTTAAAGAGGGCTCATATTAAAAAATTTTATATGCAGGGCCCCTATTAAAATCAGTCGTACAGATTGTACCCACAATTTTTTTTGCATATTATTCGGGATCACCCTGTATAGAGGCATTTAATGAAGTTGGTTCATTTATATGAAATCATTTTAATAGATTAATATGTTTCTATACTCGTGTCAAGAATTCAGACGTCTTCCGTCATGGTTGACATTACACATTTGTTTTTATTGTCAACGTAATTTTCGATATTTGGTCGCGTTAAAAACAATTATTTTTTGCAATTTAGTGGAACATATAATACAAACTTTTAGTGTAGTATATAGTTTTATTACTATCAGTTGCAGTTTCTTAAATATTTTGATGAAAATATAATGAATTATTCATTTGTTCGTATGACGTAAGTCGTCTGAATTCTTGTCGCGAGTATACATAAATATTTTTGAAAGTAGTCCGAGTATGTAAGACATGTAGGTCCAACAACTAGGTACTAAACAAGTAAAATACGCATGCGTCAAATTAAAAATTCTGTCTCAGGTCAGGGATGTATGGGACGGATTCAGAACACGTTAAAATTTATAAATCTGGGTTCCGCAAACACCGGATTTATAATTCCGAACGTGCACAGGTGCACCGCGAACGCCCAACTTCAAACTGCGCATGAATCTAATGTCTGAATTGGTTCAGGATTGCGACCGCGAACAAAGCTATACTCGCGTCAAGAATTCAGACGTCTTACGTCACGGCTGACGTTACACATTTGTTTTTATTGTCAACGTAATATTCGATATTTGGTTGCGTTAAAAACAATTATTTTTTGCAATTTAGTGCAATTTATAATGCAAACTTTTAGTGTAGTATATAGTTTTATTACTAGCAGTTGCAGTTTCTTAAATATTTTGATGAAAATATTGTGAATTATTCATTTGTTCGTATGACGTAAGTCGTCTGAATTCTTGTCGCGAGTATATTACTAATCAAGATTATGTAGATATGCTAGTTTATGGAGACAATTGTCAAAATTTAGATTTAATAGCTCATATACAGGGTTAACTATGACTAAGTACAAAAAATTTAACCACGTGCTCAGGGAGGCCCAAAAGACAATAAAAATATTATTTCAGAATTTTAGCTCGATATTTAAAAAATGGGGCAAACCCTTTTTTCCTACGGAAAGTCGGCGCCTATGATAAGAACCGACTGAGATGGCTTAGATCCATAGATAAAACTTACATCTGTCAACAATATCTACTACCATCGTCGTTTTTTTTTTTTGCAGCATTTCTAAATGTAGAAACGAAAATTAACATTCTTATTAGTAATAATACCTGATAGATAGGTAACAGTTAATCCACTTAGCTCCAGTATTTTGCATTCGATTTCCATTATTTCGTTATAAACTGGTAGAACTACATATTCGCTCATTACAGCCACACACTACCAATAAAAGACACTTCCCGTAGATACAATTAGATAGATTAGATGCCTATTTATTATAACAAAATCGAACGAAAAGGATAATAGACATTTTAATGTAACCGCGGCAGCTTGTCCCATAACCTAGAAAACCAAACTGGCGAACTATACTGTGGGAAAGTATCTGCACCCAACACAAATGTCTTTATTTAATAACTATAAAACGTTTAAAAATTAAAATATGGCACTAAAAACTGAAGAAGAACACAAAATTACAACGTAAACACAGGAATTCAATTATGACATGACAGCGATACTGACTGACGAGCGACTGTTGCATGCTTTTGGAGTATGCAACCAACAAGCAAGTTCATTGGCGGCGTTAAATAAGGATTTAAAATAATATCAAAAAAAAAATTTTTTGGCTTTATAAATGAGTTTGGAATTTTTTTGAAGGGCGATTCCGTTAATTCTTATTTTTCCCTATCCCCTCTTAAAATATTTGTACTAAGTCATAGTTAACCCTGTATATGCACAGCATTTTCCTGCCAAGTTTCATTATCACAGAGGATTTTTCCTTCATGTAGTACAAAGAACTCAAAATAAGAGATAATTAAAATCAATAAGTAATAAGTAAGTACATTCAATAGAAAATCAAGAAAATGTTCCTCATTGTCCAACATTGGAAAATTCAAAATTACAACCACAGGATTTCCATGAATGGTACTATTTTGTGTAGTTTTTAGAGCACTAACGCTATCTCACTTTCACCATGAAGTGCGACAATTCACATTACTTATCAAAATAAATTAATTGGAAGTAGTGGAAAAATTCTATGATCTCGTAGAAGACCAGATTTAAATTCATTTAATTATAAAAAGTGACATTTTGACACTTTCTGTAATTCTCATTATTGTCAAATTTACAATAATTTAAGTGTTCGTATTGTTTTACTAAACTGAAACTGATTAAATATTTTTACTATTTTAACAAAAAAAAATTGCAGTTTTATTTACAGATAGATTTTTCAAAAATCAACACATTCAAACCAAAATATTTTTAAACATAATTATTTATCTCGAGAGAAATCAAACATCGACAATATAAGATGAGTTCAGCAAATACATCTCAGAGCATCTATTATCTCACAGTCGTTCAGCAATAACATAAAAGGTTATTCACAATTTACCCAAAAAAAAAAAAATTGGGAATAAATGCGTTATGAAAAATCAAATCAATAAAGTAAAAAAAAATTTTTGTAAAATTCTTAGTCTCCAAGAAAAAAATTATTCAAGTTTTAATATTTTCAATCTTTACATCACTAGGCTACTGTAGTCTCAGCGTTGTGCGCAGTATGCTCTCTCTCCACACATAGTCCCAGGCGATTCTGAATACTGAAATCCGATTTTAGTATTAATGTTTTTACAATATTTACTTTAGATTTTCAAGTGTCAAAAACGGCTTACGTGTACGAGGTTTGTTCAAAAGAAAAGGTGAAGTTTGAATTTTTTTGAAAAGTATTTATTTATTCATCAATATCCATTTTGTCCCCTTCAAAGTAATCCCCCTCAGATATAATGGACTTATGCCAACGCTTCTTCCAATCCTCGAAGCACTTCTGAAATGCGCTTTTCGGTATGGCCATCAGCTCGTTCTTCGATTCTGACTTTATCTCATCAATTATGGCAAAACGCTTTCCTTTCATTGGCCTCTTCAGTTTTGGGAATTGGAAAAAGTCGCAGGGAGCCAAATCTGGTGAATAAGGTGGTTGAGGCATTAGGGTGTTGTTTTTGGCCAAAAAATCACGAACAAGCATTGATGTGTGACCTGGTGCATTATCATGATGCAGAATCCATGATTTTTTTTTCCACAATTCCGATTGTTTGAGCCGTATTGCTTCATGCAAACGTTGCATAACTTCCTTGTTCCTTATTAACCGTATGACCTGTTGGCAAGAACTCATGATGCACCACACCATTGTAATCGAAGAAAACAGTGAGCAAAACCTTCACATTTGATCGAACTTGGCATGTTTTTTTCGGTCTTGGCTCATCTGGCCGCTTCCATTGGGATGATTGGGCCTTGGTTTCGACGTCATAACCATATACCCACGTTTCGTCACCAGTTATGACCCTTTTGAGCAAACCTGGATCGTCGTTGACGTCCTTCCATAACTCCTGAGTGATACTAATGCGATGTTGCTTTTGCTCAAAATTTAGCAATTTTGAAACAAACTTCGCTGCCACACGTTTCATGCACTAAACATTCGAGAAAATTGCATGGCATGAGCCGATTGATATACCAACATCCTCTGCAACTTCCCTAATAGTGATTCGCCGATTTTCCAAAACAATTTATTTCACTGTTTCAATGTTTTCTTCACTTGTTGACGTGGTTGCAACTCCAGGACGCTCATCGTCATCAACATCTTTTCGGCCTTCTGTAAAGCGCTTGTACCACTTATAAACACTTTTTTGAGACTAAGTGGACTCACAGTCAACATTTCAAGTGCCTTGGAGCACTTTATTCCATTTTTAACACAAAATTTAATACATATTCTTTGATTCATTTCTTTTAAGTCAAAAATCGAAGAACACACACAAACATGACTGACCTTTTCAGTTGTCAACAACAAACTATTAATCCAAATTGGCTGATAATGCCAACATATGACTAACACGTGTACCAATATAACAAAAAAAAATTTCGATAATCGAATGTACATAGCTCGCGAAAATTCAAAATTCACCTTTTCTTTTGAACAAACCTCGTATAGCAACTCAAAGTTGATAGGTAGCGTAAGCATGTGCCAAATGCAGCCACTTTTACAGCAGTAGTGCATTGCAAGGACAAGGGAAATTTGCAACCGAATCGTGGAAGAGATGGAGGTCCATTGCAGTAGCTGAAAAACATTTTAGAGATAGTTGAAGAGAATCCCCAAATAAGTCCCAGGCAATTTACTCAATAAGTACAAGGAATGTTTTGAGCAACAGTGTGGCATATCGTACATGAGGCTCAATTATACCAATAATTTGCGACCTCAAAACAGACAAGAACCTGAAACATTTGTGTTAGTTCATAGAAATTGGGTAAGACGGGCCCAAATGTGTCTTCATGTCGATGGACAAAATTTTGAACAGTTGTAACATTCCGGTATGTCAAATTAATTTTATTAATTAATAATAACAATAGCGGCAAAAGCGGTTGAATTCGCTGATATAAAATAAGTGTTATAATTTTTTATTTCTTTCTTTGGAAAATTCTTTAAATTTTTTGTCTGTTCACTTTTTATTACACTTTGTCTTTATTTGTTTTACAAAATTGTATTTGTGAGTTCACTGTACATTCAATTTTTTTTTTTTTTATTCTAAAACACCCTGAATTTTCCACCTGTGACTTTAACATCTGGATTATTTTATTTACCCGCCAAATCATTCAGCATAAATCTTTCTTATCGTAGTATAGCTGCAGAGCTGTCTGAGCTTGGCGTTGGTTTGTAGATATTAACCTCAAGAAAATTTTAACCACAGGACAGGAAAAATCTGTTTTATTGATCTATAATTGTGGATAAATATAAATTGTGAATTGAGAGCCTCTTAAACATTTAAAATGGATGTAGATTTGGAACATTTTGATGTGTGTAGAATCTCAATTGTAACAGATCAGGACTTCTCATAGTTGAAAACAATGAGGTATTGTGTTTTGATAAAAATAGTAGTCTATTATACAACATAAATCCAAAACTAAACGTTAACATACATTCCATGTTAGTTTTATTGACATACTAACAAATTTGATTGTAAACATCTATTTTCATCTGTCACATTCCGCAAATATTAATATACTTAATTTAATCGGTAGTCACGTGAAATAAAATATGTGAGCTTTCAATCTACTCGATGAGGTATTTGCCAAACTCACCTATAATAAATAAAATGTCAAACAAATTAGGAATACAAAACTTACAGGACAGTTGTCTATGTCATTGAAGATATTGAATAAGGTAACTTGACCTTCAGCTTTTCTTTTATCTTCGTTTATATGTGTCATTACCTCTCGTAGAGCTGCCAAAGCTTGCTCCAAAGCTGCATTATCTGGGTTCGACTTTGACGTGTTCTTTAAAATGTCTAAAACAATGAAATACATGCAGAATTTTCAAAAATAAATATTTGCCAAAAATTTTACTTTTACACTCAACATTGAGGGCATACATGGTTAATTGATTCTTTTTCTACAGGGTGTGGTGCCTTTAATGCAGAATATTAGAAACCTATATTCCTGACAGTAAATGAAATTAAATGATATAGGTCATCATAGGTCGGTAATGAGATTTAAATATTAAAACTATGTAATAAAAAGTGACAGAAAATTAATGCCAGTCCCGGCTGTATTATGAGAGTGTGCCAATCTCGTACTCCGCACTGCGATAGATGAGATTTATGTGAACAAATATTCATTTTGTGAAGTTCTGTAGAAAAGATTGGTGTATTATGTTATTGTACTTATGGGTTTTCATTGTGTTGTGTTTACTTTGCCGTTTTGGTTTGAGTAATAGAAGTGTAATAGTGTTATTGTAAATTAGATTAAGTAAAAAATAAGAAACATCAGGTGCTATTTTCAACATTTTCTATAAAAGCGGTAAGTTTGCACCTAATTCTGTTTGTAGAAATCCAACCTATCTCCTGTTAAAATAATACCCTGTATTTTGTTACAACAACCATCTTATCTTGAAGCACACATTATCGCTTACAGACAAGTAACCAATTCACTTTTATCAGTTTATTTTCCTTTATTAAAACGAGAATTCTATTAAACTGCCTAAAATTATTAATGTCTACATTTATATGGATTTTAAACTGCATTTCTTACTGAAATTAGGCTTGTTAAAAAAACACTTGTTTTAAACCTTGCTGACCTTACACATTTTTTTTTTATTGGCTATTCTAGCACTGAAGAAACAATCACAAAATAGTGAGACGTCAGTGAGATTATATCAGAATTTTATTAACTATACCAGACTTCCAAAATTGTAGAAAGTGACTAATGTTATAAACCTGCTCACAATTTATAGCAGTCAACACAAAGAAATATACATGCAGCCCTTATATTTTTCCTACAAAATCGTGTGCCGCATATCTCTGAGAGCATACCTGATTACACAGCTTCTGCTACGCATGCGCTGCGTTAAGACACGTTAGTACGCATGTGCTGCTGGCATTTCATTGGTTGCGACGAATTGTCGGATCCAGCTGTTTCATTTCCAAGGCTATCATGGGCGGGTATATCGTTCGGGCGGGCAAAATTTCAGGTATATCTTTTCGTTAATTTAATTATGAATGTAATTAATTTTATTAGTGATTTGATCGAAATGAGGAATATCGGATCATGACATGTATGAAGAGTTTAGTGCGCGACATCAAGATATGAATGTAAGTGATGTTGAAATATATATTTCATTAACAAAATTGTACGTGAATAGCATATGTGTGCAAATAAAAAAGTGGTAAAGAAGTACAACTGTGAAATTGAAAGTGATGGAAACTCGCGGAAGGAAGATTGTATTTTTAAAATAAGTTTTCCAAAAAAAAATCGATTGCTATATCTTACAAGATGAAACTTAGTCCGTATAAATGAAATAGAAAAGAGTATACTGATAGAAAGGAAGTAATAGTGATATGGTGAAGAAACTATTTAGAATAAATATTAAAAAATAAGAATCTGGTTGGAAAAATATACTAAATTTTGACGAAGCATGGACGTATGAATGCCATACGGAAAGCGGTACGATATGATTATAATAAGTGTTAATGTGTGACCGTTATAGTGACAGTGCTAGTAACTAATAGTAAATAGTGTGTATGCATTCTAAAGTCTTTTGTCCTTTTGAATGCGGAATTCGCAAATATTTGCACAATTTATTTAATGGTGAAAAAACAAATTTTGTCAACTACCTATAACATTTTCTGTCATTTTCATTGTAAAACTGCCATGGTAGATTATCAGAAGCTCAAAACAAATTTATTAACACCACATAATAACAAGAGGCAATAATATTTGTAGTGTTTCGCAAATTGTAATTGTCAAAAGTTGAGATTTTCCCGCCATAAATAATTAAAACATAAGTTTCAAATTCGTGCAAAAATCCGTGAATTTCGCGTCAATGAAGACAAGGCTTAAGTGTGATATTTGCGAAGTGCGCATCAGGTAGGTGTAAGTGGGTGGTAGTGGGCAATCGCCGTCCATAAGGACGGCATTCTAATTTGTAGAGAGGATGACACAGATGGCACATTTAAAGTAAATTGTTAATGTGCGAGGTTCAGCCAACGTCAACTTATTTTTGATAATTTTCTGTGCTTTAACTCTTCTCAAATGGCACGCTTAGGTAATCATACTACCCGTATCTTCCGTACTCATATCTGTGTTGTGAATTAGTCACTCTCTATTATTTTCGACTTTGGGCAATGGAAAATGTAAGATAAAAACTTTAAATTTTGAAATAAATAAATTATTTTTATCATCTAGCGTCTCGAAATTGGTAAAAACTGTTATATCACTGTTTCTTCTCTAAAAATAATGGATGTCATGTATTGCAATTATTTTTGTCATTCAAATTTAGTAGGCCTATGAAATGTTGCTTCCCGCACGCTTCGCCCGTCGCGCTTGTCCACAAGCTAGCGATTAGTCACTGTCCACAATTTCATCCGCTCACTATAGCCTAAACTGTCAAAACTAGTGTACGAAAATCCTTTCTATTCCTCGGTTTACAAATTTTTGTAAAATTATATCATCTGACAACACTGTCTCGGCCTTCAAATAGGCAACCGCTAGATTCATAGCTGTCAAATGGTAACATTTTGGCGAAGGTCGCACTAGGATTTAATTGAAGTTCAATTTTCCTGGCAAAATGTCATGAATGTAGGACTTTCTGATACAAGACTATTTTATTCCAAATATTCCCAGGAATCTGAATTTTATTTTTTCTGCATTAAAGACATTACACTCTGTATAAATATATATATATATATATCCAAATTTCATGTCTGAAGATAAAATTTAAAAGTCAGACATGAAATTTCAAGATCCAATACGCAGCTTTGAGCTGAATCTTGAATACCAACACAAAATTTCAAGTTCAAACTCAAAACTTCAAGTTAAAATGTAAAATTTTGAGTTCCAATAAAAAATTTCAAGTTCACATATGAAATTACGAGTGAGAACACCAAATTTTGAGTTCATACGTAAAATTTCCACACATTTATAAATTAATAACTTCAAATATTTTCAAAAACTTACCATTTAACAACAAACTGATGCTACCTAATCTCTGCACCGGCCTTATCATGAGTTCCTGGAGACTCTGTCTGCCACATTCCGGTCTCGTCTGGCACGCCTTCAGAAATGCGTGAAATCGTGGTTTGTTCTGGTCACACTGAGCTAATACTTCTTTCATTTCCTCGAAATAATTGATAAAAGGTGGATAGGCTTTTAACAGTTCCGTTGAGTATTTCACAATTATATTTCCTATACTGCGGTCTTCGTTCCAATGTGCCGAAGTCCATCGAAACTCATCGAGCATTTTTACGTGTGTTTCGTATATTGAAGGTAATTTACCGAAAATAAGGTTCAGTTCTGTATTATTGAGGAGGGCCTCTTCGTCTGGCATATCCTCGAGGTGTTTTTTGAACATCTACAACAATTATTGAATACAGTAACGTTAATTAAAACAATTTGTTTAGTGTACAGTGCCCAGAAACAAATGAGGATAGCTTGTTTGGGTTGAACAAAAATAATCTATTTTAAATCAAAAAAATAAGTACCTAATAATGTTGCTTCATTAAAAAGTTATGAGCTTACAAACAAGTTCTTCTACTGTATTTTTTTAGATAACTTTCATAATTTTTCATAATACTTCAGGAAGTGAAACAATACGGGCGACACGTTAATACATGTTAACTTCCGTATGTTGATCAAAATCACAAGTAAAAATTTAAAGCGATTAAATTTAATTAAATTAATATACCCTCCAACTATGCGGCTCTCTGTTAAATGATTGATAGCTACAACACAAAATGAAATTATGTTTCTCTGAAATAATCCATTATAGCCACTGAAACAAGTATACTTTTTTTTCAGCAAACAAAGTAATGTTTTATGACCTGTTACAATCTACAAAAAAATGTATAGAGACTGTTTTCACCAACTCAATATGATTTTAATTGCAGATAGTTTATGAATAGACCTCGGAACTTGTCCCGTTATTTACAGTTTATCAGGACCGCACTCAGGTGTATACATGTAAAAATATATGGCATCACCGGAATCTCATCGCATATGCAATAATACATCATCACAATAGGGTGGAAGCTGTAGTTTGGCATATCTAGACTATTGTCTTCTGCATTCACATTACCTCACTATAAAAATCATCACTCACATTTCACGATCCTACAATTCTATCAAATTATCAATCACAATTTTTATTACAGCTTCTGCATTTGCATGTTCTACTACTTTTGATGTGATCAAATGAGATCTTGTGGCAAAATTTTTTTGCAATGGGCCTGCTATAACGTGCTATTTTTCATTCACCAGCAATAGTTGTTTCGTCAACACTTAACCATAAATACTTATCTTTTAAATAGTAGCGAATACTGTATTTAGGTTCGGTAAATATAATTTAGGCAATGTTGATTAGTCGGGCAAATTCAAACTGGAATATTTACCACTCAAACAGTTTTCTACAGTCTTTCAACATAGGATTAATTGTCTCCACGGGGTATTACACGAAATCATTACTTTCATTAAGACTACATTGAAGCTGCATTCTAAAATATCTGCTTTGGTCGAAATACGACTTATGAAAATTTAAGTTTTCTTTAATACATTTTTTTATTAAAATAATTAACAAAAAAAATTGCATTTTGAAATTTAATTACAGGCTGAATCAATTGACAAGGGAAAATTAGGTAGTTTTTGTCAACTTGCTACATAACTTTATGAGATAAAGAATTAATCAGTTTTAATTTCATTATTTTAATTTTATGATCTGGGTTCGGTGTGCATTATGACAGTTAAGTTAAATTCAGCCCAGCAATTGCCTTCTAGGTTTCATCCTCATAAAGAATATGTCAATCACATGGAACAATTACAACCAAAACAAGAGAAATTGTAGTGTAGGTCATAGATAATTTCATATTTTCATATTTTACAAGCTAATGAAAATATTCATGCACATCATAGAGAAAAATCCTTCTAGGAATCCTCATTCAACAGCAAACCAAGAAAATGTGTACTCCCAGAGAAAATCAATTTTATGGTAACATACACAAAAAATTCAAGGACTACAACCACAAAAATTTTTCTAGAATTTAGTTAATGATTGAGCAACAAAATCTAGAGAAGAATTTTACTCGTCATTTTCTTGTGACGGATGAAGCTACTTTTATATGTGGTGTAACATACACAAAACATTCAAGGACTACAACCCAAAAAGTTTCCTAGAATTTCGTCAATGATTGAGCAACAAAGTCTACAGGAAAACTCGTCATTTTCTTGTGACAGATGAAGCTACTTTGATCTGTGGTGTGTCACTAACATTGATAACGTGCACATAATATGGAATACTAAAAATCTACATGTTTTTAAATAGAATCTGATAGCTAGTCTGCATTGAGGCAGTTGACAACAATTTGGAATACATTTTTTAAGAAAAGTTTTTGTCAAACCAATTAAATCTTTATTTTTAACAATATGTTGAAATACAATCAAGATGTCATTAAATATCACCATTTAAAATTATTCATACGATGATTGTTACAGGACATTAGCAGGACTCAGCAACTTGTCTGATTGGAAACAGGAAAAATACTTGGTTCCGCAAAGAATAGTTGTCCTTTAAAGATGAACTATTTCATTTATTGTATACTGTATTGATTTCAATTTTGTGAATCTCAATCTGTCATTAAATCTGCTGTAGTTTGAAAACTTATTGTTCATTTAATTAAATATTGATGTATTTTTGTGTTTGAAACCATTTCTTCTACTTCATATCTTTTTCTTAACAGCTATGTTTTAAAGAAAACAATGCATATATTCATCTAAATATACTAAATCTCACTGAAATATCTTAATATATTAAAAAAATTTCTCTAAAACCGAATATGTACGTAAATAAATCAGTTATTATGTGGCTGATTAAAATATGGTCATTTCTTACTAACAACAAAATGAAGCAATTTTTTTAGTAACCACAAGTAATCAAAAAAAATTACAAATGGAATTAAAAAATTCCATGAAAATTAGAAAAATTCTCCGATAATTTCCAGGATTGATTTATAATTTGTTTTTTACATAATTTAAACTTACTTTTGTACCTGAATACAGTTGTTTCAGTGTCGCCTGTTGTTATTTTTTAAATCGATTGAAACTGACAGAGTAGCATAAAATATAACTGTAATGGAAAATAACGACGAATTTATGCGTGTTTCTAAATGTCAAACAGTCTGTATATAAATATGACTCCCCTATTTAAAATTATAGGTTTTTTTTCCTCATATTGAACTACATCAATTTTTGGACACCCTGTATATAAAAAAAACCATTAAAGAAGTAGGTAGTTTTAGGTTTCTTTTAATGCTGGCAATAATTATTTTATGTAAGACGAAGAATTGAGCATGTTTATAAATTAACATCTTATAAAGATACTTACAGTCATAATTGTATGCAATATATCTACATAATTGGTCTCCGTTTGCAACAACTCTAAGAAAACTTGCTGGCGTGCCGTAAGTCCCTTCCTGGGAGTGTCCACTACAGGTTCTGTGCCATCCGTTTCTTTACTTGGGCTACCGGCAGTACAATCCAGGAATGAACCAGAAACCGATAACAGACCAGCATCACTAACCGAGGACCGGCGTTTGTGTAAAGCGGGCGATTGCTGGTGAACCAAAGAAGAGAGGGTTTCATGTAACCGTTTACGTTTTCTTCTACTAGCACTACTGGGCGTCATTGCATGGGAATCCCTTCTAGCATTAGGAGACAGCACTTGTTCTATATACTGCAATTTAAAAATATGTTCAGAGCTCGCAGTAGCTAATTTAAAAAAAAAAATAGTACTCACATCGTCAAACAGATATTCTTTCTCCTCGAGGCTAGTTTCTTTTTGAACTGATGTCCAAAACCACTCCGCTTTTACAATCCAAGCTCTGGATGATCCCTCTGGTCTTTCTGCTACCGATGATTCGTCCACAACCTAAAGGGATGGAGAAATTTAGAATTTACAAGGGATGCATTTTGTTATACCATGGCGAATAATTCTGATGATAGTCTGGCAGGTGAACTCTACGTATACCTTTTTCAAAAGCATAAAATTTCTGAAAGTTAATGAAGTGAAAATTGTGCAGTGAAATTTTATATCCCTTTTGAAAATGTAAAAAATGTTACTGGCAAGTATATATACATTCAGTATAAAACACTTTTTATATACACTAGCCAATATGTATAGTTAAAAATATCCTTCAATATAGCAATAGTTTCAACAAGAAATTTTCAGAAAAATATTTATTATATTTTATAGATATCAAAACAAATTTTTAATTAGATTTTCAAATGCAAAAGTATGGTTCTGTTTTACAGCACATTCACAAAGTAATATAAGAAATATGTACAATTTACAAAGGATCAAGTAATTTATTTTGAGAAAACTGCTAGAACATTTTTAAGTGTCCATTTTTTTAAGAAATTTATATATACAGAGACCCATATCCGAGCAATGACTTTTTAATGGATAGTGGTTGTTATTAAAAAAAACTTGATTGTTAATAAATATACTGGGTCATTCACACGGCACGGTCATTAGAAAGTCATGGGGAAGAAGTGATTCTTGCTAATAAATTAATAACAATCACACTTAAATTAATGGAAAGATGTACTGGAAATTTACCCACGCACACACCCATGGTAGCTGTCCAGATGGAAGATCGGGGTTTGTTGCAGTGATGTCATTACCAATAGAAATCAAGCATTCTGTGGCACAAGTGTGCAGCAGAGCTGTATAATATTGGTATGCTCTGAAAGGTATGCGGAGCACATAATTTTACACAAAGAAATTACTACCAGTCCTATATCTTTTATTGACTGCTATAAATTGTGAGCGGGTTTATAAAATAAGTCACTCTCTACTATTTTGGAATTCGGGTATACTTTAAAACTTGCTAATTTTAAAGATATTGAAGTTAGAGATAATTTTTGGAAAACTCCTGAGCTATCCAAAAATACTTAGACGCAAACCCTAGTTACGTACAGGGTGCTCATAATTTCATGTTAACTTTCGTTAAATTCAAACGTGTATATACATATATATATTTTAATGAACAGTCTATATATTTTTGTGCAGTGGAATTAAAAATTTTATTCTTTTTCGATCATGTCCCGAATAAGGTTGGATTTAGTAAAAGTTGACATTAAATGCTTTAACCATTTTTAAATAACTCGGAGGTTTGAATAGTTAGCTTCCAAAAATAATCTCTTTACCTTTAATATATTTTTAAAATCAACAAGTTTAAAAGTAAATGATGCAAAATGTTTTATTGTCCTCCAAAAAAAAAATGGGAATATCTCAAAATTTATTAGGTTTAGACACAGAGAAGCCGAATGAAAGCCCTATTAAAATAATCAGTAGAATCTAAAAATGCGATGGGTGTATCGTTCCATTTAAAATAACAATTGATGGTCACTTCCGGTTATACCAGAAGTAGCATCATCAATTACTTTTATTAAAAAATTTGGAAGTAACAAATTAAGCACCCAAATTTTCAAGAAACAATAATTACTTCTTCTCAACGAAATTATTATGAATGTAAATGACCCTATATTTCAGAATTTTCAAACACATTCGAATATGAATTATATATGAATATTATATGATTTGTTGGAAACATCATTAAGAGAACTCTTCAAAAATATTATAAAAACAACCACATTCCAAATAAAAAAAAAAAAGTTACAACTTATACAGGAGCTACTGTATACAACATGGTGTGCCACTTAACAACCCTAATGGTGTTTTATTATGAACTAAAAGAGTTATTTTAGACCGGTAGCAGTTTTAGTAAAGGTTAATTCATGATTTTGTTTGTCAACAAATCTGGTCAACTTCTGAAATGATTTCATGAATCAATTCATTAAGAAATTACCAATGTAAAACGGCTATAAAGAAACGTCACTGGAATTAAGTGGCACACTGCATAAAAAATAGATAATTAAAAATAAAAATTGCCATGACCAAACAGATTTCTCAAAAAAATTAATTTGTTTTTTTTTAAGGATATTTTTAATTACAAAATACTTAAAACAGTGAAATGAAGTTAGTACCACAGCAGCAGAAACAGAAGTTCTCCCTGGTGCCCTGGCATGTGCACTGCTAAGCTCACAGGTGTTACTGGATGTAGGGTTGTAGGAAATGTCAGGAAAACAACTGATATTCATTTTTTCCTTACTATCCACTTCACTCGGCTCACCAAACGACAATTTCGTAGCATTCAAATCAAGAGACTTTTTTGATTTGCCCCGATTGAATTTTGAAGAACTAAAAGTACGAGTGAATAAATTTTTCTTAACTCTTTTATGCACAACTCGAGGTGTGAGCTCATTTTCGTTATAAGTACTCAAGTCTTGCACTGTGTCAACGTTAAAAATTCCTGAACTGGATATCACGCTTTTATTTAAACTTTGACTAAAAGTAGCAGCGTCAATGGTACGTCTACGATTAGAGAAATAATTTATAGGCGTTTTGAAGAATTCGGACACCTTTCTTTTCCTTTCGCTATAACTCTTGTCCCTTTTACGTTTAACCAAAATGCTTGGTTGTTCCGGGGAAACAAATTTGCGTTTTCGTTTGACAGAAATATTACTCGCATCCAATGATTGGTCAAAACAAATAATACTATCCAATTCACTAACTAGGTTGATGTCTTGTGAATTTTCGTGCAATGTCTCAAGACCCATCACACTCTGACTGGCCTTAAAACATGACCCCGACAAAGCTATGTTATTATTTATGCTATTTTGAATGGATGGGGTTTTAGGTGTTAAATTTGGAATGTCAGAGGAAGTAGCTGGTTCCTCTACAGTTCTTTTAGGAGAGGTAATTTGGGGTGAGACAATTTTAGGAGAAAGTGGTGCACTAGCAGCTTCTAACGTGTAGACTTCTGCATGTTCCATAACCTAAAACCCATAACCATGCAGTTTTAAAGTAAATCCAGACTACACACCGGCCATTTACCGCGACAACAAATACTACTGGTAGTAGACTCATTAATTTGGTTAATACAAATTTCATATATAGGCTCTAACAATTAAGTTCGCAAACTGCTACCCTATGTTTACATCAGCATCGGATGTCTCAGTATTCGATACCTTCGTTTGTATCAAGGCAAGACCCTCAGTTACTGAAGAACATTTAGTTATTCTTATGTGTTTTTGTGTATGACCTAAGAATCTCGGAACATGAAATAGAGCAAATTTCTTGGTAAACTTGACAAGTAGAAATAAAATCAAAGATATGTTAGTCCAAGTTTATGGGGATGAATAATGCTAATAAAAAACAACAGTGTATAAATAGACTAAACAGATTTCAAAGAGGAGAGACATTGTCACTGGATGTAGAGAGATGACAGTGCCCAATAACAGTATAACTTTCCATCAGGTTCATTGACATTTGTACTTGTAGACCTGGTGATATTAAGAAGGTTTTTCTGGGTCCTCCAATATAATGACAATAATAATATTTTATTATTTTTAAACATATTTGTTGCTGATTTTGTAGATCATTAATTGGTCTGCAGTATGTTTCCGTGATTCATTTAGTGTTTACTATTTGTTGTACGTTCAATGATATTATTTTTGTTTATGAACATAATTACTGTGATTTTTCTTTGTTTGTATTATATTGTATCAACCTGATAATGACCTAACATAGACTGTAGGGTGGTGTACTTCTAAATAAATAAATAAATAACAATATACTGCAAACATTCGTCTAATTGTCTAAGTGTTCCTTTAAAACTGTAGACAGGCACACAGTTGTTTCCTTCACACCATCATCCTCTTAAACTTATACTAACATGCAAAAGCGGAATTTCAGGAAACCGTTACTTCATCATCAGTAATGCCACCAGACATATACCGGTTTCGAGTTTGTTAGCCGTCATCAGTAAGACAAGGCATAGGTAAGGCAATTGACGACTAAATCTGTTCATATCTCTCAAACCCGACAGAAGGGATGTGCTATATCACTCGTCCAAAGAATGATCGCAAAATCCGCCCGTTTTTGCGTAGTATGTAGCAAGAACGGGGAAGGTTGTACAGAGGTCTCCATGGGCTTAAATTGATCGTCATGAAAAATCTATGTGAGCATAATTCGATTTTTCCAATATTTGCCCGAGTTTCCCCTACTTAAGCCACCCTTGAAGTCGGGGAAAACTGGTCAGAATTTCGCAAAAGATCGAATTATGGGGTCCGTCTTTCGCATCATTTGTCGGGTAGTGGGGGAAACAAAGTACTTCATGAAGTGGATATCATTCCCCGTCTGTTATCGGCATAGGGGTGGTTTTACCCCCACGCGGGGGGTGTTTTTCACCTTGAGCATTTTTAGGAGGGCATTCTTGATGTTACCCTTGCCATGTGGAATTCCGCCAATTTTTACCCAGATTTTGGTGACCATTTTTTCTGTTTTCTTGTTTTAGGGGTGGTTTCCACCCCTTCAGTAGGGGTAACTGATCAGAATCTGACAGAAGAACGAATTATGGGGGCATGTATTTCATATCACTTGGAGTTATAAGGAAGAGTGGCACAAAAAAGGCAATTCATGAAGGGAACATCATTTGCCGCCGGTTTTCGGCAATAGGGGTGGTTTTACCCCCACGCGGGGGGTGTTTTTCACCTTGAGCATTTTTGGAAGAACATCCCTGATCTCTTCCTTGCCATTCACGTTCCCGCCAATTTTTACCAAGAATTGATCGACCATTTTCCATCCCTTAAGTAGGGGTAAGTCGAACAAATATTGGAAAAATCGAATTATGCTCACCTATATTTTTCATGACAATCAATTTAAGCCCACGGAGACCTCTGGACGACCTTCCCCGTTCTTGCTACACACAAAAACGAGCAAAAAAATAGTGTTTTTTGCGATTACTCTTTCACATCCACCTTTGCAAAGTTTAACAAAAAATTGAATGTATTTGTTGGACTATTTTAAATTCCACAGGTATCACAATGGCACCAAAAAACAAGCAAAAATAATAATTATTGAATGCTCCTGCTGAGTAACTAACAGCCATAGCTAGACACAAGTATAGCTGTAGAACCGACATGCCAAAGACAAATCTATTATCAACCCATACCAACGTAAACATACAGTGGCAACTTTGCAAACTTAATTGTCCCAACTAGCAAAATGGAACTTTAAAAGAATTATTTTATAACTATCAAATAGCGTTGTTTAATGAACAATTTGATTTTATAGAGCAAATAATTGCGATAATTTTATTCCTGTAGAAAGTAATTGTGTAAAATTGTTTTATAATAGTTTTAACAGTATTTTACAGAACAAATAAGTTTCAGTTCTATTTTATAAAAGTATTACATTGCGTTATACATTAAAAAAAATATACAGCGTTAACTAGGACTAAGTACAAAAATTTTAACCACCTGCTGAGGGATGCCTAAAAGACAATAAAAAAATTATTCCAAAATTTCAGCTCAATACTTAAAAAAAATGGGGCAAAACCTTTTTTCCTACGGAAAATCGGCGCCTATGATAAACATCGACTGAGATGGCTTAGATCCATAGATAAAGCTTACATCTGTCAGCAATGTCAACTACCATGCGGTTATTTTTTTGCAGGGTTTCTAAATGCAGAAACGACAAAAATTAATATTCTTATTAGTCACAATACCTGATAGATAGGTAACAGTTAATTCAGTTAGCTCCAGTATTCATTTTTCATCATTTTGTTACAAACTAGCAAAACTACATTTTCACTCATTACAACCACTCACTACCGATACATTTCCTGTAGGAACAGTTAGATAAAATACCTAGATATTTATTATAAGAGAATCAAACGAAATGAATGTGATAATAGAAAACTTTTAATGCACACGCGGCTGTCTTGTCGCATAACCTAGAAAAACAAACCGGCAAACTATATTGTGGGAAAATATCTGTACCCGACACACATTTTTTAATTTAATAACTATAAAACCTTTAAAATTAAAATAAGGCACTAAAAACTGAAGAAGAACACAAAACTACAACGTAAACACAGGAATTGAATTATGACTTGACAGCAACAGTGACCGTTGCTTGCTGGTTGTCTACTCTGATGCTCGCAATGGCGGCGTTAAATAAGGATTTAATATATTGAAAAAAAATACCCAGCAAGTATATAAACCATAGCAATAAGTTTGGCATTTTTTTGAAAGGATTCCATTAATTCTTAATTTTCTCTATCCTCTCTTAAAATATTTATACTTAGTTATAGTTAACCCTATATAACAATTGTAAACATATTGTGTAAGAGTCGTATACTTGGGCAAATGACTTTTAATTATAGCCTTATAAAATAGTTGCATTAACGTGTTTTATTAAGTGTGTATAAAGAAATATATAAAATTATTTGTTAGCCTCAAAATGTGCTTATTTATAAAAAAAGTTTTATAGTTGTGTTAATCTATAAAAATAATCCCTGTTTTATAAATACGTTGTAAAGCAAACTTGTAGTTTGAGACAAGTGGCCATGTTTAAATGAATATTTGTTGGATCAGCGACTGCCGTCACTATATAAAATTAGTTGTCTTAAAAATTAAAAAAACATGATTTTATTATTTTTAAAATATTATTTTATAAAAAGATCATTAAATATAATTATACAATAATAATATAACTTAAAAAAATCATAATTTTAATATTTTTTTAAATTTATTTTTTATAATTTTATAGGAAATGTGGTCTAAATTAAAATGTATAAATTTTTGTCACAAACATATCTATAGTTTATCAATAAAATTTGTGGCGCAATAAAATTGAAACACGAGCTTGTTGAAATGATAATATTGTAAATATTATACCTATTTACCATTTACACAAATGATTGCCATTGAGTTTAGGCTCCCCCATTTTTAAATATAAGCACAAATAATTATGAACCTGCATTATACGCCAATCTTAAAATGATTTGATTTTAATATTCTTCATAAAAAATATAATGTTCCTTTAAATAATACCAAAATATAGACTACAAAACATTTTTACAGTTGCTGTATAAAATTGTTGTAAATGTGTTGTATACATTTTTTATAGAACTGTTACATTACCAAAGTGTTTTATAAATGTGGGCCCTTTTCTATTCTATAACTATCGTATAAAGGCATTTAGCCACGTTATATAAATTTGAAGCTCTTATAAAATTTATTTTATAGCAATTTACATAATATTTATAAAATTTATTTTGCTAGTTGGGTGTCAGACTTTTGTTTATATCATTTTTTTCTCACAAAAACAGTACGAACACATGGGACTAAAATTTTCCCATATTTATGAATAATTGTGTATTATTATGTATGTATACGTTTATTTTATTTATTATTATTATTTTTTGTTGTTTAATATTGAATTTAATATTACTTATTATCTTTCTTTTCCTATCCACTTTGATATTCAAATATTTTATATACTGAAAATTTAAAAACTACCAGTATAGATTTGTTATCTCTTTTGGCTTATTTAAACACCAAAATTATCAGGCAGAGACTGGACTACCCCTAAAAGCTTTTACATGTGATCCTGATGAAAATAAGTATATTCCAAATAAAACAACTTCACCACAGAAAAAAACAAATAATAGCTTTTTCAATTAATGGCAATATGAGGAACAAAATTAGAAGTAACACCAAAAATTGATGAATTACCTAATTTAATATAAACATACACTGTGGTAATTTTTGTATATACCATTGTGTTGTACCACATTGTATATGAGGTTTCTCACCAAAAATGATCACCCCCAATAACGTTTTATTATTGACTTTTTCCTTTAAAAGTTGTATGGCTCTATAAAAATTTCAAAAATTATGTTTAGAAAAAAACAATTGGAAAAGTGAAAGTGAACTGATATCTTTCAAATGGAACACTGCATATTCTTTTATATTTTTGAAAACTACACCTTTTCAGATTTGTTTTGTTATATGTTTCCTTCAGTATTTTTTCTACAAAGCTTTTCATAGCAGTATTATAAATACAGTTATTTACAACTGCACCCTGTCACCTCATTATTCTAAAATTTTAACTAAATAATTAACAAGAAACTGGTAGCAATTACACTCATATATTAAAAAATATATATACAGGGTGAACCTTAAATAAGTACAAATATTTTAACCAGCAGTACAGTTCACTGTGAAGAGCACATACAAAAAAATCAGAAATAAAAAACTCAAATTTTAAATAAATTTCGTAATTTTTCAGTAGAAAACTTGTTGAGGACTGCTGATCCGGGAGCCATGGTGGATGTGAATTCCACAACGTTGCCAGTGTTATACTAATGTCTTCGAATAGGCTCCAACAAAGTTAACTAGAATGTTTAGACATGTCAAAAGAATGATTGAAATATGTTCATTTAAGAAAATATGGCCATCTCCCCCTCTTTGCCATTCCTATGCCTCACCAATAAATTGAAAATATAAACCAGATTCTCTACTCACAATCATAGTTATCCAGGATTTGTTAATTATCGATTTTTACTACACTCCAACTGATTTATCACAATACGTTATCGTTATTTCACTCCGTGAATGTGCCATATTTTATTTAATCACACTGTATTTAACGAAAAATATTAATTGAAAACACTGCCCGTGAAAATAATAAGACAATTTAAATACGTTTTATAAGTTCGTACCACAACTCTTAAAACAGATGCGTCAAGTAGTGCATTACTTAAAGAAACCATTAGTTAAGTTCGGTTTCAGAAGATGCAAAAGTATCTCATATTAACTTTCAATTTACGTGTATTGAAATTATCAAATACTTTTCTACAAATTTCACGTTTTGTTTCCACTTATACTTCTGCACCGGTATCAACATCAACATAACCTCTTTGTCGACCTCGATTAACAATCCTAGAGAGTGGGGCTAGTACGGGTCATTTCACCTACTGCTCATGACATCTACCTGTTACCTGTGCCTATGGCACTAGTTTCTTATTTTTGCATGTGATTGATACTGCTTTTAAATATATTTACTTTGCCTTCTCTCAATATTGAACGCATACATAAAGCTATTTATTTTGTTATTCCATGTTTTGTGTTTATTTTTAAAATATGTTTCACCCACTACGAAGTACGAAATGGTTAGCACTGACACGTTTGAGGATATGTGGCGAAAATTAACTCTAAGGTGTTATCTGAAAATCATAGTTTTTTTGTTATTCTTCGTAAAATAATTTAAGGGTATAATTTGTGATAATCTTTCTAACAGTGTACAATGGTATTAACTTCTGAAATGTGGATAACTGTTCAAATTGTTGGTTTTTCCATAAATAGGTGATCTTTTAGACAATTTTTGGAATCATTGAACAAAATACCTTCCTAAACACATAGAACTTGCGGAAATTCAAATTTTAATAGTTTATGACAATTTTACTTTACTTATTATTGAAAACATGTGTTTTAAAATTAGAAACAACCGCAAAAATTGAATTTACTTTAAACAATTATTTATCTTACAGGCGATATGGCATCCTTGCATTCAGTAAATCATATGGTTTATTGTATTAGGTTACGTCAGTGGTCTATCTGGTCAGCAGTCCTCAAAATGTGGGTATTTTAAAAAAAAATTAATATCTCCGTAAACATTTGAAATTTTAAAAAATGACTTTCACTAGACTTATCTGTATGATAACTACACCTGCAGTTAAAATATTTGTACTTATTTAAGGTTCACCCTGTATATTATGCAAGGTCATCCATTTAAAATAATATAATTCATAATTTTATTGTCAGATGACCTTTGTATTTGACAATGTGTGAATCTCTCCTCACTAATAGAACCTAATGGGTGTATTATTTAAAAATAATTACAATAAATATACACCCTGTAACCTCTGGTTATCTCAAAGAACTTTTTTTAATAAGAAATAAAAATATTTATTAACACACAGGAAAAATAAAATTTATGTAAAAAAAAATACAATACAGTAGAATCTCAACACTATTTCAAATGAACTACTACATACTACATAGTAAATTTTATTGTGTACTGTGTTGGTAAAATGTACAGCGATAATCATCCATACATTGAATATTACAATTTATTAATAAGGTATCTCCAGAAGTTTCTATACATGTATCTCATAAAACTATCCATAACAGACTAAAACAGGCCTCAAACGACAAAAAAACTACTGATTGCATCATTAACCCTGCTATCGACAAGGGTAAAGAAGGTACGGAAACGAGCTGATCATATTTAAGGTTATGTATAATTGTTTTTCAGCAATCCTCTGCAGTTCAGGAGATTGCTACTGATCTTATTTCAGTTCTTTTTAGTTGTGCTGTGTTATATGCTATGCTATGAGTATAAGTTCAATTAAAAATTTTAAAATTGTTATGTGAACATAAGCAAACTAATTCAAGTGAAAATGTTGAACAAGTAATTCCTGTTTGGGACTGATCTACAATCAGCTGATAGCAATGTATCTAATCTCCAGTTATTCTTTCAAAAAAGCCCTTATATTTTGGATACCCCTCTCGTGAAAAATTTTTTTCCATTTTCGCCAAGAAGCCGTTTTAAAAGGGAAAATTGTCCCTGTACCGTACTAACAATAACAACTGATATCAATACTTGAGCGAGCCCATGAGTTCTAATCCATCCTAGAAATCATAGCATGAAAACAAGGGCAAGTAAAATATTCCCAGCTGAGGCTTTAGGGAAGTTAATTTTGTGACTGGTGGCTACCATTTACCTAGACCCAGCATAACTACTCAAGAAACTGTAATATATTAAATAACAGCAAAGGCCAAACCTCCAAACGACTATTATTAATAAACTTTCATTTTCCTATAAAACATATTTTTATTTTATGCAAAATAAAAGTTCTTTTTCTGGATAAGGCAGTAATAAGATTTTGCCTAAATGAGTTCACTGAATCACTCATATGTATATTTTATTCAAATTTTCATTCTTGACAATATAGAACTCTTTTTTAGGGATTATGAGTTTCTCTTTATTATAATTTACTTTTTTCTTAAGTCATAAATAAATAAATTATTGGCGTGATAATTTTTGGTTAAAACCCTATACTATTAGTAGCAGCACAAAAATATTAAAATTAAAATATTTCTTCAACGTTCCTGCAAAAAACAAAACTATATTGAACTATATTTAGTGGAAAAAGTAGTTCTTTATTGCACTAGTGCAACAAAATGTTGTACAGTGTTTTGTCATCATGACAAACATAAACGTTCAAATCGATGTCATATTTTCCTACACTTAATGAAAAAATTTTTGGTTTTTGCATGAACGTAGAAAAAATATTGTATGCAACTCGTACAAAAAGTGCTTATTGCGTTCGACGTGTTATTCTACTCGGCCTGACAACCTCGTTGGACAATTTCACATCGCGTGCATAAACACTTACTTTTTGTACTTGTTGCATAAATAACTATTTTTTGCAAATACATATACCTAACCAAAGAATACGGCTAAAGCATATGTCAAAATTACATTGCAAATATATTAATATATATTAATAATGTAATATATTTATGCAGGATCACAACCATTACAAGTTACGAGAATAGTTTATTATTTAATTTTTATTTGTAGTTGCAGTAAATACTGTTACAAGTGACCAATTATTGCCAATATGATAAGAAAAAACAAAAAGCCACAATTTGTTTAGTTCAATGAAAAAGTATTGATCTTTATATTAATAAAATTATGCATCTGTGAATGATAATATAAGAATTTGATGAGTTTTACTTGTAAGTAAAGCACAAGATGCAAGGGCAAGCAATAGTACTTACCACATGACTGCAACCGGGATCTTCTAGATTTGTCACAGCACCACCGTTTGACAATAAAACTTCAGTCATATGTTTTTCTTCCTCTTCTGGAAAGCCAACAAAACAAACTCGGGCTCCATGGAAAGGTTTGAGTTTGTGTTCAGCCTACAACGTATCGTAATAACTTTCCGATCATTGTATCTTTGGGGTATGATGATTTTTTAAAAGTGCCAAAAATCATTACAAAATTTTAATTTTGCAGCAACATGTAGAAATCAATTAATTCGTCGTACTTACCATAAATGTGTCCAATGTAGCTACAAACTCCAGTTCGTGTCTATGCTCCCAACTGGCATGTACCCATTGCAGGTTCATAACTGGCACCCGAAATGTAGCTGCATACTGATATTTATCACCACCACTTACATTTGCTATTAAATGCGTTACTTTTGCAGACATATCTTTTCTAATTGAACCACCCATATGGTGTATTAATGGAACCAATTTTGTCTGAAATAAAATTAAAATGTTATGACAAAATGTTGTTGCTGTTTTATTGTAGGTTAGTTACTCTCACTTTAAGAATTTCTTTATACAATGCTTTCAACAATCTACAATATCCTAGACTCAGATAGATTGCTTTTGACAAGTAAATTCAACTTTTTAAGTTGGTGTTTAAGAAATTGTCAAAGAAAAAAACACTAAGACCTCACATCAAAAACAATGTTGTCATTTGCTTTTGTCTGTTAACTGTAACAAGTTAGAAGTGTGTACCACAAAGTACGTAAATTTCCATCTGGCTCAATTTTCACTGAAATGTGACACATACTTGACTCACATTGAAAATATACATTTTACAGCTACAGGTTAAGAGTACAGACAGAGTGGAAGTAGGTTTTCCGCTTACTGATAACCAGCCAAATACGTACTTATAAGCTATGAAATTTGTAATTGTATATTTTAATTGATATAAATACAGCAGTCTATAGCAGGGTGTCTAAAATATGAGTGCCTTTATTTTGCTGTATGATAAATTGTACCAAACAAAACATATTTGTCATAAATTCGTCGTGGTTATTATAAATTGTCCCATTTTTGTTTATGTATGCAAATATCAATAGAAAAATGAAAGGCACTAGCCGCACTGCTATCACTACTGCTTAGATAATTTGAGGTTAGCAGCAGTAGGTAATGAATGCAATGTTGTCGTACGTTCCAATAGATTACAGCTTTGAGGATTTCTTTGGAAATCTCTATTGTTTACTTCATTAATACTGATAAAAAACAAATTATGTTACAGGAGCTTTTACTTAACCCTAGTTGTGAATTAGTTTGTAATTTCGTAACACAGTTTTGCATATTTTTGCAGTACTATTTTTATTTTTTAAATGTATTTGTAAAACTATTAGTTTTAGACACTTTTATCATAAAAGTTTTTTGCTTCTTTTGGTCAGATATACAAGGCCCCTTTAGTATCGGCACTTATATTCTGAACATCCTGTATATCAATAATGTAGTATTTTCCAAAGACATTTTCTATTAAGGTTGCTGGATATATGTGACTGATTATATGTTGGTATAATTTTGTACAAAAGTAAGGCTTAAAAGGCCCTTTAAGACCAATTTTTATATCTATTACCATTTATAAATATGTTAAGATCATCCTTCAAATTAGAACAGTCCGAAGTATCGTGAACTTCCTTGAAGATGTTCATATCGTCCGCAAAAATTAAATGTTCACACTTTAAGACAGAACAGATGTCATTAATAAACATTAGGAATAACAACGGTCCCAGATTGGATCCCTGAGGGACTCCTGAACTTGCAAAATGCTGTTGAGATTTAAATCCATTGAATGCAACGAAGTAGATTCAGTTGTTTATATAGGAGGAAAATAGCATTATTAAAAGAGGACCAAAGCCAAACGCTTCCAATTTTTTCAACAAAATGCAATAATCAATGAGGTCAAAGGCCTTTGATATATCTGTGTATATGACATCTACTCCGCCATGTGAATCCAAAATATTAGAAACATATTGGTTACTTTGAGCAGATCTACTTGATAAAAATCCATGCTGCACAGGTGAAATAAGAGATTTAATGGAGAAATAAATACGATTATATAAATATACTTCAAAAATTTTTGCAACGCTATAGGGACGGTAATTATTAACTAATGAGACATCACCGTTTTTAAATATTGGACAAACCCTAACGGATTTCCAACAATCCAGAAAAACGCCAGCTTTCAGGGCTAGATTAAATAAGATTTGAAGAGGTACAGAAAATGTATAGACACCGTCCCTGATTATGAAAGCGGGGAACTGATCCGGACCAGATGTAAGCTTTGGTTTGAGTTCCTTAATTGTCAACTCTATCTCCTGGATTTCGAAAGAAGGTATTGAAATTATTTCATTATAATCAAAGTTGGGTACATAGTTTTCAAAGTTATTGTTATAAGGCAAATAAACACTGTTAAAAAATTCAGCAAAAACATTAAAATATCCTCGGGCTGAGTAAACGTTTGGTTTTCATATTTCATATTACCCGGAATCATAGTGGATTTCTTTGCCACTAAGTATGATCAAAAGAATTTGGAATTCTCGGACAAAGTGTTTTGAATACTTAAAACATAATGGTTGTAAGCTTTCCTAATTTGCTGTTTAATAACTGCCCTGAGTCTCTTGAATTCCGCAAAATGAAATGGTGACTTTGTTTCTCTATATTTTTCATAAAATGTATTTTTTAGTTTAATATTTTGTTTCTTTTCAGCAGTGTACCATTTTGGAAACTTATTTGATTGTGAATTTCTATAAAGAGGCACGTGAAGGTCAAAAATTTAATAGATAGTAGAGTAAAACCCAGCTACTGCCATATTTATATCATACTGTAACAGAAACAACCAGTTTGTATGGCAAATAGCACTATATAATTCAATATAATTAGCATTAGTAAAATTATGACTTCTCTGATTTTTATTTTGGGGAAAGTATATCAATATATCACTCACTTTACATACAATAAATAAAGAAGGATAAGCATGCTCTGCAACCAACGAAGCATTATTGTGAGTCACAGAGTAATCAATATTACAAAACACCAAATCGAGCATACGATAAAGACAATTGTAGACCACATTACACCGATTTAAATCAAAAAATGCTTGAAAATTATTCACTGGTAACAGCTTAGGATGGTTCACTTCACCTGCCACTAGCTCTGGGATATTAAAGTCTCTCATAATTAATAACTGATTACCATACAAAAATTCTAAACTTTCAAACATTTCAAAGAACAATTGGTACTGATCCACAGAGGTACCAGGTCGAAAATAAATAACGAAGACATATGCAATACTAAAATAACCCCACATTTACAACGCACTATATCCACCAAATCAAGTATATCAAATTGCGGCAAATTAAGCCTTATCGATTTCCACCTCCGGTACAAAGACCCGAGTTTTGAAGTTTTCCTGCAGTCAAGTCTCACTTATACCAATCAGATCAAATTCACCTTGATAGACCAACAAAAAAAACGGTAGGACTTTAGTATTCAAACTGGTTACGTTTTGATAGTACCACAACTGTTGGGCGAATTTAGTTCAAATTCTTTAAATTCTTCTTAAATCCTCTTGATACTATATATTAGGTTTGTTTTTGCAGCAGTTGGAAACGGTTTGAAACTACCAGAAATTTCAGTCCAACTATTTATTGCATTAAATTCAATGGTAACACGTTCTCAACTTAACTGGTCAAATATTTCTGACAGTTTCAAACTGTTTCTAATTGCTGCAAAAACAAACCTATTATGTAATGGTACCAAGAACAGTATATAGCATAACTTGACTATACTCGTCTATCTATAATCGTCTCCTATACAGGGTGATTCATTAGTTCTCTGACAAATTTTGCATATAAAATATAAAAAACGTCATTTGGGCATACAGGGTAAACTATGACTTAGTACAAATTTAAGAGGGGATAGGGAAAAATAAGAATTAACGGAATCATTTATCAAAACATTTCAAAACGTATTTATAAAGCAAAAGAAAATAATAATTTGTTCAAAACTATATTAAAACCTTATTTATAGCCGTCATTGACCTTCTGTCAGCCGTGAGGTTAGATATATTCTGCCAAAGTTAAAGGTATCAAATGTAGTGACAGGTCACGGCATTGATATGTGTATCAGTTTACGCTGCTTTAAAAAAATATATATTTACAAAATGTAGAACATTATTTAATGATTTAATGAGGAAGACGATATGGTAGCACAGGGAGGCAGCAGCTACCTTACTAATATTTGATATTAGGATTGATATTTGGAGACATTTTAAGAATGTTGTATCATTTTCTCCTTCCGTCGACTGTTCTTTTTGTTTAAAGCAAGGTACCACAAAAGACAACAACAAAAATTCACGCAAATGTACATAAATACATATAAACATTGCCACACATTTACTGCCAAGGCATTATAACAGTTGTTCAATGTGGTTCAAAAAGTATTCAGCATAATATTTTATGTACTCAGAAAAGGTCTTTGGTATTACGCTGCCACACGATGATATGCACTTGTCACATTCCCATAAATCAGCACCTTATCCGTCATCTAGGTATTTGAATACGATATGTTTGTAATAATTATACAAAAAATACGCAAAAAAATAAATTTGCAAAAAGCAAGTACTGAAAAATTATTTCAAATTATCAGAGTACCGTAACCGCATGCAATATTTTTTGACATCTGCAGACGCCATCTGTAAGCCACTAATGTAAGATGCACTTCACAGCGATAAATTTTTAAACTTCTTGTGTTGTTGGGGAATTACATTCTGTTAATACTAAAAATAGCAATAATGTTAACAGTAATCGACAATGTTTGCATAAAATAATTAGTAATATTTTAAACTATAACATCCCAAAATATTTACAATATTCTGTAAAATTGTTTTTTAGATCCTTAGAATATAACTAAGCTTCGCATGTTTTTTGAGGTTTGGAGAGTATGCAACTAGCAATGCAGTATTCTAGGTTATGTTATTTTAGAACAGTTAGTGACTTATTTTAAACGTTTTATAGTAATTAAATAAAGTATTTTATGTCGAATATGTTAGTGGATAATTATGACAAATCTGCAAGGAGTGAAAATGTAGTTTTGGCAGTGTGCAACGAAAGAACGAAGAACGAATACAAAATATTGCAGCTAATCAGATTAACTGTTATCTATCTAGCCATCTCGAACGATGATTGATTGTCATAGGCGCCGACTTTCCGTAGGAAAAAAAGGTTTTGCCCCATTTTTTAAACATTGAGCTAGAATTCTGAAATAAATTTTTTATTGTTTTTTAGTTCTCCCTGAGCACGTAGTTAAAATTTTTGTCATAGTTAACCCTGCATATCCAATTTTGTTTATTTAAGAAGTTAAGAAGTTTTAAAGTTAATTTTATAATTTAAAAAAATTGCTTAAAACTCAAAATCAGACAAATGTATATGTAATTATAGTTTTTCATTCAATTAAAAATATCGTTATTTCTAATTTGAACAGCAACAGTATATTATTTGTGTGAATTGTTATTTTGTATTAATTTCTTCTTGACATGCCTCCATAAAAAAAAATCCAACGAATTTAAGGCGAAAGGATTGCTGTGGCCATGTAACTGAACCACCATTTGTAATCAAGGCTCTTTGAGGCCTACTAACTCCTTAATCAAAAAACATATGTCTAAATGTCGTTTGTCTCTTAAAATGACAAATGGCCATGAAATATTGTGTTGACTTTTTTACTTAAATACATTAATGATTTGGTAATTTAAGTAGTATAACATTGTTTAGGTTCTGATTTAGTTTTGTGAAATCATTCAACCTATTCCGATTCACTGTAACTTTGCTACTTTATTAGGAAATATCCAAGTCATAAATTTTTCTTAAGAATTTGTAAGTCCATTAGATGTTTGTATCAATGCAATCAGGAAATAATAGAGAATAATAATATCCAGTGCTTCATAAGAAATAAAAACAAAGTTAATATCAATACCCCTGTAGTACAATGTTAGATTGCTTTTATGATAAAAAAAAAAATAAGTCTCTGATATCCTAGGGCAGCAAAGTCACAGTACATACATCTTATACCAATTTTTTTTAAAATTTATATCCCCCATTTGCAAAACAGCAACCATAGTGTTGTCTGTTGACGTGAAGAATAAATTGTTGTTCTTTTTAGAATTGCAAATATTTATGGTTACTTTTCCATAACTTAAATAAAAATTATATTTATGTGAAGGCTGTGTTTTTTATATTTATTATCTTTTTTTTTTAAATGCCGTTTACACTGGAACAACTCATATTTATTTTAATGAAATGTACATTTTAGCAGTATTTTTACAATTCTGCATGGAACAATTTTTTTAAGCCTTTCCTGGTACTGTATATTGAATATGTTTTTAAAAGTCGCAATCAAACAACACAGGGTGTCTGGAAATTATGAGCAAATACTACGGGAACAATATACGACGAAAACTTCACATGACGAACAAAAGGATCCTAAGGGAGTCTTTTCAAGTGTCATCATCATCAATGGAATTAATATACAGAATAACAAAAAATGTACATATACCTAAATCTTGTAAAAAATTAATATTGGAATATGATTGTAATTTATGTTTGACAAAAACTGATTGAAATGATATGGGTCTTGCGTAGTATTTAAACAACATACATATGTATAAACTATATTTTTTACATTCTGTTTAACAATAGTCTACTTTTTACATTTAAAAATCATCAAAAATTACACAATTTTAATATACATATTGAAAAAAATAACTATAATGATATATATCATTATTATTTATTTCATTTATTGTTCTATTGTAATACCTTATACAACAAACTGCCTCTTTTCATAGCACAGATCTTTAAATCAAATGTAGTCGATTGCAATGCCGCCTGGATCCTAACGACTTATAAAAATTAAAATTTGTGGGCAATGTCGAGGGCAATGTCAATAATTAAATGGACCTTCTTATTCTGTTTCCATTTTTTTTCTCATTAAGTATGTCATTTTATTCATGTACTCAAAAATTTAATTCCCATATCTTGTTTTGTTAAGATAGTCACTTATAGATTTGTAAAATGTAGTCACTGACACATAGCTAAATTAAGTGAAAAAAAAACAAGAAACCTGAGTTCCCACCATTAATTATGAATACAAATAAATAATCTAAATTTCAGAACAATTAAAGTAAAACTATCTACTCAAACATGAAATCTGTTAAAATGGACTTTAAAGCCGACATACATGACGGACTTTACTGGGAGACAAAACCAGTCTAAAAGAATGAAATGAGTGAATACTTGTGTTAAGGTAGTGATAAGAATTCCAACGTCTTCAGGTTATGGAAATGAATGTTTACTTGATTTTGTTAAGTTCATCTATGTTAGGTATTCATATAAACAAATATCAAATAAAATAAGATGACGTTAGAGTTCAGCTGCGTTTGCTACTCAAGCGGTACTTCCAAGAAATGTTTGATTTGATCTAGACAGGATTTGTAGCCTGTTTCTAGTAGTTCTGGTAATCAGTGATCAGTGATGAGAGTTAGACTTTAACAACAATAATAATAATTAAGTGTTTGTCACTGTACAAGCCATTTTTAAATGGCGTCATCTACCAAGGTGTAAGCTGCCGTTTTTTGCTTTTTAATATTAAAGAATGCATTATTATAAATCCCGCACTCACCAACAATTAATTGTCCTCATTACTTGACATTTTAACGATCTAGCACCGGCCTTTCGGCGAACTGTATTGTGTATGTTACGTTAAGGAAACCTGCCAAATATAAGTTTGAAATAGAAGATATTGGCAAAATTCTGTATATTCACTAATGAAAAGTAAATATCTCTAGTAACCGTAATTAACCACTTAAAAAACGTTCACATAAAAGCGACAAAAGGATACTTACAGACTTATTTTAATGAGTACACATTTTAAGTTCAAAGGTGAACTGACAATTTATAAAACAATAGAGATGTGCAACTAGTTTGGTTAAGATTATATGGTCAAACAAAAAATTTTAAAATAATTTGAATGTAAACACGAATCAAATTTTGCAAAATTGTACCTACATTACATTAGGTTGAAGTTGCCATATAATACCTCTGCCATCATTATTTCATAACGCCACACTGTTGTCAAAATAAATAGGTGTTATATTGCAACATCGTGCAAATTAAACTCGATTGAAACATAATAATTTTAAATTCGGGTTCAGCACCTTAGAAAATAGGGAGTAGGAATTTCTTAATTGAGATTGGAGGGGTTTCCGCTGTTGTAAATAATTACCTTTTTTTAATTTCAATCTCCTCCATTAAAATATCGCTACTGTCTTGAATATCTAGGTACTATAAGAAGCAGCAAGCGCAAAAAGTACTTACCAAGTCCTCTTTGTTTCTAAATCCCGTAAAACAAACAACTACTCCTGTCATTGCCAAATTAAAAAGTGGTCTGGTGTTACTGGGAAGTTTTTCCTTTCGAAGAGCCAGCTGTTGTAGTGCTGGAGGCCCCAATATGGGCTGCCTTGATTTATATAAACTATTATACACATCTCCCTCAAAATTTTCCAATACAAAAATTGTAATACTATCATCTTGAGCGAATTCTTGTCCGTTTTCTGAATTAACTATAGGAACACCAAAAGTCTCTGCCACTGAACGAAGTTTTGAATCGTTTGTTAAATTTCCCACCAAACATAACCTCAAGTCCAAAGGCGAAGCGGGTACTATTAAAGAATATCAATATTAAATAAAAGGATAATCATCATATCCTCTTTTCTTGCAATAAAAATTATTTAATTTGTATATTAATATAAATGGTTATATTAACCTTGGAAAAGTCAACATAACCTAACAAATTGAAACAATTTTTTCTAGATGCTTATTAATCCTTTATTATTATCACGAAAATAATGAATAATTACCATCATTTCTGGAAGTATCATCCCCGTTAGAATCACTACATACTGAACTTTGGGGCTGAATATGAGCGTTAACTTCGTCCATTTTGGCGAAGCGACTTTTTGGTTACAACATCAATAGAAAAAAGCCTACAAAACCTTAAAGTTCTGCTAATAATTTAAAGTTTATCACTATTACAAGCACCACTTTTGTACATACTAAAAAAATCACATATTTTTGACCACTTTAACCACATTTTTTGGCGTTTTTACTTTGTTTGGAACAAAAAATGCATCATAGTAACTTTAAAGTTAAATTTGGCATTCTCATTGGTCAGACGCATTCGGTTGGTTTCGTCAGACACCAAATTACTATTTCCTATTCCAAATAATTTTCACCATCCGTCACAGATAGTACATCACTTTCCTTTACTGATGAACTGTATAGGTGGTAAACACAATCTAAGTGCTACAGAAAGAACGTAGGCAGAGACTAGAACCCGTAGAGTTCAAAAAATATGTATTTCCCCATTCAAATTTATGTCTACTGGTATGCATGAATACGTACATAACCGTAAGTCGTAGATCTTTTCCGTTCTGAATTCTGAGTCATCAGAACTGTTAAAAAAACGTTAATTTCATGTAGGAAATACGGGAATTTCCTATATAGTTACCTAAGTAACTAGCACAAAATATATAACTAGATTACTATAGATCAGGTACGTAGGTACTAGACAAATATTTAATAGATGCAGAAAATTGAAACCAGTGGCGTATTTAAGGGAGAGGGCAAAGGACGAAGGAGGCAATTAACCAACCTCCACTCCCCTCCCCACAAAGAACAAAATTGTCGAAATTTTGTAAACTAAAATTAATTGCCTTGCCACCTTTTTTTGTGAAACTGAAGAAGGGGCGGTATTTTCATCCTCCCCCAAGTAGACAATACGCCAACGATAGGAACGCAGTCGCTCTACTCAAAATATAAAGAAGAAGAAACCCAGTATCCCTATTAACGGTTGGCAATAACTGTGACAGTTCAGCGCTATCTACTTGCATAGTCGGATTGATGAACTAAAAATGACCGCGGGAACTTCGAATATTCTATTTATACGTATTTATTTTTTATAATAATAATAATAATATCTCTACCCCTCATTCTAATCACAGGGATTAGCCCAGAAGTCGGAGACTTGTGCGGGAGAAGGGGCGGCATATTATTATTAAGCAGGCCGCATTTGCGCCCAGGAACGACTTACGTTGGTAGGCCGTAACCACTATTCAGTGCAGGAATGAGGGAAACCTGGAAAACCTCATTAATTAGGGGGGTAGTCAAATATCAACCGGTATCAATCTCTTACATTGACCCAAGCCAACATTCTTCCACCCTACCATACTCGCAGAAAGGGCGCCAAACCTCTCCACAAATATAGCTTATATACGGTCTACCGGCAGCTGGGCTCGAACCAACACCGATCTAGTCACCTCGATTCAAGTACTGACGCCTTAAACCGCGCGACCACTGATCGACCCATGCGACACAATATTTAAAATCATACACAATGATGATTTTAAATATTGGTCACTAGAAATGGGAAATTATATAAAATCACAAGAAAAAATTGAATAAAAATGTATATTTTTAAAAAACATAAATTATAATTCATTTTCCGTATTCTTTACATTCGACAAACGTAGTTAAGGTAATTATTTACATTAGCGTAAAACTCTCGAATCTTAACAAAAAAATTCCTACCCCTCTATTTTCGAGGGTGCTGATCGCGAATCTGAAGTCAGATTGTGGCGCTCGCATGTAGTTTTCGAAAAAAAAAATTTTCAAAATTATAACCTTTATTTATATACTACATTAGGTTGAAATTGCAATGTCTCTGCCTTCCTCATTTAATGACGTCACACTTTTGTCAAAATATATAGGAGTTATATTGCAATTTCAACCTAATGCAATGTATACGCATAAAGGTTACAATTTTGAAAAAAAAATTTTTAGAAACTACATGCGAGCGCCGCAATCTGACTTCAGATTCGTGATCAACACCCTCGAAAATAGGGGGGTAGGAATTTTTTTGTTAAGATTGGAGAGTTTTACACTAATGTAAATAATTACCAAGAGGATATATTTTTTTAATTAACCACTTGGATAGTTGTAAACTGCTATGACAAAATAAGAATAAAAATATTTTAAGTGACTAAAAAGTTGGGTTAAATTTAAATTTCTATCTCGCTATGACATAGTTATTTCGATTTTAAAACCTTGTCGATATACCTACGTATTTAGGTAAAAAGAAATTTTGAATAATCAAAACATATATACAAAATAATGAAGAATATTGAATTTTACAATGTTAGCTCAAAATTTTTTCATAAATAATGACAAAAAAGGCTATAAGTAAACATCCTTATATCATTCTACCGGTAGCCGGTAGCACTGATTTTTGTTGGTAGGGTTACTGATTTGGAAAGGAATATTACATAGATGATTGTTGCCGGTTTTCCTATACGAGTTGGCTACCCGTGACTGAGGAGAGTGGAGAGTGTGGGATTGTAATTTCAAAAATGTATAAAGCCAGCTTCAGAAAACGACGTAGTGTTACCAGCAATACTATGTCACGTGACTTTCAGCCAATGAAATTAATTGTATTCGTTGTTGAAGTCAACTATCCAGAGCATAGAAAAAGATATATAGCCGTGCTTAAAGGTGCGTGAAGTGGTCATCGTGTGCTTTCCGACATTTTTAGGTATGCTGAAGCCGGTAAATTTAAATTTGTAAACAAACATTGTTGATACTGATTTATTTGCCTGATACATACCTATTTGCCTGATCGGTATGTAAATAATTATCGCTACAGGACAAATATTTTTAGCATTGTATATCTTTATATTGTATGTAATTTTTTCAAGTTGCTATTAAATAATTTCCTTTGTTTTGCATAATAAGGGTCGAATTAATTAATACTTGAATATTTAAGTCTCAATAAAATAATTATCAAAAGGGTTAGCGTATACATAATATGTATAGTGCAATTTTAATAAAAAATTTTAGAAAATTAAAAACACGTTTAAGGAAAATATTTTATGTAAGTAAACGCAATAATGATTACGTTACTTTATTTTTTGGTTCATAATACCTGTTCACATTTATCGAATTAATACCTGATGTCTTGTGTTGAAATTTATCTGACTTATATTTCTTCTTGATGAAGTCATAAGCTATTTTTTCTTTTACATGCATGGCTGAATTTATTGAATGCCGATTTAACTCGCATGTCAGGCTCATCCGATGGGTTTAATAGATATATTTACACTCATGTCAAGTTAATTAAATCATATAAGTGTTCTAACTTATCGATTTCATTAGATCTATGCACCACGTCTAGGAATGAACTACTTCTTTAAAATGTTACAAATATGCTTGTGTTTCCACCATATGTAACTTCTACGAAGTCACTAATAAGACCCTAGAAAGTAATTAATAATCATTTATTATAATTTGAATTACTTGTTTGACTGCAAGAAGTATTTATTTATACATATAAATTACAGAAGGCAGTTCAAATATACAACAGATTACAATTTCTTGAACCACCTTGGGGCGAACACCCCACTCTAGAGTGATAATGAGTTAACCGTTAACCATCTATTATGAGCTCCGAACTGTGAACCGATTTCCTTCTTTCCACCACTTCACAGATTACTTCATTCTTAATAACTCTTTCGTGCAGTACACTAGCATAATCGTTACATCTTTCCTTAACTTCAAGAACTCTTTTTCTTTACTTTCCTGTGCTTAAACTGAAATAGAAATAAAAAATGTCTGACATATTTTATTGGTTTTAAGTAAATATAAAATATACCTATAAATGTATACAGAACGAATAAAAGTTTCTGTCTCTTTTGTTTCGTACTGCTGGATACTCATATACTACCAGATGACGTATACTAGGAGGGAACTCTACCTACATAAAATTCTCTTGTTTTATGTGAGCTTGAAATACCTACTAGATGTACAGGACTGGATGGCATTTTTTCAGAGCTTGATAACTTTTCTCTAGCGAAGACAATGCTTGTACTACTAGAATTTTCAGGAAATCCACTGCAATTTATTATTGACAAAATTAATCAAAATAAAGAAGTGCTACAGATTATGAAATTTCCTAGTTCTATTCTTTTTTCTGAACATTATTTTTTCTTTTTAATGGATAAAAATATCAATTTCAGGGGAAACTTCTATCCTCTAACATTTTTTAAAGTGCATCGTTTTCCTTTATTCTATTTAAAGAAAATGTTGTGAACAGATATATTTTCTACGATTCCACTGTAAATTTGGAAAATCTATTATTTCTAAAGTACGTTAAATCTGCGTCCTCTGGGAAACCTAAAAGTAAATGAATTATTCTTAGACATGGCGTCTGCAAATATTTTAAATTATTTTTTCTACACCCGTATTATAACAATGCACTTATATGCAGATAATCCGTTTCATAATGATATCCATTACGATACAGATTTTATAATCTGTTTCATAATGATACCCATTACGATACAGATTTTTAATCAATAGAAACCCATAATTTTTCAATCAACCATGCTGTTCATTTGACGTTTATCCTAGGTTCCTATGTAATTATTTTAGATGTCAAAATCAGTACGTATTAAATTTTCGTAGATACCTAGCTAAACTTCGATAATTTATCAAAATGTCTGATATCAGCGATATAGAAGAATTACCATCGACTCCTCCACACATATTGAAGAAAGCAGAAAATGCAGTTCATACGAATAATTACTGTTACCTATTGTGTTCAATAAAAATATAAAATTTATGGTTTTTGATTATTTATCGGGTGTAGAAAAAATAGCGTATGCAACTCTCATGTAATGGTTATTACATGATCGTTGCATAATATACTATATGTATACTATATTATATGTAATATAATAGTAGATTAGTGTAAATTTTACAATTAATGTCACAAAAAAATATGTATGCTTCAAATATTTTCTGTACAGGGTGTCTCGCTTAGAAGTGGAACAAGCTTGTAACATGCCTGCCGTGCGACCGATTTCAATAAACTTTTTTTGTTGAAAACATCTTCAAAAAGTATATCTTGGACATACCTGGTGTTCTCTAAAATTCGAAACCGTGGCCGACTTTATTCCAAAAATTCCCACGATTATTTGATCAGGACCTCAGAAAACCCTACCAATCAAATTTTCGTTGCCACATTATACAGGATGCTCAGGATAACTTGGGTGTCTCGCTTAAAAGTGGAACAAGCCTGTCACATGCCTACCGTTCGACCGATTTCAATAAACTTTTTTTGTTGGATACACCTTCAAAAAGTCTATCTTCGTCATACCTGGTGTTCTCTAAAATTCGAAACCGTGGCCGACTACGTCATGGGAATTGTTCGAATAAAAAAATCCCTAATATGATTTTCCGATTTTAAGCCACATAAATTGTATCGTAGTCGGCCACGGTTTCGAATTTTAGAGAACACCACGTATGTTCAAGATATACCTTTTGAAGATGTTTCCAACAAAAAAAAGTTTATTGAAATCGGTCGCACGGCAGGCATGTTACAAGCTTGTTCCACTTTTAAGCGAGACACCCTGTATATCAATAAAAAACACAAGACGCAGTTTTATTTGTAAACAAACCATAGAGACATGGCTAAAAATGAGTGCCAGCAGGCTATGACCCAAAAAGTGAATGCGCAGATATCTATATTTTTCTATGATCCAGAGGAGCAACATTTTGTATATAACACATAACATAACCAACCAAAATAAAATTAACTTTATTTTAGGAGTGTGCACTGTGCAGAAAAGGCAAAAACGTTAAATTGTATTTGTATTCACAACATGTATTAAATGGTGTATTTCTCAAACTTGACAACTAAAATGAAGCCGTCAACGTTTTGGTCACAATCATACACAAGAGAACAATATTGTTCTCTTGTGTATGGTCACAATATTCAGTGTTGCGGTCAACGTTGGATATACCTAAAGAAGAGGGGATGGAAATAAGTAACTATTCATAGTTACGTGCTCTTCTCAAGAGACAAATAAAGAGCAAGCTTATTGCTTTTTGAATATAGTGCACCGGATAATTTATATTTGAGGATGAAGATATAAACGCTTTAATATAAAAAAACAAAATTTTTAAAAAGCTCTTTATATGCTTCATAACTGAGAGTTGGCATCATTAATAACATTAACAACTCTTGTAGCACTGTTGCCATCATTTTCGGAAAGCATATCATCTACCGCAGTTTGTGAAGAATTTGCTCAAATTGCAGATGTCTCTTTTTGTAGGGAACATCTATATTTTCCTTGCAATATCAAGTATGTGTTTCATTGAGTACTAAGAAATATTAAGTTGTGCGAATATTTTTTTATTAAATTCCAATCATTCTGACTACACAAATATGATTGTGATGTGAAATGTTTTGCATTCGTGTTTTAATTAATACGCATGATCCAGCTTATGTTATTTGTCTGTGTCACGCGTGTTTCCCTTTACCCTGTACACCTAACGCGGTACATAACACTCAAAATAGAGTGTAGCTGGAAAGCAACTATGGATACGTTCTTTTGACTATGTTCCGAAATAGGCTGAAACGGCTATCGGTGCTGTGCTGTAATTATTGCTATTATTATTATTATTATTGCTATTGTTCCGTAATTAACATTGAGCATTGCAGAAATTGAAAACTGAACAACTGCCTCAACATTCTCAGCAATACCAGGGAAAGGACAAATTTAAGTTAGGTTTAATCGTTGTGTAATGACTATTCACACATTTAACAACAGTTTAATTTAGTTTCAGATGCCACTATGAATAGTATAAAATTGTGCATTTATCAATATATTATCAATCCGTTAGACCCTTTTTCTATTTCTCAAGACGATGAGGATGGTTCGTAGTGACAGTTTTCTAATACATCAATTATTCGCTAAACCTTAATTTTTCTCAAATGTCAAAAATGTTAAATTAGTAACTAAAGAAAAGAGGCAGTTAATTAAACTCCATTTATCACTTGTCAATTTCTATTTAAATTCAGTTTTATTTATAAATATTTAATCTGTGATTCAGTTATCCCCCACCACTGCTGCTGCTGCATTCACATTACCTTTTGTAATATCACTTTCAGCAGAATATAGCAAACCAATATTATACATAAAGATTAGTATATTGCATAGAAAATATAGTATATTGACATTTGTACAGCAGGTGTAAACTTAGGAAACTTGTTTTCGGAACGCAAATTTAGTGCTGACAATGCTTTCAGCACATACTTCAGCAGATTCCGGAACACACTACTTATAAAGTGTTTTTCAATAAAAGCGGATCGATTTTGAAATGGAATAAAACAAGCAGCTGTGTGTGAGGTATTAACGGATTTTTTTTCTATTTGAAAGGCCCATGTATGTCATTATATGTGTGGAATATAACATCGTTCAAAATGTCCGCTGCGGCTTCTCACAGCGACACGGATCCGAGTGATGCAATTTTCAGTAACTGTGACGCATAGATCCGGCTGAATTTGAGTGATCGTCTGAATTGATTGACTTTAAGGGCATCTGTCGAATGTGACTTATTGTCATAGACCTATGACTTCAGGTGGCCTATTCGCGTCATCTCTGCGGAGATATAACCATACCCAGCCAGCATGTAACGGCACTTTTGTGATGTTCTTTTTAGGTGAAGAAGGTGCATTCATTTGTAAGGTGCCATAAACCGCTCAGTTACATACTGCCTAGATGTAGAATGTACCATAGCGACTTTTTCGCTACATACTTGTGTGATATCTATGCAAGATTAATAAAATGTGGAAATTTGAGGTTTTATGAATAGCATAGATTTTATATAACATGTATGTATTTTTATAACTTTAACTAAACGTGCCTTTTTCATGTTACATATAAGTACCTTTAATGTTTCCAATTTTTTCGCGCTCACGACGCATAGCGTAACATAACCTTAACTTTGTTATTTCCTGGCGTTCTAGCACAGTTTATTAGTTCTAGTGGCGTCATTGCTTTATTCAATCAAAGCCATCCAAGATTCAAAAGCTGTTTTTATTTTATAGTTTTATGTTTGACTTTGGTGAGAAATTTTGTGAAAGAATATTTGTTCTTAATGTATAGCTTTTAAATGTCCGACAAGTACATAATAAGTACTTCATAATGGAATGTTAGCATTACATTAGTAACGATATTTGACGGACATCCCTTAAGTACATTCCCAGGAACATTTAAAGTGATGTCTTACAAAGGTCACAACAATACTTCACCGAGATGTACTTTTAAGGTGCACCAGGGAGGACATTTGGTGGTTGTATGTTCTTCTATGCAACATAAACAGTACTTTTGTTATTACATCGCATGTACTAGATGCACTTTAAAAGTACATCGTCAGTACGTTGCTGTGTTGGCTGGGTACTATCAAATCGTTCATACAAAATGTCTATCAATGTCCATCGTGTCGTCCGCCGTGTGGCACGTAGCGCCGTTCTGCTACAACCACATATCGTCCACGTCCATATCGTTCAATTTGGAATTAAAAAAATCTGTTCTCATCGATGGCAATGAAGCCATCGGCCCAAAATCCACACCAACAGTAACTTTTTTTAGATGCGGTGGTACCTGATGAACCTCGTAATTATGCTTGTTCACATAGCCATTTATCCAAAAATGCGCCTCGTCGGTAAACATGATTTTTCGGTCAAAATTGGGGTTCTCTTCCAAACGCTCCGAAGCCCAGTCAACGAACAAACAGCGTCCAAAACGTCAAGTGAAAGTCTGCAATAGGCCGAATTCTTGTGCACGACGAGGAATCAACTGCCTTGAGTTCTCCTGCACACTTTCAAGGACAGCGGCGATGTTCTCAGCCAATCTGGCGTTCCTTTGACGTGGGGTTGTCGGCTCATTGTTTAAGGAACCGGTTGTCTTAAATTTGGCCACCAAACCACAGTCTATTACAGACCGGCGTCTTCACGTCGGCTCCTTTGACGTTGAGGTACCAGATTTTGTTGTTTTTTTTTTGTAGACGACTGATGCGCATTTAGCCGCACACATTCGCACGCTCAAGGTGCACGGCGATTTGTCAAGAGACAGATTGTCTTCTACTTCATCGTGTATCATTGGTGTTCATTGCGCATTTAGCCATAATCTTTGGATTGGAACATTCACTCGTTGAACTGTATAAAGGCTCCTATACACGTTTGGCCAACTAGTTGGGCCAATGGTTTGGGTTAAAAATGAGGACACTGTTTACACGTTGGCATAGCTCATTCTGTCCTGGCCATTCAACGGGCATGGATGTAGCGGATGTAGAAACTATCGCGGCCGCGGCAATTTGATTTTATTTTTATGTTGTTCACGTTTAGGATTCCATATTATTGGTTCATTTTGGTACAAATCTATAAACTTCAACTCACTTCCATACTTCCATCGTAGCTTGTAAATACAATTACCGCAACACTACCTTTTCCGCTTAAACGGCAACTACAAACTGAAGAAGAGGCCAACGTGTGAACGTTGTTGGCGCATTGGACCAAGATCTTTTGATGTGTGCACAAAATACCGACAACATTCAGCTGGTCAGCCAACGCTGGCCGCCAACGACCAAGTTACCAACCAAGTACGCCAAATGGTCTTGTACATGTTGGCCCAACTAGTAGGCCAAACGTGTACAGGAGCCTTAAAATGTGACCAAACGTTGAAAAGTCGACCGCATATGCCGTAAAATAGGCACACGTGCAACGTTTGCTCTTTTTGTATTTTCTATTCAATTTTCTTGTTTTTTTTAAATTATCAATTCGCAAAATTCACGAACCACTAGATGGCACTGGAAAATTCAAATTTTTGGAAACAGGAGTGATAAACAATTTGTTTACAAATACCGCTGAAGACTATAAAAGCTCTTAATTGTCAGAGATGTTGTTTTATGGTGTAATTATTAGAAAATGGTGACAAAATATATTTTAGGACTTATCAAAAAGATTATTTTAACTTTAATGTAAGACAAATTCCTAGGGTGCATATATATCGTGAATTCTTAGTATGCTCGTAGCCTTGTAACCTTTCAGATTCTGATATAATGATTTCGGTTCCAATACAATAAGATATCTTGCTCTACTTGGGGGATCGTATGCGACCCCTGAAAGGTCAGGGCTTTTTAGATGGGTACATAATTTTCTGTGGAGAAAAACGTGATCAGCTCCAAGTTATCAAAAATCTGTGTTTACAAACGTCTGTTTTAGTTCATTAGTTCACCAGCCACCCCATGACTACTTTATTAAGTAGTGGAGAACATTGGCAGAATAATATGTAATACAGATTTAAAAACATGCTTAAAACGGCATAAAATCCTCTATGGAAAAATGTTTACTATATACATTCATGAGTTTTCTTATCGATGTTACGATTTTCAATTTAGAGAGTCTCAGAGTTTCGGGTCTACGGGAAATGTATGCAGGAAAATATAAAAAATACAGTAAGAAAAGCACTGGAGAACAGCACGGATTTTCCGAGATTTTGTGCAAATATTATTGCGTATGTTTTGCATTTTTGTACACTTTTTATAACCATAAATATAAAATATGAATAACGTTTGCAAAATTATAAAAGAATATAGAATATACATGGGATACTTTATTTCAACGCCCGATGACAGGACGAAAAGAATAAAAAAATACTCGGTCAGAAGAAGTTTCATCTGCCTAAATATCTTCCCAAAATTTACTTCTTAATTTCAAAGTGTTTGGAAGATTGTTAATAAAACTCTAAATTTATAATCCACTGTTAAGGGGTCGTAAGTCCTTAAAGGGGGCTCATATTAAAAAATGTTATAAGCAGGGCCCTTATTAAAATCAGCCGTACAATTTACCCTCAATTTTTTTGCATATTATTCGGGATCACCCTGTATAAAGGCATTTAATGAAGTTGGGTCATTTATATGAAATCATTTTAATAGATTAATATAATGTTTCTACATATAAATATTTTTGAAAGTAGTCCGAATATGTAAGACATCTAGATCCAGTTCATGCAACAACTAGGTACTAAAATAGTAAAATACGCATGCGTGGGATTAAAAATTCTGTATCAGGTCCGGGGATCACGGATTTCTTAAAGTAATTTAAGAAATCCGTGCCGGGGATGCATGGGACGGATTCAGAACACGTTCAAATTTATAAATCTGCGCAAACGCAGAATTTATAATTCCGAACGCGCATTAGGTGCACCGCGAACGCCCAACTTCAAACTGCGCATAAATCTAATGTCTGAATAAGTTCAGGATTGCTACCGCGAACAAAGCTAATAGTTCCCTAATTTATGCTTGACACTGCCAGAGTGGCAGAGGAAAATCTTCATCGAAGGTGGTGGAACCACTGGAACACTGATGTTTCGAAAACATTAGAGGTGGGCACTTCGGCTCTTTTCAAGGAACCGGCTCTCGGTCAATAAAAAGATCCGGTTCACTGAACCGGTTCAATTGAGCCGATTGATTGTGATTCGCGAACGAAATGAACGAAAAACGAGACAACAGTATACTAATCAAATAACGAAACAAACATAGTAAAGTAATTTACATTCTACTAAAATGTTACAAATTGTACTAGGTCACAATTTAAATTTACTTTTCAATGTACCTAATTATTATTTTCATAAAAAAATTGTATTTTTGTTTAGTACCTACCTACCTACCTCTCTCAATAACTTTCTTATGTACAATCGTTTGCAATAATAATGACACTCTCTTAAAACAGTTTCTGTTAGTTCTGAGTAGAAATTTCATTAAATCTCTATCGGTGAGTGAAACAACTAATAACTAATATTAAAAATGTGAAGTAGATTTCATTACAAATACATCAGAAGTTCTAAATAAATCGCAAAATTCATTTTAATGTGTGTCATTATTATTGCAAACGATAGTACATAAAAAATAATATACCTGTCGGCAACGAATGCTTTAATAATATTACCAAACGATTCAACTGAATCGATTCAAGAAGCAAAAGTGCCGATAACTACCGCGGATCGAAAGTGAGCCGGAACCATAGATTACACTGCCGAAAGCCAGAAGCCATTAATTTGTATTCCGCGAGCCAGTTCAATCGAACGGGTCGTTCGCGAGTGACACATCTTTACTTAAAACAGTCAAGGTTATCGTCAGTTACCTCACCTGTGGCATACTGATGAGAGCGAATAAGCTTGGAATCGGTATGTCTAGTGCGCTGTTGACGAGTGACTTTAGCTATATGTTATAGGTTTTCCAGGTGTAATTTAATGCTAGTCAAAGGGCATTAGCAGCAGAGTAGTTATTTCCTTGAAACCCGTATTTGCAACATATCATTATCGCCGAATCACGATCGAAGTCGCTGGCGCTAGATTTCAATTGTTTTCTACCGAGATGTAGATAGAACGCTTCATGTCTGTGGCTTGTTAGTCCGCCATGGAGTAGCAAATGGGCGCTAGAGGTAGCTGTGCAACTCTGCGTTATAAATTAGAGTTTTATTCTAATATAAAGGTGTAAAGTTGCTGCAGCATCATGCTGGCCCACTATAATAAGCTTTGAATGTGTCAACCATCACCAGTCATGACTGCTGTCCACACGCTGGCTCATCACTCAATATAATTACATTCGGTGTAGCCATTTCCCTTTCATGTGGTGTTCCAAAAGTAAACACTTAGTCTGTCGTTGGCCATCATGTCATTCTGTATAGGCAATTGTGCTCTATCTATATAAATGTTTTTTATGTGGGATCAGCACAGCCCTATTATAGTTACAGAACGTGTATGCTACAAATAAGCATCCTAAGGAGGCAAAATTGAAATTCGAAGTTATCCCAATTTAATTCTATCTAGATATGTATATCTATGGTGGTGGTTGAATTATGACTTAACCTCTAAATATTTTTTAAAATAACACTGATAATTTAAAAATGGTGTTAATGCTATGCACGGGCGTAGCCAGGATTTAGTTTTGGGAGGGGGGGTTTGGTTTGAAGTAAATAAGACAACAAAAATATACTTACATGAAATTTAATATCTATATACTCATCGCGCGTCTGCCTCTCGTCAAAAAATGGCGCTAGACGCTACTATATATATTCAAATGTAATAATTTAACTCTCTTTCACTCCTCGTATTTTTCGCTATAATACCCCCAAAACCCCCCCTTGGCTACGCCCGTGATGCTATGAATTAGTTGTTCTGGGTAAAAAGAAAAAAAAACAAAATATTTTAAAGATTATATATTTGCATATTTAAAACCCTACAACAAAACAAAAAAAGCTGAAATATACAGTAAACTTCTAAAAATTACAAATAAGGTGCATGAAAGAGATGAAATCAAATACTGTATGGTGTGTTATAGATATTTGCAAAAAATAGAATACCTAATACTACAAAAAGAACATAAAAAAAACAATAAGTGATTTCCACTCATTTCCACAGCATAATATGTCTTTAAAAAATATTTTAAGTAGTTGTATTTAATTATATCATATTCACAGATTCATCACAAAAGAAACAAACATAATGAGTCATGTAAAACTTAAGACTAATGACTATCTGCATAGTCTCTAAGAACCGAAATTATACAAATTTACATTGTTTAACTGCTCAGTATTTTGCCAATTTTTACAGTTCTGAACAGTTCACAATCTATTCTATTCTGTTGCATTCATTAGGATTCTGATTTTATAGGAGCACTCGACACTTTTAACAGGAAACAATTTTTATGACATTGTGTTATAATTAACATCTAGTTCAATAAATATCTATTATATTTTCTATTCCTATAAGGATTAGAAAATGTGTTACTATTTTCTTTTAACCATTTGAAGCTTGAAAAGGACACAACTGTTAAAATGACAATATGAAGTGCTTCTATGTTTGAAAACCATAACAATCATGATCTTTTTTAAAAATTCTTTGAAACCGATTCAGTGACTAGCGAAGAATTTTGCATTTAGCCTGTTAAATCCATAAAAAAATCATATATTATTTAGTAGAACTCACATTTTGTGTCTACTGCCATTTATTTGCAAAACTAATTTTATTTCATCAATAACAAACATTATACAGATCTATTTATGAAACTATAAGTCAAATTTAAGGAAAAGTCACAGCACTAATTTTTGTTTATAAGAATTTTAAGAGTAAAAATTTAATTATTTCTATAAAAAAATTATGTTAATATTATTACTAATTATAATTTATATAAATATAAAATAGTTAAAATAAAAAAATTTTTTCAATAAACTATAGTTAATATGAAAATGGAATTCACTTCATGAAGTAAGCTTACTACATTCAAGCACTATTTACTTTTTTTACATTTGTCTGACTGTTACGATGACTTCATTTCTACTTCAAAATTTTTGAGAATACGGTGTTACAATAAAAGATATATAAAATAAAATTTCATTTATCAAAATAATATCTTTGAAACTTATTTTAGGCACATATTGCTGGCGATTTACCCCACTATCTACAATAATATTTCACATAAAAAATAATTACAAGGTATCAAGTATGAAACCTACGAGGAGAGAATCCTCTTGATGCTATTTTATAACATGCATTGGTAATTTTATTTGTAACAGTCAATTAGTATTTCAACAAAAATTTGATATCACAATAAAAACCCTGTGGATGATGTAAATATTTGGTTAAATGTCAACTAATTATTAATTAATAAACTAAGTATATTCGTTTAAAGGTGTATGTGCATTAATTCTAATATTACGTGAGGTAAATCGCTTGCATCAAAGTATTTAAACTAATTTATAGTAGTATATAATAAATAAATTCACTATAACAAATATCTTTTACAAAAAACAGTCTGCTGTAGAAGAGATAATACTTCAGAGTCATTAAATAAATAAAATGTATATAAAATTTGAATAAATAATTAACAATATCGAAAAAATGCTCATAAACACAATTGTGCTTTAAAACATAAATACCTGAACTGGTTTTATTAAAAAATATTTAGTATTCCTCATCAAACGTCATCATGTGTTTTTTTTATATTAATTTAAGAGACAAAATAAATCACTACAACATATAATATTTGTTGAACATGTATATGCTGAATTGTAGAAATAAATACAAATATTTGTTGAAGCATTCAATGGGTTATTTTAAACATATACACTCGCCCCAACATAAAGGTTTTCAGTCCGAATCAGTATCAATCACATTTTGTTTAATTTGTGACAGCTTAACTGCTCATACATGGGTATAAATAAAAACAATTATTGACACAACCTAATCATTGCCATCTCCGATTCCTATTAATAGTTCACCGGCTCACCTCTTTAAAAGTATATTGCCGCCACTGTACATGGGACTCATGTCCAGAGAGTAGTGGTAATAATGTCTGCTCAAGAAAAACATTTTTGTACCTTAATAAAAATATATGCATAATTATTGTGCATGATACATAATTTAAAGAAATTAAATTTGTGCTCTACAATCTAAAAATATATGTTCCATTAAAAAAAAAAGTTTGCGTTATAACTGAAAAATTTAAAGTTATTGAAAAATGTCACGTACGCCACAGGATTCTACATAAAATGTGTAAAATCTTTAAACAAAAATAAATATTCACAAATAATAGTTACGCCATCTTAGAAAATAGGCAAAATCCTAAAAGAAGGAAAGAAAATAGCCCAATCTGTATAGGTATGTTAAATTTTGTTGTAAATGTGCAGTTGAATACTTTCCATAACAATTGTAATTTGGTGCACCACTCACTGTTTAATGTAAATTTATAGAATAGCCTACTTCAGAAAAATGCTGTTTTAAGTCTTTCACAGCAGGTACTGTTATTTTGTGGGTTGTAGCCTAGGTAGATGGTCGCCATCAGTCACAGAATTAATGTGTATTTCCTTAACCTTAACTATACAGGGTGAATCTTAAATAAGTACAAATATTTTAACCAGCAGTATAGTTTTGTGTGTAGAACACATAATTAATAGTTTTTTTTACAAAAAAATCAGAAATAAAAAAGTGAAATTTTAAATAAATTTCGTAATTTTTCAGCAGAAAGAAAACTTGTTGAGGACCGCTGGCCTAGACAGACCCTTTCATACTTTTATGAGTCATAGTGCTGCAGACTGAACGTGTGGTTCACAGTGTTGCCAGTGTTACACAAATGTCTCCTTCAAGGAAGTTTTAAAATCTTGTCCTCATGGACGCAAAATTTGCGAATATTCGCTCGAATTATTTGATGGTGGGAAAAATCTCAACTTTTAGCGAATTTCGTCAACTGTAACATTTTATATTATTTTTATTATCAAACTGTCGTTGACTGTCATGACAGATTATCGGAAGCCCAAGTCAAACTTGCTAATCCCACATAATGCATGAAAATAGCAATTATAAAATTTGCTAAAAGTTGACACTTTTCCATTTTAAATAAAAAACGCGTGCATTTTCGCGAATTTCGTGTTCATGAAGGCTTAACTAGAATTTTTAGAAATGTCAAAGAATGACTGTTTATAAAAAATGTGTATGGCCACCTACTCCCCTCATTGCCATACCTATACCTCACCAATAAAGTACGTCTATGTACAAACATGAAACTGAAAACAGATTCTCTACTCATAGATCCAGAATGTGATCTATAATCATTTTTTCTACACTCCAACTGATTTCTCACAAGACTAATATCATTATCACTGAACTCATCACTGCACTCCACTGTCACTGCACTCCACTGTCACTGCACTGCACTGTCACTGCACTCCACTGTCACTGCACTCTACTGTCACTACACTCCACTGTCACTACACTCCACTGTCACTATCACTGCATTTCACTAAGAATGCACATCACTGTCACTGCACTGTCAGTATCACCGGTATCATAGCAGATGTTCGAAATGACCACCATTGCTTTCTAAGCATGCTCTTGTTCTTCTTATCATCGACTCACGTACATTTTGAAAAGTTGTAATATTTCTTCTTATCATATCTCCTGCGTTATCTATACGAACTCGCAGTTGTTCCAAAGTGTTAACAGGTTCTGAATAAACTAGTTGTTTCATATGTCCCCATAAGTCACATGGGTTCACATCTGGTGATCTTGGCGGTCAAGGTATAGGGCCATATCTTCCTATCCATTTATCTCTATAATTATTATTCAACCAGTCTGATACAATTCGAGCACTGTGAGGGGGAGCACCATCATGTTGAATCCACATTTGTTGCCTCACAGCCAGAGGTACATTTTCCAACAAATCTTCCAAGTTATTATCAAGAAGTTCAAGGTACATTTGACCTGTTAGTCTTCTTGGCAATACATGGGGTCCTATCAATGTATTATCTACCCAAATATTTAATGAAAATTGTTGCTGATAATGAGTTTCCCTGATGGCAAAAAGTCCTCCTCTAACTCACACTTCATCAGAATCCATTCACAAAATTCTCTTCGCCTGGGTAAATCGTCTGGTAGTAAGGCTTGCACCTTTTGTACATGATATGGATGAAGTCCTTGCATGTGCAAAGTTCTTAGTACCGTTCTCTGGGATACATTAAATTCATGAGATAATCTCGGGATGTGCCCGGATTCTCCTCTACTGCATTTAAAATTTGTGGCTCAACGTTTCTCACTCTTCTTGTTTGTGGACGACTCGATCCTGGGTTTGAGGTTTAAAAGATCCATGGTCCCGTAATCCTTGAACAATATTGACAAATGTACGTTCATTTGGTATATTTCTTTCTCCTCCATACCAATTTGTATATAATCTTTTTGCAGCAAGTACATTTTCGTTGCTTAAAAAATATGCTTTGCTAGACCGTTGACCTACCCACGTTGTACTCTCCGAGAGAGCATATGAGTACTTGCTATCTCAGCTACAGTGAAGCTTTTGTGAAGTAACCACTGAAGAGGTCAACATTGAAGACTGGCAAAACGTAATCGGAGCATTGCAGAGGAGACGCCTCAGATAGTCATCATTCTCCGAGGGAAATTCTGGCTATAACAGCTGTATTACTATAAGGGCAAGCCCATAACTTCTGACAGTAGATCTGCTTACACAAATCATTAACAAGAAAGGCAAGTCAAAAATGCAAACCAAGTCTAGGAGTGCACATTAATACTGTGAATGGCAGGTATCTATGCCACGGCATAACTCCAAAAACCATAGTAGATAAAATTTTAGAAATGTTATATTTTACTGTAGATTAACATAAATATTTATATTTTTCATTATTAATTTTAAAGTATGAATCTTTCCCATGCTGACCATTTCTACAAACTTCTAGATTATTGGTACCTATATTTTATTGGTGATTTTCTAGTACTATACCTAAAGTTAATGTCATGATCAAATTTATGAGATTCAGTGTACAGGTCGTATAATGTTGATATAGGATTAGGACACATTCAAAACTTATTTTTTATTTTAATCATTGATTACTAGTGAGTTATTTCTACCATGCCTAGATATTTGACATCGAATAGCACAAGGCTTCATTTGATAAGGCCTTTAAATTAAAAAAAAAACGAATCCATTTGAATTAGTTTCATATGTTTAAAGAATGTTTGTTGTAAATTGATATAACTGTTATCTTAGCACCTTTTTAGATTTAATTAATTATATAAAATAGGTACCTAATACTTTTCAATTTTTGCAAAGAAAAAAATATATAGATATAAACCTTAACTCAGCATTTTAAGTTTTTTTTTTAAATTCAATAATTCTCTCATTCCTTTAAGCGACTTAACTTTATGCATTTATTAATGGTTATCAACATAATAAGGAAAAAACAAATTATTTTGATATGAAATCTAATTTTAAATTTATTCAAATTCCCCAATTTATACACAATTTTAAAATTGTAACAGTCTGTTATATTTTCTTGTATTTTAATTATTTTTTTATATAATACATACTATATAATAGTTAGTATCGAAAAAGGCCAGCTTGCAGTTTTAATAAAAAAAATAATTGAATTTCATTTCCTGCTTATTCAATAAATTCGAACATTCTGTAGATTTCATTTCAATTTGTTCTGTTATTTTAATGCAGATAATGCTCGTTTTATTGATTTTATTACAACAGATGTATACAGAGTGATTCAGCCATAATGTCACAAATTTTATGTTCAATAATGTTCGGTATTGAAGTGATATATTTTTCTAATGACAGACTTCTAGTATGCAATCTAAAATGCATGCATTTTATATATTTTTTGAGGTACCTTTAAAAACTGTTGCATTTTTAATAATCCTTCATATATTCATTATCGTATTCATTAAGCATTATGTCAAGTTCTGATGTAAAATTCACTAATAATTCGCAAAATATCAGATTTTTGGATTTATCATGATCTCGTAATGCAAGTTCAGAAGCTCCACCAATTTGATAAAATATACTAATTTTTTGTCACTTCTTTGTAATGTTCTTGAAAGCGGAATAAAGTTCAGCTAGCACATTGATATTATTTCCAAATAATGCTAATTGCATTTGACGAATAACAAACGCACATGGAAAACAAAAAAAGTATATTTTTTCTTGGAACAGCGACAATTCAATAATTGTTTAAGATATGTGTTTTATAAATTTTTTCATGGCTTTGTTCAGCAGAGGACGACTGCTGTGTTGCACTATTAATTTTTCCTAGTAGGAAAGTTTGTAGAATATAGTTTCATCCAAGTTAAATTGTTTTTTTATTTAGGTAAATAGTAAATTTCATTATTATAAACTACACTGTGTTGTCGGATTATTATCACTGTATACAAAAAACTTTTCAGCCTCTTTTAATAATTTACTTAGTGAGTATTGACTTTTTATATCACCATTTAACTTTGTAGCACTATTAAATATTTTTTAAACTAAAACAACTTAATATGTTAATTATATACTTTTAAAAAATAAATTAGAACATTCATTACATATTTTAACATTTATATAAGTACTAGGAAAATATTTAAATTTGGCAACATTGCCTCAGGCCGACAAGGAGTTGAACTGCCGCCAGTGATCAGTGACAGTCTGAAATGGGGAGTTAAATAACAGTTCGAAAATTTTTTTCAGCAGAAATATGCATTTAAAAATTTTTTTTAATCGTATATTTGTATTATACTTATTTTTCCCTATCCTCTTAAAATTAATGACTGAATCACCATGTATAACATTTGTGGCAAAAATCTGCTTTTTTATTAAACACACAATATGATGATATATCGTAACTATCAAAAATAGAATAATAAAAAAAATTTTTAACTGTAAAACCAAACTACCAGTTTATGTTTCAGTTACACAAGTACCTATAAAATAACGAATAGGTACATTAGTAGAAAAACACACCAACTCTGCAAAGAAAAATACAATACCCGCTTCAAAATTTTTTAAAACCAGTCAAGGTATTCACAAATGTGTGATTTAACTTCCTCATAAAAAACAAAAATAATTGATATAATTTAATAAATAAATTCGAATAATATAATCTAATATACACATTAAATTTATACCACAGAAAAATGACGATTTAATCAATTTATTGGTGTTAATCACTATTAGCTGTTACACATTCATCCTCATCACTATAATCGTCTACGTTATAGTAATTATTTTTAGACGATGACGATGGAGATGGAGAATCATATCGAGGATTCTTTCTTGGAGGTAGTCCATCTTCCATGTAATCAAAATCACCATTACTTGACGTTGGGCTGCCAGGAGGGTAAGGAGAGGTAGGAGGGCTTAGGGCACTCAATATTTTACCTTTACTTTCGTTCCAAATATTTGACAATCTTTCTCTTCCAAAAAGCAGTAAGAAATTTTCTATGAATTCTCTAGATTTCTCCTCCCATTTAGCGATCATATCGTCCTTCCTCTCGCCAATAGTGTCCATAACCCTCCGTCCCTTATCTTTCAGTTCATGCATTTTATTTTGCAGTCTAATTTTCTTCTCACTGAGATAAGATATATTCAGATCTTTCGCTGAATATCCCCTGGCTAAATTCCTCCTAACGTAAATATCGTAATCTCTCACGATACGTGCCACAATGTCCGATGTCGAAACACCTTCAGTTCTTTCAGTGGCCACAAACATGCCTTTTGCTTTCCACGGGGCATAAATATCATTACTATCATCAGAACCATAAGGAATGTCATCATGTGCAATAAAGTCAATTTTGTGCTTGGCTACGTATTCGTCATCGAGTTCCCAAGGAGCATCACGGACAATTTCATCGACATATCTACAGTGTCTAACAGCCTCATACCTCTCGTTTTCATTCATCACAGTACGGCCCTTTTTACTATGTGTTAACGAATCGTTACATACTGTAAATAAAAAGGAATTTTATAAGCAAAGTATGTATAATATAGACAGAAAAAAATTAAATAATTTTTGTATAAAATTAATTCAAGCAAGCATAATACATAATTTCAATTCTGTTTTAATAATTTTTCACATTTAAAAATAAGTATGTGAATAACAAAAAAGATAAAATATAACATGCAATGAAAAACATGTGCAAATAGTATGGTTATATTTAAACCAATTTATTACTCAAAACATAAAGAATTTTCAATTTGTTTATCTGTCATAGTCTATATATAGTGTATACAATTGTTTATAATTTTATTTATTTTTTAAGTATGTGTAAAAAAATCCAGAACGCATTTTATTGCTAAAATTAATATGATTTGGTTTTCTGCTACAGGATCTTTGTAAATATAAAAAAAATGAATTTAACATTTTGTCTCTAAACCACTTGAGATATTTTTAACAAATTTGGTATATTTTGTTGATAGATATAAAATAAAACTTTTCAGAGATTTCGTAAATAATCAGTGGGGAAGCTATGACAATAAATTCGCCTTGTATAATATTAGATGAGCTTTTGTATTTTTATATCAAAGCATTATGCTTAAAAAAGAAGTATATAGAATATTACACGCCATGCCATATTACATGCCATAATTGCCATACCTGCATGGAATTTGATAAACACTTTTTAATTGAAACAATATAAATTCTAAATATTTAAATTGATAATTTTCATTTGGATAGCTATTGTATGAATTGCATTATATGAATATTTTATGCACAAATAGTTTATTCTGTAAAGTTAAGTAATAATAAAAGGATACTCAGCATTTTAGATGAGATTTTTTCAAATAAATTTTAATTATACAATAAACATTTTCTTGTACTAACCTCCTACTATTAAGTAGACATTAGGAAATACATTCTTTGCTTGCATCAACTGCCTAGCATGCCCTTGATGGAATAAGTCATATATACCATCAGCATAGACCCTGACAGGACGTGGAGCTCTTCCACTTCTAGCCATTTCATAAGTAATTTTATACGAATAGTCACACAGCTCACGATTTCTAACAGCTTCTGGTTCATCGCTGAAGGGAGCTTCCTTGCATATGGACTGAAACAAAAGAGCAGAAATATTTATAAGACAGTTTACAAACATACAATCAGATACTTGGTCAGAAACTTGTAGTTGCGGACAGCAAGTCAATAAATTATATTTAACTAAATATGGGACCCAACCCAATAGTTTCAATAATTTTTTTACAAATACTATTGGACAAATATTTGTATTCATATTTTTAACTGAAACAACTAGTTCATCATTACATGAAAAAAATCAATTAAGACACTGATGTACAAAAAAAAGTTTTTTTGTGAGATAGATATAAATATATAATTGATTATTGAGGTAAATGTACAGGGTGCTCTGAGAGCATGTGCCACTATATTATTCCTTTGATATGAAATTTATGGAAAATAAATTTTTATTTATGAAACATCCTTCGATTAGTTTTAAAAAAAGGTATACTTGTTGCATGTAGCAATATGAATGACAACAATTAGAAAATAATAAAACAATAATAATCGCTTTTAAACCTAAAGGCAATAGCATAAAATCTTTATTATAAATTTATTTTTGAAATATCCATCAGGCAGCTACTTATATAGTTGCCACCTGCCCTTACTTTGGAAGGGCAGCCCTTATTTCAGCATGTGTCGTTACTTTTACTGGAAACGTCCTTACTAGTCGGAAATGGTTAATTTCATATTTAAATAAGAATTATCCGGACATAAAGACGAAATATATAAAAAATGCGTTCAAATACATGTAAATTGATGTACACAACCAATAAAAAAAGTACGTTTTCAGACTTCTTAGGGAAGCAGAATTAAACTAAGGTAAGTTGATTTAATTCACATTGTTTTTGTCCAGTGAAGCTAGCCTTAAAGGTATGGCCTATTCCTTACTGAACACCCTGTATAATAAATTATTGCAGTATTATTCAATGTATCTGTTGTGCCGTCGTATGCAGAAAAATATGGTGAATAAACTGGTTTTAGAAAAATTTCAAAAAATAGACCTATACTCGTATAACTAAACTTGTTGTTTTTTTAATGAAATACCTTATTTATTTGCCGATTTTAAAATTCTCGCATTTTTCTGGTTACAACACAATAAAATTAAAATAACATACGTATATATGTCATACGAGTACCTTGCCAGTTTGCACATTTCTTGGTTTACTATTACTGACCCTCTACTATAGATATTCAAGATTACTACCATGGAAATAATGAGTATAAATGCTCTTCTGCTATTATTATACGCATGTCTATTAAGAAAAAATAATAATACACCTTCAACCATAGCTGTATTCTTTTTACCAGAAATCTTAGTTTATCTCAGTTAATCTTAGTTATTCTCAATGATGATTGGTCAATTTAGTGAGATTAACTCAGATTAGCTAAGATTGCTGGTAAAAAGAATATGGCACATATCAGTTGACTTTCGTCTTGAAATGAATGTTGTACGATATTTCGAAAATTAACTTTCTACGTCTAATAATGTAATATTAAAAAAAACTCAAGTTTGCTTAGTATTTCCAAAAAGCAACCATACTAATTTTTCGTCATTTATATCTTATTGAAATCGATGTGAACACAGATACATACAAATCAGAAACTGTCAAACCTAAAATTCTTTGTTATAATTAAAATATATGTATCTGTAAAAAAATTGCAGTCATAACATGTATAATCAATTAGGTACCAGCTGATCTACATATAATCCATTACTTATATGACTAGACTGCTTAATTTTTTTTAAACTGCTCACGTAAATAATAGTGGCAATTTAGTGATTAAGCAAACACATGTTTTAGTCGAATAAACACATCCAATCAATAAATAAACTGATGAATCATATTATCATACGATCCTACTTAGATTTCATAATAGAATAAAACCTATTGGCACAGATGTTCAGTGCGACCTTGAAATACTTAATTTTGATAACGAAATCAAAATATTTGATAACAGGTAAAGCATGTATTTAATAAAAAATGAACAAATCATCTAGATATCTCCGTTTTTGAAAATGTAGTTTTTAAAATTTTTAATTATACTTCACATGATCAAAAAAGTTCTATTATCTTCATTTATTATTTAAAAAATAGTATTAACAAAATTAAACTTAGAATTTGGGAAAATTTTGGAAAAATATAATAAAATTAAAAAAAAATATAAATTATGAAATTAGTTTTTGAACTACGATATATTGCTAATGTCCTTAAAAGTGTGTTTAGAATAGAATAATCGGTAAAAAGGACAATACAGTTAATGGTCTACTGGCAGTTAATGGTTTTTGAACTACTGTATAGACTAAAATGAGCCTATACTAAGTTCATTCATCAGTTTCAGTTTGACTTCCAAGTCTTCACGAGACTCAATATAAGAAACCTGAAAAATGTGATATTTGCTTGATAATGTATAAGATGTTATTTATTAGGTCATCACAATAGGATCATTTGTCAAAGCTCAAATTACACTATTTCCCTAATTTTTATGAAATATTTATGGTATGGTCTACCCAGAAAATTTGAAGTCAATCTGAATTCAACGACGCGAGAAACGATGTCATTGCCTCCAACCACTTTCTGTGTTAAATTGAAACAGATTAGCAAAAACTGACTACTTATAAAATTTACACCATGCTATTTAAAAGCATATTCGTTTAATCTATTGATGGTAGACTTAATTATGCTGACAGACTATTTTAATACAAATTACCGAATTGTAAGTGCTGAAATGAGGTGTAAAAAAACAGCAAATTTTAAAATAAAATCGCTAATACTAAGTAAGTTTTCCAGTAAGTTTGATGTAGATAGGTACTTAAGAAACTAAATTCTTGAATTTTCTGGAATTAAGGGGAGGGTAGCAAAAGGCTACAGCACTTAGTCCCCATTGAGCACCTTGTACCTCCTCCTATTAGGAGATCAGTCTACCTGAGCCGCCACCCAACCTAATTAGGAGAAAAAGGTGGTGACGTTGCTCAGGGGGATCTCTCTAATGTAGGCCATAGAAGGCCTTCGCTCTCCCAACACGGACTTAGTCCATTGAAAAGTTACATTTGGGGTTGCATTTTTTAGAGGACGCAATTTTCATTGTTTAATATCTTTGTTATTTTTGATTTTTCAACAAAAAGTTACTAGACTAAAATTGTAGAAGAGTCAATTTGCAATAAAAAATGTTTTTTTAAATTTTTTGAATGACCAATAGTTTACTTGATAAATGCTAAAAACAATTAACCCCCTTTTTCCAAGATGGCGGCCGAAGTTGGAGGGTTGCGACTCCATAAACTTCAAGTTAAGCTTTTTTTGAGCCCCCAACTTATATCTAAACAATAAAATTGCGTCCTCCAAAAAATGCAACCCCAAATGTAACTTTTCAATGGACTATAGGAAAATTACTGTTCACTTCACAGCGCTGTAAAACCCAAACTAATGAATATAATAAAAATTCTTCGTTGAAGAGCACTCTACAAAAATGATCTGATGTCATTTTTTTAAATAAAAAAATAAATAAATTATGGCGTCCAAAAGAAAATTTGTCCAAAAATTTTGATTGTTTTTCTTTAATATATTTGTTATTTTTGATTTTACAACAAAAAGTTACTGGACTAAAATTGTAGAGTATTCAATTTGCAATAAAAAATGTTTTTTAAAAAAAATTGTATGACCAATAGTTTACCTGATAAATGCTAAAAACAATTTAACCCCCTTTTCCAAGATGGCGGCCGAAGTTGGAGGGTTGTGACCCCACAAACTTCAAGTTAAGCTTTTTTTGTTGTATATCTATTAAGCAGCATTTTAAAATTTGTTAATTTAGAGTCTCACTAATTACACAGGATGTGTAAACAAATCTTCAAATTTATTATTTAATATTGTAAAATTTTATTAAGTCAAACAGCCCAAAAAGTATTCTATCTTCACGAGATAGATACGGAGACCCCAGAACCCAGAGCAGGTTATGTTTAAATTAAAAGAAAAATTTACAAGTGTCTGCTAACTAATATAAAACGTCAATGAGATAGATGCTTAGTTTATACATATTATTTAAATTGTATACTAATTTCAATAGCTTTATTAGAATTTAGTAGTTTGATATATTTTATTGAGACACGTTGTAAAACCAAACATTATGCAATGTATAAATTCCGTATTAAAAATACTAATAAGGTAAGCATTTAAATTTTAAATTATTATTATATAAAATATATTTATTTGTTTTGGATTCAAGAAATATGTCGGGTTTCATAGCTTTTTGCCACAAGATTTGCGTATTGGGATTCCTGGGTAACCTAATAAATTTATTAGGCATTTTATCATTGTACTGGAATATTTCGGTACAATACAATATCTAAAGTTCTCATCATTCAGAAAATATAGGTAGGTACCTAATGAAAAAAATACTAATCCCATCGCTTACAATCAAGATTACATATCGAACAACGCTCCAACATATCTGTACCATTAGGAGTGAAAGAAAGCACGGTTGCTCCAAGATTTAAAAAAACCGGGAAAGTCAGGAATTTCTATAATGGTTAGGGAAAATAGAGAAATAACGAAATGTTCGGAAATTCTCTTGCGTTGCACTTTAAGCACAATTTTTAAATTTACTGCCTCGCCGATCGGTGGGTAGGATTTTTACATACATACAGGGTAACATACAGGTTGTTAATTAAATATGTGCACGAATTTTTAGTACTGAATGCTTGATTTTAAAATAAAAAGTTCATAGAAGCATAGGCCTACAACGGCTCTATTATTGGAGTGTTACAATTTGAAAAAAATGTAATTTTGTAATTTCTGAATAGTAAGATCTAATTAATAGAACTTCTAATTCACATTCTAATAAATTTTGTTAGAAATATAAACGACTTTAGTTTAATCTTGAGTGCAGATCCATCTTAGAGAAAAATAACGAATCACAATTTTTTAAAATTTGATAAGAGGTTGAGGCACGTAAAAATACACAAAAAATGTCATGATATTATACAACAATTGCTAGAGATCAAACGGTAACATTTTCCTAGAGAAAATTGTTGTGAGGAATATAAACCTCCACTTAGACTGGTATAGAAGCGTGTATAAAAACCACATTAGCAAATATTGTCAAGAAAAAGTTCATCATATCAAAAATTAATAAGGGTGATTACTAACGTGGCCATTTATTTTTTTCCTCAGAGCACGACGCCCTTAAATTATTATTGTCTTAATAAAACGCACGCTTTATAGAATAGACCTATATTTTTGTTAGATTTTCTACTGTAGTTAGGTCAGTTTTTAGTGGTTGATCTAACAAATACATATAAAGTAACTATTTTTCCCTACATGGTTTCCAGTTTTATTGCTATTCAAGGAGATTAGGTATTCTATAAGATCTTAGTAAAAAATTACTACTATACTGGAATGTTTAAAAACATATGGAAATATTATTATTTGCTCATTTAAATTTATTACTTACCATATGCTCTTACATAATCAAAGAATAATGTTTTCATATTAATGAAAATTTATTTTATTGAACGATATTGACATGTGATGACAATGCACGTACAGTACGGACTTACAATTACGGATTTTGCTTGTTGATGCGTTTTTTTTGTCTTATCAAAGATTGACATGTTTACGTATTTTGTAGTTAGTGATGACCACTAAGCAATCAGTAGGGAAACTCAGCTTTCCCGCGTCTTCCAAAAACCCGCCATCTTGTTGGCGACTGACAGTTAGTTATTACTATAATTTCTGTGTCCGTTAGTTTTTTTGAATTTTTGACATTATTACATGGTTATCCACTCGTTATCGTTATTGTACTTATATTCCTGATTTGTATGTCGTGTTGAGTGTTTAGTTATTTGTGTTTTTATAATAGTGATTATTTATTAGTGGAATTATACCCAGTAAATAATAAATAAACTATGAGAGGAAATAAATGTGTTGTAAAAAACTAACGCATAACGCAGCTCTGGGCGTAAAAGGCCTGTAAACAGTTTTATATATGGGAGACCAAGTTAGACGTGAGAGCTTAATTGAGAAAATCCTAAAGAAGAATTAAAACATGAAAGGAGGCAAAGGATTTAACTCCAAATAGGAAAGAGACAGCTTTCATACATGAATGAAAGAAACCACTCCATACACCTAATAGAGCAACGGGGGTTTTTGATTATGTTACCTATATATATATTTTGTAAACCTCAAAATAAATTGTACCTAATATTCACGTTTTAATTTCATTTCGTACTTTCCTAAAAAAAAAATGAGTAAAAATATAAAAATTACACTGGGCTTAAACTTGATAATCTGTTAACAAAATAAGGTAAACGTATACATCTTGACATAAAGGCAAAAGTACTACAAAATATAAAATAAAACTACGCTACTAGTCGACCTAGTTTCCATGTTTTCGCAAATTTTTTAAATAAATTTAAATTCATACCGGTTTTATAATCAAATTCAATTTATATCTGCTAGAAACCTAAATTAAGACAAAATGTGATCAAAACCTCAATTTACATGAATCTACACTGGATTACAACAGTTAGTTAAGAATTAATACAAAAGTATTAAAACTACGAACAACTTTGGTTATGTTTACGCCAAATTATTAGCTATTTTTTCGTATGTTCTCTGGGATCCGCCATATTCTTGGCGACTTTTTCTAGAGTGGGGGTATTTAAAAACTGCCAGACATATTTCATTCATAAATTGTCTAAGATTCCGTACTGATTGCTTAGTATACTGTGGTGATGACAGACACAGAGGTTTGTGCCGCCTCGGCACTGGCGGCTGTTGTTTATTAAGTGTTAGATAGTTCAGAACACAGAGCACTGTTTCCGCAAAATTTTTTTGAAAACGTCTTGGCTAATGATATGGACCACGTGCTGCTAGCTATGCAAACCGCTATGTGTGTCATGACTGTCATCAGCAGTGTTGCCAACATCAAATGGTTAAATTATACATTGGTTAGATTTAAAATATACACTTTTATACACCAATACACAAATGTTCTTATTGGAAGAGGAAAAGTAAACGTCTATTTCTACGACCTACCATTACGAACACACACCTTGAAAAAATATAGACAGCGTCGGTTCATGATATAGGTCACGTGACAGGTCCCGCGTTTCCTAGGGTCTTACGGTCCAGAAAATGGATATTTTATTTGTTTTATGTTGGCGGTTGTGCAAATATGATGGCTGCATTGCTATATGAAATTAACTAACTTGCTGGCATTTTAAATGTCATTAAATAATGTGACCAATCACAGTAAACAAATTAGTTTCACGCTACAATACAACCAACGTAAATTGGCACAATAACCAAGTTTTAGGGATTCTGGACCTTTTAGGGCAGCCATGAATTAGCGGTCGCCGGCAATATGACACTGGCACAGTCTATATTTTTTCTAGGTTTGTGATTATGAATCATATGATACAAAGAGAGAAAAGAAAGACTAGAAAGAGACAAATATAAATGCAGATGTAACCATAGAAACTACACTGTATCATGGATGTAACTACATGCAACCATGAACTATGGATCTGAAAGGGAACTTGGAATCCCAAGTATAACTTTTCTGTTAAAATGAAAAGTTACACCAATTATACGATTATTACTGAAAAGTACACAAATTATACGATTATTACTAGGGTTAGAAAATTATACAGTCAGTTGAAAAGATACAAAAATCGTATAATTATACACCTATTGGCAACACTGGTCATCAGGTTGTACAATCCGCTGTGATTGTCATCGCCCTAAGGCATTTTTTGTGTTTTTTACTTATCTCAACTGCCTAAACTATCTTAAAAATAAAAAATCCGTCATTTTTTTCTCGAAAAATTCTAGGAATGTTACTCAAAACTATTCAAAAAATGTATAAAAAAATATTTGTGGGCTTATGTTTATACGATCTTTTTGCCTTAAAATCAATTATTCCATAAATATTGTTGACATATTTAATTAACACCCTCTTGCTGTCTATTCAATGGGTAGCTAAATATCAGGGGAAAAAATGAAGTTTTATTATTCAATATTAATTTTTTTAATTGAAACTGCTGTTATGTCTCTCAAAAACCTTGTGACTTTTATTCAAATGAACTAAAAAAAGTGAAAAAATTAATTTTTATACTGGATAACAGAAAAAAGCAGAGAATTTTATAAAATTATTCCATTAAGTATCCTGCAAAAGGAAACCCTAGGCTTTATTCTGCAATTCTTACAAATTATTTTAATTTGATCTATTTACATATTATGGTGAATTGGATATATTTAGGTCGCATTTAAAAAAAGGTGGGTGGCAAAGTGACGTTATGTTTACTTCAAAATCTGCGTTAAATAATAAAAACAGGCAAATATCATGTGGCGGTGTTTGTATACACCGAACACTGAATACCGAAATTTGACGATCATATTCGATGTTCAGCTTTAGGATCAACTCATTTTATTATAATTTATTAATTAATTAATTACCAAAGCAAATGCGTCATCGGCGCAAAAAAATTATGAATAAAACAATACCTATACAATTGCAAATAAAAAAAACTATTATATGTAGTTGTAAGTTCTATTTTAGTTTAGCCTCTATCTAAAACTTATATACAGGGTCCGCCACTTAAAACTCCCTAAGCCTGTATATCCGTTTTAAAGATATTTTAACGAATAAGGTATCATTTTGTAGATATGTTCAAGGTTTTCTAAACCAACTATTTAATTTTAAAAATCAAATTATTATTACAAAAAGGCCGCCTTTAAAGTTTTATTTTTCCGGCCGGATTTTTTTCCTTAACGCACTGTATAAAAAATTATTATACCATCGAATAGGTCGTGAAAAGACCTTTAATTTGATATACGGGATGATGGCTTTTGTTACTGTAGTTTTGTTGAAAACGGTCAAATCATGTTTGGATTTCAAAATGCAAGCGGTGTGAAAACAAAACACTATCGAGCCATATTTACGGCTCCCGAGTCTTCTAATTAAATTTAAAAAATACATTGCTATATGGACACTACAAGTTTTATCCTAAAAATAGATAGCATGAACCATAACCCATTTTTTTTAAATCATAAGTTTTCCCCATTATGCCCCCAATGTAAAATTTATATATAACGTTTTATTAATAATTCTGTATTTACTGCATTTACTAAAGCATTTCCACAAAAAGCAGTACATCCTGCTCTTATTTTATTCTTCAAATCTTCACAGCAAAATACGTCTTTTTTTCTCAGTGCAATATAAAAACGAATTGCGGTAGCCAAGTTTCATTAATCTACCTCAAAAGTATTCCCAGATTCTGTAATTCTAGTCCAAGTTTGAAATGCATTTTTCTCTGCACTCTAGCGATGTACAAGTATACCATTTTTAAAATAAACTGACAATGTTTTAAGTAAAAACTTTTACAGATATATTTAGAAGGACATCGCAAAAATATCTGAACACTAGATACCCTTAAAGTATTCTTTATCACACATTGCGTATTTACATACAAATACCAAAAGGTATAAAACATTATTTCTACCACACCACCTAAATCTTTTTAAGGGTGGCTCAGATAAAAATAAATTATAAGGCACACTCATTATAAAACTGAACAAAGAGTCTACCTTTTAATTATTTCCAACCACTTCTAGAACACTGACATATAAATTAGAAGAAAAATACTGACCAACTTCATAACTGGGCAAGCAATTGAGCTCCGTCTTCCTACGGCTCCAAATTCACTCACGACACTGTATAGATTTCTCTTAGTAGATCAGCATCAAGTTAAAATTGAAACAAATTATTTAATTGAAACATCATACCACTCTTTCAATTCATGACTTTAAACTTTTAAAAGTGACAGTGATGTCAAATTGATTTACATAAAATATAATTGTAAGCGAGGCAACAGCTTTTATTGAATAGTTGTGACAATAAATTAACTATAGAATAAAATATCCACTAACCACATAATAGTTGCAGCGTACTGTTATTTATTATTATCGTAATAACATAAGAAAAATTACATAAATTTGTAGAAAAATTAGACGAGCAACAATACAGATTGTATCCATTTATTTGTTCATAACTTTTAATAGTACTGTTTATTAAAATTTAACAGACAAAATTGTCCATAATTAGGATACATGAAAGTTAATAAATATACATTACATAGATACAGAATGTCCGCAAATTTCACCGACTACCGATAACGACCACAATAATATCACATAATATATAATGTATAATACGAAATGTTTGTTGAAAAACGTTTTAAGACAGCTTTTCAAAAACAGCACAAGAACGGATATTGTCCATATAAAAAATTAACGATAAGTAACTTTTCTCCTAAAAATAAATTGCCAAGTAGGTACGCCCACATATCGTTGAGATTCTTCCAGAAATAGAATGGCTCAAATATACAAATATTATAAGAATAATATTTATTTATAATGTCAATATGTATATCTATCGCTGGAACTGTTGTACAGTTATATTAATAAAGATGCTGGAAAGTGTAGGTACTTACTTTCTATGGAAATTCCCATCCCATTAGTAATTAATATTCTAAGATCAGATTTGTCCATGTACATTATTGGAGTAAAGTACTTAAACTTTTAAAGCATTTTTAAACAATGAGATATAAAACATTTAAATTTAAAACAGATTTATGTTTAAAACCATTACCAGATATTTTTTAATAACCCAATAAAATAGTTTTTATAATAGAAAAAATACGTATATTAAAAATATATCGTATGTGAATATTTCCATTTATAGATAAGAAAATATCAATATTACAGTGAATTTTACTAAATACTGACTAGACTATTTAATTTTTTGGAGTATGACCTAGCCCAGACCTGTATACTAAAAATAATGAGGTGACCTAGAATTCCAATGAACGCTTTGCACTTTATCTACGTATGTACTGCTCAGGCGATGATGTTTGCTATCGTCATAATTTGCGTGTGTTGTCCATGCCAGAAAGCGTTGGCACCCTCCCACATGTACAGAGTAATTATATTTTCCTGTACCAGAAAAATGCGATAACTAAAAAAATACGCACATTTAATTTGCGTCTTCTGTGACTGATATTATAGATAAATTAAAAATAAAATAAAAATTAGTGATTTTGTAAAATCGGATAACGGCTTGAGCTAATAATTTGTGATAGCCCATATAATATTTAGAGAAAAGAAGAGAGCAAAACAGGTTAGAAAATAAATTAAATAGAACGTCATTATAAGATGAAAGAAATACGTAACTTCTACAAAGAGATAAAAAAGAGAATGAAGGGAAAGAGGAAAAAAAGAGAAAGGATGAAGTAATATGTGTATGTGAGGGATGAAAATGGCAATTTAATTGGAGAGCAAACAGAAGTGAGAGAAAGATGGAGACAATATTTTGTAGATATGTTGAATGAAGAGAGCGAAATGTAAGGAGAGGATCAGGAGGAGGATACTGGTAAGGGACGAGGAAGTAGAAGAATCAACAAAAAATAAAATAGACATAATTATAGAAGCTTTAAAGAATAACAAATGTCCAGGGAAAACTGGAATAACGGCAGAGAACATTAAGTATACAGGAGAGGATTTAAGACAAAGAATATACGAAATGATCCGAAAGATTTGGAGAAGAGAATGTATGCCTGAAGATTGGAGAGATGCTATGATTATACCAATTCTAAAAAAGAGAAATGCAACAGACTGCAGAAACTATAGGGGTGTATCATTGCTAGATGTAGGGTATAAATCATGGCAGTGTTAATAAAACAGAAAATAGAACCTATAGCAGAACTACAGATAGAGGAGTATCAAGTAGGTTTTAGAAAGGTGAGGTCTACAACGGAGCAAATCTTCATGGTGATGGAAATCCTAGCTACATGCTATGAATATGGGATTAAAATAATGGACTTCAGGAAAGCATATGATTCGGTCAAAAGGTGTAAACTAAGTAAAATATTGGAACAATTTGGGATACAAACCCAACTGATTAGGCTATTGAAAATGACCTTAGAAAATACTAAAAGCAAAGTAGGAATAAAAGGTGAATGTTCGGAAGGTTTTACTATTAGTACATGACCGAGACAAGGAGACCCACTCCCAACGCTTCTTTTTAATTTAGTACTAGAAAAGGTCATAAGAGATAGTCACTTGAACAGAGAAGGACACATATTGTTTAAAAGTCACCAAATAGTAAGTTATGCAGAGGACGTGGCCATATTTGCTGAGATAGTAGGGAATTAGAAGTAACGAGAAAACTTGTGGAGGAAGCACGGAAAATGGGATTGCAGATAAATCAAGAGAAAAGTAAGCTTTTAAGAATAGAACAGAAAAATGATACCAATTTCAAAGTGAGAACACAGCACGGAGATAAATCAAGAGAGAAAAGTAAACTTTTAAGAATAGGACAACAGAAAAAAGAGACCAATTTCAAAGTGAAGAAGTTCAAGAATATGTGTATTTAGGGGCGCTGATAACAGCTAACTGTGATGAGCAGCAAGAAATAAATAGGAGAATAATAAAAGCAAACAGAAGTTCGGCAGCAGTCAACCACTTAATGAAATCAAAAAATTTGTCTAGAGGAGTAAAATTTAGATGTATAAAACAATTTTGAGACTGACAGCGCTGTATGGTAGTGAAACCTGGATCCTCAATAAGAAGTCAAGAGAAAACCTATTAAGGTGGGAAGATCTTAAGAAGAATTCTAGGTAGAAAGAACACGGAGGAAGGCTATGTAAGAAGAAATAATGAGGAAATATATGCAATGTACTAGGCATCAAAAATAGACGAAGTTGTAAGAGTGCAATGGCTAGGACATCTAGAACGTATGGAAAATGAAAAGATAGTTAAGAAAATTGTAGGCAGTAAACCTAACTACAAAAAAAAAGAGGCGAAGAACAAAATGGAGTGAAAGAGAATAACACAGCTCTGGACCTAAAACGCCTGTAAACAGCTTTATATATAATATTAAGAACCTATCATTATTAAACACCAGATATTTTTTAACAGAATAATCAAGTTCTGGGAAATGAAATAGCAATTCGTGCTTAACTGCAGTTTTTTCTTCATTAACGTAGATTGAGAGCATTGAAAACATTTTATAAATACACATAGAATTAGTTTTCTAAGAAATAATAACGCTGTTACGTGATTTTGGCTATATTTGAGAAGTTCAAATTTTTCCATTTTACGACAATTATGTAAGTATGTATATTTCTGAAATAAATGTGGTCCTTCAAAAGGCAATAAAGGATATGAAAATTACGCATTAAGCAATCTGTGGTCTAAAATGTCATATTTTTAATAAAAAGAATATATAAAACCATAAAAACGAGTATACGTAACAAATTCAAGAGCGTTATTCCTGGAATTTTTAACACTTTCCTTTTTTTCTTAGGAAGTGTTAAAGCGACTGATATTAATAGTAATAAGACTAAACTATTGACTAAAAATAAATTAGGGATTTTACCAAAGTTGCTCAAGATTCTATCCACGAGCATGTTTTCTAAGCGTTGGGATCATTCTACCAGAATCCTCGAAGTCTCGAATAGTGTTTTGCATCGAGTGTGCAGGGATTCATTTGCTGTCTTTGTGGACAACGATTCTATACACAAACAAGTCAAATTTATTATATTTGCACTCTCCGTACATTAACACCACATCTGACCCAACTACTGCATTGTAAAAGGTTAATCAGTTGATTAAGTGGAGGCGTAAAAAGGTTGCTATTTTTTTTTATTTTTACGCCCTCATTTACCGCACTGAACGAATCACTTAATTCAGAGACACTCTGTATAAACTACTACTACTAATATTACTTAGGTATACCATTATAAAAAAAGAAATGCACAATTTATCATGTTGTTTTATTTAGACCAAATTTCAATTAGGTACACAGATAAAAATCGATATAAATATAGGGTTTGTTCCAACAGAGCAAGAATCGATTCCGAACCGTACACTACACAACTCATATTCAATTCAGTTGTTAATGTACTCCGGCAAATGCGACGTAAGACGGTGTTGGTCAAACATTTCTCTCGGTTCTGAACCAGTTCTCGACTGCAGACCTATTATATATACATACTACACATATATGTTAAAATTTACTAAATTGCGCGCTTAAAAATTGAAAGTGAAAACAAGGTACTTATAAAAGTTAAATATAAATATTAATCGTAAATCGATCCACGTTAAAATATTATATTTCCAAATCACCGAAATATTGAGGAAAATATATTAATAAGAGAATCTCACACCAGTCTTCTTCTTTTTATAGGTGCTCTATATTCGTCTTCACTACTCGAGTCGTAACTAATGGCATGTAGAAACTTTTCCTTAGAATTGTTCAACATTCTTAGCGGCTTTTTGAAGAAATATAACAGGAAACTATCTACAAATTCTCTAGACTTATCTTCCCACTTGGCGATTATATCATCTTTTCTTTCTCCAAATGTATCTATCAAATTCCTACCCTTATCCTTAAGCTCGTGCATTTTGTTCTGTATTCGAATCTTCTTTTCCTTTAAGAAGGAAACATTCAGTTCTTTGGCCGAATAACCCCTAGCTAAATTTCGTCTAACGTATATATCGTAATCCCTAACAATCCTCGCTACAATATCAGACGTAGATACCCCCTCTGTTCTTTGCGTCGCGACGAACATGCCGCGTTTCTTCAGTTCTCCATAGGTGTCATCAGTCTCTTCTGACGCGTAAGGTATATCGTCATGTGCTACAAAATCTATCTTGTGTTTCGTCAAAAACTCATCCGTGTAAGTCCATGGAGCGTCTCTTAAGACTTCATCAACGTACCGGCAATGACGTATTGCATTGTACCTTTCGTCTTCATATAAAACGGTTCTTCCTTTGTTTTTGTGGAGCATCTTATCGCTGCAAACTGAAATGTTTCGACTATGTTAATTAAAACATCATAGTCGTTGAGAAATGTGTCAAATCAAAAACGCTTCTAATTTATTAGTTTATTTAAGGCAATTTTTTTCTATTAAGATTGGTGTATGACTACATAGATACATATTTTATTTCAAAAATATACTGAAATTAATATTAATAACAACTTATAAGCAGTACAAGATTGAATAATAAAGATGTTAAGATGAATTAATGCATTTACTCTTTAATTTGAGAAAATTCCGAGAAATCTGAATTAAAAATCCATTACCTTTGTTAACACATTCATTAGTTAAATATGTATTTATTAAATTTTGCGACGATAAGAAAATCCTATTAGAACGATAAGAATATTTGTATAATGTTGATGCTGTTCATAATGAATGTGTATGACACCAATTTAACCTCGGATGTAGCTGTTCATAAATAAAAAGTAACTAATAAATTAGGACAGATCAGATGAGACTTTGTATACGTCTTGCACCAACATAGATATGTTTCAGTTGCTAATGCCAAATCATAAAAAAATGTAGATGACACATTTATCAAATTGCTACGGTTGCAATAAAAAGTTGCATCATTTTCAACTGAGGCGAAAGTTATTTTTAAACTGGTTTCTCGGAGTTGGAGTTAATTATTCAAGTTCAAAGTTTCTTTTTCAGAATCGTTCGATACTCGACGCGAATGAGGAGCTTGAGGTTATCAGATTATAAATTAATCATTAATAAATTGTAGTGTAGGCATTGAATAATTCTCGAAATAACATTAAAATGAATAAACACTTTTATTTGTTATTTGGCGTAAATGTTACTGAAAGGCATTTTTTAGAATCATACCTCGGCGGACTGCGTGGCGATTCTAAGGAAAACTTTATATATAATTAAAAATATATACATAATTTGCATAATAAAATTTCTTGGCAAGTGCTGCTGTGCGTTCTTAATGTAGAACCGTTGCCATTGGCATAAGCCACACGCATATTTCTTAGGCAATATAAACCCAGTGAAACACAAATGATTAGATTATTTTTAAATATTATGTTTATAGATATATCTAATTAAAATTTTGACGCCAATATAAAATATTCACAGAAATTTCATATATTACATACCTATTACACTTTCAAAAATAATCTGCGGTTACGTCAATCCAGGTTGAAAATTTGGTGACGTGATTTCTAAATAGGATTTAAATATTAAGATCTAATTTTTATCCTTGAGTATATCTTTTACTGATTCAACAAGTCACAAGAAAATATACATCTCTATGTAAGTAGGTAATAAAAAAACGATTTTTGAATGGAAGTAACAAACAAGTTATTTTATATCAAGGATCTTTAAATTTCGACATAGTTAAAATAGATATATTTGGTAAATACATATTAGGTTTATTAACCTCTAATACATTGATTTTTGAGATTACTATAAATAAATTTATAATATACTGAAATATATGTAATATAAATACAGATATCCATAAATTTATCGACTTATTTAAATGATATCTTTAAAGTTATATTACGTTTTTTAATGCAAACTTAAATTTTATTATTATATTTATTTGAATTTAACGAATCAGATACCTGACTCATGATAAGTATAAGTAAATTTGTAATATTTGCTTCTATATGTACAAAGAAGTAATATTAGTAAGTAACTTAAAAATAAATAAAAATGAAAGATGAATTTTAACTCGGATGTTACTTATATTTCAAATAAATTCACGTTTATTTGAAGAAATGTCAATTAAATACATATCAGAATTCTTCGTTTCCATTTCGAAAAGAATCGAATCAATTTCAGACAATTATTAATTATTACTATTGGCTTATGCCATTATTTAAACGAATTACTAGAAAGGTAGGCAAGTCGGCATACGTCGACTTGGCCTTTCTTTCGTGTCTACTAAAAAGCCTTGTGTCCAGCAAAATGAACATTTTAAGATCAAATCGTGAAAGCGAGAGGGAGGTACAGCTTTATGTATATGTATAAACTAATAAAAAAATTTAATGTTTCTTTGCATAATTTTGAAAATCTGTTTGAATTTTTTTCAAATAATATATACAAATATTTAATATTTTCTTAAATATAATAAACATTTCCTGATTATGCTTTTTCAAGTTCAATAAAAAAGTGTAAATTGAACCAACTCAATTTGATTATTTTAAAACGCATATAAAATTCATTTAAAATCAAAATTGATTACTACTTTTACTCACACTACACTGCTCTGCTTGAAGCTTATACACCATTTTTTAAATTGGGTAACAATAAATTTCATATAAATGAATGCATATAAATTAATTACTTTATCATTTTCCTCCTTTATCTCAAAAAAAAAAAAAAAAAAAAATTGGAACAGATTTATCTACTCTATTTAAGATGTGCTATAAATCTCTGATCAGATCAGAAGCTGTCGACAAATAATACGCTACCGTAGCTCTCGAGATTATATTAATTTTATGACTGATGTATGTACTAATACAATATAAGTGGAGGAAGTGATATGGGTCTGGTTATGGGCATCTTCAGTTATTTTACTTTTGAATGTACAGTATATACATTGCATTATACTGTGGATTTCAACATATATCTAAGATCAAAGAAAAAATCCAGCACGAAGTGGCCCGTGTTCTGTAAAAGGCAAAGCTAAAATTAGCTATTCGTTGGTTCTACAAATATATCGGTATGTGGCGTCGTTAGAGTATCATCCAGACATTCCGAAATGTTATCTTCGTAAAAGGTTAACCTCGATTTATGTATTTTCTCAGGTACTTTAGCGGATAACTCAAAACTACCACATTCCTCATTATCCTTAATTAAAATGCGATGGAAAAAATAACTTTGCCAGTCAAAAATTAAAACAACTTTAACAAGCTCACAAACATAAAAAATAAAAGAATAACTACCTCCCACGATTAAATAAACATTAGGGAATATGCTTTTGGCCTGCATCAGCACCCTGGCATGTCCTTGGTGGAACAGATCAAAAGCACCATCTGCATAAACTCTAACTGGTCTTGGTGTTGTACCACTACGGGCCATTTCGTACGTAATTTTTACATTATAATCACATTCATTGCGAATTTTGGTTGGTCCATGGTCCTCGCTAAATGGTGCGGCAGAAAATGTGCCCTAAAATGTTATACTATTTAAAAAATATGTACTATTTTTCTCATTTTAAAATATAAGCTGAAGGTTATGCACATCACTGTCAACAGTTTGTACAATCAAGAGATTCCATTTAAAAAAATACGAATTCTCCTTGAATACATAAAGCAAGTATTAATTATAATTATAGCTTTTACGTAATGAAGAGTTGTCATTTAAAAAAATATTAATTATCCTTGAATTTATAAATTAAATATTTATTATAATTATATATTAATAAAAATTATCGGAAAATATTAGTTTTTTATATTATGATGGTTTTTATACACCTATATGAAATTGCTAATTACACATACTAACACTTTATTTTATAAATTCTCTTTGAATTATAATTGTTAATAAAAATTATTGGGAAATATTAATATTTTATGATTTTGTATGTAGGGTTAATTATAACTAAGTACAAATATTTTAAAAGGGGATAGAGAAAAATAAGAATTAACGGAATCACCCTTCAAATAATAAAAAATAAAGCGGAAAAAATGTTTTTTTTCGAAATTATATTGAACCCTTATTTATCGACTACTGTGGACGCCGATCCGCCGCGATGTCAGCATGTTTGACGTTTGGAGAATACGACAACCGGCAGCACAACTAGGAAGACATGGTAAAATCGTTCGTCGAAATTATGTTAGTTAACGTCAGATCAATGGTGTTTTCCACCAGATCCATATACATTTTTTGAATTAAATTTACAGTAAAAAAATAGACCAGCAAGTGAATCTCTAACAATTCCTACTCAAATGTTGACTTTTCTGGATACTAGATGTGTATCCCAGGAAATATTCTTGGATTGTTTACCGCCATATCAGCAGTTACTACGGTTAACATGGACATTTTTCGGTGTGGCCATTTAAAGACAATAAAATTATACCACAGTCTGAATCGCAACAAGACTTGAAGGAACATAGTACACGAGTCACAAATACTCCATAATATTCAAATGCGAAAACATTTTGAGTTATATATCCTGCGGCAGATAGACCAGCTATATGTGCAGAGGGGATTGGCACCCTTTTTGCGGGCATGGCAGCGTGGAAGAATATTGGTTTGGGTCAATGTGAGAGATTGATAGCGGTCGACATTTGGGTGGCCATCCACATTGTATGCAACTTTTTGCTCTCTATACATTATACATATAATTAAAGGATAATAACTTGGATTTTTTAGATATAGTATACGTTTGGTGGATTTTGAGATACAACGACCCAAGGAGAAACTGATATTTCTTGTAGTTCAATGATTAAAATGACTATAAAATAACAATATGTAGTGATTTTAAGAGTTCGTAAGTCACGGGGCATCCTAGGTCAAGGTCATAAGATAACAAGAAAGGTTTTATGGCATTGGATTACGTATAAAAAATACTAGGATAATGCGTGATGTAGCGCTTTTGGTTTTCATGATAAAAATGTCTTGTAAATCAATGATACATAAATGTCAGCTGTCTTAATGTCATACTATCAATAAATTAAATAAGTAATCTTGCAACTTGTACATATATGCAGATGTATAAACTATTTGCAAATAAAATTTCCAAGTTATTTGTGTACTGACAAAACGCCATTGAGGGAAATACCGCAAAAAATGTTTTTGTTTTTTTTGGTATTAAATAGTCATTTTAATAAGGATTCTCCATGTTCAAGACGATTATATTTATCGTATAAAATTTAAGTGCCGCATACCTCGCAGAACATATCCGATTTCACAGCTTTTGTTGCAGCAATTACGCATGCGCCATATTAGAATGCTTAATCTCTATTGATAGAGACGCCTTGCCTGATCCAGCTGTTCCATCTACAGAACTACTATGGATGTGCGCGTGTAAAAATTTCGGGTAAAAAAGATGAGATAGTGATATGACAAAGAAACTACTTAAGACAAATATTAAGTGGCCAAAGTCTGAATCAAAGAATATATTTTATATACTTATTAATAAGTATTATACAGTATGCTCCAAAAGTATGGAATAAATTCAATAAAAACTAAACAATTATTTTTTGGGAAAAATCCTCGAACAGGTCGATCTTTAATTTGAAAAATACATATTTTAGCGTAAAATGCGATTTTCAATCGAATGTTTTCGAATAATGACGTCATCGATTTTTTTTTAAATGGCAACACCATATTTTTTTCCTTGATTCTGAAAGATCGTTTAATTCTCTATCAGACAGTACTAAAATTTTGCCCTCTTACATAGGAAAGTTTTCGAGTAAATGACGATTGAATGTTAGAAAACCTAAATCAATTAAAATAAAGCAAAAACGTTATCAAGTTTAGTTTTTCGAATTCCATAGTTCTTTTATTGATCACGTAGGTGAAAATCTTTGGAAAGTGTCAATGTCACACCGACTTTCTAATAAGTATTGTAAGCGACATAAAAATTATTATTCAATTTAAAGTATTATGGCACATTTAACTGTTACTCAAAGAATTGAAATTTTAATTCTTATCGGATGCGGGAATATGACTAGAACTCAGCAGGAAGTTTGCGATTTATTTAATGAAAAATATCCAGATCGCCCTATCAGCCAATCAACAGTCAGTAAGGTAGAGTCTAAATTTAGAGAAACTGGCAATGTTGTAAATATTCCAAAACCTGGACGTCCAAGCATTAACGAAAATCAGAAACAGAACATTTTGATAAGTATGGTGGATAATCCTCATAATTCTTCACGATTGGTTGCATTAAACAATGACACTAGTCAGAGCACAGTGCTACGTATCTTGAGGAAGGAAAAATATCATCCCTACAAAATTCAACTTGTGCAGGAACTCAATAAAGAGAATCCCGATCGCCGCTTACACTTTTGCGAAATTCTAATGGATTTATGTCAAGGAAATAGAAATTTACACCGGCAAATACTGTTTTCAGATGAGACCACATTTTGTCTGAACGGTACAGTAAACCGTAAATCCTCATTGAATGGCAGAGGCACATACCCAACACCCTCAGAAATTAAATGTGTGGACTGGAATAGTTGACAACAGAATAGTAGGGCTTTTCTTCTTTGAAGGAACCCTTACAGGACAAAGATATTTAGAGTTTCTAGAAAATGACCTTGTTCCAGCCCTTGCAGTAATTTTTCCTAACGATAATGACCCTGACATTTCTGACGATACCATATGGTTTCAGCAAGACGGTGCACCTCCGCACTATGCGCGCCCTGTACGAGATTTTTTGGACAACTATTTTCCTGGGAGGTGGATCGGCAGACGCGGACCGATAGAATGGCCTCCAAGATCGCCAGATCTTACACCTCTTGACTATTTTTTATGGGGATACTTGAAGTCAAAAGTGTACATTACTAAACCACGTAATTTAGAAGAACTTCAAAATCGCATTCGGGACGAAATACGCAGAGTTATCCCAGAAATCATTCATAATGTGCAAGAAGAATTTCTTCACAGACTTGCGCATTGTCAAGAAGTTGGTGGATGGCAATTCGAACATTTTAAAAAAAAATCGATGACGTCATTTCAAAATCGCATTTTACGCTAAAATATGTATTTTTTAAATTAAAATTCGACCTGTTCGAGGATTTTTCCCAAAAAATAATTGTTTCGTTTTTATTGAATTTATTCCATACTTTTGGCGCATACTGTATAAATAGGCGAAACATGGATAAATGAAGGCCATATGATATATGAATAAAAATGTGGTATTGTTTTACTACATATGGAACCTGGTGCTGTCGTGTATATGACGAGATAATGCACCCTATAATAGCTTTGTTCGTAGTACACCAGAATCAGTTTCCAACCGACAAAGGCATGCGCATTGCATCTGCACTACAAAACAACGCACTTTCAACCTTACGTGGGCATTATAAACCTAATGCGTCTGCATCTGACGGTTGGAAACTGTTTCCAACAGTATAAGTGGGTGATGGTAGGCTATCACCATCTAAAAGAACAACATTCTACGAGTGAGTATAAACTTTTTAAAGAGAACTTAAAGTGCGAGGTTTACTCAACGTCAACTTATTTTTGGTTATTTTGTGTTCTTTGAATCCTTCTCAAGTAGTAATACCTCCTGTATTCATCTAAACGATGCCAATGAACCACTCTCTATTATTTTGAACCTTGGGTATAGACACCAATTTTGACTTTACAAAAGGAAATGGTACTTGCAAAATGCAAATAAAGATAGTAACCCTTTCAACGTACTGAAGAATAAATTTAAAGATACTAAATATTCACAAAACTAGCTAAACCAGAAAATATAATAATTTATAAAGGGTATATAGGTAAATATATCTTTAGGAGATCGCGGATAGAAAATTAGTAGAGTTCTATTAAAAAATAAAGCAAGAAACTATATCGAAAGAATGTCAGATTGACATTTCTTGATCAAGAGTAAGGAAATGGCAAAAGAAAATTCATCATCCTTTATAACATAGTGTAGCTACCTACTATACGTTAGTAAATAAATTCAAATATACATACTATAAAATAAATACTATTAGCAGAACTAGGTACCTATATTTGTTTGTTTTTCAAATAAAATGGAGTAAAAGTATCTACTTTTGGACACAGTGATTAAAAAATATTTCTTCAGTTCCTAATAAAAAATATTATAAAGCATTCTCATAAATCTTGGCAGTATTTCATAAACATCCGAGTCGATACCTTAAATTTCTTTAGTGAACGTATTAAGCAAATGGGTGTTGTATTTCCTATGATTGGTATTTCATATAACATGATTGACAGACATTGATAAATCATCACTTCTAAATATACGTGGTCGAATTTACAAGGATACATACTTACATGAAATAGAAGAAAACATAATTAGTAAAAGTAGTAAAACGATAACGAACATTTAATCAATAATGAATGGGGAAAACCATTAATAGATTAACTATTCGACGGATCAAGCGAAAGGTTATAGTCGCCAGTGAGCCTAACCTTGACCATATGTAAAAAAATAAAAAAAACATCAATTTAATCAGTTTCTTAGCAACCGGAATAAAGACAAAAATGTTCTTCATGTTTCCAGAACGTTAATGATAGTTACATAATGTGAATATTTCTTTACTTCATTACAAATACAGGAGGTACAGAACTACATGCAAGTTAACTGATAATTCCCAGGTTACAAGGTAGATATATTTATTGCTCATTTTTTAGGACAACTTATCTCGAAAATCATCGACATTTTGGCAAACAAAGATAAGCAATTGTTTATGAAAAAATATACAAAGACTTGCAAATTGTTCAACGTAACATAAGAGAGTAATATAGTTAGGAATGAAAATAATAGATAGTAACATTCTCTTAAAAGCCTCTTCACCTAAGTTTGACTTCTTGTCTAGCTAAATATTATACTGAGTGTAATTTTGAATGAGGGTCAGATTTATGTGTATTTTAACAAGTGGGATATTCAGGGTGTTCAATAAAGAATACTTTAAACCCAATTTTCTTGGACAAAAAAATGGAAATGTTTTTCTTTCGTGTTGTTATATTTCTCTGAGTTGTGTTTCATGTTGTTTTATAAAAACGACATTATTAACAGTAATAACTCTTTGAATTTATAATTTGTTACAATTTTTGTATCGATTTTGAAGCTTAACAGATTCGTTAACAAATTTTTCTCTAAAATGTTGCATTTTGGCGACATGCACAACAAATATACCTTTTTAAAAATTAATGGAAGACTGTTTCCAAATAAATAATCATTTTCCAAAAGAAAATAATATAGTGACAGGTGCTCAGAACACCCTGTACATTTAACACAAAAATCAATTAGATATTCGTGTTTTTCTCACAAAAAACCTTTATTTTCCAAAATTTGAGTACCTACAATTACTCAACTAATAAAAATTTTTAGCCAAAAAAATGAAATAAAAAAAGTACCTTCTTACGCTTATAACTTTTCCAGGAAGAAAAATTGTACAAAGGTAAGTTGATTTCATTCACATTAATTTTGTCCAAGGAAACTAGCCTTCAAAGTATGACCCATTCTTTTCACAGTTATTGGAAACAAATACTATAACTGAATAAACAGATGCTAAAAAAGAAATGTAAAATACAGAAATGCACAAGAGAAAAGATCTTTTTTGTCTTTCCACATCTATGACGAAACTTGAGTATATTTATCATTGACAGAAAAAAAGTAAATTCCAAGAAAATAAATATTAATACATTCATTTCAGAAACAAAAATATAACTTGAGTTGCTTGATTTCTAGAAATAAAACTATCAAAAGTATCATACAAAAAAACTCACTGAGAACACATTATTATCGACACACAATTTGAAATACAATTTTAAATTCATGGTAACCAACAACACTAAAATATCATTGGTGTAGAAATTTGTATTATGACAATTATGAAAAATATCTTTCAAATGGTTTTTCTTTGAATAAAATGGCATGATAAGTACATTTATATTCTTATACATCAATTACCTATTGATTTGAACCGAACTACTGAATTTCTAAAATGGCATTGGAATTCTGAGAAAGGAAACCTTAATTATAAAACATTTGTCACATTTGTAAGCCAATTCTGGAAATTTTTAGCTTTATTAGAAAATTAGCTCTAAGTTTGATCTATCAAACATCTTCAGGTATATTTGAATAAATGTATACCTTTGTTTCCATTTCACTATCCGTTACGATCATTTGGTCTAAAATAATCCAAGGCACAATTTCCTGAACTTATGATTGCACTTAGAAACTACCCTGTATAGTCGCTGTAATATATTATTGACAAAATGCAACATACTAATTCCATTATTATTATTTACAAAGTATAACATTGTTTCTTTTATTTTTTTCTGTCCTTTATTTTTTTTAATTAATTTGTATCTTTAATCTTGTAACTCTTTCAGTATTTATAAAAAAGCAACCTACATATTTAGCATATTTTTTTGGTGTGTTACTTAGTGTTTAATAAACTGGAGTATGATTTCAAATTTAGTTGGTTAACCGTACATCACACAAGCATTTTGGTACCAATTCAACCATCATGAACGGTACCTTAAAAGCAGAATTTGGTACTAGAAAAATAATTTATCACTCTCAAAATTGAAGCATCAGTTATTAATTTTGTTTACAATATATACAAGTTTTACCACTACCCCCCAGTCTTATAACATCTAACAAAATGTTGTTTTTGTTTTTTTATAGTTTAAAATTTCTATGAATACTGTTGGTGCTGCTAGAGCAAGCATATGATGTAGTTATGCCCTAAAATGTTCTAAAAATAAGCATGAAGCGGAAGTCTACTAAAAGTACTAACCACATTATGTGTAAGTCACTGAACCAAGAATACCTCACCCTTGTAAATTCACGTGAAGATTAGGAAATGATGGTATTAAAAATATTACAGATGGTAGTTGAGATATGAACTCAGTATTAATTTCATCAAACTTAATTATTTCGTTTATTTATTCTTCGGCAGGTAATTTAAAGATACAGATAAAGAAATGTTTAGGGTTCTACAGTGAGTAAATATGCAATTGAAGTAAAATAATCTCCAATTTTATATAAAAACTGGTAAATAACTTAATAATATTATTGTATTTAAGAAATTAAAGAACAACAAACATATACTATCTTGGAATGTAAATATGTGTATCATCTTATATATTAAGATTAAAAGTAAATCAAATGAATATGATTTCATGAAGAAAATGCGTATTATGCCTAGATACAAGCTTGTTATATTTTTCTCTTGTTCTAATACCTATTACTATAATTAACACGTCTTCGATATAGCATAACCAGAAGAATGTGTATATTATAGAATCGTAAAGTTTCACCAGTTAATATTACATAGGTACCTGAAATATTTTATATAATCAAATGCTCTTCGATTACATACTTTCATTTTTTAAATAGCTAGATTGTAACATTATACTTAAAACTTTGTTGCAGAAAACTATTTGAAACTTGCCAATAAAAATATTTAGATTAAACTTATTGTGCAATGGTCGTTTGTTAAAACAATAAAGCACCTGCATACTTTTGTTAGTTCTATTAATTTACTTTCAAATTTAATGCACATGGTATATAACATAACATGCAAGAGATACATATTTTTTGTTATTGTTTAAGCATTATGCACCACCTATATAGTTAAGCAAATAACAAATATATGCAATGAAAAATAAAAAATAGATTATGCAACTAAATATGTAATCATGATTCCATCCAAATATAGCAGTGAAATATTTTACAATTCTCTCAATAATATTTATTGAATATTCATTCATACAGTATCATCATAGTCAGTTAGTTAAGTACTTAATTAAGTAGGTACGAAATTATTGGAGATTTTTAAAATTTTCTCAATAAATTTTAAATTGCATTTAAATCAAGACTTAAATATATCTAGGAACTTAAAATGTTGTATGTTTTGAACATTTAAGGTTATCAAATTTTATTTTGGCCCGGATGTTAACCTTATCAATATATAAAATAAGCAAAGATCTAAGTCAAGTATACTACTATTATACATCCTTTGACCTATCAGTCAACAATAACAACACTAATCAAGAAATTCAACTAATAAATGAATAAAATATTTCTGGAAAAATAAAATTATTTCACACTAAAAAAAAATAACTACTAAAGTACTAATATTTATCACTGTTACTATCAAACTTTTAAAAATATAAAAAGCATCATAATTTTAAATAAATAAGTAGGTACCTACTCAAATCTTCTTAGCGTTAAATTTCATAGCTTAAATTATATTTAATTATGGATATAAGTAATACCTAGTAGAAGCAAAATGTTATAAATCAACATTATTTTCAAAAATGTAAAATATTGATCCTTGTATTAATCAATATTCTTTATTGCATATTGATATATTGAATTATTACCAGACTGACACAAGGTGAATATGTGTACCGAGATGTATATATATTCCGTAATTGTTATGGGCAATTAGAAATCTAAGAATAACAAAAAAAAAATAGTTTACGTCAACAGTCATTTAATGTTAATAATACTGATGTTACTAACACTATCCCTGAGAGAACAACACCATTATAATTACAGGTTAAAAAAGCAATTATCCTTCATATTGTAACAAAAAAAAAATATAAAATTGCGTAACAAGTTAAATGTAAAGCCGGATTCTCACTAGTCAACTTCACTGATCAATGTTATTGAATTTATGCCATTGAATGTAGAATTGAACATAAAATTTGTCCAACATATCATTGAATGTATGTTTGCATTAAATTATTTCATTTCAGTGGCATAGATTCAACGATATTGGTCAGTGAAATTGACTAATAGAAACCTGCCTTAAGCAGCTAGTTGAACATTATGCTAAGAATTTTATACAGGGTATTCGGAAATTATGAGCAAATATTTCTGAGGCTGATTGTATGGCAAAAAATAAGACGAAAACTTCATATAAACATAGGTCTGCTAATGGACACTACGGGAGATAAGGCCTTTGAAGCGGATGGCTCAAAACATGATTTGTTCAATATTATTGAAACGATTTCATGAAAAATAATGACATTTTGAACACTTAATTAGCTTTTTCTGCTGAATTAGAAAATTTACACACAATTTAAGAATTTTGTTCAGATGTGTAATAAATTGGGCCGGTTTAGGATATTATTAGCCCTAACATTTTTCAATTGATCCACAGATCATCAAATGTTTTTGACATTAAACAGGTATTTTTGTTTGACTTCGATAAAATGCATTGTTTTTGAGCAAAATGAACTTTAAATAGTCCATGCAAATTGCTATACACAAATTTAATTTTCTTTAATGTATCATATCCAATTATTTGAAGGTATACAACTTTCCATCAAGAAAGGATACACAAAAGTATCTTTGACATATTACAGAGCAGTTGGAACTGACGTAGTAGAAATAATTTGATAACATGTCAAATTTATGACAAAGTTTAACTGCTCTTTAACTGAGTGAAATGTTTTTATGAAAAAATTTCCTGTTAAAAGTGGTGCTTTGAAAACACAAACAAATTTCTTATTTAGGTAGAATCGCTCGTACAATCGTTTGCAATAATAATGACACTCTTTAAAATTAATTTTGAGATTTCTTTTGAACTTCTGACATATTTGTCATGAAATCTACTTTTAACATTACTTCTTAGTTGTTTTACTTACCAATAGAGATATAATGAAATTTCTACTCAGAACTTCCAGAAATTCATGTTTTGTGGGAGTCTCATTATTATTGCAAAAGCATGTACATAAAATTATATACAAAATTATTTTCTCTATAAAAATATTATTGACCAACCATATCTTCCTAACTATTTATTGTCATTTATGAACAAAATAAATTAGGTAAATGGGAAGGTTTAACATATTGAAAAAAAAAAAAATGAATTTTTGCACATGGAATTTCTGTTAAGAAAGAAGAATTTTCAAATAATATTATACTGATGGGAATATAGTTTTTAATTTTTGACAATAGGTAATTGAATATATTTTTTCCTCTTTAAGCACTAGTTTCAGAACACACTGTACTTTTACAGGAGACATTAAATCGAACATTATTATGAAGGTCTCAACATATTATATGCATGCCATTCAGACTATTTGACTATACGAAAAATAAGAGAGAAGAGGGAAGCTAATCGAACAAATTGGATGCGGGCCCTAAATTGATTAATATTTTAAAGAATATTAGAATTATATTTTCTGACAAACCATGTATTGTAAACTTAACTTAGTAGAGTAGAACATTATGTAAAAAACTCAGGATATTTTAATAAAAAAATCTTGTCTTTAACCTTCACTTACTGAAAATTTGTATGTATCACAGTTGCTAAGATCAAAATTAATCATACATGTTATTTTTAATGATAAACTTTCGACTTGACATCACTATTATTATTATTATTCAACAATAATTCCAAAGAAACTATGAGTCATTTATTTTCATTATATTCAGATAGAAAGTGGATTCTATAAAGGGTGTTTCATTGACAAATGTACATACATTAACAGTGAATGCAGAACATCTTGGAGGTCTCAACTATTGTCATTACGGAAATATAGACATTTTACTAATTTTGACTATTTATTTAACTTGCCATATAAGGCTAACCACTCTGTATAATCAAGTGAAATTCGATAACAAAATTTTACTTAGTCATAAGCGAAACAGAAATGCATATTTGGTGGTATATATTTTTTAATTTGTTCATTCGCAAAAGTCATACCCTGTAAGTAAGATTTTGCAAAATCTGTTCACACATTTGAGTAGAGCAAAAATAGTAGTAAATAAATCAGTATACTAAATACCTAACAGATGGCAATACAAACAGACAAGAAAAACAGGAACAAAAACAATTTTAGGAAACACTGCAACAAATGCTCAAAAGTGTCCACCATTATGTTGAACATACTTCCATACTTTTTTATGATAGCTGTTACAGATGTTCTTATTATATCAGGATTATTTCTTACTTAATTGCAAGTACAGTGTATAAGCTATAATTTTACGATACAAGTAAAATCCAGAACAATTCATAAAACATTTATTAAACAACACAAAAGTAATCCTTTATAAAAAATAATAATAAAAGATATTTTAAAACTTTAAATAGAAAAACGTCAACAATTGTACATATTCTACGGTAATTAAAAACTTAAATATTTTTAGGTATTACAATATTGTGTGAAACTAACTACTCTGCGGACTAAAGCTCCAGTCAGCATTGAATTGCACCCACAATATCTACCCATATAATCTTTATTACTAGCTTTTGTAACATTTTTTTACTGTAATAGTATTTAAAGCTAATATACACATTGTATCTTAAGTGATGACTTTAATTTCAAGAGATGATTCCTTATCATATTTCAAGCAAAAAAGTGCATACGAACATCAGTCCGCAAGAGCTTTGTTACCGAGATACAGGGTGTCAAAGTTGGGAAGTTTACTTTTGAAACTGTGGAAACTCAAAAATTCAACCACAATAGATAAGATCTGACCTATTTCTGCATTTTTAAGATTGCTTCTTGAGGTGGCCTCTTTTAAGTTGAATCAAATATCTAACTATAAAAATTATTATATCAATAAATTAAAATTATTTGAAATTAAATATAGACAATGTCAAAAGTGATTAACCTGTCAATGAATTTAATACAGTAAAAAATGTTACAAAAGCAAATAATAAAAAATACATGGGTAGATATTGTGGGTGTAATTCAACGCTGATCAGGGCTTTAGTCCGCAGAGTAGTTAGTTTCACACAATATTGTTAATACTTAAAAATCTATAAAAAAAATTTAAAAAACGATTACATAAAGGGTAAAATTTTGTTATTAATTAAGTAGGTCGTTATCATGTTTAAATTCATTGACAGGTTAATCACTTTTGACATTGTCAAAATTTAATTTCAAATAATTTTAATTTATTGATATAATAGTTTTTAGTTATTTATTTGACTCAACTTAAAGGAGGCCACCTGAAAAATGCTAAAAATACAGAAATAGGTCAGATCTCATCTATTATAGTTGAATTTTCGAGTTCCCACAGTTCCAAAAGTAAACTTAGACATTTATAGAATGTTTTCACTAAACCAGGTTAGTAAATTTAGCTAGATTAGCATACCTAGATGTTTGGTATCAGAGAGCATACATATGACTTCATTGATAGGAATTATAGGAGATTTGACATATATTAGCTTGCTTAAAATACCTTTCTAATACAGTGAAAAATGTAACTTACTTTCGAACGGACTTGAAAAAATATTTTTTTGTTTTGACTCAATATCTTTTTTTACAGCAATATGTACAAGGCTTTTTCCATTGCTGGATATGCACTTAACCTTAGAGTCTTCCTTTTTCCTAAATTATCATCCACAGCTGCATAATCCCTTATGTTTGCTTTATTTTTTTACTTTACATATATCGGAAATGGTAGATTTTCCAATACTAAATTTACCGGCAACTTTCCCCAGAATCCACCATTCTAATTATTTCATGCTTTTGTTGCAAATTTAACGTTGTAGGTATGTTTTCTTTTCGACATGTTTTTAACAGTAAACACCTACCAGTGCACTTGATGCAAATTTAAATCATATAAAACAGCGTGTAGCGTAGAGTCTGGATTATGACTTTTGAAATTCAATGTCCGGATTAAACTATATATGGATTATGAAGGTTACACTGTATTTACAATTTACCCAATCAATTGCTTCTGACTGTTAATTTGAGTTCCACCTTCGATTTTAAATGGCCCTACCTACAGGTAATAATAAAATAGGCCCACCCCGATCTATGCATATGTTTGAAAAATTGTCATTAAAATTTTTTTCTCCAAATGGAAAGGTAGCCTTATGAGAATTTAATGTTGAATCTGATTTAAGTAATAGTACTTACTTTTTTCAAGTAAAGCATAGGCTTTACTTGAAAAAATCTCACAGACAGATATTTGATAATAATAATAATAATAAAAAATTTATTCACGTAAGCCTTTACAGGGTATGAAACGTCACAAAAGAAAGACACAATAATAAATTACACTATACACACTAAATATTACAATAAAATGTTAGTATCTAATCAATTTCCATTAAAATTATAAAAGTCCTGCAAGCTATAAAAGCAATGTTGCAATAAAAATGAGCGAAGCTTTTTGCGAAATTTATTTTCATTGTTTAACAGTGTTAAAGATTCAGATAGATGATTAAATATGGCTGCACATAAATAATATGGGCCCTTTTTATAACTGGTGAAGTTGAAATTATTTATACTGACAAGATTTTTCCCTCTTGTATTATGGACATGCACACTATCTTGTCGAGGAAATAGACTACTATTAAATTTAACAAAAAGCACTGCCTCGTATATCAAAATACAGGGAAGTGATAATATTTTTTGTTCCACCATAGTTGGACGACATGTTTGTAATGAATATGAATATCTCAGTATCTCAGTAATGACAGCGGTTACACCTTCAACAACAGATTTGTTGAGCTTTCTAGATACCCTGTACTTATTCACTGTTAATGTATGTATATGTCTCCATATAAATATATTTTAAAATGTTTCAGAGCCACGTTATTTAATGTCACAGAATTAGATGCTCAATCAAATCCTCAATTCAAATATCAAACAAATACCTTAATTTTAATTTATACATTTGCAAAGTACCTAAATGAAGATAACAAAAGAAACATACTTATGCCTGGTCAATCGTTAATATGCTTTTTAAAATATTGTAGAATGGTAAGACATAAAAGGAATAACTAACCACCTACATTCCAATATTTAAAATTTACTTCTAAGTATACCTAGCATAAGGGCAATATAGAACAATATTTCAGTATTGCAAACAAGAGCAATAAAACAACGGAGTAAAATTTTATCATTAATCAACAATACTTCTTGCATCAATGTTGAAAAAAAATAAATGAAGTAAAAATAATTTAACTGAAATAAATGGTGACAAAAAATTCTTATTTTTAAATTTGTATACAAAATTTGAATAAGTGTAAGTAGAATAAATAACGTAGTGTTATTAGACTTTTAAATAAAGAATTGTTAATAACCTGTTTAAAAACAAGCCCATAAAAAATATAGGATTTGATATACTGGGAGAGTTAGGTACGGTTTGTAAATAATTATGTGTATTCTTAAGGTACATTTAGTAATAAATAATTGACCTTAACTTGTTTTTATTTAAATATCTACTGTGTTTAATGGCCTGTACCTACCGTTATGAATTCGGGGCACCTTGTATGAAAGCAGAAAAATAAATGGTACCCAGTGATGGGCAAAACCAAACATATGGTTTGTATGATGGACATTTAGAAACACTTTTACATACAAATCTTTAAAAAAAAGGAAGAAAACATATTTATACTGAAAAGTATGCATTTAACCTAAGAAAAATATAATGTAATGTTGAATCTTACCACCGACAAAGACTGAATATGTGACGTGGGAGAAGTAATTAATTCTTCACAATGACTTCTGCTCCTTTTTCGAGACATAGTGACTCCAGTACCATTTATATTTGAATGTAAATCTGAAATAAAGGATTCTAACCTATAATAATTTGTAATAACTAAACATGAAAAAAGTAGAACTAAATATACTTTTGCAACAAAAAAAAAATATTAAATAGGTCCTAGGTTTCTTACTGCTAATTTACTACACTGAAAATATTTGATAGTTTCATTAACCTTGTTACCTAATTAGTTACATCCTAATTAAGATCTTGTTAATTTAGTTAATCGAAAATATCTTACCTAACATTTAAACTGATGTAATTCAATCGTTGTAGCACTTAAAAAATGTGAGACGTATTAATAATTAAGAACGAGAACCCAACAAAATATTTGCACTTTTACGGAGGTTTTCTTGTGAAGTATGGTTCGGTATTTTCAATGACCGATTTTAGTATTATTAACCTATCACTGTACCTGTGCACTCACTGTACTTTCTCCAGCACTATGAGTCACTTCAATGGTCTAATACAAACTGTTCTGCTGACTCGAAATAACTAAATGCGAATGACTTGGAACTACCTGCATCATAACTCCACGTTCTCGTTCGTTCTACTCGACTGTCACGTCACTTTTAACATTGAATTTTGAATTGATGTTGAGCCGGTTGGATGCTGGCCAGATTTTACCGTTTAGTGTTGTTTATACATAAATTTGGAGATCTGGATATAAATACTGATAGTTATAATATTTCCTTTAAGTATATATTGGAAATTGGAAATGTGATGTTCTCATTTGTTTTGTTTAAAATTTCATATTGATTTTTTAAAACGTAGACAGGCGCCACTGCTCACGTGGCTAGTGACGTCGATCGTATGATCGGTCCGAAATTCGAACTCCTTACGATACGATACACTACTTTTCCTTACATAATAATCTAATATCTAATCAGTAATTAATTATAAACCCGTACTCAACCATGAACGTGAACTTCAAAAAAAAATACCTATATGTAGGAGCAGGTACTTCAGTTTCTTTAATATGTTGCTGCATGAGGTACCTAGGTACTATTATAGAACTACTTAGGTATTTAAGTAGATAAGTATGTACCTACTTGTAGGTACGTAAGTATCTATACCTACCTATAGATCTATGTAGGTAAGTATTTTGGTAATTCCTCATTTTTACAATATTTTGTGTCGGATATCGAATATCCAAGTAAGTAGGCCCTTTATATAGGTATTACCTGCATTAGGAGATTCCTAATTCCTACCTATAATTTATTAAGATTTACAATACCTATCAAAATTATTATTAACTGAAGAATAAAACAGAATAACATAATTATAATATTTTGGTACCTATATACCTGTAGGTAGAATATGCCCTACATATTCTTTGATTATGAAAAACCCTAATAACAGATCTTATCATTACATCATGTAGACCATAGTAATAAATATATAAAAAGAAAATTCGGTATTTACCTATGTGCTATCTGTATCTATAATACCTACCTTGATTAAGTACACCTACTCTAAGTATCTATAAAATTCTTGAACAGGAAACAGTGAACCTTTCCTAATTTTAATACTTTGGTAGCAAGGCGTATAAGGTTATTTTTTATAAACATTTAATTTTGAATCAATAGGTAAATCATACGTAAAGCAGTTTGTGATTGGAAAAAAAAATTCCTCTACATTATACATGTATGTAGGTATATAATTTAATTGATAATAGTACCCAATTCCCGATTATTAGATGTACACTGTCTTTTTGTTGGTTGCATATTAGTTGAAACCACTGAAATGTACGATATGAAATGCGTTTAGTCCATTTGCGCATCCAAATAAAGATACCAACCCTAGGAGCAGACAAAAGGAGGCACATGAAACTCATCAAATACATACTTCATTGGTTATGTATGTGGGTGCGAGAGAGATAACCATCTGCACGTACGATATGAATTGTGTTCTTAATTTCCCATTATTTTGTTTGTAAATACGTTTAGCCACTGAAATGTAATTTTATATTATGATGACTGGAATGCGCTAAAAGCTGCGCGAATGGATTATTCATGATCAGCGCCATATTTTGTTTTGTGCCTCTAGCAATGGCGGAGCAGTAGGGGCTTAGCTGATTGTGAATTGAAATGAAATTGAATTCTGGATATGGAGAATTATATCGTGCTATATGATGGTTAATTTTACAGTCCCTTATAAAACATGACATGTTCCAACAATAACACCCACAAAAATAAACAAAGAATAACACTAACGAGATACAAGATAAAAGAAGAAACCACACTGTACGCCAATGACGTGTTTACAAACAATATAATGGGAAATTAAGAACACAATTCATATCGTACCTGCAGATGGTTGTCTCTCTCGCACCCACATACATAACCAATGAAGTATGTCTTTGATGAGTTTCATGTGCCTCCTTTTGTCTGCTCCTAGGGTTGGTAACTTTATTTGGATGCGCAAATGGACTAAACGCATTCCATATCGTACATTTCAGTGCTTTTAGCGCATTCCAGTCATCATAATATAAAATTACATTTCAGTGATTGAAACTTGAGTTTCAATTATTTCAGTGGTCAATAATACAGATCATTGTCAAGAACATATAGCTACTACCACAGAATATAATATTTTGCTACTACCCATAATATTTAATACTACCCTTGTTTAAATATAAATTTAATGATACTACCCATACAGCAATCGCTTTGTTTTTTAAATAAATGGATTTATAATTAGGAACTTTTAAATTATTTTTATTTGTTTCCGTGTTTGGTTTTTGGTACAATCGATCATATTTTATGACTGCTTAAATCGCCAGACCAGATTACAATCATATTTTATCTAGGATTACAATATCTTGCAATACTTCTTGGCAATACTTAAGTAATGGCGCTCTTTAAAATCAATTTGGCGGTATGTTTCGAACTGGTGACTTATTCCACAAATAAATAAGCTAACTTATTCCTAATCAAATCTATACTTTCAACTTGTAGCACTAGTTCTTAGTCGTTCCCACTCACCAATAGAGGTCTAATAAAATTTCTACTCAGAACTTCTAGCAGTTCTAAAAATGTTTTTATAGTCATTATTATGTCAATAGATTGTACATAAAAAATAACTTTGAACATGTTTTGAATCAAACTTGATAAATATTACCTAAATACGAGAATTATTTTAAAAAATCTTATAGATACTTATACATATATTTTGGTTACCTACTCTAACTTTTTGGGCAAATAAGAAACATATTGTTTACATTACTAAAATTAATATACCGTTTGATTTGATAAAACATATGATGATTTTATATGTATATAGGTATATAAAATCATCGCTATGTTTTGTAAACATAGGATATAGTATGTTTTATTCTGTTACCTAGTTTAATAGTAAAGACTAGAAGAATTTAAATTTAGTTTCTAGAAGTATAACAGGTTGCATATGCCCGCCTCTTTCAAAATTATTTCTGGCAGGGTGTATTAATTCTTCCGCTTTTATTTTCGAGGTATTCTATTTTTATAGATGATTTAAATTAATCCATGATTTCAATTTAACTAAATAAAGTTAAAGCAAAAGAACAACGCGGTATAAATATTCTTCAATAAAGAATATCTATAACCTGAGTTTGAAAATAGTATATGGAGTGACTAAAGCTGTTTTTTTGTGACGAACCGTATTCATCAACTGTTTCAAAACGTATTCATTGGTGACGTCACTAATGTATTGCGCCAAGAAAATGTATAGTTTCAAAACGTAACGTCATCAGATATTTATTTCTCTTTGATATCACCCCTCACACTTTTTGATTATTGTTTGCACTATATTGTCTACACCAGATTTGGATTAAAATAGAACAATTATTAGTGGTATAAATTATTAACAATACCTAAATTTCCACATGTTTTTGTACATATATTTTGAAAATGTGTGAAATTTGCAACAAAAACATAGAACTTGATTTTAGGAACTGCAAAGCAAAAACAAATATCTAACATGATTATGTAATTCATGATGTCTAAGAATGCGTTTAAATTTGCAGAGGTACATACAATAGTCCACAACCAACTCCTTTTTATATAAACAAAAATAAGAAGTGTCAAAATAACAACCATATTTTAAATATTATTATAAAAATTTAAATCACACCGATTTTTAAATCTCTACTTTTTAGGCAACTGCTGCATAGACCAATAGCAAAGCATCTAAAGAGTTCAAACCGGCGTCGCAAAAAACAGCTTAAATTACAGTACTTAGATGAGTGCCATAGACGCCGAAATTTGAAAAATGCTGAGGGGCAAACGTTGGTGACATAGAAAGTTGTTACGTCGATATTACGTTAGCTTATTGCTGTATTAAATAAAACTTCACTTCACGTCCATTACCCTCAACAAGCCAATTTCAGCGGCCGCCAATAAGTGATGGATACTTTATTGCTAATTTATGCCACCGATTTCAATTTTGTAGTTTGTACTGTTGTCGATAAAAATGGTGGTGCTTGCCTAATATTACGCTAGCAGACCATTTAATTTCTCGACAACTAAGAACGATAGCAAACCTATTTTTTCACTATATTTTGTTGATCAACGAGTACCCTCAGAAAGTTCAGTTTTTTTCAAATATAAAAAAATTGGCCTTTCAACAGTCAGTTTAAAAATTTATTACTATTGCCGCTTGTCTAAAAATTAATCAAATACCAATAATATTGGTCACTTTCTGCATCATTAAAATGAATTTGCTGACTGGAGAATGAAATTATTTCATATTTGTTGTATGTGTTACACACAATACTCGAATTCGGACAATGTCCGAAAAAAGTATGCAAAACTAGTTCTGAGCCCAGAAAAATTCCCATACCCGAAATTTTACGTTTAAACGCCTTTTGACTACTGTAAAATAGCAGAACTAGTTCAAGTCATTATAAATTGTTCAAAATTAGTTTTGTGCATTTTTAAATGACCAAATCTAATTTCCTTCATTTTCTGAAGGTTACGATATACATAATACTCGAAGAAGGATGCAAAACTAGTTTTGAGTTCAGAAAATATAATGACAAAAATGGCATAACCCTACTTTTAATTAATGTAACTATCATAAAATGAATAGAACTAATTATGGTCATTTCAAAATGCACAAAACTAGTTTTAATGCCCAGAACTAGTTCTTTGTATTTTGTAATATGCAGAAACCGTTTAAATGTATATTTTCGAGTATGCGAATCTTTTGGAGGTCACAACTAGTTTTGCATATTTTTTCGGACATTGTAACATATGTACTACGTACCTACTGTAGAAGGCGCACTTTTTAGTAGTTCTATCCACCTAATTGGGTTCCATTGGCATGAATAATTTATGTGTGAAAAAATTGCGACTGCATCATAAAATACTTCGTATGCAACTTTATCAGTGATTTGTAATAGGTACATCAAAATATCTTTGTATAATCATTTTTATAAGTAGTAATTAAGTAGGACATAAAAAAAAAATAGTGGGAAGTTTTGGGTAGTTGATTTTTCACTAACCAGTGTGTCAATAACATTAATATTTATTGATAACAAACAAAGCAACTAGGTCTGGGTAAGTGGCTTATTAGACAAGGAGCTATAAATTTCATGTTGGAAAAGCTGCTTTCTTAAAGATATGTGATTTCTAGTATCCAGAGTCCATCCTAAGGACTAGTTTTCTCAAGTTCAGGTAACGTTCTTCTGGGAGTAATTTAAAAAAAGTCCAGTTCCATTTTGGTTCTTCCCTGGCAAAAATGATCTGACTATACTCGCGTCAAGAATTCAGACGTCTTACGTCACGGCTGTCGTTACACATTTGTTTTTATTGTCAACGTAATTTTCGATATTTGGTCGCGTTAAAAACAATAATTTTTTACAATTTAGTGCAATATATAATGCAAACTTTCAGTGTAGTATATAGTTTTATTACTATCAGTTGCAGTTTCTTAAATATTTTGATGAAAATATAGTTAATTATTCATTTGTTCGTATGACGTAAGTCGTCTGAATTCTTGACGCGAGTATATAAATAACACAATTCCAGTTGAAGGTTTGTTCTGCTTACGTTCTCAACACAAATAGTCAGTGGCTGATAAAAACTGAAATTTCTCCTTCATTTTCTTAAAGTTGCAAAATCTATTTTCGAATTCTTCTGCAATTGTATTAATGCATTTGATATAAGTTAAATACAAAACTTTCATTTCTTCAACTCTCTTTACAGCTTGGAAAAAATGAAAAATCTAGTATATACTTTCTGCGAGTTAAAGCACGATTGTCCTTCTTAGGTACATATTATTAGTTATTTTAACAGTTACTTTCAAGACATACGTTGGGTGAACAATGCAGTCTATCACAGGACAGTTGATATAATGTTTTGTTTTAAAAGTTCTGCAAATCCAGTTTCAGTTTTTATCATCTGCATCAATGACAATACAGGAATATTTGTCAAATCCCCTATATCACCACCTTATTTACAATTGTACCATGGAAAGGAATAAGATCTCTTTTGCCGTACTGGAATTTTCTTGAATAGTTTGAACAAAAATTAAAAGTTGGCTAATATCGGATGGGTTAGTGCTTTAGTCATAACAAAATAACTACAATTATAAATAAATAAACGTCGAAATAAACACTAAACCGTAAAAATTAACTTCGCAAACCATATGCAATGTTTTATTGTCTATCGAGTCTCTATTCCGCTTGACTCAACGTCCTTATATACATGCGCATAACTCTTCGAATGTTCAAGAGTAGTCCAGCAAGATTCACATTTTTATTGCATTGTAAATTATTTGGCACTATTATTTTTAATTTATAGGCAATTTAACTTTCTGACTGACAAAACTATGATACACTTTTTGAATTTGCCAAATTTATGACTGCAGTTAGTTTTATGAAAGAGATGTTAAAACTTTAAATGTACGAAATTTGAAAATATTGAATGATCGTCGAGTAATTAATAAAAAATTAATTCTTATGACTGTTTTAGGAATACTTAATGTTTCCTAAAACAACTGAATGAAATAATTGATTAAAATTATTCGTTTAGATTACCTACACAAAATAAATTTAAAGAATACAATTAATTGTTTATAATAATATATATTTTTTTAATAATATTCAGTAACACGCACTGATAATTAAAATAATCACGAATTTACAAATATAACATACTTAAAATAATAATTTTTCAATCGATGACATAAATAGGAAACATATTATTATAATTCCTATAGTCTATCTAAAATTAATAAAGTTAATAAATATAACAAAAAATCACAAAACTGTATTAACAATTAAGACTTTCAATGCGGTCTTCTAAATATGCCAGCGAATAATACTGCTTTTTGAACTTTTTCATAGATAATGTAGATAAATGGATGATTGCAAATAAACTGTGCTGGTTCTGCTGGTCTGCTAGATCGGAAGCTGAACAGAACCGTCGCAGCAGCAGCTTTGGTTCCTTCTTCATTCACTTCAATTTTTGCCTTATGCAGAGCATCCGTAAGCGATACCTTTTCGTCTGATATTACAGATAAGTCTGATGTTGGTTGAAAGAGGTTTCCAACACCCATATATTCTAAAACCTAAAGCAGAGAGTTTATTTAATATTACTCAAAAAAAAATTATTTTAGTATTGAAGCAAATATGACAAAATACAAGTACTCTACTATTTACCTACGAATAGAGAGCAAATATAGATATTAATAAAATACGTGGATAATATTAAAATCATGGAAAAAATAATTATTTATATTTATCCCATAAAAAAAATAAATGTTAGTTTGTCACTATAGATATTAAATTTTGTTATAGAACCAAATTCCTGTTAACATGCCACATGCATCATTTATATTGGATAATGAAGTATTTACCTTTAACATGATTTACCTTTAGAACACTTGAAGATTCCAAAGTAGACGTTTAAAATAACAGTTGCAATTATATTTCTTATAGCAGCAAATAAAAAAGAGTGTTAGGTGTAATAAGGCACTTTATTATAAATATTAATGGTCGTAGGTACTGACACATTTCCTAATCTGACGTATTCATAATTTTTTTAATGAAATAATTTTAACCCTTCAAAGGTGTGGTGTATTTTTGATTATACAATAATAAAGGTGTTTTCTGTATTAACTGATTTATAAAACTAACAATTTCGTTGTATTGTTTATTCAATTTTTTTTGGTAGGAGATCTAAAGATGCCAGTGAATAATATAGTGTGAGTTTTTCCGTTATAGATTAAATATATAAAAGGCCTGTTGCATATGAATGGTACAGGTAAATCGTCAGTCATCATTCTCCAAGAAAATAAGGCTGTGGCAGCTGCTGCTTGCGATCCATGTTCATTGATATCTATTCTTGCTTTATGAATGCCTTCACCCACGGAAATTTTTTTAGGCGTTAAAGAGCTAAAGTCAGCATCACCTTTGAAGAGATTCCCAACACCCAGGCTTTCAAGTATCTACCAGAAGAAAGGAAACAAGGGGTTAGTAGGTTAGAAAACTAAAAACTACACTATATTATACAAGTATTACTTACACAGGACATGTATGTGTATTAAGCAGTTACGTGAAAATAACCTTTGCCTCTCTAATCATTTTTTATTATGATTAAACAATATACAGGGTGACTCAGTCATAGTGTCATTAATTCTAAGAAAATATAGGGAAAAATTAAAATAATATGAATACGCGGTTAAAAATTATTTTAAATGCATATTTATGTCGAAAAAAATATTATTTAAACTCCTTTTCAGACTGTCACTGACTCAGCAGTCAGCACTCAGCGTCCAGTTCAACTCAGTATCGGTTTAACGTAGCGTTGCCAAATTTAAATATTTTCTTAGTACTTACTTACTTCTCGTAATGTATGTAATGAATACTACAAATTATTTTTTTAGAAGTATGCAATTAATATATTAAGTTTCATTTTAAAAAATATTCAATATTGAAGTTACAAAACTACAACAGATCGAATAATAAACCATTTATATTTCATTACATAAATAGTGAGATAAAAAGACAATATGCCTTAGGTAAATTATTAAGAGAGGTTGAAAAGTGTTTCATATTTAAGTACTGTTGTTGTTTTCAATGCCTACTCAATGACAAGCGCTGCAGAATCACAAATAACAAGATTTTTTGGTTAGGCAAACTTAGTTTCAAAAATAACCCTTGACTGTTCCGTTTGGCCCAAGGGCTTATTTAATTAATTTTTATTATTTTTCAGAAGTGTGGCAAAAAACCCAATAAAACTTAAGAAAAACACAAATAACAACTTAAACAAACAATTAAACTCGGATTTACACAATAAACACTCGGTGTAATGAATATGAAATCATGAGTATTTACTATTTAACAGATTAGTCATTTGTCCCAAAATAAATGTTCAATCCCAGTATCCATACGCCGACATCGGATCAGTTGCAATCGGCACAGCTAAAAAGTTGACAGTTCAAATTCCCGTTTAATACGTTCATGGTGCAACTTGCATCTCAACAAGCAGCGTGGCATCTCCACTCCCCCTTCAGTACTTCAGTCCAGTCCTTTCTCTCATCAGTAACCATGTTCGCGCAAGAAGGTATGTTTCGTGTTTGTTTATTGTCCGCTTTCAAAAACATAACAAAAAGATGATAAAAAATAGGTATGTTTTATCCGAACTCAATTATCTCCTATATAAAATTATGCGGAGCTTTTAAACCGTGAGGGATGATATATCGAAAATTCTCAAAATCCAGATATTTTTCACGGATGAATTAATGTTACGTCAGAACTTGACAAAACGCTTAATGAATACCTTAAAAATGCAATCAATATTAGCGCCTCCTCCAAAAATAAACAAAATGACATTTTAAATTGCATACCAGAACTTTGTCATTAGAAAAAGGATATATCACTTCAGTACTGATCTTTAATGAACATGTTGATTATGTATGTGATCTTGTTGACGTGGAAACTGAGTTTTGCTCTCGGTTTCGCTTCAACAATAGCTCTTTTCCAACACGGCACCTGACTGGTTGGAAACCTGTCCCAAGTGGATAGCCAAATCGTTCACCGGCTTACTGCAGTGGAGTTGTATCTAATATTAAACTGACTGATGGCTTCGGACAGGTTTCAAACTAGTCAGGTGCCGTGTTGGAAAAGAGCTATTGCAAAGCCTTGTCCTCATGGATGCGAAATTCCATGTTTTCGTGAGTTTTGTCATGAATGTTGCATATTTTGATTTAAATTATTAATGGCAGGAAAGTGTTAACTTTCCGCGTATTTTGCAAAACGAATAATATCGCTAATTTAATCATTTTGTGGGGTTAAGTAAGTTTAACTGGAGCTTCTGACAACCATGACAATAAACAACAGTTTTATGATAGAAAATGTCTCTGTTGAAAATTCGCTAAAAGTTGAGTTTTCGGGAATTTCGCGTCCGTGAGGACAAGGCTTACCTCGCCATCAGAAAATTATGGGTGCATTTGGCAATTTTTTGAAAGGTTGAGTAAAATTTTTATTTCGATTTTCTGTCTTTATTAGGATTTCCCAACACGTGGATAAAATTAATAACATTATGACTGAATCACCTAGTCTAAAAGGAAGTTTTAAAATAAATATTTTGCAAAAAATATATAATGTCATTCTAAATTAAACACTTACAGAGTGAATTACATTTTTTTTAATGAATTAAATGAATATTTTAATTTTATAATGTTCGAAATGTAGGTACCTACTTAATTTTTTTTTTGTTTTATAAATAATTTGAACAAATTTTTGTCATGGCTTTAGTTATATGAAAGTGTTATTTTCTGTAAATGTGTAAATATATTCAAAGTTGTTTATCCGGCGAAATTCTTTTTGAATTCATTTAATAATTTAATATAATATATACTCGTAATATTTATTGCAGGTATAAGTGTGTTATTAGGCATATATAACACAAAAATAAAAAAATAAACATGAGATGTTAAGTTTTTTTATTAAAAACAATTAATATTTCCCACACTAACAGTTCTGAATTAAATTGAACATAATTATATAGATCTTATACTGAGATAAAAAAACAATTGAATTTAAATCAACTCATGCCTTTGTCGAAAAATGCTTCATTTAGAAGTTACACGGTGTTAGAGTGATGACACACAGTGATTTTCACAGATCGGGCAGAGACGTGTGGTTCATATCATGGGCCGAGACGTTTTAAGAAAAGGAGTCTGTGTTTCGGTCGTTCTAGCGCTTAATAATCGACAGTCGACTCGGCAGCCGACACGACGAAAACCACTGTGTATGCTATCCCTCTTAAAGTCTTAGAGCAATGACACACACAGCGGTGTTTGTCTCGGCTGCTCAATCAGCTATTTTTTATTAAGCGCTAGATAGACCGCGCTTTGTGTGGATAGAAACATATAGTACAGTATAATGAGATATGACGCACAATAAAACTGTTAGCGGCGCGTGGTCCTTATTATGGACCGAATACGTTAAAAAAACAAAACAGCGACCAGCAGCGCTGTGTTTTCGTCGATCTAGCGCTTAAACAGCCGACTCACCAAACGACTCGGTTGCCGAGACGGAGTAAACTGCTGTGTGTGTCATACTACTTATTTCAGAAATAGTTTTTCATTCTCATCTACGAAAAAATATAAGATATCTTATTCAAATTGACACTGACACGACACAGAGAATAAAATGTTCTTATTGTTCTCCATGCTCCGTGTACCAAATTTGCATGTTTATATGTTAGTATAAATTTATGTTTTAAAGATATAACAATTTTCTTAAAGTTACAGCATTATGAAATTAAAAAATAGAATATCAGGAAAGTGCTTGATCAAATTATATTGTCATAAAATCTAAAATACATATGTTTGTATACGTAAGTATATCAGATAATTTTGAAAAAAAAAATGTTTTGAGCAAATACATACAGGGTGATTCAGTCATAATGTCATTAATTTTAACCACGTATTCAGAAGGCCTAATAAAGACAGAAAATCGAAAAAAATTGTTTACTCGATCTTTCAAAAGATAAACAAATCACCCTATAACAATCGGTAACACGACGCTCCTGGTATGTTAAAAGTTTTCTGATAAAGAGTACGAGTACTGAAGTTACATAGAAGTCCAGCAACGTTGCCAGGACCACATTCATATAATAGCATAATCGGTGAGTGGAGTGATAGACTTTTTTCTAACTTCTTGTTTGCAATATAAAATGTATGCATTTTATATATTCTTTAAGATACCTTTAAAAATTGTTGCATTTTTAAGGCATTCATTAAGCGTTTTATCCAGTTCTGACGTAAAATTCATTCACCATGCCGTGTTCGTAATGCAAATTCAAGAAGTCTCCAAAATTTTATGCAGTAAATAATTTTGGATAAAACATTAAAACCATAACTATTTTATGTCACCTTTTTGTTATGTTCTTGAAAGCAGAATCAAGCTGAGCTCGTACGTTGATTTTCCCAAATAATGCAAAATGCATTTAATTATGAATTTATTAAGCAGAATCAAATCCGTTACTCATGATCAGTAGGTACCGAATAACACAGACGCACATGGAACACACAGATGCACATGTCTATTGAAATGTCTTTTATAAAATGAGCTGGTTACAGTCTATCTGATGTCGGTGCTGATTACTGCGGTTGGCATTTATTATAAAATTCTCATGATGTCTTATTGCACAGGGTGTTTATAAAAATGCAAATATAATTATTGTTTGTTTCTGTTATTATTTGGCGGTTCTGCAGAGCTGGTTATTGAGTAGACATAAAAAACAAGGTTATTAACCTAAATGTGGCAGGTCAAGACTCGGATTGCGGGATTGTTGATCACTGAATAGGTATGTCTCGGACTGTTTTTTTGTTGACAGCACGCAGCCTCTCTTAATAATTAAACTTAGTATTAGATTTTGCAGTTTTATAATTTCAATATTAAATATTTTTTATGTTCAAACTTAATATGTTAATTGCATACTTTTAAAAAATAATTAATAGCATTTATTTACATAAGTACTATAGGAAAATATTTAAATTTGACAATGTCGCGTCAGGCTGACACTGAGTTGAATTGCCGCCAGCGGCCAGTGACAGTCTGAAAGGGGGTTTAAATAATGATTTGAAAGTATTTTTTTCCGGCGTAAATATGAATTTATTTTTTTTTAAATCGCATATTCGTATTATACTAATTTTTCCCTATCTTATCTTAAAATTAATGAAATGACATTATGACTGAATCACCTCATTAAATATTTCAGGGAGAGAAGCTGCCACCCCTATTTCATTTTCTTATTTTGCAAATATTTAAAATGTTTAATCATGGAAATTCTCTTTTTGAATATACAGGGTGAGTCAGTCATAATGTCATTATTTTTAACCACGTATTCGGAAGGCTTAATAAATGCAGAAAATCGAAAAAAAAAATTTTACTCGACCTTTAGAAAAAGAAACAAATCACTATAAAAATCTATAACACGACGCTCCTGGTACGCTATGAACTTTCTGATGACGCAGCCATATGCAAATCGAATGTCGAGACAAACATCGTTGCCACATCATGTAGCCATACATTATATCGTCTAACACTTCGGCGAGTTTTTCAAATTTACCACCATTTAGTCGCACTTTCTGCATTTCCCGCATTTCTTTCCCGCCAAGTTTGGAGATCACACCACACATTTGGAGGGGGGACGGAGAGAATACAAGCAATAGTTTGTTTATTTCGGTCTCGTGCATTGGCGGTAAATTCACAATGCATAATTTTACAAATTTCCAATATGCGGAAATGGTAGTACGGAGAATGTTTACGAAATGCGAATGCCGCGGAATATCGGAGGCATTTTAACATACAACATTTTGTGTGCGAATCTTTGTGCAAGTGCTTCAACGAATTCGCGATACGGGTTCTGTAAAACCGCGTCGGGAACTTGCAGGACATCGGCAAAATATACTTAAATGTGATAGAAGCTGTTTTAAATTTAGTTGATGAGCAGCCTATTATTTATATAAGAACCATTTCAAGGCGATTGGTGATATCCCAAAGCACGTCAGAAAGTTCAAGCTTTGTAACCTGCAAGTGCAATTTTACTCGAACTGGTATTTTAAAAAGGTCAGTACCATACTACTTAAAAGAAACATTTAATTTCTAGGCTAGATGTACGTAACTATAAACTGAATAATTAATTGTACTTACGAGTAATACTAAAAAGTCATATTCAATTGTAAAACGTAGTGAAAACGTAACATCAAAATTATTAAACTGTAATAACCTAACATTCGAAAACATTTATTTATTATCTACATTTGTTTTTATTAACAAATAAATCAATATTTAAGGAAAATTCATTCATGTACCTAGATAAAAAAAAAGTTAGTTTTACTCCTTGTCGTTAAATAACAATGCAAAACTAGGTAACTAGGTTATTAACCTAATAATACGGTGGGTCAAGATTCAGTCTCCATAACTTTTATGAGCATCAGATCGAAGGCATGCCATTTCGGTCTTGGACAGTTTTTTTGTCGACAATACGAGGGGTTTTTATTACTTAATATTTAAACACGAAACACTTTTGAGTTTTCTTTAATAATTTACCCATTGTGTATAGGTTTTTCATGTATGTGGTTTACAGTTTAAAAAAGTGGCTCTTAGCGGTCATAACAGTCCCATTTAGTCGGACAAAAATCCACAGGCTACCCGTCGGTTTAGCTTTCAAGGCGATTTATTGTTAACTTATGAGCAGGAGTGTACGGGGATTGTTTGATTGGACCGTATTTTCTACCGGAAAACCTGAATGGACCGCGTTATTTGCAATTTTTAAATAATTCTATTATTTGATTTAATTGGATATTAACATTTTAAATTATTATTGGCTGAACTGAGCAAGATAAAATATGAGATTCTGAAATAGTCAGTACAACCGTTTATTTATGATATCTAATATCTACTAGGTAGGAAAATATTTCAATTTGGCAACGTTGTATCAGGTCTACATCGAGTTGAACTGTAAGCTGTAAACGACCAAGGCTGTGAGCGGTCAGTGACAGTCTGAAAAGGGGGTTTAAATAATGATTTGAAAATATTTATTTTCGGCGTAAATATGCATTTAGATTTTTTTTAATCGCGTATTCGTATTATATTCATTATTCCCTATCCCCTCTTAAAATTAATGACATTATGACTGACTCACCCCGTAGAACTTATATCTTAAAACACATTATCAAAGAATGTTCACTTCTCAGACACTAGTTTTAATTCTTTCAACTTCAACACCGTGCATCTCGAAAATGAACATTTTTTTATTAATTTAGTTAATAAAAAAGGAACGTGTTTTCCAAATAAAATCTTATCCCAACAACAATATTTTCACTCAAGTTTTTAAGATTGTATGCTCACAGTTTTTTTCTCATGAAAATTTGCAGCCAAAATTATTATTGCAAAACTAAATGCGTTAAAATTCAAATTTTATACGATGTAGCACTTAACTTTTTGACGAAGAATTAGTATAAACATATTTTTGATTCAATACTTACAGGTGTTAATTCTATCGTAGTTTCCAAGCTGAACTTCGGTAAAGCAACTTGGACTGTCCTAGAAATTAAATTATCATTCTCAACAACGCTTCTGAAGTTTTCCAATGTTAAATTTTTCAGTGTAGCTTCAATGGAGTCTTCCGTATTGGTAAAAGGAGGTAGAAGGATGTACATGCTAATGTTGTCTCCTTTATAAGGTAATTCAAGAATGTGGGCACCTAGAGTCTCTGAGACGTCTAAAATAAAAAAATAATTAGTAGGTAGGTATACAATATTTTTAATGAAAATGTCTGCATTTATAGGTCATTAACACAGAAATTTAAATACAAATTAAGTTCTATAAAAGTGTACTCAATTTTATATGTGTATACAGTACGTCCACAGATAAAATGAACAAGCGGGAAAACAGTTTTATTCCGTATTTTTAGGGAAAAGTTATTCTAGATAATAGTTATTTATGATATACGTGTTAAAAGTAAGATTTCACTTTCAACACGTATATCATACACTATTTTTTCTACAAAACAATCGGAAGAACTTTAAACTCAATAAAAATAAGAAATCAAAAAATACCACACAGATCGCAATGTTTATGAACCAAAATTTTCGTAGCAACCAGTGCTATTGTTAGTTACGGAAAAAACGCAAAAATATTGACAGGATTTTCTAGTAATATTATAAGTATAATGAATAATCTCGATAATGAGCGTAACGAATCCATCCCTGCTGAAATCAAAGAAGCCGCCAGTCGAGCAACATTGGAATTATTGCTGGTGAAATCAAAGGAACAGTAAGAAATCGCTTATAGACGCTTTTCGGAATGGTGCAACATTAAAAAGGTCCCTGGGAAATGTAACGAAAGTGTTTTACTGGCATATTTTGAGGAAAAAGCCAAGATATGGAAATCGTCAACGCTGTGGTCAAATTATTCCATGATCAAAACTATGTTAAAAATAAAGCAAGACCAAGATATAAACAAACATTATAAACTTATTGCTTTTTTAAAACGGAAGGGTAAAGGATATCAAGCAAAAAAGTCAAAAGTTTTGATGAAGACGCATATCGACACATTTCTCACAGAAGCAGAAGACGAAAAGTATCTGATGATGAAAGTCGCAGCAATAGTGTGTGTCTTCGGGACGTGTCGCCGGGAGGAATTGTGTCAGATGACCATCGACAATATCGAATACTTGGGCACTTCGGTTGTTGTGACCATACCAGATACTAAAACGAAAGTGCCTGGGACTTTCAGTGTTGTTGGTGAATTCTATTTAAACTTTTAGAAAGTATATGGCACTCCGGCTACCCAACGCTGACCATAGACGACTTTTTCTTAAATATATGAAGAATAAAGAAGATTCCAGTCGGAATTAACATGTTTGGTAAAATGCCTGCCGACATTGCAGAGTTCTTGAATCTACCAAATCCTCAACTCTACACCGGACAATGTTTTCGTCGTTCATCGGCGACATTGTTAGCAGATTCTGGTGCAAATCTTACTACCATCAAGAGACATGGAGGATGGAAATCTTCGACGGTAGCTGAAGGCTACATTGAAAATTCACTGGAACAGAAGAAGGAAATAGCGTGCCAAATACTTCCTACTGCTGCAACTACTAGCAAGACCACCAGTACTACCAGTAGTATTTCTACAGAAAATAGATGTGTCACACATGTTGACAGTAAAACCAACTTAAGTATGATGACTCCACAGGGAATTACAATTTCAAATTGTTATAATTTTACTATAAATGTTAATAGTAATAACTAGTTAAAATGTTGGTTTGTACTTATTTAAAATAAAAAGTTGTTCATGTGTTTGTTAAAACGTTTTATTAATTTTCAAAACAAAATTTAAATAAACTTTGAAAAAAGCCCACTTTTAAGAGTTTTGTAGAAAAAACATTTTACTTGTTAATAAAACAAGGCTGTGACAATTTTTAGAGCAGAAAATGAAGAAATGTGGAAATGAGTGATGACTTACAAAATGCTATTAAGTAATGTTTATAATTAAAAGCTATTCAACACTTTCAATGTGTTGACATATCGACTTTTTAGATTGTTCCAAAATTAAAAAAACTTATTAAACAAAACTTTCTACTTCAAAAAAAGACTTTTTAATAATACAGTCATTATTTGTCTAGTAAATATTAAAATTATATAAATAGTTACCTACTCCACCGATTGTAATAGATGGGTCAATTTTTTAGTTTTGATAATTTTTTCTTTTTACCAAAAATGTCATAATTGTAAAAGTACCTGAATTGTTTCGAATGCGATTTTAGAAATGAACTAAATGATTACAATCACGTCTATGCTTAACTCAAGATATGAGTTTTTTTAACAAGTTGTAAATACTCTGATCGTCTTTGCGTTATGCTTGCTAGAGACTATGCGTGAATGCATGTGCATAGTATGTAGGGTTTTTAAGAATGGATTTTTAACGAACAAGACCCTACACGCTATTCGCGAATTCCTCACATATCACGAATCGCGAATACATGCATAGTTTGTAGCAAACTTTTCATTGTACAATGAAACAATGAATTGAGGAAAACTGTGTTAATAATCGAAATAGATCAAATTTTCCACTAAACTGATATTCTGACATAACTTTTAATTCTAAAGATCTCTTCTTGATGAACATTTTACCTGCCACAAGAGCAGTTATTCAATTCGTGTCGTTTTCTTTACAGTTTAAGTACATGCTGTAAATGGAACCTTAAAATTGTGTACAGTTATCTCCTTTTTAAAAAGCAACATTTTTTATAAAGGAACCCTTCCATAAAATTCAATAATCACTTTTTCAAAAATGAATAGTACATATTTTCTTTCTTTTGTTAACCTGAACCGTAAAATCCAACAAATGTCATCAAAGCATCAAAATTAATGCAAAAAATGTTGCTGGCTATTTACACGACGAGGTGTAGTTATTGTGCCCTCCAGGGCCTACCCGAGTTCTTTCGCAACCATATTATAGTGGGAAATCTTAATATGAACATTTAAAAAGTTTTATTACTGCCATCGAGGACTGGATATGGAAACCCAAATAAGCACAATTTTGACAGATGCTTCCGTAGCTCAGTGTGTAGCGTGTCGGCGGTAAACATGAGGTGGCGAATTGACTTCTTTATTTATATTAACATTTGAAACTATGGTATCGTCGCGAAATTACCCGTGTCGGATTTCATTAATAGAAAAAAAAAATATATGAAAAATATAATGTCCAAATTTTGATAGACAACCCAACAAAAACGAAAAACGTATTCCTATATTAATAATTATCTATGTCGAATTGCTAATATAATTTCTCAAAAATTGATACCTATAAAATATAGTATTAGGCATAGGATGTATAATTTAAACTTATAACTCCTAGTTCTACATATTTCTAGAGTATTTGATAACAGAATTAATATTCATTTGTTTTTTATTTACTATGTTAATTGCCTGGAACACAGTCGTACGTGTGATTAAAACTCTAATGTTGAGGGTGACGTGTTATAAAATTTCAAATTCAATAAAATAATGTTTACTATAATATAAATTTTGAGAGTACAGATCGCGTATAAAACATAGATTAAAGGCTTTCACGGTCGGTGTTGTTTTTTGATTTATAATAGTTTTCCGGGTGTTATGCCGTGGCCTAGCTCGCTGCCGGAAGCAGACTTACTATGCACATCCCTTTGCTAAGATTCTCTGACCTGTCCTTGTTGTTTTCGGACTAGGCCCTGCCATTAGCCTAAGAACAACAAGGACAAGTCAAAGAATCGCAGTTAAGGCTAGGGATATACATATTAATTGTGTCATTGAGTGTCAATTGTTAAATAATTTTACTTATACATATACAATATCTTTATATTAATTTTGCATATGATGCTATGATGCTTTTTATCATCAATAATATGATTTATTAATAAAAAAAAACTTAAAAGGAGATTTTCATCATGGTACACAATGGAAATAATTAGAAATTACTACAACAAATATAAAAAAAAATCACAATTTTTATCATCTTGAAAAGTTTAAGCATTTTAAACGAATAATCAAACAACAATTAACAATTGCATACAGAATTATTTAAAAATGTAACAATTTTAAAACTAATCCTAGAAACTTTTGGTCCTATATTCAAAGTAAAAAGACGCTACAGAGAATTTTGACAATCCTATTAAGGTTGAAAACAGATTTGCTAGATACGAGTATGTGTATACTGATATCGACTCTCGTAGTACTTCTAATAATTTTAACTTTAACATAGAATGTTTTAACTCGGATCAGATTACTGAAGCAGATATTCTTCACTCTTTGCATAAACTGAAAAATAAGATGCCTAGTGGAAACGATCAAGTTCCAAGTTTTCTCATAAAAGATTTCTGCTTATTATTTTTTATTTGATATTGTCAACATCAACTTTTCCCAATATTTGGAAGTTATCCGGAGTTTGTCCGATCCTGAAATTGGCAATTCCTCTGACATTAAGAATTACTGCTCCGTTACTCCGCTAGGTCTTTGAGATGTCGATGTATACTTTCATTTACAATAATATCAAACTTCTTATTTCTCAAAATCAGCATGGTTTTATGCCTAAACTTTCAACTGTTTCTAATTTAACAAAATGTACTCTGTTTCGAATCACCTGGATAACAAAGACCAAGTTAATGCAATATATACCGACTTCTCCAGTCCTTTGATAAGGTTTAATCATAATTTACTTCTCCAAAACTTAAGCACTATAGTTTTGTAGTAATTTGCTTTGTCTTATGGAATCTTATCTACATCAACGTAAATTATATGTCTTATAACGGTTTTAATTCAAATAAATTGTTAGCAACCCGGGGTCTCACAAGAATCAAACTTAGGACTACTTCTTTTTGTTTTATTTGTATATGATCTCTCTTTGTATCTGAAATTCTATCATCTTTTTTTGCTGACAACTTAAAAGTTGTTTTGTGGTATTTCATGTATTAACGATTGTATTATACGTCAGGTCTGTGGACAATAACTTTATTTTAAATGTAAGTATATACCTTTACTCTCAAATTACAACCATTTATCTTTGATTACACTGTTACTTCAGAATCTTCAGGTAATAACGCCAAAAACCTTGGTTACTTTTTGACAAACTATTTTTCTCTGATCATGTTATAAGTAGTTAATAGTGCAAATAAAGCATCTTATCATTCTAAACATAATTTATTGATATAAATGTTCTTAAGTGTCTGTACTTTTCGTTGGTATGCTCTAAGTTTGAATATTGCAGTCTCTAGAAAAAATTCAACGTCGATTTTTAAACAATTGTCTTTTTCGAAATAACCATTTTATTCAATAAGGGAATACGATTATAATTTACCTTTTCAAAGATTTAACATCCAATCACTTAGCATTAGAAGAGCACTAGCAAGTTTTTAATTTTTACATAAATTATTTCATGGTAATGTTGGTTTGTTCTCTATTCGGTTACGTGTGGTTCTGGAATTAACGATTTATTTTACTGCCATAATGTTAGAACAAATGCTGTTTTGAAGTCTTCTGTATTTATAATGTCCAATAATTTCAATTGCATTTGTGAACACGTTGATATTTGCCTGAATGATTTGTTAACTTTAGGAGCTCAGTCTTTTAATTGCAGACTTGTAAGCGATTAGTAGAATGTGTAGAATATAAATTATTATTTATTTCTACTTTTTCTTATCTCTTTATTGTTTTTACATATTATTTTTATATTTTTCTTATATTACTATATTTGCTGTACTTAACATCATTTTGTATTGTCCTAGTGATTTTGTTAGACAATAAATGCATTATTATTAGATATCATTATGAAACATTTCTACAAACTAATTTAATTTTAATCTCCATTTGACGCATTTTACAATTACACTACATACTCTTTATAAAACAGCCCAAATAATTTATAAATAATTATAATAAGAATTTACCATGTTTAAAAGTTTCTTCTATGTGCATCATGTCCACCATAATTTGCTTGGAAGGATTAACATAGAAAATTTCCTGTTTTGTAAGGTCAGGGTTAAATTTGTGTTCCCATATCCCTTTGAAATAAGCAGCGTTAACTAAAACCAGATCCGTCGTTTCATCTATTGTTCCCGGTGGTAACAAGTCCTTGATCATGTGGTGGGTCGTATTTTCCACCCAGTTATTAATTGTCAGTCTGACACCGTCAGCATTTGTCCTGAAATCTTTTTTTTCTAGTTCCTCCGGAAAATCATTAACAACACAGTCTCTTACAGGAACCGCATCAGAAACATATATTTTGTTGGCGTTGGTAAATTCATATGGTGCACTCTTTGCCAATACTTGTGTTATGAATTTGTCCGTTTTATAAGCTGCGTATATATCGGATTTATTCTGAAAGAAATAAATAGGAATTATAATAAGTTTAGACGAAATAAGTATAAATTAGCATTTAACATGGTTTTCCTGTTAAAAAGCTCTCTTTTTTAATATACTTTTATTAGAGATTTTTTTCTGTATCGCTTCCCGTTTAAAAGTTATAAGCAATATCGTCCTAAAGAATATCAAAAGAAATACTACCTAAAAATCACATTAACGCTGGAAGGATTGAATGTTCCTTTAAAGCACAGTTACTGTGGTTTAAAGTGCATAAATTTAAGAAGAGCTGTATAATTATATCGAGAAAGGTATCCATAGAGCCTTATTCCTGATCACAGAACCTTTACAAGATTGGAGGCGACCTTACGACGAAATGAAGATGCATTTTCTGTTTTGAAGAATCAAATAATTGACCAAAGGGTAAGAAATAATGTTAATACAGCTAAACTGTTACCGTATTTCTAACGAAATACATTGGTCCATTGAAAATTCCTACATTGTAAATCCAGTCCAAAGTCAAGGCCATCGTGGTGCAAATGTATGGTGCGGCATCGTCGGCCATTTAATTGGTCTTTATTTTTATGAACAGCGTGAGTTACCTAAATTTTTTCAAGAAGAACTTCCTGCACTTCTGGAGAATGTGCGTTTGCTGCTAAGGAGAAACCTATGGTTTCAGCACGTCCCCATAAGACCAGGATTGTGCAGTAATATTTAAATAGCACTTTCCCAGAAAAACGAATTGGGTTTAATGTATCTATTCAGTGGTCCGGAAAGTTACCAGATGGGGGGTTTTAAAAAATAAGGTTTACAAAACACCTTCGCAGGATATTAATTATTTGAAAGAAAAAATCACAAACGCTTGCAATGAGGAGAAATGTTAATAAACGCAGTCCACAAAGAAGTCAGGCGAAGATTGGATATGTGTTTTAAAATGAGAGGTCATATAGAGAATAGAATGCGATATGTATGTAGTACGAAGGCGCCTCATTTTTTAGTTATTGTTATCATCACCTTTTGTTTTAACTGTATTAAAGAATTATCGAGTCCTTCTATTTATGCACTTTAAACAACGAACATTCAATTATTTTCCAACGACTACTTGATCCTTCCACCGCTCATTTGATTTTTAGGTGATATTTCTTTTTAAGACTCTTTAGGACGATATTGCTAATAACTTTTAAACGGGAAGTAATAGAGGAAAATTTCTCTAATAAAAGTTTATTAGAAAAAAGAGCTTTTTAACAGCAAATGACAGCAATGTGGGTAAGTTTCTGAAAAAAAATATAATTGAGGACGGCGTTAGTTGTTTCTGTCAAATCCCAAAGATCACTTTCAATTGAAAATGAAGCTTACATCATCCCATACCCTGACTCTTTAAGCAAAAGAGAATTGGTATGGAATCGGTATCAGTAAAAATTCATTGCAGTCAATCAACCTTATTTGCCGCGGCTATTATGATAACGGGGACGCATATAACTGACCAGACTTAGCGGGTGTCGCCGAGGTCGAGGGCTGCTTTGCCTGTTTTGTTAAATGATTTTCAAAATTCAAATTCCTTATTAAATGGAATCAAAATATCTAAATACAAATATATACTTACTAATTACTAATATATAAAACAAAACAACTTGAAAAAATTCAATTTTGAAACGACAATGTTAAAGGTGCTGATAGTAATAATGAAGTAGTAGGTGAAAACTTTTCAATTGTATTAATCTTGACAAATTAGCAGTACTTTCATAATAATTATAAGAACATACACATAATTTATGGAACGTGGTTAATATTTTTCTATCTATTTCTCATATCTATTGCATACTCCTTTCTCTCTGTATTAACGGTAATTAAATTAAATAATAGCTACCTATTGTCATGGTTTTAATTCGAGTTGTTTCCATAAAAATCTATAATCCGGAGATCCGGAATAAGACAATAAGAGTTTCATTATTTTAAAACGCATAGAAACTTTCTCTACACCAAAACCATTTATAAAATTACACATAAACTTGAACGAAATAATAAAAAACTACAAAAACAAAAAATAAAATAAGCAGGTTTAATAAAATTTTAGAATTACAATTGATTAAATAAAAAGACACAATATTGTATTGTATTTATTGTTCTAATTATGATATTCTGTTTTTAAACTGGTACGTTACTCTTTCTAAATTTGTATACCCTTGCACCTTTTTATTTAATATCTCACTTTCCTTTTTTCTAATTACAAAATCGAATTTATTTTAATCCCTGTGCAGTAGAGAACCTGAAATATTTGATATTATTTGTTAACAGTCCTTATTGAGAAAATGTCAAGTTTATTCTCAATTCAATGAATTTAACTCCTTTGTACTAAAGGTCGAGAAATCTGTGTGACCTCAATTTGTATGTATCATATCATTGGTAATACCACTATAGTTCTTTTAATGACCAACTCCCTTTAATGTTAATGCTTTCTCTACACCTAGAAAACAATTGCGGCAGGGTTTAATTGAAAACGAGGTGATACCGGTTTCTGCAAATTTATAATGTAATACTTTTCAACAATACAAATTATTGGAATTAAGATGTACAGAATTAATTTAATTACAGACATATTATTTTATATTCCTTTCATTAAAGAATAATAAATAAACTAAACGTAATATATGTTTATTATTTTAACTTGGCAGCTAGTACTGAAGCAAAAAGTTTTCATTTCAACATTTTTTTTTTATTTTCATTTGTTTGTTAATATTTTATTCTTATGGTTTTGTCGTTATTATTCTATAATTAGTCTAATGTGCTTTTTTTTAAATGAACATGAGCTGAGGTAATGAATGAAACATTATCAGAATAAAATACGAACTATAGTAAATGGCATTCTTTTATTATTATATTATGACAATTTCAAACCATTTCCTAGGCTGCAAAAACAGACCTACTGTAAATCTGCATAGCTTCCCATATTTGCCCTGAACTGGAGAGAGTTCAATGAATTTTTTTCAGTATTTCCGTATGTCACAAACAATGTTGTTCGAGAAACACAAGATTTCGCAGAGCAGTGTCATCTGACGAAGGACTTGCAGTGTGTTTAAAGTAATTAAATTAGGTTGTTGATCAAAGCGACAGTTCAATGACACATCCACAACTTAGCTGGTCTAATATTTCGAACAGTTTAAACAGTTCCTCACTTTTGCGGAAACAGACCTTATGTAAAACTAGCGCGGCCGGGCATAGAAATTGCAGATCACCAACACGACCTGCATTGAAGGTCGTTGCAGGTGACGGTACGTGCTGGTGCAGGTCTAGTGTGCGATCCTCCATTAAATAACATGGGCATTTTTCTAAACAAGTTTTGCAGGTCATACCTTATCCGCTTATTTTTTACTAAACTTTTGTACTAAGTAAACTAATTTCTAAATTTTCTCGGTTTGTGTCCACCATCCGAGGTAACAGAGTTATTTGTAGTATAAATATTATAATATTTTCAACTTCGTTAGTAAGTTACAATTATTTAATTGCTGTTAAATAAGTATTGTGATGTGTAACTAAGAGCCTTATATTTCACCTTTCAAATCATCCATTGAAGATTATGTGACGGCTGCAATACAGGTCTGCTATGATGTTCTATTCATGTGTACCTACATTCTCACTTTTAATTTGTAGTTAAATATAATGAGAAACTATAAAAGAAAGAATGAATGATTTATTGTGTCACGTCATTTTTACCACATTTGTTGGTAGGTACTTAATTGATGCGTACTTTTAAAACCACACATGCGTACTGCTAATGCTAAGAGTACCTACACATATTTAAGTTTAAAGAAAAAAATGTAGTATTTGTTTTCTTATAAACCCATAAAACTACTGAGAATTTTAGTTGCTTAAGAATGGTCTAATGTTATTGTCGTGTTACGTATAGGCATATAAATAGATAAAAAATGTGGATGCTAGTTAAAATTAAAAATTACATATCAATTTAGACCAAAAAACTTAATGAAGGAAGGGTAAAAAATCACTGTTACCAGGTTTCAAAACGATGAGGTTTAAAGAAAGAACAATTTTTATCTAAATATTTCAGAAGCTGCTAGGCGTAGACTGGAAAAATTAATGATGATTTCTTCCACTATATGCCATATTCATCTAATTATTTTTTTAAATTTAATATAAGCTTATTCAAATCCAAAACTATTCACTTTACAAGGAAAAAGGATTTTTTGTTTAAAATATGATTTTAAATACAGTGTAATCAAAAAAAAATTTTATTGGCGGAGAATATGGTGAAAAGAAATTCTAAAAAAATTCTATGCCAATGACTTATTTATTTGCACCTTTGACGGATCTGAATTTAAAGTTAAGTTTTAAAAAAAGTTTTATATCTTTTTCCTTAGTAATTTGCTAAATTGGCGTTGAAATTCGGAAATTTCTAGTAACAGTGCCCTCAATGATATCCACCTCTGGTGTGTAAATTTGTATACTAATTCAGCAAAGTTTCATCAGTGTAAGCTAAACGTCATCATATAATTATTTTAATAAAAGGCATACATTTTTTAAAACCTCAGCGTCCTGTGGCATTAAATCCTTAAGTCATAAAGCTATTTGGTGTAAAATTTCTAAAATCCCCTTTTGAAATTACAAGTAACACAGTTTTAGGTTGTTTATCACGAACTTATCAGATAGTTTCACATTTTTATAAAACACGCTATATATATATATAAAGCACTCTTACAAATACAATTTTATAAAAAAGGGTAGTTCAAAAATGATTTAAAAATAAGTACTTCTGCACGGCACTGGAGAATGGTCCACTGTAAAACCTGACCTTGCGCAAGGCAAAGCATGCAGTCAACAACCGGCATGGCAGCAAAGGGTAATAAAAAATGAACGGAGAAAAAAATTAAAGGATTTCTCAAGTAAATAAATAAAATTGTATAACACGTATTTTATATCAGCAAATTCAATTGCTTTTACCGCTATTGTTATTATTAGTTAATTAGTGTTTTTAATTAATAAAATAATTTGAAATAACTAATGTTGTCTACTGACATGTAAATACATTTGGGCCCGTCTTATCCAGTTTCCAGAAATGTTTCTGATTTTTGTCCGTTTCAAACTCATAAGTTAATGGCATAATTGAGTCTCGTGTATGATACGTCACACTGTTAATTAGGATATTTCTTGTACATGATGAGCGGTTAGCCTGATACTTATTCGGGGATTATCTTCAGCAATGTCTGCAATGTGTTCCTGAGCTGCTGCAATACGCCGTGGATGCCCTGGACCTCCATTTCTTCTACAATTCGGTTACAAATTTTCCGCCTCACGTTCGCGTTGTACTACCGCTGTAAAAGTAGCTGCATTTGGCACATGCCTACTGGGAAATCATTCTTCGTACAGACGAGAAGCTGCTAAAGCATTTAGAACAGTACTTCACCGTAAATTAAAACGATATCCATCAACTCCGAGTTTATATACACGTAAGTCATTTTTAACTAATGTAAAGACTATCGCAAAAACGTTAATACTTGTGAAGAAAGAGCGCATTGCGCACAGTGTACAACGCTGAGACTACAGTAGCCCAGATTGAAAATACTACAACTTCAGTAATTTGTTTCTCGAGAACTATAAGGATATTACAATTTTTTTTACAATATGTATTCCACTCCATTTTTCAAGACGCATCTATTCCCAGAAGCCATGCCAACATTGATTATTTAAAAATATATGGTAAATGTATTTTCTTATAAACAAATATAATGTTTTAATTCTTGCACCTACATTTCAGTTCCAATTTATTTATTGTTTACTCTCAAAATAATAAATTTACCTTAATCACAGTAAAATTTCTAGTAGTAATATGTAAATTGTAGTGGATATAAAAAAAATATATTTCACAGTATCAAAAAGCAAAATGCTTCAAATAAGTATTCAAAGATTTGAATATTGTTGTACATAAGCCAGCTTTCCTTGATATTAATTTTATTAACTATTTAATAAAAAAATGTTTAAATTACTTTTGGGATTTAAAATAACCGTCAGTCGCACGCGCATTTTACTTATAGTGCCCATAGAAGAAAGTTCCAAATGCATTGCCGTAGTTGAAATGCGCATACATCGGACGATTGGAAACTGATTCTGGTGTTGTGCGAACAAAACTAACACAGATACAAATTAAAACTGGCAGAATTATGTTTATAAAGTATATGTATATCTATACACACGTACGTAAATGTATGATGTATGAATAATTTCCCAGTTACGCCACGTCATGGTTTTTTTGAAAATATACATATATATTTATTATCAACGTAAATTACATTATAAAAGTGACACGTTATGATCTTGGTCACATAACCGTCATCAAATTTAAGATACATCATAATTTAACCGCTATGCTGAAACTGATTGTCATCATCATGTACTCCATTAAATTGCCTGTATAAAGTGACCTAATATAAAAAGCTGAAGGCCAACCAGACAAGAACGATGTGATTTACGTTAGAATTTCTCAATAATTTGATTGAATTAGCCTTGGATGCCAGATGCATGTTATTAACAATTTGGCATTGTTACTAAAAGGTATACGACTGCAAATTTGCATTATGATGTAATTGCAAATCGACTGAAAAATACCATTACTGATTTTTAGAATATGAAACTGAATTTTATAAACATTAAAAACGAATTGATAAAGCGTGTTTACCAACTCTGCTTGAAATTACAAACTCTGAAAACATCATATCGTGTAAGGTCTGTAGTAAATAAACAGGCGTTTTTGTCCCTAATCGTGGGATAGGAAGAAGGGGGTCGATTGAGTGGCCAGCCAGATCGCCTGATTTGACACCCCTAGATTATTTCTTGTGGGGATACTTGAAAAGCAAAGTATACGTTACAAGACCGGTTAATTTTTAAGATTTAAAAGCAAGAATTCGTAACGAGATACATCGTATACCTCCTGAAGTTATTGATAATGTCCAAAAAGAATTTATTAATCGTCGTGGCTACTGTCAGGCAGCCAGCGGTGCACAATTTGAACATTTAATTTAGTCGATTTTTTACATAATCATTATTATTTTCAGTATTGTGAAAATTAAATTTTAAAATCTTCAAACATTATTTTCTTGAAATTTTTGTTATGTAACACCATAATTTTTCCTGATGTATGTATGTAGAATGTCACGCTCTTTCAAATGGCATGGTGAAAATTGGGGGTTGCTATTTAAAAAAATTGTCGATGACGTCATATCTCGAACGACGATGACGTCACAAATGTGGGTAGTATGTAAAAAAGTGCCTTTTTTAAAAACAAAATCGACGTTCCAGGGGATTTTTTCGAAAACTTCTCAATTTATAAAATAATGAAAAGAAAAGAAAATACAAATTAAATGTATTGCAAATTTACTGCCACAATTTGACATTTACTTTAAGGCATTAGTGCTTTAGAGTGACCATTTTAAGGCACTGGTGCCTTAAAACACTATTTTTAATGCTGCAAGGAGTGTCAAAAATTGCATTTTTAACATGTTTGTATAAAAACAATAATAAGATTTAGAACCACTTAAAAAACTTTATGGGTCGTTAGAGGGATGACGCACACATCCATTTTAACTAGTTGTAAAAATCGCTGTGTGTGTCATATTTTTAAATCTTTATAATATATGTATTTTACATGTGCCCTTTTTGTTATTAAAAGAACATTCGCAATTAAGTGATTTACATTAATAAAGACACTATTTTTTAATTTCAATGTCATTAAAGTCGACACTAGCAGTATCGCATGTTGGATGCTTTCCTCTCCGTATGTGATTGCCAATTTTTTAATGGAGGTATATATATATTTTATATAGTGTTAGAGACTTTTTTTGGATTTTGAAAAAATAAGCAACATAGTCGTTAAATATTAATTTGACTGGTTCAAATATTCCAAGAAAACTCTCAAATCAACACAGAGATAAACTCCAGATTGTTGATGTCTTGATGGTCAGTATCCGTTCTCTAAGTTATTATATATTTTTTGACTTTCCAACTACTCGTATCAAAAGAGACAAAGGAGATACCTGATATTAGTATTTAGTTGGATAAAAGATTCTTGAACATGGAAAAACTATGATGTTAGAAAAAATTCTTTTGAAAATTGTTTTTAACCATTATTATTTGAAATTTATTTTCTTTTGAAATAGACAACCTACTGTTAAGTTGGTAGAAACAGATTACGTGATGTGTCAATTTATAACCAACAGAAAATTAAATATTTTATAGTCGACAAGAAATTTTATTACCTAAACCAAATACTGCTATTTTCTGCCAAAAAGTTGTCTCTTGAAATATCACTTTCTACTATTTGAATATATAGAGTGATTCAGTTAAGGATGCTCACCATAAAAATTTAGTAAACGATAACAGATACAAAATTGGTTACATTATAAAAATTGCACAGCTGTAAACGCTCTAGAATGATGTTAGATCACTGGACTACTACAAGTTTTTTCTTTTTTTTATTAACTCTGTCACTATAAATTTTAGAAACGTCTGATAATAATAGCATTTTTGTTGTTACTTATTGTGCAAAATTATGTTTTTGTTCACATGTGACTACATTTTTTTTATTTACATACAAACTGATTACCTCCATATAAGATTTACATGAAAATGTAAAAATTGGATATATACAGAGTGTCTAAAAAAAAACTAATTTCTCTGGGAAAAATAGTGGAGGTAGTTCATATCACTTTTTTTCGTTACCGTAGATATCCATTCTCATGTTCCTTTCCGGAATATAGGATGTCAAAATTATTACTTTGAAAAGAATCATAATTATCTTTAAATCGTCTAAAGATAACATTTGTACACGAATTAAAATCAAATGTCTTACAAAAAAGTGTAAACCGTTTTAATCTCAATAGCAGTAGCGTTGATATGGGTAGTTTAAGAGGTATAATTGAAGAAAAATATGATAATAGTTTCCAAAATATTTGAACACCTTTGTAAACCTCAAGGGATAATACTAAAAAAGATATATGAGTTAAATATCGATATGATGTCCATTTTTCAAGAAAAATGAAGGGAAAGCCTTTTGCTGAACTGGCAACTGAAAATTTAAAAATGCACAAATTTAATAGATTACCAAAATTAGGTATACCTAAAATATTTCCAAGAAATTCCATTTACTTGCCAAAAAGATGAATGAATGATCAAATTGCGCCCACTAAGAATGTTGAAGTTACACCTAAATATTTTACTTATTTCTTGTTGTAAAATTAATTTGAATCCGGAAACGTCCCTTAGAATAAAAAAATGCTTTATTGGTAAATAAAGATTAACTATGTATTATTTTGTAAAGTAGAATAATATAATTTTTACTGGGGCAATATAAAATAGTATTCTAAACAAAAAATAACACTTTATTGGCCAATACTTATTTGCCCATTGACAAAATACGGGGTGTTCCGAAACTAAACCAATCGAAGACAGTAAATACTAAGGATGATTTTTTCATATAAATTTGACAAAAATAGTCTTGTCCATAAATGTTTTCTAACACAGGCAGGGCTCTTTGAAGATGGTTCTTTGAAATTGCTTTTCTTTAATTGTTCAGATCGCTGGTTATGTAGAAGGATCAAACTTAGGTTATGTGATAACTGTTATACGGACAGGCTTTTGATGTGAAAATAATCATTTCAACCATAGGCGTGATATTTGGGACGGTCAAAAGATATTTTTAATTATGTTTTTTTCATCTTCTACTTGGTATTTTTAGTATCAAAATAGGCTTGAGTGGCTAGGGTGTATTGTATGCATGAAAAATATATTTGAAATGTTTGTTTTTTTGCACGATAATTACAAATTCTTTGCTAATATTTAGTAGTTACGTTTGGAACACAGAAAAATTCTATAAAATTAAATTAAAGAACTAGCAAACATTATAACAAAACGATAGATTAACAGAAACAAAACCTTTGTTTACTAAATGATGCTCTACATGGTGGCTCTTACTTTCAATGCAAAAAGTAATTCGTTTCTCTAATGCTCTAATTTAATCTTTTAAAAATGAGCCCTACCTCTCTTAGGATGCATTTTTGAATAAAAAGATTTATGTCAAATTGATATGAAATCATTCCTAAAACTTGCAGACTTCGTTTATTATTGATTTAGGTTCCGGAAACCCTGTATAATTCCTAAATAATAAAATATAATTCCTAAATGTCAACAAATTACTTAAGCGTATAATGATATCTTTTTTCATTTTTTGTAAACTAATAATATATCATAAATGTATTTTGAAAGCCAAACAAATTATTAATACTGCGATATTGTTTATTACTTAGAAAATAACAGTTGGCTACCGTTTAGGAAATCAAATATATTTTATACTTGCAGAGCTGTAATATTTTGATTCACTGATTTTTATTATGGAACTAAATACGTCATTTGTTGAGGATATTATATTTAATATCAATTGTATTTATTTAGTGTTGTTACTTTTTTATAGTTAGACCTAGGGTCGCATATTTTATTTCGTGATCATTAAAATTGTAGCGATTTAAAAATATCTACATAAAAAAATCGATTTAGCATAATTGGACAATAAATAGTAATTACCACAAGATAATATCAAAATAATTTATTAACTTTTGGCATAGTATAGTAGTAGTTAAATAAATTGGCCGACATGGTCATAATACGGTATATGAAAATAAATAAATAAATAAAACAGTTTCCATCGATGAGAAAAATCAGTTGACTTATCGACCATAGAAATTTAAAAGGTTTACAAAAATCGCAATTGATGTGAAACGTTAATATCTAAAATCAGTTTTTCATATTTAAGTTATAAAATTATAAAAAAAGAAAAGAAAGCTAAGGACATCATTGTGCAACTTTTCTGTACTTAACAAACTTTGGACCTCTTCCGCTCCCAAGATTTCCATATGAACAGTCTTAAATGAATCACACTGAGTTAATGCGATACCTAATGTTATGACTAGTTGACTAAATTTAAATTATTATAGTATTAAAATAATATCTGTTACCTGACTTTGATCTAATTTGAGAACTTTTTTCAAGTAGCTCTCAGTTTGTCCTCCAGACATGAAGTAAGCGATCAACAAGGCGTGGTACGTCGAGTACGGCGAAAAGAACAGATTTTCATTTGGCATAATCTTATTGATGGCATTCAGAAGAGCTAGGGAAAATCCTTGCTGACCAGAGTATAGGTCCGCGTGTGTCTTTTTCTCTGGCTGATTGCTGGCATACGGAGGGAAGCATTGCTGCCTGGTGTTCTTCAAAAACACCGTTATCAGTAGACCCACCACAAAGGTTATCTTCATTGTGTCTGTAAAATACAACGGTTTGCACAACTTTACTCGCTGTGTTGACTGAGCGAAAGAACGCGAACAACTGAAGCAAGCGGTCGGGGAGAAAGTTCAGTCCTGACCTAAAATATAATCACTTTCCCAAAACATCTCTTCATTACCATTGACGTAGTAGTATGGTAAACCGTTACAAATGCGAGATATGAAATTCCCCTTGAACTGTTAATAAGATATGAAATTCCCTACTACGATGATATTTATTTACGAGAAAAGATATTGACGATATTGTGTTAGTCTGAGGGAAATCGGCCATAAAAAAGTTTGGTAAGACAATGTGTATAATGACTCGAATTTTTCTTATTAATGTTAGCATATGCAGGGTGTCCGGTAACTACGGGGAAAAATAAAGGGGTATAGAGAGCAGGTCAAATGAGTGGTAGTACTTCATATAAACTTTTTACCTAGGTACCATTGTTCAGGAGTTATTGTCACTAAAAGTAAGAAGTTTGAAAATGAATATTGTCTATAATTTCTAAAGGGTTACTTTGATTAACTTGAAATTTGGGGGATCAAAGTAACTCAATGAAATGTATCTTTGTGCATTTAAAATTGAATCAAATAGTTTTTATTATACAAGGTCGGTCGAAATTATATTCTAGAGGCGTTAATTTTAAGCTGCCTTTATGCTTGGTATCTTTTATGCGTCTCCTGTCACATTTACTACCTACTACCTACTAATTTGATTATAATGTGATAATTAATTCCCCTTTACACAAAATAAAAAAAATTAATTATCTTGACAACCGTACATTTTTTCGTAAGTCATGAAGTATACCTTTTTTGCAGAAAAGTAACAGGGCTATCTGCCTGCGAGGGCGAAATGTCAAATTTTACAGCTCCGTCAAAGTTGCGTAAATTTTAGAATATAATTTCGACCGTTCTTGTATAATAAAAAATATTTGATTCAATTTTAAATGTACAAAGATACATTTCAATGAGTTGCTTTGATTCCCCAAATTTCAAGTTAAAGTAACCCTTTAGAAATGATGGCCAATATTCATTTTTCAACTTCTTACTTTGAGTGACAATAACTCCTCAACAATGGCACCTAGGTAAAAAGTTTATATGAAGTACTAGCACTCATTTGACTTTTATTTTTTCCCCGTAGTTACCGGACGCCCTGTACATGTCAAATATAATGTTGTAGGTATAGATAGTTACATTTTTTCTATCACTTCTTCTATTAAACATGTAAGTAGATAACTTATAGGTATCTTACTAGTTGAGACGTACAGGGTGTCTTAAACTCGATAGTATGGGCCTATTGTGTGGATATAAAAAAATAAAATGGGACACGTGGTGTTAAATGGGATGAGCTAAGCTTCCATCGAAAGCATTATCTTTTGAAATTTGACAGAAACGACTAATGACATCATCAATTATATTTTTTTCAGAAACATACCCAAATGTTTTCTAATAAACTTCTATTAGAGAAATTTTTCTGTATTCCCGTTTAAAAGTTATAAGCAATATCGTCGAGTCTTAAAAGAAATACCACCTAAAAATTACATTAGCGGTGGAAGGTCAAGCATTCGTTGGAAAATATATTCATTGTTTAAAGTGCATGAATGTCACAAAATATTTGTCATTATTCTATACAAACGTCAAACGTATAACTTTTGTGCTTATAAAATGTTTTCTCATCAGAAAAAGTTGATACATATGTTGCTAATTTACGGCCAGTCATAAAAAAATTTAAGAAGAGCTGTAGAGTAATATCGAGAAAGGTACCCAGAGCGCCTCATTTCTGATCATAGAACCTTTACAAGATTGGAGGCGACCTTACGATGAAATCAAGATGCATTTTATGTGTGGAAAATCAAATAATTGACCGATGGGTAAGAAACAATGTTAATACAGCTAGACTGTGTATTTCGAACAAAATCCACGAAATTTCCAGACTAGCCAGGAATTGAATTTGGATAAATCAACCGTTGAACTAATTTTAAAGACCAATGAGTATCATGACTACAAAATTCACAATTTGAAGTATTTGCGACACATTGACTTAATTTCATACCTCAAATTGTAGTAAATGTAGAAACTGTTGATCTGAAACTTTTTCGGCACGTTCTTTGGACGGACGAAAGTCGGTTTGTTGGTAATGATTTACCAAATAGGCACAACAAATATTACTGGTCCATTGAAAATCCCCATATTGTAAAACCAAGGCCATTTTGGAGTAAATGTATGGTGCGGCAACATCAAGAGGCATAATTGGGCCTTATTTTTATAAACATACATTGAACAACGTTCATATAAGAACTTGCATTTGCAGCTAAGGGAACCCTATGGTTTCAGCACGACGGAGCTCTACCCCAGAAGGCCAGGATTGTACAACAATATTTAGATAACACTTTCCCAGAAAAATGGTTTGGGACTAATAGATCTAACACCACTTGATTTTTATGGGAAGTTTTACAAAATAATGTTTACAAACACCTTCGCGAGATATTAATCATATGAAAAAAAAAACGTTAAACGGCGAAATGTGAATAAGCTCAACTCACAGGGAAGTCAGGTGAAGATTAGATGTGTCTTGAAATGGGAGATCATGTAGAGAATATATTGTAATATGTATGTAGTATGAGGGCGCTTGTCTCACTTTTTAGTTAAGCTTCATTCGCATAAGATTAGTACGGTTGCATTGGTACTGCAGAAAAGTTATTAAAAAGGGCGCCGTATTCTTGAAATAGTGTTTTATACAAAATACAAATAATTTTAGACATTTAATAACTGAATAATCTAGGGTTTAGCAAATAATAGGAATGTTAACTCATCCTACCTGCAAATATTCAAAGATACTGAAGTAAAACGGCGAGAAATACGGGTGAGTTTTGTAACGTTCAGATAAACTTAACAGTAACGCCTTTGTACTGCAGTTGTATGGCAGAAGCTAAAAGCATTTTAGCTTTTACCAATCCTTTTCCAACAATCATACAAGGACCAATCAGAAAACTGCTTTTTTGACAGTAAACAGAAGATTCACATTTTTGCAGGTTAAGTTTTTAAATTAGATTCTAATTTAGATATTTAGTTTAGAATTGATTTGTTTCTAAAAAAAATGGATGAAGAGGACTGTTTGGTTTAGAAACAGTTACTTTTGCTGCTCTTATTCGCAGCGACGTCAATATGTATAAAAAATATACATGAAAAAAAAATGAAAAGAACTCGGAGATGGTGGGTGCGACCTATTAACCGCAGATAGCACATGCAAGGTGATTTCTATAATTTATATAAAGAAATGCGAAATGAGAATGCCGATTATTTTTTCATTTCACCCGAATGACAGTGACAGCGTTGGATGACTTGCTGAAATTAGTAGGGCCTCATTTAACCCACAGTATACTAGTATACTGTGATTTAACCAAACATTCAAGTAGACCATCTATTCCTGCAGATCGTAGGCTTATATTTTATCTAGAGTAGGCTCTTAATTACTATTCGGCAAATGATAAAAACCAATAATTTCCGTAGATAGGGAAGTAGTTGACAAAACATAAACATAACCTCTCTGAAGGTCAAGAATCTTGAGTTTTTGCATGTCGCCAACTTACGGCGGATAAATTCCCCAACTTCTTAAGTCTACAGTAGTTTTATGTAAACAGAGTAAATAATATTTAACACCATACAATTACAATACAACATTACAACTGCAGTGCCATTGCACTAACGTTTATTTGAACGTTACTTTAGTTACTGTTATCATCATCTTATGTTTTAACTATATTAAAGAATTATCGAGTTTAATCCTTTTATTATTAATGACATTTACGTAGTTTAAATAACGAACATTCAATTATTTTCCAACGACTACTTGATTCTTCTACGGCTAATGAGATTTTTAGGTGGTATTTCTTTTGAGACTCATTAGGGCGATAAAAGTTTAACAGAAAAAAGAGAACTTTTTAATAGAAAAAAAATTGGGTATGTTTCTAGAAAAATATAATTGATGACGTAATTAGTCGTTTATGTCCCAGTCCCAAAAATAATACTTTCGACTGAAAATGGAGCTTACCTCATTCCATTTAACACTACATATCCCAAATTTTATTTAAATTATATCCTCACAGTAGGCCTATGCTATCGAGTTTGAGACACACTGTACTTATTAATGGTTAAAAGTAAGTTACTACGTTATACCAGTAGCTAGATATTTTACTAGAGCGTACTAATCGTGGTTAATACACGCAGAACATACAAAAATACAAAGTACATACCCACTTTAGTCTTAAGATTACCACATGAAGGATGCATTATCCTCCTTTCGTTCACATTAATTTGCCATGCTTTTTTATTATAATAATAATCAGCCATTATGAATAAAGGTAAAAAAACCTATGTAAAATATAACAAAAATAATAGATACATGATGCATGACATGATGTGTGTAGTGCCTGTATCTAATAGTGTTTATTAGTTATCAATGTCAGCTCAAAATATTGTTATACAAGGTAATTCTAAAAACAGTACCATAAATCTAATTGCGTTTTCTAGACTCCAAAATAAGAAGGAAAATCTAATCTAAACACTTTTATGGTAATAATAAAAAAACGCACGATCTATAAAAAATGCAGTTAAATTCATGGTACTACTTTTTGCATCACCTTGTATAATCAAAAAATTAAAAATATAAAACAAGAGATGGTTGATTCTGTACAAATTATAGATATCTTGCATTTTACTTATAACATTTTAAATATAAAATGAATGTTTAAGTGCAATTAAATTTATGGTACTACTTTTAGAATCACCTTGCATAATCAAAAAGTTAAAAATATAAAACAAAAGCATTTTATACATATAACCTTTAAAATATGAAATGAATGTTTAAAAGTACCTGTTAATAATTCAATCAAGCTATAGTCTGTTTAGAAATGAAAGAGAGTAATAAAAGCTTATTATGTATGCAAATAAATACTTAATAGTAGTACTTAATGTAGTACTGGTGCTTATATTCAATATTTTTATATTATGTATTATCGGTATAGATGAGGTGTACTTTTAAAAAAACCTTTGTGTGTCCGGGTTGTACTAAATTGTAGCAGGTAGCTAAAATTGAATCCCCGACAATCTGTCTTTGTTTATGACGCTTCAATTTCTGAGGCCATTTCTCTTATAAGTAAACAATATAAAAACAGCATTTCAAAGCATGAGGCTACTTTAAGCATCATAGCCAGGTTAAGAGAGTTTTTAGTAATTCAAATAAAATTATTCAATATTATTATCAAAATATTTATTTAAATTTAATGAATACACTTTTATTCCACACAAAAATATGTGTATTTTGAAAATTCAAATTATGGTGAGTAAATGTAGTGTTATATAAATGTACAATAAAGAAAATAAAAAAGTAGGTATATTAAAATTCATCCTTTGAATATTCTGATGAATTATCTTCGTCTCCTAGATTGATAACGATAGGTTCCACAGTAACGTCAATTAAATTATCGAGTTCCCACAGTTTCTCCTCTTCTTTTTGTACATGATGTATACATCTTTACCAGTTATCTGCAGTTACTCGTTCCAAGGAATTTTTTAACAAAATTTTCACGTCACTTAATTTAAACGTCGTATTATTTCGCGCTACATCTCCTTTTACCTGCGCCCAGACTAATTCGATTGGATTAGGCTCACAGTGATAAGGTGGTAACTGTAGGACCGTTATTTGGCAATTTGTTGCCATTTCATCGATAACATATTTTTTCGGATCTTTATTAATATTGACAAGTGTCAAAAGTTCCTTTTTATCTATATTTGTTTCAAAAGAAATATTTTTTCCGAATAACCATTGAATTATATCGACTTTCCTCTAAGCAGTCGTAGGCGTTCGCTCGGTCTGCCGTGAATGGTAACTGGCATTATCCATGACAATTACAGACCCCGGAGGAATAAGATCCAACATCTGTGTAAAATACTCTTCGAAAACATCTACGTTCATGTCTTCGTGATAGTCACCTGTATTTCTAAATTCAAATAAAAGTAAACCGCCATCTACAAAACTACTGGCACTACCTATATGTGTCACTATTAATCTTCGCCCTTTACCTGAAGGTGCCTTGAACCCTGTTGAAAGTCCATCTAAAAATGTTTGCCGGAAACTTTTTACAATTTTATCTTGCCATACTTTTATTACAGTATATCCCTCGTTGACCCAAGTTTCGTCTAGATAATAAATATTCCTCCCTTCGTCACGGAATTTTCTAATTGATCTTAAGTAGGATCTCCGCCAACAAATAATTTCATCTTTATCGATAAGAACTGACTTCCTGTTCTGCTTTTCCCAGCAAAAATTCAACTCTCGTAAGACAGCCCATAATTTGCTTCTGCTGATTTTTGACAAATCGTTGTCCTCTGAAAGTTCACTTAAAATTTTGTTTAGCGTTGGTATTTTTTTTTAAATAAAATGAGTGTACTTTTCCACGAATGACATTTTTGAAGAAATCATCTATAAAGACTTTTGACCTCCCTGTAGATGATTTTGGGAGATTTACAGTATCTTGTTCATTTTTTGTTTCCTTTAAAAGTCTGTAGATAGTCGATTTTCCAATCCCTGTCATTTTGGAATACTTTTCCACGATGTCGTCAATACTGTTGGTAGGATTTTGGTGTTTCAATGCATTAAATACATTTAATATAATAATCTTCCCATTCTGAGACAGCGCACATCTTTTCACGCGTTTAGCAGGTACGTAATCTGATAAGATCGACATTTTACCCAAACAATATTATATCCACTGGCACAATAGTCACTAAACACAGGTCGAATTTTACTCTAGTGCACTAGCACGTCTTCGTATATTCAGCTCTAAGACTGAATTGATATGTCACAATACACTGGCTCCTGCCCTATGATGTATCCAGTAAAATATACTAATGTACACCAATTACCTGTTAGCATTAGTGTTATCCGATAATTACCTGAAACGAAATATTACCACACCCATGGCCAGTTCTTATCTCGGGGTTTTATTACCCCTTTCATTTCCAAACAGACTATAAATGCACACAGTAATGACAAGAATATTATCTAGTAGTGACTAAAAATTCATTTATTTTAATTGCTGGTATTGGTAGTAAACTAGTCATCTTAGAGTGAAAGCTTAGCAGCTTCAATATACATTTTTCTTAAAGTAAAAAATGTAGTAGCTACTATAATATGACGGTGGTATTACAGCTATAAATCAAATGTTAAAAAAAACTATTTTAACCACTAGCAAAATTGTTTGCTATAAGAGCTAAGTAACATTTTTGGAGCATTTTTAATATATTTGCTGCGGATAATCAATGACTAAAAAATATTTCTCTTAGTGTGTTTACCTATTTTAGGAAACTGGTAATATACAATGTTTTTTTGTAGCCAATGATAAAATTTGAAATTCATAGTCTATGATTTATTTCAAAGTATCAAGAATGATTTTTTTAACCGACGATACTAATCTCAAACTTCAGGAAATTAACTTTACTCATAATTTTCCTACGGAGCTTTGAAATTACTGAAACAGATAAAAATCTATTTTTGACACGTATTTTATTGTTTTCTAGAATTTTTGGGAGCCTGAGATCCCGTAAAATTGAGACATTTTTTTCCGTAAATATCTCTTGAACCCCTAAGCCAATTTTAGTTTAATGCCACGTAAGTTAGAATGGAAAAAACTTGAAAAATGTTAAATGTTATAGTGCTAGCAAATAACGCCCTCTACTTTGTACAGAAAAATTAATAACACCAGCGTGCTCAGCACCACCAACGTACTTCTATTAAATTTAGATGAAATATGTTGTATGTACAATTTTCTAAAATTATCTTACATATCCTGTATCTCAAAATTGAGATGGCTCTACGACATAGATACGTTTATTAAACAAGCCCCACTTATTTTTAAATATTGTATTAGCTCTAGCAATACTGTCATGTCTTTTAGAAATACCCAGTATAATTTAAATTAAAATAATAGTGATTTACCATTTACTTTTATTTTCCTAGGCAATCAAATATTTTTTTTTTATAAGGACGGTATAGATATATATCATGAAATTGAAGATTTGACTTTTATGAAGTGGAACATTGCCAGAATCGCTGATACAATTTAGGCACAATATATTTAAAAAATGGATGTCTAATTTGCTCATAAATAATAATATCTCTACCCCTCCTCCTAATCACAGGGATTAGCCCAAAAGTCGGAGACTTGTGCGGGAGAGGGGGCGGCATATTAAGCAGGCCGCATTGGCGCCCAGGAACGACTTACGTTGGTAGGCCCTAACCACTATTCAATGCAGGAATGAGGGAAACCTGGAAAGTCTCATTAATTAGGGGGGTAGTCAAATACCAACCGGTATCAATCTCTCACATTGACCCAAGCTAACATTCTTCCACCCTGCCATACCCGCAGAGAGGATGCCAATCCTCTACACGAATATAGCTTCATTAAGTACAATTAAAATGCCTTTTATGAAAAATATGTTCAATGAAACTCTAAAATACTGAATATTTCTTAATAGTGTATATAATTTTAAAATCAAGTGAAAATAAATAAGTTGGGAATAATGTAGTGAGGGGGAGGATATCTCATAAAACTACCCCATACGGAAAGTATATTGGATTTAAATAGTACTATATAAATTACGGTCCAAAGGCCTGAAGTTTAGGTTTAAAATATATCGTAATACTAAATAGGCATCGAAGAAATATGGTACCTTCAATCATTTCCCTATAAAGGTAAATAATTTAAGATTACTCTTTATATAATATTTAATTTCTTAAAATATGTATTAGTCATGACTCGAGCAATAAATGAAATTAAATATTTGTCAGAGAAAAATGGAAAAACAATTGTGTGGATACCACTTGCAGAATAAAATTCTTCATTCATTAACAACAAAATTTTGGGAAAAATCCTCCAATACGTCGATTTTTAATTTTAATTTCACATTTTTTGATATCACATTTATGCATACAGAGTGAACCATGTACATCAATTATGTTTTAAATAAAACACCCTGAATATTTACCTATTGGAAAGAGCGTCAACTGAGCTTTTCAAAAATATATTATATGTAACAATTATCTTTTACGGTTTTCGAGATAGGTACTATGTAAAACTGACAAGAAAGGTAGCAAGTCGGCATAATATGTCAACTTGACTTTTCTTGATTGCAGCAGACGCGATACGCTGATTGAAACACTTGGTTAGTAAATATAAAATAAAATTTAAATTTTTTTATATTTGTTGATATGATATGACGTTGCATATTAACAATAAACATGTAATATATCGAAAACCATAAAAGTTAAATATCCTGTATAATATATTTTTAAAAACTCAGTTGTCGCTCTTTCCGATGGTAGCAAAATATAAAGGGTGTTCCATTTAAAAAATAGTCGATGACGTCATGCCATCTAGATGGTTCACCCTGTATACATAAATGTGATATCAAAATATGCAAAATTAAAATTAAAAATCGGCGTAACTGGGAATTTTATAGTTAATCAATTATTAATTTTATTTCATAAGCGGCATCCACTTTTAAAATTTCTCCAACGTTAAATATAACTTAACAACAATTAAGTTGTTTCAGCAATAAATGTTTCCATTTAATTAAATTTAACTTCATTTTCTGTATTTATAGATTATACTGAATTCTGAAAGGTTAATGGTAATACCCAATTATATACTGTAATAGAAAGAATTTTATTTCATTAATATCAATAATAATAATTAATGAGTCCTGCCATGTAATTCGGAATTCCAACCACAAATCTTAATAATTGTGATCAACAGATCCAACTTTAATTGTTAGTATTTATTACCGGCCAGGTTACGTAATTTAGATGGGGATTTCTTTACAGTAACGAGACAATAGTAGTTATTTATTATGCGCGTGTTAAAATGAATTAAAAATAAACCACAATTTTTTACGAAACATAGTTCTGGTTGCCAAGAACACACACATATTTTCATAATTTTCCTTTCTATGTCTGCATCACCAACGGACAATAACCTCTTAAATAATGTCAAATGACACATGAAGTGTTATAAAATTTTCTTAATAATTCTATTTAAAAGGTAACATATAGGTAATTAAAAATTTCCGAAGGAGTTTCCTAATGTAAATGCAAAAGGACAAACTTGTTAAAAATATGATCCAGCCGCAACCAAAACTGCTATTTCTACATTTCTGAGCAAAATTAATAGTTAATAGCCCAAGTAAAAATTGGCTACCTGATATACTCATTTTTTTCTTCTACAATTCACAAATCTACTGCAATATTTCTGATGGGTTTTGAAAATATATAATAAAAATTGTAACACATAACATCTATACGCATTTTTAAACTTTGTTCACGAGTAATAAAACTTGAAGAGTAGTTTTAAAAAGACTGTGAAACAATTTTCTCATGACTATAGTTCATTTAGCATACAAGTATTTATTTTTTTATGATTACTATATTCAATGTTCAGATCCTCCTCAGTTCCTTACATTATGATGTTATTTGACCTACTATGGTTAGCGGGTATGCCGTAACTTAGGTGGTCGCTACCAGTAATAATAATAATAAATACCCAAGCCGACATTCTTCTGCCCTATTATACCACAGAGAGGGTGCCAATCTTCTCTGCAAGTATAACTGATCGGACTGGCCTCATCGATTCAAGTACTGTTTCTCAGATAATGGTAATCGTCTGCAATTGGTCGCATCCTATGCTTCCAAAAGCTTCACTGCTCTTTGTTATCCGCATCCTCCGTAACGATTCCGCAAAAGCAAAAAAAAAAATAACAAGAGCATGTCAAAGATGGATCCCAGTTAAGATTAGGAATGCATATATTAATCATGTTACTAATAGCGACCAGTTATCTAGTTAATCAGTTCTTTTTCATCTGTTTTTAGTGTTTTCTTAAATTACTACGTGTTGAAGAGGAAACAAGTATCGATAAGGGTTAAAGAATGGTTTTTAAAATAAAATACTTATATGAGACTCAAGTAATTACTTTATTCTCATAAAAGTTTATTTGGTGAACTGAATCGGATCTGATATACTGATTTAATTACTTTAGAATGGATGAAGAATCATATTCAGAATTATTAAATCTGAAAATTAATTGCCAGACTAGCAGTAGTGTAGGTATAATTGGGTAATATAAATGAATGATAAAACAGTATTCAGCATTTTATAACACAACGAATGCGTTAGGGTTGTCTGCATACACTATTTGTACCTATTAGCAGCAACATCAGCATTGAAACAAAATCGAAGAATGTGAATGGATCTGAATACAATGGAAACCATGAGTTTTACTACAGCGTTGCGCAAGCCAAAGTGCAACTCAATAAATTTAATAATTCAAATCCAGTCGTTAGAGTTTTACGGTGAAAATAATCAAAGACTAAATACAATCAGCTGGTTATAGATCCAGTTTTAGATAGGGATGATTTAACTTTAGATCAGTTTATAATCTATAGAATTAACAATAAAAATCACAGAATCATTAATCGATAAAATCATAGAACCGAGCAATCAATCGCAGTTCTATGATTACAGTGATAGATAATGTTTAATGAATGAGTCACATTAGTTTTTATTCAGTTTCGATAAATATTATCATGGATTTAGTTTTATTTAAAATAAGGGTCATATTGTACGTGTTGTACTGAAAAGTAAGACAGAAAAAATGATGTATAGTTCCTGGTACTCATTGCAGATAAAACATAATAATGTAAACTGCATTGTGCTGTCTATTTCCGTTTCCAAGATACATAACGAATTATGCCAATTTTGACTAACTCTTCTATATTTTATGCAGATATATTTAAATGACGCTCTTGCGTTACCCCAGACTAATTAATTTTGATCATGTGTTCGTACCTTGGATAAAACGACTGAAGGGAAAATGTCACATGGCTTTTATACATACATTTCAGTACAGCATTAAAATGATACTTCTCTTCGCAACAGGTTGCTTCTCCTTAATGGGAGGGCACCTTTAATGAGATATATTTGTGATTCGACTATACTAAATTTATCAAATCCAACCCCTTAGCAGGATCATGAGACGAAAGAGGTTATTTATTTACATTTTGTTACGTATATTGATTAACACATGTTTAATTAAATTTGTAAGATAATCAAAAAACGCTACAAATAAATAAATACATATTCTTTCAAAAATATATGCTGCATATCAACGTCAACTGAAAATGAGATGAAATTTTGAAGATATCTACATCAAAGTTTGCAGTAACTTTTAACAGAAGTAAGTACAATATATATTAGTTATACAAACTTAATAATAAACGATAATTATTTATGTTTTCTATATATTCGTAATTTTTTATTATTTAAAAGTTATTTCATGTCAATGAGTGAAAGTGGTGTATTGAATATAGATATCAGAATTTATTACAAAATATTAAACTGTTGTTTTGTATTTCTGTATGCATTGGAATATGACGTTCAATGAAGTTCATTCATATAATTTAAACCGTTACATAATGTTTAGGTGTAGGGAGAGCAATGCTAATGACGAGTACTGTCAAAAGCAGTTATAATAAGTAGGTAGAGAAGATTGAAAAGTGCACAGCAGGAATCTTTGTCTTATATATTATAAAAAAATGAACAGTTACATAGAATTTAATGCTTAATAACTTGAAATAAATACGTATGTATACTTAAAATAAATTGCTTGTTTTATCTCTTCTGTTCCCATTTATTTTAAGTAGGTGACGCTGCGAACAGTATTGCAAACAATGATATTTTTTTAACTTTATTAATATATCTGGTTTATTTTCAGCAACATATGGGATTTTCCAGTATACATTTTAAACAAGATTCAATAAGAAGATACTTTCTTTACAACCACTGATATATTCAATAGCTTGACCATGATGTATAATAGCTGTATTATAAATAAATATTTGCATATAATATTGCGTAATAAACTGCACCAGAATTTCCTAGCCCTAGGCAGCAAACATTAAAAGTTGATGCATAACGTTGTAATATATGTTTTGAAGATATTGTCATTTGCAGTTCATAGAACAAGGATGTGTCAGGTGATAATTATCATAAAAGTATTCTTAAACAGAAGCCATTTGAGAGATGGTGCCATATGTAGGTACAGTAAAAAAAATAACTGGCACAATATTCTTGTATATCATTCTAAATAAGAACAGTAGTACCAATAATGATTGGGAATATTATAAAGATATTGGAAATTATGTTACGTAATGAAATAAAGACATATCTTGACTATGCTTTTAAAAAAACAAGAATACTCAATCCCTGTGGAACTCGCTAAGGTCCTTAGATATTATCAACAAAAAATCTCCTGATTTACCTAATCAAGTAAAGGATCCAAACTAATGAATATTTTAATAATATTATCTCTCCAGTCCGCACAGATAGTCAAGCTAAGTTAATTGATAAATATATACGTCTAAATTTAACAATAATAGTTCTTTTTGCTTTGCAGTAGTATCTGCTCAGGATCTTTTAAAGCATATAAAGTCACTAAAAAGTCTATGGTTAATTTAATTAAAGAACACTTGACAAATCACATTACTTATATTATTAACACTTCAATTTTAATTTCAGCTATTCCTAATTTGTGGAAGTCTGCTAATATTATTCCTCTGGCTAGGTCTTCTAACCTAGCAGAGTTAAGTCACTTACGACCAATTAGTATTCTCTCTACTATCTCGAAAGTATTAGAAATAATTTAGAAAGAACAAATTGCTGACTATATGTTTAATAATGGCATCATTCCCATCTGTCAATCTGGAGTTAGATCCGAGCCCAGAACTACGACTGGCTTGGTACATATATTGAACGAATTAATTTCAGCTATGTATACTAACCAATTTACCTGCCTTGTTTTGCTGGATTACAGTAAAGCGTCTGATGCCCTGGACTACACTATACTATGTAGCAAACTTTCTTATTATGGTTTTGATGATTAATCTGTGTCCCTAATTGGTAACTATTTCAACATCATACACAACAAGTTATTGTGATTCTAAAATATCTAATTTACTTCCAATAATATTCACCACTATGCTGTCGATTCTCAAGTGTACCATTGTTTTCCATTTGAGGATCTACATTTAGCCACCGAAATTATTAACAATGATTTGAATTTGCTTCTAAATATATTCATTGCACATAATTTTAAATTAAATCCTAACAAATCGAATATTATGATATTTGGACCCAAGAGAAAAGGACATTGATTAAATCTTCCTTGTGTATTACAATTGACAGTAATGCTATTAATGTCGTCGCTGAATGTAAAAATCTTGGTATTTGGTTTGATGAAAATCTAAGATTTACTAAGCATGTAAATAACTTGTGTCAGTCTTCTCATGCCATTTTCAAAGAACTTTATCCTCATCGAAATATTATGAGTACTGATCTAAAAGTTAATATATCCAACGTTCTCATTGTTTCTAAAATTTCTTATGAGGATTGTCTCTAGGGACCTGCTCTTACAAAAAATGATTCAGACAGACCTAAGAGAATTCAGAATTCGTGTTTTAAATTTGCTTACGACATAAAGAAATATGACAGTGGGATTAGCAAATGCATTCAAGATTCTCGAAATTTAAAGCTTGGTAAATTAAGATAGTTGCATTTTTTTTGCATTGCTCATAGAATAATAAAAACTGGTACGCCATCATATCCTCTAAATTAAACAAACTTATCAAATCTACAAATTTTAAATCTCCACATTCTCATTTACTGAAAATAAAACAACACACCACTGCTTTGTATACTAGAAGCTTCTCTTGTAATGCTTCTAAGCTATATAATGAGTTGCCTGCTCAATATAAACATTTTTCAATACTTAATTTTAAAAAGAAATTAAAGCTTTTATTGCATTCTCAGTCAAATTAATATTGTTTGTTTTCTATTTAATTCGATCAACATTTCGTTTTGTTACTCTTTTCTTGGTCATGGTATACCTATTTGTCCAAACAAAATTCATTCTATATTCATATTCTTTTATTTTATTAATTATTTGTAAACTTATTCTTAATAGCATATTTCGTCTTATTTAATTATTATATTCATTATGTAATTTTCTTGTATATTTTACAGGGTTAAGTTGAAAAGCAGTTTTACTGACACTTAGCCATGTCTATTTTTATTTTTATATTTGCACTTGTATTATTATTGGAAATAAAAACAATTTATTATTTTTATTATTATTATATAAGATAAATTTGGTTCACAAAGTATATTTGTGATTTGGTTTGCAGGTTTCCGTTAGAGTAGTAAAGTTTTGCACTGGTTGAATTGTGATCGATTTAGGGGTCTTGATGTTGAATAACTTTAAAACTGGGTATTAAATCCTCTTGTCGAAATATATATTTGATATGTGCACAAGTCCATAACGTTTCGATGCATGATTTGAAGTAACTGTTACATATAAATCTAAAAAATATGAAACCTATTTTCACATTTTTTTGTCGCGCTTTCTTCCTTTTTAGCAAATAATTTGTTTCTATGCGTCTGATTCAGCACATACATTAGTGGATTGGAGAAAACATTACTCATTCAAATATGTACATTTAAATTTTTAAACATTTAGTGGAGGATAAATATGTTGTTTAAATATGTGTTGATCTAACTGTATATCGCACTACAAGATCGTGAGATGGATAGTCAAAATAGTTTTTTTTGTTCAAGAATTATCCGTTAGAAGAACCTAATGACATCCCATGATGACGACTCAAGAGCAGTGGAATTTCTGCACATATGATCGTAGCAACAGATCCTTCGTGACCTTATTCAATTTTATCTTCTCACAAAGCAACTTTCTTAGTGTATGAAATTAACGGTACTAATTGATCATTAATTATACTGGATTACTGGATTATATCGCATGCTCAATAACTTTACTAAGATCGATTTATAAGAATTTCAACTAATTATCATCGGGGTGTATGACGTATTGCATCTATAATGATATACCTACCTATTTAGTCTGAGACATTCAAATTTAATTGCCATGTTTGCATACTGCGTCAACATTATGCATCTTTTTATTGATTTATAATAGTATTAGGAATATATTTCATAGTGTATATTCTATAGGCGTCACATAGGTTTATCAGACGTTTTTACTATTATATACTCCTAATCAGAGTATGTTTAAAAAAAATGAATGTTATAAATTTTTTCCTTAACATATAACACATTCACTTGGGTTCAAAAAACCTTCGCTTCTCAAATGTAAACTATTATTAAAAAAAAACAGGATATCGCATGACATGGGGGTCAGCTATGGTATGGAGCCAAAGGAATTCCAAATTGTTCAAAATATCAAATAGGTATTGCGATTTTAAATATGTAAAATTATCGGGGAAAATTTCAATAAGAATCAAGTAAAAAGAAGTTGTATTGTTTATTTAAATTATCCACCTAATTCCTGTGAACTCATTTTTGCTCTCCTTAAAACAAGATATTTATCTTCAATCTCAGGATTAGCATGAAAATATTCTGTAGCATTCATAATTCTAGCAATTCTAGCTATATTTTCTGTACAATGCATATGAATTTTCAATCTTCCCCAAATATTCTAGAGGATTTTGATCGATTGATCTTGCTGACCTAGCAACTGCGATTCGAAAATTGGATTAAAAAAGAAGCCTTGCCCACCAAAGTGAAAAGGTGCGCCATTGTGTTATATCCATATTTGTCGTCTTAAAATGATCTTTTTTTTTGTAATAAAGTATTACATTCATATTGTTATTTAGAAAATGGTTTCTATGTTTATAAAAAGTTGAGTTAAGAATTAAGTGATTGGTGTAGAGGGCGATATCTGTCAACCCTGATAAGACAGTTGTGGTGCGGTTGTGGTATCTTTCACTAACAGAAAGAATTTAGAAGGGATCGGGGTCCACCAATATGTGGAAAGCTCATAGAAAATGTGTTCGACACAGCAAGACAAGCACTGTTTGGAGTCAATGTTTAATAAGATACCAAGGGGACTACAACCGAGTACAATGAATGTATATTCAATAATAATTGTTCTTTATGGTGCAATGATCTGACGTTTTAAGGTAAAAAAATGTTCTGCAAGGAAGAAACTAAATAAATTTCAGAGATTAACCTGTTTAGGTGTAACAGGAGCTATGACATCAACTTCAACAGCTGCCTTGGAAGTCTTGATAAATTTGCCACCATTGTATATTGTGCTGGAAAGAGAAGCAAGATCGACTGCTCACCGGATTAGAAATAATACTGTGTGGAGAATTGCATCTTACAACAAGGGGACATCTAAGATCATGAATGTCGAATGTCGACGTCAATCCTGAAATTATTATTGAAGAATTCAACTTATATATCGAAAGGAACAACTGGAGCTGAAGTAATAGGATTAAGGTCCAGGTGTCAGAGAAGTTATAGCCTGGAAACATTTCCTATAGTATTCCAGGCTAAAATTTTCGCAGTATATGTATGTTTAACCGAGAGTTTAAGAAGGGGGTCAGATAACCAAACAAAGCGCATTAAAGACTGGTATGGGATTGTCAACAATTACTAAATGAATTGACAAGCACCGATACAGTTAGGCTGTGTTTCGTACTAGAAAATAATGGAAATGAAAATGCTTATTTAGCTATCAATTTTAAACAAAACATATGATTTTATTTTATTGCTCCAAGTTTTTACGGAATTAATTTTGTAACTGTAGTGTTGTGACGTAAAAGGTAAGGTTTTCATTTTTTTTTTAATTTTTATTCGAAAAATACTAATTGCTATAGAAATTATGAAGAGGAAGCTTCTTTAACAATTAACCCTTTGCTTCACTTAATCTCACATACATTATCACTTTCATATAATCTCCATAAAAAATGGATGGTTAAAATGGGGAAATTACTTCTGATTGAGTCCTTGAAATGGCGAAAATGTTAAGAACGTCAAAATTATACAGAGATAATTTTCCATACTACTTGATAAAGGAATCTATTGACATTAGAATAACTGTTACCTATATGGCCTTAAGGTAAAAACAATAATAATTTTTTAATTCAATAGTCTGTAAGTAAATATGCATTTGGTTTAACATTGCAGAGGCATTAACTTGTTGAAAACCGTTTTTTTTTGTATATAGCTGTGAGTGGTTTATTAAACCTAGAGTACTAGAATGTTAATTATTATTACTTATGTATTATGTTAATTTTTTGCGCATTTTATAAATATATTCGTATGACTTTCTTGCCTGAGTAATAATTAAGTAAAAGTCGACTTTCTAGGTATATGGTTTCTACAGTCTCTCAGTAATTACTCTTTAACTTACATTATCTTGCATTACTATTTTTGTACTCTATTTAAATCAGAGAATATACCATAGAAACCACATTTTAGAGAGTCGACTCAAATTCTCAGACAATGGAATATCGGATGAACAAAGCAATAAGTAACAATTTTCTATTGATACTAAGAACAATTGATCCAGCGGTTACCTTGTATTGTTGTTCTAATGAGAAATTAAAATATCACTGCCGTCAGTAATTGTAAATAAAATTTACATTTGAGAAATTTGTGGGTTATATCCACGTATTAAAATTAGAATTAATTAAAAACATTACTGAAGTTGGTACCCATACCACTAAACGTGGTAAGTGATGTGAATAATAATTGAGATTACCTACACCCACATATGTATTGTTTTAGCATCACCTCGTTATGTAAATTACAAATTTATTGACAAATAAAAACACCGAGCTATGTTGTAATGAATATTTTTAAGTATTTATTTCATAAACACTTTGAAATAGTAACATATTATTTAAAATTTTGAAGTTATTATGAAAACTTAATAATAGTATATTATGCAACGATCATGTAATGATGGTTATTAATACATGAGCATTAACCGGGATACGAAACGAGCCGAAGGCGAGTTTCGTATGGTTTATGCGAGTGTATTAATAACCATTACATGAGAGTTGCATACGCTATTTTTTCTACACCCGAAAAATAATCAAAAACCATAAATTTTATATTTTTATTGAACACAATAGGTAACAGTAATTATTCGTATGAACTGCATTTTCTGCTTTCTCCGATATGTGTGTCCTGATATCGCTGATATCAGACATTTTGATAAATTATCGAAGTTTAGCTAGGTATCTACGAAAATTTAATACGTACTGATTTTGACATCTAAAATAATAATAATACATAAGAACCTAGGATAAACGTCAAATGCACAGCATGCTTGATTGAAAAATTATGGGTTTCTATTGTTTAAAAATCTGTATCGTAATGAAAAATCTGTATCGTAATGGGTATCATTATGAAACGGATTATAAAATCTGTATCGTAATGAAAAATCTGTATCGTAATGAGTATCATTATGAAACGGATTATGGGCATATAAGTGCATTGTTATAATACGGGTGTAGAAAAATATAATTATTGCACAGTTACTAAAAAAGATACACTATTAAGTAAACTGAATTTAAAAACTTAATTATACTGTTCTAAATAAAATTAATTAAAAAATAAATGCCATGATGTTTGATCAGCTTGCAGAATTTCTTTAATATTTTCATTTTATTTCTAAGTCGTAAAAAAACTTCATAATTGATATTCACCCTGCATATTTTTCCGTGTTGCAAATGGAAGCTTGTTGGTAAACATTTAGAAGTCTTTTAAGAATTTACCTAAAGATCAAGATCAAGTGATTATCAAGAAATAAAATTATTTTTGATAACTTTTAGGTAAATACATTTTATTGGTAGTTTTTAAAATAAAGTAAAACAAACATTCTATAAGAATTTGTCATCTGTACTATTGGACTGTTGTGTGATGAAGTCATGAGTGAAACGTTTTGAAGGAGGTCAATAATTGACGCCTCATGAGAAAGTTTATTCAGATTCTCATAAAATAATGCGACATCTGCCACGATTTGGTGACAAATCTTGTAGAGGTTTTTTTTGATTAGGTATTAGTATTTTAAAAAACTACGGAGACATATTGCAACCGAATTAGGAATAATTATTTAATGACAGATGATTTAGGATATAACTATAAAGATATATTTAATTAACTTTGTTATTCATTATCTGTAGATTCTAAATTTAAATGAAGTTCAGTCCTGCAATATTTAAACATTTAGTGTAAACGGATGTTGATTTCCTTTCGAACATTATTTTATCTTCGAGAAAACATGTTTATATAAAAAATGAAATTGTGTACGTGAATTCCGGTTTCAGTAGAAACAGATTAGAATAAATGTGTAAAAAGGGGTTAAGATTACAACAAAAGGTGGTTTCAGGGGATCTGATAGCGGGCCCGCTTCCACAAAAGCTGGCCTAAGAACAACAAAGATTTTCAGCTAAGGCTAGGAAAGTGCAAATTAATTTGTGACCATAGGCCACGAGATAAAAACCGAACATTAAATACACCAGTTATGAATGAAATGTCAAATAAAAAAATAAACAGTTTATATTTTCATTAAAATATTCACCAAGTAATTATAAAATCATATAGCCACTACAACTGTGTGAATAAGTAAGCATTTGAACGGTTCGGTACGTGATTTTATACATGTTATAAATTGACATATAAAGTATGTATTTACCTTATGTTTAACGTCAGTTAATTGACCTAAGCATACAAATAAGGAAGTGATTGGTATTCATTTGTTTATCGAAAGTCTTACACATATTTTATTTACTTTCTTGTATCTAAACTTAATTTCTACACTTGTAACTGATTAGAGTAAAAAGAAATACTGAAATTAATAGTAGAGAATAAAATGAAGCTACATCCAGTGGTCATTCGCTACTCCATGCCGGACAAACAAGCCACAGGCACGAAGCTTTCTACATCGCAGTAGAAACCATTGAAAGCTGTTGGAAACACGGAATTCCAGGAAACAAGGTAACCAACGAATAACTGTAACTGTTTTGAATCTGTTTAACTTGAAAGCAGGGACCATGTGTAATGCGTATTACCTCACCTATGACATACTGATGAGAGCTAATAAGCTAGAAGCCGATATATGTCTGGTGCGCTTCTGACGAGTGACTTTAGCTGTTTGTTATAGGTTTTCCAGGTGTAAGTCAATGCTGATCGGGACATTACCCGCAGAGTAGTTGTTTCCTGGAATTCCATGTTTGCGGGTTTCCGTGTTCAGGTTTTTTTAGTTTTAATGCAAACAGCACTCGGACCCATTAACTTTTATTTTGAGGGAAACATACTTTATGGATATATTCAATTCCCAAATTTCTATTCCTCAAAGAAAAACTCACGCGAAGACAAATCTGGTCAACGTGTGGGTCATTCAATAGGCCCTGCCCTTCAATTTTTTTTTTGTTTAAAAATTGTCTTAGTGGTAAGGTATGTTAGTTAAAACGGTAATAATGATGTTTTCCAACGGATTCAAATACATTTCTCAGCTAAAAGTTTTAGATAAAAAAATGGAACAACAATGCAAATCTTCAAAAATTCCTGCATAAACGTTGAGTTTTTCTGAATGTCTCATGAAAAATGGTAGCTATGACGGTTAACTTAGTATTTTTTGGAACAATTTAAAGACAAAAATTATGTCACACAGTCTAAATCATTGAAAGTATTGTGCGTGTTGTGTTGTAAGAATATAATTCCACAAATGCTTTATAATGTTAGAAAAATATTTTGAGCAATGTTTCTACTACTACATGGAGGTTGGTGATGGGCATTTTCAACATTTAATAAAGTAAAATTACTAGAGCATTTCTCGAGAACTGATCACCCAAAATTAAAAACCAGTTGGTATTGAAAATGGATGGTTGTTTTTGTGAGCAGCACAATGAAATGATCTATCAACGTTTAATAAAAGGTATTTTATTGAAAATGAAAAATGCGACTAGCGAACTGATTAATGACGCAAAGAGCTGTTGGAGAGTCTCCTGGTTTGAGTCGATCTTCAGAAATATATGGTGAAAATGGTTTATACAATTGCTAAAAAAGTGAAAATAATTAGTTTGTTCTACAAGAACCCTTCACATCGGTACATTCTATTCAGTGTATAAATAGAAACTGGATTAGTTGCAAACAGAAAACATCAACGTGAACAGGTCGTACATAATGAGGATTATCAGGTATCTGTCCTGGGTCACATCGCAATCGAACCAGATTTCAGTCTCAGCAAGCTTGCAAGTACTTTAGGAATTTCTGTACCTAGTACCGCCGAATTTTAAAAAATCATAAGTATCATTCATACAAAATAAGTTTGGTACAAGAAGTTAATGAAGACAATCCTGATCGCCGCTTTCAGTCCTATGAAGAAATGAGTGAACGTGATCGAAGGAATCCAAATTGTTTGTACTCAACCACCGTAATTGCGGCTACTGGAGTGATAAAAATCCACGCATGTTTCATTAAACTCATACGCAGCATCCGAGGAAATTGTATGTTTGGGCGGACATACTGGGAGACCACCTCAAGGACCTTTCTTCCTACCTGGAAATCTGAATGAAAACAACCTACTGGAAACGAATATCTACCCGATGATTGTGGAAGTATTGGAAAAAGAGAATGCTTTGTCAGAAGAGGATGTGATTGTAGCAGGATGGTGCTCCACCACGTTATGAGAACTTTCCAATTACTCCCAGATCACCAAATCTAATGCCTTTACACTTTTTTCTATGGGGACACTTAATGTCGAAAATTTATGAAACACGACCGAACTCACTTGAGGAGATACGTCGACGAATTGTTGAAGAATGTTTTCAGATAGCGCCCGAATTGCTTCGAAATGTTCATTCGGAAGTGGAGCAAAGAGTTTATTATTGTATGGAAGCGTAGGGAAACCAGTTTGAACATTTAATAAAATAACATCCTTTCGTTCATTGACATTTGGTCTTATTCTTTAAGTGATGATTTTATTGTCATATCCAAACTACAATGTCACTCAACTTAGGGTTAACGTTTAAGGGTTTTTTACGTTCCTGCTTAAGGGGTAACTTCTAAGACAGCAAAACTTACGACATGTGTCACCCTTTAAAAGAAAATCAACGTGTCTTAGTTTTTTAGTTTTTTTCATTAATTCCAATATTTTCCGGTCCGGGGATCTCTGATCTCTACTTGGCACTAAGTTCGCTATCACAAGATATTTAAATGCCCTTTAAAATAATGTATCATGAAATAATAAATAATAATATATCTACCCCTCATTCTAATCGCAGAGATTAGCCCAGAAGTCGGAGACTTGTGTGGGAGAGGGGGCGGCATATTATTATTAAGCAGGCCGCATTTGCGCCCAGGAACGACTTACGTTGATAGGCCCTAACCACTATTCAGTGCCCTCATTAATTAGGGGAGTACAGTGCCCTCATTAATTAGGGGAGTAGTCAAATATCAACCGGTATCAATCTCTCACATTGACCCAAGCCAACATTCTTCCATCCTACCATACCCGCAGAGAGGGCGCCAAATCTCTCCACGAATATAGCTTATATACGGTCTGCCGGCTGGAACCAACATCGATCTAGTCACCTCGATTCAAGTACTGACGCCTTAAACCGTGCGACCACTGACCGTATCATATAGTACCACTTTCGATTTAACATTTTAAGGATGAAGGCCATCCTCGTGGGAAGTAATTTTGAATTTGATAGAATCATACAACAGTAAAAATAAAAATTTAAGCTAAATTTGGAGGCTATACCAATAACTTTTTTTTAAATTTAAGTTTAAATACTTTTGAGATTTTTCAAAACAACAATGAAAAAGTTGAAATAAAAAAAGTCATGGGGCAAATGATACACACTATATTTTTGGATTATATTGAAGAATAAAATTGCAATTTTATACACAAAAAGTTTGAGATTGCGTAGAAGAAAACACTCTGTACAGTTTGTGCTCAAATTTTAAACACAGGGGTTTTGAGAGGTCCTAATTTTATCATCACCTTATCAAATATTATATAAAAAAACTATAAGCGTTTATATTGAATCAAATTAGAAGATATAAAAAATCATAGTAGGCCTTGAATAGTCTTCTTAAAAGACGTGGTAGGATCAGACGAAACGATTTTCGATTAAAAGAAAGAAAAAAATACTTGTTGAATACAAATAAAAGTAGACACACTGTATCTGTGTAAAATTTTCATTCAAATGATGTGTCATATTTAGATAAACACATTTTAATTTAAGTATACAGGGCGTTCCGTTTACAACTATCCAGCCGGATGTCTGAAATACTAAAAGAGATATTCAGATTATGTATAAATTTTTTCAGAAAAAATTATTCAAACTTGCGTAATCGACGTGAAAATCATTCAGTTCTCAAACAATTCACTTACTGATTTTTCGAGTTGAGCTTGAGACTGTTTCATTTAACCCCAATACTTTATAAAAAATAATTTTGTTTGTTATAACTTCTTAAATATTAAGTATACTCGGGTCAAGAATTCAGACGTCTTACGTCACGACTGACGTTACACATTTGTTTTTATTGTGAACATAATTTTCGATATTTGGTCGCGTTAAAAATAATAATTTTTTGCAATTTAGTGCAAAATATAATACAAACTTTTAGTGTAGTATATAGTTTTATTACTATCAGTTGCAGTTTCATAAATATTTTGATGGAAATATAATGAATTATTCATTTGTTCGTATGACGTAAGTCGTCTGAATTCTTGTCGCGAGTATAGTCTCATTGGCAATGAAGAGTACCTTTAATTTTATGAAGAAATATTCATATACACGTAAGTCCTATTTTTATTTGTTAAGAAGTTATAGCACTTTTAAAATAATTGTTTTTTTTAACACTAATCAGTAATCATAATTTAGAAAAATTAGGAAAATTTACTGTAACAAACATAAAACAAAAGTTAGCTAAGTACAGCAAATATTAAAAATTAATCCTCAATATACAGACTGTATCACATAAGAGGGCCACTCCCATGTATCTCGCTTAATATGCAAGACACGTCAAAAATCTTTAATTGTTTTTTGTTGCATTTTTGGAGGCCTTTATGCTCGTAAAAACAAATTTGAGATCCATGGCCAACTATATGAGTAATAACAAAAAAACCTGTGAAGTGCCCAAACTTTAAGGCTGTCTAACTTTTTTATTTTAAGAGATAGAGAAAACTTATTGGTAATAAATTTTTATTGCAAAATTGATACCTTCTACCTGATATAAACAGATTTTTGAAATATCGTATGTGGTTCGCTGCGCCCTCTAGGCGGATAAAAAAACTTTTTATTGAAGCAGACTACGGTCAAAAAAAATTATCTGTTTTTTTGTCATTCATGCAATATACTACATGTTGCCCTTATCTTTCATATTTATTACATTTTTTTCAATTTTAGTTAAAAAAAATGAACCTAAATATTTTCGTGTTGCTCAAGATAATGTAGAACCTGTTTTAAAGACGCCAATTGCAAAAAAATAATAAACAGAATGTACTTTTTTATGCAAAATACAGATTTTCTTATAATATTATTTTATTACATTGTCTGTGTCAAAATAATTTTAAAGACCATTGGGTTGGTTGGTTGGTTGGTTGGTTTTATTGCTTCTAATGTGAAAAGCAATAAAACAATATTATCTGTTTATTATTTTTTTTGCAGTTGACGTCTTTAAAACAGGTTCTACATTATCTTGAGCAACACGAAAATATTTAGGTACATTTTTTTAACTAAAATTGAAAAAAATATAATAAATACAAAAGATAAGGGCAACATGTAGTATATTGCATGAAAGACGAAAAAACAGGCAATATTTTGTAGCCATAGCCTGCTTCAATAAAAAAAAATTTTATCCGCCTAGAGGGCGCAGCGAACCACATACTATATTTCAAAAATCTGTTTATATTAAGTGGAAGGTATCAATTTTGCAATAAAAATTTATTACTAATAAGTTTTCTCTATCTCTTAAAATAAAAAAGTTAGACAGCCTTAAAGTTTGGGCACTTTATAGGTTTTTTTGTTATTACTCATAAAGTTGGCCATGGATCTCAAATTTTTGTTTATGAACATAAAGGCCTCCAAAAATGCAACAAAAAACAATTAAAGATTTTTGACGTATCTCGCATATTAAGCGAGATACATGGGAGTGGCCCTTTTATGTGATACAGCCTGTATATAACTGGTAACAACGAAGTTTACGAGTGGTAAATTCATGATATTTTTAAAATCAGTTTCAAGAGTTATTAATTTGTTAATTAGCGAGGTTGCAACAATCGAACAATAAACAATTATATTTGCAAAAATCTCGTGCCGATGGTTTGCCTTAATATGTCAGAAATCCTGGAAAAAATTCCGGTTCTCTAGTGATTTCGGGGGTGGAGTTTTTAATTTGTTAATTAGCCCAGTTACAACAATTTAGCAATAAATAATAAAGCTAACACCCAAGTGATAAGAGATACCTCGAAAACCCTCGAGAGAACATTTTCGTTGAATCGTGTCTGACATTTGCCATATGTTCAACAAAAATGGGTCATTTGTTAAATAAACAATTAAAAATTTGCGAGCGTACAGAGGTTAGATGTACCTTTTGTTATAAAAAATTCCTTAACATTTTGCAGAAAACCGCATCTCAATCGGACTTCTCCGCAAAAAGTTGTCTATTTTCACATTTTTCATGCTAATTTGACGCGACTATAAGTACCACATATCTTGTATCAGTAAAATGGAGGAGATAAAATAATTTGGTATTCAAAATGATACGGTACCTCTTTGCATCTTTTAAAAATTTGAATTCATCTGACCATAGAATTTCCGAAATTAGTTGTCTTGGGCGTGTTGTTGTAGAATACAGTGATACAAATTTTACCTAGTAGGAATTAATTCTCCACTAAGCTTTCATTTTAAATAGAAAAGTTGCAAATCAAATTGGTCTTCCCTGGCATTTCCCTTTCCTTTGCATAGTTCCACGTAACATGAAAGTTTTTACTAACTAATGCATAGTGTTATTTTATTTGTCATCTATTTTGCAATCTACACGATACAGGCTATTGTGAAGTAATTGAGAAGTTCACTAAACATCCTGTTCGAATGAAATTTGCCATTTACTTGCTATATTAAAAATTTACGTAATATTTGTATATAGGAAATCCTTAAATAATTCAAACTAAAAATAAAAAACATCAAAAATTTCAATAACGTAGAAGCAATTTTCTTATTTACCAAATAAAATGAGCAATCTTTATTTTTGGATTAATTATATCTAACAAGTAGTTACAATATAATTATACAGTGTAACAATTTGAAAACTGGCAAAGGCCATATCTGAGGAACAAAATATGTTAAAAAATTCCTCGAAACAATTTCTTTAATATGAAGGAGGACCCAAATGATACATTAACTAACCTGTTCCAACTTACCCCCTCACTCCCAGCTAAATAATCTTAAGTTGCAACACCCTACTTGTTATCTCTTACCTTAAAGTTCTTAAAAATGCTTTCAATGGTACCTCCAAAGCTATATTTGATCAGGTAGTTTTCAATCTATCCTATCCTATCCTATCTACCTATAAAACCCTAATATTAAATAATAATAACAGATACCACTCTTAACCGCTTTTATTTGTCCAAATAATAATAAAGGATATGAAAGAGAGACATTTCGAGACAAAAAGCGATACAGGCTTGAATATTAAATTTAGTTTTTTTTGGAATATCTTCATGTGGAATTGTTCATTAGCATACCTAGATGTTTGGTATCAGAGAGCATACATATGACTTCATTGATAGGAATTATTGGAGATTTGATTTATATTAGCTTAAAATACCTTTCTAATACAGTAAAAAATGTTACAAAAGCTAATAATAAAGAATATATGAGTAGATATTGTGGGTGTAATTCAACGCTGTTTGGGCTTTAGTCCACAGAGTAGTTAGTTTCACACAATATTATTAATACCTAAAAATATATAAAAACTTCTTCATTAGATATCACTAAATGTAGCTTTGTAAGGTATCATTGAAAAGCATTTTTTGAGAGCTTTTCGACGATTTTTTATGTACTTTTTTGTTCTTCAGATATAACCATTCTAATTTCTCAAATATAAATATCGATATCGATAAATTAAAAAAGTCGAAGAACTCTTGAAAAAAAGTGTAAATAGTTATAACAAATCCTACGTCCTTTTTGGAGAAAATGTATATACCTTGTTCAATAATGCGCCATTTAATATCAGTTTTGAAAATATTTATTTATTTTTTTTTGTAATTTTAGATTTAAAAAATGTTTTTTTATTTATACGATTGTCAACCACTGGCGGAAATATTAAAGGTCACTACCATTTCTGAGTGTTATAATTTTAACACACTGGGTATTTGCCAGTAGCTTTAGACCTTTGATCACTACGACTTTTTGATAAAAAAAATGAACAAATGATGGAACAGCCTTAAGGAGTTATGGTACAGAAAACACTGTAGGTACCTATATTTCACCATTAAATTATTAATTAATTATGTAGTAAATCTTATAGATGATGTTTTGGCAATCCAAATTTTGATTGTTGCGGTTAAGTTAATGATGAAACAAAGTTTTTAAAAACTAAAAAGTATTGAATGATTGACTAACGACAACATAGGTTAAATGGTAATATGAATGTTAATTACAAACATACTGTCCTCCATAAATATTTATTATGAATAAATATTCGTAAACAATTAGATAATCCTGAACAGTTTCGCATTTTCTGATTCATTGTAGCTTTAGCCGCAATATATTGACCCCTTACAAGAATCTGATAATCAAGAAAGTGTTACAAGGCTCCTGGACTGAACTTTCTTATATGTATTTATGAAAAAGAGCAAACGTTAATAATTATTTACCTAAATTAAAGTTATTCCAACCGGACACTTATCACTTAACAGCGGAAAGAGTCTTGCGATTGCCAGTATTTACCACAACACCACAAATTATCGTCTACTACTAAACTAAGTGTAAATCAAACAGGTTTATATGGAGGCAACGACGAACCAAAACAAACATGTCTCGCACCGCTGTAGCCGTTCATGAGTAGAAGAGGTACGTTTGTATGTACTCGCGTTAGTACGATATATTCAAAGAAGTAGGAAGTAGAGAAGGAGCTTCAGATATCAAATGCCAATAGTAATAAAATCGATTTGTGTATTTATTGCTTGTGAATTTCCAAAATAAATTGTTCACCTTTCCTTCATTTTGTTCGAATAATTATTACATTTTCATTTTCGTATCATGGTTCTATTATCATTTTTCTTGTTTTAAAACATACTTATGAATACCAGATATGGAGTATTTAGATTAATTTTGTATATTGAAATAAAATGTTGCAGCTATATTTCCAAAACCAGGGTTTTTAGCAAATATCCACTCGTACTGATAAGTATTTTAAGTGTGAGTCTTATTACCATCATATATAAGATGTTGTTAACACCAGAACGAAATATGTTTCCAGCTATTAGAGGCAATCCCCATCAGGTGGATACCTATTTGTAAAATCCAGAGAAAGGAGGAATATCTGGCAAGAACCTACTCCTTTATATCCTATTTACAAGGATGCCCTGATAAAATGCCCCTTAAGTAGACACAATATTAATACCGTTTATAACATCTCAAGAAAAATAAGGTCAGCCTTAGTCAAGTTAATTGCAAGACCAGTAGTATACAGTATCCCGTGTGTATCTTATAACTGTTATAAGTATGAGCAAAATTAGGTCGTTAGATCTAGAGGGACCTAAAGTTTCGATAATATTGATAAATTTCATCAAATACTACCAATGTATAAATATTATCGATAGCTGCCGATAATTTTCATAATATTGATAGTATCGAAAATAATGTTTTGTCGCTTAGGATTGCGGCAGTACTTTGAATCTTACCAAAAATAACTTATGCGATCTAATGCGGAGTATTTTACCGACCAGCATTGAATTACACCTGAAAAACTCATAGCAAACAGCTAAAGTCACTCGTCTGTAGCCCACCAGACATATACCGGTTTGAAGCTTATTAACTCTCATCAGCATGCCATAAGTGAAGTAACCGACGAATAAACTTAGCTGTTTTAAGTCTGTCTAAACCGACAGTAGGAACCATGAGTAACGAGGGGTACCAAAGCTACATCGAGCACTCATCCATGCCGGACTAACAAGGCACAGACACGAAGCGTTATACACCTCAGTAGAAACTATTGAAAGCTAGCGACCTCTATTGAGATTCAGCGATAACGATATTTTGCAAGCACGGGACGAGTACGCGGTGTAGCAAAACTACATCTAGCCTGTTTAATTTTTGGTTATATCCACTGAAGCCTGTAAAACAAACAAGTAATTTTAAATTTTTAGTGTAAAGCGTTATGGAATAACTTCATCATATATGTTAAGGGCCTCATACTGAAATATTGTTTTCTTTAAAGACAAATTATTTTAAACATTTAATAACTGAACTATATGAGGCTCGGCAAATAACTGGAATGACACTTGCGTCTTTTTTAAATTTCACCGTCCCACACAAAATGTATTTTGACCCATTGAATGTGAATCTGAAATCCTTTTAGCTCATTCTTAAAATTTTGAGTAAATCGCAAATATAAAGAGAAATCGTAAAGAACCACGTTAATGAAAAAAGGAAAAGACGTAAATTTGTTAAAAATTTACAAAAAAAAAAAATAGTTAATATTTTTGACCTACCTATCTTTATGCATTTTGATGCACTGAATCTGAAACCCGTTTCAAAAACCTTCAAACTCTCTAGCAATTTTTGCAAAATCTGGGGATGATGAAATACATAAGAGACACACTTGATCAAGATCAGAAAAAAATCCGATTTTTTTACGCTCAGTAACGTAATTCTTAGCAGAAGAACAAACTACTTTTTTGTGTGCCAAAGAAATGCGATCAAAAAGTGAGTAAAAATATCTAACCAACAAAGTTTAAGATACCGAAATCTATGAAAATATACGCATTCATTTATGTGTCTATGCATGAATCCGGAATAGTTTCAAACTGTCAGAAATATTCGACCAATAAATATATAAATTTGTTTTCAGTAAATATCATGCAGGAAGTAGTTGGACGAAAGTTTTGACAGTTTGGAACCAGTCGGGATGCCTTGCTTGAACAAAACCTGTAACAACTACTACTAGTACTAATAAGTACTAAATATAAAATTGTTTACTTGTATTTAAACGTACCTATATGAAATTAATTGATAAAATTTAAATAGTAACAATGAAAAAAAAACATCATGACTTTTGTTCTATAGTTATTGTATAATTTCGGTACGGCACCAGAACTTTGATATTGTTATCTACAACTTTTAAATTTATATCTATTCTTCAGTTTCTTACTTCTATTGGCCGTCATCCAGTCGGTATATCTGTGTTTCACAAATTATGACCACGGAACTTGTGGATTTTCCCACTTAGTTGCATTCACAGAATGGGGCAGCATTACTTCAAGGTATCCTAGATACATCCATTGTATTTGCGTATACATGATACTTTTCTAAGAACTCGAGCGACTTATCGCTAAAAAACAAATTGGTAATTTGTACTACGTTTAATAAGCGGTAATTTTCTTAATCGCAAATCTAAAATTATTTGTCCCGTAGGAAGTAAACATGAATTAACGAAAAATATTTGTATTTGTCATATTGAATGTTAATGAGTACAAAACAGTTTCTAGAAATTAATTTTGTTTTTCTTACACGATGGGGCAAATGAATGGAAGATTTATTTTAATTCATAATTCGAGTTGCGTCCTTGACGAATACTATTTTACTAGTTCTTATTGTAGTTAAGTTACGCTGCCACCAAGGATTTACTCTTGGCAGTATTTCCAATAATATAGTTGTGGTATAGAGTTCAGCAGAATGCAGGAATACTAATACAGAGTCAATTTGGCGTAGGGGGTTTTCTATTAACCTGATCTCAAAAAACTAAAAAAATTGTTCAAGCAAGGTTTCTTTTCGAAATCTAATCTCAAAAACAACCTGTATGAAATTATTAATAAGAACAAATATTTAGTTATTACACAGCTCTGGGCCTAAAAGGCCTGTAAACAGCTTTATATATACATATATATTTAGTTATTATTCAATCCCGGTCTGGCTATAAAAGATGTTCAAAATTGTGACCATTGGTTTGGCCTATACAAATTGCCACTTGCTTTATGCACTGCCATTGAATAATATGCAGTTATTACTCAATGGCACTACTCTTGTTGACTAAAGCTCCGACCAGCGTTGAATTACAACCACAATATCTACCCATATATTCTTTATTATTTATTCCTATCAATGAAGTCATACGTATGATCTCTGATACCAAACATCTATAGGTATGCTAATGAATAATTCCATAGACAAAGCTCTATTCAATACTTATCTAAAATAAAAATTAATTAAGCTAAATTTACTAACTTGATTTAATGAAAACATTCTATAAATACTCAAGTTCACATTTGAAACTATTGGAACTCGATAATTTAACCACAATAGATGAGATCTGACCTATTTCTGCATTTTTAGGTTTGCTTCTTCAGGTGGTCTTCTTTAAGTTGAGTTAAATATCTAAATATAAAAATTATACTAATAAATTAAAATTGTTTGAAATTAAATATCGACCCTGTCAAAAGTGACCAATCTGCCAATCAATTTTAAATTAGACATGACATTACCTACTTATTTATCCAAAAAAATTACCTTTTATGTAATCATTTTTTATTTAATTTCAAATAGTTTTAATTCATTGGTATAATATTATAGTTAGATATTTCACTCAACTTAAAGGGGGCCACCTGAGGACGCAATCTTAAAAATGCAGAAATAGATCAGATCTCATCTATTGTGGTTGAATTTTCGAATTCACACAGTTTCAAAAGTGAACTAGGTATTTATAGAATATTTTTATTAAACCAGGTTAGTAAATTTAACTAGATTATTTTTATTTTAAATAACTATTGAATAGAGCTTTTTCCATGGAATTGTTCATTAGCATACCTAGATGTTTGGTATCAGAGAGCATGCATGTGACTTAATTGACAGGAATTGCAGGAGGTGTGATTTATATTAGCTTAAAATACCTTTTCGCACAATCGTTCTGAAATATGCACTTACTGTCATTGCTGACACATTCTGTAAGTTGAATTACAACACTGTGGCTTGTTTCCATAGAAATTAAAAAAATAATAATGTTATTTGAGTTCATAACAGCATTAATGCGATAAGTAAAAGTAATTCTTTTCACCAAAAAATGCTGGGTTCATTTATTGTAAAAATTAAAGGCACAATTTGTACAATTCTTAAACGTAAAAGTTTTTCCCTCATTTTTATCTATTACTTTTACAGTCATTGAATTTTCTGTATTAATTATTGAGTTAGATATGTTATGATTAGAATAAACTTCAGTAGTTCTGTCTTCAAACACTGGAATGGAGTCAAATTCATTGTCACTGCCGCTATTGGAATGTAAAATCTTATCAGCAAACTCTATTTTTTTTGTTAAAGACTCTGCAACATATCCTTTAGCGACACCAGAAGACCTAAAATTACATTTTCTGTTAGTCAAATAATACATTAATGTTATCACTAAAACCTCCAGCCCCCATGACGTTTGAGTGCCATAACATGTACTCCAGTATTTGCTAACAAAGTCGCCGACGTCCTTCTAAAAGCATGTCCAGTATAGGATTTTGGATCTTCAGAAATTTTTTATGGTATTTGTCCCAATGTATTTATACCCACAAGTTGATTTACACATTTTCCCTGATGAACTGAGTAGAAAAATCGACGAGAGTTAGTCTCCTTAGGTCTTAAGCCTGTATACTTTCTCAAAACCGTCAAAAATGGGACTTTTTCATTGACCTTGTCAGTGATTGTGACAATTTGACTAATATGTGTTTTGGTATCAGGCACTTTATCAATGACAACTGAACCTTCATCCGTAATGTCATCAACTGTCATCTTCATAAGTTCATTACGCCTAAGAACCCCAGCGACTCCCATTATCATCACTGCTTTCATCATAATATAGGTTTCATCGGGGGCTTCCAGCAGGAATTTGTTCATCTCTTCTCTGGTAAATATCTTTGATTTTTTCGCATGATGTCCAATATTTTTCTTCTTTAGAAATTCTACTAACTTCTTAAATTGCGATATATCGACACCATTATTTAAGTTTATCGTACTTTTAAGCATAGAGTACTCTGCCCATAAGCTTCCCGGAGACTCCAATCTTAAATTTCTCTGAACAAAATAAGCCAGCAAAGTTTTTTCAGATATCTCTGCTTTCTTCTCATTCAACCATTTCCTGAAGGCATCATAGGCTTTTTCATACCTCACCTTTGATTCTGTGGGAATTAATGACCCACAGCTTATTTGATATGATCAATGTCCGAATCTACCTCTGAATCGTCTGTATCATCACAGCACAGTTTTGACAACAAAACACAAAATTGTTCAAACTTCAAATTGTTTTGTTGATTTACAACAAAATAAATTCAAAACACGCTAGATAGGCCACGCCATTTCATCAAAATATTTTTTTTGTGTTATTTTATTTGATAAATGCGATTGTGCGAAAAACGTTATATACTATTCTAATGTAGTAAAAAATTAGGCTACTTTTTCGAGAAACTTAAGATGTCGCTATCAAAATTTTCATACTCCTCTTCGTTTTTAAGATACAGGGCGAAATTGAAAAAATATCTTTCTAAGGAATTCTTCGTATATCAAAGAATAGCTGAGATATCAGAATGGTGAATTGCTTCTGATAGTCTTTTTTACGTGGGATTCAGTATCCAATTTTTACTTGTCTTTTAATATATGACCCAAATATAAAATGTAACATTTTGATTATTTTGATACAATTTAATTGCATTATGTTACTTTCTTCATAATGGTATTATAAAAGATCTTACTTGATATTTTAGAAATTGTCAAAAAAACGTTAAATTAATAAAACTCATGTTGCTTGGTGCATAGGTGACCATGCACTTTATATAATTATACAAAAAAGGAAACAAATAATGCAATTAAATTGCATAAAAATGTACAGTGTTCTACTTAAAAAAATATGTTTGAGTCATATTTTAGGTAAAAAAGTCTATCAGAAGCACTTTCGGCATTCCTATTTCGTAGCTATTCTCTGAGATATCTCAAGAATCTCATAAAACTATTTTTTTTTAATTTTGACCTGTATCTTAAAAACGAAGAGGGCTACTAGCAGGTCTATGAAAATACTGATTGCGGCATTTTAAGTTTCTCGAAAAAATACCCTAATGTCGCAAAAACGGCATCTTTTTATCTCTTCTAGTTTCCGAGATACCCTGCAATTACAACGAAATTTCTTTTCTCACATTATTTCCGTAACGTTTTCTATCCGTTTGGGCAACTCCTCCACTGTGTTAATTTCATTCGTAAACTTTAAACTTTTCATATAATCCTACAGATAAAAATCACATGGGCCTAGGTCTGGCAATCACGCAAGCAATCTTATTTTTTGTCCATAGCGACCTATCTACTTGTTGGGAAATCAGTTACTTAAAAAGTTTAGCACTTTGCGTCTAAAATGAGATGAAGCACCGTCGTGGAAAAACCGCATGGATTGCAAGTATAACATTTAAGAGCGCATTCTGAAGTAGTTCTGGTAAATTATATTTCAAAAAATGAGAATAGTTTACGTTTACGTATGGAAGAAAAAAAGGTTCAACCGTTAGCATCATCGGCATAAACATTTTAAATAAAAAATATCTGTTGGAAATTAGTTCAGCGAATAGTGTGAGGATTTTCTATAACTCATATGTGTGTATTTTGAAAATTATTTGTCTCGTTACGAGTATAAATTGAAAATTTAGTAAAATTTTCACGCGAAACGCGCATTCTTTGGGGATGGTCTTGTGGCATTAACGCATCGCTTCAACTCGTTTCACGAGATAAGGATGATATCGATTTTCATTTAAAATTCATGCTGTTATTTGATGATGCATCAGCTCGTTCTGATATATTTTTGGTATTTGCAACGACTAAAGACTGTTGCCGTTACACATTTCACCTATGGCATAGATGAGAGCTGACAAGCTCGAAACCGGTATGTGTCTGGTGGACCGCTGACGAATGACTTTGGTTGTTTGTTATAGATTCAGGTGTAATCCAATGCTGGTCGGGGCATTAGCCCACAGAGTAGTTGTTTCCTGAAATTACGCATTTGCAAATATCGGTCACGCTAAACGCGAAAAAAGATTTCCAATGGTACCTACAGCATTGTAGATATGATTTACATTATTTTCAGAGCTACAGATGGCATTTCATCTTCAAACAGGTGTTTGTTGTAACTGTTTATATGCTTCCTTAGATACATCTATTGTATAATGTATAACTTAACATCAACACTGAAACTTCAATGTCTCACTTGTTTCAGTATTCATCACTGAGGTTACTGAAATTGACAAAACGTCGACAGTATCGGATCGGATTAGTTGCAGCGGCATAGGACGTCCCAGAAGACCATCGTTGTTTGAGAAGCAGTTCCAATCGATGCATTCATAGCAGCAATAGAAACCGAAATCAAAGCCTAAAGATATTCTAATAAGTCAGTTCACTTCATTGATGTGGTGGAAAATGCCGACGTTTTTGCAGCGGGTCGTAAATCACTGTGACAGCCAAATTACGAAAGTTATAATCAGTGCGTTCAAACGATGTATTAAAATTTGTATTAGGTAATTAAATTTTAACATTATGATAACAAATACATCAGAATACCTTGTTATACAGTATGCGCCAAAAGTATGGAATAAATTCAATAAAAGCGAAACAATTATTTTTTGGGAAAAATCCTCGAACAGGTCGATTTTTAATTTAAAAAATACATATTTTTTTAAAATGCGATTTAAATGCGATTTTCAAATGTCATTTGTTTTCGAGTAATGACGTCATCGATTTTTTTTTAAATGGCAACACCATATTTTTTTTCCTTGATTCTGAAAGATCGTTTAATTCTCTATCAGACAGTACTAAAATTTTGCCCTCTTACATAGGAAAGTTTTCGAGTAAATGACGATTGAATGTTAGAAAACGTAAATCAATTAAAATAAAGCAAAAACGTTATCAAGTTTAGTTTTTCGAATTCCATAGTTCTTTTATGGATCACGTAGGTGAAAATCTTTGCAAAGTGTCATTGTCACACCGACTTTCTAATAAGTATTGTAAGCGACATAGAAATTATTATTCAATTTAAAATATTATGGCACATTTAACTGTTACTCAAAGAATTGAAATTTTAATTCTTATCGGATGCGGGAATATGACTAGAACTCAGCAGGAAGTTTGCGATTTATTTAATGAAAAATATCCAGATCGCCCTATCAGCCAATCAACAGTCAGTAAGGTAGAGTCTAAATTTAGAGAAACTGGCAATGTTGTAAATATTACAAAACCTGGACGTCAAAGCATTAATTAAAATCAGAAACAGAACATTTTGATAAGTATGGTGGATAATCCTCATAATTCTTCACGATTAGTTGCATTAAACAATGACACTAGTCAGAGCACAGTGCTACGTATCTTGAGGAAGGAAAAATATCATCCCTACAAAATTCAACTTGTGCAGGAACTCAATGAAGATGATCCCGATCACCGCTTACACTTTTGCGAAATTCTAATGGATTTATGTCAAGGAAATAGAAATTTACACCGGCAAATACTATTTTCACATGAGGCCACATTTTGTCTGAATGGTACAGTAAACCGTCAAACTTGCAGATATTGGAGTCGGGAAAATCTTCATTGGATGGCAGAGGCACATACCCAACACCCTCAGAAATGAAATGTGTGGGCTGGAATAGTTGACGACAGAATAGTAGGGCCTTTCTTCTTTGAAGGAACCTTACAGGACAAAGATATTTAGAGTTTCTAGAAAATGACCTTGTTCCAGCCCTTGCAGTAATTTTTCCTAACGATAATGACCCTGACATTCCTGACGATGCCAGCAAGACGGTGCACCTCCGCACTATGCGCGCCCTGTGCGAGATTTTTTGGACAACTGTTTTCCTGGGAGGTGGATTGGCAGACGCGGACCGATAGAATAGCCTGCAAGATCGCCAGATCTTACACCTCTTGACTATTTTTTATGGGGATACTTGAAGTCAAAAGCGTACATTAATAAACCACGTAATTTAGAAGAACTTCAAAATCGCATTCGGGACGAAATACGCAGAGTTCCCCAGAAATCATTCATAATGTGCAAGAAGAATTTCTTCACAGACTTGCGCATTGTCAAGAAGTTGGTGGATGGCAATTCGAACATTTAATTTAAGTATAAAATTTAATCAATTGTATTTTATTTTACATACCTCAGAATTGTTATTTCTTTATGGATAAAATTTACGTTTTCTAACATTCAATCGTCATTTACTCGAAAACTTTCCTATGTAAGAGGGCAAAATTTTAGTACTGTCTGATAGAGAATTAAACGACCTTTCAGAATCAAGGAAAAAAATTGGTGTTGCCATTTAAAAAAAAATCGATGACGACATTACTCGAAAACAAATGACATTTGAAAATCGCATTTTACGCTAAAACATGTATATTTTAAATTAAAAATCGACCTGTTCGAGGATTTTTCCCAAAAAATAATTGTTTCGTTTTTATTGAATTTATTCCATACTTTTGGCGCATACTGTATATTGATTCTATTTTCATTCCAGTAAAGAGTTATATACGGTGTTCAGTAAAGAATTTAATTCAAAAGTTCAAGATTGCCGACTTACAGGGTGCCACAATTAAAAATTAACCTTTTAAGCATATTTCAAACAGTTTTCGAAATATTAGCTTTTAAATAGGTCGATGACTTTTTTTATCGTGACAAACTATACAAAATTATGTTGACAATAAAAAATTCTTGCCGCAACTATATACAAGAATAAAACCTCAAATTATTTTTCCAATATCTGGAAAAATAACTGTCAGTGAAGTGCCCTTAATAAGACATTTTTCGTTCTATATTTATATAAAATGGGTCGTTTACTTTTAGTTTGGGAATGTTCTAATTTCGCTTGTGTATCCTAAATACCATAGATGTTCTAAATGAGTACAATAACAAATAATGTTTTCTGGTTCTTCTATAATAGTACCACAGTACCTATTTAAAATATCTCTTTAATCTCCAGCAGTGTTATATTTCTTGTTCAAATGAAAGAAATCATTATTCATTCATTACGGAAGAGTTGGTGGGAGTCAACCAAATTATTGTAACGTGCGATATCTTAGATCTAGATCTTGTTCTACTCCTCCCTAACACGACAGAAGTGCTTTACGGTAATCCGCAGAGGATGGATTTACCAATTATTAATGATGTCAAAGTCAGGATCGGTTCTAGGGCGTTCGCGTTGTACTGAACGTTTTTCTATTTTTCATGACGCATTTTTTCCATTAATTTGTTTAGATAAGTTCTGAATCACCCTGTATACAAATACAGTTTTTGTAAAAATAAAATCAAAAAGGGCAGTTCAAAAATGATTTAAAAATACACTGCACCGCACGGCACTAGAAACTGGTCCACTGTAAAACCTGATAAGGCGTATAATCGGCAACCGGACAAAAAATTGAAAGAAATTCTCCAGGAAAGAAATAAATTACATTCCACAACACCTATTTTTATACAGCAAATTCAACTGCTTTCTACAAACTAGCACACATGTTTCTGCTTCTTGTCCGTTTTGAACTTGTAAGTTATCGGCAGCAGCTATGATACGTTTGCGTAAATCATCAATAGTGTACACTTCGGTGCAATATACATCATTTTTTAAATATCCCCACAAAAATAAATGAAGACCTTGGTCCAAAAACCGGACAAGTCCATATTTTATAAGTTTTGGAAAATTGAAAAAACTTTCTATTTTTGGATGTTTATGACAAACAGATAGCATACAAGCTGTTTCTTGCAGGTATATAGAATAAAAATGGTAGGGAAGCATTAAAAAATAATATTACAAAAAAACATAGGAGCTAGAAGTTTTTGAAAATTTGGACTTGTCCGATTTTTTCACCAAAAATACTATAGAAAAATAAATATCAGTGTAAATGTTGGGGAACGTTGCTTTGTACCCAAACAGAGTGAAGAGTGTTGATTGGCTTGTTGCAGGATTGGCGTTGTTTCCACAATAAAAGTCCAATATTCTAACTTTACGTTTAATACTGACACTAAACTATAACAATTCTCGAAGGACCATATCAAAATATAATTAAAACTGAAGTTGACACAGTGCAACAGGCACAACAAACTTATGTTACAATGGTGTGCATATAATAGGGTTACAAACGAGTGATGTATAAGGAATGAATGAATTTATCTAAGTCAACTGTGGGGAAACCTCTTGTAGGTATCCAGGTACCTATTTAGGAGGGTTTCTGCCTCGTCCTCGATCTCCCACCCTCTTTCTGGGTATTCACAACTTTCCCTTGTAAGAAAGGCAATTTGGGAATTCCAAATCGGCGCAGGACGTAGCAAAGCCCTCTTTTACAATTACAATACTATAAAGTATAAGTAGTAAGATAATAAATAAACATCGTATCGAACTAACTTACTCTCTATAAATTACAGCAGTCACTAAATCTATCCGTAGCGACCGCGTCTGTTCTGCATATGCCTCCCCCAGTCAAGTCCAGACTTGGCTATTTCTTGTACCAAAGAATGCCATCGGCCAAGTCCTAAAGCTATATATCAACGTTGTTTGTCTTTGGACTTGGCTGATTCTTGTACCAATCGATCGGCGATGTTTTAATACATACATTTTAACCGAAAAACGTTTTTCGATCAAAACTGGACTTGTCCGGTTTTTGCACCAAGGTCTTCAATTCCAAATTATTTAGTCAGGAGATCATGGCGGCCATGGTACCGGTCTTTCTCGTCCAATCCCTTGGTATTAATGCTTGGACACGCTGTACATGGTACGGATATAATTGAGCTTCGTGTATGATACGCCACACCGCTACAATACGTCGTGGATGTTCTGGATATTTATTCTTCTTTTATAGACCAAACGAATATTCCAGGTATTTTCTAGTATTTCTAGATCCATTTTCCCGAATGACTCGAATGCTTCTCGTCGATTCTTTATTTTTCCAGTCCCGTCTTGATACACGGCATTTTGTTTGTTTAACAGAATCGCCTAGGGGCGATCGGGGCAATCTTAGCATTTCGCGGTACCACAGTCGTCGAATTAGGTGTGAGTGGGGCAAATTCTGTGACAATAATTTCTTTCTCAGACACTACAAGGATTTTACAAAAATTTTTTTTTACGATATTGACTCCATTTTTCATGACGCATCTATGCCTAATTTTTTTTAGATAAGTTCTGAATCACCCTGTATACAAAAGAATTATTATTGAATATGGATAGAATGCACTGTTCTTGAGTAACATCGATTTGTCTTGTCACAAAGTTACAATTTTTTTCATGGCATACTTTGTAAAGTTTAAGCTGCTATCTATTAATGGTAGTTGCAATTTAGAGCATTAATATTACTTAAGATTACCCTTTTGTATGTAAAAGACATCAAGTTTTAATATTTTTGATTTAGAAATTTATACAAAAAGTTCAGTAACTGATCAAAATTTCATGATTTAATATCATACTGTTTTTTTTTATATATATAAAAAGCATTTTAGGGGCTATCCCTATCAGAGGCGGTGTTTAATGCAAAAAGTATACTCGCTTTCCGCCTTGTTCTATATGCTTTGAAATTTTCAATACTCATTCCTAGAATAATCAAACATCTATTATTTTGGACTACAAGATATAGGTTAGATCTACATTTTACGATCATGTAATTTTATTATGTAGGTTTGTTTGTTCATTTCTTCATAATGCTGTAAACTATTTTTCTCATTGATCAATTTTTATTTAAATGTTTTGATAAAATATGTTTCATGAGCACTATTCTTTTACAATTATTGAAAAAAAAAAAATCTATTTATCGATTTGAGCGGTCAGTGGTCGTGCGGTTTAAGGCTTCAGTACTTGAATCGAGGTGACTAGATCGTTGTGGGTTTGACCCCCGCAGCCGGTAGACCGTATATAAACTATATTTGTGGATAGAATTGTTGATTGTTGTTGATAGAATGTTGGCTTACGTCGATGTGAGGGATTGAGACCGGTCGACATTTGACTACCCCCCCCCCCCCTAATGAATGAGTTTTTCTAGGTTTCCTTCATTCCTACAGAAATACAGAAGAAGAAGAAATACAGAAATTTAAAACAACCAGTGTACAATAAGTATCAGTAAAGTGCTGAAGTGAGCTGTCACAGAGATCTAAAATGTTCCACAAGTTTATCAGCAGAGTAGAAACAATGACTCAACAATGAAAATATTTGTTTTAATTTATATTTAAAAGAAGTAGCATTTATATTTTTAAAAGTATCTGGCAATAAGTTAAAGTGATTGATATTGAGCAAATTAGCTTCAGATATACATAATCTAAAACGGATATTAGGTGAGAATTCCGGGTGTTACAGTTGTGTGCACTAGACTGCTTGAGCATGATTGACTGCCTCCCGTGAATTTCAATAAGAACCTGAAATAAATTCTTTAAAGTACGACCTGCAATGATCCCGAAAACCATTGCCTGCCATTATTCTAATTGCCCTCAGACCAGTTAAGCCTATGATCTAACATAACACCAAGTAGTTTAACAATATTTGCTTCACAAACGTTGTTAGTGCACTGATTTGAGGAAATCTGCATAAACCGATTTTTTTCGGTATTTAATTTTAGTTTGTTGTACAAGAACCACTCGTTTGCCCTGCTTGAAATTTTGTCACGAGCAGAATATAGTTCAGAATTATTACTAGCCGACAGTATAAATGATGTATCACCGCAAACTGAACTTATAAGGCAACACAGAACATCACAAATCGTTTACATAAACAACAAGCAGCAAAGGACCCAGTACAGAACCTTGTGGAATAAAATATTTGATAGATTTGAAATCAGACGTAACACTGTTCAACTGCACAGCTTGCTGACCATTACTCAGATAAGACTTAATGAGTTACCTCTAATTCCATAGCGATTCAATTTCTCCAGAAGAATATCGTGGGAAACGCAATCAAATGCTTTGTTCAAGCTCCTGCACTACCTCGCTCACAACATGATAGACAGCTTGAGTGGTAGAACGAGAGTTTCTGAAACCATATTGAGAATTACTGAAAAAGTTATGTATTTGGAAATTGGCGTATATTTGCTTCTTTGTAATTTTTTCAATGATTTTCCCAAAAACATGTCTCGTAGTATTTGAACAGTTTTACACTATTCTGAGATTGGGTTGTTGTTTTTGCAGGTAACAATTCCCATACAAACGACATGTCATATTTAAAGGGTATTCTGAGATTTAAAAATTGTAGAGTCCACTTCTGTCACTACTATAAGAAATGTTCAAAATTGTCACCGTTTTTTTGTACACAGATCCTGGTTCGATGTATCCATGACTCGGCGATATGTAAAACATCTTGTTGACGTATACAATTTCTGCGGCGTTTCCGATTCTGCCTGCAATTCATCAGTTGTGTGTTAACTTCTGTACGGTACGCCAACGATTTCATATGCTTTCAAAAATAGAAATGGTCAGAGGATTGTGAGGGCCATAAAACTATTTCGCCCTATTTATCTATTAGGGAATGTAAGGTTAAATAATGTGGTGATTCATCCCCATGTGAAAACCACAAGAAGTGTGCTTATTGACAATACCATAAAGTCAGATAAAATGAGAGGTACGATAAACCTTAACAATTTCTGCCCATACATTTAATACATTTTACTAAGACTTCAACAAAATAATAATTTAATATGCTGGAACGCCGCTCTACACATCAAACGACATTTCAGGCCACGATTGATATCACTGAGGAGATTATTATTATTTATAACTAGGGCTGGACTGTTGCGAGACTAGACATTGGCATGGGGAATTCACGATCTATGCAAACCACTTCCAGTGCTATTTATAGCTGTTTATGAAACTACAGACGCAAAACAGAATTAAGGAAAAAATTTTAGTGTGCATTTTGAATTCAGATAAATTATCAAAACCATATTTGATTGCTAGTAAAAAGAGTTAATTCGGCAGTAAAAAAAATAACATTAAACATAAATTATAATTTTACGATAATAATGTAGGAATTAATGGAACATGGAAAAACATTGCTGTGATTTGCTACATACTCGTATAACCTGGCTATCATCTTATGGCAGAAACCATTGGATATATACTCGCGACAAGAATTCAGACGAACAAATGAATAATTCATTATATTTTTATCAAAATATTTAAGAAACTGCAACTGATAGTAATAAAACCATATACTACACTAAAAGTTTGCATTAAATATTGCACTAAATTGCAAAAAATTATTGCTTTTAACGCGACCAAATATCGAAAATTACGTTGACAATAAAAACAAATGTGCAACGTCAGCCGTGACGTAAGACGTTTGAATTCTTGACGCGAGTATAGCACTATGTGAATAAAATAATAGTAAATATAAAAATGGATCAGGAAACAGCTATTTATGTAACAAGAAAATAGAACGCTTTATGAAACAAGACGAGGATAAGGAATTCCTGTTAGGCAAGGTTGTTTTAATCGTTTAATCGAGTATTTGGAGCATGTAAGAGGGAAGAAATCACATTTTTGACAGTAGATGCCATAAAGATTGTCAGTCATTTATTAGTGTCAAAATTCCAAACACAAAACTCATATTCCAAGAATGTTTACGATTACTGAGCGATCAATAGATGGTACTTATCAATTTTTTAAATATATTTCGTAACTACGCAAAACAATTTGTCAAAATATTTCAAGAGATTTAGAAATTTTAAATTTTAAAATGAGTTCTTTAACTTTGGAAATTTTATTTTTCGGAAACGATGCCTGTATGACTCTAGCTTATTTAACAAAATTAATCTAGTTTTTACCATAGGCCCTAGAATGTATGCACGTAATTAGGAAACACCCTGTATATCAAGTTTGCTGAGGGCAACTGTGCTATGGCAATGACAAATTCTAAATATTATTTGCTGTAAAATTGCCATATCAGAAATCTCTTTGATATCGAGCTATGCCATTCTCTACTACTCCCTAACATTATAGTAGTACTTTACGGTTATAGAGCGGATTATACCAATTAATGATGTCAAAATCAGGATCGGTTGTAGAATGTTCTCAAAGGTTTTCATGAAAGGCTTTGCTTGTATTTTGGTTTTGAATTATATCATACTATCAATTCATTTTGACTAATACGTTCTTAATCTGTAACGTATTTTTGTTAATATATGTTTTTCGCTCTACTTATTATGAGGTACAATTCAAAAGTAAGGATCGATGGGTGATAAAAAAAACATATAAGAAATGTACAGGGGGTCCGTAAGTAATAATGCATAGAGACATACTAGATTTTTTACTTGAAAATATTACGATTGGGGCTAACATGTATTAATGAAATGTTGATAATAAAAAAAATACAGGATGTGGAATTTGACAATTAAATTATCGTAATAATTATAATGCTTTTGAACGTACAAATTTGGAAGTAGATGTTTTTGAATACGAGAAACCATCTAAATCTATTTCGATGTACACACAACGTCAAAAGTCTTGGACTCCCACTAATTCTTGTTAAAGAAATTTGGAAGTAGAGTGGAAACCCGTAATGGTCTTCTAGCACGTAAATTTGCGTTGTGGAGTCGTATTCGAATAGTAGGTGTCGATATAACACGGCGGAACGTACTTTGAAAGTGAGCCCTGAAAGCTGAAGCTGAAGAGTCTATGGGCATATTGCACCAAATACCGATCCTTCCTTTTATTAGATACTCGAGGACGTCCACTACGTCTGTTTTCCACTGTATCAAATTCTTCATATCTGTGTACTATTCCCACAGCACATAATAATAATAATAATAATAATAATAATAATAATAATAATAATAATAATAATAATAATAATAATAAAGCTTTATTGCCCAACAGAGTTCCATTTACAGGGCAAAATCTTAAATTAACCATTTAACACTTAAATAATAATAAATTAAAAATTCATGAAACATTCCCATATACCATATACAAATCTTGAGTACATCCAAAAAAAAATTATAAATAAAATAAAATAAAAAGAAAGTTAACTATAAAAAGAAATACTAAATAATAAAAAAAAATCATACTTGAAATATTCGCATACCTAAAATACAAAGATGTTGCGTACATAAAAAAAAATGAAAAGAAAGTTAACTGTATTGCTCATTAACTAGATTAACAAGAGTATTCAATGAACAGGCAAAAATATCACAAGGGTGTTCTAACCGATTAAAGTTATCACACATAATACATATCGGAGACCTTAATAAAATATTAGTTTTAGCGGTATCACATTTAAAACTTAACGTAGTTCTTGAATTTACCCTAGGTACATAAAAATTAACAGCAGAAAGCAATTCGGAGCAGTCAATGAGGTTGTTTATGATTTTATATAAAAAAGATACGGAAATACATATTCTTCGACTCTCTAAACTAATGACATCAAAACGACTAGTTAAAATATTGTAATCAATACCTCTCTCAGGATAAACTCCATCATTCTTAAATACCAAGTATTTTAAAAACTTTCTTTAAACTCGTTCCACAATTTTCTTTTGTATATTATAAAAAGGATACCAGATAAGCACTGCACACTCTATCCTCGAACGTACGTAAGCGTAATATAAAGTTTTAATAGCTTGTATGTCTGTAAATTGCTTACAATTCCTAAGAATAAATCCATAAAATGTAAATGCTTCATTTGTCTTAATAGTTACATGATCATGAAATGAAAATTTTTTATCAAACAATACACCCAAATCCTTACAAGAGTCATAACGAGATAGTACAGTATAATCAATTACGTAATTAAATTCATAAGTAGATAGTTTTCTAGAAAAACTTACAGTCTTACATTTAGCAGTATTTAAATATAACTTATTTCTAGCACACCAAGACTGTACCTCATCAAGCTGTCTGTACATTGTAACAGTCATCCAAGCTAGCAATAGACGAAAATTTTTTTAAATCATCTGCATATAATAACTTTTTACTACTAATTACTTCACTAAGGTTATTAATAAATAAAATGAATAATAACGGTCCCAGGGTAGAACCTTGGGGTACTCCAGAAGTTGCAACGTAATTAACCGAATCAAATCCATTATTATGATGATCTAGGAATGCCCAAGATGTTAGATATCTGATGATCAGAATGTCCTGCATCATGTAAAGCGGTCATTCTTGCTAGGGTAAATGCAAAAATTTCATATCCTGACATTATAATGTACAAATATTCAATGAAATACTTAACTGAATACACTGCCAAATTGACTAAATTTGTAAAAACATTGGTAATAAAGTAAAGGTTTATGGTCTGCAATTATTTATTGTCTTTTTTGTTCCCTAAGTGCATATACTTTTTTACCACATTAAGAAAAACCACTAGGTTTGTATACAGGGGGTCCAAGACTTTTGATGGTGTGTGTATTTTCTAAAGGCCAGGTTTATGTGGACATAAATGTGATCGTAATTTTTTTACCTGTAACGTTAACAACTATTGTTAAAAAATAATCTGCGCCAATGCCAAGACAATTTTGACATTTTTTAGGTATTAATAATATTGTGTGAAACTAACTACTCAGTGGACAAAAGCCCCAACCTGAAGAAGCAATCCTAAAAATGCAGAAATAGGTCAGATCTCATCTATTGTGGTTGAATTTGTCGTGTTCCCACTGCCAAAAAGTGAAGTTAGATATTTATAGAGTGTTTCATTAGCAGGTTAGTAAATTAGATTATTTTCTTTAGATAATTATTGAATAGAGCTTTGTCTGTGGAATTGTTTATTAGCATACCTAGATGTTTGGTATCAGAGAACATACATATGACTTCATTGATAGGAATTGTAGGAGAATTGATTTATATTAGCTTAAAATACCTTTCTAAAACAGTAAAAAAATAGACTGTATTTCGAACAAAATCCAAAAAGTGAAGTTAGATATTTATAGAGTGTTTCATTAGCAGGTTAGTAAATTAGATTATTTTCTTTAGATAATAATTGAATAGAGCTTTGTCTGTGGAATTGTTCATTAGCATACGTAGATGTTTGGTATCAGAGAACATACATATGACTTCATTGATAGGAATTGTAGGAGAATTGATTTATATTAGCTTAAAATACCTTTCTAAAACAGTAAAAAAATATACTGTATTTCGAACAAAATCCAAAAAGTGAAGTTAGATATTTATAGAGTGTTTCATTAGAAGGTTAGTAAATTATATATTATTTTCTTTAAATAATTATTGAATAGAGCTTTGTCTGTGGAATTGTTCATTAGCATACCTAGATGTTTGGTATCAGAGAACATACATATGACTTCATTGATAGGAAATGTAGGGGATTTGATTTATATTAGCTTAAAATACCTTTCTAAAACCGTAAAAATCAATTTTGACAGTTACATACAAACATTGTGACAGTTAATAATTATTTAGAATTATATTTATCAATTTTTGGTTAGATTTTAAAATTAATGTTTGATGTGGAATTACTGGCGACCATTTTCAAGGCCCATGTAAAATGTAAGTGGTATCACTTATTTAAATTTTATAGAAAAAGACTTTATTGGTCTATTGGATGCGTTACAATAGAATGTAAGTGAAATATCTGGTACATGCAAACTAATACCTCACCCTATTCCATTCATTAAGTAAGAACATATTATTTAACTGAGGTTGTTCCTATAAAGTTTTTTGCTAGTGCTTTTCTTTTGCACTATGTAATATTTTGATATAGTGTATATAATGTGGTAAAAAATATAAAAACGATACTCTTAACTTTTATTATTAAATTTACAGGGTTCTCTTCAATAAAAACAAGTACCTACTTTATATTTATACCTAATATTTGTGCTGCTGCAAAAATATCTGTTCAGATCGGCTAAAAAGTTTCAATATTATTAATTGGCAGATGCCATGGTTGTAGTAGCTTGTGTTTTGCTGTTATTTATTAATGTCGGTATTGGAGAAATAGTTACGTATAATCTATTGTAATAATAATGACATTAAAACGAATTTGACAATTTCTTTTGAACTGCTTACGTATTAGTATTGCATTCTACTTTCAACATTAGTTCTTAGTTGTCCCACTCAGTAATAGAGATCTAATGAAATTTCTATTTAGGACTTCCAGTGGTTCAAAAATTGTTCTGAGGGAGTGTTATTATTATTGCAATAAATTGTACCTATACAAAATTTAACAAATACCATTTTTTTTAGGTGAAATATAAATAAAATTTTTTTTTGGAAGCCTGTCTATTATGAATGTTTTTGTTAAATTAATAATAAGAAAGATATGTAACGATACACTTTAACTAGAAGATTCTGTATTTTAACTTTATTCGCATGATGAGAATTATTTTTTTATCAACAGTGATCATTATTATACGGCAATTACTTAAAAAAAAAAAAAATTTCAGTTTATGTCGACGTTACAGTCGCTTGTTTTAACGAGTTTTCATAAATTAAATTATTAGTGTCTTACTTATAATTTTGGAAAATCAAATTATTTTTATAATTATTTTACAAACCGTCTGTATAGTGTTGATCTCGAATAAATTGTATATATACTCCCAATATACAATTCTGATAGTGGTTCTTAATATGAAATTTTTTAATCTAAGCTACCCCCTTCTCCTTCCGAAAGAGTTATATCCCCTTAACAGGGAGTGATAAACTTAAACTTTTATTTAATTTCATCCAAACGCTTTGAAATTAGTGAAATTGGCAAGATATTTAGGCCAATGAAACTTCTTCTTGAGGAATATTCTTTATTTTCTTCGTCTTGTTATTTACAAGGCATTGAAATAAAATACCCCCTGAATATTTTTCATTAGATTTTTTTGAAGTTAAATTTTTCGATTGAAAAAAATATTTTGGAATGTTTGTCGAATTTAGAATGTTTTTTGTTTCTTACACGTACGTAGTTTCCTTTAAAATATCTGATTCACACGTCGATATCTAGTAGGCTTCCATCATTTTTCATTTGATGACAGTTCATGGTTCTCTATGTCAATGACATCAAATACTACCGTCCGTGTAGGGTCGTGAACTTCATTTTTTTTATTCAAAACCTGCACTACTTATAAAGAAATTGTAAGGGATAAAAATCATTAAAAATTTACCAAGCATTAAAAAAAATTCATTCGAAGTTAACCCTAAAAGAAATTAATGAAAACTTAAGAAGAAAATAAAAAATACCTATTTGTCTAGAAGAAGTTCCATGTCTTGCCAAATTTCACTTCTTAATTTCAAAACCTTTGGAAGAAACTAAATAAAGCTTTAAATTTATCACCCTCTGTTAACGGGCTTAGGTAAAAACATTTCATATGAAGGACCCCAATTTTTTGCATATCATTCTGGATCACCTTGTATTATTTAAATCTATGACCGTCAACACGGGGGGGGAAACAAGGTTCTCCCTCTTGTGGCGCTTGCATCAGTGCACAAAATCAGAAAATTTGATCACTTTGCTTAATTTCTTGTCATTTTGCATTAGTTTTCATGATTTTTATATTACCTTTGCCTTCCTGATAAATCTTCTGCTATTAAATAAAAAAACACATATTATAAATTTATTAGTTTTTATCAACATTGCTCCTCCTTCGTAAATTTTCTGTGGACGCCCATGTTTACTACAGCACAGTTTGATACCTTGATTTGGAACAACTGTTTAAAATAAGAGATTGTAATAATTGTATGAGCTTGTTCGACCCATTTACCTGAGATTCACCACAAGGCTAAACCGTTGTCATATGTTAATATGTCATATAGATTTTATTCGCGACTGCCTTTAGGCATAGCTTTTAATTTGGTGACCTTGTCATAAGATTGCATAGATAAAAATCCTCAACTTCGTATAATAAGTATGTGAAAATGTTTTTGTAACCAGGTCACTTCACTGACATAACAACCAAATATGACATACATAGATATGTGAATAATAGTGTAACTGTATGCGTTGAGATATTGAAGCACAGGCGCATCCAAGGGGGATAATGGGGGTAATTAGCCCCCACATACCTAGTCATTCTGCCAAATGACAACAATACATGCATAATGAAATTTGTAATAATTGGTCTGGATTTTATTATTAAATAATTGTATACGAGAATATTTTTATTTATTTTTCTATAAAGATATTACCAACAACTGATATTTTTTCTCTAAATAAAAGCTTTTTATTTATTTTATTTATTTTTTATGATATAAAATTTAGTTTACATTTTACAATATTGAATTGTTTGGAGTATATTTGTTGTGTAATCAAGTAGTGACAATATCGATTGTCGTGTACGTGAAATATTTCAAGATTAGGTCAACGTAGAGGTTATATTGGTGTCAGCAACAATGCTATATTCATATAAAATCACAAACACCCTAGCATCTTAGATCTAATATAGTTTATAAATTGACTTGCTCTGGGGTTGACTGTAATGGGGTATATATTGGACAAACAAAAAATATCTTAAAGATAGGTTAAAGGAACATGAGTATGACGTAAAAACAATAAATACTAATTAAAGAAACAAACCATATTGCTTTGGTGGAACATATAATACAGAACCCTGATCAATTTTTTGATTTTGATAATTACAGAATTTTGGGAGCAGAAAATAATTTAAAAAACCGTCTATTTTTAGAAATGATTGAGATTAAAAGAAATAAAAAGAGTGTTAATTAAAGAACGGACATGGATGATTTAAATCCTATTTATTTTACCATTTTATTGAAATGACATAATCTTGGTTAGGCAGTGTAGATGGGTAATTTTTCAGAGTGCACATAATTAATAATAACAATGTGTGTGTGTGTGTGTGTGTGTGTGTGTGTGTGTGTGTGTATATATAAATATTGATTTTTAATATTTTTCTTGTGATCTTCTTGGTTTTGTAGGAGTATGATAAAAAAATACATATAAATTATTTTCTGTTCTATCGCGTAAGTTTGATAACAATGATAAAAAAGGAAAATTACTTGTACTTTGTATTTTTGTGTTACTAAATGTTCTTTTTTCCAATTTCTTTTAGTATTGCTCTAGAAGATGAAAAAATAAATTTTTCGAAACGTTAGCTTGAAATTCAACATTGTTGTTATATTATACTTGACCTAAAAACCCACTAGAGGAACCAACTCTTTGCAAATTAAGCCGTCAATTTTTGATGGAAATGTGTAATGAAACATTTACCTTAAACAAGTGATGGTGAGATATAAGAGACTTGCAGCGGTTCGACTCTTGATTTATATAGGAACATACATATGAAGCAACAGCCAGTTCAATTGTCGGTCATCTCACCTATGGCATACTGATGAGGATGATGATGAGTCCGAGGAGTAGTTGTTACCTGCAGTATCATTTACCTTAAACAATTCGAAGTAGTTGACTTGGCAAATAACTCGTCAGAAGAAGAATAGGCCACATCACTAATAATAGCTCTATTGGATGAAGCTATAAAGATATTAAAAACACTAGGTGAGGATAAACAAAAGGATGATCGAAGTTGAAGAAAGTGAAGCTCATTTACAACACGTTTACCACGCACAACTAAAACATCGAAAACAACGGTTCAAAAAAAAATCTGCAACATTGAAGCAAATATGGCATGTATGGTGAAGCTAGCCTACTACACCCCACCGCTAGAGTTCCAAGAACAGTTAGCAGTGAGTAATTTCATCGATGGTCTGCGAAATTGCAAGATCAGTCAAGCGTTAAGGTTAGCCAAACATAAAAATATGCCGGATGTTCTAGCTCTGATACTGGAAATCGAAGCTTCTAGAAACAACCAAGATAGGACAAGGCAAATTAGGCGTCAGGCTGGAAAACCAGGAGCTCAAAAGAATGTAGAAGGATTTGTGAACAATCTGTAAGATTTATTGGATACCTATAATAAAGAAAGGGATCATGATGGTTTTACCATGTGCAGAAGACATATTAGGAATCAATGTCCCTGAATATGTTCAATAAAGATCAAAAGTAAAAAAGTATGACGATTAGAGAGCAAGCAACAAAAGAACTGAGTTCCAATACTGATACACAGAAGAATCAGTTATTAACATTGAAGTAAGAATTAGAAAATGAGAAGAAAACTGCAATTGATCTAGGCAACCAGAATAAAACTTTGGAAGTTACAAATGCCAAACTCTTCAACCAAATAAAATTAGATCAGTAAAATCAGTAAAGAGAGAAAGATAGAAAGAGAAATCAACAGTGGAAGAACAATTACAGAACAGCATAGTAATTGAATAAAGCAAGATAAATAGATAAATTTTTGTGTCAAATAACTAAATTGCAAAACCTGGATGAATGGGAATAGAATTTTTACTAAAAAACACAGAGTGAAAATTCATACTTTGGTGCTATTTTCCAGTAGAAGATTAAAGACTTGGATAGACCTAATGAGATTTCTCACAAATCTTAGCTTTTGGTAAATTATTGAACCTTATGATTTTTTTTTACTAATACAGGGTGACGCATTAAAAAGAGTACTAGAGAGCCCTAATGTCAAAGAATGGATTTATCAAACTGTATTACCCCGAAAAAGAGTGTCAGAAGTTCTTGAAGCGTTTTATAATGATATCAATGGCGTTCATTTTGGAAGAAATAAAACTGGAACAAAGTCAGAGAGCGATTTTATTGACTTAGAAATGTTTCGATGTGGAAGAATAGTGTCGACATTGTAATATTTGTATTTTAAATAATAATGAAGGTTATGCAATGGAGTAACCTGATCGGGCCGATAAGTTCTAAAAAGAGGGTAATGTTGCGGAGGATCACCATTTAGTTTATTAATTATGTTCCTGTTTACCTTAAAATTTATAATTTTGTAATACCTTTATTGTGGCGTTCTCAAAAACATTCCAAACTGTGTTCGATTTGCTTCTAGATGTCTTCTCGTGGACTGTGGAAACTTCGAGAATACAAAAATTATATTAAGCGGATGGGGCCCCATCTCCAGAGTCCAAAGATTAGTTTACATTCAAAAGTTGAACGTAAATAACAGAAACGTCAAACTAAAAAGTTGACAATTGTGAATTGTTTGGAGTATATTTGCTGCATAATGAAGTAGTGGCAATATTGATTGTTTTTCTACGTGAAGTATTCCAAGACTAAAGCTTCATTCACATAAGATTATAGTCGAGGCAATGAAGCACTAAAAAGGCCAAAGATAGGAAATCATTTAGAATAGGACGTATCGGAATGCGGTTTTTTGCATTCGCTTGCAAAAATTATTTATATCATTCGTACCTACTTTGTACCTATTACAAACCGGAAGTTGCATTGCTACAGTCAAAAATGCATGCAAAAAATGCATCTTTTGAGAGTCCTTTTGGCAAATTTAATAACTTCGTAAATAAGAGTCAGAATTGGCTCAAGTCGGGTACCCGGGGGTTTTCGAGGTCGCTGATCACGATTATGATGTTCAAATTGACCCTCCGAGCACCTGGAGCTCAGGAACGTCGACGAACGTCATCTCCGGGGACTATCCCGAACTTTATGCTAGAGCGGAGATAAACTGGGCACTCGGGGGTTTTTTGGGTCGCTGAATTCGAATATACCATCGGAGAACACCCCACGGACACCTGGTGGGCCCCAACCTGGACACGGACGTCATCTTCGAGAATTTTTCTGGAAATATCGACAATAACGAACCGAAAATCGTTATGGGGGCTTTTTGTGTGAGCTGAATCCGAATTTTATGTTGAAAACGACCACCCGAACGCCTGGTGCGCCCTAACCTGCCCTGATAATATAAAATTTGAGTTCAATAAAAAGTTTATAAATGTTAATTACATAAACATTGAATTTCTATGCATTCTCTTCCTTTCCTCCATACATATTTTCACTAGAAAAAGCAATTTCATGTAGTACATTGCCGTCAATCGCTTAAACATCAGGTTTAGTTGACATTCATGGGAATGACATCGATGTCGAGATAAAAGTTTCAGTGCAGCAGGTGTCCGTGGGGTGTCCACCGATGCCATATTTGAATTCAGCGCCCCAAGAAACCCCCAGTAACGATTTTTGGTTGGTCCTTTTCAATTGTGTCTGGAAAACCCTCGGGGAAGACGTTCAGAGCCAGGGTAGGGCGCACCAGGTGTCTGTAGGGTGTGCGTCGGTGCTATATTTGAATTCAGCGACACGAAAAACCCCCAGTAACGATTTTTGGTTGCTCTTTTTCAATTGTGTCTAGAAAACCCTCGGCGAAAACGTTCAGAGCCAGGGTAGGGCGCACCAGGTGTCTGTGGGGTGAGCGTCGGTGCTATATTTGAATTCAGCGACTCAAAAAACCCCCAGTAACGATTTTTGGTTGGTATTTTTCAATTGTGCCTTGAAACTCCTCGGGGATGACGTTCAGAGCCAGGTTAGGGTGCACCAGGTGTCCGTGGGGTGTTGGCCGGTGCCATATTTGATTTCAGCGAGCAAAAAAACCCCCCGTAACGATTTTCGGGTGGTTTTTTCAATTATGTCTAGAAAACCCTCGGGGATGACGTTCAGGGCCAGGTTAGGGCGCACCAAGTGTTCGGGTGGTCGTTTTCAACATAAAATTCGGATTCAGAGTACACAAAAAGCCCCGATAACGATTTTCGGTTCGTTATTCTCGATATTTCCAGAAAAATTCTCGAAGATGACGTCAGCGTCCAAGTTGGGGCCCACCAGGTGTCCGTGGGATGTTCGCCGATGGTATATTCGAATTCAGTGACCCAAAAAACCTCCGGGTGCTCAGTTTCTCTCCTCTCTCGCATAAAGTTCGGGATAGTCCCCGGAGATGACGTTCGTCGGCGTTCCTGAGCTCCAGGTATTCGGGGGGTCAATTTGAACATCATAATCGTGATCAGCGACCTCAAAAACCCGCGAGTACCCGACTTGAGCCAATTCTGACAATTATTTACGAAGTTATTAAATTTGTCAAAAGATGCATTTTTTGCATGCATTTTTGGCTGCAAGGTTTGTAATAGGTACAAAGTAGGTACGAATGATATAAATAATTTTTGCAAGCGAATGCGAAAAACCGCATTCCGATGCGTCCTATCCTAAAAGATTTCCTATCATAATGCTTCATTGCCTCGACTATTAGTGCGCTTGCATTGGTATTGCAGAAAAGTTATTAACAAGGGCGCCGTATTCTTGAAATAGTGTTTTCTACAAAATACAAATAATTTTAGACATTTAATAACTGAACAATCTCAGGTTTACCAAATAATAGGAATGTTAACTCATCCCACCTGCAAATATTTAAAGATACTGAAGTAAAACGGCGAGAAATACTGGTGACTTTTGTAACGTTCAGATAAATTTAACAGTAACGCCTTTGTACTGGAGTTGTATGGCAGAAGCTAAAAGCATTTTAGCTTTTACCAATTCTTTTCCAACAATCTTACAAGGACCAATCAGAAAACTGCTTTTTTGACAGTAAACAGAAGATTCACATTTTTGCAGGTTAAGTTTTTAAATTAGATTCTAATTTAGATATTTAGTTTAGAATTGATTTGTTTATAAAAAAATGGATGCATAGGACTGTTTGGTTTAGAAACAGTTACTTTTGCTGCTCTTATTCGCAGCGACGTCAATATGTATAAAAACTATATATTCAAAAAAAAATTTTAAAAATTCGGAGATGGTGGGTGGTGGATGGTGGGGTAATTTATATAAAGAAATGCGAAATGAGAATGCCTATTATTTTTTCATTTCACCCGAATGACAGTGGCAGTGTTTGATGACTTGCTGAAATTAGTGGGGCCTCATTTAACCCACAGTATACTAGTATACTGTGATTTAACCAAACATTCAAATAGACCATCTATTCCTGCAGATTGTAGGCTTATATTTTATCTAAGGTAGGCTTTTAATTACTATTCGGCAAATGATAAAAACCAACAATTTCCGTAGATAGGGACGTAGTTGACAAAACATAAACATAACCTCTCTGAAGGTTAAGAATCTTGAGTTTTTGCATGTCGCCAACTTACAGCAGAAAAATTCCCCAACTTCTTAAGTCTACAGTAATTTTGTGTAAACAGAGTAAATAATATTTAACACCATACAATTACAATACAACAGTACAACTGCAGTGCCATTGGATTAACGTTTAACTGAACGTTACTTAAGTCAACGTAGAGATTAAAATATCATTCTTCAGTCTAATTAAAAAATAGTGAATAGTATTAAGTTGACATTTGCCAGTAGTTGTGTAAATACATAAATAAATTAATTTTGTACCAGTGATGAAGTGCTTCAATTTATCTATTAATTTAACACTAATTTCTGATGTGCCAGAAGCTTGCGTGGTGGTAAATCCTGAAAATTTTGATATGCAGTTAACAATGTCATTATGCTACTTTGCATCTAACTCAAAAACACAAAAATAGCTTTCAGTACATTATTATCTTTTTCTAAAAGGATGCCCCTGTTTCCTTTTAGTTATTTAAATAACGCTTCTTTCAAATGTAGTAGATATTCGGTAATGTATAACAGTTTTAGTCTGCGGTTCAGAATGAAAATTAGTTTGTTTCAGGCAATTTTTTTTACATAGTAAACATTTCTAAAAATATCTTTATAGATCAGCAGCATTCTTAAATTTATTTACTTTATGTTGCCACTATATTCATATTTCGTGGTCACCTTGTTTAATATTTCCTGCTGCCAAATAATAAAACAGAATTAATATATAAAATTTGACGATTTTTTTTTTTGGATTTCCCAATAAAAATGTCCTTAGACAGCATTATTATCTAAGAAAGAGCTAATAACGCCAACTTATTATTTTGGTAATAACACATTCTTTCAAATATCAATATGAATAATAATTTGAAATGCCTAAGGCAGCTGTAAATACGTTTCTGATTTCCCACAATAAAAAGATTAGATAATTACAACTTAAATTATTAATCCATCGCCAGCAAAGATGTTGATATATGCAATAATCGTAATTGATTTGGTATATGCTATTTTGTGGTTCCCAGGTGAACAGGAAATACAGGTATAATTTTTCTAACTGTAATTACGACCACTTTGGCATTGGTCTTGGAAATCCTTCCAAAGTTGTATTATGGATTCCCAATTAACCGTTACATTAATAAAAATTAATAGTTTGACGTTATTAATAAGCAATAGTAATAGCACTGCTTACGCAGGGTGTTTATAAAACGTATGTACATAAGACAAATTCCTAAGACTAAAATATAAAGATCTATCCCAATTTACCTTAGTCCAAAAATTTATAGTTTCCGAAAACTTAAAATAAATATTTATAAAAAAGTAAAAAAAATAACTTTAACACCCTATATTTCGGAATCTTTTGGACAAAGGTAAATTGAGCTAGATCTTCATATTTTAGCTTCAGGAATTTATGCTAGTGTTTTTTACAGACCATTTAGAGAGACCCTGTATAAGCTTCGCAAGCAGCAAAGTGACTAAATTTGGGCATGTATGTACAGTGCGTTTCAACTTTGATAACATTTTGATCAGCTGTAACTTTTCTGTTTTTAATATCGGAATGAAGCAAAAACCTTATTGCATAGTCGACTAGCAACTTTTTTTCTTATTTGAAAAAAAAAATAATAATAAAATAAAAGACCAATGGTTTTGAGAGGTCTTAACCTAACTTATATTTTTTTAATGGAACGCCCCGTATATTATTGGATATTTGGATTCTACTCAAAATTCCAAGCATATTTTAAAAAGGATATCCTATACCTATCTTCAATTGTTTCTGAGAAAATGGCGTCTGTATAAGTATAAGACAAAATGTAAACAAATTGTTTTGTCCATGGCACACTTTGCACTGAGCTAAAGCTGAAGTTCAGCATTGCTTGAACCGTGCTGGTAACACTCGAGTGTTTTGTTGTGATGAGGAAAATGGCAGACAAGTAGAGCAATTTTTATGATAATTTGACATGTTTGTAAAACTATTTCTCAGAAATAGTAGAAGATAGGTATAGGATATGCTTTTTAAAATATGCTTGGAATTTTGAGTAGAATCCAAACATACAATAATTACAGGGCATTCCATTAAAAAAAATATAAATTAGGTTAAGGTCTCTCAAAATCATTGATCTTTTGTTTTTTTTTCAAATAAGAAAAAAGTTGTTAGTCCACTATGCAATATGGTTTTTGCTTCATTCCGATACCTTTAAAAACAGAAAAGTTACAGCTGATCAAAATGTTATCAAAGTCATTGAAATAATACATGATTATTCACAAAACATTTTACCCGTTTATCCCTTACAAGATGTTATTCTGAACAGGAATTTTTTTTTGTGTGACTCATCGCTAGCTTCTGGACTAGCGTGGCAAGTGAAGCTTATGGAAATCATTCTCATCAATCAAAGTGTTTCCTTTAAAACTATGCTCTCTTGAGCATCGATGTCTCACTACCATATAATAGCTGTTTTACACGAGTATTCTTAGTGGTATGGTGGTAAATGAATTCCTCAAGCTTTGACAATATCGTTACATACTTAGTATATTGACCTTTTACTCTTTCGACAATTTTTAATAATAGTGCCTTTAGCATAGTCTCTGTATTCAATATTCTTTGATTTTAATCACTTCATAATATTTGATGTCTTCCATGCTGATATCAGTAACTTTTTAACCCTTCTGCGTTATCTATTACAACTGCTTCTAGTTCTACATATGATTCAAATCATTTTTCAAATACGTCACTGTTCATATTTTCATGGTAACCTTCTGTCTTAAGTGATTAAAAAGCATGCAAACCATTTTCTAAAAATTCAGTATCGCTTCCAATATGTGTTATCATTAATCTTCGCTCTTTTACAGAAGGTGCCTTTACTTCTGTACAAAATCCATCTAAAAATTCTTCTCCTTCATTTAGCCATGTTTGGTCCATGTAATATATCATTTTGCCAGGTGCGCGAAATTATCTCAGTTTTTCTAAGTATTTTCTTCGTCATACTACGATATTGTTTTGTTGTTTTTCAACGCAGATGTTTTTACGATTTCATTTCATATACTGGAAATTCATGTCATACATTGTTCTCCTAAGAACTGTATCAGATAATTTAGCTTAGTCCTCATCTTCAGCTATTACAGCTTGAATTTTTCGTCGGTATTTAATTTTTGAAGAAGAATCAATTAATTTTGCTACGAATGACATCAAAAGTCTCTTTTCATCACTTTTGACGTTTCTCCTGTTTTTGTCCACTTGCCCGACGTTTATCGGGCAAGTGGATAACATTTCTTAAAAATATTTATTTTTGCACGATCAAGCTTTTTTAATTCACTTGCCATGTTTGTTTCTACAATAGTAGGATGCGCTTACTGGTTGCAAAGGCTAAAAAAACAGTAAGCAAGTCCCTTTTCGCTCTAGAATGGTAAGTACAGCTGTCAAAATAAAAATTTTTCACATCGCATTGATTTTGAATGGATTTTCTACAATTCAGTTTAAAATTTAATTGATTTAAAAAAGATAATATTTTTAATCTAATTATTGATATTGATGTTGAAATTAAATGTGCAGTTTATACAATTACTTACAGAAATTGGAACAGTACATGTGTCTTCGATTTCGGTTTCAGTTATATTTCTATTTAAAGTAAAATTAGCTATCGAGGCCAGTGAACTTGTAACTTTTGTAACTTTTTTATGTTTGCGGAATTTTTACAACTATATATGTTCCCTGGCCGTCAATATCCTGAATGATCATATTGTATAGCTGTTCCCTTTTACATGATCCCGATATTCCTAATATCAATGCTACCTAAAATACAAAACGATATCTAGCACCTATACATGTAAAACGATCCAAATTTACCTTATAATTAAATATCTGTCATCTGGTGCCTCATTTAGGAATCGAGACATCTCTTTCTTAGTAAACACAGAAGCATTAAGGGTTCTCAGATAACACTGGAGGCTTTGCTTCCTTCAGTCTTGGAGGATGGATGAATGGATGGACGTTGGATTAAAGGGAATAGTAAGTTGTGTTTATAAATCTCAGATCGGTAAGAACGGTCACTTACAGATCGGAAGGCAATAAGTTATAAACAAATTAAATAAATCAAACGACTCAACTGATTATTTTTTCAAATATTTCTACTACTGTTTATAGTTTATATCTACAAGTTAATTCTGTGTCTTTAGTCATTTTTGATAGTGATAGTGATGTAATTTCTGTTATTTTTTACTTATCTGCTTTTTTCAGTGTGAGATTTTTTGGTTAAGAAACTTAGTTTCAAAAATAATCCTTGACTGATTCGTTTGGCGCGAGGGTTTGTTTAATTAATTTTTATTTTTTCAGAAAAAACCCAATCGAACTAAAGAAAAACTAAAATTGTGCCACAAATAAATAGCTTCAGACAATAAATTTTTAGTAAGTGACAATTGTCACAGGACTGTCACTTTGACAAATTTAAATTTAAAAATCATTTAATCTTAAATCTCAAGCAAAATTGGTAGGCCTGGGTACCTTCGGTCACCAAATTTTTGTTTTCGACGAGCAAACAACCCTTATTACTTTTGATGCTTAAATAACTATAATCTCCCTGTATTTTAAACTAATTTTGTTATCATATGACCGTTCTGTATGGTCATAAATTAAACAGATTTAATTTCAACTAGTTGACCTTTACGCGTTAGGAATTTTTCTTATTACCTATGAATTACTTTATAACTCATTGTTCTTTTTAAGATAAAATGCTTTGAGCGCAAATTGTATATTACGGATTTCCCCAACATCACGAATAATCGGAAATAAAAATAATGGAAAACTATAATATAAATAACATTTTTATTTATAAAAATAATATAAAATTCTTAATTGAGAAATCTATGTTTTCATCAAACAAAATAAGTATTTACAATAAAAATTTTAACACCTTATAGATTTATAAAACATGGCACATAATTCACAGTAATGTACATTTTTACAACATAAGTCAGTTAATAAGGCATGAGGAGGCACAAATTTTATTTTTGTTTTCGGTACGCTAATTGGTCACGGTTATTTGATAATTTAGGGCATCATCAACATATTTCATACCTAGTTTTGACACAATGAATAAGTATATGAAAAACAGTGACTAGTCCACTTAAAGGCACATTAATTGACACGAGTAAACTAAAAAAGTATTTAACATTTAATAATTAATATTAGAAGTATATAAACTTCTACAATATGATTACTCAGTAAGCAATAGATGATTATTTTTTTTAATCATTATAATATCTAACTACAAAAATATACAGTGGATCCAGTTATCACAAGCACAAGGCTGTAGTATCAATTTTTGAAAATTAGTAATTTTTGTTTTAAAGATTTCAAATTCTTTAGCTGGATATGAATCCAATGTCTATTGGATCTACTTTTACATACCCAAAATCTTTTTTGACGAATTTTTAAAAAGTTAAATTAATAAATATTAAATAAGTTCTGAAAAGGAAAAAATGATTTGTTATAAAATGACAAAAGTATCCTGTTATTCTCTTTCATAAAAAATATGAGACAAATTATTGAACTAGTAAATATGGAATTAAGCCATCATTAGATGAATTGTTTCTGACTTATCTCTATAAATTTCCTTCAGATTTTGATTAAATTAATGTTTGGGACTTTAAGAACAATGCTTAAACATTCAATAGAACTAATTTCATGCTCTGACAACTCACAGAAAAATAAATGAAAAATTATGCAAAGTCAACGCTGTAATAGTAATAAACAACTCTATTCGGACGAAAAGAAAAAACAGTTGTTTACAGTTTGTTAATTTTTGAGGTCACAGATTACCGATCTAAAATTAGATATTTCATGGAATATTTGAATGTAACAAATAAAATGATTGTAGTCAATATAGCATTTCCTCAGTCCTGACTTATGATCTATACCATTCACAGAAACATTAAAATATATGTATATACAATGGCACACATTAATCGATGTTTTTTTAAACTTTGGCACTTTAGCTGTTATAACAAATATTTACAAATATTACTACACTACAAATTAAATTTTTGTATATACCCTGTAGGATAGATACGTTCGTCATATGTACAATTCCTGACCAAATTCAGGTTATGAAATACAAAATAATAATAATCATTGCCTTATACATTGCAATACTTCCAATAGTGGAATATCACATATATCTAATATCTAATACACTCTTCATTTACATCAGATATGTAGAAATAAATATTAGAAGAAAACTATACGCAGATTGATTCAAAACATAATCAATTCAATACTAGTAAACAAATATACAGGTTGTTCAGTAAAGAATGGCCTTCACTTTGAGGCTACCCATGGGACAAAAATAACGTGAATTAAATCAACTTACCTTAGTGCAATTTTGCTTCCTTCAGAAGTTATAGGCCTGAAAAAAATCTGTGGCACAGTCGCTCATAACGCCCAGTTCATTTAACTCAAAAATTAATAGATATTCATGTTTATCTTACTGAACAACTTTCTTTTTCAAAATTTGAGTACGATTACCCAACAAATAAGAAAATTGTCGTAAAAAATGAAATAAAAAACCCTTCTCAGGCCTACCACTTCAATTGTACTAAGGTAAGCTAATTTAATTTACATTATTCTTATCTAAGACAGCTGGCCTTAAACTATGGCCCATTCTTTGCTGAACACCCTGTATTTTGAAAATATAACTGACTATTTTAGATCATTTGTAATAATTGTTCATTTTGACATATTTCACATTAAGAAATGAGATGTTATCATTTAAATAAAAGTCTATATACGACTCACACAGTAACACTTTCAACTTCAATGAGTTATGACTATTGTACAACTTGAAGTTGACATGCACATAAATATATTGAGGCACATGAAAATTGATTCAACTTCCTTCAACATACTAAACAATTGACTGATTGGAGATGATGTTCAATAATCGTTGAACTTGAACAGCACAATTGAAAGTCAGTTGTACTTGTTTAGTTAGTTAGTTGAACAGCTTAAGCATGTGAAAGTTCAAGGACGTTTAACTTTTATTGCAACTATTCGTCAAATAGTTATTTTCAGTTCAACAATCTATTGCAGAAAACTATAAATAGGAGTTATGACTTAAAACAATTTGAATGTAATAAAAATTCAATGTTTTGGGTATCTATGTTTGAGGGATGACAATTGTTAGTGACGTCATAACTACTTACTAAGGAAATTTAGTCCCATATACAAGGTGTGAGAGTACAGATCTTACACATACTACAGTTGGAGGTATATTTTCGAATAATACTGTATGAATTTTTATAATATTCCCTTTGGACTATGTATGAATAATAACGCTTAGTTCACTCTTTGCAAATGTTAGAATTTTGTTAAATAGACTCCAAATCCTCCTATATTACTACTTATGATGCTTTTCATCTCATCAAGGAAGAACACTCCAGTTACTTTATTTATCTATAATATCAAAATATGTACATTTTAATGGCATTTACATCAGCGGTAAGCAGTTCTGTACTCTTCAATAACATTCCAAGAAATCTCTTCAAAAATAAACTTTTAAAGGAGTTTCAAGATAGTCACAGTGATATATAATATATTTTAGGTGATCAGTTAAGTTATTTGATATTGTCAATTAGGCAAATATGCTGACATCTTTTTATAAAAATAAAGTATTAAATCATACTGCGTCTCAAAACCGTTTCATTTTCTTTTAAAAGAAATTAATATGACTATTCATTTATGTGAATGTGAAAGATGAAAAATAATATTTCCATAACAACCTAGTGTAACAGTTATAAGTATTGCCTGTTTATAATTTTCGCTAATTCAGAAAAGGGGGTAATGTGACATACGTTTGATTCCCGTTTCCGTTATCAGGCTTAGGATCCTTAATTCTCCCGTCATCGTGAAACGCTTGTTCGTACTTTGGCGAACCATTCCCATATCTTTCAGGCGACTGACTCAGTGCATTGTGATCTACGTACTCGATTTTTACTCCTATAGAATTTTCGTCCGCTGTCGGTGAGTGGGTTTGCAGCATGGAATATTCCCTCCCTAGAGGAGGACTTTGGTTAGCAGGAGGGGCAGAATACTCATGCGTACGCATGGGTGCTCCAAACAGTTGATTTTCATGAGAATTCAACATGTATGAATAACTGTTTTGTGTTGACCCAAAACTTGAATAAGAAGCTGGTGATCCAAAACTCGAATAGGAACCAGACGTACTATTAAGTAAGTTTAAGTGGGGTCCTAGATCGTAAGACGATTGATAGCTCCATGACTCCACAGGCGTAGATGTGTTAAGCGTGTTAGATTGGGTAAAAGGTATCGGATTGTTGAAATTCGTTGTGATGCTGGAACTGGGCGAGTTTGAGTTGATGTATCCTGTTTTACGTGGAGGTTCACGCTTCCTCCATTTCGCCCTCCTATTTTGGAACCACACTTGTACTCTGGATTCGCTCAGGTTTAACTTCAAAGCTAACTCTTCCCGTGCAAATACATCTGGGTACGGGGCTCGTTCAAATGCACGTTCCAGTTCTTCCAGTTGGAAGGCAGTAAATGTCGTTCTGGAAAAAATGAAAATATATTAACATAAAAAAAGATTCTGGATAATACACTCACAGACAAAAATATTGCATATTTTATTTTAATCCTTTTTTTATATTTGTATTTTTTCCTTTAACACAGTAGGCGTTTTTTTATTAGAAAAATGGCTTACACTGGAGTGTTTTACGTATATTCTAATTTGTTTCTGATTAAATGTAGCTTTTATAGCTGAATAATCAATAATGTTACAAATTACAAACATTGTATGGTCTGCCTTGACGAGTAACAATGTCTGCTCTGTTGTTTGTTGTTATCAAAATGACAGTTCGAGTTCTTTATTTGTTGAGTCTGATTGATGTCTTTAGTGAGATGCCATCAATTCACTATTTTTCTTATAATAAAGCGATACAATGAGACCGGAGAATACAAAAGGTAACCCGGTCAAGGACGTAACAGGTGTACAACAACAAGAGATGACCAATATTTGAGACTACAATCTTTGCGAAATCGCACACTTACAGCTCCGCATCTTAAAAATGCATTACTAATTACAAGACAAGTAAATGTAAGTGTCAAAACGGTAATAAGAGGACTTAAGGAGTTTGGTTTAACCCCAAAAGCGCCCTGCCAGAGTGGCTAGACACACTTACAGCTCCGCATCTTAAAAATGAATTACTAATTACAAGACAAGTAAATGTGTCAAAACGGTAATAAGAGGACTTAAGGAGTTTGGTTTAACCCCAAAACGCCCTGCCAGAGTGCCTAGACTTCTCCCACGCCATAAAACTAGACGATTACAATTCGCAAGAGCCCATGTTATCTGGAATGAACATCAATGGGGACAAGTTCTTTTTACAGATGAAACCAGAATACAATTGTGGAAGCCAGATGGACGTGGGCGAGTATACAGAAGGTCTGGTGAACGTTTTGCAGAATGTAATCTAGTACAGAATGTTAGCTTTGGAGGCGGTTCCATTATGCTATGGGGAGAGTCGCACGGACCTCATTGAGGTGAATTTAAGAATGAATGCTGACTAGTACATTCACAACATACTTGAAGAGCATGTTTTACCTTATGCTGGCTTCATTGGATACGATAACTTTCTGCTAATGCATGATAATGCCCGTGCAAATGCCGCTAGAATAGTGGTTCAGTACCTTGAGAATATCAGAATTGATGCATAGAACATGTATGGGACATCCTAAAGCGACATATACGAGCACGAAATCCAACTTCTAACTCAATTGCAGAATTAAGAATTGCTGCACAGGAAGAATGGCATCGAATTCCGCAAGAAACCATTAAAGACTTTCTGCGGAGCATGCCTAGAGCTAGAGGAGGAAGTACTAAGTACTAAAGTGTTTATTATGTTGCCTTAAAGTCGTTATTTTGTCGTAATTGTTGCTCTTTTTAATTAAATGTTCTAACCAAAAAACAGGATATTTCATTAATGCCTCTATAAATCTGTTGCAAAGCTTCATTGTGTAATTTATTTAACCATTAATATACGTAACGCACTCCAGTATAAGACATTTGTAAAAATAACCACCTAAAATGTCAAAAGAAAAAATACAAATATAAAACAAAATTCTTAAAATAAAATATGCAATACTTTTTTCTGTGAGTGTATATGGACACAATTGATGATTTACGCTAACGTAGCTGCTGCCAATAAACAATATAAACAATAAACATTTGTTTTAGGTTGTAGAAACTGGGGAACATGAAAATTTTGTAGTTGTAACAACAGGTATGTCAAACTATTTTATTAATTAAGACCATAACAATAACGGCAAGAGCAGTTAAATTTGCTGTATAAAATAGGTGTTAAATAAAACTCTATTTATTTCTTTCCTTGGGATTTTTTTCCATTTTTTGTCCGGTCGCCGATTGCATGCTTTGCCACCTTATCAGGTTTTCAGTGCCGTGCAGAAATATATTTTAAAACCAATTTCGCCCTGTCCTTTTTGATTTTTTTTAATCAAAATTGTATTTGTAAGAGTCTCCTGTACATTCAAATTCTTTTTTAGATAAGGTCTGAATCACCCTGTATACATACGGACCTACAGGGTGTCCTATTAAGAATGAAATACAGATCAGTTGTAGGTCAAAATAAAAACATTGAGTAAAACATGTCTTAGTTATATGTCACTATTTTTGATATATACAGGGTTAACTATGACTAAGTACAAAAATTTTAACCACGTGCTCAGGGAGCCCTAAAAGACAATAAAAAAGTTATTCCAGAATTTTAGCTCGATATTTAAAAAATGGGGTAAAACCTTTTTTTCCTACGGAAAGTCGGCGGCTATGATGAGTATCGACTGAGATGGCTTAGATCCATAGTTGACATTACATCTGTCAACAACTACCATGCGGTCGTTTGCAGTGTTTCTAAATGTAGAAACGACAAAAATTAACATTCTTATTAGTAATAATACATGATAGGTAACAGTTAATCCAGTTAGCTCTAGTATTTTGCAATCCAGTTAGCTCTAGTATTTTGCAGTAGGTAGGTTCTAATAGATAACAGAAAACGTTTTAACACCCGCGGCAGTCTTGTCCCATAACGTAGATAAACAAACCGGCGAACTATATTGTGGGGAAATATCTGTACCCGACACATATTCCTTTATTTATTAACTATAAAACGTTTAAAATTAAAATAAGGCACTAAAAACTGAAGAAGAACACAAAACTACAACGTAAACATAGGAATTAAATTATAACATGAGAGCGAACCGACTCGACTGGACCGACTGCCGACTGTGGCCGACTGTTGCACGACGGTTGCTTGCTGGTTGCACACTCTGATTCTCGCATTGGCGGCGTTAAATAAGGATTTAATATAATATCGAAATTTTTTTTTTCGCTTTATAAAGTTTGGAAATTTTTTTAAGGGAAATTCTGTTAATTCTTATTTTTTTCTATCCCCTCTTAAAATATTTGTACTTAGTCATAGTTAACCCTGTATAGTATTTTATATGAAATTTTTCTTTCAATTTCTTTCGATTGAAAATGGTTAACTGGCGAATTATTTATTAGTGCATTACCAATCTGATGTGAAATGATGACAATGAAAAACAAAAACAAAAAGTTAGTTTTCGATATACTATAATAATTTTTAACTCATATATTTAATCTAATACATTTTCACAATGTCCTCTATTTACGTCCATAAATTTTCTTGTTTATTTAAATTTCGCTTAACTTCTCGATTATTTTTTTTATTATATTGGCAGCTTCCTGTACTTATAGAGTATCTATGTGTATACTGTCAAGTTCATGTAACTCCATAAGAAAAAGCCGAAAAGATTTAAATCGAGGCTGTGTAGTATTCACAGGAATTCAGTACCACAGCGAATCCACACATGTGAAAACTTGAGTTTGAGTTAGTGCCGTTTGGTGCATAAAGCAACAGTTGTTTCAAAAGTTTAGAGGTACTCATCCATCAGTTCGTCCGAGCGATTTTCCAAAAAAAAAAAATAAGTACAAATCGATTGAGTCTACAAAAAAGCTAATATAGGGTTCAAGAAAGCAATTTCCAATATTTCCACACCAAATGTTAATAGAAAATTCATAATGAAAGTGCCTCTCTCTTGCACCAATTAAACATTCCTCGGCAACTAAAAGTAACTACGTCCGTAAATAAAACTTTTTTTTTGAAAAAATAGAGGCATTATTATTAATAAAAAATTGACAAAACCATAGTCTAGCTGGTAGGTCAATTGGCAATAAATACTGTATGGGGGTGAAATGATAAAGAAACAAGTTTTCTATTTCTTTTCTTTGCTGCTCCGTGTCTCAGTCTTAATGAAATTAAGTATAATAACAATGATGTCAAATGAACTTTTATAGATGAACAAACAAAATTTGAATAGAGGATCAAAATTACATAGGTAGTATGAGAAATAAGAATACTGATTAAAAAAATAAGCCAAGACGAATCACATAACTGAAAACTAAGTTTAATCACTTTTAGATTTTATAAAGAATACGGGAAAACTCGTTACACAAATACATAAGGATATCTTTACAATAGAAGATATCAAAACTTTTCAACTTTGGAAGAAGTAGCAACTGTGACAAGGATGTTGAGATATATAATATGAAAGAAATAACATGAATGAAAATGGTTAGGCTTGCATAAGTATATTCAATATTATTGCCCAACCCTCATTGGAACTAAAACAGATGCGATCAAACATACCTTAAGAGCATCAGAAATGGAAGTTGTGTGGTAGAGGGGAGTAGTAGCAATAGCAATAGAGCGACTACAGCCTGACAGTTAGGTCACAGGTGGGCCTTTTTGCCTACCCCACCATTCCATCATTTTTTCACTATACTATACTTTTAGCTCTAGTCGAACCTACCCGACGTCGTAACGAACTTCAGGATTTTAGTCATGATAGGCCGCGCACCTCTTATATTTACAACTCCTCAACGCCAAATATCCTATGTTTTATCCGCGCCAAAAGCCCCGTAGTACCCTAGAAAGTAGATGGGAGTGTCCTCCCTTCTCCACATTCCAGTCATAAAGAACTCTCCTCTGTCCCTATCAAACTTAGAGGCCTTCTGAGTCTGCAGTGGCCTGCAGTGGTTCAGGGACCTACGACTAAGATTCAGGAGCCACACTGTCCTAGATTTATTGGGTACTTCGAAAATGTTATGGGCCTGTCTACATCCTGTATTTATTTTCATGTTCCATCCTAATATTTGGTTGCCCCATTTATTAAGTGCACTGTTAATACCACTTTTGTAATTGCAAAAATGGGTTCAGATCCCTCGCTAAGCGTTCCAGATCCAAGACAAGCTAGCTGGTCAGCCTGGGATTCTTTTATGGCCAGAAAACCAGACCAACTCCATCTCTCTGTGTCTGGCTAGAAACTCCAGAGCATCTTCACCCTCCTGAACGACAGTAGATCTCCTCCTTGGAAATCTAAGTACTAAGAAGATACAGATTTTCTCCTGTACACAATTCCTTGCCTCTTCCTTGCTTGCTACCATCAAGACAGCAAGTACCTTTGCCTAGAAGACCGTGGCGGGAGAGATCCATGTAGCATACTAGGGATCCTGAGAGGAACATGCCCTCTACCCGTTCCCAACGATTTCTTGAGAGAAAGGTGGTAGTATACTTCCTCTCCAACTTTCCGCCCTGAGAGATATAGCAGCTTGACAATTTGCTCGACCTACTGTCCTCCAACTGCCCGCGTCTCTTATTTTCAGATACGTCGCCTGCCTTACACTCCATGAAAAGGTGTGAATCCTAACAAAACTTACTGAACGGTAGCTGGCGTCGTCCTACCTAAGCAGACCAACTTTTAAATCCTTGATAATTTCTTGGCGCCCAATCCACACTCGGTCACTATACATATTGTAGCCTCGGCCTGATCACTGCCTTGTACACCCAGTGAAGTACTCTCTGATTGATTTCCTAGTTTTTACCTTCTACTTTCCTTAAGGTAGGTAAGACGGAAAGTCAAATAAGAAATAAGCAATTACATTTTAGGAATAAATGGTACTAAACAATGAAAGCAGCTCCAGAAGTACCAAACGTCTAAAAGATAAAGAGTATTTGATCGATCATCAATCTCGCAAAAGGCAGAGCTCAATAAAATATAAAAGACGTGACGTAGGAAGAAGGTATTTTAAAAAATGATTTTAGATAGATGTTTATACATTACAGAAATTCGAAGAAATATTGTTGGTTTCTGATTTTTAGAAAAACCACGTGTTTGCATAGCTAGGTGAGAAGTACTTTTATTATTTCTAAGTATAATTAAAGAGTAATAATAAAGTGTGCTTAATCTGCTGCGTAGTACTTGATCATTTCATCTATTTTTTAAACTGTTTCAAACATTTGTTTGGCTACATGTTTAGTTTTTGTCTACAAATTAATTGATAACAAAATTAGTAAGGCTATTTCTGTTGTGAGATATTTGCTTTTCTCTGTGCTATCATTATACATTTTAAAAGAAATAAATTGTTTAACAGTTGCTCTGTATAATGCTTTTCATATTTTGTACTATTTGAGGTAAAATTATATATACTTTTGTCTAGGTAATAGTTAAGACAACTAAAAATTAGTAAATTTAATGTAATTCTAAAATTAATGAATTACTTGTCTGTTTAGTGTTTGAAAACTAATTTGTTCATAAATAATTGATATGTGGTTAATGTACAGGGTGATCGAAATTAAGATAGATTGCGAATCCATAACCAAACGACGCTGGGCGTCGTGACTCTCTTTTTCTTCCCAGAAGAATACCATTCTTTACAGATATTAGACGAATTTTTCATTTCAAACTTTGTTCCAAATAACTTTCTACGTGTACAACAGCTCAAAAGAACGTACTACTTATTGTGTAACTGAAATGTTTCGTTTACCATATCAAAAAGTGCGGTAACTTGCAACAGTAGATATAAATGTACTATAAATGTATAATTATTGAAAATACCAAATATCCCATAAAAGAGGAATAATAATAAACGTATAACAAAATAATTAAATACATCGATTAAAATAACTTCAGAAAAAATCTATATGTATATTCAGTGCAAATATTGCACTGCAAATGCCTGCAATGAAATATTGGCTCATAATTTAAAAAAGTAACTTTATTTGAAATAAGAAAGCACTGCAATCTATGGTGTATATTTATATCGAGCATCTAGTAAATCAATTTTCAATTTTAGTTTAGTTTTCTTAATTGATGTACATTTGTTAATAATAATTACATTACTTTATATATAATTGAGATATAACAAGATTAAAACATAAATTATTGTTTTTTCAAAGCCCATTTGCTTTAAACTGACGATTAATGTGATAAACGAAAGATTCCAGTTACACAATAAGTGATATGTATCTTTTCAAGTGTTAGCAAGAAAAAGTGTGAAAAAAAAGCTTGAAATTAAAAATTCTTCTTTAAAGAAACGGTATGCTTCTGAGAAAAAAAAATTGGCCAGCGGCAAAATGCCGACGACCGCTAATTCATGGCTGCACTAAATGGTTCAGAATCACTAAAACTTGCTTTTTATGCCAATTTACGTTGGTTGTACTGCCGCGTAAAGCTCATTTGTTTACTATGATTGGTTACAATTATTATTATTATTATTTATTCTTCTAAAAAAATATTACAATTTTACAGGAAGGGTTCTATAATAGACAAGAGGAAAAAAAATGAATCTCATATCTAAATAACCATACAAATTTTGAAAAAATCAAAACTTCAATATTACAATTATATAATGTAAAAAAAGAAATTATGAACAAAAACAAAATCGAGAGAAAAAAAATTACTCGTTTAAAATAAAAGCACGAAGTTTAAGAATACCCATTACAAACATGCACATCATCTTGGCAGTTTTGGGACTAAGGTTATCAAGAAGCTCAATTAAAGCATCAAGAGAAGTTAAGTTTCCTAGATAAGGTATTTTAAGATGTTCGTATATAGGACATTTAATAAAAATATGTTCAAGTGTTTCCAACTCAAATGTATTACAAATAGTACGTACTTTAGTAGGGTTAATAGAATAGGAAATGCCATGAAATGCAAACTTTAAATAATGCTTGTTCGAAAGTCGAATTTGAGCTATAATCCTTATAATATACAGGATGTTAAAAAAGAGTGTAAAATATTTCAGGAGGTAATAATATGAACCAAAATAAGCAGAAAAGTCTTTATAAACATGGGCCCGCAAAGTAACGGTTGCGGAGATATGCACCACTATTCGTTTTTCAAACATTTTATTTTATTAGGAATAAACCGACAAAGGAAGCATTTAAGAAACAAAAAAGTTACAGAAGATGTTCAAAGTGCCCTCCGTCCATTTCCAGACAGGCACGACATCTTCGTCTCAACAATATTCGAACTCTTTCGATAACACCCTCCTTGGTTTGGATTTCTTGACACGTTTGATTAATCCGTAGCTGCAGCTCTTCCAGGCTATTTAAAGGAGTACCATACACTAATGTCTTCAAGTATCCCCAAACTAAGAAAGTTTGGTTTAAATGCTCTCTAACGGCCATGAAAAATGAGCTGGAGCATCATCATGCTGAAACCACATTTGTTGCCTCTGATTCAAAGGGATGTCTTCCAAACACTCATACAGTGTGCTCTGCAGAAAGTTGAGGTAAGCAGCCTGTTAATCGGTTTGATAAAACAACATGACCTAGAAACCTGTCACCTACAATACCCATCCAAATGTTTAATGAAAAACGTGCCACACCAGTGGCACCGTACTTTCCAAGTAAAGTAAGTTTACGAACTATGTCAATCTGGGAATCAACAAAAATTACTAGATCATCTGCATATAATAACATTAGTATGTCGTTAAAATTGTCAACGTTAAGGCCAACTGCACCATTGGGCGTAAAAAAGTCCAGTGCAATGAAAAGTGAGAATAAGATTGGACTAAGAGATTCGCCCAGCAAAACTCCTGTTGTAACGTCAAAAGCTCTGGAAAACTCATTTCTTGACATGTGCATCACTATACAAGTTTAAATAATAAACCCTTATAAAAGTAGAGCTAATACCCATATGAAATAATTTGGACCAAAGTAAAACGTGGTTAATAGAGTCACATGCTCTTTTAAAATCAATGAAAGCAGCAAACATTTTAGGACCTTTTAGTCTCAAATGGAAATGCACAAGCGAACTAAGTACATACACATTGTCGGTACAACTTCGATTTTTTCTGAAACCGGACTGGCACTCGGGTAAAGCGTTATTTGACTCACACCAACTCGTTATACGAGAGAGTAAAATATTAGTGAATACTTTAGCAAGACAACTAACTAATGCAATACTTCGATAATTGGAAGGATCTTCAGTAGGTCCCCTTTTATGAAGCATCAATAGAATTACATTAGACTAAGCTGTAGGAGTACTGCCTTCAGCAAGAATTTGATTATATACAGTGCAGAGATATAACCGCCAAATCTGAGGCAAATTCTTAAGAAATTCATAAGAAATTAGGTCTTCACCAGGGGATTTACCATTTTTACAACGAAAGAGAGAGCAGAATCTTCCAGAACACACCCTGATCACTAGCATTGGCTAGAAGTATCATTGGTTACAATCTTTAATGACATTTAAAATAACAGCAAGTTAGTTAATTTCATATAGCAATGCAGCCATCATATTTGCAGAACTGCAACATAAAGCAAATAAAATATCCATTTTCCGGACCTTAATACCATAGGCGACCCGGGACCTGTTACGTGACCTATATAACGGAAAGGCGCCATCTATATTTTTTCTAGGTTTGTGTTTGACACACAACTGACACTTAAAATATCAGAGACAACTTCTGGTACTTCGTTATTTGTTGCAGAACGAATGCTGATATTGTTGACATACGAAAAATATTTTTTCTGCCTAAACTACTCATCTATTCAAATTTCTGAAAGTATAAAAAAGTTTCTAAATAATGTCAGCCACTAATAGAAAGAAATTGAGAGTAATTGTACAGAGGGTTAAAAAAATATGTGCTTATATTTGCATTTACATGATTTTTCTTATATTTCTAATAACTGCAAAAGATTTTAAATAATGTCAAAAAGTGTCGGTTAGACTTATAACTGCGTACCCCAAAAATAGTTAAAATCGATCATGTAGTTTTCGAGATATTCGGAATAAACAAATATTTTTCCCGAACTTTGGCGCTCTTTAGCGGCTAAACGAAGCAATTTTGGAAATAAGTAAATTGGACTAAATCGGCTTATTTTCAATCCAGGAGTGGTTTTCTGTTGTACACGTCTTTTCCGGACACTCTGTATATGCTTTCAATATAAATCTAATTAGTATTCTCATAAAAAATACAAAACGTGATGGAAGAAATCTTGAATATCATAATTTTGAAATATTTGGAAGTTGTAGTTAGCACCTAAAGAGTTACCTACCACCAATACTAATACACCTGTGTATAATTCATGCTTCACACAGTTCTATGTCAACAATTGACATTGACCATTGACTGGTGATTTTCATTGTATTTGAATGTAAATTTTATTAAAAAATTAAGAAAAGTTCCTACTTATGTAGTGATAGATTTGAATATAGCCATAATGACAGACCTTGTCAAAATTCTACTCTAAACATTGTCTGATAAGTGATTTCACTTTTACAAATTTTCTTTACTTTTATATTTCACTGCTTCTGTTACATATTGATATCCTGTAACATAGTGTCTATGAACTTGATTCTTAATATTTGCATTAGTAAACTGAGCCCGATTTTGATATGAGTCTTGGATTCCTACTTATAAAGTTTATAAAGCTTTTTTTAACTGGATATTTTGTATCCAAATTTTTCAGAGAAGATTTTCCCGACGTCAAATATTTGATTTCATATTTGAATAGAATATTTTGTTTTATTGAAAATATAATTTAGATAAAAAGAGAACAATCGGTTTTATTAAATTTAGAAGAAATCTGAGTTAAGTTGTTGGACAAAATAAGTAAATAAATCTCTGAATAAAAAAATAATTTAATTATACGATGAATAGGAAATTGACGGGTTGTATTAGTTGTGGCATCTTCCATAAAAGAGAGTCATACCTTAAATATATTAAAATTATTCCATAATACAGCAAGTCGATTATATATTCGACAGCTATACAATTTTAAAAGGCATTTGCTATGGTGAGGGTGTTATGTCAGATGACTGCTACTGACTATAGAATGGCTTATAGAAAGCACCCTATACTGAAATGATGATACACCATATGTTTGATAACCGTGACCCTTACGACATACGTTTATTCTACAGAGAATCGAAACTTATGTAACTATGTACCAATTTTTTTAAAAAGTTTGTATTTTCTGGCGTAAACATTAAATATAAAACTGTATAGACTTTACCTTTTCCAAATATTTAGAAAATTCAGCATCCGAAACATGAAATATTATTACACGTGGTGGCGATTTCTTTTGACTGTCTGACTTATTCATAATGAAATATACTTTAAACTTTTAACATTAGTTTTTAGTTGTTTCACTCACAAATAGAGATTTAATAAAATTTCTACTCAAAACTTCCCAGAACTTCAAAAACTGTTTTGAGAGAGTGTCATTATTATTTCAAATGCATGTACATTGCATGTAAGGAATTATGTGGAGCTATTCTGATTGGCAGACAAACTAAGACAGCTGTTCTTATTATTTTAAAATAAGAAGTAAGTATATTACACTTTAAAAAATCAATTTTTTATCGTTATGACACCTGACAAACTATTCTATTAAGTTTATAATAAACAAGTTGCTAAATGGTTTCTCAGTATTATTTAAAATAGAAAATAAAAGTACAAAAAGTGTAAATAAAACAATGTATATTTTATAAAAAAGTAAATCAGAGAATAAATATACCTAAAGCCGGTAACGGATGGTGAGCTATAATATATATCTGATATATTACAAAAATATCGCTTGTGATTAAAATGCATAGAACGCTACGCATTGACGCTATACTATATATTTATATCTATGCGGTTTATTTGTTCGTAGGAATATATCTCATTGCAAAGATATTATCGCTCGCCGTCCGTTACCGGCTTAAATATATAAGAAGTCATATTAATCTAGAATATTCGGCACTTTTGTCAATGATGACTCAAAACTATATACTTTCAACGTGGCGAACTTTAATAAAAGTTTTTGTTAACAATATCCCGCCTATATGAAAATAGAATTTGAGAAAAACTACGAGAAAAGAAAAAGATAAAAATGGGAAGAAGTTTTTAAATTGCCAGTCAAATATTTTATGTCGAAAAATATGCGCACTGACTGCTAATAAAAATATTTCCTTACAACGACATTCTATCTTTCTTTTAACTTTCAAATTTTTAGTTACATAGTTTTTGGAGAAAACATTAAAACAGTTATTTTTTGGACCACTTTCTAAATATCTATGGAGAAGAGACTCAAATCGAAAAATTGTATATGAATAGAATATCTTATATAAGTAAATTGTAAGCTGTCATTGAATATCAGATATGTAGGATACGTTAGTGTGATGTAGTATCGCAAAGTAAATATCTCTCCATAATAATTTGTATTATAAAATGGTTTTTGAATATATAGACAGTTCTAAAATTCAAGATTTATTTTGTGACAAATACGAATGCTGAGTATACGATATATAAGTATCGAAAGAAATTTAGACGGATCTATAATTATGAACTAACCTGGTTTTCTTTTTCTTCACTCCATTATTATCATTCTTCTTTTTCTCGTTTTTCTTAGTAGTTGTGGTGGGGGCATTACCAATTTCCGTCGAACTTAAGTTCTGGGACTGAAGGAGAACGACGTCTTCGTTTTTCCTCTTCACACCATTAGAATTGTTCACATTCTCCATTCCTTGTTGAAACATACTGAGGTCCTGGTGGTGCATGGGACTCATGGGTGAATTATCCAGTTTCTGCGGGGATCCCTTATATTCTAAGGGAGATCCCATATTCCCGAACATATCATGTTGGTGTTGCAGTCCCAACATCACTTGGATGGAGTGCACGTTGAGGTTTTCCTGATTTTTATTCAATAAAGTCGATGCCAGGGATGGCAGCGGTTGATTGTTATAATCGTTAAAACTTTGATCGTCGAATGGAGCACCTTCCATTTTAATTAACACAAACAATCAGAGTAATCTATTTCAATTTACCAATTTGCCCAACTAACTTTTTTAATCAAACAATTGAGACGAGCTGTTTCAGTTAAACTGACTTCTGACATTATTATTTTAGTCAATTTATATTTAACGAGCTGAATTAAGGATTCAGATTCCAGCCAATACCCGTCGGATGTCCTGGACCTGTGTCCACCGCTATTGGTTCTATTTATAGAGGCAGTCCCACACGACCAATAGAGTCGAGGGATGCTGGATAGTGCCTCTAGTGTTGTGTGAAACAGACGTAAATTTGAAAGCCCAACAGGTCCTATTGTAATGTTACACACTGAAAAATCGATATTGGGATGGTGGTCACGTGGATGCGAATATGTGGGTTTGTGTTAATTGCCCTTTTTCTTGTGGGAAAGCAAACTGAATTGATTTTGAAAACGATAGCGTTGTATTGTTCGTTATGTACGGGAGTAGATGACTGCCATTACCTTATTTTTTCAAGTTATAGCTGAGCTAGGTTATATGAGAAAATAGAAAGTAGAAGTGCAACACTGTTAAGTAAAATAAAGAAAATGTAACGATGTCTGTTTATTCTGTCACTTGTGCAAAATTTAAAAAATCAATTAAACATAGGTTCTCTCCGGCAAAAGTGTTTGTCAAGAATTGTTTTTATTAAAATGTTTTTTTTCCTTACCAAAAATTTCACACTGGAAAAAATAAACAGAATTATAACTCAAAAAATAAGAATGTTGAAACCTTCATGTAAGTAATGTGCGGCACAGGTACTTTTTATTATTTTATTTATCTGCTTCTTTAATGTGGGATTTTTAAATAAGCGAAAATAGTTTCTTAAAAACAGCCCTTGACTATTTGGTGAAGGAGTTGATTTAACTAATTGTATTTTTTTCGAGAAATATGAAGATATTCTTTATTATCTTTATATAAGATTCACACATTATACCTACAATAAATCAATAGCCAATGAAATTCATTTAATATATATTATTCATATCTGTATGATTCCTGAATTTTTAGAAACTTCAAACAGGTATTTAAACATAAATATACACAAAGCAAAAAAAAAGTACAGTTACATTTTTTCTTTCCAAAATATTATAACAGGATCCATTATTTTTGTTTTATTTTTATATATTTATGTTAACTATAATATAAATAATAATAATAAATAATAAATTATTTCACATTTTTGAATACATAAACAAATAATATTAAATATTATATATTGTATTATGTTCTGAAAAGAGTAAAATAAAATGCGATTCTAAATTATTAAAAACAGTATACAGGGTGGTCCACTTTTTATTCATCAAACTTCAAAAATCAGTACATCATAAATAAATAATGATAACTTGCTAAATAAACTACACTCGACAAATGTTTACTTTTTGAGATACAGCACGTTGAAGTTCCCCAAGTGATGAAGTTTCTCTCGAAAATTTTTTATAAATATAAATGATTTGGAACTGTAGGTGTGATTTTTGAAGAATTTTTTAATTTTTTTACTTTACCAGTGGTGGAGAGAATAGAGGTCTCTATTGCTTTAGTAAAAAAATATTTTTACACCACTGGCTTTAAATTAAAAAAAAACACTAATTTTTGGATTCTCCGTTTAATTTGGGGAAAAAAAATTATCCCTACCATTTTCAAGTAAAATTTACTTTACAATACAATTCACGTGGACATTATGACTACGTAAATTTATTATTTATTATGTTATTGTTTTACTTGCCTAAACATAATTTTAATAATTCTAATACAAGTGTCAATAAATGATAAGTCGTAATAGAAATTAGTTGCAGAGAAGAAATAATAGATGCCTGTGACAAACTCAAGAACAGATTATTGTCGTTAATTCAACTGTAATTTGTAAATAAATTTTACTTCAAAATGGTAATTGTAGTTACGACAAACTTATAAGAACAATATTTTGCCCCAAATTAAACCAGTCCAGTCCAAAAAATAGTGTTTTTTAAATTTAAAGTCACTGGCGTACTAATATTTTTTACTAGAGCAATAGAGACCCCTATTTTATCCGCCACTGGTAAAGTAAAAAAAAAAAATAATTCTCTGAATATCACACGTAGGTACAGTGCCAAATCATAAATTTTATGGGTTACTTCATCACTTTCAGAAAATTCAAAAAACATTTTTTTTTGGGATACTTCAACGTGCTGTATCTCAAAAAGTAAACATTTGTCGGATATAGTTTATTTAGCAAACCAACATTATTTTTTTTGATATACTGGTTTTTCAAGTTTGATGAAAAGAAAAATGCACCACGTTGTATTAATATTAATATAAAAGGTCTAAGGTTTCTTCCTAACTTCAGGCTATTTTAATAATAAGTAACAAAAGTATTAACGTCACTGTAATCATTGATCGATAATAATTTAAATGGTGACGTAATTTTTTAATACTGCTGGAATAATGCACACTTGAGAACCTTTTAAATTGGGTACATAACAATATTCTATTGTCGTCAATTGCTACATTAATAGTTTCTTACGTACCGGTTGCACCACTTTAATAGGAATGCCATATCTAAGGGAGTTAACAGTAATAATGTCTTATCCACCATGGTACCACCACACAGAGCTACACGCTACACCCCTTGCGAACGCATATACATAACTGAAGGAATTAAAGAATTAAGAGTTATAATATGTCAATTAAACCATTCATAAACAATAACTTGATGAAGTTAACGAATCTAAACCGTTAAGCGCACGCATTTGCCTCAATAACCCATAAGTGAATTTATCAATTTACCCAATTTTTCCCTATTAGCGACAATGACTATTAGTGCAGCTATTAGTATATTAGTTTAACAGACCAGATTCTTTAATGCAATTCAACTCAATATTGTCCAATTGTTGCTATTAAAACATTTTACACAGTTAATGTACACCAGTCAAATAAAGTCCTTTAGTGAAGAGGGTTGTGCACCTACTATTGTTTTTCTTTGGACAATGGAAACATGAAACACTATAATTTATCTTTTAGTTCTATTTCTCGAGTCAAAAAGATGTGGGAAACATTTGGTGCATGTGGCAAGGACAGTGGTGAATGAGTGAATATTTAGTGTCTTGGTGCCTGCAAAAAACAGTGATTATTGTGTCGTATCTATTAAGTACTGTTCTGTTTGCGATTTTGTTTGAATAATGAAGCGGTATTCTAGGCCAGCCTTCTATTAAAATAACCTTGAAGACAATGATTTCACAATTATTCGCCTGTGAGTTGTAGAATCTTTGGAATTTATTTTTCGAGGCAGATCAAAGGGAATATAATGGCCTAGCTAATATATTGGGTAGGTATAAATTTCATCTAAAATATGTTACAAAATAATTATTGAAATTAACTGCCCTTTCACATTATTTCCATACATGTAGATATCATTTTTACTTTGAGGTTATTTGTTTTTAACCATATGAACTCAAAAATAACAATGACCAAAAGCGATAGTTTTAAGAATGTTATGTATTTTTTTGTCTATTGTGAAATTGTAGAATGAGAAATACATAGTTAGCACATAAAACTGGTAGTAGCTCATGCAAGTACAGTGTGATTTTGCGTTCCACTTACGGTGTTATTTTTGAAAATAAGAATGTTACGAATTTCCTCAACGCGCCAATTTCGTATCTCATCAGTCAAATGAAAATAATATGTCGAAAACTCAAAAGATCATTGGCGTACAAATTTTGAATTTTTATATGACAAAAAAATAACAAAATTCAAAATTTCTGCGCCAATGTTTTTGTTTACACATTACCCTACATTACTCACGTATTTTTAAAATACTTAGTGGTTTAAAAACAAGTCTCCATGTTTATTGTAAATCAAATTGTAAGCATGCAAAATGAAAAAATTAAAGCATTTATTTATTAACTCATTTTTTTACCATTGTTAATTAAAAGCATAATCACCGAATCTCTAAAATATGTACTCAGTGGCTTCTGATGTTCTTAGTGATACCGACTAGTACTTATGTAAGCCAGCAAATTTTTACCTTTTATTCGATAATCAGTGGTCCAAATATCAAGTTTTGTGCGAAAATCCTCAAAAATATTTGAGAAAATTACATTTATTATACAGGGTGTTTCTTAACCAATGGGCCACATACCACCTGGTAATAGTTTAAGCCAAAATATTGATAATACACTTATTTGTATAGGGGCAAATATTTATATAACAGAGATACAGGATGTTGAAGTAAAACATTTTTATTCACAATCGGTTAGTAATATAAACATTTCTCATCTTTAAAACGGTAGGGAAATGACTCATTACTTACTTTCATTTCCACGCTAGCCGGAAAAGTACTTTTCCGGCTAGAAGCATGTGTCACTTTCCGAAGTATGGCAATGTCACGTTAAGCTGGTTTTTAAAAAAATAAGTTAATACAAACAACTGGTATTTATTTTATTAAATTATAACATAAAGAAAAATATTAAGAACCAAAACTAATTTGAATTATTGTAAATATTAAATGTAACATTTGAATTCTCATTACTGTGAACCATTAAAGCCCATGTTGTTGCTTAACATTGTATTGGGTTTCGGAAGTTGACAAAGAGGTCGACGTTCCCGGATTTTCTGCATGGGATATATTTGCAATTTTTACTTGACCATGTAACGAGTTCTCCACGTATCCTTCAGCTACGGCACTGGATCTACATTCTCCTAATTTCTTTAACTATAAGATGTCTCCACCTGTATTTGCTAGCAATGTAGCTGAAGTACGTCTAAAACAATGTCCCGTAAACCCGTAAGCATTTTCTAATTTAAAAAAAAACCGCTATTTTTTGGGAAAACCTCCAATAGCATTGTGGCCACAAAGCTGATTTGTAATATTGCCATTCATTATTTGTAAAAAAAAACTATCGGAACCAATGGTCTTGTGAAGATCATAGTATTGCTTTATTATTTTTATCCAATCCGATTAGGTAATTGCAAGTGTTCGGAAAGTGTAGGTTTTTGTTACAAGAATAACTATCATTATGCTCTTTTCTAAAATTTCCAGATCACCCATTTTCATATTTAGGAGTTCATCGCATCTGCAGGCGCCAGATATGCCAGTAATTAAAGCAATCTTAAAGTAAAATATACCATTAAACACATAATTGATATGAATTAAATAGTAGAAATATTACTTTTTGAACAAGATATTTCTCTGGAGCCTTATTTAAGAAAGTACTGATGATTTCTTCTGAGAGAACATTGGATTTTTTAGGTTTATATCCTGCATTCTGCCTTTTCAAAAATGCTCGCAATTTGGCATACTGGCTAATGTCCATATTTTGCTTGATATATTGTATATGTACAGCTCACATCGAATATCGAGACCATAATGTTGCTAATGAAGCTTTACTTTCTTTACTCATTTCAACAAAATATGCAAGCAGTATCGTTTTAAAGTATGTTGCACACCCTTAATTGCACACCATTTAAAGTCAGACGAAAAATTTTTCTAGTAATTTTCTTTGCTTTTCTCCGGAATTATTCCGTCAAGCGCAGTGTCCGCAGCTTCTCGGACTTCCGGAGTAGTACAGGTTAATTCAAAATCAGACATTATCTACTTGTTTAAGGAAAAAAATTAAAATTTCGTAAAGGAAAGAATATATTTTGAGTTAATTGTTAAAACCAATAAACTAGTAATATTCCCTAGCAACAGTTTCATGGAGGTCTTTGTCGCAAAAAATATTAAATTATGATATATAGCAAATTTTCCTAAAATTAATGTTTTTAAAAGCTTGTAACTAAGCGCCTGCGAATAAAATAGTATACATACCACGCGGAAGGATCATTCCAGCCACGACTTTTAACTCTAACAAAGCTTGGGCTGTAATGATCTACTAATGAAAATTTTAATAACTTTTACAGTTGTTGATGTATCGATTTAAGATTTCGTGTCGATGGGTTTTGGAGGTACCAAAATTTAAATATTATATCACTTTAACCTTATTTTAGAGGAAGCGCCACATAATACGTATGCAGGGTGTGTAAGTGTATAGAAAAAGAATCAGAGGCAGCTTGCTTGACAAATTTTAAGGGGGGTCTCATATACATTTTTTTTATTGTAGCCTCCACTATAAAGTTCCTTCTTTCTCTCAAAAACAGTTGAATATGCCATTTCACTGGCATATTTCCCATTTCACTGGTTCACTATAAGAGGTTGAAATAAACTACCCCTCCCATGTTTATTTTCTAAACTTTCTTATATTTTTAAATTTCATATTCGAATACTGGTTTCGTTAAAAAATTGTGAATTTCATTAATTTTTTGAAGTTGTGTATTGTAATTTGCAATTTATTGATGAAGCTAATGAGTTATGCTACACACAGACTTAATAAAAGCTGTATAAAATAAATATATGGTGTATTGAATTAAAAAGGTATGGGTTTCCACAAGGCATGACATTTTTTCCTGAAAAAGTTCAAATTACTATAATTTTAAAGAATCTTTGGTAATATATTATTTAAATTTGACATCTACAAAAACCTATAGACACCAAATTTGAAATCGATAAATCAGCAAGTGCAAAAGTTATTAGTAGTTTTCGTAAAAAATATTTTACTTCAACGACCCATTACTTATGATACACTCTGTATAGTCCTTTTAGAATAGTTCAGCGACCAAAACTCATGAGACGAAAATATGTTAATTGTATTGGTTATTTTATGTTTACTCAAGTTGTGTAGTATATAGGTAATAGATACAAAATAAAAGTTTTATGTTTAGTTTCTTTCATGTTCAGTTGTGTTGTTTTTTTATTAGTATACAGTAAGATGGGTGCGCACAGCAGAACTTATGTAATGAATAAGCTCTGCTGTGCGATTTCCATTAAAAAATTGGCAAATTTTTTGATCTTCAAAATTGTAAAGTAAATGGGGATGCTGTCCAGCAGGTTGCTGTATACTCGTATTTGTTCGTTTCTAGTGATTATAAAAGCCGTAACTTAGTTTTACTCATAAACCAATAACTCTAATGAAAAAGAACTGAGTTAATGAATCGGACTACCCGCTTTGCGTGAACTGAATATTAATCGGTTGTATAGCTCTTACGTTTTCGAAGCATCGCATCGGTTTTGAAAATTGAAAAACAATATTCAAAAGCCAAGCCTTATCATAAAACAAATTTTAATAAAATATTACTTGGCACAGACTATGAAATGAAACCGTTCGATTGAGTTGGTCGCCTGTCGCCCAGGAATCTACCCTTCAAATAAATTTTGATAAAAACCATACCTTAAAATTCTATGTATGAGCATTATTATTCAATAGTATGAAGCAGTTTAACCGAGTTGAGTTAACAAAAACAATTCTTCAGCAAACTGTGCAGTGTCCTAGTGTGCATCAAGAAGAGCACAGAGAAAATAATTATAACAACGAAATGTTCATTTTAGTTCTTCCCTCGTATGCGTACAATCCGAATCTGAAGAATCGACGAGGAAATCGTATCTGCTAGTGCAGTTAAATTATATAAGTTCTCATAATTGCAAACGTTTCATTTTGTTAATACAAGACGTGCCCAAACATAATTGAACATATTGAGGAAGTTATCAGCAGTTCTAAAAAAATCAACCATGTCTCTCTGTCTAGTCAGTTGAGAGAAGTCGAAAGGAAAATTATATAAAATACTTCTGATAACATCTACTGTAAAACGCAATTAGAGATATTTTTTAAAATCGCAGGAATAGGGTAAGTCTGGGAATGTTTGACCACTTTTTATATAAGCACCCGAATATTCAACATTTCTGTAGAAACGGACATTTTGACCAATTATTAGGAAAGTATAAAGATTTCTTGTGTTTTGAAAAAAGAAATGCTAAATCAATAGTTTCAATAGAATAAACTAAACAATGCATCTGCTGATCACATCCTTACCTTCTGGGTGAGTTTGACAACTGAGATTAGTAAGTAATTAGAAATCAATTTAAAACAACTACTATCTAATGAACCTGAACAAGCAGTTTGATATATAGTCATATTCCTGTATGTTATGCCGTGACCTAGGTAATTGGTCGCTGCCGTGCTTGTTCTCGGGCTAGGCTCTGTGGTGACAGACCCGCTATCGGTATCTCTGGGCCTCCTATATACTGATTTTGGCTCCTGCTGTTGGTACTGTTTCTCAGATAATGGTCTTCCGAGACATCCCGTAGCCTCCTTTCGCAGCTCTTCACTGTCGGGATCTTCAGTGGTGTCTCAGGAAAATCTTAGCCACGCATCGAAATGATAAAGTAGTACATGACAGACAAGATCTGGCGTAGGTACATACATATACTAAATTATAACAAACAATGTGGTGGATAAAGTTGAGGTCTGTAGGTACATTGTATAATGTTTCTAACAAAATATTGTGGTGCCACATTTAAAACTAATGTACAGCCTTACACATAAATCAGTTTAGAAAAAAAAAAAAAAATAAATAAATCCTTGTTAATTCAAGAATCGGAATGTCAAGGAAATTGTTTCTTTTACGGCTACAATATAAATAGTTCGACTAAAAAAAGAAAAATGTTACCATATTACCAATAAGCCATGCCAGTTACGTGGTACCACAAAGAACAAGATATGCAATCAAATTAAATTTTTACGAATATTATAAGGGTTTATAAGAGTTATGCATTGTGCATACAACCAATTCGACTTACTATTTTTTTTTCTGAAAACAATTATAAACATAACATAATTATATACATATAACAAAATGATATCAGATCAATACTATTTAATTATTTGCCTAGACTTACTTCCAATTTTTTGTGAACATGCATTTTTAGATGAAGTATTTTAGGTAATACGTTTCATTTCAGCTTATCATTTTTCACTACTAATATTTTACTACCCCAAAGACCGGTAGAAAAACAAAATTAAAGGAGTAGCCTCTGGTCTCTCAGAAACACCAACTACTACTTGAATTTTTTGTAGACACGAACTTTCAGAAGACGTATAGATTTGCATTTCAGAATAAGTCTTCATTTTAGCTTAATATGAGTAATGTTCGCGAATACGAATTTTTAAATGAAGTACAGGTATGTATTTCGGGAAAAATTTTCATTTTAGCTAACAGTTATCAAAAATAAATCTTCAAGAGCAGATAAAAGAAACTAGAGGTGGTTGGAAGTAGCCCATGGGTCCCTCTGGTAGACCTAATTCGAATTATTTTTAAACATGAAATTTTTAGATGAAGTACAGGGGCGTATTTCAGAAAGGGGTCTTCAATCCAGCTTAATACTTTTCTACCCCTCAAGAGGATAGATAAACGAAATAAGAAGTTGTCGGGAGCCCATGGGTTCCTCTTAATTCGATTTTTTTTGTGAACACAAAATTTTTGAATAAGTTGCAGACTGTATTCCAGAAAAATAATTTTGTTTCCGCTGTAATCTCTCACTAATCATTTTTCAATATCTTCCTCTTCAGGCGGACAGGCAAACAAAGTTAAAGAGGTTGAAGATCCCTCCCCAGCTCGAACTTTTATGTACTGTTATGTATTTAAGTTCTGCTATATTTTTATCCAATTTTATATTGTCAAACGGAAATAGAGCAAAATTTTGATTTTCAATGTTATTTTAGAGATTAGAACTATGAATAGAAAATTTTAACAAATGTAACTCTCTTTTATTCTTGAAAATAAAATTATACCTGAACGATCCGAACAACATCTTCTATCTATCTTTCTAAATGGTTAATAACTACTAATCTGCTATTTTTAAAGAGGACTGGATTCTGGCTATTATCAAAAAAAAGCCCAAAGATGTTATTTATATGGCTTATTCTAAAGTTTTTCATAAAGTGTTCGTAAAATGTTTACACAAAAAACTGCAACATTATGAGATAAATGGTTTTCTTCTTCATGATTATCAGACTATTAAGAACCATAAATTTGGAGTTCAAATAGGTGATAGTTTTCTCGATATCAACAATATTTGAAATTATGTTCTTCAAGGTTCTGTTTTATATATGATGTACCTGCCTTTTAAGTTCCCAAATGTTCTATGCAGAATACACAAAAGCTTATGGTAATATTTTTATGCACCATCATCAGCTACAATTCTACCTTTCGCCAATTTCCCAGTGCTGTGTAGAGTAGTGGTTCATTATTAACAATTTTAATAAACATGTGTGTTTTTTATATATTTAAAAGAATAATTCTATTGTCAACCATTTTATTAGCCATGTGTTACTGGTTAAAGTTGAAGTTTACAAAGACTTAGGCGGTTACATCTCTTTAGATCTTTATCTCTTCGTCTCATTACATATCTTTGTACATCAGCAAATCTAAACGTACTCTTTTATTATTTTAAAAAGCGTGAAAACCAAGCGTTCCCATGCCATATTCAAAAGCATTTTTGATTGTTTTCCATAGTTGGCGGTATTACCAGATGTTGTAAGTTGTAATAAATTTTCAAATATAAGATTTAGCTAATAAATAAAAGCCATAATATACATTAAATAAAAAAATCGGGCCACCCAAAATTTTACCAATTTTTTTTTCTAGTTTCTTTTTATGTTAATTGAGTATTTTCCCACACTTCTGGAAAAATAAAGATTAATTAAAAGATAAGTAAAAAATAAATATATCACTATCGCGCACTTCCGTATTTTTTGACGTTTCGAAAAACTGTCTGTTTTTGTTCTCAAAATAGCAAATTTATTAAAAGTATGTCAAGTCTGACAGTTTAAATTTGTTTAGAGACGTTAAATGATTTTTATTTTATTGTTACTTACTTCTTCTTGATACAACTGTAGCCAACTATGATCAATGTTTACTGAACAGTTTGACACACACTTAGGTATCTCCGTATTGTCCCTTCTATTTCAGATGACAGTGGCCATTCTTCTAGGTATCCCAAGAATTAAGTCTTTTATGATTTGTTGGGAAATATTTTCCCACTCTTCCAATACAGCTTCTCTAAGTTCCAACATTTCTTACATCTGACACGTTTTCTTAACTCGACCCAAAAGTTTTATATCGGATACATATCCGGGCTATGAGCAGGCCAATTAAGTTGTTGAATTCCAACTTCTTCTAAGAAATTTTGTACTACGCCGACAGTATGCGACCGCGCATTATCGTGCATGTTGTACAAATGGCGCATAAGATACAATGTAATTTAGCTAGTTCTCATTGCAATTTTAATTATCTTTTATAATCAAAAAATGTAAACATTGACTCATACGGTCTCTTTTAAATGCCACTTTCTAGAGAAATATGACAGATATCGAAATGATTATAAAAACATTTGATACACAATAAAATATTTTTTAGTATTTCATACATTTTGCTGTTGTGTGCTTTTTTGTTGACTCTAGAGGGCGTTTTATATTTAATGCATAAAACATTGCTTTGTGCTGCCTTGCATATCTCAGCCGACATCAATATTTTTCTAAAATTGCCAAGCCTATTTCAAACTCGACGAGGATACTTACAACTTGAGAAAGAAGTAGTGTACTTCAATGGAGAAATAAAAAGTATATAAGGTACTAAACTTCGGTAAAATTTTGAGTGGCCCGGTTTTTTGCTGGTCAATGTATAATAAACTATGAATAATCATTTAAAACTTATCTCATACTGACCATGTATTATACAGTATGCGCCAAAAGTATGGAATAAATTCAATAAAAACGAAACAATTATTTTTTGGGAAAAATCCTCGAACAGGTCGATTTTTAATTTAAAAAATACATAATGCGATTTTCAAATGTCATTTGTTTTCGAGTAATGACGTCATCGATTTTTTTTTATATGGCAACACCATATTTTTTTTCCTTGATTCTGAAAGATCGTTTAATTCTCTATCAGACAGTACTAAAATTTTGCCCTCTTACATAGGAAAGTTTTCGAGTAAATGACGATTGAATGTTGGAAAACGTAAATCAATTAAAATAAGGCAAAAACGTTATCAAGTTTAGTTTTTCGAATTCCATAGTTCCTTTATGGATCACTTAGGTGAAAATCTTTGCAAAGTGTCATTGTCACACCGACTTTCTAATAAGTATTGTAAGCGACATATAAATTATTATTCAATTTAAAGTATTATGGCACATTTAACTGTTACTCAAAGAATTGAAATATTAATTCTTATCGGATGTGGGAATATGACTAGAACTCAGCAGGAAGTTTGCGATTTATTTAATAAAAAATATCCAGATCGCCCTATTAGCCAATCAACAGTCAGTAAGGTAGAGTCTAATTTTAGAGAAACTGGCAATATTGTAAATATTCCAAAACCTGGACGTCCAAGCATTAATGAAAATCAGAAACAGAACATTTTGATAAGTATGGTGGATAATCTTCATAATTCTTCACGATTGGTTGCATTAAACAATGGCACTAGTCAGAGCACAGTGCTACGTATCTTGTGCAGGAACTCAATGAAGATAATCCTGATCGCCGCTTACACTTTTGCGAAATTCTAATGGATTTATGTCAAGGAAATAGAAATTTACACCGGAAAATACTTTTTTCAGATGAGGCCACATTTTGTCTGAATGGTACAGTAAACCGTCAAACTTGCAGATATTGGAGTCGGGAAAATCCTCATTGGATGGCAGAGGCACATACCCAACACCCTCAGAAATTAAATGTGTGGGCTGGAATAGTTGACGACAGAATAGTAGGGCCTTTCTTCTTTGAAGGAACCCTTACAGGACAAAGATATTTAGAGTTTCTAGAAAATGACCTTGTTCCAGCCCTTGCAGTAATTTTTCCTAACGATAATGACCCTGACATTCCTGACGATACCATATGGTTTCAGCAAGACGGTGCACCTCCGCACTATGCGCGCCCTGTACGAGATATTTTGGACAACTGTTTTCCTGGGAGGTGGATCGGCAGACGCGGATCGATAGAATGGCCTGCAAGATCGCCAGATCATACACCTCTTGACTATTTTTTATGGGGATACTTGAAGTTAAAAGTGTACATTAATAAACCGCGTAATTTAGAAGAACTTCAAAATCGCATTCGGGACGAAATACGCAGAGTTACCCCAGAAATCATTCATAATGTGCAAGAAGAATTTCTTCACAGACTTGCGCATTGTTAAGAAATTGGTGGATGGCAATTCGAACATTTAATTTAAGTATAAAATTTAATCAATTGTATTTTATTTTACATACCTCAGAATTGTTACTTTTTTATAGATAAAATTTAGTACTGTCTGATAGAGAATTAAACGATCTTTCAGAATCAAGGAAAAAAATATGGTGTTGCCATTAAAAAAAAATCGATGGCGTCATTACTCGACAACAAATGACATTTGAAAATCGCATTTTACGCTAAAATATGTATTTTTTAAATTAAAAATCGACCTGTTCGAGGATTTTTCCCAAAAAATAATTGTTTCGTTTTTATTGAATTTATTCCATACTTTTGGCGCATACTGTAGTTACAGTTGCTAATTCAGCAATGAAATGAGAAGGATAACCTTTCAGAGAAATAAATTCGTTCAATGAACTATCATATACATTTATTGGTACAGCTTAACTACCACTAAGTACAAAAATTCTAGCTTGATGTTTAAACAAAAGCGTAAGATGCTTTAAGTTATTCTTTGCAATTTTCTTTAAAATGCATTGTACTCAAGTAATTGTTCATTTAAAATGTCTTTGAATTTCGTAGTTGCGCATATTTGTATCAAAAGCTGTACGCAACTTGAAAACTTACTCTTAAAATTTTGCACATCGCCATAATTAACCATTTTGAATAACTTTTTCAAGTAACAATTTGCCGTATTTTCAGCGGAAAAGGCGCTTTACTTGAAACCACAACGATTTTTTGTGGGTGCACTGAATATTTCAAATAGGATTATTTCGAAAATGGCTACTCTTAACGACGACAACAAGATATACCTTTTTCATATAGAGAAGGTAGAAGAATCAATTTTCGTATAAAATAAGCCGCAATAGTTCTGCTATTTAATAAAAGCATAATGTGTCATATGTGGTGCCCTCCATTAGAAAGAAATTTGAATTTCTCGCCCCCAAAAACCTCCGATCTCCAAAATGTATCCATTTGTTTAGATTTTTTAAAAAATTATTTACAAATCGAAAATAAAATTTTTACTTTGACACCCTGTATCTTTTTAACCATCACCTTTTGACTAAAGTAACTTTACCTATATCACATTATCTTGTCGTCAGGAATCTACTCATGTCTTGTGGTCCATTAATTTCGGGACACCCTGTATTACTGAAGCATAATAGGTTCCACCACGCACAAACTACGAAATGCATATACATTTTTAAAGAACAATTACCTAAATACGATGCATTTTAAAGAATAATTATTTGTTTAAAATAATCACAATTTAAAGTATCTTACGTTTGATTAAGACAGTGACGTACCATTTTTATTTCAACTAAAGGAAGAGTGCCACAGGGTTTCTACGCATAACATATTGAATAATTAGACTAAATATATCTCTTTACAACCTAGAACTAATGCTGTTTTATCATGAAAGTAAATAAAAAATATAATAAAAATTCCGAAATCTTTGACACTCTGTATCTTGGAAACGATGATTGTACAATCACCCCTTTTAAGGATGCCAGTAATACTTGAGACACCCTGTATATTCGTTTTACTTCGGTATCTTTGAATATTCGCAGGTGGCATGAGATAACATTCCTGTCATTTGCTAAACTCTAAATTATTCAGTTCTTAAATGTCTAAAATAATTTGTATTTATAGAAAACACTCTTTTATAAAGATACGGCACCCTTAAGCCGTCGGTACTTGAATTGATATTTGTTATAGTCGTGGGTTGGATCCTCAATCCTCAATGTGAGAGACTGTTTCCGGTTGACGTTTGGCCCCTTAATTAGTGAGATATTCCTCATTCCTGCAGGTTAGGGATAGGGTTTACCAACGTAAGTCGTTCCTAGATTTAGTTATTACCACGTTCTTAAAAGAATCGTTTAATCATGATGTGTTTCCCTTGAGTAATGACGGAAGCTAATTGCCGTAAAAACTAATCTTGTTTTTACTTGTGGAATGCTTTGGACCAACATTTAGTTTCAGCTCCTACTATAAACTCTTTTAAAAATCGCTTGAATGTCCTTCCACCTTGAAGCATATGTAGTATTTATACTGTTAAGTTTTTTATATACAGGGTGAGTCATTAATAATGGTACATAGTTTAAGGACAGATTTTTAACGTCAAGATAAAACGATTGAGCCCAACATACCTTATTCAGTTGTTGCTCATTTTCATTCTACAGGGTGTTAATGTTGAAAACATGTTTTCGATTTTTTGCTATATTTTAAGAACGTGTGAGATAGATACTTGGAATTATATCGTGACAACAGACAACCCGATCATAAATTATCTAAGAGATTGTACGACAGATTAGGTGAAACAGGATCATTTCGCCCGAAAAGAGACGTTGGAAAGACGAAAATATTAACAGTGGACTTCGTGAATTGCTGAAAACACGTACAAGCACTGTTAGCAAAATATTCCGCAAAGAAAATAATACTAGGTACTGAAGAACGCAATAATTAGAAATAACAAAGACGTAACTAGAAGCCTTATTTATAAATTCTCTTTCACAAATGTTATTTATTAATTCTCATTGTTGTTATTCCCATAAATTCCATTGCGAAACGAGTTTGCTAGAAAAATGCATTCAGCGCTTTCGTGCGAGTAATTTTCGGTTGATGCAGACACTTGTTGCGAAGCTGTATCATCTCCCCAATTGTGTCCAATTAAGGAGCCATTAGATTTAATTTAACTTAACTCGCTCAATTGGTGATGGCGTAGGGGTCACATGTACCGACAGTGTCATCCATGCGGGACATGCAATCATCATACACATAGCATAGACATTTCAAACAAAAAAAATGTAGTAACTGCTGCGACCCACTCTTTTACGATGTAACATAAAATATGAGTACATTCGTGGACGTCATTCCAACAGGAAGCTGGAAGTATAGTCGGGAAAGTAAATTTATAGGGGAACTGATGTTTGTTTGATATGCTCTTTATCTATGAGAAGTTGCCATATACTCAATAAGTAAGAAAAATATTTGATTGCATAACTAATAATTATGTTCATAGTACAACTTGCTATCTAGAAGCTGCAGGTGGAGTGCGAATAAGAAAACACACTGTAGATTAAATCAACTCGGACATTTAAACAATTTTTAGGATAAGTTATAGAAAATACGTATATTAAAATATATAGCGTATCTTAACAAGAGGGTTTTCTTTTAACACTACATAGACCTCAAAAAATAAAGCAAATTCTTTAAGCAACACTTTTTTGAAATTTCAAAAACTGAAGGTATTAATAAAAAAGAAACCTTTAATTATTATTATTCCTATAAAATACCAACATTGTTGACCATTGGTTTTCTTCACACAAATTGTCGCTCCATGACCTTATCCATGACTCTTAGAAATGTTGTTTTCTTCGAATTATTTCAGCGGCGTTCACGTAATTCTTCCACTGCGTTAATTTCTGTCGCAAACAACAAATTTTTCATACAGTACATACAGCGTGTCATGCGCATTTCCGAAACTGTCAATTCTTGGAAAAATTGCTCGAACAGCTCAATTTTGACTTTTTGGGGAATAGACTTTACTGAAACTCATCCTCAAAAATGTAACTAGTAGCGGTGGAAGAGACAAGACAACCTTGTTTATAGTATGAAAGCTTAGATCTTTCTGATTAATTTAGATAGATAGATAAGTATTTTATTCCTGTAGATTAATATTTGCATTTATATAGGAACAAAAGAAAAATTACAGTAAAGCACAAACAAACACAAAATAGTTAACAAATAATTAAATAGATTTAGAATAAACTACCGGTAAGTGTTAGTATCCTTATGTTTCGAAATACTTCTACATGTTGTCCAACCATGCAACGAACAATTGGCAGTTTTGGGAGAAAGATCAGAGGTCATTGCTGATAATCCCCAAAAGCATATACCGTACTTTAATCGGGCAAATACCTGTGCATGGTTAATACACATTAATTGGTTCAGTGTAAGAACCCGTTTTAGATCTCGAATGAGGAAATAAGCAATAAGCAAGCTTTGATGTAAGTGCCGAACAGTGATCTTTCCAAGTCATAGTATCATTAATTATTAGACCTAGAAATTTAACATTCCTATCCTCCCCTAAAACATTACTACTGACTTTAATATTTAACTAGTTTTTGCATTATTTAGGTACAAAAAATTGCAGCTGAACCAGTGGACATGCACTTTCTAAAATTTCATTACTTGGACATAGAAATGAAAAAATATATAGAAGGCTAAAAACCTTTCCATTAGGTACTTAAAAATAGTCAGTCTATGTAGGAGCTTAAAAAGCAGCCATCTAGGGAAAACTCAATGTATACTGCTTTTTAATACCAGCGTACAATTGAAACCAAAATAGAATGTTTGTAATTGGACCATTGAAATCATGAACTGGACGTAAAATTTTCATATTTTGAAATTCCCGCCAATTAGTGTGAAACTACCTTTTTATTGCAACCAACTCATAAAGAGTAAGTTACTGAAATACTGAAATATTACCAGACTCGCATTTTCTCCATAAGACTATTCTCAGTACCTCTTTTGGAGTTCTATATATATATTTTATGATTTCTATAGATGATAAGCAATTAAGGAAATATGATCAGCATTCAAAATCGCAGAAGCGCCATTAGGTAAACAATTTTCAAAACAGAACCCTGAGGTACCAACCGAGGTATGGTCAGGAGGTGGTCATTCTAACCGATTGTTTTCTAGTTTTTAAAAAACTAGAGATCCATTGTAACGCATATCTCTTGTACTATATTTTTCAGAGTTATGCATTATTTTATCAATGTTTACACAATTTGATGTTCAACATGTTGGAGATTGGTAGGAAAAATTTTAGAGAAAAATCGAAAATATCCATTGTATCTCAAATATCATGCGCGGAAATTAGCAATTATTGGACAGGCAACTTCCTTTTTTTTTGGAGTATAAACAAGTAGCGGCAGAAAGGGATAAGGCTGTTTTTTGGCAAGCATCTATTTTTATTGCACCAAAGTTCATGCCCAAAAAAAAAACAATGTTGAGTTGTATCAGAAATTAATAAAAAAATTGCCAGTTTCTGAAATACGTATGACTTTGGGACACACTTTTTTCGTTTTTTCTTCGACACACATCAAATTAACCAAACAACATACACCAAGTTAATCAGAAAGACCTAAGCTTTCATATAAGTGCAATAAAGAAGATGGTTGTCATTAAAAAAAAACCGTATGCCCTTTCCCCCGCTACTGGTTATATTTTTGAAAATTATCTGAAGAACGGTTTCAACCGGAGCAGTGGTAATAACAACAACAGAAACCGAAATTAATATAAGGGCGGGTCCAGAGATATTGATAACAAATCATTATTTCAGAATTATGTAAAGCAGCCTCAAAATTGCACGTTTGAATCAAAGAATACAGTAATGCAGTACCTTTTTATTTGACTCATCGGTCAATTGCCCGGTTGGCTGGCTACCCAATCCTGCTTAATTTCCTTTAAGTATATTAAGTAACTACCTACAAATAACATAAGAAAGTAATATCATAGACTATGATCGATGGCTAAGTGAATAGTTCTGCTTTTCAAGTTACAGAAGTTCAGTTATACAGGGTGATTCAGAATTTATAAAAAAAAAAATTGAATGTACAGGGGACACTTACAAATACCATTTTGCAAAAAAAAAATCAAAAAGAGCAGTTCGAAAATGATTTAATAATACACTTCTGCACGACACTGGAAACTGGTTCATTGTAAAACCTGAACAGCACGCAGTCGACGACCGGCATGGCGTCATAGCGAAATAAAAAATGAACGGGCAAAAAATTTAAAGAATTTCCCAGGCAAAGAAATCAATAAAATTTTATTATACAATAAAACTCCGCTTTTTAAAAGAATGATTTATTTATTATGAAAGAAATTGTTATAAAACTTAAGGTTTATTATTAAGAACACACTTTCTACAATTAGAAATTTGTGTACCAGAAGTAGATGTAATGAAGTTGTGTTAATGTTAATGAGAAAACTAAACATTTTCACAATACAGACATTTAATAAGTATAATTTAGCTATAACAAAATACTGCAAATTACATTAACTCTCAATACCTATAAATTAGTTTTTTTTATATCTACTTATCTGAAAATTATTAATTTTCCTTTAGCTCTAGCGCAGTTTTTTAACTAATAGAATACGTCAAACAATAAGTGATTAAGTTATTTACAGGCAGGAACAGTGAAATAACTGAAAATCAAATTTACTATGTAACCGTAGCAGATACGAAAAAAAATGTTATATAGCGTTTTTGATAGAAATTAAAAAACACATTTAAAAATGTTATAAATTTTAACATTATACAGAGCGATACAACTTTTTTCCTAAATTAAAAATACGAACTGCTCATATCTCCGCCACTGGTTGTTCAAAGTGCTTGATATCTTCACATTTTATGTCACCTTAACTAACTACACTGTGCACCAAGTATGGTTTAAATATCTCCATTACTTTAGTAATTATACCAAAAAATCAAATTTTTTCTTCAAACTTTAACATTTGTTATAAAACCCCAAAATTATAACTATTATATAATAAACTGCCATTATTTTTCAAAGTTCTACGGACCCTCGGAGTTTGTTCATTAAAAAATGGATCACCCTGTATAGAGGTCATTGTATTGAATATGATCCAACATTAGCTTAGTTAATCCTTCGCAACGACAGACCCCAAAAATGCCAATTATCATAGTAACTTTCATGAGTAAATATATGTTTCATTATCTGCAATACTTGGAAACTTATATACTTCTTCATTTGTAAAAATTCTGGACTTTTTGGCCTTGTAACCCTCTGAACTCAAACCATTTTCTTAGACACCGCTTTTACCTTGTTGGCTTTGCACCATTCTTGAAACTTTTGGTACTCTCCAACTTACACTGCGCCTTGGATTTTGTCGGAACTAAACTTGAGATCGCTCCATTTGCCGCTATTTCTAAGGGTATCTAAACTTCCACCAGAATCACTAATTTTGAAAAGCGCTTTTATATTTATGGGTTTGTTTAACAAAGTTTTAACAGCAACCATGCGAAAGGCATTATATGATAGCAAAGCTTATAAAACCAATGGCAAAAGGTAACATAAGAAAACTTGATTCAAAAACTTAATAGCAGGTACCTTTTTCTGTTCATAGAAAATTTCACACCTATACTCTTAAGCCAATCAGAGACTCGTTTTTTGTTTGGTTACTATGGACACCAAATTACTCCCGGAAATATTCATCCTCCAGGGTACCCTGAACGATATTAATAAGTTGAAATACAGTATGTGCCAAAAGTATGGAATAAATTCAATAAAAACGAAACAATGTGTCGATACAAGAAATGAGGAAAAATTTCCGATTATTAATTCAAGCACGTGGGGGATTTAGTAAGAAAATTTCGCACCTAAAAAATTAATCAATAAAATGTTTCAATAGAGTTTCAAATACATTTAAGAGATGTACTTAAGTAATAATAAAGAAATTTAGAAAAAAAAAGATGCTTAACTTGTTTTTATGATTTGCACAGAAAATAAATAAAAAATCCTATTTTCAGTTTTATAGCGAAATTTCAAGTTTATGCCATGTGTCATTATTTTGACAAATACAGTATGCTCCAAAAGTATGGAATAAATTCAATAAAAACGAAACAATTATTTTTTGGGAAAAATCCTCGAACAGGTCGATTTTTAATTTAAAAAATACATATTTTAGCGTAAAATGCGATTTTCAAATGTCATTTGTTTTCTAGTAATGACGTCATCGATTTTTTTTTTAATGGCAACACCATATTTTTTTTCCTTGATTCTGAAAGATCGTTTAATTCTCTATCAGATAGTACTAAAATTTTGCCCTCTTATATAGGAAAGTTTTCGAGTAAATGACGATTGAATGTTAGAAAACGTAAATTTTATCCATAAAAAAGTAACAATTCTAAGGTATGTAAAATAAAATACAATTGATTAAATTTTATACTTAAATTAAATGTTCGAATTGCCATCCACCAACTTCTTGACAATGCGCAAGTCTGTGAAGAAATTCTTCTTGTACATTATGAATGATTTCTGGGGTAACTCTGCGTATTTCGTCCCGAATGCGATTTTGAAGTTCTTCTAAATTACGTGGTTTATTAATGTATACTTTTGACTTCAAGTATCCCCATAAAAAATAATCAACAGGTGTAAGATCTGGCGATCTTGCAGGCCATTCTATCGGTCCGCGTCTGCCGATCCACCTCCCAGGAAAACAGTTGTCCAAAAAATCTCGTACAGGGCGCGCATAGTGCGGAGGTGCACCGTCTTGCTGAAACCATATGGTATCGTCAGGAATGTCAGGGTCATTATCGTTAGGAAAAATTACTGCAAGGGCTGGAACAATATCATTTTCTAGAAATTCTAAATATCTTTGTCCTGTAAGGGTTCCTTCAAAGAAGAAAGGCCCTACTATTCTGTCGTCAACTATTCCAGCCCACACATTTAATTTCTGAGGGTGTTGGGTATGTGCCTCTGCCATCCAATGAGGATTTTCCTGACTCCAATATTTGCAAGTTTGACGGTTTACTGTACCATTCAGACAAAATGTGGCCTCATCTGAAAAATGTATTTGCCGGTGTAAATTTCTATTTCCTTGACATAAATCCATTAGAATTTCGCAAAAGTGTAAGCGGCGATCGGGATCATCTTCATTGAGTTCCTGCACAAGTTGAATTTTGTAGGGATGATATTTTTCCTTCCTCAAAATGCGTAGCACTGTGCTCTGACTAGTGTCATTGTTTAATGCAACCAATCGTGAAGAATTATGAGGATTATCCACCATACTTATCAAAATGTTCTGTTTCTGATTTTCATTAATGCTTGGACGTCCAGGTTTTTGAATATTTACAACATTTCCAGTTTCTCTAAATTTAGACTCTACCTTACTGACTGTTGATTGGCTGATAGGGCGATCTGGATATTTTTCATTAAATAAATCGCAAACTTCTTGCTGAGTTCTAGTCATATTCCCGCATCCGATAAAAATTAAAATTTCAATTCTTTGAGTAACAGTTAAATGTGCCATAATACTTTAAATTGAATAATAATTTCTATGTCGCTTACAATACTTATTAGAAAGTCGGTGTGACAATGACACTTTGCAAAGATTTTTACCTACGTGATTCATAAAAGAACTATGGAATTCGTAAAACTAAACTTGATAACGTTTTTGCTTTATTTTAATTGATTTACGTTTTCTAACATTCAATCGTCATTTACTCGAAAACTTTCCTATGTAAGAGGGCAAAATTTTAGTACTGTCTGATAGAGAATTAAACGATCTTTCAGAATCAGGGAAAAAAATATGGTATTGCCATTTAAAAAAAATCGATAACGTCATTACTCGAAAACAAATGACATTTGAAAATCGCATTTTACGCTAAAATATGTATTTTTTAAATTAAAAATCGACCTGTTCGAGGATTTTTCCCAAAAAATAATTGTTTCGTTTTTATTGAATTTATTCCATACTTTTGGCGCATTTGTCAAAATAATGACACATGGCATAAACTTGAAATTTCGCTATAAAAATGAAAATAGGATTTTTTGTTTATTTTCTGTGCAAATCATAAAAACAAGTTAAACATCTTTTTTTTCTAAATTTCTTTATTATTACTTAAGTACATCTCTTAAATGTATTTGAAACTCTATTGAAACATTTTATTGTTTAATTTTTTAGGTGCGAAATTTTCTTACTAAATCCCCCACGTGCTTGAATTAATAATCGGAAATTTTTTCTCATTTGAAAATTATGTAAATAATTTTCTCAAAACCTCGAAAAAAATTTCCGGTAATAATCCAAGCACTAGGGAGTGAAAATACACCAGATTCTTGTATCGACACTTTTGGCCAAATATATTTTTAATCGTGTTATTAAATGAAAGTACATACAATTTTGTACAATATTCTTATTGTAAATTCATTACTACAGTCGATGTTTTGAACTTCAACATCTCTTTACAATACTTATATTGTAAATAACTATATTAGTTCTCAAACTCCAAACGTCTTAAATATGAACTCCACTACAACTTCCATTAGGCACTAACTATTTCATTATTATTTGAAATTATATAATGTATGAAAAAAGACTGAAAGTAATTCATGACACTTTTGAAGCTGAATTATATTATGTTTTTAAAATTTAATCACAAATATATATTTTTATTAATATTTCATCTACGCCACTAATTATTGTTGCAATACCGTATTTCGATAATATATTCAGGGTGATTTAAAACTTATCTAAACAAATATTATAGTCCGTTTAGAAATGAAAGAGAGTAATAAAAGCTTATTATGTATGCAAATCGTAAATAAATGTAGTACTGGTGCTTATATTCAATATTTTTGTATTATGTATTATCAGTATAGATGAGGTGTACTTTTAAAAAAACTTTGTGTGACCGGGTTGTACTAAATTGTAGCAGGTAGCTAAAATTGAATCCCCGACAATCCGTCTTTGTCTATGCCGCTTCAATTTCTCGTCACGGAATTTTCTAATTGATCTTATGTAGGATCTTCACCAACAAATAATTTCATCTTTATCGATAAAAACTGACTTCCTGTTCTGCTTTTCCCAGCAAAAATTCAACTCTCGTAAAACGGCCCATAATTTGCTTCTAATGATTTTTGGCAAATCGTTGTCCTCTGAAAGTTTACTTAAAATTTTGTTTAGCGTTGGTATTTCTTTTTAAAATAAAATGTGTGTACTTTTCTGCGAATGACATTTTTGAAGAAATCATCTGTAACGACTGATTGATTGATGGTTGATGAATGATTGATTTTGGGGGATTTACAGTATCTTGTTCATTTTTTGTTTTTCATTTAAAAGTCTGTAGATAGTAGATTTTCAAATCTATGTCATTTTGGAACACTTTTCCACGATGTTGTCAACACTGTTGGTAGGATTTTGGTGTTTCAATGCATTAAATACATTTAATATACTAATCTTCTCATTCTGAGACAGCGCGCATCTTTTCACGCGTTTAGCAGGTACGTAATCTGATAAGCTCGACATTTTACCCAAACAATATTATATCCACTGGCACAATAGTCACTAAACACAAGTCGAACTTACTCTACTGCAGTAGCACGTCTTCGTATATTCAACTCTAAGACTGGATTGATCTGTCACAATACACTGGCTCCTGCCCTATGATGTATCCAGTAAAATATACTAATATACACCCATTACCTGTTAGCATTAGTGTTACCCGATAATTACCTGAAACGAAATATTACCACGCCCATGGTCGGTTCTTATTTCGGAGTTTTATTCTCTTTCATTTCCAAACAGACTATAGATAAGTTCTGACAATTTTGTAAAAAACAGTTCAAAAATGATTTAAAAATACACTTCTGCACGACACTGGAAACTGGTCCACTGTAAAACCTGATAAGGCAAAGCGTGCAATCGGCGACCGAACAAATAAATTGAAAGAAATTCACAAGGAAAGAAATAGATAACATTTTATAACACCTATTTTATACAGCAAACTCAAATGTTTTTGCCGCTACTGTTATTATTAATAGAATCAATTTGTGATTTTTATTAATACAATAATTTGCCATACCTGATGTTACAACAGCAAAATTTTGGGCCCAATTTTTACAAACTAACAACAAATATTTCTGCTTCTTGTCCGTTCACCTGGCTAGAGACTATAGTAGCCCAGCGATGTCAAGGTTGAAAATACCAAAGTTCAATCATTTTTTTTCTGGGATACTATAAAAATTTTACAATTTTTTTACGATTTTGATTCCATTTTTCATGACGCATCTATTTCCAATTATTTTACATAATTTCTTAATGACCCTGTTCATACTTAGTTCATACAGTACCACAAATCTTACAGTCATATCTATATTTCTTATAAAAAATTTTAAGCCCCTGTAACTTGAAACGAATGGCAAAAATATCAATGACTATTATTTTCTATCGTTATAAAAAATGATAAAAAGTGTATTGACATTTATTTTAGTATTACATTTTACTTATTACGTATAGAACTATAACAACGACATTGTAAACAATTAGATGTTATCTAAAATGCCCATATACAACATACGAATTTGCATATCGATATATATTTTTTCCTCAATTATGTTAATATCTTTTATTGCCGGCATTTTAACAGATCCAACGATTACAAGTGGAGATATCCCAAGAGAACGCAATACCACCATGACCACCATATGCCGCCATGTGAGTTATGGCTTTAAAGTACGGGGTCAGAGCTTCAGTCTAGTGAGGGGTGACTTTCTAGACAAATATGTGGGTAGCACGCGCCGAAGAAGAAGACCTTTTCAAAAACTACTGCAAATATTAGTGGTTGGATTTCAAATTGTATGCGGGATTCCCACGTATTTTTCTATTGTCTTTTTTGTACAATTATATTATAGCGAGAGGACAAAAGAAAAGGTTGTGGTACTGTGACTACCTAAGCATTTTGTTTTTACCCTTGTAATATTCACCACTAATTGTAATTCATATTTTTATAGCTTTTACTCAATGCAGTATAATTGAAAATGATGTAAAAGTTACAAAAATATCCAGCAATTCCATATATATCTCAAATACGTATGACTACACTTTCTTCGTAATTTTTGTCGTAAAATTTTCATTGTGGGCAAATGCAAATTTTGTGAAATGAAATAAGATTCACTAATAATAAATATTACTTTCAATAATATTTTTTTAACATATCTTCCAAATGTTGCTGGGCAGTAAACTATGAATACTTTTTTAAAATATAAACTACTTTAAAATAATGATCAATTATCAACTAAAATAATCTTCTACACTTTTACCTAACCTTCTAGCTTTAACTTAACTTCAGCAAATTTGTTAATTAAGGATCTGTAGTCTGGAGTGATAGCCAACGTAATTCAATAGAAATTACTGACAGATTTCTAAGTTTTCTTTGACTTATTGAACTTCTTAAGTAGTTTTATTAATGTTTTGGAAAAACTTCATTCCCTACGAGCTACAGAGACTAAAATTTTCCGTCTCAAATAAAAAAGCACTGCTTATAGTTTTTTCTGTATACGCTCCCAAAAATAGCTATTTTACAGACTCATTCGAGTCTTTTTGAAACTATGAATCATAATTATAAGGTGTCTCTATTGTATACATAATTTTTTAAATAAACAGCCTTGAAAAAGACGCAATAAAAGTGTCGAAACGTCGGAAATTTTAAAGAAGAAATTAAGTGAAGTTGTTGTTGTTGCTTCCAATTTGCTTACTGGATGTACGGGGTGTTCCAATTTCATTGTAATTGCAGAGTATCCAGGAAACTACAAGAGATAGAAACCTATTAACAGTTATTTATGCAACAAGTACAAAAAATAAGTGTTTATTGCACATCATCATTGAGTTACATACAATATTTTTTCCACGTTCATACAAAAACCAAAAAATGTTTTATTTAGATGACACTAAGTGTAGGGTAAATATGACGTCGATTTGAACGCTTATGTGTGTCATGATGACAAAACGCTGTAGTAGAATGACAGATGAATACAATAAACATTTTATTGGACTAGTGCAATAAAGAACCACTTTTTCCACTAAATATAGTTCAATAAAGTTTTATTTTTTGCATGAACGTAGAAAAAAAATTAATTTGGCTATTTATGATCAACTGCTGGCGTATAATCACCTCTACACCTCTACTTTCAACATTAGGTAGTTCTTTGTATTTTCATTAATAGAATGAAATTTCTACTTAGAAATTCCAGTAGTTCAAAACTGATTTGAGGGAGTGCCATTATTATTGCAATACATTGTACCTATAGGTTGTCTTATGGTGGCGGTTCATTCCCATTAGAATATTTTAAAGACTGCTTTGATTTAAATTTTGAAAATTTATGTATTTATCTTTAAATAAAATAACGCCATTCATGTAGCACCGGTTATACCGAAAGTCGCCATCTACTTGCTTATTTGGATTCTACTCGTAATTTTAGGGGGACTTTTATCAAGTTCCTTTTACAATTTCTATCTGGCTATAATCTATATCTATCTATCTATAATTTATCTGTAATGGTCTTCGAAATATTTAAATTCTATCAAAAAAGTTGCTTTTCGATAGCCTAACTCAAAATTATTATTATATTTTTTTACATTGTGCAAGCAATCACGGATATTTTAAAAACCGTTTAAATTTACACAGGGTGGTAATAACTTCGACCCGCCAAAACTGTCCATGTTACACTTCCCCATACCTATCTACTTTAATTTTTCTATTATTGATGGCTTTTACGATAAGTAATTAAAATGGTTCAATTTCTAGCGAAGATGGCTGTGAAATTTCCAGTAAACTCAAAAACAAAACAACCAAGCAATTGATGACTCGAATCTAAGCAAATCCGACAATAAATTTTCACCAAATTTTAATTCTTCTGTTATTGACGGTTTTTGTGATAAGTAATTAAAATGGTCCAATTTCTTGCCTGTGAAATTGCTAGCAAACTTAAAAACAAAACAACCAGTATGTCATAACTCATCACATCACTTGCTTGGTTGTTTTGTTTTCAAGTTTGCTGGCAATTTCACAGCCAACCTCGCAAGAAATTGGATTATTTTAATAACTTATCACAAACAGTTTTCTACAACAGTTTTTTGACTCAATATACAGTGTTAGTTAAGAAAAACCAAGTTTTGGTGGTTCAAAGTTAAACAAATTCGACAATAAATTTTTTATCACCCTGTGGTTTTTAAAATATTCGTAACTAATGATAAGCATCACCCTATTTGTCTTTTAAATATCAATCTTCAGCTTGCACAATATAAAAAATAGGTAGGTAATTTTGAATTAAGCTATCGAAAAGCAACTTTTTTTGATATAATTGAAATATCTCGAAGACCATTAGAAAGATAGATAAGAAAGCTTGATAAAAGTCCCCCTAAAATTACGCGTAGAATCCAAATATACAAAAGTATACAGGATGTTCCAGTTAAAATAAGCAAGCATATGACGACTTACGGTATAACCGGAAGTGCTGTTTAGGTTCTACGAAGCTTTTAAACTAGTTCTGGTTTTTTTCTTTTTGTGGAAAAATTACAAATTTCTATATTTGTAAGTCGAATTAATAATATATTTAGGGTTACTGGAGCCTCTAAAGACCTGACGACGAGTGAATGAAAGTGTTGTTTCTTAAAAACATTGCAATTTTGATTTTATGATAGAAAAAAAAAACAATATAGTTTTTCGATTAAGATTCACCGAAACCGCTCTTCTAGATCGTACGAGTCAATTGTTATAAATGTATTTTCTGTGCTGGATATTCATTTCGGTTGTTAAGTTTAATTTAAAACATATTTCGGAGAGCCTCATAGAAGATGATGTTAAGTAATTAAAATATTTTAAATTTTTGTCAGTATTTTTGTAATTTAATAAAAAAAATTGTCACTAATTTCACCCTGTTTTTATTTTGTTGGTGCCATTTTGAAAATAATAATATTTACTGATACTTACTCTCAGTTCATTTACTTTCAGTCCAGTTGGTCCAACGACATGCTTAAATTTTTTTATATGTATAGGAGACTACAATACATTATAAATATATTGCTTATTTTATTTTTAGAATTTCTGCGACAATTGCAACATGTGTGACTAACTAGCACAATTCAGAGAATTTTGGTTTACTTTGAATGTCCATGCATCCTATAATTGTTGAGCTATTTCTGTATCCAGGAGTTAATGAGGAAATGGGCTGTTATTACAAAATAATTGTCGTGGAAACTTAAAAAAAAATATCATATGAAAGTTATTTTTATGAAATGTCATATACCTAGTAATTAAAAATACTTTATTAAAGGAAGTGAAGATCAAAACACATTTTTATAATAATTTAAAAACATACTCGTAGATGTAAGTCATAGGGCAGCAAAATTGGAAGAAAAATAAGTCATTTAAAATAATGAACTAGTAGTAGTATTTATTAGGTATTCAAGTAGAAAATATATTACAAATCTTATAGAAATTATATTGACAAGTCTCGAATTAGGAAACACTAAGAAATAGTGTGGATTGATAAGCTACTGGCACCATGAAGGTGGTGCACTTAAACAGAGAAACAAAGCATTACTGAAAGCGACAGATGTATAAAGTTACATTGTCAAAAATATTTAATTTGATCAAATTCTCCCATGCAACAATGAATCAGTGTAAGTGTTACCAACTATAGCAATAAATTATGTAGTTAATGGACACATAAGATATTTCTAGAAATAAATATTATGCTTTGGATATACCAAACGGAACTCATTATGAGTCGTTTTACGAATCCTTTTTTTTTATTTACAACAATACCTAACAAAAAATATATAAAACACGATTGCACAAAAGGTAAATGTTTATTCAATTTATAACAAAGGAGGCCATATGAAGAAGCAATCCTAGAGATGAAGAAATGGGTCAGATCTAATCTATTGTGGTTCATTGCGATTTAATAAATGTTTAAAAATGAATATGAGTTTTTAAAATCATTTGATGATTTCATTATGCCAGGTATGTCTTTTTTCGTTACTAAATGTAGCTAGATTAATTTTATTGTATCAGAGAAAATACATATGACTTTATTAATATAAATTGTAGGAAAATTGCGGCTTGAATTAACTTAGGTATAAAACCTTTACAATAGAGTAAAAAACCTTCAGAGTTTGTTTCAGAATCAGTAATTCCTGTTCTTATTTGGAATCAACGCCTTGTTGCGTACGGACGTGTAAAATGTATATGTGGCTGCAATACAAAATTTTTGAAAAATTTAGCATTTCTGTAACATCTGAATTCAAAATTCGAAAAAAGGGCGGTGCCTACACGACAAAAGTCATAACATATAAACAAGCAATAACTGTTGAATGCTTTCTTAAAAATGGTTTATATAGTTCTCTTGGAACAGAGTTCACTGAAAATGTTACTGGTTTTGATTTGTGTCTTTCTGCGATTACATAAAATTTGGTATCTTCTTGGTATTTGTTAAATGAACCATATTTGTTCGAAAATAATACCATAAGTGATTTTATATTAGAAACCTAAAATATATTTTTTTAAATATTACCTATTTTTCTTTTTGGAAATTTTAACACTCCTCAAGAACACATTTTGTTAAAAAAAAATTACATCATTATTTTGACGTTTTCTATGCTCCCGAAGTCCGTGGATTTTTGTTACATTTTGTACATACATTTCTTGATCTCGCAAGAAAATTTTGTAAAACTTTGGTCTTGGTAGAAAACCGAAAGTATAAAAAATTGATCTTCCTTATCATATGATCTCAGTTGAATTTAAACAAAAATATAGAAAGAGGGGATAACTAATGCAGTTTAGAAAATGAAATTTGTCATGATCTTAGTATATTTTGTTATTTTAATGAAATGCCATTAAATAAATACATACATATTTAACAAAATTGCAACTGATTTATATGTTTTTTGGACTGCTGAATCCGAATTCCAAGTTTGCTCTCTTGTAGGTCGCCTTTACAACAAAAAACCGGAAAAAAAAAACTTAAAATTTTCGGACTTTTATCCATCCAAAATTAATGTAGACAAAATGCATTACAATTTGGTAACAGAAGAGGAAGATGATCTGGACGAACCCCTTGTAGTGTCACTGTCCGAAGCAGCTGAAGTATCAGAATATATTAATTCATATAATATTTTGCATCTTTACTAACCAATTTTTCTCTATCATAATACTAATCATTCTGTTACAACTTTTTCAGTTGCAGAACAGCAACTCATTGTTCAGTCTGGATATTTCACAGCACCTGACTCTTAGCATGGACCTTCCATTGTCCAAGGCCCTTCACTTGCCTAAGAAACATTACCTGGGCCACCAACAACCAAACGGAAACACCTAAAATAACTGCACATATGACATCAGGTATGTCTTCACATATCGATACTTCGATACTATACAACTTATCTGTCTTTTGTAACCATGTTCTAACACTAAATACCTTATTTATTTTCCAGATGGAAAACCTACTCGAAGTGATGACCCAATCATTGGCTCGACTTTCACGACTTTCACTCATTTCATGACACATGTACAATCGTTTGCAATAATAATGACACTCTCTTAAAACAGTTTGTGAGTGGAACAACTAATAACTAATATTAAAAATGTGATGTAGATTTCATTACAAATACATCAGAATTTCTAAAGAAATCGCAAAATTCATTTTAATGAGTATCATTATTATTGCAAACGATAGTACAATACTATTAATACATACAGATTTCATATTCAGTCAAATAATATACCTAATATGTTGTAAATATAACTTGTTCATGTTTTCATCAAATATGCTTTACCAGTAATACATTCGGAACAACCTTTTTTAAAGTTAAAATGTTTAAATTTTTTTTGCATTTTTTGTTGTAAAGCCGACCTCCTACAAGACAGCAAACTTTGGATTCAGCATCCCAAACAACACGGTGAGAAAAAATCTTCCGCAATATTATTACGAAAATGGCAGTTTTAAACATGGCTTGACTGGATTATTTATTGTATATTAATAATTAAAGAAAGAATTTTATTTATATACAACTACAAACCCAGAAGTAGTAGTACCTAATTATTATATATTAGAGCATATAGAAAGATGAGGAAAGACTCACAGGCTTGAACAGGGTGCTGTACAAGCTCTGTGACGTTAGGCTAGGTAGCTGGGTTAATTTCAAACATTTTTTCTTATATAAACAATGGTCCGATTCGTTTTTGTTTAGAAGTTACAAACATTTAAAAAAAAATAATTTCATTTTTCAATAAAAGTAGCCTGAGAAATAAAAATGATGGTTGCCATAACAGCAATTATTATTTGTGTTTAAAGTTTAAACAATAGTTAACCCTTTTAACAAATCGTAAATCTATAAAAATTATTCAAAAAATATCAACTCTCGGCTTGAATCCAAGCCTCTCACATCAACGAACTGAAGAATTCGTCACCCGACGGATGAGATTTGGATCATTTCTTATCTTAATATATTGTCGTTATAACAACCACCATTTTTATTTATCAGACTACTTTGATTGAAATATGAAATTATATTTTTTAACATGCTTGTAACATCGAAACAAAAACGCATCAAACCTATGTTCATAAAAGAAAAAAAATGTTTCAAATTAACCTATAGTCTGTTTAGAAATGAAAGAGAGTAATAAAAGCTTATTATGTATGCAAATCGTAAATACATGTAGTACTGATGCTTATATTCAATATTTTTATATTATGTATTATCGGTATAGATGAGGCAAACTTTTAAAAAAACTTTGTGTGATCGAACCGTACTAAATTGTAGCAGGTACTTAAAATTTAATCCCCATGTCTATGCCGCTTCAATTTCTCGGTCCATTTCTAATATAAATAAACAATATAAAAACAGCATTTCAAAACTAGAGGCTACTTTAAGCATCATAACCGGGTAAGAGGGTTTTTAGTAATTCAAATAAAATTATTCAATATTATTATCAAAATATTTATTTAAATTTAATGAATAGACTTTTATTCCACATAAAAAAAATGTATTTTGAAAATTCAAATTATGGTGAGTAAATGTAGTGTTGTATAAAGGTACAATAAAGAAAATAAAAAAATGGGTATATTAAAATTAATCCTCTGAATATTCTGATGAATTATCTTCGTCTCCTAGATTGATAACGATAGGTTCCACAGTAACTTCAATTAAATTATCGAGTTCCCACATTTTCTCCTCTTCTTTTTGTACATGATGTATACATCTTTGCCAGTTATCTGCAGTTACTTGTTCCAAGGATTTTTTTAACAAAATTTTCACGTCACTTAATTTAAACGTCGTATTATTTCGTGCTACATCTCCTTTTACCTACGCCCAGACTAATTCGATTGGGTTAAGTTCACAGTGAAAAGGTGGTAACCGTAGTACCGTTATTTGACAATTTGTTGCCATTTCATCGATAACATATTTTTTCTGATCTTTATTAAGATTGACAAGTGTCAAAAGTTCCTTTTTCACCATATTTGTTTCAAAAGAAATGTTTTTTCCGGATAACCATTGAATTATATCGGCTTTCCTCCAAGAAGTCATAGGCGTCCGCTCGGTCTGCCGTGAATGGTAACTGGCATTATCCATGACAATTACAGACCCCGGATGAATAAGATCCAAGATCTGTGTAAAATACTCTTCGAAAACATCTGCATTCATGTCTTCATGATAGTCACCCGTATTATTTTTATATTCAAATAAAAGTAAACCGCCATCTACAAAACCACTGGCACTACCTATATGTGGCACTATTAATCTTCGCCCTTTACCTGAGGGTGCCATGAACCCTGTTGAAAGTCCATCCAAAATTGCTTGTAGAAAACTTTTTACATTTTTATCTTGCCATACTTTTGTTACAGCATATCCCTCGTTGACCCAAGTTTCGTCTAAATAATAAATATTCCTCCCTTCGTCACGGAATTTTCGAATTTATCTTAAGTAGGATCTTCGCCAACAAATAATTTCATTTTATCGATAAGAACTGATTTCCTGTTCTGCTTTTCCCAGCAAAAATTCAACTCTCGTAAGACGGCCCATAATTTGCTTCTACTGATTTTTGGCAAATCGTTGTCCTCTGAAAGTACACTTAAAATTTTGTTTAGCGTTGGTATTTCTATTTAAAATAAAATGAGTGCGCTTTTCTGCGAATGACATTTTTGAAGAAATCATCTATAACGATTTTTGACCTATCTGTATATGATTTTGGGGGATTTACAGTACCTTGTTCATTTTTTGTTTCCCTTAAAAGTTTGTAGATAGTCGATTTTCCAATCCCTGTCATTTTGGAACACTTTTCCACGATGTCGTCAACACTACTGTGGGTTGGATTTTGGTGTTTCAAAGCATTAAATACATTTAATATAATAATCTTCTCATTCTGAGACAGCGCACATCTTTTTACGCGTTTAGCAGGTACTTAATCTAATAACCCTAATAGCACACGACGTCCAGTAGACATCCATTTAATGTCCATTTAACGTACAGGCGTCCATGGACCATAAATGGACATTCGATGGATGTCCATTCCTGGACATATTTTGATAGAACATACATTGGACATCCGATGGATGTCCTTTATGGGACATATTTTGATGGTACATATAATGGATATCCGATGGATATCCTTTATGGGACATATTTTGATAGTACATATGTGGACATCCGATGGATGTCCAGTATTGTACATGTTCTTTTATAAACTGAATTTGCCGCTAAAATTCGTGCAGCGCATGTGTATTGCTGCCAGATGTAACGCTTTTCCTCTAAAGTTTAAACAAATTGTTCTGTTCTCTTTGGTGACACTGATAAAGTGTAAACCATATAGAAGAATAAATTAGGAAACTGAAGCAATATAAATCACACTTTGTATATTGTGTGTATTTTCTACTTTTAGTCCATTTATAAATAATTGAATTATTTGTTGACTAGGCTAAATTCATCATCTATATGTAGACAATTATGTCACAGTATAATTATGTACTAACAACAGACAACAGTCGCTTTCGTTTTTAGATAAAGAAGTTTTCATTTTCACTCTAGTTGTCGAGTTTTCTCGTCTTTAGCTATTCTAGGTTAAGTTGAATAATGTAATTGTATGGTTTTGTTATAGAATTATATATTATATTGTTCTTGTTACGTGTTGTATAGTTGTTTTATTTGTATCTCTTAATTATTTATGTATTGGTTATTCATGTAATAATTAGAAAAACAATAAATACATATTATCAAAAAGTATTTCTATAATTCCAATGCAGACCTCCATTAAATGTCCAAAACAGGACATCCATGGGTAGTACAAATTTGGTACAGAAGCGGACATCTGTGGGTTCGAAAGTGGTACAGTAGTGAACGTCTCTGGGTTGCACGAAGTTGTGACATTTGTGCGTCCGTGGGACTTCCAATGGACGTCCATCGAACAAAAAACGGACGTCCACTGGATGTCCGGACTTCCGACTTTGGACATCCTTTGGATGTTCATAGGACGTCCTTGTGCTAATAGGAAAGCTCGACATTTTACCCAAACAATATTATATCCACTGGCACAATAGTCACTAAACACAAGTCGAAATTTACTCTACTGCACTAGCACGTCTTCGTATATTCAGCTCTAAGACTGGATTGATCTGTCACAATACACTGGCTCCTGCCCTTTGATGTATCCAGTAAAATATACTAATGTACACCCATTATACCTGTTAGCATTAGTGTTATCCGATAATTACCTGAAACGAAATATTACCACGCCCATGGCCGGTTCTTATCTCGGGGTTTTATTACTCTCTTTCATTTCCAAACAGACTATAGCTACCATCTGCCTAAGTTTGTTATAGAGCTTGTAGAACATCCTGTATACGCAGTCTAATAAAAAATTTCCCTCAGAATATCTTAGTAGATTACTATTGTATGTTCATTATATATAGGCACGCACAGATTGCTTATAGATTTCTAGGTAAAGGACATATAATTCAGAAACAGACTAGTCATTCTGATGCAAAACACAGTAATCTATTTCTATATGAACTACAGAAGATATAACTATTATAACTATAAGCATAGAGTTTAGTTATATGTTTTGTGATTATAAGTATATATAGGTTATTTGTAGATTTATACTGGAAATCTATTAGATAAAACTTTATGGAACACAAAATTCGATATCTATTTTTGATGACGTATGAGAAACATGAGGATAAAGCGGACATTTGCCCATTGTCTCTAATTCCTACAATTTTATCTTCTAGATGTCTTAAAGGTTACCCTACTTGGGAAGATATAAACTTAAGTTTCAAAATAGAGCAACTTCAATTTTATTTTATTTTTTAATTAAATCAGGAAAATAATATAAAGAGGTGTCTTATCGTCAGTCTATCAGTTAGGACGGGTGACACAGAGAGGATGGTAACTGGCAACTCTATAAATACAATAACTACCAAAAATTTTGTTCTAAATGAATAAAAATAATAATAGTTAACTGTACTAGCTCCGTCACCATTGAGAAATTATCTAAATTTGTAACGTAGAATTTAATAAATTATGCGCATTTGGCTCTTATGTTTGGTAGGTATATACTATTTTTTATTCTTAACATTTCCATGTTACTAGTGTTTTGGTCATGTTAGCTCAATTTATGAATTAAATCAAATTGCAATCATTGCATTGCTGGCCTATACATTTCCCTTCCATTAACATTCTAATATTTGTAACATCTACGAAATAATCATTCTGACTTTTGTCACAAATCAGAGCCGGCAGTTTTTAGGTTATTGGTTATGAAGTAGTGACTGACATGAGAGGTTAGGGTATATTTTATTATGTGAATATTTTTACCATTTTGCTTTTCCGTTCCTTCTTAGACGTAAGAATTGAGAATCTACAATGACTCTAACAGAATATGTTTCTACATTATCTGAAAATCCGTATTTTGGTGCCGGATTCGGATTATTTGGTGTAGGAGCAGGAGCTGCCTTGCTCCGAAAAGGTTTCCAGGCCTCTCTTATATTTTTTAGAAGGCATTACATGATTACCTTAGAAGTTCCTTGTCGAGACAAATCCTATCAATGGTTGCTGCAGTGGATTACTAATAAAGGTGCCCGCCAAACACAGCATTTAAGTGTTGAAACTAGTTTCGAACAAAAAGATAGTGGACACATAAAAACTAAATATGACTTTATACCAAGTATAGGAACCCATTTTTTTAGGTAAGTTAGATATTTAGAAATACATATTTTTTTATCATAATATTATTTTAGATATGGACGTACATGGATACGTGTAGAACGCACTAGGGAACAACATACGTTAGACTTACATATGGGGACTCCATGGGAGACCGTGCAAATGACTGCCTTTGGGCGGGACAAAAGTCTTTACTTCAGAATACTTGAAGAAGGTATATCAATATATGTATTAATATTATACATTTCAATGTACAGGTTGTTACATATTAGTAGGTCGAACCGTTATCCACACATCCTTTGGACCAAAATAATGAGACTTATGCCACTTTTCATTTTGAAGCTCTGTTCTCAAAATACAGGGTGTCAAAAAGTTAAAATAAAAAAATTTTAAACTGATTTTTATTGATAACTCCGTTGGTTTTAGATATATTGTTTGAAATTTGGCATATATAAAATATCAAAGCAATAACGGAGGAAAGGGGAGTTGTGTTACTCACAAACCTCTCCCCCAATTTTTTTTGAGTACGCGTATATGGTTCAGAATATTTTTTTTAGAAGGAGCATGTTTTTAATCTCTTTTTTTCATTTTTATAAGATTTTCATTTGAGACTCGGTTTACGCGATATTGCAACTATTTTGCATGTGCTAGGTGTGACTCAAAGTAAATATTGCTAAGTATTAAATGGTTATTTCCATGTTATTCAGTAAATTGAAATAAATAAACGGCACAAGTAACAGCAAATAGTAAAGAAAAACAAAAATTTAACTTGAACTAAATGTTCAATATAGGTCTTCACTTCACCTAGGGCCCTTTTAATTTAAGATTAAAGAATATTTTGGAAAAGATGTGGTTTCAGCTCCCCATCTTGTAAAATTTCTTTCCTTAGTTGTTGTTTACGTAGTATTGGAACCATATAAAGAAATATTTCATTAATGCTAATCAATTTTTATATTTTTGACAAAACTATCATTAACTTGTTGGTTAGCCTCTGGTTGTTTGTCAAAATATGCGACCTCAACTTGATGATACTTCTCCGCATTATGGTCAAAATGTTCAGAACCATTTAAATTAAATCTTTCCTTTGGTTGCATAAAAAATTGCTTGCTTGTTAAATGGCCATCTTGTTCCCCCGACCTCAACCCGTCGGACTTTAGTTTCTGGGATTTTATAAAACATTTTGTTTATACGATTCTCATACTTACTGAACACCATCTAAGGGAATTAATGGTTTTCAGAATATTTGTTAATCTGTAATTAAAATAGCTCCAGATGGTGGAGTTACATTTTTGTTTTGTTTTTGCTATTTGTTGTTAGTTTTGCCGTTTGTTTATTTAAATTTACTAAATAAAATAGAGATGACCATTTAATACTTAGTGATATTTGCTTTGAACCACACTCAACAAATGCAAAAAGATGTAATATCTCGTAAAATTATACAAACCGGAACTATCAATAATAACCATTTTTAAAATTTTAATTTTGACACCCTGTATTTTGAAAATGGGAGCTCCAAAATGAAAACTGGCATAACGAAAGTACCATTATTTTGGTCCAAAGAATATGAACATTAGAAACATTATGTTCTTGGTTTGAGACATATATGTTAACATTGTGAAATTTGGAAAATGGGACCATTACAATAAATTTTTGAAAATAGATGTGTAAAAGATAAATTACGCAGCGAAATTCTATAAAAAAATTAATTGGGTATAGTTTTTTGTCGTACAATTAACTGTTTTTTGATTTTTTATTCATTACCAATTAACAGGGTTGGACTGTTGCAAAATAAGCTACAGATGGAGCCGTGATTTGCAATCGGTATAAAGCAAATAATAACTTCCGTGCTGTTCATACATGCTGTTCCATGTGTCTGAAAATAATTACTGTTCTGCACATGAGCGCTGGTAGGATTACTTTCAGGGAGGTGCATTTGGATCTACACATTATACTATTAACTAATAAAATCAGTACATCCTTAATATTTATAGGTAGGTATATATAATTTGAACAACAACCTAGACATATTTATTCTATTCAAACAGTGACTTTAATAATAATATTTTTATTTCTTAATCTTTTTCCTGTATTTTCGGTGCAAGTGCAAGTGCAAGCAGGTCCTGACCTTATTCCATCATTTATTGTCAGAGATTGTATAGGTGCATTTTCGATACCACTGTTTATACTATTTAATAAGTCATTAAAGGCGTCCACATTTCCTGATAAATGGAAAGTAGCGAAAGCAATACCAATCTTTAAGTCTGGTAACTCGTCTGACATTGCGAATTACAGACAAATATCCCTACTCTGTAATTTTGCCAAGATGCTTGAAATTATTTTATATAATAGAATATACGATAGCGTAAAATTACTCTTATCACCAACTCAACACGGGTTCATACCTAATAGGTCTACTGTAACCAACCTGACTGTTTTTACACAAGATGTGTCTCATACATTGGATAGCCAGGGACAAGTTGATACTCTATATACGGATTTCACCAAAGCCTTTGACTGCATAGATCATAACTTATTGATAATGAAATTATCTAATTTTGGTTTTGGTGAAAGGCTGTTGAAATTCTTCAAGTCCTATTTAACAAACAGGCATCAATTTGTTTTTTATAATGGTTACAGTTCGGTAGCATATATGCCGACGTCGGGAGTTCCGCAAGGATCCAATCTTGGTCCTCTTTTATTTCTTTTATTTATTAATGATCTCTGTGTTGAGCTGCAATGTAAATCTCTAGTTTTTGCCGATGACTTAAAAATTTATAAATCAATAACTTCCATATACGATTGTCGACAGCTACAAATTGAACTTGGTAAGATTGTAGGTTGGTGTGGACTGAACAAAGTTAACAGTAACATTGATAAATGCAAAATAATATCATTTACAAAAAAAAGAATACATCGACTACAAATACAATATTGACGGTGTTGCATTGGAAAGAAAATTTTTGATTAGAGATTTGGGTGTACTTTTTGATTCGGAATTAAGTTTTGTAGAACATATTCAGATGAAATCAAAAGAAGCAATTAAAATGGTGGGATTTATTATAAGAAACTGCAAAACTTTTTCCAATGATAAATGTCTGAAATCTTTATATTTTGCTTATGTTCGATCTAAGGTCGAATATGCATCGGTAGTTTGGTCCCCATTGTATGCCGTTCATAAGCAGGCGATTGAACAGGTTCAAAGAAAATTTTTAAAATTCCTATCATTTAGAATGACTGGTACATATCCGAAAAGGGGGATTGAGAATAGTCTTCTTTTGGAAAGGCATAATATGGACAGTTTAGAATTTAGAAGAATATGTGCATGTCTTATTTTTTTATGTAAATTATTGAAAAATACAGTTGACTGTCCAGAATTACTCGCTCAAATAAATCTGCACGTCCCCAGTATGAATTCAAGGCAAAATATAACGTTTCAGTCTAAACATCATAAGACTAATATGTTGTTGAAGTCACCAGTGTATTGTATGTGTACCTACTTCAATGAGCTGAGTCCATATTTTGACGTATATTTTCCAAATCTTAAAAAGTTAGTGCCATATGCTAGACAAGTATTTCATGTATAAATCTCAAATATTCAAATCCAATAGTTTCAAATTCAGATTCAAATAGTTTTTATTAATTTTTTATGTATAAGTATAAAAATTCAGTGTATGTCTGTGTATATATTATAGGTGTTACCTATGTATTACGGATATGTATTGTGTGAGCTATTTATATTTGTGTGAAGATTATGTTGTTAAATTACATATTTATATTTTTGCACCCACTCTACATAGCTATGTTTATTAATTAGTTTATCTTTAATAGCTGTTATTTATTATAGTGTTTCTTTTATATTTCTGCTGGTCCTGTAATTGGGGTTATCTGTTGGGCTAATAAAGCATATTATTATTATTATTATTAAGTGCACCACCATCAACAGTTAACAATAACTTTGCCATGCAATTCACTATGTATCTTATTTTTCAAGAAGTCATGATGCAGCTAATGCTGCACTGGTCGTCTAAATAGTAGTGACCACTCACGAACATACGTACCAATCTCTCATATTGACCCAAGCCAACATTTTTCCACCCTACCATACCCGCAGAGAGGGTGCCAATCCACTCCACGAATATAGACAATGCAATGATATATGACAATATATCATTGCACTGTCATGCAGTTTAATTCTGAGAAATGGAAAACATATTTTTTCATATATTTTGAAATACTACTGCACCGAGAATATGCTATCCTGTAAATTAATTAATTCTCAAGTGAAAAGTGAATTGAAGTTATTATTTGTTTGTATTAATCGTAACCTGCAGTTGCTTTGCGATGCTTTACCTCTGGTTTACCTTACAAGGATCAGTAGCAGCTGTGATTAGCATGGAAAGTTATTTGTTTTATCTTGATTGTGAATTATGAGCAAGATGTACCCACCCCAATGGCTTACTGTTCAGCGGTCCAATCCTACTGATTAATAATTACATTATAATTCGCTTCTCATACAATATTGTCAGCTAGACAGATGGCATTGACTCAGCATGAAGGTAAAACAATAATGTATACTGCAATGGGGAGTGATTGGAGACCTTTTGGGCATCCAAGACGGAAGAGACCCATTTCTTCAGTAATATTGGATAACGGCATCAGCGACAGGATTTTAAAAGACTGCCATGAATTTATCTCAAATCCATCCTGGTATACAGAAAGAGGAATTCCATATAGAAGAGGTAAGCAGTTCAATTATTTACATGATTTACAAAATAATATAATCCGAGGTCCAAAATAGTAGAGAGTGATTTATTTACAGCACGGGAGGTGAGGGTTGTAGGAGACTAGAGTCTATAGGTGTGCAACTTGAGAAGGGTTCAAATTTCACAAAATTTCCAAAAATATGTTAACGTTGAGTAAAAAGTTGAGAGTAAAAAGTTGTAAAGGACAAGAATCCATACTTGGGCGTGCCACTTGAGAAGGGTTCAAATTTCACAAAATACTTTAATAGTTTATTTTAAAAAGTTTATACTCGTAGAACCCACTTACATCTGATGCACACTCCACGGATATCACTCTTGAATACTGGACTATTTACATATAAACTGTTATATGCTACTGGTTATTAGCAGTGTCACTGTCCATTACATCCATAGCACTAGGTTCCATATGTGGCAAAACAGTGCCACACTTTTGTCATTTTATGACCTTTGTTTATTCATGTATCATCACTGTATTATCGAGGGTTTAGATCCATAGTGGCGTAACTACAAAATTTGTGTTTTCGAGTTACGTTAACCATAATATTCATATATATTTTAAGAATTTAGTGCCAGAGAAACGGAAGTGCTAATGTCAATTAGAAACGTTTTCATAGGAACCCAAATATCTAATTGTAAACGTATTATAGTTCTTAGTGCAACATAAACATTGCTACATTAAAAATTACTAAAACCAGTATTTTGTACAAAAAAACTTTAAAAAAAATTTATTTTATAGCCCGCAACATTTTTTGTATATTTATTAATTGTTAACATAATAATAGTTAATACATTGCTATAAAATACTAAAGGGTTAGCAGCAATACTGTTTTAAACATTATTTTGCTTTCCTGAAAAATGTTGTAGTTACGTCACTATAGCTCTAAACTCCTAATATATTCCATTCAGATTTCGACCTTCTAAGATTTGTGTTAAACAGTTTCTTAGCCATATCACTATTCCATCTTTTTCTCTCAGCACACTCTTTCAATTTTGTTTTATAATATGAAAATTCATGTCATGCATAGCAAAGTTTCATCCTGTAAGATAGCAATCTGATTTTATTTTATTGTCAGAGGCTCATTTTTAGAATACCATCCATGAATTGTTCCAGAAATCGCATATTTTGTATCATCAACTTCTATTTTCTTCCTTCCGTATGTTTTCACTATTTTCCATTTCGCAGTTGTACCTATATTCTTTTTTACCATTCTTTATTGCATGATATATACTCCTCACACTTTTGCTAACACAACTTCAGTAATCACAAATAATCCAGAATCGAACTATGAGATGTATATTACACTGTAATAGATATACTAGTGTTGTCAGTATGTTGGATAGTTTGAAAATTTTGTTGGGCAAACAGGTAGGTATGTTAAATGTGTTTATTTTTGTGTTTAAGATGTGTAATAATCTTCTGCCACAGCATTTGTTGGATTTTTGTACCTTTGTTTTCGATATACATACTTATAGTACTAGGCCACGTGATAATTTTTGTATATACTCCCGGCAAAAATTCAGACGTCGTACATCAAGGCTGACATTACGCAATTATTTTTATTGTCAACATAATTTTCGATATTTGGTCGTGTTAAAAAGAATCATTTTTACAATTTAGTGCAATATATAATGCAAACATTTAGTGTAGAGTTTTATTATTCTCAATTGCAGTTTCTTAAATATTTTGATGAAAGTATAATAAATTATTCATTTGTTCGTATGACGTAAGTCGTTTGAATTCTTGCCACGACTATACCAAGGTCACATATGAATTATGGTAAAAATCAGTTGTTTAATAAGAGTCTAAAATTGTACAATGATATACCAAGAGAGATAAAGGATAGTAATACTGTCAACATGTTTAAATAGAAAATTAGAAAATGTGATTGTAAATTTTTATTTTATTTTGTGTTTTGTCTCTGCATTATGTATGTGACTCTATGTATATATATATTCATATTTTGTCATTATTTAGCTATGCTAATAAAGTCTATTCGATACACTTTTATAGAAAAATATATGGACAGCATGTATTTCTCTTCGTGTTGATTGTTATAAATTGTGAGTGAATTTAGAACATGAATCACTCGCTACTATTTTGAAACCCAACTTATAGTAAAACATTTTTTTTTTAATTTATAAAGTTTATAGTATTTCTTCATTTGCATCCAAAGTAAAACTTTGTATATTGTTTTCATATATTTATAATTTTTAATTCATTATAAATGTTCTTTTACCTTAGGTTATCTTTTATACGGACCTCCTGGTTGTGGAAAATCATCGTATATTACAGCATTAGCTGGAGAATTAGGATTCTCAATATGCGTACTCAATTTATCAGAGAGAGGTCTATCTGATGATCGACTAAACCATCTTCTCAGTGTTGCACCTCAGCAGAGCATGATTTTGTTAGAAGATGTGGATGCTGCATTTGTATCGAGAGAAGACACTCCTCAACAGAAAGCGGCTTATGAGGGATTAAATAGGGTCACCTTTAGTGGTTTATTGAATTGTTTAGATGGTGTGGCTAGCACGGAGGCAAGGATGGTGTTTATGACTACAAATTACTTAGAAAGGTAAACATATATTTTTATTTCATACTAATACATTATAAACAAATAAATCCTTAGTTACTGTAACTATAAACATGTTATAACTCCTTTGGGAGTTATACTAAGTAGTTATAAATTCTTAACTGCTTCTAATGTATTTACAAAAATAACTGACAATTATCAAATTTCCACTCAAATTATTTCCCGAATTGCAAGAATTTTCCGTTGAACTGTTGTCACTGCCTATGACTGTAGTCAAACATGATGTTGATGTTCCACTTCTTTCATGTGACATACCAGCCAACATTCTTGCAGTTTAATTTTTCACTTCCATGCTGTCAGCCAAATACCCTTCTGCTACCGTTGTAGTTTGCCATCCACTAGGTCTCTTTAATGTTGTCTTATTTGCTCCCGCATTGACCAACGCAATCGTGAAGTCCTCCCCAGACAATGTCTAGTGAAAGTTTCGGGTCTAGCAAACCCAAAGAACTAGCAATTTTGCTTGGCATTTTTCCAAATGTATTTTTCCGAAAGGGCTGAACTGTGCAACGCTTTTCCCGATACATTAGAAAAAATCTTTTTGAACTTGACTGACGCAAAGACATATACTTCCCCACTAGACCCAATGCAGAGAACTCGTTTTCTTCCACAATTGTAAATTTCTTACGTATACGGTTTACTTTCCGGAATATCAACCACCATAACCGAGCCCCTATCTTCATATTCAGAAGTTTTTGACCTGATAAATACATACCAGATCTTGAAAGTAAGCTAGCATTGTAGTTTTACTTATATTTTTGTTTTTAATACAGTTAACTTTCAGCCACTGCAGGAATTTGTCATATTCTTTTTTATACTTTGGTTCCGACTTTGTTAGTAGTAGTGCGGCACAAGCTTTCTCAGCCTTTTGTAACAAATCACCTTCACCATTTGATGAACTTTTATTTACAAATGTTTAATTTTGAAAATCAACAAAATTTGGTTTTCATATCCCATTAGTATGAAATAAAATGAAATTTGGTTTTCATATTTCATTAGTATGAAATAAAAATCTTTTTCTATCACGTGAGTTATTGGGTGTCAATAATCTAGGGAAAATTAACAATCCCTGGGACTAACATCCCTTGGAATTGCAATCTGTTACCCTCATTAATTAACATAAACCTTGATACATAAATAACTATTACTAAACTAGGTTCAGTAGTTTTCTCGATTAAATATGGTTATGTATGGTTCTCTAATTTTTTTCAATCCTCTCTTAAAATATTTGTACTTAGTCATAGTTAACCTTGGATATTTGCTAAGGTGCCTTTTGTTGGTTCTAAGGTTGATGGTCGGACCTGCTTCTCAGATACTAGTGGTTTCCTGAAACATATAGTTCAATGGTCCATGACTCAATTGTAGTTTAGTTTTGACAGATTCACCACTGAAGATATTATGTTGAAGGACAGTTAAATATTTGATAACATTGAGTGTAACAGATACAGAAGCTACCTCGTGACATTGACCATGAACCAACTTTGTCTGAAGACCGGTGCCAATCATATCAGCCGTAATACCAACAGTAGGAACCCAAATTAATATGTCGATGAGTCCAGGAATTCCAATAACAGTTTTGCTTTAACGAGTGCATCGTAATTCTGTGTCTGGTGTTGGTCAGTTACATGACATAACAATCCAAAAAACCATAGCAGTCTGTATTTGCATATAGTAGAATATACACTACTACATATCACTAATTTTAATTCTCCACACACGTTGATTTTCTGACAGATTTTTTTCTCTGATTGAGGGTTCAGGTATCAAGGGACTACTAATGGATTTATTGTGTATTAAATTTCAGGTTAGACGCTGCTTTGATTCGACCAGGAAGAGTGGATCTTAAAGAATATATAGGGTGGTGTTCTAAAAGTCAAATTGAGAAAATGTTTTTGAGATTTTATGATGGTGAGGATGCAAAATCTCAAGCAGAATTGTTTGCTGAGAAAGTTGTATCGTTTAATAAAAAAGTGAGTCCGGCACAAATTCAGGGATTCTTCATGTTCCACAAAAACTCTAATCCAGAAGAAGTAATTAACAATTGTAAACTTATTTGGGAACTTTAGAATTAAGTGAAAATTTAAATTTTTATTATTGTACAAAGAATGAATTCGCAAGAACAGTATTTATTAAAACTTATATTCATTATATTTTTTGAAACATTATTTTATTGTGCACCTACTACAAACCTTTGAATTTCAGATTGTTTGATATACAGTTAAATTTTATAGGATTGCGGTTTTTCAGAGACTAAAGATTTAAAAAAACAAATGGTGATATGTTCTTGAGTTCAGTTTTCAAGAAAAATTCAACTGTCAAATCATGATATCTTCATTAATTTTGAAACTACAGAACGATATATATTAATTTTTTTTGGCACCGAACTATACCTAATTAAATTTAGCACTGAACTATTCAGAATAAAATTTGTTGGTGATATTAATCTTTCAGTAAATTTAATGGTTACAAATCTGTGAAATTATACTTTTATAAAACATTACAAATATCGAGTTTGCACTAAATATGAATACAGCCCTGAATTTTTGTTATTTTTGGAAGTACATAAATATTTGGTTCATATATGGAACATCATACTGGATCTTTCAAGGTTACTATTTAACGTAGCCAAAGTGTTTAGATATGACCTACTGCAACCGTTTGAACATTATCTAACTCTGTGTTAGAAATATAAAACAAGTGTATTTACAGTTGTTCAGTGCAATGGAAATTATTAACAAACAATCAAACATTTCAAGAAAATTAAGGTAAATGGCATAACCTAAAATCGATAAATATCGTAAACAAAAGAATTGAATTTTGAAAACATGATGTGATTTTATTTCAAACCCAATTTTAACGACATTATGGTTAATCACAAGAATGCAACTTTGATACCCAGATTAAAAAAAAATGATGACTGTAAAAATTCTCTACAAAATTTTTGGAATAACTATAGGCAAATTTTTTTCAGCTTCGGTTCCGGTTTCGGTTGACATAAAATTGACAGATTTTTTGACAGTGGTTTTACTTTGGTTCTAAATTCATCATCATTATTGCCAATTGAATGCATTGGTTCTGTTGGGTTGTGCTTTACACACGTTTAAAAATATTTGTTAATTGTAAAATAAATAAACCAAAAATTTGAACCGCCACGATTTGGATGGTTCTAAAATTGACAGACCGAATTGCTGTTTTGACGTCATGAGCTTCCAATAGAATGCGGTTGATATCAATTTGGTTGACCTTCAAGTAAACCGATGCTGAATAAAATTTGCCATATATTCTACGTTATTTTTGTAGCTGTATACAGAAAACAAATGAAATAATTTTGAAAAGAATTTTGTCCATAACCTGTGCAGTCTGCAAATTGGAGTAATTACCATCGTTTATGTACTGTGCAGCATAAACATAAATAATAATTATAGGTCTCTTCCCTTCAGTATTTCACAAAATATAACTGTCCTCAATAGATGGAACCACATAAAACCAGTTAATACACACGCTCATCAAAATAATTTTGCTGTGAATTTTATTCATAATTTTATTGATAAATGAACTAAATTACATATTCTTCAAACAAAAATTCCCAACAAAATTTTATAAATAATTCTGCTGAAAATTTGTTGTGTTAACATTTGTTCTGGATGGTTCATTCTATATTTATTTAGTTCATATATTTATATAAATGTTACAAAATTGCAATTTAATATCAAATTTATAGATGTGTATGTAGATATATCTAAATAGGTGTTTATAATTAGATTTGATTTAGTTTCTCCTATTTCTTGTCATTTTTTCTTTCCCTTCTTGTCCTTCTTTTTTCTAAATTTTCCAAAACCTTTCCTCACCATGGTGCCTCTCCACCATGCTTGGATTTTAGTAGCTGCTTCGTTTCTTTTTTGAAGTATCAATCTTTTTTCTTCCTGTTGTACTTTGTATAATTTATAGTCATTTATTTCTTTCTCACGTTTCAAGTACTATAATGTAAAAATGTAATTATTTCTTTTTTTTTAACAATAAAAATACTTACTGTTTCTTTAAGAATCCTTGTAGCTTCATTTTGCTTATTCGTTTTGTCTTTTATAGCTTGTATTTTGCTCTCCAATTCTTTATAATCAACGTTATACTTTTCCTGCCACTTATCAATTTCATTCATGATATCCTAAAAATACAATTTTCTAAACTGTATTTTCTACTCACAGATAACAATGGAGAAAATATCGTATTTAACAAGTTACAAGTTTATGAATTTTAATTCTGTTTTCCATTTCATTAGAGGGAAGGTAGGTGTGATCGTCTCTCGCTGAAAATTTGACTATTTCAATTATTCCTTCCAAATTTTTTATCGAAAATAATTTTAAGATGAAGGCGCTTCCGGTTGTACAAAAAAGTAGTAGTGTCAACTTCGTTGTTTTAAATGGAACCATATAATATTTATTGAATTCTTGTTTATTTTAGTAGGGCTTTCATCAAACTTTTCTCTGTCTAAACTTATTAATAGATAATGTAAAATTATGTAACACTAAAACTTGCCAATTTTAAAGATAAATAAATAACTAATTAAACCACTGAGTTAAATGCTTAGAGCGAATCCTAATTACATACAGGGTGCAGACAATTAAATGTCAACTTTCGCTAAATTCGAACATCTTCAAATGGAACATCCTATATAATTGTACGTCATTAAATCAAGAATTTTATTCTCTTTCGATTGGTAACAAGGTTCCCTATATCTATCTCTTTGAATTATTGAAGAATTTTTATTATAATTAACTCATTTAAATCATAGCAATATCAGTTATGAAAATGACTTAAACAGTTTTCATTCAATCAATTTAAAGTACACAATCCAAAATAATAAAAATTTTTTAATAATTCATAAACTAGGTGAGATAGATATAGAAAACCTTATTACCGATCAAAAGAGAATAAACTTCTCGATTCAATGGTGCAAAAAAGTTTCATATGTTTGACATTAAATTGTGAGCACTGGGGTTTGACTAATTTTTGTCCAAAAATAATCTCTATAACTTTAATATCTTTTAAATTAGCAAATTTCAAAGTAGATAATGCAAATAAATGATTTAAAAAAAAAATGTGATTTGCAATAAATATTGTATTATTTATATTTAAATTTAAAATTACTACTACAGGTACAACTGGAAGTGCCATGATATTATGTTAACTAAAAAGTTTGGAAGCAACAATCTATACATGAGTTCCAAAATAGTAGAGTCATTAATTTACAGCAATTAGAGCAAGGGAGGTGAGGGTTGTAGGGAACAAGATTCCATAGGTGTACTACTTGAGAAGGGTCCAAATTTCACAAAATTACCAAAAATAAGTTGACGTTGAGTGAGGCTAGCACTTGAA